>JBAJHW010000006.1:74296764-75749264 GCA_037013535.1 Intellagama lesueurii
TGAATCCAATAACTGTTGTCTGCATTTCAATCTGATTCCACATCCGTTAAATGACATTGAGGTCCTAAATCCCAAGGTTATATTAAAGCAAAGAAGAAAATAAAACTGGAGGGAGGGGAAGACGGGGAAAAAACTCTGAAAGTGACAGATAAAGGCAAAGAATGTGACGTTGGCCCTTTCCATCCACAGCCAAACCTTATCAAACAAAGAACTCCTCATGCCTATAGATTATTATATACATCAAACATGTTATTAAATAGACCATATGTTAGGAATAGCCAGTTCAAAATTTGCAAGGGTAGTTAATGTTTTTGACCACCGAGTGACAGATGAAGTTGATTTGGATTTCCTTCCTTTCCAGATGAGGTGCTAGCGCTCCTACTGAAATCATCATCTCTGCCTACCAGATTCTGCACTCTGACCACAGGGTCCCCAGAAGGTCGCATTGTGCTCTTCTGTTATAGCGTGCATGACTATGAGCCCAATTCCAGTGACAATCAAAACCGCTGTTGAATTGTGTTCTGCTTTTTAAAAAATGATTTACATTTTGGTGAACCTATGAGGCATGTGCATGTGCAGAGTAATATGACAGGGGAGCACGTTTTTCTATTCCTCTGCCAGAAGTCCATTTATTTTGAGGTGGATGTGGAATCAATTCATTGAAATCAATTCAACATATGCAAATACCTCTTAGTCTGCATTCGTTTTTTAAATTCTTGCTGGTGGTGGAGGAGGGGAGGCAGCAGTGGTGAGGACACACACACCAACCCCAAACCATGTGATTTTAGCATGAATTTAAGGAAACCAATCCGTCTCCCAATTTATTTCAGCTGTGGGACCAGGCTCTATGTTGTTAACAGCTGAGAAAGTAAAAGAGGAGACAAGGCACATCACAAGGCAACACTACAGATGTGCTCGTCTGACAATCAATTGTACCATTGGATTTGGCATGATTTCATGAAAATGAAGCCTCAACAGCATGGCCAATCCATGAGATAGGAGAGGGAATGGTGGCCTTGTCCAAGTAAAAATACTACCCTAATCCAAATATGTTTCAAGTTATCTTTGTACCTGAGGCAGAAAATCCCATGAATGCCTCCACCCACCCAATATGAATAATACAATAGGAATAAATAACAGTTTGTTGTCTTTTCATAGTTCCCTAAAACAGCTGGCTGAGGCAACCACTTCACTCTGTCTAACAGTAGGGCTGGTCCATCCTGCAACAATACTACAGTGCATCTAGGTTAGAACCTAGAAACTCTACCATCTTGTATAATTTGCTTGCTCTCTTTTCTGTGCATGATCTATGTTGTGTACCAAATGAATCATAAATATATAAAATCAAAGTGAACCTCAAAAGAAAGGTCTTTCCATTTTAAAATACATAATCTTGTCATATTAATGTCTTCTGCATAGTAATATCCTTCTTCAGGCTGATTTTAATCATCTGTTTATGAGTTTTGTTGCTTTTAATATTCCAGGCCACAAGGAATGAGTGCAAATTTCTGTAAGGTGGTGGAAATAGACAGAAAGAAGCATCCACACAGTGTCACATTGAAATTACCTGCCTATAAATTTGAAATGAGACACACTGTTGCTGGGACATCAGATAGGAAGGGGAGTGGAATAAAATGTAATTCTCTCTTTAAAACTCAGTCACACTTCATGCTGTTGTGTAGAATGCTTTTGCAATACAATTCTACTAAGACTTAAATCTTAGTCTAGGCAGAAATCAAATTACTGTAGATACAAAGGCTAGTTTTACAAATGAGACGGAATCTTGTCCTGTCACGTAGTATGTGAAAACATCTTTTTGCAAAATGCCCTTCATTGGTATACAGTATGTGTGTGGGGGTTGTTCATGTTCACATACACATATGCATTTTGTTTTGGGTTGTGGCTTCTGCATGTGTGCATATGAACCTACTATTTTATATAGAGTCTAATATCTTACATAAAGAGAAACAAACTATCCAGCATCTAATCTAAACTTCTCAGCAGGTAGCAAGGGGAATCCTAGAAGGCACAATGTGAGGATTCCTTTCCTTACACTGCAGGATAGTTGTTAAAGCATTCTGTGCAATTGCCCCCAAAGGAGTGCCTGGCAAACACCCAGGGACACAGGCTGTGCAATGCTAAGTGCTTTGTTCCAGCCGGGTATATTTTCTTGCATATCATCCCTGCTTTGTTTCAGATCCTTCAGTCGATGGCCGTTGCTGAATTAGAAGGTGATCATGGAGCATCTGTGGTTGAGGGGAAAAAATGCAGTTGTGGCTGTTTGGTGGCAGATAGGGTGGCCATCCATTCTACTTTGGATTGGCATGTCCTCTGTTTGAAGGGTTGTCTGGTAGCCACATCCAGTTTCCAGGTGAAGAATCATAAGAAGGGAGATCAAAAGCCTTGAAGTAGCCCATCAAGAGTTCACAGCACCTGGGCAGCAGGGACAGACACAATCAGTTGGTTGCAGTCCTGCTCACTAGGGTGAGACATGTTTCTATTTAAATCATGTTAGAAGCGAGCAAGAGATAAATCCCAACAAAAGAAAAAATTGCCATCAGCATACAGAACTGGAGTACAATAATCCGCCAAATGTAGGTATACACCTCCCTCTTTCAGGGCTGCAAAAACTATTACTGATCTTTTGTTGAGATGTTTTACCACATGTGATTAGACTTGCAGCATGTAAATAATGACTATGTTATATCTTTGGTATATATTTTCTCTGATATTTGCCTGATTATTGTACCAAATTCTCTGTGTTGACTCTATTCAAATTATAAAAATAATTATTTTGAAAGTTGCATATATAAATACAAATCAGCATTTTACAGATCAACACCCCCTTTTTTGTTCCCTCTTGGGAGGGATATATTTTGTCTTTTCTGACTATGTGCAAGTGGCCACACTACTTGCAGGTACACCTGTCTGTTTACCACTCACATGATGATCTAGCACATGATACACACATTTAGATGTGCTGATTATCACATAAAGAAAGCAAAACTGTGCATAAATGCTACTAACCAGTTATACAGCTCAGAAGTCGTCTTTTCTGCAGGTTGCAAACAGAGATGTGAAACCATACTTGTGAAGTCTTCTGCTAGCGATTTAGCGTTTCCATTCTGTGCTTTCAGAAAACCACACAGTGATGAATGTGCACACCTGAGTATGAGGCAGTCTATATTGCTGGCTTGGGTACCTTTTGTCCATTGCCACATAAATCCTATTTGAAAAACCAAAGGAAGCAGGCAATTGCCTGAAACGGGCATTTTGACGAATTCTGTTCTAACTTTTCTTAGACATGCTTCAAGGCAAACCAGTGCCTTGTTCAAAAGGAACAAAATTTTCTATCAGGACCTCTGGGTCAGATGTGCAAAATGAAATTCTAGTGGCAGGTGAAGAAGTGAAGGAATTGGAGCTCTTGTTGGTTTTTATAAAAAATGTGTTGTTACTTTGTGTGTAGCGCTCCCTTCTATGTGCCCTCCACATATAAATTAATTTGTACTGACTGAGTGCAAAGTGTTTGGGGGACTTTAACAGATGTCCTTCATTTGTATCTACAACCCTGTAATAGTGTTTGCCCAATCTATGTTACACAGCCATTTCTTTCTTTCTCTCTCTCTCTCTCTCTCTCCCTCCCTACCTCCCTCCCTCCCTCCGTTGTACATATCACAGATTGATCAGACTACAATAAACTGATCTTCCCCTGGTGACTGTAATACTTCTTTTGAGGGGTGGGAATCCTATTATACATGCTTCCCTAACGGCTGTACCGTTGCTTGCAGCTAATTCAGAAAGATGCCACAGAGTTCTTGGCTAGTCAAGGGAACTGTGATCATATTTCACCACCCCCACCCATGTGTTCTTTATATTGGTTACTTATAGAGCAAGCGGTTCAACATAGTAGGATATCAGTGTTTGGGTTATGTAGGAGCCCAAACAGAACTGCCTGTGTTCAAGGCCTCTGCTTGGAATCTTGACCTGATGGCATAGACAGCACCTGCTCTTTGGGAATCTCACTGTCGCGCCTGAAGCCAGCAGGTGATCAGGACTGAAGTATTTAGCCCCCTCATGTAGCTTACTCTTTCCAGACTTACATCTCTTTTCCTGTTTCTTCTCTTTTAAATAATAGTCCTTCCTCACCAGATGTCTTTGTAAAAGCCACAATATTTTTCCCCCATTCTCATCCCATTTTCTCTTTACTTTTTGTTGTTGCTGTTGTTGTTCTAATTGTATTTACTACTGTTCTAATTTCAGAGAAGTATTATCCCCTGCCTGGGTAGCAGAAAGAAATTATAGACTGGCTTCTACCATGAGCCAGAGCCTCCAACAGTCTGCAGCCCTTGCTTCTCAGAAATAATATTAGTGCAAAAGGGAAGATTAACCTGATCTATCTCCCAGCTAGAGAAGAAGGTGCTGCAAAGAACTCACTCTATCTTTCTTCCAGAAAGAACACTCAGGGTCAAACTGGACATTAAAAAGAATAATCTCTACAATTAACCTATTCCCTCTTCCTACACAGTGGGATTTCCCAAGAGATACATACCTTGGCTATCAAACTTGCAAATTAAGCCCATGTTTAGCTTGCACTGACCAGTTATAAAACAAGGCACACTAAATGAAAGACATAAAGGCATAGAATCATAGAAACACAGAATCATAGAATAAATGAGTTGGAGGGGGCCTATAAGTCCATCGAGTCCAACTCCCTGCTCAATGCAGGAATCCAAGTCAAAGTAGATTTTCTCTTGAATGCCTTCAATGTTGGAGCACTCACCACCTCCCGAGGTTATTGGTTCCATTGTTGTACCACTCTAACAGTTAAGATGTTTTTCCTGATATTCGGCCTAAATCTGGCTTCCTGTAACTTGAGCTCACTGTTGTGTGTCCTGTACTCTGGGATGATCAAAAACAGATCCTGCCCCTTCTCTGCATGACTACCTTTCAAGCATTTGAAAAGTGCTATCATATCTCCTCTCAGTCTTCTTTTCAAAAGGCTAAACGTGGCCAGTTCTTTCAGTCTTTCCTCCTTGGGCTTGGCAGGGATGGGAACTTGAGTAGTGGGACTCGCTGTCAAATTGGACTTAAGTCACACCAGTGACTCAACTTGGACTTGACTCAGGTTTTTAAAAAATGATTCTGACTCAACTTGCAACTCAGAACCCACCCATGATAAGTCTATATCTATTCCAAAAGCAGACAAAAATACACAAGGAAAAAAAATCATCGTAAGACCGAAATACGCACCCACACAGCCTAGTGACACATTGACTTTGACCGTCAGAAAATCCATCCCCATGCCATGCCCACACACCACAGAAGCAAACAAGATATCCCCCCAAACACACCAAAATATACACTTTTAACAGAATAAATGCGTAATAAATTAACCAAATAATAATATAAAAATCAATCAAACAGGGAAAGCACCCTCAGCAGCACACAGATCCCACTCACAGGGAATGATTGATGAAGATAGCGTTCTTTATGTAGGTCTAAATAGTCCAGGTCTTTTTATAGATTCAAAATTCCTGCTCCCCCCTCACCCAGATGTTCTGGATGGATGCTGAGAGAAGTCCCCAGAATGCTATTGGCTGAAAAAAAAAAACTTGGGTAATTTGACAAAGGCTTAACAAAAGAAGCAAAGATGAACAACATGAAACATTTCTGTAGTTCTCTTTCAGTAATACAAGTCATATGTGTTTAAAAGATTGCTTTTCTAAAACTGATAAAAGTATATGAACACAAAAAGAGAGTCACTTTCGTTTTTTCTTTCATCTTAACATGAGAGTCCCATCCCTAGAATCTAAGCTCTCAACATCCTCTCCCCAAATGTCAGTTTCTCTTTCTGCCACATTAGATTTTTTAAAAATTTCAAGTTATTTCTCTTGAATTTCTGAAGAAGTTTGTGAAGCATGGACAATTCATATTCTCCTCTGGCTGTTCTGCTATTTCCTTCCACCAAAGGAACAAGAGCCACCAATTACTGCTCCAGCAAGAACATCTGCAAGGGAGGAGCAGCCTGACCTAAATATGATAGAAATACCTGTTTATATCTCACCACTTTGTTCTAGCCATGAGGAACTGGTCTCCACCTCTTCACTCTTCCTCCTTTGTGTGTCTTGTCTTGTTTTTTTCAATTTGTAAACCTGAAGGCAGGGTCAATCACTTTTTATTAATGTGAGCCACTTTCAGAAGTGTTAGTTATATAAAAATCAAGATGAAAACTACATCAAATTATAGATACCTAAACAAAATGGATCTGCAGGTGCTTGCTATTGTATTTTATTATACTTATTGCAAAATAGTAATTCTAAAGGGTATAGATCAGTTGAATGGTGCATACTTACAACCTACTGATTTCTCTGTGCTATCCAAGTGCCACACATGGAAAAACTCCCTACTAACCTGTGTCCCAAGATTTCTTGAATTCAAAACATGGTTTGGGTTCAGATGGTCAGAAAGACCATTTTCTCCTGCTCCTAGCATTTTATGTGTTGTTCCCCATTCAACCACTGTCATGGCTAAGCATAGTGAGGACACAATGGAGAAGAGTTCCATCCCCCTATGCTTTCCCAGTAGTCTTGAGTTTTTGAGTGCTTCATTAAATACTGGGAGACATGAATCGGAACTCTTCTCCAGTAGATGGTGCTATGTTTTCCTCTCAATTCTAAAACCCATTCACAATGCAATTTTTCATGACAAATCCTGAACCGAAGGCTCCAATTCAATTTCTACAGAAACCCATCCATATTCAGATGGTATCTCAAAACAAATGGATGGGAAGATTCCTTTCCCATACCAGTGACAACCAGACCACTAACAATTGACTTGGAATCCCTAGACATCATGAAGAGCAGCAGTCTGAAGAGGATTGTGGATTTTTCAGGGTTCCAATAACATGGAAAGTCTCCACATGTAGACGAAACTCATTTCTTCACACATTTACTCTTCACAACAATGGAAGGGCACTTTCCCCTTCTATATAGGCTCAGATTAACCCTTTAAAATACTCAATAGAGCTTTGACAACAAAAGGACATTGATTAAAACCATATCCCATCACAATCAAGATGGCTTTAGTCATTCCAGGGTCCAGCTGAGATTCATGGAACCCAGATTAATTGTGATTAATTTTCCCCTTTGATATAAAATCCCATTGACATAGACTAACAAATTGATTGAGATAACAGTTACTAAGAAGAATTAAAAATGCAACTGCATATGTAAAGAAAATTAACAAAATGTGAAAAATCTACACAGTTATCACTAATCACTGTGATTAAATGTACAAAAGGATGGTTATATCATTTTACCAGCCTTGAACACACATGGTTTCATCTGCTTTTGGAATCTAAACCAGGCTGGACCTCTTCTAGGAACTCCAGTTGCTGACTCCTGGGAAGGATCAGACTGACCTCACCAGACTCTGTTCATTCTCAGTTCCTCTGACCAAACCATTTTGCATCTAGGCATGGCAACATAAATCATTTTTTCCCTTTTTCTTTTAGGTTGCTACACTGAGCCTATGTTACACTTAGGATTGAGTGTGTGTATGTGTTTGTGTGTGAATATGGGACCGATTTCTCACTCTCTTGTGGGGACTTTGGTTGGATAGATCAAAGCAGCGCAAGGTACCATCTTTCCCTCTCCACGTCCTGTTTTCTACTTTCTTCTTTTCTTTAACACCTGCTGCCTTTATTTGCAGAACAAATTTCTAGAGTTGCCTGACATGCAGCACTCTGATTTGGGCTAGGCAGTGAGTGAACCCATGTGGCAAACCAAGCTGCTGACTACTGACACTCAAGTGACATCTTCCACACCTCCAACACATTTTTCCTGAACATAGCTCTGCAGTGCGAGGGGGACTTGGAAGGAAGGAAGGAAGCTAACCTGAGAACAAATCAGTTTAGACCACCTCCAAATCAACTTGGGGGCAGGTTGGTTCTCATTTGTATACAAATCAGATCAGATGGCATTCACACCTCCCTAGTTCGTATGGTTAAAAACATATAAAGAAAAGTAGTCTGTGATTCTGGATGTTAAAGATATTTGCATATGCATAAGAGCTTCTGCAGTACCCTAGAATGGAGGCTGCTGGAATCAAAACAACAGAAGCCTTTTCCTAATAACTTTCCCAGAAAATGCAGGTCACTGTTGTTGTCAAGCATCCAGTATATTAAAAATATACTCTGGTGAAGCTGATTCTCCAATTCCTGTCGAACCTCTGAAGTGATTTTTGGATTACTTGCTGGATAAACAACTTCAGCACATCAGCTTGCCAACTACAGATTATCTGACTCCAGTTATTTATGAAAACTGTGAACATGATTTATGTTTTTCATATGACTCCATAAATTTGCTCTGGGACCTACAATATAAAATTGACATTCTTATGATTATGTTTAAGTTCTTTGTTACAGAGAGCTGACAGGTCAGGGAAGACATAATGAGATAGCTGGCAACTGAGTACGTCTTTGTTTTGATCTTATTAGATAGCATAAACTAGAACAGGTTCTTTTCCAATTTATTTACATTTACAGAGACTTAACTGGCCAGTGTTTACTAGAAACTGAGAATGTAAAAGGATCCCAAGAAACTACTTGTTCAGTTTTCATTGTTCAATGTTTCAATATCCAGATAAAGTAAAATGTACATTTTCCAACATTATAAAGTACTTGTCAAAAATGTTGGTAGGCCTATCACATTAAGAAACATCTATTTTGAATGGGGAAATCAAATCCTGTTCCACTGAATCTTATTTCCCATTTCTTATAATGATGTTATTAACAAAGTAATTAATTACTATCATTTTGAGTGTTTCCCGTACTGTATTTCTTTGGAGGAATTTCCAGATACAGTGGTGCCTCGACTTACGAACGTCCCGACTTACAACCAATTCGAGTTACGACCAGCTCCAGTCGCAAAATTTTGCTTCGACTTGTGACTGGAGCTTCGAGTTACGAACGGAAAAAAAAAGGCGGGGAAGGCAGGGAATTTGAACTTCTTTCAGTTAACTGTTGGTCAGCGAAGAGGCTGCTTCTCTGTAGCTCTTTCACCCCAGCAGTTAGAGAGTGTGGGTTCGGAGAGAGACTTCGGACTGCCTGGTACTGCCTGGTACTGTACTGTACTGTATTTTTTTTGGCATTTTTGTTTTTTAAAATTTTTAATTTTTGGATTTTTGATTTTTGACTTTCTTTTTTAAAACAGAGAGACTGCCTGTTCTGGGTGAGTACTGTATGTACAGGGTTTTTGCAGCGTGGGTTTGGGCTGGGGGGGTTTATGTTTCTGCACTCTGATGGGTCTTGCAGTGTGTAGTTGTAGCATTTTTAGTCCCTGCTAGAATGTGTGTTTTTATTTTTTTAAATTCTGTGGCTCCTAGGGTTTGTGTACTGTGACCTCTCTTTTGTTTTAAAAGGTGTTTGGTTTAAAAGGTGTTGGTTTAAAATGTGTGGGTTTAAAATGGGTTTTAGACTCCAAAGTCTCTCCCCCTCATTGTCTTTTCTCTCTCTCTATCCTCTCTCTTTTTGTGCTTAAAGGCATAAACCTTTGTCCGAGGGGTCTGTGTGTCCCAGTGATGACCTTCTTTCTTTCCTCTTTTTCCCATTGTTCCCTTCCTCCCTCCTTTCCTGCCCGTTTTTTAACCTAAGTCATCTTAGGTTAAAAAAAAAAAGTATCTCCCTAGTGGTAGTGGGGAGACTTTTTTTTAACCTCTTTTTTAAACCGCTTTTTAAAACTGCTTTTTAAAACCGCTTTTCCATTAGTTCCTATTGGAACGAATGCTTTGACTTGCGACCGGCGCCTTGAGATACAACCAAAAAACAGCCGGAACGGATTAATTGCGTTTCAATGCATTCCTATGGGAAATGGTGCTTCGACTTACGACCATTTCGAGTTACGACCATCTTCTGGAACGGATTAAGTTCGTAAGTCGAGGCACCACTGTAACAGTATATCCCGAGAAAATAAAACTCCCTTGCTCACTAAACACACCATCTATATTCCACTAAATCCTGTGCTGAGCACAAACATGAATTAGAGCAGCATGTGTTCACAAGATATCACCTTTGACTGCCTTAAACTACTGCACTTCCCATAGTTAGTAAGTATCTGGTGATGATAGTAGCTAAGGTTGTCCAGGGGATAGCAACATTTGATTGTTTGATTGATTGATTGATTATTTTCATTTATCTGAAGACACCCAGAACGGCACATGCTACAGTACAGACAACCATTACATATATAAAAAATAGAGGTGGGCACAAACTGCCATTTTGGTAGTTCATGCTGATTCATTTATTGGCTGAACAGGTGTTTGGAGCTTCAAAGCCCTGCCTTCTCTGGTGGGCACCTCTGAGTGGGTGCCCACTGGAGGAGGCAGGGCATATGTATGAATACTGTGTACAGAACCCACCTTACCAATGTTGCAGACATGGCCTCCACCGCCAACGAAGTATTCTTTGTTGTCAGAATTTAGGTTTCAGCGTTTCTAAATTCTTCACACAGAACAGTAGAATCTAAAAACTTGGCCACTACAGCATGATTTTTTGTATGCTGGCTAAAGGCTGGCTGGATAGCTCGGTGGTTTAGGTATCTGGCTGAGGTGCCCAATGTTGGGAATTCAATTCCCCATTGTGCCTCCTGTGAGTAGAGTCAGCCTGTGTGGCCTTGGGGAGGATGCACAGTCCCAGGTCATCCCCAGAAGACTGGAATGGTAAACTACTTCCAAGTATTCTCTAATTGAAAAACCCTGAAAAGGGTTGCCATAAGTCAGAATTGACTTGATGGCACATGATTATTATTATTGTAAAGGTTTGTGCTGATATCAAGCATACATGGGAATTTGTATGGTCTGACAGACTTATTGTTGGGTCAAGTTAGAGAAAGCAGTTCTATCCTTCTCTTTGGGTCACATTGTATGTTACAAGTAGCCTGTTGTTTGTAGGAGTTATTCCTTAACTGCTAAAAACAGCTGATTGTCACAATAGATTTTTTTTCTCCCCTCCTGGAGTGTGCAAATTGGGAGGTACACATAGCCTTCATTTGCAAGTATGGTTGCTCAGACATGAGGGTCTACCAGAATAAAGTCTCCAGAATACTAATGTGATTTCATTTTTAAATAATGTGCTATCCATATCATATACTTTGACCCAAAGTGTAATAATGTCATCTAACCCAGCCAGTCACTAAATCTGAGCTGATCAAATAAGTAGCCCTGTGATTTTTAAGGTGTGTAAGATAAATTCCACAAAAGAGGAAGCAGCTCTAAGATGTGTGCTTCTAGCTTAGTATTCTCAGCAGCTTGCATTTTCGAGGGGAAATCGGGAGTTGTCAATTTTTTCTCTTGTTGCCAGTATTATTAATGATGGGCAGGCCTAACTAGACATTAGAGCAGGGCTCACAGCATTTTTTCTGATGGAGACAGAATAGGAAATCACTCGCTCTCATTCCATCTGCAATAGCTAACTGGCCCTGCAGCTGAATCTTCCTCCTATGCCAGCAATTGGGCAGCATCCTCCTTTCTACCCGAAAGCAGCAGCATTACTCAGAGCAGTGGTTGGATATCTTATGTCCTATGAATGACTATGAAACAGTTAGAAGCAAACCGCCCACTTTTGCTACCACTGGCAAAAGATCATAAGCGGATGAGGCAGATAAGTTTGGGAGGAGATGACATGTCACATTTGTGAGATATGGGAATTGAGGGAGAGTAAATTATCAGCAATTGTGATGAAAACCCTGCACCAAGGTAGACTACTTCTATATTCCACCAAGAGTGCCTATAAAGCTACTGGCTGAGATCCACAGGCTTAGAGGATGCGGAATAAGCCATGTACCACACAGCCGTCTCCTCTAACCACTGGCTGCCACATCCCAGCATCTCTCACCTGAGGTAATCTCTTTGCCTAATAACAGGGCTGTTCCTGCCAATGAAATGAGATATTGTCACAGCAAAGCAGCTACCAGTCTGTTTACCATTCATGTTTCTGTACAGGGCCAGCATCTTTTTGACTGTGAGTTTTCATCCTACATCTGGTGTCAAGACTCAAAAGTGAAACTATGCCCTGCTCCTTTTGACTCTACGGAGTTTTTTGAATGATATTCTGATTTCTTGCTCTTTATAACGTAGTGTTGAAACGGCTTCCAAATTTCACAAATCTGAATATCACTTTCCCTTTGGGGAGGGAAGAACTTTGGTAGGACCTGGATTGTATGGGTCCTTCCTGTCTAACAAACAATGGGCCCAAATGGTATGTCTGCCTGCTGTAGAACAGACATGACCTATTAGAGCATTAAGCTGCAAATTAGAATAGGATGCAGGAGCTCAGACAAGCCATGAGTAAATAATCACAGAGAGACTGAGCAAACCATGAAGACTGTTTCCTGGGACTTTTCTACTCTAGATCTGGTTATGATTTAATGATGAATTATAATGTGCTAGCAAATTGTGCCTCAGTCGGTTCTGATGTCCTCGGTTGGAGATTAGGGTTTTTTTTTAATAATATGGTGGTAGCAGCCCACCATACCAAACTACTCTCTCTGTGGGCTGCAAGTTGTAAATCTCAGCCTTTCACTCATATCCAAATCCTGATGGTACCTCTTAAGAGCTGTATTTCCAATTTATGTTAATTTAGCTCTCCATAATTAAATTTGCTTTCATTTAATTCAGAGTGATATAATTCACCTTGTTTTTGTTTACTCTGACTTGATGTAAATGAAGAATTCAGCTAGGGGAGGAAGTCCCCCAAATGACTTTCCCATCCTCCTGCATGACATAAATCAATGCTCCTCTACAGCCAGAACAACCTGCAAGTGGCAGACCTACCTGGGAGGCCACACCTAAAAGTGTTCTTCTAGGTGTGGGTGTCTCCTATTTGTAGGGGAGTGGGTTATACTGGGGAGTGGTCCACAAGCAGCATTCCCTCACTTGATCCCTGGGGGTGCTGCTATCAATTCTACCATCACCTCTCATTTCATGTCACTGCATATGTAGACCCAGCCGTCATCCAAACTCTTGGAGTAGAAAAAAGAGTCAGACATTGTTTTCAAACTGCTTTTATGCACTGTTTTTCTTCATTGTATTTATCCGCTGTGTTGATCGTCCTTTATAAGGATCTAATACATTGATTATGACTCTCTCTCTCTACCCCCCTCTTCTCTCTGTCTACCCCCCCATGCTCTCAATCACTTCAGCATTGCTTTTTTTAGTGAGAAACGATGCATACATTAAATAAATAAATGAACAAAGATAATTACATATACTGTCAATTGTTGTTGTTGTTTAGTCGTTAAGTCGTGTCCGACTCGTCATGACCCCATGGACCAGAGCACGCCAGGCCCTCCTGTCTTCCACTGCCTCCCGGAGTTGGGTCAAATTCATGTTGGTCGCTTCAATGACACTGTCCAACCATCTTGTCCTCTGTCGTCCCCTTCTCCTCTTGCCTTCACATTTCCCTAACATCAGGGTCTTTTCCAGGGTGTCTTCTCTTCTCATGAGATGGCCAAAGTATTGGAGCCTCAGCTTCAGGATCTGTCCTTCCAGTGAGCACTCAGGGTTGATTTCCTTCAGAACGGATAGGTTTGATCTCCTTGCAGTCCAGGGGACTCTCAAGAGTCTCCTCCAGCACCACAGTTCAAAAGCATCACTTCTTCGGCGGTCAGCCTTCTTTATGGTCCAGCTCTCACTTCCATACATCGGTACTGGAAAAACCATAGCTTTGACTATGCGGACCTTTGTCGGCAAGGTGATGTCTCTGCTTTTTAAGATGTTGTCTAGGTTTGTCATCGCTTTCCTCCCAAGAAGCAGGCATCTTTTAATTTCGTGGCTTCTGTCACCATCTGCAGTGATCATGGACCCCAGGAAAGTAAAATCTGTCACTGCCTCCATATCTTCCCCTTCTATTCTATACATCATGCGAAAGGCTGGACTGGATAAATCCCAAGCCGGAATTAAGATTGCCGGAAGAAACAAACAACAAATTCTGCATATAAGTTAAATAAGCTGGGGGACAATATACAGCCTTGTCGTACTCCTTTCCCAATTTTGAACCAATCAGTGGTTCCATATCCAGTTCTAACTGTTGCTTCCTGTCCCACATATAGATTTCTCAGGAGATAGATAAGGTGGTCAGGCACTCCCATTTCTTTAAGAACTTGCCATAGTTTGTTGTGGTCGACACAGTCAAAGGCTTTTGCGTAGTCAATGAAGCAGAAGTAGATGTTTTTCTGGAACTCTCTGGCTTTCTCCACAATCCAGCGCATGTTAGCAATTTGGTCTCGCGTTCCTCTGCCCCTTCGAAATCCAGCTTGTACTTCTGGGAGTTCTCGGTCCACATACTGCTGAAGCCTACCTTGTAGGATTTTGAGCATAACCTTGCTAGCGTGTGAAATGAGTGCAATTGTACAGTAGTTGGAGCATTCTTTGGCACTGCCCTTCTTTGGGATTGGGATGTAGACTGATCTTTTCCAATCCTCTGGCCACTGCTGAGTTTTCCAAACTTGCTGGTATATTGAGTATAGCACCTTAACAGCGTTGTCTTTTAAGATTTTAAATAGTTCGACTGGAATGCCATTCACCTCCACTGGCCTTGTTGTTAACCATGCTTTCTAAGGCCCACTTGACTTCACTCTCCAGGATGTCTGGCTCAAGGTCAGCAACCACACTCTCTGGGTTGTCCGGGACATCCAGATCTTTCTGGTATAATTCCTCTGTGTATTCTTGCCACCTCTTCTTGATGTCTTCTGCTTCTGTGAGGTCCCTACCATTTTTGTTGTAAGTCTTCATAGAATTGGTCAATTTCAGCCTCTTCAGCATCGGTGGTTGGTGCAGAAACATGGATTACTGTGATGTTGAAAGGTCTGCCTTGGATTAGTATTGAAATCATTCTATCATTTTTGAGATTATATCCCAGGACAGCTTTTCCCACTCTTTTGTTGACTATGAGGGCTACTCCATTTCTTCTACGGGATTCGTGCCCACAATAGTAGATATGATAATCGTCTGAATTGAATTCGCCCATTCCCGTCCATTTTAGTTCACTGACGCCCAGGATGTCAATGTTTATTCTTGCCATCTCCTGTTTGACCACATCCAGCTTACCAAGGTTCATAGATCTTACATTCCATGTTCCTATGCAGTATTTTTCTTTGCAGCATCAGACTTTCCTTTCACTTCCACGCACGTTCGCAGCTGAGCGTCCTTTCGGCTTTGGCCCAACCACTTCATTAGCTCTGGAGCTACTTGTACTTGTCCTCCGCTCTTCCTCAGTAGCATGTTGGACGCCTTCCGACCTAAGGGGCTCATCTTCCAGCGTCATATCTTTTAGCCTTTTGTTTCTGTTCATGGGGTTTTCTTGGCAAAGATACTGGAGTGGCTTGCCAGTTCCTGCTCCAGGTGGATCGCGTTTAGTCAGAACTCTCCACTATGACCTGTCCGTCTTGGGTGTCCCTGCACGGCATAGCCCATAGCTTCTCTGAATTACTCAAGCCCCTTCGCCACGACAAGGCAGCAATCCATGAAGGGGGTTCCTGGACTAAAACTCCCCAAAGCCTTCACCACTAGCTGTACTGGCCAGATTTCTGGGAGTTGCAGTCGAAGAACGTTTGGGGACCCAAGATTGGGAACCATGTTTTACAGCATGAGCATGAAGCTGCTTGGGAAGGTCATCCAGAATTTTGGGCCTGGGTTTCAACACCATGCTGATGAAACCCATCTCTGTCTGTCCTTTCCCACGGATGTCAAGGGAACATGGAAGTTTTGATCTGTTGTCTGGATGCAGTGAAGATCCGAACATGAACAAACAAGTCAGACTCAGTCCAGACAAGATGAAGGCTCTGTAGGTCAGGAAACAAGCCAGTCAAAATGTAGGGGTACCACCTCTTTGGGATGGGACCATACTGTGTCTGAAGAACATTGAATTCAAAGGCTTGAAGGAATGATTGTTAGTGCTGGATTGATACACAATCACTTCAGCCCAAAAAAGTCCTTCCAGTCACACAAACTACTGATAGTATGCGAGGCTGCAAACAAAAACACCAATATATACTTTCTACTTTGACTTTAGGTGCCAAACTGAGAAAGATGGGCAAATCAAGACAAAAATGCTCAACTTGATCATGGTTGCTACTCTTTATGGACATGGAAAGGAGAGTCTGGCTGTATGCCCTAGGCTGTGGAATTCTTAGACATGCCAAAACACTTCCTTGTACCTTATTTCAGTAACATTCTCATCACTGTTTGACAATAACAAGAGCCCTGTCGTCCTTCATGAACTGCTGAGCACCTGAAGCACCCATCAGATATCACTCAGACCCCTTTCAGAAAGTATCTGGATTGTTTCCATCCCTTCTTCATCTTGGCCTCTGTGAATGCACACATATGGGTCTTGTCTGCGCCTGCACTGACAGTCTCGGAAGATTCTAGAGCTAAAGTAACAATTTTATGGTGTGATCTCCCATGAGGCACATGCTCCGCCCACCCATCGTTCCCCTCAGTTCCTTTTTTCCGCCGTGCGATAAGGTTCTACGGAAGAGAGCGCGCGATATTTTGGCCTTTGTGCTGTTAAAAAGCGATTACATTTCTTTTCTGTTTGATCTCCCGTGAGTTTTTTTCTTCCCGTCGATCGCCCTTTTTATTTCTTCAATCCCCCCCCCCTTCTTCCCCTGGGACTTTCAACCGTCCGTTCCCTCCTTTCCCGCCCTTTATGGCCTCTTCAGCGCTTTTCAAGCGCTGCGTCGGCTGCAATAGCAAAATCCCATCTACGGACGGCCACGAAAAGTGCTTATTTTGCTTGGGTGAAGAACATCAAACCCAATCTTGTGCGGCCTGCAGAAATTTTACCAAGCCAGCACTAAAACACAGGCTACAGAGATTAAGGTCTCACCTCTGGGAAGCAGTGATGAATCCTGCTACGGTGGGTCCCGGAGACGCTCCACAGACAGAAGTAGCTCCCTCTCGGCAAGCTCCGTCCGCCACCCCAGAGCATTCTACTCCTTCGCCCCGCTCCAAGACAGGCTCCGACACTTCTAGGGCTTCAAAATCTAAAGCCCCGAAGGAACACTTGCTACCTAAGAAAAAGAAAGAAAAACCTATTACCAAAAAACCAAAGAAGGTCAAATCTGTTCGATTAGACCCACCGGGAGAGCGACCACCCTCTCCAATATTGGAAGAATCTTCTATGGAGGCTCCTGCATCTATAGTGGAAAGGGATGAGGTGCATATTCCTTCAGCACAGGCACCAGCCTTAGCTGGTAGCTTTTCTCCCTCCACTGGCCATATCGGGACTGAGTGTCCATCCAGTCCAGCCACTGCCCATTCGAGCCCAACTTCCGGGTGGGCCTTCGACACCGAGCCTTCTGAACCCGAGACTCCTCCTCAGTCTCCAAAAAAACGGAAAGAAAAGAGGAAGCATATTGAACCGACTGTTCCAATGCCTCCATTTAACCAATGTTACCAAATCCCATTCTTTCCGGCCTATCAACAGCTTGCCTTCCAGCAGCTTGGAATGGAAAATCTTTTTCCTTTTGCCAACCAATTTCAAATGGAAGCATATCAAGGTTTTTCTCAAACGACCCCGACGAAACGGTCTCGACACGAATCTCCGTCACACCGCCTTTGGGCTCCACCTTCAATGCCGACGTCAAAACTGACGGAACACCATTCGACCTCGACGTCAGTCTCGACATCGAAGAAGCGCCATTCTCACTCCACTGGCGCTCAACCACCAAAGCAAGCTAGACATTCTTTGCAGGACAGACATGTGAAACCAGCTTCGATGTCTCAACCTATTACATCTAAGGTCCATGCATCCCAGACAACTTCTTGTTCTGAGGAGGAATCCTCAACTACTACACTGACCTCGGATCAGGGCACTGATACAGAATCATCTCCTGAATCTCCTGCCAATATTCCTACTCCGGATTCTGATCCTATCGATGTACGCCCATCCTCTCCATCGAAGGACTTTACTTCATATTCCAACCTGGTCGCCCGCATGGCTGCTGCACTCAAATTACAGGTTGAAGAACCTCCTTCTCCTGAAGCAGATATCATCTTCGATGACATCCACAGTGAGAAATCACAACCCTTGAGCCTGGCTTTTATTCCTGCCATGATGCAAATAATTCGAGATGCCTGGGATACACCACCTACAAATTTACGAATGTCTAGACGTACTGATAACATGTACAGGACCCACGGCCCTGACATGGACTTTTTGGCGAAACATCCTACCCCAAATTCGATCATAGTGGAGTCTAATTTACCGAAATCAAGGGGTAAATCGGCCATCTCGCCCACTAACAAGGAAGGAAGAAAGCTTGATGTTATCGCCAGGAGGATTTATTCTTTACAATCCTTTCTACTTCGGACCGCAAACTATCAGGCTGCTATGGGCGCCTACCAGCGACATCTGTTGGCGAAAATCCTGCCCCTCCTTGAGTCTGCCCCAGAATCCATAAAAACTAACCTCATGAATGCCCATATCGAAGCAACCTCTTTGGCCAAACAACAAAAAATCGCCGCCAGGCACGCTGCTGAAGCTGCTTCCAAATCCTTAGCGTCTTCTATAGCCATTCGTCGACACGCTTGGCTCCGGTCTACCTCCCTGAATGATGATGCCAAGCACAGAATAGAGGAACTTCCCTTTGATGATATTGGACTTTTCAACCAAAAAACAGACGATACTATGGAGAATCTCCATAAAATCCGTAAAACAGCTAAAACTTATATGAATCAATCATCCTTTCGTTCCTACAAACCACCATACAGACAGCCCCAATACTACCAACAATCCTTTTATCCTTTCCAAAGATACCAACCATACCGACCATTCCGACAGCAGCAATCAGATAGACCTCTCTCGACACCAGGGCAATCGACACTGAACGCCCGTCCTCGAAACCAACAACAACACCGCCAACCTCTACCAAAGAATCAAGGGAAGGGTAAGGGCTATCAACGTTATTGATACCCCTATCCATGATCCTCAAAATTTGCATGGTGCAGACTTCCCCAGATTGCGTTCTTATCTCCCGTTTTGGAAATATATTACCAACGATAAGTGGGTTCTTAATATTATTTCATCTGGTTACCGCATTGAGTTTCACTCCGTTCCCCCTTTGGGCAACTTTAAATATACTCCTTACTCTGTCACCCTTCAAGAGGAAATCTCCACTTTAATTGACAAGAAGGCCATTGTTTCGGTTCCAGTACATGACTCCCCTAATGGTTTTTATTCCAAATATTTCACGGTTCCGAAAAAGGACGGAGGCCTCCGTCCAATCCTCGACCTCATGGAACTTAATACGTACATTCGACCTCGAAAGTTTCGCATGCTCACCCTTGACACCGTTGTCGCGATTTGACCCTTTTTGGATCCCGCACCTCTGGAACCTATGTGGCGTGGGACCCACTCGTGCCTTGGTCTGTCCACCTAGACTCAGACCTCAGAGCACACCAGGGCAAAACCAAACTCTTTCCTTCCTTCCACTGCTGCCACCAGGAGATCCCTAGATCCCCATAACTCCTTTAGAAAGAATCAGGTCCACTCTTTAATGAAATAGAAAGATCTTTAGTTTATTTGCTTATTTGTTTCAGCACTTCAACATTCAGTTCTATTCCTTCTCCCTTCCAGTCACTGGTCAATCACTTCTCAGATCTCCTACTATATTTTCATTAGTCTAATCACAATCACATAAATCTCTGAACTCTCTAATCAAACTCCTTCCAAAACTCTGATCTGATCTCCTCCCCCCTCAGGCTCTGCCTCTTATACTCTGCCTCTTGGCTCCGCCTCTCAGCAACATAAATATGCATGACTCACTCTAAGCAAACCTGAGCCATGACCACATTTAAAGGAGAACGCTACAGACCTCCCCCCTTACTTAGGTTTGTTTGGGAGGGGAAACACGTTTTTCCTCCTGAACAAACAGGTGCAATTGCTTAAACGTTTTAAAGTTTCTCATAACATTTTACCTTTCACATTTTTACTAAATATCAACCAAATACCTTACCTTATCATTTAATAATCAATACAATACTTTACCTTCTCATCTACTAATCAATAATATACATTACCTTATCATTTCACAGAATTTACAACCATACAGAAATCACGATCATGAACTTTTACATAAATAATTAACTGTGAATTATAGTCCATTTCAGTTTATAATAAAAGTCCTGGTATCATTCATCTAGCCTCCTGGAAAGCACATGTGCGACAACGTTGTGGGCTTTCGAGGCAAGAACTGAGTCTCTGTTGCAAAGGCAAAATTTGCAAAGTCCAAGTCTCTCACTTTCCCGTCGTAGTCTGGCGCACCATGGACTGGTCCGGTTGTGGTCATCTCCTTCAGCTGGACACACCTCTGCTGGTACTCAGGAGTCCCTCTGTTGACCACTGGCTCCTTCCTCCGCACCCTTTTCCGTCGACTGGCGGTCATCGGCCACTCGGTTGTCCACAGGATGTCATCTGCTGGTCGTTTTAGTGTGACGTCATCTTTAAGTCTTGCTCGGGGCTTCACTTGCTTAGCTAGGGAAAGGGTAGGCAGTTCCCTCTTCTCCTCCCGAACATCTTTAGATGCATCCCTCTTTAAGGCATCAGGGCCTTCCTCCTTCCGTATCACATAATTGACTTTGTTCAATTTTGTCACTACTTTATAGGGATCCTCCCAAGCTAATTGTAGCTTGTGACCTTTGACTGGCCTAAGCAAAAGAACTTCATCTTCAGGCCCAAAAGTTCTTTCATGGGCTTTCTTGTCATACCAGGTCTTCTGCTTAGTCTGGGCAGCCCTTAAGTTCTTTCCGGCTATCTCTAGAGACCTTTGCAGGGTGTTTTGCAACCTGTGCATATATTCTACCACTGACTCTGGGTCACTTTCTCTATGGTCTTCCCAGTTCATGCGGAGCAAATCTAAAGGTCCGCGCGCCTCTCGTCCTAGCAGTAACTCAAAAGGACTAAATCCCGTGCTCTCTTGAGGGATGCTCCTATAAGCATATAGAAAGGGTTGTATTTTGCAGTCCCAATCATTTGGGTTCTCTGCTACATACGCCTTAGTCATGCGCACTAACGTGCCATTGAATTTCTCAACTAGCCCGTTGGTCTCTGGATGATATGGAGTCAAGTTGATTTGGGTAATTCCACAAGCCTTCCATAACCTTTTGATCAGTTTGGATGTGAAACTCATTCCCAAATCGCTGACTATCTCGCTGGCAAATCCCAATCGGCTCATGTAATTGATTAGGGCATCTGCCACGGTGTCAGTTTCCATGTTGCGCAAAGGAATTGCCTCGGGATATCTAGTGGCAAAATCCATTATGGTCAAGATGTATTTATTTCCCCTACGGGTGGCATTAGGTAAGGGACCCACTAGATCGATTCCCAGCCTTTGGAACGGTGTAGAGATGACTGGCAGAGGACATAATTTGGCTTTGGTCCTGTCCTGCCCAGTCCCTCGTCTCTGACAGACATCACACGTTTTACAGAAACTAGTAATCTGTTTGCCCATACCTGGCCAAAAGAAGTTCTGGCCAACCCGTCTTTTGGTTCTGGTGATCCCCATGTGAGCTCCAAATAAACTGCTGTGAGCTTGATTAATGATTTTCTCCCTGTATTTACTAGGGACCACTAATTGCTTTCGGGGTTCCCCTTTTCCTCGGTATGGAGTAGCTAATGTTTCCCTGTACAGAAGGTCTTTGGTTAAGCTAAAGCTCTCAGGGCACTCAGGAGACAGTACAGTGGGAGTCCTGGCAGCTTCAAAGCAAACTCCCAAGCTAATGTCCTCCTTCTGCTCCTGGGAAAAATTGTTATTTGTTTTGGGATTCTGTAGTAGCATGAGTTCTGTCTCAGCGCTATCATCAAGCTGGGTTGCCACGGTAACCGCTCCTAGGCCTCTCTCTGCTACAGTATCGGTTTGAGCTGCAGAGGGTGAGTTTTGACCCCCCTTTGAGCGGGTAAGCACTAACGCACTCTTGACATGCTCTATTAAATCCCAACCAAGGAGAAAAGCTGCTGGTATTTCATCTGACACAGCTACTTGCCACTTTCCAGACCAATTCTGGTATTCTACTGGTATCTCAGCCACTTTTAAAACCACGGTTTCCTTCCCAATTCCCTTTAAAGACATTTCTTTGCCAGGAATAATGTCCTCCTGGGCTACTAAATCGGAATGGACAATGGAGATTTGGGATCCTGTATCTCTTATTGCAATGTACTTCTTTCCTTTCACAACTATCTCTTCACCTGCGTTTCTGAGAAGGGTCTGGTCATTGCTGATATAGAAACAATGGACTACTTGGGCTATAGGAATATCTTCCTCCTCATGGTCAGTAGAAGTGGTGGTGGTTATGGGATCAGGTCTCTGTCTACTATTTTCCTCCCCTGATTCCACTTGCTTGACACAATACACCTTTTTGGTTAGAGAATCATTTCTCTGCAAGTTGGGGTCTGGTTGCCTACACTGGAATTGTAAGTGGCCTGGTTGCCCACAGTTAAAACATTTAAAATTCCTTTTGTCATTCTGAGGTACTTTGGCGAACCGTGCCTCAGGGTTTGATGTTTTTGGCGGGCTAGCCCTTGGCAACTTCGGGGAAGTCCCGCCCTGACCTTCTCTATCAGGATTCCTGCTGAGGTAATTTTTATTAAAAGGCTTTTTATAGTTATTGTCCCAGTTTGGTTTATTTACTCTCAGCTCTGAAAATCTAGGGTTCCTGTAAGCATTAATCAAATCAGTTTGTTCTCCCGCTTCCCATAAATTTTTAGGATTCTTGTCCCTTACTAAATACCGTAGTTCTCCAGGTAATAGGGAGTAAAACTGTTCTAGCCCAATTAAATCCTTCAACTGTTCTAAAGAAGTGATCTCCTCTCTTTCAATCCACTTATCCAGAGTCTGCGCCAATCTAGCTCCCAACTGAGAGTACGATTCATCCTGCTTTTTAGAGAGAGAGCGAAATTTCCGCCTCAGGTGTTCAGAGTTCAGACAAAATCTTGAATAAACCATCTTTTTATATGCCTCAAAATCTCTTGCCTTCTCGGGATTCATCTGGGCATATATTTCTGCCAGATCTCCGCTAACCTGCGCTCTTAAAACCATCATTCTATCTTCATTTCTGATTTCAAAGTCATTGCAGGTGCGTTCAAAAGCAATGAGGAAGGATTCAGGACAGTCCCCTCTTTTGTACTGGGGAAACTTCTTCAAATCTATCTTTGACAGGATTCCACCTCCCCCACTGTTGTTATTACGGTTATTGTTTAGAGTAGAAATCTCTAGCTGTCTCATCTGTAGTTGAAAATCCATTTCCTTTTCTCTTCTTCTCTCCTCTTGCTCAGCCTGTCTGGCTTCCTGCTCAAATTGTCTGGCCTCCTGCTCAGCTCTGAGCTGTAGTTCCTTAAATTTAAATTCCCGTTCCAGTTTCCATCTCTCAAATTCTTGAGGGCTTAATTCCTTATGTCCCTCTGAGGTAACCTCGAGAACTATTTTCTCTTGGTCTCCCTCCAATTCCTGAGGCAACTCTTCAGACTCAGGACTCCCCCTTGTGGCGCGTTTGGGAGGCATCTTTTCCTTTTTGTTTTTTTCTTTCTCTGAGGTGATTAGAGCAGCTTCACAATTTTTTTTTTTTAAAGGACCTGTTTTCCTTATTTTACTTCCAGTTACTGATATAAATTTTTCCAGCCTTTTTAGTACTTTCCCTCAGATCTGCTATGACCTGGCTTCTGCCTTATCCACAGCGCTCTCCTATCTCAGAGCCTGGGATTTTACAGTAAGCCCTCTGATCCTCAGATCCTGAGGTAAACTCAGAAATTCCCTCTCAGAGAATTCAAGCCTTTTCCTTAGGTTCTCTCCCTCAGATCTGCTATGACCTGGCTTCTGCCTTATCCACAGCGCTCTCCTCTCTCAGAGCCTGGGATTTCACAGCAAGCCCTCTGATCCTCAGATCCTGAGGTAAAACTCAGAAATTTTCTCACAGAGTCGTTCCCTATCTTAGACCCCCCTGATCTGGGTTCTGAGGCCCCGCTACTAAGCTTTTCCCAAAAGCTCTAGCAGGAACCAAACCTCATTGCCACAGATCCTGTCTAAAAGGTACCCTTGACTCAAGAAACTCTTTTATAAAGGCTTCACTGGATTACTTCAATAGGTTTCACTGGATTATTTCGTATCCCACCGCTGGACACCAATGTCGCGATTTGACCCTTTTTGGATCCCGCACCTCTGGAACCTATGTGGCGTGGGACCCACTCGTGCCTTGGTCTGTCCACCTAGACTCAGACCTCAGAGCACACCAGGGCAAAACCAAACTCTTTCCTTCCTTCCACTGCTGCCACCAGGAGATCCCTAGATCCCCATAACTCCTTTAGAAAGAATCAGGTCCACTCTTTAATGAAATAGAAAGATCTTTAGTTTATTTGCTTATTTGTTTCAGCACTTCAACATTCAGTTCTATTCCTTCTCCCTTCCAGTCACTGGTCAATCACTTCTCAGATCTCCTACTATATTTTCATTAGTCTAATCACAATCACATAAATCTCTGAACTCTCTAATCAAACTCCTTCCAAAACTCTGATCTGATCTCCTCCCCCCTCAGGCTCTGCCTCTTATACTCTGCCTCTTGGCTCCGCCTCTCAGCAACATAAATATGCATGACTCACTCTAAGCAAACCTGAGCCATGACCACATTTAAAGGAGAACGCTACAACCGTTATCCCCCTTCTTTCGCAGGGAGACTGGTTCGTCCTGATCGACCTCAAGGACGCTTATTTTCATATATCCATCCATCCGGAGCACCACAAGTACCTTCGCTTCTATTTCAACAATTCGGCTTACCAATTTTGCTCCCTTCCGTTCGGACTCTCAACAGCTCTGAGAACGTTCACAAAGTGTATGGCACCGGTTGCGGCTTTCCTCCGCCTCCAAGGCATCCACATTTATCCTTATATCGACGACTGGCTCATTGTGGCACACACTCGTCTCGATGCCATAAGAGCCACTCACATTACTCTACACACTCTACAAAACCTCGGTCTCCAGGTCAATCATTCGAAGTCACACCTCGAACCCTCTCAAGTAACTACCTTCATCGGAGCCCAACTAGACTCCGTACGCGCCAGAGCCTTCATTCCACCAGAAAGAATCAAGAAGATCAACCGTGCCATAACGTCGTTTCGACCTCGAGCCTTAATCTCAGCACGACACGCTCAACATCTCCTGGGACTTATGTCCTCGACAACGTCGGTAATCCAACATGCGAGACTCAAGCTCAGATCCCTTCAAGCATGGTTCCTGGCACACTTCGACCCGCAAACGGACGACCAATCCAAAAAGCTACAGGTCACACCAGAACTTTCTCGTCAACTCACCTGGTGGACTACGACGTCCAATCTTCTTCTCGGCCGTCCCTTTCAACCTCTTCAGCCGACCATCCAAATCACTACGGATGCCAGTCCCTACGGATGGGGCGCTCATTGCCTGCAATACAAGATTCATGGACTCTGGACGCGGTCAGAATCGACACTACACATAAACCATCTAGAACTCATGGTGATCATAAAAGCTTTCCACGCTTTCTTACCACTCATTCGCGGCCGTGTTGTCCAACTGGCAACGGACAACACGACTGCCCTTTTTTATGTCAACAAACAGGGTGGCACCCACTCCTCCTCCCTCCTCTACTTGGCTGTCGACCTGTGGGAATGGTGTTGCCAACACCATATTTTTCCAATTGCGGTCCACATCTCCACAGAGGAAAACTATCTGGCCGACCATCTCAGTTGCCTCACATCGAGATCTCACGAATGGTCCCTCAAGACTTCGATCTTCCACCTCCTTTGTCGCAGATGGAACGAACCAGACATCGATGTCTTTGCCTCGAGATTGAATGCAAAATGCAAGATATACTGCACTCGAGCTGGAACCGATGTCGGTTCCATCGGAGACGCTTTCATGGTCAACTGGACACGAGGGCTCCTTTATCTTTTCCCCCCGATTCCACTGATACAGCGCACTGTAATTCGGATTCGACACTTCCGTTCCAACGCAATCCTCGTGGCCCCATGGTGGCCGAGACAACCATGGTTCCCTTACCTCCGGTCGATTTCAACGGACACGTTCTGGCTCCCCCTGGTCCCCGATCTCCTGACAATGGACAACGGGATGGTTTACCACCCAGACATCTCGTCCCTCCACTTGACAGCTTGGAGGATACTCCCGCCCTTCGATCAATCCTAGATCAAGCTCATAAACCGTCCACCAGACTCCTATATGAAAACAAGTGGAAATCCTTCCTTAAATATACAACAGAGAACAACTTACCTGCAATACCTGTCTCCATCACAACTTTACTTACTTACCTTCTTCACCTCTTCAACCTGGGATTATCTCTCCCAACTCTGAGGGTTTATATTGCAGCAATCGTCGCACACCAACCCGACGATTCCTCATCTGCACGACTTTTTTCTCATCCAGCTGTGAAAAAATTCCTTAAAGGACTTAACAACACCCGCCCTCCCACCCAACGTATTATACCTCAATGGTCCTTACAAATTGTTCTTAATGCGCTTATGCGACCTCCTTTCGAACCCATGGCCTCCTTAGACCTCAAAGTACTTACCCTGAAGACAGCATTTTTGGTAGCTATCACTTCGGCTAAGAGAGCCTCTGAGCTTGCTGCTCTTAGATCGGACCCTCTGTTCATTCAATTTCATCCTGACAAGGTTACTCTCTACTTTGATGTTTCCTTCCTTCCCAAGGTTGTAACTAACTTCCATAGAAATCAACCACTCGTCTTACCATCTTTCTTC
This sequence comes from Intellagama lesueurii, assembly GCA_037013535.1. Classification (NCBI taxonomy): domain Eukaryota; kingdom Metazoa; phylum Chordata; class Lepidosauria; order Squamata; family Agamidae; genus Intellagama; species Intellagama lesueurii. The sequence goes on from JBAJHW010000006.1 coordinate 74,323,559, forward strand.
AAATCTCCATCATCTCCTATAGAACACATGCTCCACAAGATTGATGTTCGCCGATCCTTAGCCTTCTATCTGAATAGGACTAAGGATTTCCGAACCACCAACAGGCTGTTCATTTGCTTTTATGGCTCTTCCAAGGGAAATCCAGCTTCCTCTCAATCTATATCCAGATGGATAGTACAGACTATATCCCTTGCCTATCAACTGTCAGGAAAAACACCACCTGACCATATTAAAGCTCACTCTACTAGAGCACTTTCCACGTCTATTGCATTCCAACGTGGCACTGACATTCCTGATATCTGCCGTGCTGCGACCTGGTCCACCCCGTCGACCTTTGTCAAACACTACCGGCTTGATGTCAGAGCACACACTGATGCTGGTTTTGGCAGAGCGGTTTTGGCTTCCTTCCTACCGTGACGTCCCACCTGCCGGTAAGTGAAGCTTGCTAGTCACCCATATGTGTGCATTCACAGAGGCCACGATGAAGAAAAGAAGGTTACTTACCTGTAACCATAGTTCTTCGAGTGGTCCTCTGTGAATTCACACTACCCACCCGTCCTCCCCTCTGTCCGTCACGGTGCCTTAATACTTCTATAACCTTTGCCCGGCGGACATATCATAGGAACTGAGGGGAACGATGGGTGGGCGGAGCATGTGCCTCATGGGAGATCACACCATAAAATTGTTACTTTAGCTCTAGAATCTTCCGAGACTGTCAGTGCAGGCGCAGACAAGACCCATATGTGTGAATTCACAGAGGACCACTCGAAGAACTATGGTTACAGGTAAGTAACCTTCTTTTTTATTGCCTCAGAACACCCATTTCAGACACAGCTGGTTTGACTTTCTGGCTCAAAAACATTTGCTGTGAACCATTCTGCCCTGCTTTGGTCCTCATTCTGCTATCTTCATATCCTGCAGTCCTGCTCTTCCCACCTTATGAATTTACCCAGCTGGCCGAGGATCTTTGCAATTCCCTTCATCTGTGTGCCTCAGGAAGACTTAAAGAATAAATAAAATCTTTCACCTTCACTTGTTCTCTTCTCTTCACCCCCCTCCACCCCACCCCCTATGATCAACTTGTTTCTCTCATCCTGACCTTGCTGTCTTTTCTCTTCTCTCATTCCGTCTTCTTCTCAGCCTAAATGCGGTGACACAATTCCACTTCCCCAACTTTTTTTCCTTCCCTTCTGGGACACCTTCAAAGAACTTGACAGTAATCTGTCTATTATTGCTTTGTAATAAAAACTCATTTTCTGGGCTAAGTCCTAGAGCTGAGACTTTATCTTCCTTCCCAGGCAAGCACTGTTGTATTAGGCAAATCGGTACTATGAACTAAAAGATCTATCTGTGAACATATCAGGTCAAGCACAGCCATAACAGAGAGTCTCTAGGTTGGTTCCATTAAGAGTAACTTACAAATTTCTGATATGGTTCTCTAAAATGTTTAATTTCCACACTATAAAAAAAAGAGAAGAAGCTAACATGAAATTAGTGTTGTTCATAATTTGATCGTTACATCCAACATCAGTACTAAATTACCCCTCTTGATCAATGATTCCCAACCTTGGGTCTCCAGATTTTCTTGAACTTCAACTCCCAGAAATCCTGGCCGACACAGCTAGCGATGAAGGCTTCTGGGATTTTTAGTCCAAGAACATCTGGGGACCCAAGGCTGGAACCACTGCTCTTGATTATAATTCTGTGACTCTTTGCTAGAAAATATGTGGGGAGTTCCATGAAGTGAATTCTTTGGAAATACTTCTCTTTAGGATTGAAAAATGATCCCATGGTGCTGCAGCTATAGCTGCTGTTTGTGCATGTTGAATCAGTGAAGCTTTGCTCTTCAACCAGAAAAGCGGAAGAGCAAAGGAGCAGGTAACATGATCGGCACAGAAGTTATTAACTGGCTCCATTTCAAAATACTCAGTGAGACTGCATTATCATCTCTCTTGTGCTGTGCCAAAGGCAATGCCTAGTGTCCTTGAGAGTGAAATTGTCCCCACGTAGCTGAGTGAAGCATTACTTTGTTAATACACTGCGACACAAGAGAAATAATCAGCTGAAACAACTGCCAACCCTGCTTCACTGAAAATCATAACAGGATTATCCATTAAAAGAGACCCCGTCGGTATAGCATGTTTTTCATTAAACATTCTGTTTAGGCATTGAAATCACAGCTCAATACTGGTGTTTTGTGTTTGAGGCACTATCAGAAAATACAGAATGACTCATTTTGGACTCAACATCGATCATCCATTCTGTGCTTTCAAAAAGACTGAGCAGTGAACAGCAGGGCTGGCCCAAGACATTTTGCTACCTAAGGTGAAGGACGAGATGCCCCCTTAGAACTGCTTCCAGTTCTAAGCTGGCCAGATTGACAGCTGAATTTTACTTCAACACGGAGCACAAGACAGCTTCTTCCTGTGTCCCTGAGGGAAACAAGCAAGGTTAGGGAGCACAGGACAGGCCTTGGGGCACATATAGTTCTGTCTTCCAGCATATTGCCAAAACATCTCCTGCCTAAGGCAACTTCCTCACACTGCTTAATGAGAGGGTCAGCCCTGTTTTTTGTTTTAAAGCAGAAACTAAAACACAAGGCACTGACTGGCCAAGGGCACAAGGACAGATGTGGAAATATTACTTTCTCCTTAAAATGAAGTTGTTAAAATAAAGCAGTACAATATATGTTGTATGGGGGGGGGGGGCCGTTTTCATTCAGTCATTTTTAAGCTCAAACCTCCCTATTAATGTCTATGGGCCCATTTTTAAGCCAGCACAACTGGTGAATGTAGACTTCCAGACCCTGCTATAGAGCCCCTCCATCTCCTTGAAAATGCCACCAAAGGATCAGTGGGACCCTGCTGAATGGTATAGGATGTGATCTGATGGGAGAGAAGATTCCTCAAAATCAGGCATAGGCATAATCCATGACTGGAGACTTTCTTTTACCTTCTATTTGTGCAGAATGAACATATGACAGCATTTGAGATGAGAAGTACTCACAGTCTATATTAAGCAACCCTATCATATCTGGTATCATGCTAGGGAAGATGGAATGTGCAGTTCAACACATCTGGCATAGCATCACCTGAAGGAGACTGATGTAAAATTTGGATTACAGTAGTAAATTCAGCAGGGTTAGTGCAATTCCCATAGGCTAGGATGTGGATGGTTAAATCAGCACACCAGTGGATGTCAAAGTGGAACTCTTAGGGAGTTAGCTGCCAGTCCCTTTGGTTTATACTTTCTAGAGCTAATCAAATGAGCAAGATTTGCATGTAGTGATATAATTACCTTGTAACTTGACATTTCAAAACTTTTGGTGATCTCTGCATGATGGTCATTAAATTGTGTGCAGCCTATGAGAAAGCCTGTGATTGCTTGCCCATTGATAAAATTATTAATTAATAGAATCCCATAGTAAAGATCTGCAATGAATAGTGTTTGCTCAGAAATCTGCATGCAACACAGGGACCTCACTAATTGGAAAGATAATATACCACCTCAAAGTTTTGACCTATTTATTTATATTAGATATGGCTCCTTTATAACTTACTTTTTCTCACCGAATGTAGAGCCCAGGATTCTCAAACTGTTTTAGTCAGAGTTGGGTGGCTATGTGTGCTTTCTATGTTTAAAGAGTTTACCTCTATTTGAAGGGGTTCTCTGTTTGATGGGCCATCTAGTCCAAGGTTAGAAATAAAGAACTTGTAAGAAGGAATATCAAAGGTCTGACAGTAATCCATCCACCATTTAATACAAGAACACACAAGTTACCTGACTCAATTCTTTCCCATCAGATGTACTGTATTCTATTTAAATTACACTAACTGTTGCAAATTTGCATCTGTACTTGTAAATTAACGCAGGCACATTGGCAATACATGTGTGAGAGACCTCTCCCCAGAGATCAGGCAAATGACAGCATTCTAAGAGTGAGCCACCATAAGACAAGGTGCAGCAGCAGGTGGAGCCCCACTGCACCGAGTGTTCTTAATAGAACTACTGCAAGCAATGGTTGGAAAAAAAGCATCTTCTTGGCATTGAGCCCAAAGAAAAAAAGTCTTGGAAAGACATACTTCTGAATACTGTTTACTCTAGAAACCTCCAAGGTTTTATTTTTTTCATTTTCACTATCATTCTTCTGACAAAATTGCTATTTTTCTTGTTTTGCTTCATGTTTGGGAGCTATGGTATTATATATATATATATAATACCATAGCTCCCAATATAATGTATATATTTATTTATATATCCACCTCAGTTGTTCTTAGAGCAAGTCCAATGAAAAATATGGCTTAGGAGGACAGGCTAGGCCACAGAAATTTGATTTGGAAGTTTGCCCTCACTTCATGTTCTTTTGTGATCCTTATACATTATTTAGTGATGTGAGACAGGAGAAACTCACAGAGCTACTAAGAAACCTGTGATGGGAAAAAACTACATGGGGATGAAAAGTTAAGAAATGTCTTGTGAACTGGGCTTCATGCTCAGTTCACGAAAACCAGTTCTTGGAAATGCAACTTTTAGGGACTACAATTCCCAGAATCCCCTAGCCACCATGACCCTATTTAAATATAGTAGAAAAAAAAAGCAACTCTGCCCCAAGCCTTGCACAGAACCCTACTATCAGCACTTGCCGAACGAAGAGGTTAAAATAACAGTCGCTTGCTGTGCTGCTAACAAATGTTTCTGACTATGCAGAGTCAGCTGGACGATTTTCTTCTCTCCCCCACCCCCTTCCCGCTTTCAAGGTCAATTTAATTCCCTTTGATCTTATGGGCATCATTCACCACCTTGACAAACGTGGTGCCAGAATTACCTTTCAGTTAATAAGAACTACTTTGCCGACTGTGTGGGAAAAATGCATGCCGAGCATTTTTTGTGCATCGAAAACTGAGTCCAGAGAATTTCTGGCATGTTTCCAGTTCCTTAGAGAGTACATTTATTCATTTGTTAAGGAGGCAAATCACTATGTGATACACTAGGGCAATCAGCATAAACACTGTTTGCTATAGTCATATTCCAGAAATACAGACTTTTTTGTTTTTTTGAAATGAACATTCATCTTCCTTTTAAATAGCTTTCTAACACACACACAAATCCGCTGTCTCCTAAGCAGCATTATCATCTCTTTTAACTCAAGAAGCCATGCTTCCTGGAGGGGAACACCTACATCCACATTTCTTGAAGCTCTTTTCCCTGAAATTGCACTTAAGACTTACTCCATCTGGAATTTGAAGTCATGTCTGATAGAATTCCTCCATCCTCAGGTTCTTTTAACTTTTCAGCCCACTATAATACCTTTCTTTTGCCACCCCCACCATTTTTCTCCTTATACTCCTCCCCTAAATTGAGGCTCAGACTTCCCACCATCTTCTTCAGCGAAAACAACTACTGTGCCTTCTAGCATTCCAAGTCATTTGCAGTGTTTTGATACCATTCATTATTTGTAGATACCCCAGACTGCCAGAGATGAACAAGTGGGTCCTGGAGCAAATCAAGCCTCAACTATCTCTGGAGGCAAAAATCATAACACTGAAGTTGTCCTATTTTGGGCACATCATGAGAATGCAGGATTCTCTGGAAAAGACAATCATGCTGGGAAAGGTTGAAGGCAGCAGAAGAGGAAGACCTAATACAAAATTGATTGACTCCCAGAACAGGATTCTGCCAATTATGTTTTGACTTAGTCACAGTTTGCGGAGTAGACAGTGTTGCTTTTTTCAGCAATGCAGTTGCAGTGGTTTGATGCGATCCAATATTTGCAGAAATCTGATGTAACAGTGCTCATGGCTGGTCAGGCATTGATAATGAGAATTCTGCATCACTAGGAAAGTTCTGGGATTTGAGGCAATGGAAATTCACTAGGAAATTTCTGTGATGTAAGAGAATGAGGACACACAAATACAGTGGTGCCTCGCTAGACAATGTTAATCCGTTCCGCGGAAATCGCTGTCTTGCGAAAACATCGTCTAGCGAAGCACGTTTCCCCATTGGAATGCATTGAAATCTCTTCAATGCGTTCCAACGGAAAAGTCGTCGTCTTGCGAAGATCGTCCATAGGGAAACATCGTCTAGCGAGCGCGGGTCCCTGTTGGAATGCACTGACAGCTATTGACCGCTAGTCAATGCATTCCAATGGGGAAAAGTCGTCGTCTAGCGAAAATCGCCCATAGGACACCATCGTTTTGCGAAGCGCAGTAGCGATCGCAAAAAGCCATCGTCTAGCGAATTCCTCGTCCTGCGAGGCAATCGTCTAGCGAGGCACCACTGTATGCACCTTTGAAATTTAATGCAACAAATACCATATGCCAATTTGGTACTCAGAAAATCCCTATCATAGATATCTTTCTAAATATCCTCTTTGGGACAAACCTGTTGCTATGTGTCTATAAATCTATAATTGGGTCGTGCTTAATCCCATACTACTGTGGAATAGTGAAATAAGTTGAGGCACAGCCTGTGTTTCCTCACAGCATGAGGCACCTCTTTGATCTTTTCCTTGAAAACCACTTCACAATTTCCTCCCCCTTTAAAGCCTTGCTCAGCTTCTGTAAGTGGGCCAGTGAGAGAAGGAGGAGATAGTGGGATAAAGTTAATTCAATTGTACAGCCAGCTTGTGCACCAAGAAATCAAAAGATGACATGATGCTGCAGAAAGAAGTGGTCAATCCCCTTGCTCACTCACACAAAAGGGAGGGGGCTGGCTGAGTAGATAAGCATCTGTCTTGAATGCTTTAGAAATAGGATATCCTTTCTTAAGGCCCAGAGTTAGACTGGATAATCCATTCATTGGGGTCTTTTCCATTTCCATATGTTTGAGGCCTCTGTTATGTTCTAGATTAAAGGATAATCGTTTATACAAAGGAGAAAAATACCATTAAGAAAATGTAAGACAGACTAAGAAAACCATTTTAATTTTTGAAGAACAGTGAATGAAAACTGAAATAAACAGAAAATAATTTCACAGGCATTCAATCGTGGCATTAAAATATCAGCTACACTAAAAACAGCTGTTGCACACAGCAACTTCAGATCAGCTCCTTGATGAAGCTTTATATTGTTAATCCTGCTACATGTTTTGTAGCAACACACAATCCATTCTTGGTTACAGAACACACTGAACTTCCAAACATTTTCCCACCAAAGGACACTCTGCGGCAGGTTGTCGCTTTTGAAATCAGTATACTCAGTGTGGTGACTCTCAGCAATTACTTCAGCCTTTTGAGATACAACTGAAAACTTTTGCCAAAGCAATGTTGTACTTTTTTTTTAAAGTCCATGGTAAGCAAAACTTATACTTCTGTTTGGATAATCAGGTATAACTAGGCAAAAACATACGCATCATCTTTTAAAAACAAAGTTCTTGGAGAAACAAAGGGAGAAGTAGCTGGTAGATCAACATGTCATAAAATTTATATATACACTTATAAAGGTAAAGACCACATGCACTGTGCCTAGAATACCAAAATTATTATTTACACAGAATTTTTTGGGGCGGGGCAATTTTTAATGTAATAATATACTTTCACAACTATGTATCTAGGTTCAAGAAAACATTTAAGACTTACTTAAAAATAAAAGTTAGATCCTGCATCTCAGTTTCCCTGATGCATTTAGCTTAACATTTTGTCTCTAAATAACCTGATACATAAATGTAAATTGCTCTTAATCATCACTCTCTTCTTCATCAAAGGAAAGCAAGCTGCAGTTTTTCACTTGCTTGGTTGTATTTTGGAGGGTTGGAGAAATCTTCTTTGTTTCTTTCTTCTTCTTACTTGATGTGGCTGTCAAACCTGAATACTTCTCTTCTGATGAACGCTTGAGAGGTTTCCTGAACACAATCTTCCCATCTCCAGGATCAAGATCTAGGAGCAAAAATACAGAGGGCCCATTATGTCCTCATCTATTGTACCTGTTTACCTATCTTGTTTCCCAAACTACAATAATTCTGCAAGATATCTCAAATATCCTTTTAAAAGGGGATGTAACTCAGTGGCAGAACATATACTTTGCCTATAGAACAGTGATTCCCAGCCTTGTGTCTCCAGCTGTTCTTGGGACTAAAACTCCCAGAAGCCTTCAGCACTAGCTGTGCTGGCCAGGATTTCTGGGAGTTGTAGTTCAAGAACCCCCTTCACAGATTGCTGCCTTGTCGTGGCGAAGGGGCTTGAGTAATTCAGAGAAGCTATGGGCTATGCCGTGCAGGGACACCCAAGACGGACAGGTCATAGTGGAGAGTTCTGACTAAACGCGATCCACCTGGAGCAGGAGCTGGCAAGCCACTCCAGTATCTTTGCCAAGAAAACTCCATGGACAGAAACAAAAGGCTAAAAGATATGACGCTGGAAGATGAGCCCCTCAGGTCGGAAGGCATCCAACATGCTACTGAGGAAGAGCGGAGGACAAGTACAAGTAGCTCCAGAGCTTATGAAGTGGTTGGGCCAAAGCCGAAAGGACGCTCAGCTGCGGACACGCCTGGGAGTGAAAGGAGAGTCCGATGCTGTAAATGTTCTAAGAAAATTAACACAGTTTTCTGAAAAGCTGCATTTTGCTAACCACACTGGCCCAATTCAAATATCACAGCCACACAACATAAACAGGTTTTGGCATACTTGCATCCTCTTCCCCTTCGGCACATGCTTTCCAGCTTCCCTCCTTCCTCATTTATCATCACTACAGTTTGCAGCAATCAGACAAATTTGGTTACCATAAACCACAGTTGGTTTACACACACAGAAAAGCACTTTTGGTTTGCAAGAACTGTAGTTTGCATCATCAGAGTGATTCTGAGCACATAAAGGGAAGGTAGGGGGCACAATGCTGAAATCTGTTCACAATAGTCTAATGACAGTTTATCTGGAACATGTGTACTAGGCCATATGTAGCACCAATCAGTAAGATCAATTAAACACTGCTGCTCAGCAGCTATTTGTTTAAATGATCCCCATTGAAATACATGGTAGTTATTCACAAGAAGTGACTGGTGGACTATTATGACATTACATATATGTTCATGATAATTAGGGCCTGGGATTTACAGAATTTGTGCACTATAGGCCCAGAAATCTGCAGGAATTCTCCCCTCCCCCCACTAGACTTCTGAGGGATTTAATCAAGTAATCAAAGTTGTAACAGGAGTTTTCATATTCTTACCACTAACACATTCAAACCTGGGCAGTCATTTTTGTCTTGCGGATAAGACAGGAGAAATGGATGAGTAGGGCTAAATTCTGTGGGAGTTGCAAGGAATCATGAGCCTCTCCCTCCACTGGACTCTGCAGAGCAAGCCTCCCCCCTCAAAAACAAACAAACAAACAAACAAACAAAAACCAGTCCCATAATCCTTTGTAGCTGCCACAGAACTTAGTCTCACCCACACGTTTCCCTGTCTTCTCCAAAAGATGAAAGCGGCTGCTTGAGTTTGAATTCATGAACTGTAAGAACATTAAAACACTTGTTAGGACTTTGATTACTTGATTAAAGGCCCCAAAATCTGGCCGGAGGAATTCTTGCAGACTTCTGGGGGTTGTAATCCAAATTCCAAAAATTCCATGCCCAATAACAATATGATAACTGAATGCTAATATAATACTATGCATTTGCCATGGGAGGTTTATTTAATTAAATTCTTGAGATCAGCAGTATTAGAAGGGAAGACTGGCAGTGAGATTGAAGCATCTCAAAACTGTTTTGCTAGGTATGAAAACTACTGTCATGAATCACAAGGAAAGCTTCATGCTGAAATAGCTTGCAATTTAGATGATTTATAGATGACAGAGTATTAAAGAAGCTAAGCTTCTTCTGGGCAACACATTTCTCTTAAATAAGTAACAGAATGTTTTAAAAATCAATTTTGTAACAGAAATTTGCCATAAACACTGTAAGTGATTGATCCTTATTTAATAACTTACTCTGTGCCCTTACCCCACCATTATCTTGAGATTTATCATAAGCTACAGCTGTGATAGAACATGGTACCTTTTTCATCAAGGCTGTCAGGGAAAGCAGTGCAATGGTGGATTGAATATGAACAACGAAGAGGATATAAAGTGAACTCTAATCATAATAATTACACTATCTGAAATCAGTTCTAGGACCCAAACCTAACCCGGCTCCATACTCAAAATGTTTAAAATACAGATCTCAGCAAAGTGAGCTGGGCATACATTATTCTCTTTTCCTTCTCATCCAAGGTTTCATCTTTGGTAGCCTACTGTACATGGTTCAGATCAGACTCACCTGATCCCTCTATTTCAAATCATAACCAAAATCTGTACCTCTCCTCTAGATACCTCCCACTAAGAAGAAGGCAACTCAGAGTAAGGGCTGGCAGGAAGGGAAAATGAGAAAAAATATGATGCAAAAGGGGGGGGGGGAATCACAGAGCAGTGCATATGGGCTCCCATGACTCAAGAATCTGGCATCATTTTGGGACCACATTTCACCCGGGCTACATGGTGGTACATTTATCAATAATGTGGAAATAAAAAGGTAGAATGGAATATTCTCCAACTCAAGCTCTGACTCTTAAGTTGACACATAAAGGAAGAGACACAGGAGAGGATATGCTGGCTCATGGTGATCCAAATCTTGCCATCAAAACCACCTATCCATTTCAGGGAGTCCTTGATGTACTCCATACTGTCACCAATGGTGAACAAAGAAATACATCAGTGAGGAATGACTACAGGTAAAGTCTTATGCAAGCAGTTTGCAGAAAAAGTGAAAAAAAGAAGATGAGATCCTAAATCAACTCAGCCAACTTGATGAAGGAAAGCCACTTTGATTTGTGAGAGCCTGCAAGAAGAGATACCCTTCCTTCAGCTAGGAACAAAATGCATTTTAGCCATTCTCTGATACAGGAAGAGTGATGAATTCTGTACTTGGGCCAATGACCTCCAGAAACTGATGAGCTATCTATCCTGGAAATGTTCAGAGAGGAATTTGTAAAAGAAACAAATGCAGTGTGGAATGCTTGACAAAGGTCTATGGCCCAATTCTGAAGGGAAACTAGTGAGCCAACAACTGTGGAACTCAACAGCAAAAGCTAAGATTCTTCAGGAAGGAAGCAAATTGAGATCCAGTGGCCTGTGTTCAGAGATCTATCTTTAATGATACAAATGGCAGGGAAACAAGTTCAGTCCTGGTTCATTGATGCATGTGGTGATATGGTAACATAGCTGAAAAAAATTGCATCTCTTATATACACACACAGATTAGATTAGATTAGATTAGATTAAATTAGGCATCCTTCAGTCTAGAGAGACTATGGTAACGTGCTCTGAATAGAGGACTTGGAACAGCGTCTAGTGTGGCTAAGAAGGCCAATTCGAGAGTGACAATCCCTTCCACACTGAAGACAAATACAATCTGTCCCCTGTCCAGCTCCCTGATTTTGCTGCTTTCGGGACTGCCTCTTTGCCTCCGCCTGTTGGACAAGTGTCTCTTCAAAATGGGAGAGGCCATGCTGCACCGCCTGCCTCCAGGCTGAGCGCTCAGATGTCAAAGTTTCCCATCTGTTGAGGTCCATTCCTAAGGCCTTCAGATCCCGCTTTCAGATATCCTTGTATCGCAGCTGTGGTCTCCCTCTGGGGCGATTTCCCTGCACCAATTCTCCATACAGGAGATCTTTTGGGACCCGACCATCAGCCATTCTCACAACATGCCTGAGCCAACGTAGACGTCGCTGTTTCAGTAATGTATACATGCTAAAAATTCCAGCTCGTTCTAGGACTACTCTATTTGGAACCTTGTCCTGCCAGGTGATACCAAAAATGCGTCAACAACGCATATGGAACGTGTTCAGCTTCCTCTCCTGCCGTGCACAAAGGGTCCAGGACTCACTGCAGTACAGGAGTGTACTCAGGACACAGGCTCTATAGACCTGGATCTTGGTATATGCCGTTAGCTTCTTATTAAGCCATACTCTTTTATGAGTCTAGAGAACATGGTGGCTGCTTTGCCAATGCATTTATCCAGCTCGACATCTAGGGAGAGAGTGTCAGAGATCATTGAGCCAAGGTACACAAAGTTATGAACAACCTCCAATTCTTGTGTGGAGATGGTAATAGAGGGAGGTGAGTCCACGCCCTGGCCCATGACTTGTGTTTTCTTCAGGCTGATTGTTAATCCAAAATCTTGGCAGGCCTTGCTAAAACGATTAATGAGTTGTTGGAGGTCTTCAGCAGAATGGGCAACAACAGCTGCATCATCGGCGAAGAGGAAGTCCCGCATGCATTTCAGCTGGTCTTCGCTCTCAATCAGAGATATTAGAGAGCTTTCCATCTGATCAAGTCCGGAGATAGACACCTTCTGTTGCAGTTCCAAAGGCGTGCTTCAGCATGACAGCAAGAAAGATCCCAAACAGAGTCGGCGCGAGGACACAGCCCTGTTTCACTCCGCTTCGGATGTCAAAGGGATCTGATGTTGAGCCATCAAAAACTACAGTGCCCTTCATTTCCTCATGAAAGGACCTGATGATGTTAAGGAGTCGAGGTGAACATCCAATCTTGGGAAGTATTTTAAAAAGGCCGTCCCTGCTAACCAAATCAAAGGCCTTTGTAAGATCTATGAAAGCCACAAAGAGTGGCTGTCGTTGTTCCCTATATTTCTCCTGGAACTGTCTGAGGGAAAACACCATGTCAGTGGTGGATCTATGAACTCGAAATCCACACTGTGATTCTGGATAGACTCTGTCTGCAAGCACCTGGAGTCTCTTCAGCACAACACAGGCAAACAGCTTCCCTACAATGCTGAAAAGAGAGATGCCACGGTAGTTATTGCAGTCGCCCCTGTCTCCTTTGTTCTTATACAATGTGACGATGTTTGCATCCTTCATGTCCTGTGGTACCCCACCTTCCCTCCAGCAAAGACAAAAGATTTCATACAGCTTGGTGGTGATTATCTCTTTACAGCACTTCAGCAGGGATGTTATCCTTCCCAGGTGCCTTGTCGGTGACGAGGGAATCCAAGGCTGCTTTTATTTCTGCTAAAGTTGGTTCGCTGTCCAACTCTTCCAAGACAGGCAGGCACTCAAATGTTATTTAATGCCTCTTTGGTTACTACATTCTCTCTGGAATATAGCTCAGAGTAGTGCTGCACCCAGCGTTCCATCTGCTGTGCTCGGTCCTGGGTGATCACGCCTGTAGCAGACTTCAATGCCTGTACACACACAACCACACTATAATACACATGTTTTAGGGCATGCATTAAAAACTTAATGTGGAGCAATTTACTTCTGCTTTGAATAGGGGGGATGTGAGACTGCAATGGAAATGAAGTCCCCACACTGCATTGATTGCATAGAACATAGAGGGTGAAGAGTGTCTATCAATCTCTTACCATCCATGTCAGAGTCCCATACCACATAAAGCTGCAGGCTAAGTGCTTTTTGCCATTTAATCTAGTCAACAATTCTTTAAGAAGGAAGCAGAGAAGGGCAGCCAGGCAGTTCCATCCACGCCCACAGCAGGATTATTAGTTCTAAGGATGACACATGTAAACAGGAAAGTGGGGGGGGGGGGAGGCACAAGAGGCTCTCTGTATGTGTGTATGTGTGTGTGTGAAGCAGAACCTCTAAAACACAAATGGTTCATTTAAACCAAAGAGGGGTACACTGCTTCATGTTATTTCATGTTTCCCTCTTTCATTTAACCTTTCGCCATTTGTCTGTCAAACAGCTTAGGAACTTCTTCGTCCAGTAGTACTGCAAAGGGTGCCGTTAACAGCCAATCAGAAATTCCAGGCACAGAGGTATGGGAGGTTTGAACCTGTACAAGGGATTAGTTGGAAGCCAGCGATGGGGATGCTTTGTTTCAGTTGTTCTTGTTGCAATCTGTGTGCTAGCTTCTGGTAACTTCAGTTCTGTATTGTGCTGCATGGCTGATGGATTCTGAAGAGAAAACATTGGGGTGGGGGGGGGGAAGAAATCTCTCCATATCGTAGTTTTGGGGAAGGGATTTGATTTTTTTTTCTGCCTTTATTTTTTATTTATTTATTTATTTTGCTTTTTTTCATTTGGGGAGGAGACCTGTTTGTGTATTTTTGAATTTTGCTATTTTTTATCTATGTGACCTTCCCATTAGATTGATTTTTTAAAAAAATGTTTGTGACCAGTCTCAGCCCAGGCTTGTCACATTTTAAAATAACCTTCTTTTAAAGGGCTTTGTACCAGCCATTTACCATGCTAGACCAAGCGATTGAAGAAGGAAAAATAATATTCTCTTTATTATGAAGTTACAATTTATAAGGAAACAGATTTCAACATAAGCTTTTCTTCAATTACAGCCCACTAGCCCAAAATACACTCTCCTTTGTTGGTTACAAACTTCCTTCTTCTTTTCCATTCCAGCTCTCCCTGCTCCTCCTTCTGCAGACTTTTCTGGATAGGCTGGCCACCTGAACCACTCAGCCAATCACTTTGTTTTCCCTGTTACTAAGCAGATTGGTCAAGGTTCTGTCACAATGTTATTCAGTTAATTTCCTGTGCATTGATTCTATAACAGGTCTATTTTTGGTGGGTTATTTTTATTATTCATGTATTGATGCCTGCTTTTGCAGTAGATTGATTCTCTGTTGCCTAGCCTCTTTGCTTTTTGGAGTAGTTTTTAAGAGTTCTTCAAGGCTTGTGAACTATTGGTGCCAGGAAACATGAATGGGGAAAAATGGAAAGGGAAAAAAAAAGTCCCAAAAGAGACAAAATGACCAGTACCTGCAAAAGCTGAAAACCAAATAGGCACCTGTGAAGGAGGTCCGAAGGAGAGCGTGCCGTCTCACAAAACAGAGGGCAAAGTGGGAGGAATGAGACCAGAAAGCGCCGGTTTGGAATCGGACCGAAGGGAGGACAGGATGGAGGAGGGGGCGAGAGTCGAAAGACAGGGGGAGTTTGAAATATGTTGGGTAGAGGAGCACGGGAGTCGGAAGGGGGAGGAGCGAGAACTGTCGGTTTGGAAAAGGGGTATAAGTAACCAGGGAGAGCGACGGTTAATTATTAGACATGTGGAGGCGGGAGAGAGAGAGCTGGGGAGTTTGCGAGAAATGAGAGAGTAAAACACCGGAGCTGTTGAGGGACTTTCCAAAATCTGAAGCTAGGGGGAGAAGTGAAATACGAAACCTTGGAGTGGTCAGTGATCGTATTCCCAAGCGAAAGGGAAGAGAACGTCAGGTGATAAGATCAGATTCAAGGTTAAAGATCCTCCACAGGAGGGGATTGGACCCGGCACCCATGCTGCGACACCATTTGCGCAGTGACTCTCCTGAAACCCATCGATGTATAGAAGTTTGGCCCAGCACCCCAGTGAGTTTAACTGACTGTGGGCGGAAGTTTGTATTGGACAGTTATGGCTCATTACCGGAGTTAAGCTTTTATGGACCAATTATGAACAGTGCTGATCCTTATGTAAATAATAAAGACAAAGATATTAAAGTTAAGAAGACGTCTCCTGTGATATTTCCCGCGCAAAATGAGGAGTTGCCAGAATTTGAAACAGAACCCGATCACAGTGGCGCCCAACGTGGGGCGACTCCAAGCGTGAGAAATTGGGACCTTTTGAAATTGCAACAGATGATTGAGAAACAGGAGAAGTTGCTTGAAAATTTAACGGAACAACAAACTTTATTAAGAAATTGTTGAAAAAAGAGAATGAGGAAGGATGGGAGGTTGCCACTTGGGTGAACAGAGAAAAGAAAAGGGCACTCGTGGACACAAGTTGCGGGAGGACTTTGGTACGAGATGGGGGGGGCGACGTTGAGAGACAAATTTGCAGTACAATGCATTCATGGAGACTCTAAAACTTACAAGACAACGTTGGGACAGAGAGCCCACGCCTTAAAGTGGGGATTGTTCCAGGGTTGTCCAGGGAAATGTTGTTGGGACGTGATTGGGCAGGAACCCATAAGTTCTTGCAGTTTAAGGAGGGATTGCAGGGGGAAGAGACTGAGAAAGAAATTGAAACTGATTTTCTACAGGAGACCTCAAGAGAGCAGACCAGAATGTGGCAACAAGATGATGCAACGTTGCAAGAAGCGTCACAAGAAGCGGGAGAGGTAGGGAGTGTTAAAACTGGATAGACAGGGTTAGAAATGGTGGAGGGGCTTCTGTATCACGTGAACCAAGAGGCAAACAAACAACTAGTGGTGCCATCTAAGTGGCGAAGGGAGGTATTGCAGTTGGCCCATGATATCCCTATGGCTGGACACTTGGCTGTAGAAAAAATGAGAGCAAGGATATTACAGAGGTTTTGGTGGCCAGGTATGGGGAAAGAAATTGAAGATTATTGCAATACTTGTAAATAGTGCCAGATTACTCAAAAGAAACCAAGGCCGGGAGCACCACTTATTCCCATGCCCCTAGTGGATCACCCCTTTGATAGAGTAGGGATCGATATAGTGGGACCTCTGTTGAGATCAGCTGGGGGTCATACCCACATCTTGGTGTTGATAGACTATGCCACAAGATATCCGGAGGCCATTCCCCTGCGGTCAACCACGTCTAAAGCAATAGCTAAGGAACTGATGCAAGTTTTCACGAGGCTAGGATTTCCACGGGAGGTGTTGACTGATCAGGGCACAAATTTCATGAGTCAAACCTTGAAAGAGATGTGGAGGTTGTTGGAGGTTCGGCCTGTACGTACAGCGGTTTATCATCCTCAGACCAATGGACTAGTTGAGAGGTTCAATAAGACTTTGAAAGGGATGCTAAGAAAGTTAGTTATAGACAAACCCAAAAGGTGGCATTTGCTGGTAGCACCCCTTATGTTTGCAGTACGGGAGGTCCCACAGGCGTCTACGGGGTTTTCCCCATTCGAAATGATGTATGGGTGGAATCCTAGAGGAATACTTGACCTAGTAAAAGAAAAATGGCAGAGTGGCAAGGACGAGGCTCAGACAGTGGTGAAGCATGTGATAGAAATGAGAGAACACCTGAATAAGGTAGCACAGTTGGCCAAGACAAACCTGGTGACGGCGCAGCAGGGTCAAAAGAGGAGGTATGACTGGAATGTTAGACCTAGACAGTTCCAGCCAGGGCAAAAGGTCCTTCTCTTGTTGCCAGCTGAGAATGCAAAACTGTTTGCCCGATGGCAGGGTCCCTACAAGGTTACAAGAAAAATAGGAGAAGTAGATTATGAAGTAAAAATGCCCAATAAGAAGAAACAGAAGGGGATTTTCCATGTAAATTTGTTCAATGAATGGCAAGAAAGGGAGGCCCTCTGGGGGGAGATAGAAGAGGAAGTTCTAGGGCCGGAAGCTCTAATCTACTCCCAAGGAGCGTCTGACATCGTGTTGGGAGAGGGATTAACGGAAGAACAGATAGCCCAAGTTAGAGAATTGGAAGCTGGATACCAAGATATGTTTTCAGACAAGCCAGGCTATACGACTTTAATTGAGCATCAGATAAATACTAAGCCGAACGTAGTGGCTAGGTCGGGTGGACGAAGTTGGCCTTATCACTTGAAAGAAACTATTAATAGGGAAGTGGAGGAGATGTTGGAAATGGGAGTGATAGAGCCTTCTAGAAGTCCGTGGAGAAGCTATCCTGTGGTAGTGCCCAAGACAGATGGGAAGGTACGATTATGTATAGATTTTCGCAAACTGAATGAGGTATCAAAGTTTGACGCCTATCCCATGCCAAAGGTAGATGACCTATTAGAACGACTGAGTCAGGCTAAATTCCTAACATCATTGGACCTCACGAAAGGTTATTGGCAAATTCCTCTTAAGGAGGAAGATAAGGAGAAGACAGCCTTTGTGACCCCAAAGGGGCTATTCCATTTCTCTCGCATGCCATTTGGGCTGCATGGAGCAGCGGCCACATTCCATAGATTAATGGATCAGGTGCTAGAACCGGTCCAGCAATTCGCCAGTGCTTACATTGACATCTTGATATATAGCAGGAGTTGGGAGGAACATTTGACTCACCTTGAGGCAGTCTGGAAAGAGTTGAGGAAAGCAGGCCTTAAGGTGAACCCCAGAAAGTGTAGGGTCGCTAGAAGGGGGGTAACCTTCTTGGGGTATCAAATAGATCAAGGAAGGATACAACCTGTACCCGAGAAGGTAGAAAGGATTACGGATTGGAAGGTACCACAAAGTAAAAAGGAGGTACAACAATTTTTAGGTTTGGCTGGCTACTATAGACAGTTTGTCCCCAATTTCGCAGAGATTGCAGCACCTCTGACAGATTTGACTAAGAAAAGGGCATCTAAGTGGGTACGGTGGGGTTCCCAAGAGCAACAAGCATTTGAGAGATTAAAGGCCATATTGAGCGAATTGCCCAGCTGATATGCACCCGATTTTGAGAGACCCTTCATAGTGCAAACGGACGCCTCAGAACGCGGACTGGCTTTGAATCCCTGTATGGTCAACTGTGTTCGGGCAGAAATAAGAGTGCTACCTCTTCTTTCCTGAGAAACCTCTTATCTTTTACACACAGGTGCAACATGGTCCTGTGCACGCTGGGAAAAGCTGTACCTATTGAAATAAGACAATGCAGAGGGGTGGACATTTCAGTTCAGTTCATTTTTGAAACATCTAAAACGGAAAGAATTTGGAGTATAGAAGATGTGAATATGGGAGAAACTGAAGTGGATGTTTTTCCCCATTCCATCACTTACACATGGATATAAGCCTCTTATCTAGAAAGTCTACACATCAATATTTGCACCAGTATAGTATCTTGCAATTTTCAGACCACCACCATCATTCACCTATAGATACTTAATTTTAAAAAAAAGTAGTAGTATACCAAAGTCCCATCTGTTTTCCTCAGCGCTGAAAGTCAAGTAGTCTACAAGGTTACGGAAATAAAAGCAGCTCAATAAAGCTGCCAATCAGCTACCAATCAGTTAAACATCAGCATAAACCTTTGGAAGTGCTAAAGCAGCACTTTGGTACACAGAGAGTACACTTTGATGTCCTAGCAGATAATATGTTGCATATGTTTTTTGGAAGAAGAAAAAAAAACAGCCACCAAACAAAAGCAAGGGAGAGGGGGAAAAAAGAAGCAAATTGAACAAGGCTACATTACCATCTGAATGAGTAAGGACACTTGCTGCCAAGTTTTAGGACTTATGCATATATTAGAATGTCCCAGAGGCCAGATGTACTTGAAAAGCAGCAGAAAAATCAATTGTGGAAATTACATGAAAAAGGCATTATACATTTACCATTTTCTGCTTTCATGAAAGTTCATCTAGTAAAAAATAACCTTTGACAGGACGATAATTCTCTCTAGGATTCAAGTAGAAGTTTTACCAAAAAAATTACTGTTCATAGAAATTTCAAAGCTTTTTTTATTTTTAGAAACTACTTTTGTTTTCACCAGTAAATTAATGTAAAGGGAATATAATTATCTAAGAATTAGGCGGTGGCTAAATATTTAACTGTAAGGAGAAATCTGTAAAATGTGGTTTAAAAGGTGATGTAACCCTGTTGGAACTGTTGTATGTGTTCGGTTCTTGAATTTCATATATTTTCTTCATATACAGTGGTGCCTCGCTAGACGATGTTAATCCGTTCCACGAAGATTGCTGTCTAGCGAAAACATCGTCTAGCGAAGCACGTTTTCCCATTGGAATGCATTGAAATCTCTTCAATGCGTTCCAAAGGGAAAACTCGTCGTCTTGCGAAATCTCCCATAGGGAAACATCGTCTAGCGAGTGAGGGTCCCCGTCGGAATGCACTGACAGCTGCACTGACAGCTTTTCACCACTAGTCGGCGCATTCCTATGGGGAAACCTCATCGTCTAGCGAAAATTCCCCATAGAGAGACATCGTTTTGCGAAGCGCAGTAGCGATCGCAAAAAGGCATCGTCTAGCGATTTCCTCGTCCTGCGAGGCAATTGTCTAGCGAGGCAC
The DNA here is from genome assembly GCA_037013535.1 of Intellagama lesueurii. Lineage (NCBI taxonomy): Eukaryota > Metazoa > Chordata > Lepidosauria > Squamata > Agamidae > Intellagama > Intellagama lesueurii. Next base: position 74,343,418 of record JBAJHW010000006.1, read on the forward strand.
CACTGTACATTGCTATACACACAATACAAAGTTGCCTTGTTCTAAGTCAGAACATTTGTATCTGCAGCAACCTGTCCTTTCTGCCTTGGCTACAGGCATCGACCATTCTTTCTACTAACGTCCACCTGTGTGTGTCACATGCCATCAAGTCACATCTGAATTACAGTGACTCCAAAAGGGTTTTCAAGGTATGTGAAATATTTAAGGAGTGGCTTTACCACTGCCACCACCCAATTAGTTTCCATGGCCAAGCAGGTATTCAAATCCATATCTCCTGAGTATAGGTCCACCAGTGTATCCACTGCAATGACTAGCTACTGTCAAGTTGATTCCAACTTATGATGACACTTTCCAGGGTTTTCTAAGTATAGTCAGATGAGGTTTACCATTCCCTTCTTCTGGGCACACCCTAGTACTGTGTTCCTTGCTCAAGGCCACATGGACTGGCTCTTCTCCTATATGGCACAAGGGGGAATCAAACTCCTGACTCCGCAGCCAGGTGCTCCATCTTGACTGAGCTATCCAGCCAGCCAGTAATTTCCACCTATCTCTAGATTATATGTAATCTAAAACTGGGAGTGGAAGGAAAAGGAGATAAATGAAAGAACTGTCTACAGTGTTGGAATTTGAAAGGATTCCAAGTCTACAGAGTTTACATAGCAGTGATAGGTGCAATATGGGTAGGAGAAAGTTAATGAGCATTTATACAACATAATGATAGTAGTTTTATTCCAATTTAATTCCCATGGCTCCATCGTATGGAATCCTGAGATCTTTAGTTCAAGAGCTCTCTAAGAAAAAAAATCTAAGTACCTCACCAACCAGACCACAAATTCCAGGATTCCCATAGGATGGAACTATGAGAGTTAAAGAAGAATTAAAATACTACAACTATGTAGTTTAAATAGTCACAGGGGAACCAAAGAAATGAGGGTGGCAATATGAAAAGACTACTAGGATGACTGGTGGGGACAGAAGAGAGAAGAAAGCTGGGGAAGCAGAACTATGGGATAGAGAAGCATCATACCAACAAATTGGAAGACTCTGTTATATCAAGAGCCATTCTACTTAATAAAGTATACTGAAATAAAAGTTTCCAAGAAAATGTCTAATTACTTTCTACTGTGTTGGGTCACCTTGGATTGTCCCAAAATGTACCTGTGATCTTGGAAGCTTCTTTGATCTCTTTTTTAATCTCCATCACTTCTTCTGCTGTCAGATCCCCCTTTTTCAGCACAACCACCTGTGGCTGCTCATCCTCCTTATCACTTCCATCATTGTCATCTTCAGGAGCTGGGAGAAGTTCTCTCTGGAAGGAATATGAAAAGCTATACTACTTAGATAGCCATCCCAGAAATAAAAGTGGAAGAAGGCCCATACTAGTATGTGACCAATTCTTTTAGGGAAAGAAGGCACTCAAATAATCCATATCAACAGAGCATAAAGGACAAAAAAATCTGGAAAAAAGTTGAGATGCAACACTACATAGAACACTACATCATGCTGCTCTTCTATGACCTCTGCAAGAAGGGTATAATGCACATTCAAATATGAGTAGCATCCTTTGGCTTTCTATATTATAAAGGTTGCCTGAAGTGCTCCTTCAAGAAAAATCAACAGGGGATATAGGTACAGAAAGCTGGAAAAAGGCTGAAATACAAGACCCCTCATGCTCTTCTTCTATGACATGTATAAGAGGTGTATAATGCACACCCAAATACACACAGCATCCACTGACTTTCCACATAATTTAGGTTGGCTCTCTGAAGGTTTCCTTGAGAAAAAGAACATGAATTTAATCTGTTTAGTAAAGGAGTAATTCTTTGCTAAATGAAAGAAAATGAAGCTTTCCAGAAAGCAACAGTCAACATGATCTAAAATAGAAGCCACACTTAAATCGACCTTTCCTATGGACCTTACTTAATGTTTATTCTACAACTGCTCCTGCTCAAAGAAAGAGCAGGTTAAGTTAAACTTTTTTGTCCCTGGTAGGTTTCTGTTTGTTTCAGCTGTCATAAGTACTAAAAACTTACCAGGATGGGGAAACTTCACGCCTGAACGTTAGATTTCTCTTAGATTTCTCATATACCCAGAAGTTGACTTTAGACCTTGTCTTCAAGCTCTGACTTGCAAGACAAACCAAGCATCTAGGTTCAAACCTAGCACTTACTTCTGCCCTGGTAAACATCTAGTTAGCCTAGCTCCTCCAGCTTTCAGGAGAAGCCAAACTGTAGTGATCAGACAGTGTATACCAGGACACGGCTCACTACCAATAAAGTAGAATTCTCTGCAATTCTGATTTAGTGTTCTGGGAGAATGCAAGCACTGTGGCTTTGGAAAAATCTTTCTTCTGCTCAGGAAAGGGTAGGCAACATATTTGTTAAACCACTAGAAAATCACCAAAATTGCTAGCTTTTGACCCATACAAGTCTTTGTCAGGCTGGACAGCACTGTGTTGTGGATGGAGAAGAAGAAAAAAATAGGAAAGTTCAAAAAATACTGGCAGATGTCCATGCCAGGTCTCTTTCTTAAAAGTGAGCTCCCAAATGCAGGCTACAAACACGTCAGGTTTCAAATTCCACCCTTGGTGGCCAATGGTTGGATTGTCTCTCCCAACTCATCAAATAAAGGGATGCCAGGTATTTAGCATTCCCACCGCACTTTTAAGCAAAGAAGAAACCTTGAGTTTCAATGAAAGGCAATGGTAGAGTGACCAGCTTGACAAAGGCTTGAATAGGATGAAAACTAGCATTTTTTGTGATTTCCTAGTGATCTAATAAAGATATCACCTATCCCTTCCTTTGGATTATGTAAAGACCATATCGCTTTACCCCCCTTTCGCCCTCTTCTGTCAGCCATAATGTGGGAGGAAATGATTTTGTATCTGCAGCAGCTACAAAATACGGTGGCCAGACAGATCTCAAAGACTTCAAGATACAATCATTCCCTGGTCCTGGCTTACCTGCACTGGCTGCTGGTTTGCTTCCATACCAAATTCAAGGTACTAATGTTGACTTATAAAGCCCTAAACAGTTTGGGACCTCGCTACCTATTGTAGTGCCTCTTCCCAAAATCAACTACCTGTGCCACTGACACCTCTCAGGCTTTGATGCTGCAGGTGGCCACGGCGAGGGAGGCCAGGAGGTCCATGACTAGCCTTCTCAGTAGTGGCTACCTCTCTGTGGAATGCTCTACCTGTGGAGGTGCACCAGGCTCCTTCTCTCCTAATATCCAGAAAGCACGTAAAAACATTGCTTTTCAGGGAGGCATTTCAGGATAACCTCCCTTTATAACTATTTGCTATTCAGTTTCATTTATGTTACTATATTTTGTAGTCTGTATTTTGTCCATTGTTGCCATCTTGAGTTTTCAGGAGTGCTGCCCTCCTTTTTATATTTTTATATTTTGTGGGTTGGGTGGGGGCTGGTTGTTTTCTTTTATGTTTATCTTTATTGTTGGAAACCACCCAGAGTAGCGGCATGCCACTAGATGGTGCAGAATAGAATAGACTATAAACAAACAAACAAACTAACTAACTAACTAACTAACTAACCTTCCTGGTTTTGCCATGATTCTGTATAATTCTACATGTGTCTATTCAGAAAAGTCAATTGGTTTTACTCTAAGGTAACAGGGAACAACATAGCTGCAGGATAAAGTAATTCCCTTAACCAGTTATGTAGCCCTCTTGGAATTGTCCTAGTCAACTTCACTAAAAGTTTTATACAGTTTATTTCAAAGCAAATATGGTTAAAAATAATCACAATGTTAGTAGGCAAAGTACGCAATCTTGTGAAACTCACTTATAGCTGCTCACTTTAAAAAACAACTGTAAACTCAAAATCATCGTAGTTACGAGCTGGATTTAATTTTTCCAAGACTTATTTCATATTTGGGAATCTTATATTCAAAGACAGCTACATTTAGAAAAACTGAGCTACTTGCAGATTTCTGTGAAATGCAACTACCAGTCAGTCAGCTTTCACTGAGAACACAAAACTGACAATTTTTTATCTATGCAACGCTACCCAGCTTGAACGTTTGTAGTGCTTCTCATTTCTTCAGTCCCAGAACATTCACCAGCACAAACAAAATAGGAAAACAATCAAACTACCATGACATCAAATGCAGAACTACAAATTGCTTTCCATCACACTGCATAAAACAGTTAGAGAAGCACTGATACTAAGGACAAATTGAAAGAGTCTTCTTTCTCTCCCTTCTAATCCTCTGTTGCCTTTCCTGTTCTGGCAAATTCAGAATGGATCTCCTCTATTTAGCTAACCTACCCCTTCTTACCCTGAAAAAGGGATGCAAATCTCTATGTATTTTGTTCCTGGAAGTAAGAGTGAAACATTTCAATGAAACAACATCTCCTGCTAGGTGAAATTACAAGAGCTTTTGTGCATTTTTCACATTTCAGCCATTTTTCTTACAAAAAAAATCTGTGTAAATGTTTCAGTGCTAAAATCTGGTACTTTGTGTAAACAAATACAAACTTTTTATCCACAATACATGGTGCTGTACTAAAAATACATGCTCTTGTAAAAAAAAAACAATATTTTTGATAGCACTAATAATGAATAAGTGCTGATCTTTTTAATCTCATGCAAGAGCAAAAAATATATATATCTCATAGTGTTTGGTCTTTTTTGAAGAGGCGCGTCCATGTCATGAGACACTATTTTTTGTTGGAGTGATTTTCTGCTGTGGAGCCCTTAATCTCTACACTTCCCTGTAAGATTCTAGCAGTTATTAATTGTGTGAACACAATTAACATATGCATGTATCATTTTGCATTTCTAAAATCTACATACACATAACTAACATTACTTGTGATCTGGCCACAAAAGTTTCAAAGACTTCTGGAAAAAAAATTATATACATTAAACTCATTCCCCAATACATGATTCTTATGAAGCCAGAATGACATCATCCATGCACAAAAGGCAGCTAAGTTGGGAGAACATCAGTGTTTGAGAAGGTGTCCACATACACACATACAAGTTGCGGGATTAAAAAGTCTTGAAGGAGAGTCAAAAGCTACTCAGTGAGGACTCAAACATGCCTGTGGCCCCAAAATGCTGAGTTATCTATTGCAGAGGAAAATAGAAAACCGATAGTAGAGGAGTAAGAATGGCATTTCCTAGAAGAGAGCATGGCTGATTTGCACTCTGAATAGGGACACTCCAAACTGCAAGATTTTGTTGCAGATCCACTATGTCAAGAAATATTGGCTGCAGTCCTGTTTAGGATAGTATGGTTAACATTTGCAAGACAGCTACATAATGTCCACAGAAATCACACACACACACACACACACCTGATTCCTCAACTTTATGACAAGATGCTTTCTGACAACATGATTTCACTACTGGAATTGAGCTGGCAAGGAGAAACCCACTTAAAAGTAGGAGAGCAGAGCAAGGTAAAGATGAGGAAGGGGACATGTTTCACTCTTCTCCCCACTCACCAGCCTGCTCCTAAATCTTATTCCTATGGGAAAGACTTAATAAAATCAAATGCCTCTGATGCTGCAACCTGATTTGTTTGTCTGTATGCTAGAGCTGAGCATTAGTGAAACTGTTCATATCTGTTTGGGTCACTCATGCAAGTCACTTTCAAAGCTCATTTCTCACTCAGAGATGTCAAAATTAGCTGATATTAGAGATAATAAGTGGCTGGCTGCACAAAAACACAAACACACACAGCAGTGCATTTCTCTGGACTCACAAGCACCATTTAAATGGCAGGAATCAAGACTTTAGGAAACACTTCCCTATGAATTACCACTTTGTCAACTGAAATGCAGATGGATGGGGATTATGGATCTGACATCATGGCAAAAGCTGGCAATGTCATTTCTCCTGCATGTAGGCTAGTTTAGTTTATCATCTATCAAAGCAGCCATTACTGCTGCAAAGTGTTGGGTTAGGAATAGCATAAGGTCAGTTTACCTTGTACTCCCTCTGCTGTTTGTTACTGGAAAAGTAACAGCACACAAGAAACAAGACTAATTTGTTTTTCTTCTCCCAAATTCTCTTCCGCCCCATCTGTCCTTGTGTATATTATGTGCCATCAAGTAGCACCTAATTTACAGCAATCCTAATAGGATTTTCAAGGTAAGTGAGATATTTAAGCAGTGTTTTTAGTTGTGAATTTCCATGGTTAAGAGTGGATTAAATCCAAAAGAAAGTTATACAACTATCTGTCAAATATACATTGATTTAGATTCCTGTATTGAGCAGGTCAGATTGGAAGGTCTTATAACCCCCTTCCAACTCCATTATTCTATGATACTCTAACCTTAACCCCTTCCAACTCAATTATTTTATAAAATAAATATTTTTTAAAAAAAAATTCCTGAGTCCTAGTCTGTCACTCTCTCCATTGCTCCACAGTGGATATTTCAAGTTTCTATTATTTTAAGCTGTTTCCATTCCCAAATGTTCTTCTTTTCCCTCAGATATCTGCCTCTCCAGCCGCATCCTTCCATAAGTGCCAAAGGTTCCCTGCTTCAGTAATGCCTTTGCTATTTTTTCATTACCTTCCAAAATACCCATTTTTTTTCCTGCAAAGTGCTCAGAGACTCATAGTTGCTGGATTTCATGTAAAGTGTGTGCCGGTCAAACTTTTTCCAAATGAACTATGAAAAGACGTTGCAATGATTATAGGGTCAATGTAAGACTCCATATTTTTTCTGCACTGTCTACAATATATTGGTGCACAGACTGAAAAAGACGAGGTTGAAAGCTAACAAATTTTAATTTTTTTAATTGGTCTAATAAAGGTATCATGTGCCGTCAAGTCAATTCTGATTTATGGCAACCCTTTTCAGGGTTTTTGAGGTAGACGGTACTCAGAAGTGGTCTACCATTATCTTATTCTGGGGGCACCCTGGGAATGTACAGCTTGCCCAAAGCCACACAGGCTTGCTGTTTGGGCATGCACAGTGGGGAACTGAACTCTCAACCTCTGGCTTCACAGCCAGATACCTAACTCATTAAAGGTATCAGCTGGCTGGATAGCTCAGTGGCTCAGATACCTGGCTGCAGAGCCAGAAGTTGAGAGTTCAATTACCCACTGTGCCTCCTGCAAGTGGAGCCAGCCTGTGTGGCCTTGGGCAAGCTGCACAGTCCCAGGGCACCCCCAGAAGAAATGGTAAACCACTTCTGTATATTCTCTACCTGGAAAACCCTGAAAAGGGTCACCATAAGTCAGAATTGACTTAGCTGCATATGATTATTATTTTATTAATAAATGTACCTTGCTTTTGAAACTCACTGCGTGTCTCACTGGGCCCATCACTTTCTCTCAGCCTGACCTACCTTATAGTGCTGTTGTAAGGAACAAGTTGAAAGGAGGAAGAGAGCCATGTATGTTGCATTGAACACAGTGGTAGAAAAAAATGTAACTAATAAACAAGCCAAAAATCCTAACTCATGGATACAGCCCACAAAATTCAGTAGGATTTATTCACTGGTCTTATTTTTAAGTTTTCCCTTAACTCAGCAAAGCCCTATGGTGTCAGTTCGTTTTCCCATGTAGTGCCAATTCCCACAACCATACCAGTGTTTGAGGAGAACTGCTTGAAGAAAATTAGGCAAAGTTTGGTTAAGTATGTTTGATTTCTTTAAGTATTGCAGAACTCATAATTCTGGAACACGGTATGCAATTTTGCACCAGGTCAAATACATCTGTTTGGTTATGAGTGCTGAACTAATTTAATATTTGTAACACCAGATAGTGGAAGAGATTAAATGTCATTCGTTAAGACATTCACCAAAATAGGTATAGTATGTGCATACAGGCGTTATGATTTGCAAGGAGAAAAGGTCCCCCAGGCATTGGGAATGGGATTACCCAAGGAAAGAATGTTACCTGAGAACTAAGACTCAAGGAAAGGCATTTTACCTATCCACCAGAATCCAAACATGACTCGCCTGACGAGAAGAACTCAAGAATTATGGCCAGATTCTAAGAGAAGAAACCAACCGTCGTTGCCTCACCCTGTTATATTTGCCCTCAAGGCCAGAAATGGATTGTGATCAACAGCAGATACAGGCACATCCAATGTGATCATCCTTTCCTTCCCAGGGAAATCATAACAAGTGCTGCTTCCAAGCAGGAGCAGTAAAAACACAGACGATGTAGCCTTACTTTAAATAGTTACAGCTACCAGATCGATACATAACAGTGAGTACAAGCACAGAGCTATAGAAGGGTAGTCAATTTTGATTAATTAAGTCAGGCAGCATGTGATTTCACAGCACATACTCAAGATAAGGCAGGGTAACCAACACACATTCAATTTGCGCTCATCAACTAAACATACAATCAGAATGTTAAAACCTTGAACTTTTACAGTGGCAAAACCACAAATGAAGCAAAGTATAAGTGAATACACAAAGACAATAGTTATCAAGAGAACAACATTTATTCCCTGTTCAGCATCTATATGTATGATCTTCAGTGCACATCAAATAAAACTTGGTAGTATTAAAGGTCCTCCTCTTGGATGCACACCTTAACATGGTAAAGGGGTTTGAGTGTGTCGGTGAAGCTGAGAGCAATGCCATCATGAGGCCAGGCTTTATTACAAGCCTAGAATCTTAGCAGGCTCACCCAAGGAGGAATGGTGACAGCTGAGACACCAGACTAAGATGCATCTGCCCTCTTCAAGAGTAACAGCTGCATCGACAGAAGAGAATGGATAGTTACAGTCATGGCCAAAATCTTGGCACCCTTGCAATTCTGTCAGAAAATGCAACCCTTCTCTCAGAAAATTGTCGCAGTTGCAAATGTTTCGGTACTCACATGTTCATTTCTTTGGTTTGCGTTGGAACAACACAAAAAAAAACAGAGAAGAAAAGTCAAATCTGATACAATCCCACACAGAAACCCAAAAATGCACTGGCCAAAATTATTGGCACCCTTAACTTAATATTTGGTAGCACCCCCTTTGGAAAAAATAACTGAAATCAATCGCTTCCTGTAACCATGAATGAGTGTCTTACACCTCTCTACTGGAATTTTGGACCACTCTTCTTTTGCAAACTGCTCCAGGGCCTTCAGATTTGAAGGATGCCTTCTCCCAACTGCTGTTTTGAGATCTCTCCACAGGTGTTCTATGGGATTCAGATCTGGACTCATTGCTGGCCATTTCAGAACTCTCCAGCGCTTCGTTTGTAACCATTTCTGAGTACTTTTTGAAGTGTGTTTCGGGTCATTGTCCTGCTGGAAGACCCATGACCTCTGGTGGAGACGCAGCTTTCTGACACTGGCCACTACGTTGCACCCCAAAATTCTTTGGTAATCATCAGATTTCATGATACCGTTCACACAGTCAAGGCATCCAGTGCCAGAAGCAGCAAAGCAACCCCAAAACATCTTTGAACCTCCCCCATGTTTGACTGTAGGGACTGTGTTCTTTTCTTTGAATGCCTCATTTCTTTTTCTGTAAACAGTGCCATGATGTCCTTGACTAAAAAGCTCTACTTTTGTCTCATCTGTCCACAGTACGTTCTCCTAGGACTGTGGTTTTGTCACATAAGTTTTGGCATACTCCAGTCTTGCTTTTTTATGCCTTTGTGTCAACAGTGGTGTCCTCCTGCGTCTCCTACCCCTTTTCATTCAGATGGCGACGGATAGTGCAAGCTGACACTGATGTACCCGGTGTCTGCAGATCAGCTTGAATTTGTTTGTAAGTTAATCTGGGTTCTGTATCCACCATTCGAACAACCCTTCGTTGTAATTTTTCAGTAATTTTGCTCTTCTGTCCACATCCAGGGAGGTTAGCTACAGTGCCATGGTCTGTAAACCTCTTTATGATATTGCGCACAGTGGACACAGAAACATTAAGATCTCTGGAGATGGACTGTAGCCTTGAGATTGTTGATGTTTTTCTACAATTTTTTCTCTCAAATACACAGACAACTCTTTACACTTCATTCTTTTCTCCATGCTCAGTGTCACTCACAACACAAAGGTTGAGTAAACCTTTCTCCATCTTAACTGGTTGCAAGTGTGATTACTATATTGCCCAAACCTCTTACTTGCTACAGGTGTGTCTAAATACAAATTAAAGGAGCATCACATGCTTGAAAAGCAATTATTTCTTGCAATTTAGACAGGGTGCCAATAATTCTGGCCAGTGCATTTTTGGTTTCTGTGTGGGACTGTATCAGCTTTGACTTTTCTTCTGTTTTTTTGTGTTGTTCCAACGCAAACCAACGAAATGAACATGTGAGTACCAAAACATTTGCAACTGCAACAATTTTCTGAGAGAAGGGTTGCATTTTCTGACAGAATTGCAAGGGTGCCAATATTTTTGGCCGTGACTGTACAATGGTGATGGGGGTGGCAGTTACTGGACAACAGTGGTAGCTGAAGGTGACACTGATGGAGGAGGCAATGATGCTGACACTCAAACTAACCTTTGTTAATACTATGCAGAAAGTGGTAGTGGTAAATGCCTGCTGAATTTTCCTTTCCATGAGACACCCAGGTCAGAAATAAATCAATCAGCCACCAGGGAAGAGCAAAGGACAAGTACGAATAGCTCTGTTGCTAATGATGCAACTAGATGAAAGCTGAAAGGACATCTAGAGGCTGACGTGCACAGAGAGGAAAGGAAAGTCCAATGCTGCACACCACACACAACTGGAACATGGAATGTGAGAAGTAAAGGTAAACTGGAAACTGTAAAGCAAGAAACAGAAGATGTAAACATAAATACTGCAGTGCTTGGTGTCAGTGAACAACAGTGGATTGGAACAGGATATTTTCAGTCAGACAACCACAAAGTGTTCTACTCTGGAAATGACAAACTCAGAAGAAATGGATTGGCTCTAATTCTGAGGCAAGATGCAGCACAGGCAATTAGGTGCTATAATACAAGATCTGACAGAATAATATCAATCACACTCCAGGGAAAACCCATAATTCAACTCTATGCTCCAACTACAGATGCTGATGAAGATGAAATTCAAAGCTTTTATACAAGCATCCAGGAGAAAATTGATCACCACACACCAAAACAAGACATGCATATAATGATAGGTGAATAGAATACAAGGAAACAACGCAAAACCAAATGTTGTTGGAAAATTTGATCCAGGGGGCAGAAATTAAGCAGGAGAGTAATCACAGAGTTCTGTGAAGCCAACTATGTTTATTGCAAATACATGTTTCAAGCAACCGAACAGATGACTGTACATGTGGACATCACCAGATGGTCAATACAGAAATCAAATACACTACATAATTGGAAGCAGATAGAGAAGCTGTATTATTTCTGCCAAAACAAGACCAGGAACAGATTTTTGTACTCACCACGAACAGTTAATATCCAACAATTCGCTGGAAAAGACAATAATGCTGAGAACAGCTAAAGGCAGCAGGAAAAGGATAAGGCCAAATACAAGATGGATTGACTCCCTAAAGGAACCCACAGCCTTGAGTTTACAAGAGCCTCCTGTTGAGGACAGACATTTTGAAGATCACTCATTCATAGGGCTGCCATAAGTCAGAGGCGATTTGAGAACATATAAGTACGACACCAATATTAAAGGTGCAACAACTCTTCCTTGTTTTAGCATATTATGTGTCTACTTTCACTACTGTTTAAATGGCTAGCTCAGACACCTCTTAACCCCAGGCTACACTTCCTTTCCTTCACCAAGCTTGCTATGTCTAAAAGTAGTTGCACAACAAGCAGAAAATTGGGTGAAGAATGAGACAAATGGTGAAGTCATTGAGTTGTAACAGTTAATGAAATATGTCTCAGAAGCAAGTACAAGGTTGCAGGGAAGTGAGTGAGATTGGGGGGTTCACAAAAGTATTTACACATTAGCATAACGAGGAAGGTGAAGGAGGAAAATAACAAATTGAGTTCCCTAAGAAAAGTGGAAAAAACTGCTTTATAGTTTAGACGAGAGTGAAAGGCAATGTGGTGCAGTGGACAAAATTTCAGACGAGGGCCTGCATTCAAATCCCTGCTCGGCCATGGAAACTCCTGTCAGGTGGCGATGGCAAACCAGTCCTTGAACATCTCACATCTTGAAAATCCTACTGGGGTCACCATCCAGTGGCAGCAATTCAATGGCACATAACAACCACATTGACTGCAGTCATCTTGAAGCAGAAAGGAAGGAAATGCAATATTTTAGCCCCATCAGGGCACTAACAGAGAGTGAGAACACTAACCGGATGGTATAGAAGTTGAATAAATAAACAAATACAGACAGACAGTATGGGAATTAATTACAATAAGGGCAGCAATTCATAACAACAACAATAACAATTGTGTGTGGTGAAATCAATATTGAATTACAGCAACCCTTTCCAGTGTTTTCTAGGTACAGAGTACACAGAAGTGGTTTACCATTCCCTTCTTCTGGGGACATCCTGGGGCTGTGCAGCTTGCCCAAGGCCACACAGGCTGGCTCTTCTCGCAGGAGGCACATGGGGGGCGGGCGGGGCGGATTGAACTCTCAACCTCTGATACGTAACCCTCCGAGCTATAAGGTCGCCTAAAGTCGGACTTGACGGCACATACCAACAAGAGTAAAGGTCCTACACATTTCTAATTATGGGCTCTGAACAGGCTGCCATTTTTATCAGCAACCCGATGTGCACAGGTCCTGTTGGAAAACAGGCCACCCGCCTTCGACCTGAAAGGGACGCCGTCGCTCACCCAGCAGTCCTGATGACCTGCCACCTCCTCCCCTCTCCCTTACTGTAAAAGCGAGCCAAAAGCGCTTCTATGGGAGAAGGCGGGGCAAAGGGGGGGGAGAGCTATGAAGTAGGAAGGGCGGAAGTTCGGCGACATTACCTTCGTATCCACCGTCGGCCCCTCCCGATAACCGACTCGCTCCTTGAAGCGGCTCAGAAAGGCAGGCTCGGCCGGCCTCACGTACGACACCTGGTTCCTTTTGCTCATAGTGGCGGTGGATTTAGTCTGGTCTAGAGGAGAGAGAGGTGAGTATGAAATGACGAAGCGTCAGAAGAACAACCTCCCGCCCCCTGGCGCCATCTTTCCCCGTTTTGTCATGTGATGCAGGCCGGTAATGGGCAGCTTCCTTTCCCTCAGTCCCTACCTCAATAGCTGCGCCCACGTCGGCTTCACCGCGGCAGTGACGACAACCAGGAAGGCTTCCTTAGCGCCAAATTCAAAGAGGGCGCCATTTTGATCAGGGACTTCTGTCCCTGACGGCGGGGACAAGTCAGGCAAGACGGAGAATGGCCCCCGGGACCAAGGGTAAGAGAAGCTGGGACCGCAGGGGGGAAGAAACGGGAGGCTGATATAAGGCTCCAGGGAGGTTCTTTTAATAGCTGGCATTGGACTGAATGGCCTTTGGAAGCACTTGAGCAGTCTGGTCCGAGTCCCGTTCTGGTGTGTTGTTTAGAAGCAGGAAAGAGAGGGTTTAATGGTAGCTCTGTTTTCAATTTAAAAACCCATTTTCCTGCATTAAAAAAAAAGGCTTGCATGATTTCTTCAGCGAAGCTGCCATTGAGAAGTGCTTTCCTTGCGTAAGGACTGAAGTGCCTGGTTCAAGAGCCACCGAGGTTGGCGGGGCCATGTTGACATCCGCACGTGCAGCAGAATGCGTGATAGTGTTCCGTGGTGACGGGACGGATGGCCGCTTTGAACCACGGACGGAGGAGGGGAACTCACCCTTAGAGGGTTGCCTTACCTGCAAGAAGGAAAGCATGCTACAGTACTGCTCCCTGCTTAGCAAGACGCTCTTCTTGAATCATGTTTTTGTCACAATCGGATAGTTTGTTTTCATTGCACAGGAGTCATTTTAAAAGAGTCTGCTTACTTGGGGTATTTGAACATGTGTGGATTCAACTAAACTCGCTTACGCTTGAGAGAAGTGGCGGAGCTTTCAGAAATACCGGAGCAAATATGTAGTATTTCATCTGGAATGGGCACAACTCCAAAATAACAACATCACCGCATGCTGCTAGCGCACTTTATTGTTACTTTTGTGTGCAGGAAAGCTCTCATTAAAATATAACCCTTAGTCTTTAAATGCCACGGGTTTTTCTCCCTTTTTAGTGTAAACAGACAGGTCTAATGAAAAAAAAGAATGATTATTTTATTTTTTTCCCTTTGAGTTTTGCCTGAAATGCTTGCACAGACTAACAAGACTACCTCTTCTAAAGGTACAAAGCAGTAACAGTTACAGTCTTTTAATTTAAATCATTAAAAAACTGACCCTCCAATGTGAACATTCACCTCAAAATAAAACTTCTTCAAGAAGCATTGATAACTTCATTGTGAGTAACAATGAAACTTTTTTTCTAGGTGAATCACAAGACATGGTGCCTGTGTCATCTAGGTAAGAAGCTACTATTGTTTATAAATGTTAGAACAGGGGTTCTTGCACAGTATAATTGTTGTTAAACAGAGGTTTCATATTATCTCCCCATACAAACCTGTAGTAGAAACTGCTTTTCCCCTCCTTGGCAACCTTTATGTTCACTGATGCTACAGGTATATCTTTCAATTCTGCCACCTTTTGAAAGTGATGTTTTTAATGGACAACTTAGAATTGAATTATGGGATGAAAATTATGACGGTTCAAATAAACTCCATTCCAGGTGAGACTAGCATTTAATGGAACATGCCTGATTCTGGCATGTGTCTTCTGGAGGATAAACTTTCAAGCAGCACCCCCGCCTGTACTGTACAAAGGACAGATTTTTGATTAGCACCCAGGACCTGTCTTCTTAAGAGAGGGTTGGGTGCAGACTTCATATTCTTAATGAATAAATGTGGTTTCCTTAGAGATCCAGAACTGTTTGGCAGAAATTGGTGAGGCCAAGGTAACATGTTGCTGTTTATTCTGTTTATTTTAATTTATACAGTGTTTTTTCCTCCTACTATAAGTAAACCAAAGGTAGACTTCAGCAACCAGGAAAATTTGCAAAAGAGGAAAAAGCCTTGTTTTAAGCAAAAGTTCATGGTTGAAGCTATGCTACTGCCCAGTGAGAAATATCAGACCACAAATCAATGTCATTTCTCAAAACAACAAGATATAAATGCACTCTTCTTGTATGTTAACTTTTTCTCCAACCAAGTGCAGCACTGTAATCCTACTAGCCATCCCATCTCTATAACACACTACTAGTGCTGTGGAAGACCTAAAATGAAACACTTTCATAATGTGATCCATATTTGGGGGAAGAAAACCTTGTTGTGTTTAATGGGCTTAGTCATAGATGAGTTAGTGTTATTTTCTCTTTAGTAATCAAAGAGTAGAGCTCCCCTCTTGCATTTTCTTGGGATGGAAGATAAGATTCTAAAAGTGCAACAGTATGGCCATATTTTGCGTAGGTTTATCTGTTATATGTTCTTCACTTATGGAGGTACAAATTCAGCCTCACCATTTTGCTTTAAACTTAAGGTATCACCCCTTTTGAGAATCATAGGTTTACAACTCAATTCCAATTGGCTGGAAGACAGACAGTGGTGTGGATTACTGTTCAGTAACCTATAACAAAGCTAAATAATTCTGTCACATTATGGTAGAATTTATTACTTGGCTATCGCAGATCCCTAAGATGGGATGTCTGTCATCATATCATTACAGGGTATGTGTTAAAAAGATGTGCCAGAATCCCATTGCTCCATTCCACCCACACAGTGCCCTGTTGTATGATTAGTGAAGATTTTTCAGAGCTTGTGCATGTGTAAGCCCTATTAAAATCAAGAGAAACAATTGCCAGCAATGGAAAACTGAAGAATGTGCCTGCTACAAGACGATTCTGTCTGATGCCATTTATTGTTTATATGATGTGACAGGTAGAAATATATTTATTGTAGCAAATAAACTTATTTATATATGATTCGACATTAGATCATAGTAGCTTGACAGAGATCAAATTTTGCATAACGTGGTAACTGTTTTCCTAGTATACTCATGCAGATGTTAATTGCTTTAGTGCTGAAGGCGATGCTATCAAGGTTTATGTGAGGGTGCGTCCTTCAGAAGGAACTGTACACGTTGATGTGGAGAATGGCATGTGTTTATCTGTTCTCTCACCAAACACTATCCGTCTACATTCAAAGCCTGAACCTAAGATTTTCACCTTTGATCATGTAGCAGATATGAACACAACACAGGTAATTGCTTGGCTTGCCAATGCGGATGTTACAGTAATTATTTTAGGTTTTAAGCTGTAAATAATTAAAGTAAAAAAAATGTTAATCAATTCTTATACTTTTAAGAGACAGGACAATGTAATTTCTTTTTTACCCCACATCTCTGGTTTGTATTAGAAAATTGTTTACATTGAGCCAGGTGATTTTATGTGCAATTCTTCTACATTGCAAGGGACTGTTTCCATTCAAAGGTTGGTACAGCACAGTTCTATAACAGAGATAGCAGCCTCTCTTTCTGAGTCTAATTGCAATATGAGTGACAGAAATTGAACTTTTTAATTGCTTTTTATCTATAGTACTTTGATTAGACTTGATCTGCCTATAAAACTACTGTACACATCTAACGTGACATGCAGTTATTTTCATAATATAATTTTGAAAATTGAATAAAAATATTAAAAATATGGGCTATCAGCAAGAAAGCATAAACGGAACATCATGCCTTGGCCCCATTCACATGCACAACTGTGTGTGCAACTTGTGTTGCAACTTACAGCAGGATACAGTCTCCCTCAGTACATAACAGCATAGTGATACATTTTAATAGCCTTTTTCCATACACCAAACTATCTTAATTCAGATCACTGTGGGGGGGAACAACAATTTCTATATCATGATCAATGGGAAGGATGTGAAATTAAAGTCTCTCTCCTCCCCACTCCCCAATGTACTCAGACATCCTGTGTCTCCGCTGCTTTTCCCCCATTGCTGTTTGAATGGGGAAATGGTGGTTCTGGCAAGGTTAAGGCCCTGATCAAAATTGCTTAGTGTCTTTTCCCTTCTCCCCATTGATGCTTGATCGCATGGGTTCCAGGAGAAAGTGAGAGGGGCTACTCCAGGCTGCATCAAGAGCGCCTGAGGGACATGTGAAATCAAATACTGTATCTCTGAAATGTGCAGTCAAATTAAAAAGAAGACAATCCATGGAAGGTCACATTGGCAATACTTTTATTAGGACAACCAAAATGCTACAAAAATGATTTCAGGTTGTCCCCCAGTTCATTGACCTTTACATTTTGAGAAAAGGTGATCAGCTGTTGCTTCTCTTTCAGAATGTTACATTAGGTATACATTGTGACACTTGCCAATATCTAATTCATTCATTCTGAAAAATAATTTTAAAGAGATTTTGGACCTCAAGACCATGACATCTAGTCTAATTTTTGGAACTTTCTCTTCCTTTCTTCCACCATAAAATCATAGAATAATGAAGTTGGAAGGAGCCTATAAGGCCATTGAGTCCAACTCCCTGCTCAATTCAGGAAGAGAAATCAAAGAATATCTGTCAGGTGGTTGTCTAAATTTCTCTTGAAAGCTTCCAGTGTTGGAGCACTCACCTACTGATGAAGAATTCTGGGAAACACAAAAGCATGCATGTTTCTCAAGTATTTTGTTGGCTATTACCCAGCTGTTAAAAATTGGGGTAATCTAGCCAGTTCCCATAGGTTAATTACTACTAGTGTGCTTTAAATATGCAGTTTTTAAAATGTTTAAAGAAAAAACAACAACTTTGTATCATCCAGGAATCCTTGGTGTAGTGATTTTTGCTATTCCTTCTAAATAAATAGTTTGAACCTGCCAGAAAGTTTGCTAAACTGCTGTTATCCAGTGCGGATTTCAGGACAAACTCAAAGCAGAATGTTTCAGAGGAGACAGGCATATACTCTTCTCATGAGATGAAGCATTACAAATGTCCTCCTCTGTAGCCATGACTCAATGCTTATTAGCCCTCTTGTTTTAAGATCACAAACAGAATATATGGATGCAAGGAGGAGATAAAGAGAACAAAGTAGAAGTGTCATGTGAAAGTTGGTTCATTTTGGCTGTTCTGTGGTGTGTGTGTGTGTGATTAAGATTTATGACAGCAGTTTCTATTTTGGTAATAGTTACATTCATTAAGAACATTTTTATAATAGTTCTAATCTATTCTTTGTAAACTATTACTTGAAAATAAATCTTACTGATTTCATTATTTTGTACATAACAGTAGTTCTTGAGTGTCAGTGAAATTGCTTGCACTTAATGAAAAGCATTCCTTAATGTCACAATATTTATATTATTTAAATAATATAGCCTGATATCTGTGAAGATTCTCAGTCATCCAGGTGTGGTCATCTGGAAGTTGAGTCATGGCAACTGGATTTCTTTCTTGTTAAGTTGAAATGTTTCGCTACTCATCCAAGTAGCTTCTTCAGTCTGAGGAGAGTTGGTAGGAGATTCCTGATATATCCTCCACATTGGTTTCACTTCCCCCTGGTCTGAATAGGCTCATTAGAAGGACAAAAGACTAGGGTGAGGGTGGAGAAGGACTGCAGAAGTAGGATTATCCCTCACCCCCAGTCCTTTTTCTTTCTAACCCTATTAAGAGCAGGGGGAAGTGAAACCAACGTGGAGGATATATCAGGGATCTCCTACCAACTCTTGTCAGACTGAAGAAGCTACTTGGATGAGTAGTGAAACATTTCAACCTAACAAGAAAGGAGTCCAGTTGCCAGGACTCAACTTCCAGATAATATAGCCCGGCATGTTATAATATGTTTGTCAGTTTTAAGAAGTCAAGCTACTTTTATCGATATAAAATATTAAGAACTAATTTCAATCTTCTCTGTCCAGGAATCAGTGTTCTCAAGTGTGGCAAAAAATATAGTTGAATCATGCATGAATGGCTACAATGGAACAATTTTTGCATAGTAAGCTTTCATTTTTTTTATTAAATGTAACTTTAAGATGTCTGATTTAAACTATTGTATACATTGATCTATTGGAAAAAATGCCTACAGAAAGCTGCCCAATATGATGTCAGATTATTTGTTCATCTAGCCCACTGTTATTGTTAATGTTGTTACATTGCATTCCTACCCCATTGTTCTGCTATTACGTAGTCCTCAGGATAGTTTACAATCAGCATAAAGCATAATAAAAACAGCATGTAAAAACTGAAACATTAAAATCTGTGAGTAGTAAATATCATCATAATAAATTTAACAATACTGTGAGTCGGCTGAAAAAGATGTGCCTTCATACCTTTCCTAGAGTCACTGAAAGTGGAGGCTGATTGCAGTTCTGACAGAAATGTATACTACCGTGTTTTCCCGAAAATAAGACAGGGTCTTATATTAATTTTTGCTCCAAAAAAACGCATTAGGGCTTATTTTCAGGGGACGTTTTATTTTACAGTCATGTCATCTTCTTCTGGTTGCTGCACAATGCTGCAAAATGATGGAGAGCGGGGTTTAACTTAACTGGGGCTTATTTTCGGAGTAGGGCTTATATTACGAGCATCCTGAAAAATCATACTAGGGCTTATTTTCAGGTTAGGTCTTATTTTCGGGGAAACAGGGTACAATCTGAAGGCAACACAAGAAAAAGGCTTTTCCTACATGCCTGTCAAGCAGGCCTTTATACCTGCTGGTATTCTCAAGGAGATTTCTCCTGAAGATCTTAACTCCTGGCCAGGCTCATTGTGACTGTCTCATTATTACCTGGTCCTGTAGATGTCAAGACGCAAAACTGTTTAGGGCTTTGGTGGTTAAAACCAGCTTCTTGGGACAGGCCCTGTAAGCAACTGCCAAGCAAGTAGATCTTTCAGTATTGTGGCCATACTGTATGATCTTGCTACCTTGTAGCAGCAGCACTGACTGAAGCTCCCAGACCCTCTTAAAGGGCAGCCCCAATGAAGAGCTTATTGAAGTAGTTAAGATACAATGTGACAAAGACAAATGACTCCTACCAAAGTCAGGTTGACCCAGAAAAGGATTGCATTGAAGGATCTCCCCACAGCTACTTGGGAATTCAGGGACAGCACAGAGTCAAGGAGTACTCCCAGATTATGAAGTTGACCTGTCAGGGGAAGTGCAACCCCTTCTAGAACAGGTTGAATCTCAGACGCCAAGCCTGATTTTCTACCAACCAGCAGCACCTCTTTTCAGGATTTAATTTCAGCTTTTTTCACCCTCATCCAGCCCATTACTGAACTCAGGCAGCACCAAGGGTGTTAATGTTAGTTGACTAGGAGCAATAGCTCTAGGTGTCATCAGCATACTGGTGGCACTTCACTCCAGTTTTGAACAAGCTCTTCCTGTCGCTTTATGTAAACATTATGTAATTAGGATTAGGGTAGAGCCCTGTGGGACACAACATTCCAAAAGCCATGGTGTCAGACAGTGTTCCCCCGCACCACATTTTGAGCACATCCTGAAAGAAAGAATTGGAACCACTGCAATATAGCACCCCAATACCCAACCCAGCCAGATGGCCAAACAGGACACCATGGTCATTGGTATCAAAAGCCACAGAGATCCAGGAACACCAATAAGTTCATGTTGCCCATATCTACTCCCAAGCATGTCATCTACCAAGGTGATCAAGGCAGTCTCAGTCCCATATCCTGGTTGAAAATCCAGCTGAAATAGATTCAGATAATGAATGTCATCCAGGAATGTTCAGAGCTGCAATGCCATAACCTTCTCAACTACCTTAGCCAGAAACGGTACATTTAACTGGCTGATAATTAACCCTTAACTTGTGTTAAGGATATCTGGGTAAAAGACAGATATCCTTAACACATATTTTACATCACCTCCTGTTAATCAGCCTCTTCCCCGTTGTTACCTCTTAATCAACCACAGTCAATGGTATCAATTCCACCTTGGCGGATTTGAGTAGCTACAAGGGGCAGGGTTTGAATAAGTAGGTGGTAAATCTCACCATTCCAAACATTTTGTTACATCCTCCAGATCTATGAGCCAAAAAGAATCCCAGCCAGCAGGACTAGTAGTTGTTAAAGTTATGTCACTTGATCGGCTCCAAAATTGGAGTCCCAAGTTGAAATGAGTCCAGTGGAACTCGTCTGCAAAACACATAGCAAACTGCTCACTGTGAACAACTGATTGCTCTGACCCTCCTTATCCAGTATCTCGATGAAGAAGGCACTTCACTGGTTTGAAAAAAACATCACAATGTTCCTATATGTGGATGTGATAGCAACAAAGATATAGGCCTTCTTAATGCTCCTTGCTACTGTAGTCTACCTTTTCAGATGGATTACTATCTGCTTGCAGTCTGATTCATCTTGAGTTTTTCTCCAGTAATGGTCTAGCCATTGCCCTTCTGTTTCATTGCCCTCAGCTCCCTGTTAAACCAAGGAGCAGATCCAGCTTTACAAGTGGAGAGGGGCCACTTAGAATCATTTGTGTTACCATTCTAGCTATTTCTATATTCCACAGATCAGCTAGGGCTTAGTTCAACAGTGCCAATGGCAACTGGAGGAGGAAATTTCCCAAGTACATTCAGGAAACCGTTTGAATCCATCAAGCACTTGGGGCCTCTGTCATTCCTGTGGACATTCATACCACCTGTCAGTCTAACACTTACCAGCTGGTGATCTGTCCACAGTAAGAGAGTTGTATGTAACCAGCTCCTCCACCCTCAGAGCACCAGTTCCACTAGAAGATAACACCAAATCCAAAATATGCTCTGCCTTGTGAGTAGAGCCAGCTATGAACTGAGACATGTCTATGACCGTTAGACAAGAAATTCTGAATCACTTCCGACTCTGCGATCCCAGCATTAATTTGGGGTGTGTGTGTTTAACAACCCTCCAACATAAGCCTGGAATTATCAAGCACCCCACCAGATTGCTCTGGGTAGTTGTGGAGGGGATACTTTTCAGAAGTGGGTTCAGTGTACACAAACAGAATCCTAATATTGTTCTAGCCACAACAGCATATATTCAAAACTATCACATCACTAGATGGAGCATCTGGTTAGCAAGATTAGCTTTTATAGATGGCCGACACACTGTGTTGCCCTCTAATCCTAGCCTGCTATTACCACAAAATAGCCTAATAGATAAAGTTGCATGAGACAAGCTCCTCCCTCTTCTCTCAACTAGGTCTCCATGATACAAACCAAACTGACACCCTCAAACAGAATTAAAGCCTGTATGATTGGTGCTGACCTGGCAATAAAAAGGAAGATTTTTATTCTGGAAGTTTGCCTTCATTGTCACTATGCCTTCTTTGGTTAGATTGCAATATGAAAGAAAGGAAAGGTGGCTAGTAGCCTGTTCTCCTTTCCTTTTAACAGCCAGATTGGATTCTCCCACCATGTCTCCCCCTGTAATTACTTAAATAGTGGCTCCTGCACTTCCCCATGTTTCTACTTTCCCAGAAACATCTTTGTGCCCCATTAGAGCAGAAGTGAAGTCATTCTTCAGCTGGCACAATAAAATAAACCTCATAAATCTAGTAAAAGGAAAAATATCCAAAATAAGCTGCCCTAGGACTTTGGTGTTACCCTTTCAACAATAATCCCATCACCCCAAGGCAGCAGTTCTCTTTAAATTCCCCAACTAATCACTGGGCCTTGGGCTGAGCTGGATATGGGCCCTCTGTGGCAGCTGAACTGTTTATGATCTGGAGAACTACCTAAAGTTGACTGTTGATAAGAAGACCACCATCCGTCAGCTTCTTCTGACTCATGTTTCCAAATATCTACTCTGTCTGGATAAGGCTTTGGGGGATCTCAGAGTCTTCCATATCCTGTCCTCTAACAGGAGATGACATAAATGACATAAATTGAACTTGGGAACTTTGGCATTGAATTGGTATTCTGTCTGTCTGTCTATCTATCTATAATATTTTTGCCCCGCCTTTCTTCTTGAAAAGGAAAGGGTATACTGTAGCATTAAACCTCTTGACGATGTACTGAATCATTTCTGGTAAAAAAAATAGTGATGATTTTTTATTGTTGAAATAACTTTGTGTGTTTGTGTGTGTTTTTTTTAAGTGGGCAGACTGGTTCAGGGAAGACATTTACTATGATGGGTAAGTAGACACAATTTTAAATATCAGAGTGAGAGTCCCTGCCCCTTTGCACTGTTTAATGTATGTATGCTAGCTAACCTGTGTAGTTATCCCCTGTTTTTGTGCCTAGTCCTCTGATTTCATTATCTTCAGCATGGCATCCTTGCCATTTAGACCTAGACTATTCTTGCCACCTAGACCTAGAACTGCAGGGTTCCTGATCCTGATTTTCCCCCTGGAAAAGATAGCCATATACTGTCTGTTTTAACAAAGGGTAAAAGAAAGGACTGGGCCAACCAAGACTTCTGCTGTATGGGTCAGGATGAAAAAGCCTTGAAACTGTGTTGCAAAAGAAGTGTGGGTGAACCATGAATGTTTAATTCTGCTGTGACGTTCACCCCGTGCCCCTGCTTGTTTTTCTCAGCTAAAGGGCTCACGCTGGTGACGTTCTCTCTTTCCTTCGTTGCCACCAGTGGATTTCTTTATCCACACTGTAAAAGACTTTAGTCTGACACTGGCTGCCAACAACAGAACTTGTTTATTAAAGGGTATTAGGGTAATTCAGGATCACATATGTTCTTTATCCATTTCATAGAATCAAAATCATTGAGATATCATATATTCTGCCACACATTCAATCACTTCGTTTTATATATTCACTTTAACCAGCTTATCTTTATTAGTTTCAGTTCTCACTCTTTCTCTGACTATCTCTTTCTCTCTGCAAACCTCTCTCCTCCTCTCTTCTCTCCCTCTAACTCCGCCTCTCCAGTCCTCTCATAGGCTCATGCAAATGATCTCCAGCTATGAGTGACAGGTGTGACGTGGGGCATCCGTCACATCTGCCTTCCGTCATCTTTCACCATTGAGTAGGCTAGCTGAGTCTGATGGAAACTGCAGCCCAGCAACATCTGGATGGCTATAGATTGTCTAGACCAGTGGTTCCCAACCTTGGGTAATGCAGATGTTCTTGGACTGCAGTTCTTAGAAACCTTCATCACTAGCTGTGCTGACCAGGATTTCTGGGAGTTGCAGTCCAAGAACACCAGGATTACCCAAGTTTGGTCTAGAAGAAAGTTGTTATACCTATTGCAGAGGACCTTTCATCTGTTGACAATTATCTTTACCTATTAAAGGAGGCATCCCTCTCCATTCAGAAACTATAGTGCTACTAAGGCAACATCCTCCCCTACTTAATCTAGAAACCTTTTTTTTTTTAAGGACCTCCTGACTTGGATAACTTTACTCATGATCTGAGAGGTGTGATACCACGAAGTTTTGAATATCTTTTTTTCCTAATTGAACGTGAAAAAGAAAAGGTAAAACCTTTTTATAATGAAAACCATTGAGGGAGGTTCTTGATTATGAATTCAACTAGGGAGGTTCAGTATGACTATAAAATATGTGCTGCTAGCTCTTAAATGCCCTTCTTTATTTAGGAAAGTCTCACCTGCTTGTTTGGAATTATTCTCTATATTGTAATTTGTTGTTTTATGGAGGCAAGAAGCTGTGTAATTCATAATTTGTCCATGCTGATTAAAGTTTGGCTAAAATGTCTTCATCTGAACCTTATTCTCTTGCCTCTTTGTTGCAGCCTTGTGCCATCTAAAGCTGGGATTGGTAGCATAAATCTCTCATTGCTTCAGTTTCCAGCAGTATGTAGCATAATGCTGACTGATCTCTCTGGGTTTCTTCCAAACTAAGATTGTTAGCTGTTAGCTAACAATGCATTGCAAGTAAATTTTTATCATAACAATGCATTGCAAGTAAATTTTACTTAGATTTCAGCAGGGATCCAAAACCCTTCTGGGCCATTAGGAACCTTGTGAGCACGGTCCCAAAATGGCTGCCTTGGTGAGTGTGCCTAGTCAGAAAACAAACATCCATTACTATACCAAAAGCAAACTGGTAAAGTGAAAAAGACCAATTCCTGCCAGGTTCCCCTGGAATACACACAGCCTCCCTCCCCACAACTTACCAGGCAGTAGTAAGAAGAATTTCTTTTTTCTGTTTAGAATGGCTAGGAGCTTCTTGAATCAAATGCTGTCTTCCTGCTGCCTGTCATCTGTAATCCTGAAGAATACCTCTGGGTTCTCATAGAGCCAGAGGTATTAATAGCGAACAAAGATGTTGGCTTCCACATTATTTTAAAAAGTAAAGGTCAAAACCTTATCACGGGTAGAGTGAGATTTTTAATAATTAAAGACTTCTTCCTTCTGTCCCATGACTCCTGTAACTTCCATCCAATGGAATAGATTATTCACAAATTGGACACATTGCAAGATGGAAGAAGTAATTCTTTAATTACCAAAAATACCCTCCTGCCACTGATGCCATTGCCCTTCCACAGGTATAACTTGTTGCAAGAGTATTTTTGCCAATAATGTTTAGGGACTGTTTGTTGCCTTTGGTGGGTATGGCAGCAGATGTTTGATGCTGCATTGGCACCTGTAAGCACTATGTTTCCATTCTTCCACTAAGGTTTGTTAATTCTTTAAATGGTTGTGAGGAAATGGAGCTATGATCCTAGAGAATACAGCACTGTTGCAGATTTTAAAGTTAGTCTGTGCTATAAAAAAACAGAACAAGTTGTGCTGGTTACATGGCTGCCATGGGTAGCCTGTGAAAAAGACTGTGAGTAATATTGTGTTTCAGAGCAGTGGCTGGATGAAAGGGTTTAAATATAAAACAGTCAAGAAGTTCAAACGTTCATATAAGATGTAATGACTTTGTTATGTTTTCTGGTTTCTAAATGTTGAAACAGCATTTTTCACTATAACAAGACTTAATGTTTCTTATAGGCTGGTGCTGGAAAGAGTTTTCTCTGTAAATGTTCATTCATTGAAATCTACAATGAACAGATATTTGATTTGCTGGATTCTGCTTCAGCTGGACTCTTCCTCAGAGAACACATCACAAAAGGAGTGTTTGTTGTTGGAGCAGTGGAGCAAGTGTTGACCTCAGCTGCCGAAGCGTATCAGGTATGCTCTATTTTGATAGGTAGAGAGAGACATCCTCATGTGGTATAATTAGCTGTGCTTATTAGGTAGCAATGGTGTCTAGTTAAGCACAGTCAGGAGCTTAACTACAGGAAAGAACTTTGATGATTTATGCTTATGGACCTATTTTGTACCTTTTATTTTATTGCCTTTCCCTCTATAGCTCTCCCTATATGCATTCTGACTCAAGCACCAGTTTCCTTAAATTTCATGAAGTTCTATTTTTGTTCTTGATATTTTCAGTGATGAAGATTACAAGTACCCTGTTTCCCCAAAAATAAGACAGGGTCTTATATTAATTTTTGCTCCAAAAAACGCATTAGGGCTTATTTTCAGGGGATGCTTTATTTTTTTTATGTACAATCTACGTTTATTCAAATACAGTCACGTCATCTTCTTCTGGTTGCTGCACAATGGTGGAGGGCGGGCTTTCACTTAACTAGGGCTTATTTTGGGGGTAGGGCTTATATTACAAGCATCCTGAAAAATCATACTAGGGCTTATTTTCAGGTTAGATCTTATTTTCAGGGAAACAGGGTACCATGTATGTATTCTGTCTGTGCACACATATGTTTTAGTCTCCCACTAGTAGATATAGCAGGACCCCCATATCCGCGGGATCAGTATCCTTGGTTTCTCTTATCTATGAAAATATTAAAAATATTAAAAGAAAAAATTCAGAAAAAAGAACTATTTTCGTGTGTATTACCAAAACCGGCCACTAGAGGGAGACCATGCTGTGAATAATTAGAAAATAATGTATAGCATGGTCTTCTGGTAATGCATGTGAAAATAATTGTTTCTTGGTTGTTGTTTTTCTTATACCATGCTATCTAGCTATCCAGCATTTGCTATTATCCACAGTTTTCAGTATCCGCCGGGGGGGATTGGAATCAATTCCCAGCAGATATGGGGGTCCTACTATATGTAGGTGCTTAAACTAAAACCCACTTAAAATGTCAAGAGACATAAAGATTCCCTCTGGGAGGGAAATCAGTAGTCCCGTTCATATACAAGCATTTACCACGCACCTGCTGGAATTTTCAGTCATGGATAGAACTAAAGCTTTAAAGATCATTGGTTGGCATATTTCAAATAACTGTGATGGTTACTGTGCAGTACTGCACTGGGTTGTAGCTAGTGGTTAGGTTTGTTCCAGCATATACTGCATGCCAGTGTCCTCTTTCTGGCCAGGTATTAACAACGGGCTGGAGAAATCGTCGTGTAGCATCTACCTCAATGAATAGAGAGTCCTCCAGATCGCATGCTGTCTTCACTATCACAGTAGAATCAATGGAAAAGAACAATGAAGTTATGAACATTCGATCCTCTCAACTCAATTTAGTGGATTTGGCTGGATCTGAGAGACAAAAAGATACTCATACAGAAGGAGTTAGGTTAAAGGTGAGCAAAACCTCACCCCTACCCCAGCAATTTCTGTTCTGTGAAAAACAGAGGCAGTCTCTGTTCATTTATTTGCATTTTATTACATTTTACAGGAAGCAGGGAACATAAACCGGTCGTTAAGTTGCTTATGTCAAGTTATCACTGCACTTGTTGATCTGGGCAATGGAAAGCAGAGGCACGTTTGCTATAGGGACTCCAGACTTACATTTCTGCTAAGGGTAATGTGTATCATTAACTTGAGACAATTTTTCTAAATAATATGAATAACTACTGACTTTTATATTATTATGGTCTCTTATTGGAGGCAGTTGCTTCTGAGGAGAAAAAGTAATTCGAGACAATCAATTTAACTGATTCTACATGTATCAAAAGCTGTGGAACAGTACAAGATTCTATATTTCCAGTGTTCACATTTGAAATGCAATGTCACCTCCAAGAAACCAGCACTTTGGCAGAATATTATGGTCTAGAAAGGATGCATGCTATTGCACAGAACACTTTATGTTGCTTTTCTGAAGAATTTGTAAGTTCAGCAAAATATGTATAGTAGGCCCCCCTTATCCACAGGATCAGTATCTACTAATTCACTTATCCATGATCTGAAAGTATTAATAATAAAAGTGGAAGCCTCATTGTTATGAATAATCTCTGCATAAGGGCAGTGCAACAGATAATGTTTATAGAGATTTCTCAACATACAGTAGTTAATCTCTAAAAGTTACATTTTTATGGAAGTGTGCACCAGGAATTCAGTCGCTAACAGCATAACAGTTCATATTTACATTATAGTCGTCTGTTTCAGATGATATTATCCTGCTTTGGAACCTTGGGTCCTTTAGGATACTCTGATTCAGTGTGTCTACCCGAATGCCAAGCTGTTAAGGAACAGTCTAAGACAAAGTGTTTTCATTGGCCAGAATCTTATGGGTGTCACATCAGGTTTGCATAACTTGCTGTATTTATTTCCAACTAATTGATGAGGTGGTGGGGCATGTCTTGGTTTTGTGCCTGCTCATACACCTGATTGCTGAACTGAGATGTACCCTGATACCTCATCAGTTGGACACAACTGGCCTAGACAAGTTACTCAGATCTGTCGCAAACACCAGTAGCATTCTGGCCATTGTGTTTCATCGACATCCTAAAAGCAAAGGTTATAGAATAGGAAATGTAGTTATACAGTTTTGTTTTTTAACTCTCACAAAGTAATGTTTATGTCTTTAACTAGGATTCACTTGGTGGGAATGCTAAAACATGCATCATAGCAAATGTTCATCCTGGATCCAGATGTTTTGGTGAAACCTTGTCCACTCTTAACTTTGCTCAGAGGGCAAAACTGATTAAAAACAAGGTATGTAATTGGACTTTGTCAGTTAATTCACCTTTTTCCTTCTGTTCACAAATATTCATTCTGGTCCACAATTTGTTTTGGATTATTAATGATTTTTTTTGCCTAAAGATGCTAGCAAATTTATTTTAAAAATGAAATTTATGCTGTTTACACCCCTTTCAACTTTTATAAAAGTAGATTCTGACTGTTTCTAAACATCATAATGTAGGAACAGAACATCTCCAAAGAGAAAAGTTATGATTCTAGTTACAAATATTTAATAAATGCCTAGAGTGCAATTCTGCCTGCTTAAAACTACTTAGAATTCTGCTGTTTGTTGCATTGGTAGATGGGTTACACCCTGCGATAATGAACTGGTTTTCACATTTTAAGTGTACACATGTTTGTATGTTTAAATAAGATCAACTGGTAAGAGTGAGAAGTAAAAGTAATTAATTTTTTTAGCAAAATCTTTCAGCTTTTGCCTTCCTCAGTTGCTTTGGTAACGGTAAGATCAATGTGTAATTTATTGATTTACACTGATTTAAAGTGTGATACTTTAAATGGCAGCCATGGGTTTGGATTTCTCTTAGTGAAAGGGTTTACGTTGTTCAGCTATCAAGTATGTGTATATATGTATTTCAGTATTTTTTAATTTTTACCCAAGGCTGTGATAAATGAAGACACGCAAGGAAATGTAAAACAGTTACAAGCAGAAGTGAAGAAACTGAAGGAGCAGCTTGCTCTGCTTGCTTTAGGACAATCTGTGCATGATGCTTCACTTTCTACAGGTAACGAACAATTTCCTGTACATGTATATGTTTTCCCAAAAAGTATTTTTTTAGGAAAATATCTTTGAACAATTCATCAAACTATTTTGTATTTCTAATTTTTTAAAGAAACAAATCTTAATTTATTAAGAGTGTAGGAATATAACTTTAGGCAATCATTTCCTAAATGCCAGTTCTTATTTAACTAAAATAGTACTATCCATACAAAAGAGCAAATTCAGAAGTTTGGAGAAATACAAATGTTACTGATGGGGCCCCCTAAAACATGAGGCAAGACTGAAGTCTACTGAAAACCAAGCACGTCTGTGGATTTTATGCGCCTTCAAGTCAGACTTATAACAGATATAATAGGGTTTTCAAGATAATTGAGGTATGTAAGGAGTGGTTTTACCAGTTCCATCTTCCAGTGAGTTTCCATGGCAAAGTTGGGGGATCAAACCCAGGTCTCCTGAGTCCTGGTCCATCACTGTATACACTGCACTACCCTATGCTTGTAGGTACTGAATGCTAATTGTCCTGTGAGGTGGGAGGGAGAACAGGAATGTACAGATAGGCACAGGTAAACTTTTCCTAATAAATTGATCTAGGTGTACCTAATCCTGCATGAATCAAGGTGAAAGTCTAATCAAGTGGAGCTGGCTTAGTAGACATATATAGGATTTTGGCATGTTTCAATTGAAGCATTAGCAAGTTTTTCATTGGAACAGGTACAAAGTTTGCTTTTAAAGGGTAATCTGTTCACTGTGTCTGGAATTTGTTTTAGATATAGATAGACCAGTTTGTTTAATCATAATTTAATCATAATAATTAAATGATACAGTATACTTTAATTACAGTATATAAAATTCTAATTATACCAAAAACACATAAAATAAATATAGATAGATAGAAAAAAATGTTACTTTATATTTCAGTCTTTATTTTCAATTCTCTCTTAAGATACCACAGAACATGATGTGGGACATATAGATTATAGGAATCGATTTCTTCAAGCCATGCTGTTCTTGGAAAAATCTGAAAGTGAAAAAAAGGTGAGAGAAAAAGAAGAGCAATACACAGTAACACACTGAACAGTACAAGCAATGAAACTTTCTGCTTTTCCATAATAATCCCCACCCCACCCCATCTCAACCCTGATTGGAAAATATGGCTTTGAAGTGATGGTTGTTTGTTGTGTGTTTTAAGCACAAATATGGAGGAAACATGAATGGGAATATTAAAATATGTTTTTGCTATAATTTAATGATGACCCATTGATTTTACCCAAGACAGAGTTAGATGAAGATACTTTTTCCTATCTGTGATTCATTATTGCGATTTCTCACTGAATCAGGTGTCTTTATTTTAAGGTGCTGTTAGAAAAAGTTGCCCAATTAGAAGATGTCTGTGTCAAAAAGGAGAAATTCATTCAGTCCAATAAAATGATAATTAAATTTAGAGAAGATCACATAGCTCGCATGGAAAAACTACATAAAGAAGATCATGGCAGCTTATTGCCCAAAGAACAAGAGGAGTTGATCAGAGAACTGAAGGAGGAACTGAAGACTCTCAGAGAACAGGTAGCTGTGTTTCGTTTAATACGTTGTTTTTGAATCACAAATCTGTAATGCTGTTTTAAGTTCCAGCTATGATCATGCATATGCCTCCAGAAAGCACACAAGCAAGAAATGGTCCTTACCCGTTCTTGTCTCTAACAGCTTACACTGAGAGATGCGCTGCTTTAAATATAGAAGTAAGTTAGGTGTTCTGCACAGTAGACAGTAAAGTATGTACATGGGGTTGATTTTGATTTGTACTAACTGCGAAACAGAAAAGAAATGTATTTTTTTCACAACACACAGTTTAAAATTAGCTCATTTAGGGGAAAAAAGTTTTAAACCATACTGGAAACCATTGGAAATCCAATAGTAAGTCACAAGTAGAATAGTCTCATTGGATCAATGGACTATGTGGAGGATTTGACTGACCAAATCCCTACTGATTCAATGCGCCTACTCTAGTTGTGACTTACAACCAGATTTTGGGCAATATCTGGTTCCTAGGTAATTAAAAAAAAAAAAAAACAGTTTTCATGGAAAGTAAGCCTAAACTCTGTCAAAGTCCTTCTGGTTATGGAGGGAAGGGGAGGATATGTGCACAAGCTTGATACTTTTCTCAGGCTTGTAGCAGCTCATCCATGTAGTCTGCGAACCAGTTCTACATGAGCAGTTATTAATCGTAGGTTTATTGTATCTCATTTGACTTACTGACTTCAGCCTGCTTTGTAAATTATGGATATTTCTTCAATTCTGTGTGTTTTGTATTCTTTTTAGGTGACTATTGATTTCATTTGTATTTTCAAGTATATTTGACATTTATTATTGAAAATTAATAACAATGCTAAAATATTGACCACATTATAAAATTATAAAGGTTGATGCCATCTACCTATAAAAGAGTGCTTCTTATTTTATCTAGAAAGCAGATGAGATACAAGCCTTTCAGAAATTTCATGTGGGTTGTACTGTAGAAAAGTAAGATTAATAATGAATTAAAATTGAGGTTGGGGGGTTGTTAATAAGTATAGTTTTGGTCTTAAACACATTGGACCAAATCGAGGTCAAGTCATTCTTATGTAGACTGTACACATTAGTCATATTACACATGTACAAAATCAAAGAGGCAAGTTAGTCATGACCAAGCTTTTACATCTACTAGCAGACGTTGAAAGAGCATAACAAATATAGTGAATTGGTTTAAAATATTCTACCAATATAATAACATATCTATCAGTTTTGTTTACTGCCGGAGATTTGTTTACAATATAAATTAACATAATGTTATCTACAGGTGGAGCAACATCCCCGTGTTGCAAAATATGCCATGGAGAACCATATCCTCCGAGAAGAGAACAAACAACTCCGTTCTTTACAGTCTGTGAAACGAGTACAAGAAATTGATGCTCAGACCATAGGAGAATTGGAAAAAGTTTTCTTAGAGGTTTCAGGCAGAGAGTATAATAATAGAGGTACAAGCACTACATTAGAAATAGCTTCTGTTTTGTGTACTCTTGGCTGGAATCTTACCTGTGATTTATTCTAGAGTAAGCTATGTTGCATAAACTGTGGCAGCAAGTTGCACTTAATTAACATGCCCAATCACATGCTGGTCACATAACTGGCACTGTGGTTAATTAGCTGCAATTTGCCACACTGATGTACATGATTTCATTTATGCTAAAATAAAATCCCATTAAGATTCTGAATGTGCACTCTTTGACTTATATGATCACTTTTCCCTTAAAAATTGCTCATTGAGTTTGTTTGTATTTTGTTTTCAGTTTGTTTTAGTACCTGTTCCTCTGAGCATTTAGCTTAGCTGAAACATGGACTATATTCTTATAAAACATGATTAATGAACATAATGGCATCCTTAATCCCATGAGATTGCTTCAAATGAGCACTGTCAAGTCACACTGATCTTCGTCATCAATTATTCTTAAATTGCAGTCTCTCTAGCTTCTTTTTGAGGAATTAATAGAGCCTAATTGTTGGCAGCAGAATGTTTTATGCTTGTATTGTGAACAGGAACTTAGACAATAGTATATGCACAATATGCATGCTGGAGCGCATATAACATATGTATTAAACTTATGTTTTTCATTTTGGGGTTACTTTGAAGTTGGAATGCCTTTGCTACTACTTGCATTGGAAAAACATTATTTTGAATTTCTTGCTAACAAAAAAACTGTTCTTAAATATCCTGATTTATTTATACAAGAAATGTTTAAGGAAATTTCCAAAAAACCATAGCAAAATATGTTTAAAATCCAATACCTATTTTTCAGAATGCAAAATCAGTGTTAGTCAAGTGTCTGTCTGGAGAATGTGTGAGAGGCAAAGGAAGTATTCAACCTAGTCTCCTCCCACCTATAATCTAAAATCACATTGCCCAGGCCCATTATTACCCAATTGTCTAAGGCTGCTCTTTAAATGTTGTACAATTAAGGGCTAAATCCAGCATTTAGTCCCTGCTGAATCTAGTGAATGAACAGTACTTATTAAGGCAACACTTATGTAAGCCCCATTGATTCACTGGGTCAACTCCAGCAGGGACTAACGATTGGATTTAACCTGAAGCAGTGGTCCCCAACCTTGGGCCTCCAGATGTTCTTGGACTACAACTCCCAGAAGCCTTCACCACCTCCTCTGCTGACCAGGATTTCTGGGAGTTGAAGTCCAAGAACATCTGGAGGCCCAAGGTTGGGGACCACTGACCTGAAGCATCTTTTTTCCTTCATTGGCTAAGTAAGAAGATTCAGCTGTAAAAAAATTTAAAAGTGAGAATTGTTCAATATGCATTCAGGAACAAGACATATTCTGTAAAGTGCTTCAGATCTTATGTAGGTTTTATATCAAAACAAAAAAATCATTGGCTGAAATTGTATTACGCTGTATAAGGCTGATGATACCATCAGACATGGTGGCTTTTCAGAAATAGCAAATTTCTGATTCCCTCCAGCACACAAAAGTCCTAATGCTCCTATGGATTCCTTTTGGTCTTGGGAAGATTGTTGGGGAAATCTACAGTTTCTGAAAATTAGCACTACCAGGATGTCTTTACCACGGGCAGTGGTTTTCAGAAATTAAAGACTTCCCCAGGGGCCTACGAAGGCTTTGTTACAATGCAAGAGATTCCATGAGAGCCTTGAGACCTTGGAGTCGAAGGAATCAGAAATTTTTTATTTCTGAAAAATCACTGTAACTGATGATTTTATCAGCCTTATGCAGTGTAGCTCTGTGACAGGATTTCAGCCATTGTGCATATAATATATACAGGAAGCAGATCTAGGTATCTTCAACACTTCTAAGAAAACTTTTTTTATCCCTATCAGGGCAGCAGGCATGTTCTATCCCCTTGTCAACAGACAGCAGTACTGCAGCATCTATTGAAAGGCTGAAAGAACGTCTGCTGCATACACAGAGTGAACTGGCAAGTTCCAAACAAGAACATGAAGAATTCAAAGAATTAACAAAGTAAGATGTGTCCTAAGATTCTTCTCCTTTCCCTAAAAATATTTCAAATACTGTTTCTCAAGTGGATATTCCTGTTCCAAAAATCTTTTTTGTAATACTGCTTTAAAGCTATAAAATGAGAACGTGCTGTTAAAGACCTTTAAGAAATGACCATAGAAATATCAAAAGCTTCTTTGGCAAAATAAATTTAGGTAAAGTTGGGCCATTTCCCATAGTAAAATAATTAGAAATTGGCATCAAATAATGATGAAAGAGAACTTATCAGGACAAACTGGTCACTATGTCCAGACTGTGGACAGATGAGAATTCTGTCATCTGCCAAGCCTAGGTCACACCTTCAAAACAAACTCTTTCCATGAACTTTTTTCCCTTTAAATAGGTATATTCCAGTTCAAGGAATGCATTTTCCATTAATGTCATAAAGGTCCAGACCAGAATTAAACAAGGGCAGCAGATCCAAGAATCCATTTTCAACCTCCTGGGCCCCTCTACAGGCAGTATCATTATGAAACCATGTTCATGTTATTTGCCTTTTTAAAGCAAGATAGGAACTCTGGATTAAAAGAATCCCTCTCTATATGAAGAGAAGTGAAGTACGGACTCCATCATTACCATTGTCATCAGTTGTACAAAGTTTGAAGCACCATCCTCATAGTCTTTAGCACTTGTGTCCTATTTGTAGATACTTGTGACTCTGCTGTTCTGCCTTTCATCAGGCAGCTTTATAAAGTTGATAATTTTTGCCTTTTCTTCCTCTGGACAAATACCATTACTGTATAGTACGCCCCCCCCCCCCATATCTGCTTTTTCAGTTACTGTAGTTTCACTTAACTACGGCTGACCAGAGTCCAAAATGAAGGGCAGCTCCTTCATCGTCTCCTCTGTGCCTCTTTGGGCCAGGAAGCGGCAGCACATCCTCCTGGAAGCTGTTTCGAGGGACAGGTTGTCCTCTGCTCGAGCACTCCTCAGCACCACACTCCTTGCCTTCTGCCTGCTCATCATTTACATTTGGAAGGCATCCGTGGGGAGGGTTTTGGAATCTATCCCTCGCAGATACGGGGGTCCTACTGTAGTTTATTAAAGGAAGTTATACAGTTGTCACATTGAATTGCTAGAATTCTATCTCAGACATCTTTGTCTTGAATAACAGTGCACCAGTGGATTTATCCAATGAAAGAAGGCATCCTGGAATACTAGCCTTTAGGAACAAGTAGACTGAGCACTTTTCCCATGGCCAGAATAATTAAAACCTAGAGGATGATCCTCTCTTTTACCTTTTCTTATTCTTTTTGAACTCTTCTTATAATATTCTTCTTATATACTCCTGTTATTCTTGCTCATGTGCAATACTTCCAAAATCAAAAAGGTCACCTCTCCTGGTGTAAATCAGAAATTTCTACAAGCCCTGTATTTGTTAGATGGGAAGATTAGTCTATGTTATGATATCCTCCTCATCTGAACAGAAGGAATTACCGTAGTAAAATCAACCTTCAATTTCTCTGGCTTGTCAAAGTTGAGATGTATTTTATATGGCACATTTGGTGGGGACACAGGAGATGGCCGTCTCTATTGCTGCTCCCAGATTTTGGAACGCCCTCTCATGGGAAGCCAGGCTGGCCCAATATTCGCTGCCCTTCTGCAACCAGGAAAAGATCTTTCTCCTCAGATGTGCTTTCCCTCAGTGACTGGCTGCTTGAATGGATTTTTTTAATGGATTATTGTGCCTTACTGCTTTGAATGTCTTTTTGGTATTGCTTTTATTTGCCATTTCTTACAGCAGTATTTGTTTGGTCCTTTTTAGTATTTTTCTACGTACTGTTTTTAGCTTTAATTATGGTCTTTTAATGATGTAAGCTGCCTTGGGTCCTTTTTAAGGAGAAAGGCAAGGTAAAAATATTTTAAATAAGTAATATGGAATTTATTTTAATGAGTTAATGGTTTTATTATACATTTGTTTCTGTAAACAGGAAAAAACAGATGGAACTAGATTCAGAACTGCAGTCTTTACAAAGAGCAAACCAGCATCTTGAAAAAATTTTGGAAGCAACTAAGGCTTGTAAACGCCAGGAGGTCTCATATCTTAACAAAGTGCATATAGAAACTTTAAAGGTATAATACTAAAACACTGAAAGTTAATCTAGGTGCTTCAAATATAAGAAGGCATGTCAATCTGATATTGTAAAAGCAAGGAAATGTGTAAGATCTAATGCAAAGCATGTTTAAAATATGTACAAGAATCATTTGGGGAGTTCACATTTCTAAATACCTGCATTGTAGTAATGATACATAGATTTTTCCCATCATAGAAGACATATACCTGGAATCCAAACATCAGAACACTACAAAAGGGCTGAAGAGAATAATAAGAACTTAAAGAGGGTAATAAGAACTGATGAGAACTAAAAGTGCAGAACGACAATCTGTATATAAATTGAAGCTCTGCACTAATTTTATTTACATAAAATTTGGGGCCATTCTCTCCATCCACCTCTTTTG
Source organism: Intellagama lesueurii (assembly GCA_037013535.1). Classification (NCBI taxonomy): domain Eukaryota; kingdom Metazoa; phylum Chordata; class Lepidosauria; order Squamata; family Agamidae; genus Intellagama; species Intellagama lesueurii. The sequence goes on from JBAJHW010000006.1 coordinate 74,380,436, forward strand.
ATACCACCATCCTAAAATTTCAGGGGACCTCTTAATAGTACTTTTGTTTTGTTTACAGATTGCTGAAGAGTAGGGAAGGATAAATTTATTCAGCAAATTACAATCCAAAAAAACACTATTGTCCCCCTGAAATTGTAGGAGAGGCATCAAAAATACTGATGGAGAGAATAGCCCAAAATTATTTGAAAATAATGCAAAGATACATTAAGGAACTGATGAGAAGGTAAATTAATCCTTCCCTTCAGTTCTTTAATATACCTTAATATTTAAGCTGACGTTACCCCTAAAGCTGTTTTCTGTCTGTATACATGTATCATCTAGCATCTTATGTCTGTTGCAGAGCATGACAACTCCAACAAAAGCTTATCAGTTAAGGTCTAGATTGGTGCCACGGTTAACCCCTGAAATGTTGAGCCAGGAATCTCCTCAGAGTTCTGGAGAGATGGTGGGTGATATTTTCAATGAACCCATGCCTGCTGAAATGAATGAACAAGCCTATGAGGCAATTGCAGAGGAGTTGGAAATCGCTCAGGTAAAGTAACAGAATGCAAACTGAAATATAGATGTCTAAACAAAATATAACAGTCTTGTTGAATGGCATTATTTCCATTCATGGCTAGCATTTGGAAGTGGGATGGAAAAGTTAAACCAACTATCTTCAGCAGAGTTTTCTGGAGCATATTTCTGAAAAATGACTAAAAAATTTCAAGTGAGAGTTAACTAGGACTCCTGGTTTCTTAGCAACAAAAACAACATGCCATCAAGATTATTCTAATTTATGATGACCCTTTCCAGGATTTTCTAGATACAGAAAATTTGGAAGTGGTTTCTCATTCTATGAAAACTTAAATGATTTATTTATTAGCCTTCCTTCATCTGCTGCCCTCCAGACATTTAGGACTACAAATTCCTTTTACGTAGCCCCAACTAACAAGGGATGATGGGAAGTGTAATTGAAATAATCTGCCAGGCACCTGGTTGTGGAAGGCTATTTATGGACACTATATCCCTCTCTGAAATAATAATAATTGCATGCCATCAAGTCAATTCTGACCGATGGCAATCCGTTTCAGGGTTTTCTCGGTAGAGAGTAATTAGAAGTGGTTTACCGTTATCTTTTTCTGGGGGTGCCTTGGGATTCTGCAGCTTGCCCAAGACCACACAGGCTGGCTCTACTCACAGGAAGCACAGTGAGGAATGCAACTCCCAACCTCTGGTTCCACAGCCAGCTATCTAACTCACTGTGCTAACCAGCCAGTACCCCCTCTCTGAACAGGTGCAATTTTTAAATGCAGGCACACACAATAGCTGCCTCACCAGAGATCCCTATAACTTGTGCTTTCATGGGTAGGGTTGTTGGTAAAATTGTAAATACTTGCATATTATCTAAAAGCACATAAACTTTTAGCTACCTGAAATACTTCAGTGTTGCCACATAAATCAGATAGTTCCTGAAACGTCTGGAGGAATGTAAAAAATACAGTTGAAAATTATATTTAGTAGCTGCAGAACACTTATTAATACAACTGTAAATTAAGAAGATATTAAATTTGTCCTATTTGTCCTGTTGCAGAAAGAATTAAGCTCTTGTCAGATGAAATTAGATGAAGAAGAAACTAAAGCTATAAAGCTTCAGCAGCATATTAATAAACTGGAGCACCATTCTTCACAAATGCAGGAGGTGAGAGAACTGTTGAATGGATGCTTGTTGATAGAAGAAGTGGAAAGTTCAGTTCAGTCATCTTTACTGTTTGATAGAATCTCCAGTGTTTCCTTAACCTTCATGCAAAATGCACCTTTGGCCATATTGCTCTTGATGTACACATAGTTGCTTGCAGCTCCAGAACTTAACTGGACTGAATCAAATCAGAACCAGGCAGTTTGTATATGTAATTTATCTTACTTGTGCATGCCTGTACTCCTACATCTATTTTTAATATCCTTTCCCCTTCCCCGCACTGTAGCTTTTTGCCTCAGAAAGAAGTGGCTGGCAAACTGAAAAGCAAGGCCTGCTTGAAAAGATAGACTGTCTTGAAAAGCAGTGTGAGAATACGGAGAACAAGGCTAACAGTAAGTTTGTATATCAGAACAGTAAGGATTTGCTAAGTTAGGTGCTGCAGCTTCAGGTTTCCTTGAGTGCCTAAAAGTGGCAGTGCCAACTCACCCCTTATTGTCTTTGCTGGCAAAGGGGGTCGTTCTCGAGCATGCCAGATTGCATATCACTGCCTAAAGACACCCATTCACCCATTTGCCTTCATCTGATCATTCCACCCCTCTCTGAGGCCCAGAAGAAAGTTGAGTGCATAAAGGAGATGGTTGGATGCCACGGATTCAAGATGCCTTCAGGTACCAACTTTAGGCATGCAGACATATCTCATGATGGATGTTACTACTACATAGTAGAAAAGACCAGAAAAGGGCTTCCCTTCCCTGCCTCCTCCGGCAGCCAATCACTCAGACAAGGAGGTGGGATGGGGATTCTCCCTGTGCAGCTGTTGAGTGGTCAGGGCACGGCAGGGAAGCTCAAGCTCCTTCCTGGACTGGACAGCCAGCGAAGGAGGATGGCCTGGGCAGTGTGCGGAGGCTTGCCAGAGGGGTGGGGGGAGGGAAGCTGGCCAGGGGGGTGGGGGGAGGGAAGCTGGCCAGGGGGGTGGCGTGAGGCAACACACAGCACCTGTGGTGCTGTGCCAACAAATTTTGTCACCCCAGGCCGAATTAATTTGTACCCATCTCTACTGCCCACCCAATAGCTTCTAAGTGGGAGGACAGGTGGCTGTTCCCAATGCTTGTCAGAAGATGGTGCCATATTCACTATGGAAGTTTTCGAAGCCTGTTCCCAACTTGCCATCTTTCTAAAATATGAAGGAAAGCTCCTTTATAGGCACCCTAGGGCTAGGCATCAAACTTCTTTCATAAAACTCTTATAATTTAGGCACCTAGGACAAAAAGCCTTGCACTTGTTTTTCTGAAATTTGGCAGAATTCACCCCTCACAATAGGCTGTTGTACCTATTCATCCAACTCTGTTAAGCATTTTTAAGTGGTATCTTCCTGCTTTTCAGTGCAGAAGATGTCACATTTTGGGGAAATTAGATAAATTGGTCTCCTACCTCAAATTCAAGATGAAGAAAGATGTTAAACCCAGCTTCTTTTAAAAATGGCAGCACATAATAGGCAAAATCCTATTTATGCCTGTGTAACATAAAGTTACGCCACCATAGATGTAGCAGGTGTTACACCTGGCAATAAGGAATCATGTAATTTTATCGGTTGTGCATCCCCAGTGTAACCAATTGCACAATGCCCCAGCAGAAGTGCTTCGTGGACAGTACTTCTGCCTTGGCTCTATCATAGCTACAGCAAGTGCGGCATCAAGTTGTGTAGTTACGCAGCTGAATTTTGCCCAGTTTCTGAAATGCTACTACCCTCATAGGGGGAATCAGTGCCACTTAGTCCCAACAAAGTCAGTAGAAGTAGTCTAAGAAAACAGATTTGGAATGATTCACATAATTCTGCATTTACTTAAAGTTATTGATCAACTTTCTCTTGGTTTTCCCCTTTTGTATTTTTTACAAGTTTATAATTTGATGGTGCTTTTTTTAAATGTATACTTTATTTATTGAACAGGAGATAATTTTTTACAATAGGGGAGTTTGACAAGTATTTTGTTTACTTCTCTTTTTTTCCTAATAGTATTAAACAGTGAGGTTCATGACTTGCGAATTGTCCTGCAGTCTGCAGATAAAGAACTGTCTGCTGTAAAAATGGAGTATGATACTTTCAGAAGAAATCAAGAGAAAGAAATCAGTGAAGTGTCTATCAGACATATGAATGTACAACTGCAACTTGATAATGTCAGGTATATCAATATCACCTAGGAGGTTTTCTTAACCTTCCACTTCAGAATACACTTAAGGCCACTTCAAACTTGATTATTTTCACTATTCTTGATAGTATCTGTATACAGTTTCATGTGTAATGATTGCCAAAACATATTCCAGTATCATGATATTCACATGCATTGCTTTCTCCTATGGAAAAGTGCCAAATTACTTTGGAACACTGGAAACACTGATATGAAATATTCCTTCAACATTGCACAGGTTTGGGTTAGTCAATATTTATATAATGTGCATTTATTTATCTTAAAACTACAATATACCTTTTTTCTAAAACTTTAGCTTTTGTAGGCAGACATGTAAACTACCAGAGATTGTACTGCAAAAAAAATAAATGCTAGGGTAATATGGATTTCAACATGTGTATAAATGCTGGTTTAAGCATTTTCAAATCTAAAGCTTATTGGTTTATTTATAAAAGTCTTTTTATTAGATATCCCACAACACACATGCACTAAACACTGGTGTTTCTTTATAGGAATACTGGAGGAAAACAATATCAATGTAGATACTGACCAGAATCCTATCAGGTTTGCGCAGTGTGAACTCCAAACTGTAACTGGCATGCTTGATCTTTCCAGCTGTCCATTGCAATCTCAGCCATACCCAGGCTGCACACTCAGCTGCACTCCTGGGTATACAGCAGACAGCCAGAAAGTTACGAAAATCATCTGAGCAACTTCACGTTACACAGGTGGTATTTCAAAAGAAGATTCTGACTGCTGTCTGTTACTCTGAATCCACATTACTAAAAAAAAAAAACCACTTTAGGAGTGTTTGTATTGGCCAATTTGGAGTTCCGCCTCAGTTCTGGCATCCACTGAATCTGTCCTAATCTGACTGATCTGTTTCAGGATTTGTCTGAAAACAAAGTATGCCCTTACTTTTAATGCCACATGAATGGGATATTAAACATGGTATATGATAATTGACTGCAATGAAAAACTGTGTGTATGTGTTTATTTTGCCTGCTTGCTCTGTGTTGCTCCCTGCTTTCACTTGTCTTCTGCCTCCATCCTAATCTTTGAAGAGATGCACAGATTTGACAGATAGGAAGGTGCTGACAAAAAAGTACATGCCTCATGATTAACGCTGTAAAAATATTTCCTTGAAGGCTGGAGTATGAAAAAGTACTTGAAGAAAAAACAAGCTTGCAAGATGACTATGACAATCTCCAGGAAATATTGAAATTTGAGACTGACCAGTTGACACAGCAGGTCCTTGATGGCAAGCATGAAAGGGAAGCTCTGAAAACAGAACTTCAAGTAAGGGGAAAATATTGTGAAGATTTAGCATTTATTTATATTGTCCTACATAATATGCAGTTACAAGTAGCATCCAAATGCTTTGTAATGCGGGGGGGGGGGGCAGAGGGATGGATCTACACCTGTCTCCTCCAACTTCAAGATGGGTTTGCGCACACCCCATGTGTGAATATGTCTGCACCCTATATGATGCAAGCATAACATTCGAGGTACAGGAAAGGGAAGCATCCTTTTGCAGGCTTCTCCTTCTCTATGTATGATTTTAAAACTCCACTTCTTAGATGAAGTGAAAACAGTTGCTGTTTTCAAAAGTAGTTAGCTTATGTGTTGAGCATAAGCTGAGCCCCATGTCATTTTGCACAGAAATAACAATAGTTAAATCCAAAAACATATCCTTTAGAACAATTTTCCTACAATGACTGTACTTCTGTTTCATAATACTGAAAACATTTGGAAGCTTAGTGCACACCCAGTGGGCTCAGTGAGTTATTAATCTGAGGAAACTTAAATACAGGCGACTTAGGGGGTTCGGACAGTGATGCTAAATCTCAGCCAGAATTGGCTTCTTTAATAATGGAGTAGAGTAGTCAGGATTTTTATCAACAAATAAAATTCCTCACTGCCCAGTAATTACTGACAAAACAAGAGAGAATGCTTTGGGATGGAATCACTCCTAGAAGCCTCTCCTATGCTGCTGACTCTCACTGTTGGTTTAAACATATTATTTGTTATCTTTCGTCATGGGATGTCTATTAATATAGCAATTGTGGGACCTGAACAGAAAGCGAAATCACTAAACTCATATGCTAAATGTATTAACATCTGTTGCATTTTAGAATGTGTTGGACCTATTAGAACATGAAAAAGAACAGAATCAGAAATTAACTCTGCAGTTACAAGAAGATAAAGAGCAGAACTCCAAGTATGTTTTATTGTTCTAAGATCTTGACCTCCACAATGAGTTTAGAAGTTATATTACTAAAATAGAAACTTTTTGTATTTTTATGTTTCTTTTGTGAAGAAAATCATTGGAAAATGCACTAGAATTAGACGTTAAACTTCTACCAGTTCTGAAATGCTCAGTTCTTTAAGTATTTTTTTTAATTTATTTTTTATTTTTAACAACTAGGGATAAAGTAAGGAGTACAAAAGGTAGAGGGGGATATGGGGGGGGGGGAAAGAGGGGGAAGGAGAACACAAAATGTACTGTCATCCAATCTGTTCATGTTGCGATATCAAGTCGACTTTCCGCCTTTCTACAATTTGATTGCCCTCCAGGTTTCAACTTACAGTTACATCTTAGTTTAATTCTATGTTATTCAAGCACTATCTGGTGACTCAAGCCATTTATATAATAAATCCCATCGTTCAGTTGCCTTTTGTATTGGACAGTCTTTCAACACTTCTGATAGAATATCCATTTCTGCCGCTTCCCATATCTTCTCAATGAGTTCCTCTTGTTTCGGTATCTCCAATTTCTTCCAATTCTTAGCATAAAGAATTCTGGCTGCAGTGACTATATAAGTCTTTAAGTCTTAATTAGTTGTGCAGAATTTGTCTGTACAATAGTAGATACATAATGGTTTTCTATATTGCATATTCTGTTTGAAAGCTAAAAGACCAGCATGTGGCTGAGCTGTTATGACACTACCTGGTTCAGTGCAATAGTGTTTGAACAGACCATAAAAATACTTTCACGTAAAGAGGATGGGGTCCATAGCATAAGAATGTATGCTATGATAAGGGAGGGACAGCTGGGTCACATGAGCATAGCGATCTGAGCCTGCTGTGCAGCTGAATGGTCCCCACCCACCCCCATTTGCTCTTTAGCTACAATTCTTGAGTTTGGATTGGCTCCTTCTATTTGTATGATTAGAAAATCTCCGCTTTTTAGTTGATGTGAAATTTAACTTGGAAGGAACTCAGAAATGTGATCAAGATATAATAATACCTTTCTTTGGGGAGGATATAGGCAATGGAATATGCAAAGAAGGTATTTTCAGTGTGCAAAATGCCTTAAATTTCCTTGTGTATGAAAAAGAGGTCTGGTTATGCCATATCTCCATTCATTTCAAATATTTTCCTTTCTAGAAATGTAAAACAACCACTAATGGCTCGCTTACTAGTTAACTACTACTATAGTTGTAACTAGTGCTATTACATTATCAATGTATTATATTAAAAAGAATTTTAAAATTTGGACTTTTAATAAGTAGACTTTTAGATAATCAGTTAGAAATGGCCAAAACTAAATATGCATGTTTTTGAACATTATTGCAGAGTTTATAGCTTTTATTAAATAAAATTAATAAAACTTACCACAGATGGTTAGAAGGAAAGATCAAATTTGCTGTTATAATAATGTACCAGAACCAAAATAGCATAAGATTAAATAAAGTAAAGTAACTTTGGGTGAACTTCCTTATAGCAATATTAAAAATATACATTTCATTGTTCTCATTACAAAACAACTTCTCTATGCAAGAGATTTGCCAAAAGAAGTGAATGATAAATAAATGCAGCTCAGGGGATTTTGAGGAGCTTGCTTCTTCCCAGCAATAAAAGTAATGAACATTTAATACTAGTTCAAAGCATAATCTCTGCTGAAGAAATGCAGCATAAGACTAACCTGCAGTGTCTATTCTTTGTTAGTACCTTAAATTGTCTGTTATACATGAAGTTGCCAGAAAGCATCACATCTTTTCTCTTCTAGGGAGCATCTAAAAGATCTCCAGATCATGGAGCTGGAGAAACATACTGCTGAAATGGTGTCAAAGTGTGAGCAGCAGGTACAGCAATGTATAATTATAATTAGGGCACTCTGAATCTAGATTGTCAGTTATTATATTTTGTCATTGTGGATAGCATCCAACAGTGGACCTTTATTTGGCAGAACAGTAGAACCAGGAGGAAGTGGCCCCATCACCTCACTTCAGCCCCTGTGTGGCTAAAAAACAGATCTGGAGGACATGGAAAGCATGCAGAGATAAGCCTTGGGTGGCTCAGAGCTGCAGAAGAGTGGAGGGATCATAATTTCTGTTATTGGAACACTGCATTTATCTCTGTAGATCTAAGGAGTTATGTCATTTGCCATTATATTTTCTATCCCAAATTCATGAAGCTATGTTAGGTAGCTCAAGAGGTAACTCGAACCTTTTTTTTTTTTTTTTTTTTTTTTTTTGTAGGAAGCAAAGCTTCAGAAACTGGAGCACAGTTTAATGGCTGCTGAACAACTTATTGCTTCTCTGGAGAAAACCAATGCTGCTGATAAGGTGTGTATATAGTTTGTACTATGTTTTTAAGGATGTAGGGCTTCTCATGAAAATATGAAGAATTATGTAAGGTTTCTTCATTCTTTCTTGCACATTGCTTATGATATGTCAGTTGGCTACTGATAGAAGATTTAAAATGTGTATCGCGTGACACTGATTTTTTTACAGGCTGGAATTGTATGCCATGACAAAATCAAGGTTACCACAATTTTACTGTTTTAGGGATTTGTATCAGATCTGATGAGCCAGATTCTGGAGATGAGGATGTCAGTCAGTCAGAAGTTGGAGTGCATTGAAGGACTCACAAGTGATCTGGAAGATCTAAAAGTAGGTGTCTTGTACAAATAGTCACAAGAGTGGTGTGCTAAAATGGAATGTCTTGAATCCTTTCAACAGCAAGTTGTGCTGAAGAGTTCTGATCCTTTAGGCTGTCTTAGAAACAGGAGTGTTTATCACTCCTATATTACAGAGACAAGGATACAGAATGAGATGACAGACCAGCTTCCCCTGTCTCAAGTCCCCCCACAGGCTGGATGATACAGGGTTGTAACTATGGCGCTGATTGTCATCAGATCTCTGGCTGAAGTGCTGGATGAAACTTTCCATCTATCATTTTGGCCAGGAACTAAGCTTTGTTCTCCTGTTTTGCTCCCCAGATGGGGAAGGGTGTGAGTGAGTGAAAGACTCCCATTCACCTCTCCTGGGAGCACTGGCACAAGATCACTCTCACTCTTCTTTCCCCATATGTGTGATGAGATGGGGAGTCATCCACTCTAACGACACTGGTACTGGTAGACAGTAGGACAAAGAAACAGAAGTAATATGAGTAAATTATATGCATCTCTGTTTCCTTCTTTCCCTGTATAAAAACTAAACAACTAGGAAACAGTTGCAATTGTTGGGGAGAACTATCTGAGCAGAGATAGCAGGAAATCCTTTTCTTCTGGGGAAAATGACGTATTTGAAATGCGCATGCTGGAGTGAAACTTTAGGTCTTCAAAAAGTATTTTTTTTAAATCTAGTAGCAAAATAGGATAAACATCTGGTTTATAAACTGTATCATTTGAGTTATAAATCATAATATTGTTTTGTGGCAACCACATTTTGTAAAATGGCTTACTTTTGGTGTTTTTCAAGACACCACTTATTCTCCATTCTTCCAAGTATGAAGAATTGAATGTGGCATTGTTTCTGCTACTGATCTATACATACAAAGAGATCTGATGTATGAGTGTTTTTGTCAGAACTTGACATTCTTGCTTTCTTAGTGTAAATATAATTCAGCTTTGGCTGCAAAAGAAGAAAGCAAATCAGTTATAGAAGACCAGAAGAGACAAATTGAAGAATTGAGAGAGGCCTTGGAGAGAGCACAAACTGCTGATAAAATTGAGGTATGACTTTTATGATGTCTTTCATATTTTACAAATATAGTTTAGAAGTCTGACTACCATATTCCATTTAGCTAGAAATGGAAATTCTATAACCCTTCCCTAAATGCAGGGTGTATAAATCCTATATATAAATCACCTTGTTCATCTTAGTAGACCCTCCGAGGAATATATAATGCAATCCTGCCCTTATTCTATGGCTACTGCCCTTTCATTGGTAGAATTTGGGCCTTTGCTTAGACGCTTGTTGCTCCTCCTGTTTTGAAGGCTACCAAGGAACGGGTTATTCTATTTGTCTGCCTCAAGGGCTGTGCTTTGCGAAAGATGCTGTACTTGGTCTTTGCCGTAGAAGTAGCCCCCCACCCATCAATTCCTGTTCCAGCTCATTTGAAGCAAGAGGGTTTTCACAAAGCTTCAGTTCCAAGAACATTTGTGTCATTCTAACAGCAATTATCATAACATTTTTTAACTGTGGACATACTTTTCCCCATGGAAGAGAGACTATGTGTCTGATGTTGTCAATAGAAGAAAGCTCCATGCTCATATCCTGTTTCCCCAAAAATAAGACCTAACCTGATAAAAAGCCCTAGTATGATTTTTCAGGATGCTTGTAATATAAGCCCTACCCCAAAAACAAGCCCCGGTTAAGTGAAACCCCACCCTCTGTATTATTTGCATGTAGATACTTACTGTATTGCAGTAAAGAATGGGATCATGCTTGTATCTCCACCCACAAGTATTGCATCTGTGTTCAACATTTATGTGTCTATGTGCTTAGGAACCCCAAGGTGATTGGACACACAGAGAGCCATGTGTTCTTGTTGTATAAGCAGCTGCTCGCACTCTGGAATTCCTGTGCAAATGAAAGAGAAACAGTGGGCCTAAAAGCATAGGTATACTCCTAAATCAATAAAGCCTTATACATACTACATATGAATAGGGCTTTAGATGGGATTTTTTTTAAAAAAAACATTAAGAGATTTCTCTTTGTATACCAATGAGACTGTATCTTATCTAAATTCACTGGAAAGTACTGTATACTGTTATCCCTAAAGGATAGAGATCTACAACTTAGATTTAAATCTTCATGTTAATGTTCAGGGTAGAATCTTGAACCTTTCTAATTTCCATCTTGATTTAAGTTGTATTTGGGCTATGTGTGTGAAGACATAAATAATCATGTACAATAGAAATGACATACTTTAATATCATTTTGCCTAGAAATGCAGTATATGAATTTAAAACACTATATAGCCCCTGCAGTTTTTAAAAAGGCAGTTGAGGAGAAAAGGAAAGGCAGTGAAGGCTATGTGCATATGTGTACTGATTGTGCCATCATTCAGCTATTTGTTATTGTTACTGGGTTTTGTTTACATAGAAGGAAATTCTTTGTGAAGAACTGCATCACACTTCTGAGCAGTTAAACAGTTTAACAGAAGCTTCTAAAAACCATGCAGCACTTCTTCAGTCTGCACAAGAAGACCTAATTAGGAAGGAAGCCTTAATCCAGGAACTTCAGGAACAGGTAAATACATTATTACCACTGAGAAACGGTTGAAAACTGTTGATGGAGGAGAGAGGTACCTGCCTAGCCAGCCAGATGAGCCAAATCAACCCTGGTGATCAATAGAGTGAGAGATGTCGCAAGCAGATAGCCCTCACATTTTCTTCTACATGTAGAAAAGAAAGGAGTCTCATTATCTTATACTGGTCCAGACTGGCTACTTTTGTAATATAAGAGTGGCTGCATTCAGATGTTCTGTGAATGAACCTTTGGCTTATCAGCTTCTCCTGCTTGTCTTCGCCAGTGCAACTGTGAGAAAATCAGTAGCTTTCACTTCCATTTTAAGTTGTTTATTGTTATATCTGAATTTTGACAGTTTGTGTTTGGTCTTAAGTAGTGAACAGCAAACTATGGTTTATGAAGTTGGCTTGTTTCCAGTAAATTATAATTTATAGTTTAGATCTAACACTAAACTTCAAGTAATTGGGGGGGGAAAGCAACAGTTTTTTTCTGTTCCTGATAATAATGCTGGAAGAGGAGGGGGGGAGTGCATGAACCAATGTTTCTGCATGTACTGCAAAGCTATAGTTTAACATTGAATCTATAGCAAATTAGTGATTTGTTTGCTTACTTACTGTAAATGCTATTAGTTATTCATACAAGAGCAATTGCTGAAGTTGCTAAAGTTGCTCTGGCTAATTGATGAGGTGCTATTCGTATGTCAGTAATTTGCCTGATAGTGCACCCAGTCACTTGCCTAGCATGTATCTGGCATGCACCTAGCAAACCTTATCAATTGCTGTAGAATCTTTTGTGATTCCTCTTGTACATATCTCAACATCCACTAAGATTTTAGCCAGTGGATAGAAACTTCACTAATTTAAGTTGTGTCTAGAATTTCCTGTATGTGGCTACTGTATCTTCTTTTGCATAGTTCTTTTATTCTTCATCAATAAAGGAAGTAGAGAACCTTCTTCTGGACCATTAAGAACTGAACAACTAAGACACACATGCTTGTGATATGTGGCCTTGTACACTAATTTATGTCACAACAATGGGCTAGACACCCTTCCGTTTTTGTGAAAGCCAAACTTTCTGCTCATCATCTTATTTGAGGATAGTTGTAGCTGCTGCAGCCAAAACATCAGAAGAAGACTGAGACTTTGAAAGGTAGCCATGAAGGAATATGAAAGATCCTTAAGGGTAGAGATGTGTTGTCAGAGACCAGGATAATTCATACTGATGGCAGCAATGCAGGAAAGACAGATGAATTCTAGATCAAAGTCTGATCTACTGCAAGAAGCTAAACTGACTAAACGGAGAGTACCATACTTACATTGAAGTCAAATGAGGAGGCAAGACTCACTGGAAAAGACCGGGTGAGGAAAAGATGAAAGCAGCAGGGAAGAATGAACATGAGATGGAGTTGATAAAGGAGTAAAGAAGCCACGACCTTTAGTTTACAGGACCAGAGGAGGGCAGTTAATGATGTAACCTTTTCCTTAGGACCTCAGTGATAGGAGATCATTAATTCATTGGATTGACATTATAATGCAATGGCACAAAACAACAAACAGCTGCTTTAAATCTTCGGAATCAGCATGCTTTTATAACATGCAAATTTCAGTTGCATATCAGAATGGAGGTTTAGGAATATGTATGCATTTTTAATGACATTAAAAGTGAGTGTACATGAGAGAGAGAAATGAGAGTGTTCTTTGCACCATTTCCTGTTCAATTGACTATACTGAACTGGCAGACAGGTTTGTTTTTTCCTTTGTGTCCTGCTGATCTCTTACTCTGGATTTGAAGCAGGGCAGTTCTCTCAGCAGTGCTACATGAGGGCAGCCCATGTATTGCAAGCAGAAAGTAAGTAGCAGACATGGAAATTGATGCTGCTTGCAGAGCTTTGCTATACTGGCTTGGTAATGTATGGTTCATCCTTCCACACCACATCCCCAACAATAGTAACCTGGCATCGTGGTATGGACTGATTGAATAGAGACAAAAATACAGTACATAATATAAGATCCACAGCTAGAGTATAAATATATATAGCTTTAACTGTCACAATAAGTTATGCAGAAGACTTTCAAGATAGGAAACAATCAGTTAGCTGGAAGAATAATTTTATCCAAGTTCAAATGTTTATACATTGTGTGAGTGCAAAGCACTAACCTAGGCTATGTTCTGGCAACTGACTGTTGCCCTTTTAATCTGTTGACATTTTATATAGCTGGACAAAAAGACAGAAGAATTGGAAAACAAGAGAACTGAATATGAATCTAAAATGCGTCAAATAGACTGTGTCATGGAATCCTCTGCTGTAGCACTTCCACAGGTATGTTTTTTTTAAGTTCATTGCTTTATAATACAGTTGCTTCCATCACATGCTTAAGTACATGCTTAAGTATTCCAAGCAATAGATTTGTTGGTTTGTGAAAGCAGATCAGACAAGAAGCAAAACAAAAATAAAAACAAAAAAGACAACAAAAACATTGTCGTACCTTAAAGACTAACTGAGAGAGATTCAAAGCAATGTCCTGTTCAACTATTTGTATTTTTCTGTGTTTGCTTAATAGACTCCCCAAACTCCACCCAATTTTGACACAAATCTGGCAAAGCTGCTGGAGACACACGAACAGGAGATAGCAGATCAAAGAGCGTCTGCATTTACCTTGGAACGTCTTGTATCAGAGTTAAATGAAGAAAGAGATGCTAAAAATAATGAAATTCTAAGACTGAAGGTAAATGCTTCAGGCAGTTTGTATATCTAGTTTCATCATTTGTGGGTTACTGTAGTGTCTGTTTGCTGCCATTTTAAAAATGATTTTTCTCATCTTGTTCGAACTTATTTTTAAATAAGTGGGGAGACGAAGAAGAAGCAAGCAAGTCCATTGGGCAAACAGTTGATAATAAATTGGTTTCACATCAATTCTTTTAAACCCTCGAAAGAGATTTTAATTGGCAAATTTTTGTTGCTTTTATTGTTTTTAGTACTGTTTTTATCTCCTGTTTTAATATTATATTTGTTCAATTCTTTTTAAATATTCTAATAATCTAATTTTTAAACTTTTAATATTTTTTAATACTGTAAGCTGCCTTAGATCCTTTTTAGGAGAAAGGTGGGAGATAAATATTTTAAATAAATACGTTTTGCACAAAAGCTTGCAAGTTTAACCAAGACTACTTGCAGAACAGTTTTGAAATGCTTGTTTGTAAATCAACGAGATAATACTCTCTTCTTTTGTCTAGACTCAGCTGTGCGAACTGGAAAACACTCGTCTGGAAATGCAGGTATTAATGGAAAATAACAGAAATCTGCAGAGCCAACTTGAGGAAGCCAGAAGAGGAAGGAGGACAAGGTACAAAACAATGTTAAGCAATTGCTTAAAAGATGGCTCTCACAGTACTAACTCAAGAGAAGTCTTGTTCTACAGAATTAGAGCACAGAATTTAAAACACCAGTGATTCATACAATCCCCGTACCACAAGTGGCTTTTCAAACATCCCTAATACTGGCCTATCTGAAAGGCCTGTTATAAAAGATTATGAGATTCCTTTAATATCTTTGGACATAAATGAGCTGTATAAATGGATTTCTGGCAGTGGTACAAAATATCCAGATATTCAAGACCTTCAGGACATGACATGCCTTTTTCTATATGTCAACAGTTTTCAAGGAAGAATCAATGCAGGCAAAGAATATGGCTCAGTTGCTAGAGGGACTGTTCCGCTTTACAGCTTTGGCTTTGTTCTTCTAGGTGACAAGCTACTGTCACTCCAGCAGGGCTGACCCACAAACCAGCATTTACAAAGTATACAAAGGAGCACAGTGTGAATAACTTTAGGAACATAGTCAGCACTATGCACACGCAGCCCTGCCTCACAGGGGAATTGTGTTCTTTTGTGTTTCCCTCTTTTGGGTAACCTTTCTCCCCTTGCCTGCCAAATCACCCAGGAAATGTTTCAGCCAACAGCCTTTTAAGGGCTGCTGTCAGCAACCAATCAGAATATTCAGGATGGGGGTGAGTGGGAATTTTGAAACTGTAAATGGGCCTGGATTGGTTGGAGCCCACCAAAAAGAGTTCTATTACAACTCTTTCTTGGTTTTGCTTCATTCAAGCTCCTGGCACCTTCCATCTTGTGGTGTTTTCCTACCTGGCAAGTGCCTGCTTGCCTGTGCAAGCTGGATCCTTTCCTCTTTTTGTTTTCTTTGCGCGGGGGGGGGGGGGATTTTTCTCAATTTCTATGGGGATTATTTTTGCTGCTGCCTACTGCTACAATGGACTCAAAGAGAAGAAGGGAAACAATGGGGTGACAATGTCCATATTCTAGTCATTTGGGTTTGGGAGAGGCTTTGTTCTTTTTGCCTCTATTGGCTTGCTTGCTTTTATTGGGTTTTGGGAGAGGGGGCTATATGTGTGCTCTTTATCTTGTTATTTTCTCCATGCTTTCTCCGTTTGATTTTTAAAAATTGTTAATAGGCTAATTTACTGTTTGTTTATTCTGTTAAAAGTGTATATTTTTTAGTTTTTTATTTGGACTGTTTGGTGGTGGTGGTTGGTTCTATAGTTGCCTGCTTAGTTATTCTCTTTTTTTTTTCTTCCATGTTTTTGGACTGGCATCAGAAAACATGAATGGGGAAACATGAAATGAAGTGACTTGAAAAAGGTGGTCCCTTTCATGTTTAATGAAAATACCCATGCAAAAAACCATGAAAAACAAAAGAGGCACCTCCAAAAGAACCCAAAATGATATAAACATGAATGTTTTTGCTGTGTAGATCCCTGATACTGGCCTATCTGGCCTTGTTGTAAAAGATTACGAGATCGAATTAATATCTTTGGACATAAATGAGCTATATAATGGGTGTTTTTTTTTGTTCTGTTTTGTTTTTTGCAGTGGTGCAAAATATCCAGATATTCAAGACCTGAGAGAGAAAGAAAAGGAAATGGCTGAAGCAAGGATGGCAAATGTATTACTATTTTGAACTACTTATGGCAGCTCTGTAATCTTGTACACAGTTATTGCTCATGGCCTTAATTTTGGCCAAAATCTTCAGTATTTTGGCCTTTTATTCCAGTAACATTTCTTGCAATTAATGTAGAAAAAAATAAAACTGATATTGATATTCATTAGCTTAGATCCAAAGACATGCTTGTTTCATGAAAGCACTTCTCATCATAGGACAGGGGCTGACCAATAACTGTTCTATGCTCTTTTGACACCTCTCTTCCTCTTGACTCCTCAAAAGCTACTCTGGAGAGTCAATATGTTTTCTAGAACTAACAAATCCTGTAAACAGTGGGGTGGTCGCACATCTCTTTCAGAAAATAACCACATTTCAATTATCAGTTTTGTTATCACTGCTAGTAGATAAATAAGATAAGTTTATTAGCCAATGGCCATCAGACTCAAAGTGCTCAATAACAGATCTGTGACAAATCATCAACAGGATTACATAACAATAACTTTCCACATTTGAGATTAAAATATTTAAAAATTATTTAAAATATACACTACAGTAGCATTTTATATTATAAGATTTACATTTAAATAAAATTAAGCTTCTTATTTGCAGAGCTACCAACCTTTACAAACTTTTGGTTTTATTTACTATTTACATATACTACCCTGTTTCCCCAAAAATAAGACCTAACCTGAAAATAAGCCCTAGTATGATTTTTCAGGATGCTCCTAATATAAGCCCTACCCCAAAAATAAGCCCTAGTTAAGTGAAACCCCGCCTTCCACCATTGTGCAGCATTGTGCAGCAACCAGAAGATGACATGACTGTAAAATAAAACCTCCCCTGAAAATAAGCCCTAATACGTTTTTTGGAGCAAAAATTAATATAAGACCCTGTCTTATTTTCAGGGAAACATGGTATCACTGCTAGTATAACTTCAGACTATCACAATAATGTGACACTTCTTTTTCAGAATAAAGTAATGGAAGAAATGCAGAAAATTAGATCCGAGTAAGTTTAATATTCAATATCTCTGACACTGATACTATATTTAAAGTGTGTGTTATGTCAACAGTTCACTTACAGGAAAGATAAGCCTACATAGCACCAAATACGAAGATTATAAATAACAAGTTTTCCAAGCACAGTGAGTTTGTTCCCTCTTTCAGTCAGCAGGTGGCAGCAGAAAACTATAATATTTGCCACAAGATTGCTTTGTAAATAGAAATTTGCAATACATTTTACAAGCAAAAATAATCAAGTTGCTTTAAAGCCAAAAATTTATACAGGAATATTCTATAAAGAAGGTTACAAGCAACTTGCAATGACAGCAGTAAAAAGAACATATCTGTATGTTGGGAGGAACGTTTTTATGTGTTCTAAGGGCAACACATGCATTATCTTCAGACAAATGTGCAGAAATGTGTCAAATGAAGAGTATTTGTGTGATTATAGGACAAATACATGGTGGGGCCTCTATAGGATAGACAATCTAATTTTATGCATGATTACTTGCATACTTTTAAAAAAAGTGTGAATATGATTTCAGCATTAGTGGGTTAAGTTGGCCACAATGTGTACATTAAGCATCATCTTTTCAAAGAGAGCTGAATCATTAGTAGATACTATTTCTATCAAAGGGGTGTAAGTTCTAAGCTAACACACACATAAGTGGCCATCATGTGCTCAACCATTTGTGGTGTCTGTTAAGAAATGTTTTCTATTGTGTCTGGAGGATCAGTGAAATAATAACATAACCTAAAATACTAATTCAAAGCGGTCATGTATGTGTGCACTGAATTGTATTGGAAAAGAATAAAATTAACGAATACTATGTCACTTTAAATTTAGGGATGTAGAGTTTATTTCACTGGCCATCTGAGGTGGTTCTTCCTCAGTGACTCAACTCAGAGTTTAAGAATGAAGTAAACTTTCTAGGCCAAAATCCAGTTGCTAGTCCCTCTAATTGCTAAGTCTAGCAGTTTAATCCACACCCTTGTGTTTGTTGTAAGGAACATTGAAAAAAATTAGTCATTTAAATTCTGTCAGGTGAGGTAGTTGCTAAGTCATGTCTAATTGTATTTGAATAATGCAGTTCTCACACCATGCACTATTTTGTACTTGCAGGAAAAGTCAGCAACTTGTGGTAGAATTTACAAATAACAAACAAGAAGCATCTTGGTGTATCAGTTTTACAATTAATGTCCCTACATATTATTATTTTTTCCCCTGTAGGTTGGAAAACACCAGAAATGAACTTGGAAGCAAAACAATTGCCTTTCAGGAAATGGTTCAAGAGCTGGAACGAGTAAAATGTTTGGAGTCAAAGACATTCAAGGAGAAAGAAGAAATGAGATCAAAACTGGACGAAATATGTGAAGAAAGAGTAAAATCTGAAAAAGTACGTAACTGTATTAGTAGGTAATTGGACTTGGAATCAGATATTGGTGACATGGTGAGTAAACCTCACTAGAGTCCCAACAAAAATATAATTCTTTCCATTGGAGTCCTTTCATCTATAGTAAAATATTATTTTTAAAGTCAAGGAAGTATTCTGTCACACAAGCTGTAGATTAATCATGTGTTCATGTACAGTCAGTAATGTTCTGGTGCTTTTCTTGTAACACAGGAGATGTCTCTTTTGAGGAAACAGATTGAATCTCTTGCTGAGGAGAATGGAAAGCTGGTTGGCCACCAAAATGTAAATCAGAAGATTCAGTATCTTGTAAAGTTGAAGAAAGAGCATGCTAAACTGATAGAGGTAATATTAAATGTGTGTAAGACGAGACATAGAAAGTAATAGGACACTGAGTCACGAGGTCCTTGCACAGTAGGTCCAAAGTAATACACTCTCCTGTTGGTGGTAAGGCTCTTCACTTTTTAGCACTCCTCTCAGCTATAACATATTTTTACCATTCTTTGTTGGGCTCTTTGAGGTTTTTTCCCTCTGCCTATAGGTTGACTTACAGAGTGAACTGCGGTTAGGAGCCCAGGATCACCATCATTGGACCAAAAGTATGGTGATTATGATCCCTGCCTTCCTGGGTAGTAGAAGCCCTGGGGCTGAATCTGGCTGTCCTGTGATTCCAGTCTAACCCTCTGATTCCCTAGACTGCCATGCTCCCTTATGACACTATCATTTGATAGTTTTTCAGATTTTTCCCATTGTAGAAGTTTGAAATGCCTCTCCTAAAGCTTTGTTGTTGGCAATAATAGATTTAAGTCAAAATAAAGCTTTTAGCCCCACTCAACCACTGTACTGCAGTTCCTGAGAATTACTCTGAAACTGAATTGGTATCTCTGGCTGAAAGACCTTCCAACACCCTTGACTTAAACCCATCCTTTCAGACACCCCCTTTCAGACCCACCAGGAAGGATTATTCACATTAAGCATTTCATTCTTTCTTTACAGGAAGTTGAAGGACTTCGTGTTGAGAACACCTTTCTGAAAGGAAGATGTCAAGAACCATCTTGATTTACTGCACCCAAAAATGAAAGTGTTAATGTTTATAATATTGATAAAGCAAAGAAGTAGGACTTGACTTATCCCTGTTAAACAAAATTTTGCATTGCTTAACTTCGAAACAATCTAAAAGTTCCAAGAACATTCTTTCTCCACATACTGTGTTTTGTTTGAATTCTGTCTTTCTTAATGAACCAGTCTGGCAAATCAGTCCCAATTACATATGTTAAATTTGCTGGGAATTGTACCTTACAGAACTTGCATCTTAATGATTATCAGAGGACTTCCTGTCTTTTGAAGAAGGTTAGAAGATTTCATATACCAGACTAATTGTAGATTAAAAAGAACCCCTGATATAGATTTCACAGTGTATATATGTTCAATGTGCAACAAATATATTGCAAGGCTACAAAAATAATCCACATTTTTATTGCTGAAACATGTTTTCCACAAGCAAGTTTTTCTTTTTGATATAGCAAAATGATCAATTAAATCACAAGATGATCTTTTATTTGATACTCTGAACAATAGGAATTTGTAGATTCCCTTTCTGTATTTGTTTTTTGCTTTGGAATTAGTGTTTCTTTTTAGCTGAACACTGTCTATGTAAATATTTAACAGTTCAAGGCCAGTACCAAGCAAAGATGTCAATACTGTCATCCAGTTAGGTGTCATGTATAGCAACTTACACAGTTTGTTTTCTAAGATCACAAGTCTTCTTTAGTCTTATTTTAAAACCATGAATGCCTACTGCAAATAGGTGAAGTCTTTCACATTTGCAAATTGATGCAGTCATGTAATGGAGGTGGAGGAATTAAATTAGCTCTCTAATATTCATAATGGCTAAAATCCTGTTGCCATATGTTATGCCACATAAGGTGGATGACATCATCAACCATAGCAGTTTTTCAGAAATCAAACATTTCTGATTTTCCCCCTGAAGGTCCCAAGAATCCTTTCTGTTGTCAGGAAGCTGTGGAGGGCCACTTATTTAAAATCACCACTGCAGTAGCCATTTTCTATAATTAAAGGCTGTGCCCCTATCCCATGGCTCCCAGCAGCTTCCCAATGAGGAAAGTGTTGCCATGAAAGCCTTAGGACCTTCAGCAGAGAAATCAGAAATGTTTGATTTCCAAAAAAACTGTCATAGCTGATGACATCATTAGCATTATGCACCTAAACTTACGCAACAGAATTTTAGCCAATAATAAATAATACAATGGCTAGAATCCTGCTGGTACTTGCATAAGGTTTTTGTAACTTGCTGCAGCTAATTGCCTGATTAACAAGACACATTCTGGTTGCTCAGCACAGTCAGGTGCATAACCGGTACCTCATTAAGCAGCTGCAATTAGCTGCAGCAGGATCTTACACAGATGCCAATGGGATTCTGGTCCTTGCTTTAAAACAGTTGATTATTCAATGACTTGAATCCCCACTTTTAAGAGAGATATGTTAATCCGTGGTTTGTGTGATGTAAATAGTGGTGCTTTTCTATTGTAATAGATTATAATATGCCAGGGAGTATGAACTCAAATTGTGAAAGTGCAGCAGGCTCAAGTGCTCCTTCCCTTGTTGTGTGCTGATTCCCTCCTCTGTTTCCAGATTAATTTTAAAGTGACATCTCAATTAAGTGACTGTAGTTTTTGATATTAAATAATTCATTGTTATCCTAATTTAGACATCACTTTGATTGGAGGAAACCACAAAATGGAAGAGAATCTGCATGTGAGGAGGACATGCACATAATTAAAGTCTATAGTTTGAATAAAGAGAATGTGACTTTGAATCAAGTCTAGATTGCCTCTCACTTTACGTATTATACAGGAATACTCATGTACAAAATACATATCTCTGGAAGTAGGCGAGCATAACAAATACATACTTAACTGATTTTCTTAGCAAATAAGTATGAACATGGATTGGAATCCTACTTCCAGTCTCTGAGCTTGGGCAAATATTCTGTCATACAAAAAACTGAAGGAAATACTCTTAGGTGGATACGTAGTTTCAACAGAACGTAGACGAGACGATATTATAGATTTTTATTTGTTGCTTTGAACTCTCTCAAAGAAATGTGCACATCTAGCTTTCTTTGTTATGAAAAAGCCTGGACCATGACAGTTAGTTTCATAGAAAAAAAGGTTGTTGAATGTTTAGAAATGGTCCACTCATGTTCTATAGTATATCTTTTGGCAGCTACAGCTGTTTTCTCAAAAGTTTGGTTTTCTCACCTTATATTTGACATGACTGCTTTTTAAAGGCCATACATAAAAGGATTTTGTACCCAAATGAGCTTTATTTTCTTTATTTCTTTTCAAATACCTCTTGGTTTGCAAATGGCTATTTGAAGCTCTTAATTTGAAAATTGATCTTTAAAGCTCTTAATTTGCTTATTCTCAGCATATGGCCTACAGAACTCTATGCAAAACTCACAAAAGCTTTGTTTCTCCTGGTTTACTGAATGTCTAGAGGGGCCAAACAGCATTCCCACCATACACAGCTTCAACTAAAATCAGCTGTTGCATAAACCTTAGGGATCCTTCGCCCTCATTTCTACTTTTCACTGGTTTGATAGGGGAATTTTGATACCCACCAGAAGTAAAACGAGGGGCTTCTCCTGTGCATATCCCCCCATGGCTTCAAAGTCACATTCAGTGCTAAAAGGCCACAGGCAGCCCATGTTCTGCCTTGGTTGACAAGGTCCAAAAGCTTTCGTGATTCATTATGTTTAAAGACACCATTTGAACAACCATTTCGCAGCTGAAAAGAGACCCATGCTTGAAGCACCTTGAGATTTTTGCCCAAGCCACTTTTTCAGCTCACTCAAGTGATATTATAAATATTTTAAATAAATAATTTTTAAATCATTCATCTTTGTACTGAACCTGCTTTCAAAGCCATTGGAGAATATGTCCATGGAGAATCCTGTCTTAACAAAGGCAGTAAACATGCTTATCAAGGAGAGGAAGGGTGATAGCATGGGGCTTGTCTCAAATCCTGCAGGTGGGAAAAAAGAACTTTGTTAATTGGTTAGCCCAAGGCAAGTTACTCCCAGTACACCTACTGCTAAACAGCATGAGAGACTGTTAATTTTCCAATACTTTTTGGGTTACCACAATGCATTGTATACACAATACCAACTGAAACCAGTTCAGAATCTTCCATTAATCCAAAATAATTTGGGTAGGTTGTCCACTGTGGTGGGAGTGCTTCCAGACTATTTCGAGTCCTAATTGGTGCTAGACAAAGCGCCTATTGTGATTCCCTTAGATCCCCTTAGAGCAGTGGTCCCAAACCTTTTTGACACCACGGACCGGTTTAGTTAAAGACCATTATCCCAAGGAAGTGAAAGGAAAATCTGATGCTGCAAAGAAAAATACTGCATAGGAACCTGGAATGTAAGATTTATGAAACTTGGTAAGCTGGATGTGGTCAAACAGGACATGGCAAGAATAAACATTGACATTCTGGGCGTCAGTGAACTAAAATGGATGGGAATGGGCGAATTCAATTCAGACGATTATCATATCTACTATTGTGGGCAAGAATCCCGTAGAAGAAATGGAGTAGCCCTCATAGTCAACAAAAGAGTGGGAAAAGCTGTACTGGGATACAATCTCAAAAATGATAGAATGATTTCAATACGAATCCAAGGCAGACCTTTCAACATCACAGCCATCCAAGTTTATGCACCAACCACCGATGCTGAAGAGGCTGAAATTGACCAATTCTATGAAGACTTACAACACCTAGAACTGACACCAAAGAAAGATTTTCTTGTCATTATAGGGGACTGGAATGCTAAAGTAGGGAGTCAAGAGATAAAAGGAACAACAGGTAAGTTTGGCCTTGGAGTTCAAAACGAAGCAGGGCAAAGGCTAATCGAGTTTTATCAAGAGAACAAGCTGGTCATCACAAACACTCTTTTCTAACAACACAAGAGGCGACTCTACACATGGACATCACCAGATGGGCAATACCGAAATCAGATTGATTATATTCTCTGCAGCCAAAGATGGAGAAGCTCTATACAGTCAGCAAAAACAAGACCTGGAGCTGATTGTGGCTCTGATCATCAGCTTCTTATAGCAAAACTCAAGCTTAAACTGAAGAAAGTAGGAAAAACCACTGGGCTAGTCAGGTATAATCTAAACCAAATCCCTTATGAATACACAGTGGAAGTGAAGAACAGATTTAAGGAACTCGATTTGGTGGACAGAGTGCCTGAAAAACTATGGATGGAGGCTCGTAACATTGTACAGGAGGCAGCAACAAAAACCATCCCAAAGAAAAGGAAATGCAAGAAAGCAAAGTGGCTGTCCAACGAGGCCTTACAAATAGCAGAAAAGAGAAGGGAAACAAAATGCAAGGGAGATAGGGAAAGTTACAGAAAATTGAATGCAGACTTCCAAAGAGATACAAGAGGGCCTTCTTAAATGAACAGTGCAAAGAAATAGAGGAAAATAATAGGGGAAAACCAGAGATCTGTTCAAGAAAATTGCATATGTTAAAGGGACCTTTTGTGCAAAGATGGCCAT
This sequence comes from Intellagama lesueurii, assembly GCA_037013535.1. Taxonomy (NCBI): domain Eukaryota; kingdom Metazoa; phylum Chordata; class Lepidosauria; order Squamata; family Agamidae; genus Intellagama; species Intellagama lesueurii. The sequence goes on from JBAJHW010000006.1 coordinate 74,404,739, forward strand.
GATAAAGGACAAAAATGTTAGGGACCTCACAGAAGCAGAAGACATCAAGAAGAGGTGGCAAGAATACACTGAGGAATTATACCAGAAAGATCTGGATGTCCCGGACAACCCAGATAGTGTGGTTGCTGACCTTGAGCCAGACATCCTGGAGAATGAAGTCAAGTGGGCCTTAGAAAGCATGGCTAACAACAAGGCCAGTGGAGGTGATGGCATTCCAGTCGAACTATTTAAAATCTTAAAAGACGATGCTGTTAAGGTGCTACACTCCATATGCCAGCAAGTTTGGAAAACTCAGCAGTGGCCAGAGGACTGGAAAAGATCAGTCTACATCCCAATCCCAAAGAAGGGCAGTGCCAAAGAATGCTCCAACTACCGTACAATTGCACTCATTTCACATGCTAGCAAGGTTATGCTCAAAATCCTACAAGGTAGGCTTCAGCAGTATGTGGACCGAGAACTCCCAGAAGTACAAGCTGGATTTCGAAGGGGCAGAGGAACTAGAGACCAAATTGCTAACATGCGCTGAATTATGGAGAAAGCCAGAGAGTTCCAGAAAAACATCTACTTCTGCTTCATTGACTACGCAAAAGTCTTTGACTGTGTCGACCACAACAAACTATGGCAAGTCCTTAAAGAAATGGGAGTGCCTGACCACCTTATCTATCTCCTGAGAAATCTATATGTGGGACAGGAAGCAACAGTTAGAACTGGATAGGGAACAACTGATTGGTTCAAAATTGGGAAAGGAGTACGACAAGGCTGTATATTGTCTCCCTACTTATTTAACTTATATGCAGAATACATCATGCGAAAGGCAGGACTGGATGAATCCCAAACCGGAATTAAGATTGCCGGGAGAAATATCAACAACCTCCGATATGCAGATGATACCACTCTGATGGCAGAAAGTGAGGAGGAATTAAAGAACCTCTTAATGAAGGTGAAACAGGAGAGCGCAAAAAATGGTCTGAAGCTCAACATCAAAAAAATGAAGATCATGGCCACTGGTCCCATCACCTCCTGGCAAATAGAAGGGGAAGATATGGAGGCAGTGACAGATTTTACTTTCTTGGGCTCCATGATCACTGCAGATGGTGACAGCAGCCACGAAATTAAAAGACACCTGCTTCTTGGGAGGAAAATGATGAGAAACCTAGACAGCATCTTAAAAAGCAGAGACATCACCTTCCTGACAAAGGTCCGCATAGTCAAAGCTATGGTTTTTCCAGTAGCGATGTATGGAAGTGAAAGCTGGACCATAAAGAAGGCTGACCGCCGAAGAATTGATGCTTTTGAATTGTGGTGCTGGAGGAGACTCTTGAGAGTCCCCTGGACTGCAAGGAGAACAAACCTATCCATTTTGAAGGAAATCAACCCTGAGTGCTCACTGGAAGGACAGATCCTGAAGCTCAGGCTCCAATACTTTGGCCATCTCATGAGAAGAGAAGACTCCCTGGAAAAGACCCTGATGTTGGGGAAGTGTGAAGGCAAGAGGAGAAGGGGACGACAGAGGACGAGATGGTTGGACAGTGTCATCGAAGCTACCAACATGACTTTGACCAAACTCCGGGAGGCAGTGGAAGACAGGAGGGCCTGGCGTGCTCTGGTCCATGGGGTCATGAAGAGTCGGACACGACTAAATGACTAAACAACAACAATCCCAAGGGGGGGGGAGGTACTTGTTATGCAGTAAATTATTGGAGGATAGCTTTGAATGGAGCTCATAAAGGAAATGGCATGAAGGAGGTGAGCTGCAATTGAAGCTCTGCCTCCTGTTAGCTCAGGCTCTTATTAGATTCTAATGCCACAGGCACAGCTGATCTAGGAGCAGCAGGAGGGGAGCGGGAGTGAAGCTCTACCTCCTGTCATAAAGTTCCTATTAGGTTCTAATGCTGCTGGGTTGGGGACCCCTGCCTTAGACTACTGTATGTGGGCAAGGAAACAATATTTGTTTTAAAATGCCAGGCCACTGGCACTGTAGGGACCAGTACCAATTATGTTGCCCAGCAGGCCAAGGTGTGGATGATTCACACAGAGCATTGGCAGGCTTGAAGGGGCCAAACTCTGGGTTTATTCTGTTAAATTTCTATGGTCCCCTAATAATCCTTGGTGCCTCCCATTCTAGAATAACATTTTGTAGAACAGAGCTGCTCTTCTGACTGCCCTCTTCCCATTGCCCTCTCTTTTCAGCTTAAGTTGCTTGCTTCTGTCTTGTAAAGCACTAGAAAACTTTTTGAATCTATGATGGGTAGTAAATAGATGGCTGACCCTTAAGTAAAAGTTAAGACAAGCGTTACAAGATGGTAATAGGTGTAACTTATACTGCACATTTCTAGGAAGCATACGGAGTACATAAAGGAGGAATATGTGTATAACCACAACAAAAAGAATGAACTTCAAGTAATATAAGGCTTGATGGGAGAAAACTTGTTGCCTTCTTTCTATAACATCTAAAGGTATGAACTGCTAACACAGTATCGCCTGATTGATTGATTGATTTTCTATACCTCCCCTCTGGCTACCAAGCCCACTTTGGGCGGTTCATAACATGCCTAACAGTTCTCGATAGAAGCGACGCAGATCTTTAGGCAGAAAGCAGGTTGTCTCCATTAACTATTTGGTTTTATTTTAACTGCTCAATTTTTTTACATGTCTATCCAAAAGTAATTTTAGAAGTTAGCCTTTAGGGTGCCGCATGTTTTTGTCTTTTGTTTTATTTTGTTTCTTTGGATTTTGCCTGATATACTCAAAAGTAAATTTCTTTGCGTCCCAGGCGACGTACTTCCAGGTGAGGACAGGACTGCGGTCCGCGTCTTGTTGCAAGTGTCAAAACCCACGCACACCGCAATACATAGCGTCCCATACAGCTTCCCGCGCCTTTATTGGGGGGCGGAGATGGCGACGTGTGGTCACGTGGGCCGATCCTACCCGGAAGACCGTTCCGCAGCAACCACGTGAGTTCACCGATGGTTTGGGAAGGGCGATCGGAGCAGCCATGCCGGCTGGCTTAGGGGCAGCGTACGCCTCAGGGGCTGGTCTGTTGGGGGCGCTGGCTGCCTGCTCGGCTAAGGTGGCCCTGGGCGCGGATTACCTGCGTGAGGGCTGCGTTGCAGTCCTGGGAGGAGAGGACTCTGCCACTGATGCTTGCGCCTGGGTAAGAGGCGGCCTCTGCTCTCCCTTACAGTCTGAGCTGATTGGCCGGGGCAGCCGCTTCCGAGGAAGGCCGTTGGGTCTCTGGCTTTCGGTGGAAAAAATGAGTCGAGGCAGGCACACGGAAGCTCGGAAGTCTCCCGGAACCGGGCTTCTTTAACTGTATCACGAGCTTTTCCCTTTGTGTCTCGTCCACGAAATCTGTTTAGGGTGGTTGTTGTTGTTTTATCTGGGTCCGATCAACTGTGCGTAGTCTGAAGTAATACTGACATTCCAGGTTACTTACTCTCCACACGATCCCTAGTGTTCCGCAGGAGGAAGCAGGGAATTTTGAAAGCCTACACAGTTACCCATATGCTTCAGTGGCCCCTATTCTGGAAATGCCTTTTTGTGACATTTTCAGGATAGGGATCGTTGTAATTTGTTGGAGGAAAAATAGAAAGAACCTAGTGCTACTTTGTTATGTGTTATCAAATCACAACCGACTTAATAAGAGTTTTCAAGGCATGTGAGATATTTAAGAAATCGTTTTGCCATTACTAACCCCCCCCCCCCCGTGAGATTCCATGATCAAGCAGAGATTTGAACGCAGGTCTCCTGAGTCCTAGTCCATCACTTCGTCCATTACACCCCACCACCACATTGGATGTTGGCACTTCAGAGAGTAGCTGATGTATTTCAGCCCCCTTCAGGGCAGGAAATGTTATACTGAGTTATGGGTGAAGTTAAGGGTAGATACACAAAAGATTGGGAATTCAGTATAATGGATTTAAGTCCAGGGAAATCTATGGCCTTTAAAAGTCTCAGCTGGAGTGTACAATTTGAAACAAATGAGATTTGTTAATCAACTTTCCAGTAAGTACTGTACCATTAATTTCAACGTATCAACTCCAGTTAGGACTAAATTTAGATTTGATATCCAATGTGGTGTAATGGATAGAGTGACAGATGGGGACTCGAGGTCTGGGTTCAAATCCTCACTCAACCACAGAAACTCACTGGGGTGATAGAACTGGTAAAACCACTCTTTAAATATCTCACTTACCTTGAAAGGTAAGTGGGTCCTAAAGGTAAATTAGGGTCACCATAACTTGGTTCTGACTTAACAGCATATAACATAATAAAGTAGACCTTTATTATGGAGGTCTACTCCACCCAGAGTAGACCTTTGATCTAGATGGGCGGGATAGAAATCCAATAAATAAATAAATAAATAAATAAAATAAAATAAAGTTCAATTTAGTCTACACAATTATAATAAATGTTAAAAGCTGCTTCTGAATTTGAGATTAAGAACTATGGGGTAAGTGTTATTTGAACTAAATACAATGAATACATTGAAAACCGACAAGGGAGTGCACTCACTGTGCTGTAATGGTTGGGACGGGTCAGAACAGACCATACAGTTAGCACCTCATCAGAAATGGAACTCCTTTAAGAAGTAAAATACTTTTGTTTCTCCCTGCACAAGGCTTTTTCAGTGTTGCAAATTGCAAACAAGGTGTTTTTATTTTGTGATTCATCAGCAGGAGGTTAATAGACATTATTTGTCAGTCGTATTGCTCAGCTACAACACTTCTGGAGGAACTGAACTCCAGAGGGGGGCTTTTGTTACCTACTTGTGGTGTTAGCATCTCATATAGTTCTGCTCCAAGAGGATGTCTGGTACTGTTCAATCCAATGCATCTTTGCTCAGAATGAATCCCTGCAGAGTTCAGTGGGACTTTCTAGTAAGTGTGTTTAGGAGTGTAGGGCTTCACCTTAGAGGAAGAGCGCCACAGGTAGGAGGGGGATTGTTTTCTAGCTACGATTGCAATTGAAATAGGAAAAAGACAGAGATCGAAAAAGCTAAGTTTGAGCTCCATAAACATTTTATAGTGTTGGCCGACCACCCTTTTAGATCTGTTGTTTATTGGAGCAGTAGACTTTGGTTTTCTGTTGAAGAGTTTAAGTTGTGCCTCCAACGAGCCCGGCCCATATATATCCATACGTGAACACAAATATTAGCAAACTTGCATAAGCCTGCACTAATGTCCTTCCAAAGGAAATCAACTGTGGGTAAACTCTGTGCCCTGGAACTTCTCACCGCTCAAAGAAGTGGGGTGAGTGTAAAAAATAGGCTTAATAAAATTAGTTAAGACAGTTACTACCATTCTGCCTTACTGCATTCATGGAAGAACATTAATGAGCAAAACCCATTGTGTTTCTGGCTTTCCTTGGCCACAGATGAGAAGTAGGAAAAGCTGTGCTATCTGTCATTCCTGCAGTGGCCTACTAGGCAAGTACATGAGGGCATGCTCTGTTCTTAGTCCCTGCCAGCTAGTATTCAGAGACATATTACCTCTGATTCTGGGGATAGTAAGTAGTAATAGGGCTACCGGCATCATGTCTACTAGCCTTTGAAAACCTTATCACCTCTAATTTTGGCTAAACCTTAAAAAATCCATCCAAGTTGGCAGTTGTCATCACTATACATCACTGTACTTTGTAGTTGCTTATTCTGTGGTTTTAACTATGCACTGGTATGAAGAAGCACTTCCCTTTCCCTGCTATCAGGTCAGTTCATTGGATGACCCTGTGTTCTGATAGGAAAGACAAGAAAAACTTCTCCAGTATCTACTTTGTCCAAGCACAGGCATAAATTCTTGTCCTTGCTTCCTGACCTTTTTACCTAAACTTGTTGCAACTTTTCTTTCTAGGACAATTGCCTCAGTCCAGGGGTGTAGTGGTAAATCTGGAAGTGCAGGTGTTCAAGATAAGAGTGATTATAAGGAGAGTCCGTGCAAGCTGCTGATCAGGGCATATCAGCGATTGAGGAACTGGTCTTTTGCAAAGTTAATGGCTCTTAATTGCCTGCTTATATACAATAAATTTTAGTTTCAGTTCTTTTCCCAATGAAACACAATATGGACTTTGTCTCTTTCTTAGCAGATGCATATTACATCTACATTTTTTTTTTAGCTGCCCACCACAACCTCAGGGTCCCTTTTCTTAATAGCCACCAGCAGCTCCGATCACATCAGAGTGTTTGTGAAGTTAAGATGCTTTGTATCAAACTGTGTTTACTATTGATAGATCCTTCTTGGTTGTCCTCTTTTGCTTTAGCAGTCCTAAATAATCTGATATTATCCGCAAACCTAGTCATCTTACCGCTCACCCCTTATCACAGTTAATGTGTAAACATAATATCTGGCGTCACTCCTGTCCGCATGCTAGTTGACACCCTTAGAAGTGGGAATGAGGAATATTTGATTGTTATCTCTAGGGATAGATTTCCTATGCTTAGAGAGGAAAATGTCTTCCTGTCCATTGACACTTTATGTGCCTGGAAAGTGACATGGCTGCTACTGAAATGTTCCTGCCTATGTGTTGGCTCTACATGTGAGTAAGAAGCCAGGGTACAGTACTTCTCTCTAAGCTTATTCTGGAAGTAATAGCTGAGCATTCCATTATTTTTCTTCGCAGAAAATGCTGCTTCTTCTCCGGTAGGACTTGATGATGTGTGATAATTTTATCTTTTTAATTAAGCTTTCTGCCAGTTTACCTGGAGTAGGTTTGAAGTTATTCAGCTAATAATTTCCTGAATTCTCCTTTGAAAAGTGGAACATCTGACTCTCCGACTGCTTTCCTTCTTGGCTTCTGTTTGAGGTTGAGCAGGACTTCCCCATTCATTACTCACTTAGAACACAAAAGGCTCCTACTGCACCCCTGTGTAAATGGAGGCACCTTCAGGTGTGGCAGGGGCCCATTTAATCCCCATGCAGGACCAACACCTTTCTGGTCTGTGTATTCACCAACCATTTGTGTGTGTCCACTTTATGATTGATTCTCCCACCCACACCCTTTTCTTTCCCTTCTCGTTTTTTGTTATTGTTGAATCCACCTTATGTAAGCTGGTTGTTGCAGAGGCACACCCACGAAAGCAGGGCTTACATTAAAAAGCAACATGACCATCTGTATTCGGGATGGTTTTCAAGGTCATGTGCACTTGCCGTTTCGCTTCTGCCACAACTGTTGCTCAGTGGCACACTCTAGGTATTATTGGGGCCCAAAGATGGGACTGGGCAGTGGAGAGATCCCCCATTATTATTGGCGGGGCGGGGGGGGGGGGAGAGAATGAAAGCTCATGGTCATGTTTGAAGATGCTTAGCTAATTTTATTTTTCTGTATCAGTGTATTACACAGCTGGAGCTTGGCCACTTTGTTGGAAGCACTCAGAAGTAGGACACCCTCAGCCTTAATATGTTTGCCTCCGGAGATAGTTCAGACTTGATTTGATCTAGGACTTTATCTTTCTGGCAGTCCAAGGTATCTCCGAAGCTCTCCTCCAGCACTACATTTAAAAGGAATCATTTATTTTTTTTCTGTCAGCTTTTTTTACTGTCCAGCTTTCATTACTCCTCTTTTTATTATATGCTTTTTCCCTACAAAACTGCCCTCCAAAAACTATTTTTCTGAAAATAATAAGACACTCTGAAGATCACCTTTCAAGTAATATTTATGATTTTGTTCCAAATTATATGGCTAGGTCAGGTTTTTCTGTTTTGTTAGGCGGTCAAGAGACCTCGACCTATATTTTCTGTGTGTGCGTATGTCTATGAAGAAGGCTGACCATCAGCAAAGAACTTTACATGTGGTAAAATCCCCCGCTTGTGCGATCTTCACATATCACTTCAGGCAATGATATTTTCATATGGATTATTCTAGGATTTCCTTCCTGACACTGACTCCCATTCTCTGTAATCATTTAAAGTAAATATAACTTGAAACCTTTAACATAGTTGAGAAACACTAAGCCAGTTCTAGGGAAAACCTTGCTATTTAACTAAGGCATATCCTGAATTCTTGAAGAAAGCTCCTGATAAAAAATGTTTGAGGTATATGATTGTCTTGAGTTAGAGATATGCATGGATTTAAAAATGAATCACCAAATTTGTTCAAAAATTGCTAATTTGTCAATTCATATTCATACGAATCCAAGGCCCCGACAGATATGAATCAATGAATTTTTAGTGACTTCTGGTTCATCGATTTGTTGGGCTATAAAATGGCTTTCACGGATCCCTTCACGGATTGAATCCCTTCATGGATTGCTGCCTTGTCGTGGCAAAGGGGCTTGAGTCATTCAGAGAAGCTATGGGCTATGCCGTGCAGGGACACCCAAGACAGACAGGTCATAGTGGAGAGTTCTGACTAAACGTGATCCACCTGGAGCAGGAACTGGCAAGCCACTCCAGTATCTTTGCCAAGAAAACCCCATGAACAGAAACAAAAGGCTAAAAGATATGATGCTGGAAGATGAGCCCCTCAGGTTGGAAGGCATCCAACATGCTACTGAGGAAGAGCGGAGGACAAGTACAAGTACCTCCAGTGCTAATGAAGTGGTTGGGCCAAAACTGAAAGGACGCTCAGCTGCGGACGCGCCTGGAAGTGAAAGGAAAGTCCAATGCTGCAAAGAAAAATACTGCATAGGAACCTGGAATGTAAGATCTATGAGCCTTGGTAAGTTGGATGTGGTCAAACAGGACATGGCAAGAATAAACATTGACATCCCGGGTGTCAGTGAACTAAAATGGACGGGAATGGGTTAATTCAATTCAGACGATTATCATATCTACTATTGTGGGCAAGAATCCCGTAGAAGAAATGGAGTAGCCCTCATAGTCAACAAAAGAGTGGGAAAAGCTGTACTGGGATACAATCTCAAAAATGATAGAATGATTTCAATACGAATCCAAGGCAGACCTTTCAACATCACAGCCATCCAAGTTTATGCACCAACCACCGATGATGAAGAGTCTGAAATTGACCAATTCTATGAAGACTTACAACACCTTCTAGAACTGACACCAAAGAAAGATGTTCTTGTCATTATAGGGGACTGGAATGCTAAAGTAGGGAGTCAAGAGATAAAAGGAACAACAGGTAAGTTTGGCCTTGGAGTTCAAAACAAAGCAGGGCAAAGGCTAATCGAGTTTTGTCAAGAGAACAAGCTGGTCATCACAAACACTCTTTTCCAACAACACAAGAGGCGACTCTACACATGGACATCACCAGATGGGCAATACCGAAATCAGATTGATTATATTCTCTGCAGCCAAAGATGGAGAAGCTCTATACAGTCAGCAAAAACAAGACCTGGAGCTGATTGTGGCTCTGATCATCAGCTTCTTATAGCAAAACTCAAGCTTAAACTGAAGAAAGTAGGAAAAACCACTGGGCTAGTCAGGTATAATCTAAACCAAATCCCTTATGAATACACAGTGGAAGTGAAGAACAGATTTAAGGAACTCGATTTGGTGGACAGAGTGCCTGAAGAACTATGGATGGAGGCTCGTAACATTGTACAGGAGGCAGCAACAAAAACCATCCCAAAGAAAAGGAAATGCAAGAAAGCAAAGTGGCTGTCCAACGAGGCCTTACAAATAGCAGAAAAGAGAAGGGAAACAAAATGCAAGGGAGATAGGGAAAGTTACAGAAAATTGAATGCAGACTTCCAAAGAATAGCAAGGAGAGACAAGAGGGCCTTCTTAAATGAACAGTGCAAAGATATAGAGGAAAATAATAGAAAGGGAAAAACCAGAGATCTGTTCAAGAAAATTGGAGATATTAAAGGAACTTTTCATGCAAAGATGGACTTGATAAAGGACAAAAATGGGAGGGACCTCACAGAAGCAGAAGACATCAAGAAGAGGTGGCAAGAACACACTGAGGAATTATACCAGAAAGATCTGGATGTCCCGGACAACCCAGATAGTGTGGTTGCTGACCTTGAGCCAGACATCCTGGAGAGCGAAGTCAAGTGGGCCTTAGAAAGCATGGCTAACAACAAGGCCAGTGGAGGTGATGGCTTTCCAGTGGAACTATTCAAAATCTTAAAAGATGACGCTGTTAAGGTGCTACACTCCATATGCCAGCAAGTTTGGAAAACTCAGCAGTGGCCAGAGGACTGGAAAAGATCAGTCTACATCCCAATCCCAAAGAAGGGCAGTGCCAAAGAATGCTCCAACTACCGTACAATTGCACTCATTTCACATGCTAGCAAGGTTATGCTCAAAATCCTACAAGGTAGGCTTCAGCAGTATGTGGACCGAGAACTCCCAGAAGTATAAGCTGGATTTCGAAGGGTCAGAGGAACTAGAGACCAAATTGCTAACATGCGCTGGATTATGGAGAAAGCCAGAGAGTTCCAGAAAAACATCTACTTCTGCTTCATTGACTACGCAAAAGCCTTTGACTGTGTGGACCACAACACACTATGGCTAGTTCTTAGAGAAATGGGAGTGCCTGACCACCTTATCTATCTCCTGAGAAATCTATATGTGGGACAGGAAGCAACAGTTAGAACTGGATAGGGAACAACTGATTGGTTCAAAATTGGGAAAGGAGTAGGACAAGGCTGTATATTGTCTCCCTGCTTATTTAACTTATATGCAGAATACATCATGCGAAAGGCAGGACTGGATGAATCCCAAGCCGGAATTAAGATTGCCAGGAGAAATATCAACAACCTCCGATATGCAGATGATACCACTCTGATGGCAGAAAGTGAGGAGGAATTAAAGAACCTCTTAATGAGGGTGAAAGAGGAGAGCGCCAAAAATGGTCTGAAGCTCAACATCAAAAAAACCAAGATCATGGCCACTGGTCCCATCACCTCCTGGCAAATAGAAGGGGAAGATATGGAGGCAGTGACAAATTTTACTTTCTTGGGCTCCATGATCACTGCAGATGGTGACAGCAGCCACGAAATTAAAAGACACCTGCTTCTTGGGAGGAAAGCGATGACAAACCTAGACAGCATCTTAAAAAGCAGAGACATCACCTTCCCGACAAAGGTCCGCATAGTCAAAGCTATGGTTTTTCCAGTAGTGATGTATGGAAGTGAGAGCTGGACCATAAAGAAGGCTGACCGCCGAAGAATTGATGCTTTTGAATTGTGGTGCTGGAGGAGACTCTTGAGAGTCCCCTGGACTGCAAGGAGAACAAACCTATCCATTTTGAAGGAAATCAACCCTGAGTGCTCACTGGAAGGACAGTTCCTGAAGTTGAGGCTCTAATACTTTGGCCATCTCATGAGAAGAGAAGACTCCCTGGAAAAGACCCTGATGTTGGGAAAGTGTGAAGGGCAAGAGAAGAAGGAGACGTTAGAGGACGAGATGGTTGGACAGTGTCACCGAAGCTACCAACATGAATTTGACTAAACTCTGGGAGGCAGTGGAAGACAGGAGGGCCTGGCGTGCTCTGGTCCATGGGGTCACGAAGAGTCGGACACGACTTAACGACTAAACAACAACAAAAAATGGCCCACCAGGCATCTAGAGACACCGAAATTGCAGAGAAGCTTCCCTTGACTCTCCTCTACAAGCCCTGCACGTTTGGTGAAGATTGAGTTTTGGATGTCCAAGGTATACACCCACAAGGAGGAAAGTTCCCCCCAGGCACCTAGAAACATCAAAATCACAGAGAAGCTTCCCCTGACTCTTCTCTACAGTCCCTCCAAGTTTGGTGAATATTGGGTTTTCCCAAGCCAGCTGCTAAAGGGCACTTTCCTCGGAGGACTCACTTTGTGGGTGTATAACTCAGATGTCTGAAATCCAGTCTTGGGATTGTAGAGGAAAGTCGGGGGAAGCTTCCCTGCAATTTTGATATCTCTAGGTCCTTGGGGAGAATTTTCCTGGGGGGTGCTCTTTGTAGGTGTATAACTCAGACATCCAAAACCCAATCATCATCAAACTTGTAGGGCTTGTAGAGGAGCGTCAGGGAAAGCTTCCCTGTGATTTCAGTGTCTCTAGGTCCTTTGGGGGGTGTTTTTTAGAGTTTTAAAGGCAAAAATGAATCAACAAATTGTTTTGTGGATTCATCAGAAAAAAAATGTTATTCGTGATTGTCGACCTTGATGATTCATGAATCAAAACGAATCACCATTTCTCTGATTCATGCCCATCTCTAGTCTGAGGTACTTTATCATACAGACATCTCTGTCAGGGGATGTTTTATAATAGTGCAGAAATTTTCAACCAAAAAGTTCAAACCCAGATAAATATGTTAGTCTTTAAAATGCCATGATATTTTGCACTTTCTCTTCCTCCTCTCCCCTTACCTTCTTTTAATTTTGCCAGTGTTATAATAATTACTGTTCTCTGTTGAGTTTGTGTCAGTTGCTTTTGGATCAAAATTACTGGAATTGGCATCCAGTTTTACCTAGCTGTGAGAAAGTATGAAATTCATTTGTAGGACTGAGGGGTACCTCACCTCTCAAATTTCAGGAGTGCCCCTCTGGTCAATCGCAAGCCAGGGATCTGTATGTAACATTAGCTGTTACTCCTACTGACATGTTTTCCAAGATAGGATATAGATTCGCATAAGAACAGAGCAGATTTGATTTAAATTTTTTAAAAATGATTTTTAATTTTTTAAAATTTAAAGCATGATCTAAATCAATTTGATTGTTTTTAAAAAATAATTTTTTCCACCCTGCAGAAGGAACATAGAGACGTGTGATTTGTGGTTTTTCCCGTAGTGCAGCCTTTTCAGTAAAGCTGATTAATTTATTTAGTATTCTCTGAAGTTCGTTTCTTTGGCTCTACATATTTTCCTAAACAAGGACAGAATAGAGAATTGTTTCAACACTCTGGCGCATGTACTGTAAGGAAGTAGTAATACTACCTAGCATTCATCAAATTCACTTTTGACAGGTGGGTTGCCCCTGCGAGGCTGGACAGAGGGTCAAGAATCGACCCAGGGCCCTCCTCCTGGGTGGGCGGGGCTTTAGGGTGACGTAGGGGGTTAGTGAGGCCTATAGGAGGGGTTAATAGACACCGGGATCCCCCGTGACCAGAGCACGGCCTCAGGATTGTCCCCTGAAGTGACGTGTCGCCCCCGCGGCCCTGTAGGCCAATGGGGAGGGTTTGGAGGGGTTTGGCTAGAAAAGGGGTGGCCGTAGAAAAGGTATGCCCTTAGGCCGCCTGGGGCTGAAACTCCACAGTGGTTGCTGAAACGCCACAGCGGTGATTTCGGGGGCCCTCTGTACATGCTTGCCGCTCTTTGCAGAGACTGGTGCAGCTTGGAGAAGATGGAGGACAAGGAAAACCTGATCCCCGGGACAAGCCAAAAGGCCCCGGTAAAAGCCAAAAGGCGCTTGCGCCCCCAAGGTTACTACTATGGGCCTGTGGGTTTTTCCAAGCCCCTGTGCCCCTTAGGACCCCCTGCAAGTCTCAGGGGGATGCTTCCTGAAGAGCCAGAAAATCTAAGAAGAAAATGCAGGTCTGCAGAAGACATACAGTGGTGCCTTGACTTACGAACTTAATCCGTCCCAGAAGATGTTCGTAAGTCAAAACGTTCGTAAGTCAAATCAGCATTTCCCATAAGAATGCACTGAAAACCGATTAATCCATTCCGGCTGTTTTTTGTTCTTATGTCGAGGCGCCGTTTGTAAGTCAAAGCATTAGTTCCCATAGGAACTAATGCAAAACCAGTTAATCCGTCATCTACCACTAGGGGGAGAATTTTTTTTTTTAACCTATGATGACAGGTTAAAAAAAAGGGCAGGAAAGGAGGGAGAGAGGGAGGGAACACCTTTTAAACAGAACACCTTTAAAACCAAGCAGCTTTAAACCAAACCAAGCACCTTTTAAACCAAATTTTACATTTTAAAATTACAGTACCAGGCAGTACAAGGCAGTCCAAAGTCCATTTCCCGCTTTTCCCGCGTTTTTTTTGTTCGTAAATCAAAGCTCCATTCGCACATCAAAGCAAAATTTTGCGAACGGAGCTGTTCGTAAGTCGAAATGTTCGTACATCGGGGCGTTCGTAAGTCAAGGCACCTCTGTATTCGTATTTACCGCAAAGACAAAGCAGAAGCTGAAAAGCACAAGAAAGTCGGCCTGCACCCTGATGTGGGGTGATGAGAAGGATGATGGGCTTGAGTGTGATTGTGGGCAATGGTCAAAAAGAGCTTTACAGAAGCCAACCGGTGATGCCCTGAAATCAGCAGAGGACATGGATGGCTGTGTGCTGGTGAAACCAGGCTTTGCGGGGGATGCCGACAGCCCTGAGGATCAGATGGTGGAAGAGGTTTCAGATGAAGGCTTTGAGAGTGATGCAGAGCATCAAGTCAGCCAGGTAAGAGCATTTTCTAAAAACTATAGTTATGGGGTATGTTAGGGGTTTTAAGGTCTTTAAAAAAAACCTTACTAAAGGGTTGTTTCATTCTCACCCACAGGAGAAGGCTTGGAATGATGAGGATGATGGGCTTGAGTGCAATTGTGGACATGGGCCAAACAGAACTGACCTGAAATCAGCAGACGATGTTGTTTCAGTCTCACCCACCGGAGAAGGCTCAGGCTGCTGATGAGGAGAAACTGCCCTGCATGAATATACAGCCTGTAAATCTAGCCTGTATTGTATGTATTTCTACATATACAGCTTGTAAAGCTATCCTGTATTTCATGTGCTTCAGAGGCTTAGATGTTTGCTTTACAATAACCCCTGAGGCTTAGATGTTTGCTTTACAATACCCTTGTAATATACTGTCTTTTAATAAAGAGCCTTTATTGTACCATACCTTGTTCATATTTGTGTTAACAGCTGAGATGGCTGCACAGGGGAAAATACTACACAATATCTATTATACACCCTCATCAGCGAGGAGTTTTGGCGGTCTGAAGCCTCTATTTAGGGAAGCCAAAAAGCAGGTCAAAACATTGAAGGTAGGGGATGTTTCTCAATGGCTTTCTGATCAGGATGCCTATACAATGCATAGACCGGCTAGAGTTCATTTTAAAAGAAATAAGACCATTGTTTCCAAAGTAGATGCTCAATGGCAGGCAGATTTGGTCGATATGCAACAATTTGCTCTGTACAACAAGGGTTGCAAGTATATCCTGGTATGCATCGACATCCTTTCTAAGCACAGCTGGGCAAAAGTACTCAAAGGCAAAACAGGTAAAGAAGTGGCCAAAGCTTTTGATGCTATTTTCAAACAAGACGGAAGAAAACCTGACAAAATAAAGACAGACCGCGGCGGTGAATTTCTAAACATTTTGTCACCAATAATGAGGTCAAAGCGGGGGTGGTGGAGAGGTTTAACAGAACATTAAAAACAAAAATGTGGAGGTATTTCACGGCTAATAATACCTACAGGTATGTGGATGTATTACCACAGTTCCTTAAAAGTTATAACCACAGCATTCATAGAACTATTAAATGTAGACCTGTAGATGTGAATCATCACAATGCTCTGGCCATCTGGAAAAGGGTCTAAGGGGCCTCTGCTGAAACAAAAAAAGAGGTTCCAAAACTCAGAAAAGGTGACTGTGTGAGGGTTTCTAAAATGAAGGGGGTATTTGATAAAGGCTATGAACAGAATTTCACCACTGAAATATTTATAGTGGATCGGGTTATCAAAGGCGCAGAGAGGCCTGTATACCAGTTAACGGATTATGATGGGGAGGCCATAGTCGGTACTTTCTGCCCTGAAGAACTACAGAAGATCAATGACCGGGAAGACAGATTGTACAGAATTAAAAAGATTTTGGACACAAAAGGCAGGGGCACAAGAAAGCTTCACTTAGTGAAATGGTTAGGTTGGCCTAGCAAGTTTAACAGCTGGGTGTCTGCCTCTGAAGTTTCTGAGGCAGACACCCAGCTGGTGTCTGGACAGAGAAGCAAAATGGGCGATCATGGTTTTTACATCACACTCCCCAGCAACGCCTGTAAGAAAGTCTTTCCTCAAAATACAAATGCCAGCTTTACAACAATGTTACCCCGGCCCTTAGATTTGAATGGGGTTTGGGAAGTTGGCCTAGCCGAGATACAGTATCCTCGGAGCTGGTACACAATCCTTAAAAATGCCCCGTTTTCCATTTCTGAGGGTACAAATAAATGGGCCTTTCAGTTACACAGAGGCTATTACAAGGAAATTCCTGATCTTCTGAACAACATGAATGATACTATAAAACAAGCTATAGATCTGCAACAAGCGTGGCTGACCTATGACCCAGTCATGGGAAAAGTTAGATTCACAGGCCCTGAAAGTTACTTCTTTTCAGCTGGTGCTGAGTTAGCCCGCATTTTGGGGGTCCCTCCGGATGAACCCGTCAGAAAAATACCTCATGCTGCAGACCTTATCAGAGGTTTCAGCTCTTTGTACGTCTATACGGATATCATAGAGCACCAAATCATGAGAGACCACTCTGTACCTGTGTTACGCTGTATCCCTGTCAGGGGAGAAACCTACGAATGTGTTACAATTACCTACGACAAGCCGCATTACGTATTGATGAGTAAGAACCACATCAACACGATCACCATTGAAATAAAGATGGATCAGAACCAAGACGTGCCATTTACTTTGGGGAAAGTTGTTGTGAGGTTGCATATTCGCCCCAGAAAAGGCTGTGCGTAGGAAGAGAAAAGAAGAACGTTAAAATGGTTGTGTTAAAAGACTATGGAGATGTCAATGTTTATAGGGCTTACTATAATGCACAGGCAGGTTGCAGCCTCCCCAGATTTCACTGCGCTGTAAACATGTCCGGGGCAGGGCTGGGCGGCATTTTTCGTGGTCTGTTCCGAAAGGCTGTCCCCCTCTTGAGGAGAGGTTTTGAGTTTATTAAACCCCACATTAAGACAGCCGTGCATAACATTGCTGGAGATGGCGTGGGTCATGTTATGAAAAAAGTGAGACCCCAAGAAGGCTCAGGACTCACGTACCTGAAAAGAAGGGGAGGAGTTAAACAAAAAACGGATCATCAACGCTTAGGTCCTCCTAAGCGGTTAAACACAGGAGCGCTTCATAAAAAATGTCAGAAGCTTTGAAACAGGAAGAAGAAAGCAAACCGGAAGATAAAGGGCCTGAAACGGGGCAGGGGAGACATCTTTTTAAATGGCCTTCATTCACGGAGCCTCTGAAGAATGTACCAAATCTGAATTGGATATTTTTCAACTATCACCTACACAAACCAACGTGGAAAACAGCATGTACATTGAGGTACCACTGTTGGCCACCCTAACACCCAATGCCCCGCTCGAATTTTATATAACTGGCAACAGTGAAGATTATATCGATTTAAACAATACATTGCTCTAAGTGGTGTGCAAGATCACAAAAGCAAATGGGACAGCCATTGCTGCTGATGCTAAAGTAGCCTTGGTAAACTACCCCATTGCCTCGCTGTTTAGTCAACTGGACGTCACCCTTGGAGACCAACTTATCAGCCAGAGTAATAATTGTTACCCCTATAGAGCCATGATAGAGCTGCTTTTGAACTACGGCTCTGACAGCTTAAGCACCCAATTTGCGGCGGGTGGTTTTTTATAAAGATGGCCATCTAACCATGGAGCAAACCGCCACAGGAGCCGGTGCCGGAAACTGGGGCTTTAGAACCAGAGCACAACACACCGGAGCCAGTCGGAAATGGGATCTGATGGGCCCATTGCACAACGAGCTATTTTTTCAGGAGAAAATGTTACTGAACGGTGTAGATGTGAAAAACTCACCCGTAGCAAGGATATATTCTGTTTGCTGAGCGGTGATGCTGCGGAGAATTACAAATATTTT
Organism: Intellagama lesueurii; assembly: GCA_037013535.1. Classification (NCBI taxonomy): domain Eukaryota; kingdom Metazoa; phylum Chordata; class Lepidosauria; order Squamata; family Agamidae; genus Intellagama; species Intellagama lesueurii. The sequence goes on from JBAJHW010000006.1 coordinate 74,422,449, forward strand.
AAACACCTCTCTGTTTGTCAAAAGGGTGAAAGTGTCCCTGGGAGTTCGTCTAGGACACGCCGAGGCCCTTCTGACCTCTAATGCGAAATACCCCGTTGAGTGCGTGGGAATGAAAGTGTTCAGTATACCGGCAGGGAGCCTTGTGTGTAATCAAGAAAACCTTTTCCTGAGTCAGCTGCCTAAACAGCTCATGATAGCTTTTGTTGACAATGAGGCTTTCAAAAATCCTTTCAATTTCCAAAACTTCAATGTTAATTTTATAGCCTTGTACGTTGATGGGGTTCAAGTTCCATCAAAGCCCCTCCAGCCTGATTATGCAAACGGCCTATGGGTGCGAGAATACATGCAGCTGGTACAAGCATCAGGGAAAGCCATGAAGGACCAAGACATTTTAATTAGCCGTACCGAATTGGGCTACGGATATACCCTGTATGCCTTTGACTTGATGCCAGATCATGGTTGCTCAGAACATTATTCTCTGATCAAAACTGGAAACCTTAGAGCAGAGATCCGTTTTGCCCAGCACCTGCCTGTCACTATTAACATGATCTTATATGGGGTATTTGACAACGTGATTGAAATCAATCACAGCAGAAACGTCCTCTTTGATTACATGTGAAGATGAACACGGTGCAGATATTAAGTGTATTACGAGACAAGACCTTTCTAGATGTCTACCCCTGTGACCTGTTACCAAGGAGCCTTATTACCAAAAGACCTACTGGAATAGTGGTGAACACACATCCCCACACGATGCCTGGGGAACACTGGCTGGCCATCTATTTGCCAACTAACGGCCCTGGAGAGTTTTTTGACTATACGGTGTAGACCCAGACAACCCACGCATCCCTGAAACCATTACAGCTTTTTTATGGCGCCAGTGCAAAGAAATAATATTCCAGCAGAGACAGCTACAACACCCTTCAGCAGTGACCTGCGGCTATCACTGTGCGTTCTTTTTACAGAACAGAACAAAAGGCCTGTCATTTGACCAGATTTTAAAGCTGTACTCGGAAGATGCTTCCAAAAATGATCGCATGGTTGTAGAGGTTGTCAAGGATAGAAAAATTAAAAAGCCTTCCCAACCCTGCAGTCCGTTTCACCATGTTCAAGCCTGTGGCCCCCAGTGTAAAACATAAAATGTAAGCTGTGCATAAAATAAAGACAAAAGTTAAATGTTTTATCTGTCTTGTTTTTACTGATGTATTTTAGAAAGTGTGCCATTCGGGCTTCTTGACTACTGGTCTCACTGGGGTTGTGGGAAGCTCTTCCACATGCAGCCATTCTGGTCTCTTGAATTGTTTCTTGGGCCGGGTAACAGCCCCTGTTGCAGGTAGAGGGGGAGGAGGAGGGGGAGATGATTTAAGGGCTTCTAATTGCTCTCTAGTGGCTGAATTCCCCACAATAGACATAGGCATATTTAGTTCGGCCATAGCTTTCAGAAAAACATCCCAGCCTTTTGGTTTTCTCTTATCAGAAATAGTAGTAGACTGGGTGATCCCTCTGATCAGGTCCAGAATATTAGAGCCAGGTAAGAACTCTCCCCGATACAGGAATGTCCCTTTGTCATCCCACGAAGAGATATCTTGATGTTGCCTTAATTTATTTAGCAAAATCTCTGCATTTTTCTTGTACCGGTTGGGGATACTGTCTAACACCTCTTGAATAACAGTGGTTCTGTCATCAAGGATGGGCGCTTGAGGAGGCGGAGAGACGCAGGTCATTGTGGGGGAGGAGAGGCATTGTTTTTTCCAAATCCTCTTGTTTGGTGAGCACTAAAAATCTCTGTAGAACGCCATTGTAAAGCTTGGCTTTTTCATACTCTGGCAAGTCTGACCTTAAGAGAATTTCTCTTATCTCAGAGTCCAGGCGTCTCACCGTAGTGGTCCTGATGTTTTCTGGCACACCCCTCAGCTCTTGTAGCTGAGCACTGGGGACCAAATACATCTTTTCATCATATTCCATTACTTATTAGTTAAAAGACTGGTTATTAGAGGGACAGCAAAGCTCAATAAGGGGCCCAGGAAGCCTCCAGACTGCTTCACCTGGTGCTTCTTCCGCCACAGGGGGACCCTCTTGTTACTCAAGGTTTTAATCAGAGTACGTTTTTTCTTTAAAACACGTACCTGTTGAGGCGTTAGAGCAATGTTTCCTTTTAAAGTGTTCAAAGCAATTTCTGAAATGGCTGTGATCAGATCATCCGAAGCAGCACATAAAATGGCTTTTCTCTGGCACAGAGGTGCCTTAATAAGGAGTTTTAAAAGCGGGAGGTTTCGCCTTATACGTTCAGACATGTTGCCTTGCAGAGGAACCTACCCCAATAAAGAAAAAGGGCTCAAAGCAGCCGTCTTTTGTTGCCTGAAGCAGCCTTCTTCATTGTATAGACTACAGGCCAGTCAGGAGGGAAAAGCCCTGTTCTCAGTCTGTAAGATTCAGGAATATTGGTGTTTAAATCCACCAATAGATAACCATGGGGGACTCTTGTAGCATCTGCAAAAGCCTCCATGAAGAAATGGACATTTCGTGGGTACATCTGGCGGGCTAGAGTGGCAATTTGCAGTTTATCCCTGGGATTTTTAAATAGGACCATTTACTTGGCATTTAGACTAATGCTGCGGGCACTTTTCCCTTTGCAGAAAACGTTCTGAGTAATTAAAAAAAACACTCACGTTCCTATGATGCACATATTGTGTAAATAATTTTTCCACTTCCTTATTATCAGAGGCACACAGCATCAAATCGTCTAAAATCAAGAAGTTTATTTTAGTGGTGGGTAACAGAACATCATCAAATTTATCCGGCAATCCTTCTACAAAATGAATAAAGGGATATTTACACATGAGATCTGTGTATACAGGCTGCCAACAGTTATAACACCAAATAATATTTTCAGGCATATCAGAAAATACACTGCGAGCGTTGTCCAACATTTTTTTTTATAAAAAAAAGTTTTTCCACAGCCGCTAGGCCCTGCTAGAATGGCTGAAAAAGGATGGACCCACCTCGTATTCATTTCAGTAGCCATAAGGAAGGGTTTTTAAACCTTCCGTAATTACTCTTTTGTCATAAACCACCTTTTGAGTTTTTCTTAACAGCTTTGTGTGGATCAGCCACTGTCGTTTATCCCTAACAATCCCTGGCTGCTGCACAACTATTTCACGGGGTGAGCCGTCTTGCTTGTCTGAAACGTGCGTAAAAACCAAGTCTTTGAGACTATCAAAATTTTTTTTTCACAATTAGCAACATTCAGTGTGATTCCTTTGACCTTCAGGCATGCAGTGTTGTTCGAAAGCTTATACGTGTATGATTTAGGGCCAGAAGAAACAAACTCAGTGATATGCAGCCCTGCTGGGACTTCACTTGTGAGGTCCCCCAAGTAATCCCCTAAGGGCGGGTTCCATTCCCCCTTCCAGTGCACAAAAATGACAGAATCTGTATCATGATAGAGAACTCTATCCTGCAGTTTGTCCAGCAACCGGTAAAGCTCCAGGCGTGCATAAGCTGTGGTAAAGCAGGCTATGAACTCATTTTTTCTACCCCTGGTGGTTATTCTGTCTACAGCATGTTTCCAGGACATACACACCGCATCATCCTCGAGAAATTCAAACATTGACACCGTGTAAGCCTCTGAAAATAGGAGATTGAAAAATTCATCAGGATCTCTCACCACCTGAGTGTTAGGTTTGTTCTCTGACCAAATTTTCCCCATAGAGAGTTTAAAAACAATTTGGCACTCTGCCTCTTTGCTGGATTTACAGCAATCTTCTCTTTCCGTAGATGCACTCCCTCTTTGTTGTAATAATCAGTGATATCTTTATCTTTATCTGCATCACTGACACACCACTCGGGGAAAGCCTGAGGCTTCCTGTTTGTGGCGAAGGTGTAGCTCCATGTATTCTGAAAACAGGCCTGCTGATCTGTTTTCAAAATGCCACACTTCATAGATTTTCACAACCCTGTAGCCCTTCTCTATGGCCGCATTCAGCTCAATAGTACACCATGTCCCCAGCAAGGCTCTCTCCTCATCAGAATGCTGACACGGGTCTAGCTGATGGCCTTCTGCACAAGTGGCACACAGCGCAAACACAGGTTTTCCACCGACCCTGGAGGGTAGCACTGGGAAAAAGAGGCCTCTTGGTGGATAGACTTTAGCCTTTACGAAACCAAAGTATGCAGACACAGGTTCAAAGTTCTCAAAAATGATTTCGGGGTGATCCAGAGGATACTCTTTAGTTTTGTTGACATAGAGGTAAAGGCTGGTAAAATCATAGTAATGAATCTGCTCTCCACGTTTAGGCTTGTAGTACAGACAGACCGCATTTGTACGACCTCCAAAGAGAGTGTCCCTAGGTTCTAAGGGCTCTGGAAAATCGGCTGAAGCAAGGAAAGCTTTGAGCTCTTCGTCTGTTTTTAGCATAGTTCTCCATTCATGTTCCCAAACTGATCTGACCTCGAAACCCTTGCTTTTCAGGACAGCTGCCCTTTCCTGTGTAGCATTGTAAAGAGCCCCATATGTTTTTCCTGCCAGAAGATTCCAATCCTCAGAATGATAACAAAGGACACAGCCATGGGAAAAAAAGCCCAAGAATTCTAGACAGACTCTCTGACCCTTCTCAACCATATAACCATCCTCATAAAAGTAGTCGATAAGAAATTCCCCGCCATTCAAGGCGTGTTGAATCCTGATTTTTTCTTTATGTGCAATATAAGAAACCATTGGATTGCCGCAGATGAATATCTTTTACACTGGTTATGATAGTTGTCTGGCTAAGGAATAGCTATTGTGTTTTTCTTCAGAAACCTGAATCTGTACATGGCAAGACACACACTAGCCAGGGTGGGGTATTGAAGGGGGTCTATGGCAAACCATTCATATTCATCACCACGCTTTTTCTTAATCTTTGTCAATTCCATGATTTCGTAGTGATATTTTGTGCAGGCCTGTACCAGGATATTAACATCCTGTTGGCAATAGAAGGCCAGTTCTCTCTGCAGGTTAAAAGTTTTCATCTGATTCTCAGCATACCATTGTAAAAAAGCCTTCTGCTCAGAAGGCATCGTGTATTGCACCCCATAATCTTCTGGGGGTGGCATGGGACCCTTGTACTGGCTATTTTCAGGGCTATTGAAATAATGAGGGAAATCTCCCTTAGACTCCTGTTCGAACCCAAGGCATTTGGGGAACTTTGAGAGGGCCATGGGGAGATGGTTGATAGAATCCAGGAATTTTATACCTAGAGCTTTTACTGTTATAGATATAAGTTTGCCCCCTTGAGCAATAAGATCTAGCTCCAGTTTTTCTTTGACCAATTGGTGGAGGATGAAATAGCCATCGTAACCTTTTGAATTATGGGCTATAAATGTAGTGCCCACAAAAAGCCACCCTTTTGTGAAAGTCCAAATGAACTCTGCTATGCAAGACTCACCCTTAAACTCCCAGGTTTTCCCATAAGGCCACCCCTTTTTTTTCACAGGCTTTTTCTTGGTGCCCCCAGATCCCTTCTCCTCCTCACCAGAGGCCTCGCCCTCACAGTCTGGAACATTATCTGGGCCCTCAATATCTTCAGTCTCACCCTCCGCCTCACCAGAGACCATAGCCTCACCCTCACAGTCTGAACCACTATCACAAGCTTTTCTCTCATCCTCATCAGAATTCTGACCCCTGGAAGCCTGTACACCACCACCTGCCCCAGTTTCCACAGAAGCACCTTCTTTAAAGCAGTCTAAAGTTTCCCCCTCAAACGCTTTTACAAAACAGTAATTGGGGACATGTATTCCTGTGGCTTGATGGGCCTCTATGTCATAAAATATATAATGGGTTGAGATCACTGGCTCTTTTATCGGCTGCATGAAACGGAGATGCTTCTCATCTTGTTTCATATGACCCCAACAGACATTACACCACAGACCGCCACAGGCCTTAGTGAAATGCTCTTCATTTTGAAAACGCCTGCAGTTGTCACAAAATTTCCTGAGTCTGCAGGGGACCTTGTTCTCTGCAGCCAACTTGGTATGTAATTTTAAACACTCTCTTGACCTGCAGTTCATTTGGCAATGCTTGCACCTTTCCATTTTATCTACTTTAGAAGAACAGTCCTTTCTTAAGCAGAGCCTGCAGGAAAATAAACAGTCGTGACTGTGATTGTACAATTTGTGACAAAACAGGCAGTAGTTTTTAGCACCAAAAAGGGCTTTTACGTTGAGGACCCCATAATAATGATTATCATGGAGAAATACTCTATATGTTTGTGGATACCGGAGGTCTTGTGGTTTAAATAAGCCCCAACCTTTGTCCCCATAGCGGGCGACTTGTATACTTACCTTTAAGTGATTCTCAAAAAGAGGAATATCAGTCAGAGAGACCTCTTTGTCTATAGGCCAGTCGACGGCTTGATATAACTGCAGGGCTGCTTTTGTCAGCTCAGCATCTGTTGGGACCTTTTCAGCCATCATGGCTAACAGACCTCCCCCAAAGCAAAGTTTAACACTGCTGAAATCTACTATATATTTCCTTTTCTTATTTATGATTTCACGATGAGGTATAGAGCGCAAGGCTCTTGAAGGGCCCCCGCCCCCACGGGGAGGTTTCACAATGGTTACAACCAGTCGCAAAGTGCCCTCAAGACACAGTTCCATGTTGCTCTGTAACAGGTTGCTCAGCTGAGAGAGGAATTCATCAGCATCCAACCCCCCTTTAACCTTCTTCACTGAAAACAAAGGATTCCTCATATTCCCACCCTCAAATCTCAGCTGCACAAAATCCACAGTCTCGAGGCTTTGGCTAATGTAATCAAGGACCTGCTGTATCGCGCTATGCAATGCGGCTATAGCTTGTGTATATGACTGTATATGTTCTAAATTAACAAATCAGAATTCCTGTGTAATATGTTGTGCTCTGTATCGCCCATGTGCCCATTCCCACCTGTTTATTACTTCTGCATACACTTGTGGGGGGTCTGTATCAGTCCCTGAATTATTTTCAGGAGCCAGATCTTCTGAGTATTGTGAGTGCTCTTGAGAGCCCTGGTCATCAAGACCAGCAGGATCCTGAGAACTCTGGGCCTGCTGTGTAGAACTAGAAGGCAGAGGCTCAGGGACCCTTTTCCTACGTGAAAGCAGTTTTTTAGCCCTGTTTAACAATTTCACAGATCTATTGCGCCAGTATAGCTTCCCTGTGATTTGCTTTCCCCCCCCTCTTTTTCCAAACTGCTGGCTGGGTCTCCCCCTTTTCATTTTCCCTCTTTTGGGTGGCTGGTGTATGTCAGGATAACCCAACCCTGTTTGGATTTGAGGTGGCTTTGCACAAGAGAAATGGTCCATTTTTAAAATCATATCACAAACCATATCAACATCAGGCAAAGCGCCCATCATTTGGGTCAGCCTCTTTTCCCACTCTTTAGCCATTCTAATCACATTAACAATCATTTCAGTTTTTTTAAACCAATCTACAGTTGGTCTGGTATTTACATTAAGCCCCCCTCTAGGTGAACCAGATCCTGCGCTTCTGGCATTTTCAGGCATCCCTTGCTTTTTCCTCCCCTTCACATCATGAGGTCTCGCTGGGGTGTTGCTGTCTGACCCTCCAGCAATCTTGGCTCTTTTGGGAGCAGCTGCCATAATCTGATCTAAAAAAGAAAAAGACAATAATTGTGAAAGGTCCATCTCAGTGATATTCTCTCTCTCTCTCTCTCTCTCTCTCTCTCTCTCTCTCACACACACACACACACACACACACACACACACACACTTTAAATGGATCAAGAAAAAACTGTAATTTAATTTTCTATAAGACAAAGGAGCGATCCCCCCTGTTAAAACATCATACATGCAAACACCCTGACATAAAAATGCTCAGAACATACCATTGTCATTTCTCTTTCTTTTAAAGGTGTAGATGTGGGGCTGAGTCCTAACAGCAGTCGGTCTCTTGGTAATTGTTTTATGACATTTAGGGGATGGTGTCTTCATTGGGGCAACAAAATCTTCAAAGTATTTTTCTGAAAAGGATTAAATTTTCCATTTAGAAACCTCTATAAAAACACAAACTATATAAGGTACACTATTTTAAAAAGCTGAACACAGTTTGCATTAAGCTACAATAAGGCGCAATAAGTCTATGTGTACCTCTCTAACAAAAAGGTTATACCTTATGACAAGTGTAAAATGACTCACCCAAAGACTCTGGGGATAGAGAGCACCCCTCAACCCCATTGCTCTGAGCCCCTACAAGGGAAAGAAAAGGACATGTTAGGGCTTGCCTCACATTGCTCTCTGCCCCTACAAGGGTAAAGAAAATGACATGTTAGGACCTGCCTCACATTGCCTCCCGGCTTTTTAGCTCTATACTGCAAGATTATGGAGAACATAGAGAGGCAGACCTATTCTATTGTGCGTACCTATCTGGGGATTGTCTGTGAGCAACCTGAAAATGAATGGCCTGATCCAGAAATGAGCCCTCTTTTTAAAAATATAGACTCTTTGATTCAAACTCACTTTGAAGGTCAGATCCACTCTCATTTACGACAGCTCAAGATTTGTAACACGGCTGAAGCTTGTTCTACATTCCTGTTAGTGAGGCAATATGAATTTGCAGATGAAAAAATTAACTGGGGCCGCCTTATAACTATGCTAGTCTTCTGTGGATGTCTGGCGAAGATCCTGCAGAAATCCTACAGGACCCTGTCAAGCAAGGATCTAAATTCTCTCACAAAGTGTATGACAAACTATATCATAAAACACCAGGCAAAGTGGCTTCTTCAAAATCGCGGCTGAGTAAGTACCATCCAGAAATATCCCCATTTATCTAAAGTAAAAGCAGCATTACTGTGAGATTTTTCTAAATCAATCCACTTTCTACTGATAGGACACTAATCTGCAAAGACATAAACGCTACTTTCCCTCTCTCTCTCTCTCTCTGTTGCAGGAAAATGGCCTAAATACGCTTGTTGTTAGACAAGACATGAAACTACACTCAAGGTTCTCCATACTCTGCAAAAGGCTGCTAGGTCTTGTATTACCTAAAACCTTTTTCTGTGTCTTGCAATAAAATAAAATATATACAAAGGCGCTGTCCTGCTCACTGTGATATTTTAAAACATAAATCTTTCTAAGGGTTGACTGTCTACAAGGAAACAAACCCAAAGTTACATTTTCCCCCTTTATTTTAAGGAACAAGTCCCAATAGTTACATACTTTTTTCTAATGCTAAACATAACATAACAATTCCTTTAAAACAGCTAAGCTCTCACCTGTCTGCTGAGCGCTTGTAGACCTATGGATCTGGGCTTTGGTGACCATTTTCTATAAAAGAGGGGCGAGAGAATAAGAGCTATCATGCCTATAACAGACAACGAAGCATTAAAAAAGTGAGGTTGGTAGGGTCCTAAAGGACCAGACATTCCAAACCTCTGATCAAGGCATGATTACAAGCTATACTACACTGAAATAAAATCTTACATTTGAAGCAGCTAGGCAATAAGATACTTACATGTGCCATTCTCAGCAGTTCTCAGCAACAGGTTGATGGCAGAAGAGGTAATGAGTGGTGATCCTCTAGAGAAGCCCCCCCCCCCACTTTTTATACAGTTTTCCATGGGAACCTGTATTTACTTACGATGCCTAAAACTAATTGGCTCGCCAAATGCTCAGAGGGCAACCAGAAAATTTGTTTGGGACAGAGTGCTTAAATATTTTTCCAAGTTAAATGACTTACGACTTGTTTTCCCCCAATTGCCTTGCCAAATGTTCAGAGGGCAACCAGAAAATTTGTTTGGAACAGAATGCTTAAATATTTTTCCAAGCTAAATGACTTACCACAGTGGTCCCCAACCTTGGGCCTCCAGAGGTTCTTGGACTTCAACTCCCAGGAATCCTGGCTAGCAGAGGTGGTGGTGAAGGCTTCTGGGAGTTGTAGTCCAAGAACATCTGGAGGCCCAAGGTTGGGGACCACTGACTTACCAGTCATTTTCCCAGTTCCCTTAATTGTGTTGACTTTTCTCAATGACCCTACAAATACAACACATGCTTCTGAAGTCATGCCTAATTGTTTTCCCAGCTCCCTTTGCCCTAATTGTGTTGATTTTTCTCACTCACACGCAAATAAAACACATTCTTGCTGTGCCTACATGTGATCTGCCCCGTGGAAATAAACCGTCATGAGCCAGACCACTTTTGGGGGAAATTTCCCAAAAGCAGGACTTCTAAGAATATTTCTGAAAACCAGTAAATTTCCCCAAAAGCAGGGCTTCTAAGAATATTTCTGAATAACAACTGAGAGGTATGTTTAAAAAAATCTTTAATGGCAACAATAGGCCTTTTTCTGAGGCTTTTATATTTTAAGCAGGAAAAGCTTTTGGGAACTGTTGATGTCTGCTTAAGGGGGGGGGGGGGGATACAGAGGACTTTTATAAATACAGGGCCAGGCTGTATGTAGCAGTGTGGAACCAGATATAATGAAACATCAGAAATTGCCGCCTTTCAAAAGTATTGTTTTTATTCAAATTTTACAGGTTTGACAGAGAAACGTTTTATAATGATAACCTTTAAGCCCTTTTAACACAGTCTCTAGAAACGGCTGATCTGATTTTCTCAGTAACTTTTTTAAAAATAATAGGTATTACTTTTGGGGTAAATTTCCCAAAAGCAGGACTTCTAAGAATATTTCTGAATAACAACTGAGAGGTGTGTTTAAAAAAATCTTTAATGGCAACAATAGGCGTTTTTCTGAGGCTTATATATTTTAAGCAGGAAAAGCTTTTGGGAACTGTTGATGTCTGCTTAAGGGGGGGGGGGGATACAGAGGACTTTTATAAATACAGGGCCAGGCTGTATGTAGCAGTGTGGAACCAGATATAATGAAATACCATAAATTGCCGCGTTTCAAAAGTATAATTTTTATTCAAATTTTACAAGTTTGACAGAGAAATGTTTTATAATGATAGCCTTTAAGCCCTTTTAACACAGTCTCTAGAAATGGCTGATCTGATATTCTCAGTAACTTTTTTAAAAAATAATAGGTATTATTGGAATTTGTTACATTTTTAAAAACCTCAGACATATAATCCACAGTTATCCTAGTGATGTAGACCAGGGGTCGTCAACGCCCGGTCCGCGGCCCGGTGCCGGTCCGTCGGCTTCCTGGAACTGGGCCGCGGACATGGATCTCCACCCCCCCGCGCGCACAGGGGGGCGGGTGTCGCGCTTATCCTTCAGTGTTGTCCCCCTCCGTTCCTTGTCCCTTCCGCGGCCAGGTATTCATGCTGTCGGGTTGGCGCTCATTTCTTCCTTTTCTTTCTCCCTCTTCCTGCTCTACTTCCTGCTTGCGACATGGTGAAGCTCTTTGCGGCATGAGAGGGGTCGGGTGGATGCTTGGCTGTTTTCCGTCGCCCTCCCTTCATGAGCGCTGCGGTGGCCTGCCGGGTTTCTGGCGCCCTCCGCCTCCTCGCCACTGGAGAGGGGGGGAGTTTGATGTGCAGTGGACGCCCTGGTGTCGCCTCTGCCACCAGGCGTGGCGCTCTTTTCCGCCCCTCCCCCACCCCTTTTGCCTATCGCAGCACCAGGTGACAAAGGACCTTTTGAGCCCCCCCACTGACTGCAGCCGCCGTTTCCCCGGCTTCCGGTGGGTGTGGCGGGAGGGACAGAGCACGGTCTCCCCCCTGGGGGGCTGTGAATGCGGATTTCAGAGAGGGAGGAGGGGGAGGGAGGGGGGCGAGGGGGGAGCGCTCGGCGCGCGGCACATCCCCAACCCACACACTGTTTGTGTGATCTATCCCCGCGGCTTTCCACCCCCTTTCCGTGGAGGTGCTGGACGGGAGGAGACTGTTTGAGGGCAGGTCCCATTGAGGAGAGGGGGGACGGGGGCGGAGGGCCCGGCCCATCCCCCTTCCACTCTCGGTCTGGTCTGCTCTCCCTCCCTCCTTGCAAGTGCTGGAGATTCCTCAGTGTTGTGCTGTAGTTGCTTTCCCCCTTCTTTCTTGCCTTTCACCCTACCAGTGCCCTGAGGGCGGTTCTCCCTCAGGGCAGAGAAAGAAACGGCTGCCTCGGTGCCCCGTGCGTCCTGGTTCCTCTGCCCCTTCGCTGCCCTGCTGCTGCCGCCGCCTTTTTGTCCAGCGTTTTTGCACCTGGAGAGCCAGGTGCTCGCTTGGAGGCTGGGCCCCCGGGGAGGACCTGTTGTTCCATCCCAGTATTTTTAATTTTTTTTGAAGGGAGGTTGTCACCTGGGGAGCAGCCCTCTTGCCCACTCCTCGGGTCTCTCCTCTCGCTTTCTGCTTGCCTTCTCACAGATAGATAAATGATGGGGAAGCTGCCGTCCGCTTCGGGATGGGGAGGGGGGGAGGGGAGGGGGCGTGTAGACACACACCAGGCACGGGGGATCATCTCTGCAGGGGCCTGTATAGCTTCTGTGCATTCTGGTGGCGGGCACTTGGTGTTTGGCATCGGTTTCCCTCGTGGAGACGTTTCTCTGTGGCCTCCTCTCTCACCCGAATGGGCGAGAGTTTTCCTTTCAAGCAAAACTTCCTGTCTCTTCCCCTCCAAAGCCAAGTGGAAAGGAAGCTTTCCTTATTAATCAGCTTCACCAAAGAGACAGTTAACCAGCTGCTTAACGATCTTGAGACAATCTTGTCTCAAGGAACAGTTTTGATTATTCTAAACAGGGTCATTTTAGGTGCCATGCAGTTGATCCTTGCATGCAGATGCAGGGATTGCCCCCAAATGGCATATCACACCTCAGGGCTGCCCTGTTTAGTACAGTACTCTCAAGACTGATTGATCTAAACTGGAATAATCTGGCCATCTAGTACACCTATTCGGGTGAGAGAGGAGGCTGTGGAGGGGTGTCTCCCTGATGAGGGAAATTGGCGCCGGGTGCCGGGTGCTTTCTCCTTTGTGTGTTCGTTGCCAAAATGTGTGGAGGCTGTGTGGGTTTGCTTTTTCTGCGGAGATGATATCTCGTGTTTGTGTGTATGTGTGTATGTGTGTTTTTTCCCCTCCCTCCTCTTCATCCCAAGGCGGATAGTGGCTTTTTTATTGTTTATTTGTGAGGGGGCGGGCAGTGGGCGGGAGGGCTGTTTTCCGGGTGATGGCCTCTTTTTGAAAGAAAGGTGTTGGGATGGAGCAGGGGGTCTTCTTTGGGGTTTCAGTTTTTGGGCAAGCGCTTGGCTTTTTGGGTGTGGAGGCGTTGGACGGGGGTGGCGGCAGCAGTGGGGTGGCGGGAGCAGGGGAGTCGGGGCACATGGGGCACTGCGGCAGCTGTTTCTCTGCTTTGAGGGAGAATTGTTTTCAGGGCACTGGTGGGGTGGGGGGCGGGAGGGAGGGGGGAGAGCTGTTGCAGCACAGCACTGAGGAGTTTCTGGTGTTTGCGGGGAGGGAGAGTGGATTGGATTGGGAGTGGAGGGGGGGTGGGCCGGGTTTGTTGCCTTCGCCCCCCTTTTTTTTCCGGTGGGATTTGCTTTTGGACGGTCTCCTCCCGTCCAGTGTTTCTGTGGAGGGGGGGGTGGAGGGTTGTGGGGGATGGATTATGTGGATGGTGTGTGGGTTGGGGATGTGCTGCTTGTCGGGTGCTCCCCTCTCGCCTTCCTCCCTCTTTTTTCCTCCTTTTCTGAGGCTCGTGTTTGCAGCTCTTTTTGGGGGGAGACTGTAGTCTGTCCCTTTCTCCATCGCTCTCGCTGGAGGCCAGGGAAGTGGTGGTTTTGGTTGGTGGGGGGCGTGGAGGGTCCTTTGTCATTTGGTGCTGCGATGGGTGGAGGGGGTGGGGGTGGAGGGGAGTGTTGCGCCTGGTGGTGGAGGTGGCGCTGGGGGGGGTCCGTTGCGCATTGGGCTCCTCTTTTCTCCGGTGGCGGGGAGGTGGAGGGTGTTGGAGACCCGGGAGGTTGTTGCAGCGCTCATGGGGGGAGGGTGACGGAGGGTGGTTGAGTGTCCATTTGGCCCCTTTCATGTCGTGGGGAGTTTTGTTGTGTCGCGGGCCGGGGGCAGGAGAAGGGGGAGGAGATGAGCGTTGACTTGGCAGTGTGGGTGCCCGGTTGCGGGGGGGATGGGGAACGGAGAGGGGTACTGTTGGGGGACAGGCACGACACGCCTCTCCGCAAGTGCGACACGCCCCTCTGACATGCCCACCCGTGAGTGCGGGGGTGCCCCCACCCCCCAACCGGTCCGCACACGGAGCCCCCACCTCTCAACCAGTCCGTGGTCCGAAAAACATTGGGGACCACTGATGTAGACAACATGATGCTGGTAAGCAACCAATGTAAGAACATAAAAAGCAGTCTTAAAACAGATTTTTTCACATAACATCCGGAGCATCCTTGAAAGGCTTTGTGCACCCCAGGACAGACAAACGTGTCTCTCTTGACCCGAAATTCCTACGCGGCATCCCTCGCACGCTTGTTTCATATAGCCAGTCAGACAGTGTTTCAGAATTCCATTAAAGGCTTGCCCTTACAACGGATCTCATGGCCTTGGCTTTTTTCAGGGAAGTGCCGCTTACTTGTAAATGGGATGGTTCCTGAAAAATCAAAGAGGGGTTTTAACAAACACATACACAGAGTAATCATATATAGCAACCCTCTGGCGTCACCCTTCCACAAATGATTACATACCTGCGTTTCAGAAGATTTCTCTATATAAAAGGAAGCTTCCATATTATGCCATCTTTCAGGTTCTTCCAGGCGTTGTAGTGCTGCAGGTGGCATATTCTCATTGTCAGAATCTGTACTCATGTACCGCTTTCTGGGGTTGGCTGGGGTGTTGGCATCCAGGGTCTTTTGGCCCTCCGCCTTTGGGGGGCCCTGGGTACCAGGGAGCAGGTTTTCCTTGTCCTCCATCTTCTCCAAGCCGCACCAGTCTCTGCAAAGAGCGGCAAGCATGCGCAGAAAGCCCCTGAAATCACTGCTGTGGCGTTTCAGCAACCGCTGTGGTGTTTCAGCCCCAGGTGGCCAAGGCATGCCCTACAGCCACCCCTTTTCTATCCAAACCCCTCCAAACCCTCCCCATTGGCCTACAGGGCCACGGGGGCAACACGTCACTTCGGGGGACAATCCTAAGGCCGCGCTCTGGTCACGGGGGACCCCGGCATCTATGAACCCCTCCTATAGGCCCACAGCTGCTTCACCAACCCCCTACGTCACCCTAAAGCCCCGCCCACCCAGGAGGAGGGCCCTGGGTTGATTCTTGACCCTCTGTCCCACCTCGCAGGGGCGGCGCACCTGTCAAAAGTGAATTTGATGAATGCTAGGTAGTATTACTACTTAAGGACATACCTTATTTCCAAATAGCCTAACCTAAAGTGCTGTGCTTGTAATGGCACAGAGCCATAGGTGATATGAAGGAAATTCTTTCTTTTTATTTTCTTTAACAATATTTCTTCATATGCGTGCAGGTGCACGTATGTTTGTGTGCGTTGTTGTGCTATCAATGGCAAAAGGGATTGAAATGATCTTTTTATTCCTTGTGACCTCCCACTGCAACAGCATTGCCCTGTTTTCTCAAATCATTCTATGTTCAAAAAACATGGAACACAGTAACATTCACAGTTTTGTTCTTTATTATGGGTCAGGTGATTTCTTGTTTGTGCAAAATGTTTATGAAATACAGTGCTGTTAAGAAATGTCCCTCTGCAATTGTTCCACAGTTACCCTTGCTACTTCGAGTAGGATGTGGTGGTCTAATGCTTGCATGCAACGCCATAATGTGGAATTTCTTTGCCAAAGCTCTGAGATATTCGTCATCCTCAGCTGCTGCCACTGTGACTTCAACAGCTGCCAACTTCATATCTTCTGTGAGTACAAAAGATACCATATAGCTGGACCACATGATTGGTCCATGCACATGTTGTTGTTTAGTCATTAAGTCGTGTCCGACTCTACTGTTGAATATTGAGCATATTCCCATAATTCTTTTCCTGTTTGAGATACAGTGGGCCACCCTGTATCAATGACTCAAGAGGAAAAGTGCCTAATTAATTTCTCTGTATAGGAAGAATGTGGAGCCCAAAAAGAGAGAGGAATGACAAAACACTGGCAGAAAGAAAGCAGCCAGAAGATGCATTTATTCCACCAATCAGGTGTCTTGAAACTCCTAAAAATACACAGCCTGAGCTGTTAATTATCAAATAGATCCACAAGAAGAATATTGGGCATCATAGCCTTGAGTCAAAACAGTGCATGATTTCAGCTATGTCTAGTCAGCCGAAAAGATGCCCAGAAGGGTATTGACTAGCTTCCTTCTTTACTGCAAGCTAGAGTTCCTCATACATTATTTGGGGGAAATAATGTACAAAACAGCAATTCTCCAAGCCCTTTGTGAGTGATACTGTCAAGGAACAAGTGAATTATATGACATTTCTCAGCCTGTACTTTGCTTTAGTAGAACTGTGGTTCAAGAAAGGCCTAAGCAGGACTGTTCAAAGTTTCTTAATTGTCAGTCTTGTCAGCCAGGTCTCATCATATCTTCAGTTCTTTTAGGGAGGTGTCTGGCAAAATAGCCAGTAGGTATTTTATATATATATAACTAGGAGCTAGATGTTTTGTTGTTGTTGTTGTTGTTTAGTCGTTTAGTCGTGTCCGACTCTTCGTGACCCCATGGACCAGAGCACGCCAGGCCCTCCTGTCTTCCATTGCCTCCCGGAGTTGGGTCAAATTCATGTTGGTAGCTTCGGTGACACTGTCCAACCATCTCATCCTCTGTCGTCCCCTTCTCCTCTTTCCTTCACACTTTCCTAACATCAGGGTCTTTTCCAGGGTGTCTTCTCTTCTCATGAGATGGCCAAAGTATTGGAGCCTCAGCTTCAAGATCTGTCCTTCCAGTGAGCACTCAGGGTTGATTTCCTTCAGAACGGATAGGTTTGATCTCCTTGCAGTCCAGGGGACTCTCAAGAGTCTCCTCCAGCACCACAATACACACCCCAAATACATTTACATGGTTCTTTTGGAAGTTGTCTTGATACACTTGTTTGCTTATATTCAGTGAGGATGAGATGACAGACTGGCAGGAAATAGATGTGCTCCAGTTTGCCCTGCTTTCAGAGACCCCCACTGTCCCTTAAGTCCAAGTCTTACATGACAGGATAGTCAAGACTCCACCCATCACTCAGTCCAAGTCTCCTGAGTGAATCACTTCAACCCCAGTCTTTTTGTGTCCTTGTTCTCTCTCGTGCTCCTCCTTAGCTCAGAGGTCTCTTTCAAGCTGCCACAGTCTTTTGAATTGATGCTCTCTTCTCCAGAACAATAACTGGGTTGGAGTTGGGGGTTAATGCAGCTGGAGCCAGGCTATATTCTCCTTGGTGTGGACACAGTCCTCCCTATAGGATGCTGGACATCAGACTGGTTTATTAGTCCCTAGGTCAAGTCATGGTGGGATCACTGAGTGCTTGAGATCTCAGCAGGATGTTCTTACATAAGACCTGTGTAGCCATAATAAGGCACGACCTCTGGACACTAAGGACTCTTCTGCCACATTGGCCATACCTGAGGGTCAGTCCACACTTCTCTTTCCTTCTCCTACACGTCTCCCCTCTTTCCCTTCCTAACATTCCACTCCTCTTTTAAACTGCCCCTCCTTCCCTTCCCAAAGGTTGTTTCTTCTTCCTGCCTTCAGGGACTTCTGGCGTCTGCACAGCCACCAGTCCATCCTCTACTTTTTTTAAAAAAAAAAATTTTTTCTTAATTTTTTTATTTCTAAAGAAAAGACAATCCATCATATTACAAATAATAAATACAAAGCTTAACATAGTAAACTGTTATCTTACATTGTTATATAATTTAACTGTTGACCAATTGCTATTACAATTCTCCAAATCACATTTGCACCATTCCCCGTCACATCTTAAAAAAATATTGACCAACAATCTAAATGCTCCAAATTGTTTTCCAAACCACGTGTCTCAAAGTTTATTTTATTGGCATATTTTAATAAAGGCTTCCAATTTTCAGTGAATTGACTGTGCCTTATTTCTCCTCTATATAGTCTAACTTTATTAGTCATTTTTTCCATCAACATTGTATGCCATATCTTATTCGTAAATGCTTGTAATGAGAGATCTTGAGCGTTTTTCCAATTTCTAGCGATCTCAGATCTTGCGGTGCCTATAAGATTTGCAACTAATTCTTTATTTTCAAGTTTCTCATTTCCCCCTATAAATAATGAAAATAACAATAATGTTTCATTCATATCTATTTTTTGATTAGTCAGCATCTCTATCCATCTAGTTACCTCGTGCCAGAATGCTTCTATTTTGGGGCAAGAAATCCACATATGTTCCAAAGTTCCTTTTTGTTCACAGTTCCTCCAACATTTATCCGATATATCTTTATTAATTCTATGTAACTTTGTAGGATATAGATGCCACCGATGCACTACCTTCAGAACCATTTCTTTCACATTTGCTGATATAGATTTATATGGGTATTTATTCCATATTCTTGTCCAGATTTCCTCTGGTATATTAATATTTAAATTTGTTTCCCACACTGTTTTAGATCCTCCACCTTTTCCATATTCTTTCTCAATAATACTTTTATATATTAGTGAGGTTAGTCCTCTCTTTTTATTTTTATCTTTTTGAATACAATATTGTTCAAATTCAGTTAATATTCTTAGAGAGCCAGGTTTTTGTTATAAGTGAATAGCGAAACTTCTTATTTGTTTTATTTGTAGCCAATTGGTTTTTATTTGCTTTGTTTTCTCTTCTATTTGCCTAATAGTGATTGGTTCCCCTGAATCGAGTAAGTCAGTAATTCTATATATTCCAATTTGTTTCCACTCTTTAAATTGTGCATATTTCTCTTGAGACTTAAAATCTGGGTGATCCAAAAGGGGACATATAGGGGATATTGGCGGGGCCAAAGTTTTACTATGTTTTCGCCATATCCTTAATGTTTCAGAAATGAATGGGTTCTTTATTTGTTCTCCTTTTCTAATTATTTTAGTGGTATAAATATACTTATTTACTATGTCCATTTTCATTTCACCTTCCATTTCCACCCAATCGGAATTCTTGCAAGTCTCGTCGATTTGTATAAATTTAATAATTTGCTTTATTTGTAAAGCTTCATAATATTTTTGGAGCTGTGGTATCCCTAATCCCCCCCCCTTTTGACCCTGTCTATATTTAACACTATTTATGAATCTTATCTTCTTTCCCTTTCCTGCAATGAATTTTTCTAGCTTTCCTTGCCATAGTTTTACTTTTTTTGTATCTGGCTGTAATGGAATATTTTGGAATAGAAATTGAAATTTTGGTAATATATATGATTTAATTAGAGCGATTCTCCCCAACATTGATAGGTTCAAATTGACCCACTTTGTCATTTTTTCCTTTGCTAATTACCAGACCATCCTCTACTGAGGGTTCATCCCATCTCATGTAGTGCCACAGTGAAATGTGCTAGACATACCCCCTCTGTTAAGCTGGTGCTCAAGGGGGTTGTAGAAGGCATTGAGGTTGATGAGTCGACAGCCTCCCATTCACATAACAGCAAATTTAGTTCTCTACATACTGGTTATTATGTATGCATGTAACAGCATACATATTCAAGAGAGAAGGTATTGATGTGTTTTGGGAAGTTATTAATATGGGATTACCCTCACTAGGTGTAGGGTTGCTTCTTCTGTCAACTGGGTGCAAGGTAGTTTATACCGTTTCTCAAACAATATATTCTTTTCAGTCTTAAAAAAATTTATAATCATTCATGGGCCAAAATTCTGTTGTTAATTTATGCTGATGAAATGCCATTGGTGTAAATGCAGTGTAACAAATTGCCACTAATTAATGAGACTTTGCTTGGATTCCTGATCACACACAAAGCTCTCCGACTTGCATGCAGTGTGGAATTTGCTGCTGTGAATTACACCGTTGCCCTTCTACCAGCATAACCCTGCGACAGGGTTTTGTTCCATTCTTTTTCATATCTCTGCAAAGTGCATTTCAAAGGGCACATCCTAACCTACCATAGCTTCCAGGTTTCTGTGGGTTTTAAGGTGGGTCCAGTGTATGATGAGTTCATAATATCTGGGAATGGAAGCCCTTATTTAAGGCATCAGCTTTTTGGCTTGGGATGATGATCTCCTTTTTCTTTTAGGCTTTTCTTGGCAAATTGCTGTTTGGAGAGACCCGTGCCCTGTTGTGGTGGATAGGGATATCTGTTACCCTCCTTGGACTTCTGCTGCTTCACACTGGGCCATCTCCACTGGGAGAGCAAAAGAACCTGAAAGAGAAGATGAAGTAGAAACCAGAAGCCCTTTCCATTTGTAACACAGGCCAGAAATTCCACCAGGCCAAAACAAAAACAGGCTTTCTTGCTTCTTTTGCCTAGTGTGCACATATTTTCTCTGTTTTTGTTTCCACGGCTGGATTTACAACAGATACTGTATAACTGAATAGTGCAAAGACTGTGCTGACAGACACGTTACAGTGAATTCCAGCACACGAAGCCACAAAAGATACGCCTTTGAGAAGAGACTGTGTCATATTTCTGAGGTAAAATATGAGAGCATGGCATAAACAAGAGTTACCAGTTGATACAAATTCTCTTTCTAAGGCTGCAGTCATACCAGGGAAATGTTCCCCACTTCTAACTATATTTTCCATACCTCTGTTGCAATGCATCACAGTTACGTGGTATATATACCTGGATGAGCGTCTCAATGTGTTTTAACATTACTGATTCATTTTCTTCAGTTTGAATCGTTATGGGCAGCTACACCGTGGTACCGATTCATTTTCTCTCTTGCTTTATGGGGCACTGCAGCCCCTTAACTTTAATTTTTTTATAAAAAAAATTAAACAGTGCATCAATGTTTTGGGTACTGTTTCCTGATGGGTGGATTTCCCTCTGTTGTGCAGGCACCTATGGAAGCAATGCATTGCTCCCAATGGACCCAACACCCCCAGCCAGGGCTGTTCCGCTTGTCAGATAGTGGGGTGGAGTGATGCAACACCTTTAAAGTTGTTGACATAAGTTTACCAACCTTTTCAACTCCAGTCATGGAAAAAAAATAAAACAAAATTATAAAAGGGAATCCGCATGGCAGTAATGGTGTCCGCCTTCCCTGATGAATTTGCTTTGGAAAAGTATTGATAGGGTTGTACACACATGCCACACCACTAAGGAATATATTGAAATGCCACCGGAACAAAAAATGAGAAGCCTCCCAGTGAGGGGGAATCGAACCACAGTTACACTGCTGGCCAGTAAAATGAATCGCTAATGGCCGTGACAGTCATTAAACTGCAAAGTTATGCTACAATCTAACTTGGGCATAAGTAGAGAACAATTCTGTTGTGTGATCATGCCCTTAGTTTAATAAGAAAGATACGGTATTATATGCTATAGGCTTTCCCAGTTATGCTGCCAAACGTCAAGTTTTTTTTTAATAGAAAGAGACACAACTCTTGTCCTTCCCATTTAATAGGATATGTATGCATTTTATACTGAAGTCGAACAGATGTCACACATACTTTAAAAAGGAAACTGTATGGATTGCTGTTTCTGTGAAACACAGCTTGGTCTAATCTTGTAATATTTGTTAAGCCATGTTTATATCTCCTTCATCTGTTTCTTTGCACGTTCAAATAAAAATATGAGGTAATATGCAACAGAGATTTTCAGCCAGACCCTAGAAACCTTAGGTTTAACACCATCTCCCCCAGTCATCAAAAGCATCATTTTGTCTTAGCCCTGGCAGTAAATGACCTGCTTCTCAGAATTTGCTTCAGCAGCAAAATGAAATAAGGGTGCTGTTAGCTTATAAACCATAAAACTTGTCTTGCATTGAGAGAAATGTGGAATAAAAATGAAATTAATAAGGCATGGGCCAAAATCTTGTTGCATAGTTATGCAAGTGAAAGTGGGATGGCATAATTCGCAGGGAGAAATTGCTACTAATTAATGAGTTCACACTTGCATTCCTCATTGTATCAATTACTCCATTTTCCTTCCACCAGTATAACTGCAGCAGGACATTGGCCATGAGATGTCAAATCAGAAAATCTGGCAGTAAGAACCAGACATCTTATGCTCTGCTGTGCCACTGTTGTTTCTGATAATTTATATCAGATTTTGATGAGAATTTCTATATGAGGGAGCTGACACCTGGGCCAGCCTCCCTGCGAGTGTGCCGTCATCTCCCTCCCAGACAATGGAAGAGGGCAAAAGAGAAAGGAGAAGGACACACAGAAGAGCTGGAAAGAAAAGGAAGCCAGGGAGACCCACAACAAGAATAACCAGAAGGGTGTGAATTTGTAGAAATGGAAGATCTCTGGATGGGGAACTAACTAAATTCTATTTGCCAAAAGAAGGAGCAGAGAAGATCAGAAAGAGACAGGTACCCCCAAAACCCTCTTATTGAGGAGAAAGAGATACACCGAGAATACCCAGGCCTAGAGGAAAAGAGGAGGGGATGAACTCCCTTGGCTGGAGTAGCAAAGGAAAAAGGATTGAGGAAGGAGGAGATGGTAAAGGGAAAGTGGGCATGTCACCCATGTTGTGGCTGTCATGAACCAGCCTCCCACTAGGGAGCGCTGTTCATTTGGCCAGAGAGCGTCCAGGCGTCTGAGTACCCCTTTCCAGCTGGGTGGAGTCCTATTCACCTCAGCTAGGGCGTATCACAAACCCTTTCCCACAAATCTGACCTAAAAGGATCCCTCTTGCACTCACTTGTCCTTAGCAAGTACAGACACTTGGGCTCTGTAGTTCCTCAAGATCTACCAAAGCTCAGTAAGATAGGACTCTGTAGCAATCTGTGGCCTTGCCACCCCCTCTAGGAGTAGGCTTTAGCAGGCTTGCTGTTCAAGAGACCAAATCTTAAGATTTTATAATTATTTCTTTTTATTGAAAAAAATATAGTTTTACAGAAAAAATCAGTTTGATGCATAAGCACAGCATTAAAACATTTCCAAGGGTTATTACAATTAAAATCAAGGCAGCTAATTCCCTTTTGGTTACAAACATTTAAAATCTCTAAAAGCTTTCCTTAGGGTAGGTAAAAGGCATAAAGCCCCCCCCCCTTTCTCTTCTTCAGCTCTCTACATTCTTTATTCCTTACCCAAGCATATGGCATAAGGAAAAAAAGAGCTAAAAAATCTCTTCTGGTTCAAAAGGAACACTGCACATAGGCAAAGTCCATTTTTCTACACGCTAAGCTCCTCCTTTCGTCTCCGTCCTCCAAGGTGTTATCCAATTATGATTCAGGGCGGTAGAATTGGTCTCCTCCTCTTCTTCTCGTGAGAATGCAGGTGTTGTTCGGTCTCTTCCTATCTCTTCTCCAATTAAGAAGGAATGTGCTGTCTGGTCTTCTTATCTCGTCCTAGCTGTACCTGCTAAAAGAAAAACATTCCCACAGCTTCTCTCGGACAATATTCCCAGCATCCAAAATCAACCTCATACAGAACCAGTTTGATTCCATTTTACAATTCTCATGACTACATAAACCATTCAGATCACACACTTTGAACCACATATTCATGATCATGACATGCTACCCCTCGGAGTTCAAAAATCAGAGACTATAATCAGTAGTCTCCATTTTTGCTACTATGTCAGCAACTACAATATTTCAAAGCAAAATTGGGTTACATAGTTCAGCTTAGTAACTAGCTTAACTCTATGTTAAAGTTACACAATATCATTAAAAATCATCGCATTTCGATTATGCATTCTATCTAGCAAAGCATTTGAGGTAGAAAAATGTTCTAATAGCATTTGAGGTAGAAAAATGTTCTAAACCTGTGCGCAGCCAAACATCAACCCTTGTGAGCACCCATTGACTGGGAGAGATTTGGAGGAACCCCATGTTAGGGTTAGAAACTCCATTAACAGTTCAAAGAGATAGTTGATTTGAACCCCATCCCTTGTTGAATGAAGATGTTCCTGTGGAAGAGGTGGTGGAGCCAACCGCCCATGTTAGACAATAAAGGTTAACCCAGCCACCTTGTTATTTCTGGGCCGGGGAGCGGATGGTGCTGACAAAGTCAAGGAGGAACCCACTCACAACTATCTTGTAGTAAGGCAGTGTATGCAAAAAGAAAACACAAATGTAAGAGTCATCATTGTAGGTTGCCAGACAGTAGTGTAGCAGTTACCAGCCCAGCAAGTGTCACGTAACAGCAGAGGCCAGAAGGCTTCCTTCTGGCTCGCTCTGGTATCTCAGTTTGATAAAACTGTTGCTCAAGTAGAGATAGCAACACTTCGTGTCCAAGTAGAAATCAAAGAGTGTTGTTAGAAGCACAAGTTCCTTAAGTGTAAAAAGACATCTGAT
Source organism: Intellagama lesueurii (assembly GCA_037013535.1). Classification (NCBI taxonomy): domain Eukaryota; kingdom Metazoa; phylum Chordata; class Lepidosauria; order Squamata; family Agamidae; genus Intellagama; species Intellagama lesueurii. Next base: position 74,446,698 of record JBAJHW010000006.1, read on the forward strand.
TGTCATTGCACAACTTTTTCTGATTTCATGTAGCTTGCAAATAGTAAGCTTTCCTGTATGATTTGTCATCAGGAGGTAAACATAGTATTTCTTGGCATCCAATTAATATTTTACACCTGTGAGACTTAGAATGCTTTCATGTTTCAGTAATTGCTAAGTATCTTGTCTGATTTGACCCTTAGTTTGACCTTTTCCACTTAACCTGCTGACTAGCTTGCCAGGCCCTGGTGTTGGTGTTCGTCCTGTTCTCTAGTGCAGCTGTCTCTCTTCGTGATACTTGTGGCTTCTACACAGCAAGCCCTGGCAGCAAATAAATTGAAATCCAGGAACATTGTTCCCTATTAATGTGTCACACCAGCGAAATGTCCCCCCATTTTCTCACGTCTTTCAGTCCCAGATAAGTCATGCGTTGCGGTCACATGACATATATCCCACAGTGTGTGTTCTGATGTGCTTTTGAAGTGCCATAACATTTAACATAATTGGATGCAGTATGTGTGGCTACACCTCTGTAGTGGGACATACATCTTCCACTTTATGTGCTATTCTCTGTTCCCCCCTTTTTAAGAAAAACAAAATTGACGGTTACATTGATATGTCAACAATACAACCTTGATGTGTACAAACTTATCTGAGGTGTTTGTGCCTCTTGCAGCGCTGCATTCCCCTCGGTGGTGGAGAACCCACAGCCCACTGCAGTGGTGGTCCTACACCATTAGGGGGAGTGATGCTCCACAGGCTTATTGTCTGGCATACCTGGAGGACTAGGGGAGTGTCAGAATATGCACCCTGTCCCCTCTACTTTTTAGATACCCTTCTCCTTTGACTATCGTCACCTCTCCTCCTTTTTCTTTTGCAATCCTTTGATATTTCACTTTCCATATTTCAACCCACCCCCCGGTACATATATCCCATGCAACACCTTCACCAAAAATGACAAGTAAGTCGCAACATGTCAAGTATAAACTAAACTGTGGTTACATGATAATAATAATAACCTTTGAACTGCAGAACTGGAAGGGACCCTATGGATCATCAGGTCCAGCCCATTTCAAGGAGGCCCTTTCAGTTCAAGGGGAATTGGACTCCCAACTTCTGGCTCTGCAGACAGAGACTTAAGCCACTGAGCTATCCAGCAGTTCATGATAATGATGCTTTAGGAAGAAACTCCACCCCCTCAGTCACCACTGTCTAGCAACTTGCACCACTCTGAGGCACTGCCAGCATTTGTAAGCCAAGCATAGGCTCCATTGCTTCAGTGCCAGAGAACAGTGTTGCATACACATCTCCAGGCACTCTGACATTGCCTTATCTGTTGAACAGTGGCAGCTCTCAACCATGGGTGAGGGTGGGCCCAACATTGGTCATGAATTGCATGTGCTGTTGAATCATACATACACAGAGCCTATATCCATTTGAGCACATACAGAGTAATAAACTGAGGAGCATGTTAATGATGTGTAGGCTCCAGTCTCTCTGATTGCTCTAATGTTTTCCCCATGTTTTCTGCCTATATACCTGGATGAGAATAAGCTTGGATATAGGAACAAACATTGTTCACCTTGTAAGCCTGTCCAATACTGATGCTTCAAATCCATATAGTCAGCAAATGGGCAAATCGATTTGTCATTTTGGTGCCAGTCCCTCAATAGGAAGCTTGACCCATTGGAGCTCTTGCCGTTGGCAAGATTCCTCTCTCTCTGACAGAAGTGTCAAGGTGACCCTGCAGAGAAAGACAGGGCGTTGGGCTTGTACCACTTGCCACCCTCCTTGTGTGACAAAGAGAGATTTTATTTTATCTTTACAGTCGCTGTTCCTCACATTAGTAATTAAGGCTTACGCCAATTCTGGAAGAATGATGAAAGAACTGGTAAGAAATTCTGATAATACATGAAGACCAAGTAATATGGACAGACAGAGTGTGATTTTTATGTGACCCACTATATATATTTTACATGTCTTTCTGTTTCTTTGAGAAGAAAATTACATTTTATTCCCTGATTGTTTCTTGAATGTTTCTTGAATGGGTAGGTGGGGGATAAATTCCCTTAAGAAAACAAGTGAGGAGAAATCATGATTAATATTTAGAAAAAATAGAGTACGGAGGAAAGAGTCGAGGATGCTGGAAACTAAGTTTGTCTTTTAAACTTTTCCAGAATACTCTTCTGATGATCAACAATGTAAAAATGTTTTAATTTCACAGCTAAACTAAATAAATAATTGATTTTGTTTGAATTGAAACACACATAAAGACTCCAATCAAAATAAAGAGTTTAGGGACCGGGTGAATCTTCATGCCTTATTCTATTTGTTGAAATAAAATACATTTTTCCCAGTCTACTTATTCATTGCATTATTCTTTGGTTTGCTGCTGTACTATTTTTCTGTAGGACTGATCCTAAAGCAATTCACAGTGCATCAAATGAACAGCAATAAGTATAACAATTTGAAAACATAATACTTTTTTTTTTCTGGATAGCTTGCTTTTGCAAGTTACTTTGTTCATGCAATTGAAAGGAGCAGATCTTCATGTTAAAAATGCAGATTTCTTTAAACTATTATGAACTGTTCTTCAGCACATCACCTGGAAAGATTGCTGTGGGTATTATATATTTTCATCTTTGCTGGGTTGAAAGTGGCACAACTTCAGAGAATGAGACAGACGGAAGATAAACTGACTGTTCAGCAAATTTGGGCTGAGCTCTGATCTTGCATTCTAAACTATTTTTGTGGATATTAATTAAGGTGGCCTTCAAATGGGCCTAGTTCCTTTTCTGTTAGTAGTAGTGAGAATTCAGCTAATCAAGAGTGGAAGAATTGTTCCACAATAGAAAAGAGTTTGTGACATTGTGCTTTTGGATAAACTGATGCTGCAAATAAAACTCTTGTTGAGGACAGTCGGACAATCGTTTGATGAAACCTGGTACAACTGTCTACTTTTCACACAGTTAAATCACAACCTCTGATTTCATATAAAAACCATAAAAAGTCTCTTTAGTTAATAGTGGTTATGAAAGCCTGATTTTCATTCTGCTTTGTTTCAGAGTAGAGTAGAACCTCCCATATCAGCAGAATCAGTATCCATGGTTTCAGTTGTCTGCGGATTACCGCAGCCCTATATACAACATACAAGGGGGGCAGGCCTTATGGCCTCTGTCCTGCCTCCTTGTGGCCTTTGTCCTACCTCCTATGTTGTATATAGCAGTGGTCCCCAACCTTGGGCCTCCAGATGTTCTTGGACTACAACTCCCAGAAGCCTTCACCACCACCACTTCTGCTGGCCAGGATTTCTGGGAGGTGAAGTCCAAGAACATCTGGAGGCCCAAGGTTGGGGACCACTGGTATATAGGGTTCACTACTGTCTGCAGTTTCAGGCATTTGCAGTAGATCATAGAATGGATCCCCCATGGATATGGGCGTCCTTCTGTATTGATTTTTTTTTAATTACAAAATTAAATCTGCTGGATCAGATCAAAGGCCTAACTAGTCCAGTGTCTTTTTCCCACTAGAGGACAAAGCAGTGCCTTTGAGGAGCCTATAAACAGGACATGGTTACAACATCACCCTCTTTTCTGTGTTCCTCAACAACTGGTACTGAAAAGCATATACTCCATGGAGATGGGATACAGTTGTCATAACAATCAGTTTTGACAGCTTTATCCTTCAGGAATTTAGGATCTAATCCCTGCTTAATCTGTCTTTGCGTGGGTACCTTATAGTACAGCATTCCATCATTTAGCTATGTGCTGTGAAATACTTTTCTAAAGCCCTATCCTGAATCACACCACTTAGCTTCGTTAGATGACCCTAAACTTCAGGATTATTGGGGCATTCTCTGTCCCATGCAGTTTTATACACCCCTGTTTTGCTCCCCCACCCTTTACATTTTTGCTAATATTGTAACTTTTTCTCATGTGGAAGTTGCTCTAAGACCATAGTAATTTGCTTGTCAATATTTTATATTGACAAAACGTTAATCCTCAAGCTACCACAGGCATCTGGAACAATCTTTAGAATTGCACTCACACAGTTGATGGGAAAGCTGGCCTCTTTTTTTCTGCAGATTATAACCCCAAACCATGTCATTTGAAACTATTTCTGGCAGTGCATTCTAGTGTAACAGACAAACCAGAAAGTCCAGTATGTGAAACTGTCTGCGACATAGAAGAATAATGAAAGTAAAATTAGACATAACCTCTTAGGTATCTCAAGTGTGGGATCACATAAGCAAGATCATGGCAGATAGAATTTGCAAGATTAAACTGTAGTACCGTCATAATCTCACCAACACAACCCAATGAAGGTTGCACTGGTTCAGAGTTTTGTGTTTTTTGATTCCCCATGCAAACACACACATACATACACTAAAAGCATCAGAATATTTACAATTAATAGCTTCTTGTGATAAATCTCTGACTGTAGAGAGTGAGTATCCTTGAATACTGTGAAGATTCAGAAGACATATTCCATATATTTTTCAAACTTTTCAATTGTAAGGGACTGGAACCTTGCCTTTGAAAGAAAGGCTTCGCTCAAGAGAAAAGTCTGAACCTGGCCTGGATTTCACACAGAAAAACAAATAGATCAGGCACACCAAATATGTAGCTGCTTACAAAAAGCAACCAATTGCACAATATATATTCCCTTTTCTCACTAGTTAGATTTGAAACAGTATTGAGTAAGGTGGGAATCCACCATGTCAAGTTAGATAACAGGGGGCCAGCATGCTATATCTAAAGTAAATAGAAGCTTCCTTTATCTGTGCCAGCTGGCAATTCTCACAGCAAATCAAATATGCCTTCAGATGAACCTTGACATCACATCTGCAAAATAAATAATATACAGAGCTTTGAAATTTTCTTAACAGGGATTTTTAAAAAACAAAAAAACAAATACCAGGATGAGCCTATAGTTTTCATACCAAATTGTTAATGTAATTGTTCGACGGCGCCGCAGTCTAACATTCCACTTCCATCACTTTCTAGAGGATTCTCATAGTAGGTGGGAATGTTTACAGTTCTTCAACATTAAAAGCCCTAGGGTCTATTGTTTAGTGTCGCTTGTGTTTCAGCTGCTGAAATCTAGACTTTGAGCTTGATTAACTGCCAGAATCAGCAATCTTCGCTCCCTCCTGTAACTGTCTCGGTACCCTAAAAACCTGTTCTGGAGGGCTGGCAAACTCTCTGGAGTAGGTTTGGACGCCATTAAGGGCTGCAGGGGTAAGAGAGGTGATTCTGTTAACACAGGATATGGAAATACACCACTGGATCGTGGCCTCTATGTAAAGCTATTTATACTAAGTATTGAGAAAGCTGATACTACAAAAGCAGTCATTAATCTTTTGTATCTAAAGGTGTGATTAAATAGATACAACGCCTGATTGCACTCAAAAGGATTGATTTGATAGGAACAAGCTCCTTTAAAGCAACCCTTCAATCTGTATGGGAGTTGCTCCACTGTGGCCCCAAAAAGTAGTAAGTCTACTGCTAGTCTTAAAAGGTTCAGATTGGGCACAAATCAGGGTCAGACTGAAGCACTATTCCCTGTACATCATGTAATTGCCGGGAAATATCTCACACTAGACCATGCTACACGAGCTATGTGCCCATGTGATCACACCCTAATTTTCACTGTTGCATGTGTGAGAGATGGCAGGAGAAGAACGCATACAGAATTTTCTCTCTCCTCATTTGTAGCAGAAAACACATTGCTATAATCCTATTTTCAGATATCCGCAGATAAATCTGGCAATATGCCTGCAGTGGGATTCTGTAACTAGCCCTAGAAATTCTAACGTAATCTCGAGGGTCCACAAAACAACTACTTTATAAGTTATATTCCAAAGGTTAAAAGGTAATTTGTCGATACCTTTTCTTCTTGTCCAGCGTTACTACAGCTCTTAAATGTATATATGAATGCACTGTTTACTCCCAATCAATATTTGCTCTACTCATTAACAGTACAGTGACCCACATTTTATGATTACTGAGATGTCATTATTTGCTTTAGGTGTAGTCTGTTTTAGAAGAAGAAGGTGTTGACTAGTATTGCAATCTTTGTAGTACAAAAAAATCTATAAATAATCCTACATAATAATAACTTAGAAACATACTAGGATCTTTCAGTTCCAAAGTCACAGTAAAACCATTTTCAATAATAGCTGTTTGAAGGCCAGAACTAAAATTAATACCCATCAATTTTATCTGTCTTTTTTTAATGTTTAAATTGAGAATAGTGACAAAAAAAATGACAACTTCTGACACCATAAAAACCAACAGGTTTATTACAGCACAAGCTATTGTGGACAAAACTGTGACTCTTTAAAGTGCCACCAGACCTTCTGTTGTCTTTTACTGCAACAAATTCACATGCTGTCAGTCCAGAAATTGCAAGTGCTTATATATCATATGTGCAAGTTTAGGATTGGAGAACCAATATTTTCTCCCAAACAACTGATCTTCCCTTTGTATGAATTCCACATTTTGTGCCAGGATTTAGGCAGCAATGACACTGGCAAACCAAATCATTCTGATTTACTGTGGCTTGATTCGCAACCTAGTTTACACTTCTCTTCTGATTAGGTGATCACATTGCATTTTTTGGAGATTGCATTTTTTTTTGGTGCCAGTGTCCACTATTCTGATGCGGTTTGATTCGCACTTCTGCCCACAGCCCCCTTCCTTTGATTCTACCTTCTGCCAATCCCTAGCTCTCCTTTTATGGCTCATTGTAAAGCTATTGGGCTGTTTAAAGTGTTGCATGGCACTAGGGGAAAGGGACAGTTTTTCAAAGTTCTCCATAATGCAGGGGTCCCCAACTCTTGGTCCACGGCCCGGTACCGGGCCGTGGCCGTGGCCTTGGCAGGACCGGGCCGTGGAGACAGATCTCTCGCCCCCCCGCATGCATGCCCCCCCAGGCATGCCCACCCGCACACACGGCCTGCCCACCCGCCCGCACAGGTGCCCTGCCCATCTGCGCATGCACACAGGCGTGCCCCACCCACCCGTGAGCACGCCCCACCCATGTGTGAGCGTGCCCCGCCCACCCATGCATGCGCAAGCGTGCACCCTGCACCCCGCGAGTGCAGGGGTGCCCCGCCCCCCATGCACGGACCTAAACTAGTATCTCAAGATAGTGATAAGGTGACTTAGCACTAAACTCAGTAGTTTATTTTTTAGAAAAAATCAGACAGTCTGGTGTTCCAGGTGAGATCACAACCAGAAAGAGAAAAGCATTATTATTTTTTTGTACTCCCAGGACACCATACCCAGTTGTGGGATTCTAGGAGTTGGGCTACAGAAAGTAACTTCTCCATTTTCTGATCACTCCACCTAGAAGACTGCATTTTAGCAGGAGGTTTTTAGGTTTGTCAGGCATTGTGGAAGAAGCTGGGACTATCTCAAAGGGACTGGCTGCACTTGAACAGAAACAGAAGCAGCTGCTCTTTTAAAAAGACCAGAGCCTGAAATGTGAGGTTGGAAAAATAATTTGTTAATACCAACGTTAGAATTGGGGAACATTAATTTATTATCCACAGTATTTTGAGGCAAAATTACTTAATTCATTAAATAAGCAAGAGGTAATTCACTAATTAAACAATCAGTTTTGAAATATGCAATGGGATTTTACATTGTGACTTTTCACTGTCGTCTACTAATGACACACGATGCTGACACCTTCAGAAGTTCTACTCTTGCCAGTTTCAGGTGGCCTTTTCCAGTTTGTTACTTTCGCATGATGTATTCTGCATATAAGTTAAATAAGCAGGGAGACAATATACAGCCTTGTCGTACTCCTTTCCCAATTTTGAACCAATCAGTTGTTCCATATCCAGTTCTAACTGTTGCTTCTTGTCCTACATATAGATTTCTCAGGAGACAGATAAGGTGGTCAGGCACTCCCATTTCTTTAAGGACTTGCCATAGTTTGTTGTGGTCGACACAGTCAAAGACTTTTGTATAGTCAATGAAGCAGAAGTAGATGTTTTTCTGGAACTCTCTGGCTTTCTCCATAACCCAGCGCATGTTAGCAATTTGGTCTCTAGTTCCTCTGCCCCTTCGAAATCCAGCTTGTACTTCTGGGAGTTCTCGGTCCACATACTGCTGAAGCCTACCTTGGAGGATTTTGAGCATAACCTTGCTAGCGTGTGAAATGAGTGCAATTGTACGGTAGTTGGAGCATTCTTTGGCACTGCCCTTCTTTGGGATTGGGATGTAGACTGATCTTTTCCAATCCTCTGGCCACTGCTGAGTTTTCCAAACTTGCTGGCATATGGAGTGTAGCACCTTAACAGCGTCATCTTTTAAGATTTTAAATAGTTCGACTGGAATGCCATCACCTCCACTGGCCTTGTTGTTAGCCATGCTTTCTGAGGCCCACTTGACTTCACTCTCCAGGATGTCTGGCTCAAGGTCAGCAACCACACTATCTGGGTTGTCCGGGGCATCCAGATCTTTCTGGTATAATTCCTCAGTGTATTCTTGCCACCTCTTCTTGATGTCTTCTGCTTCTGTGAGGTCCCTAACATTTTTGTCCTTTATCACGGCCATCTTTGCACAAAAGGTTCCTTTAATATCTCCAATTTTCTTGAACAGATCTCTGGTTTTTCCCTTTCTATTATTTTCCTCTATTTCTTTGCACCGTTCATTTAAGAAGGCCCTCTTGTCTCTCCTTGCTATTCTTTGGAAGTCTGCATTCAATTTTCTGTAAATTTCCCTATCTCCCTTGCATTTTGTTTCCCTTCTCTTTTCTGCTATTTGTAAGGCCTCGTTGGACAGCCACTTTGCTTTCTTGCATTTCCTTTTCTTTGGGGTGGTTTTTGTTGCTGCCTCCTGTACAATGTTACGAGCCTCCATCCATAGTTCTTCAGGCACTCTGTCCACCAAATCGAGTTCCTTAAATCTGTTCTTCACTTCCACTGTGTATTCATAAGGGATTTGGTTTAGATTATACCTGACTAGCCCAGTGGTTTTTCCTACTTTCTTCAGTTTAAGCTTGAGTTTTGCTATAAGAAGCTGATGATCAGAGCCACAATCAGTTCCAGGTCTTGTTTTTGCTGACTGTATAGAGCTTCTCCATCTTTGGCTGCAGAGAATATAATCAATCTGATTTCGGTACTGCCCATCTGGTGATGTCCATGTGTAGAGTCGCCTCTTGTGTTGTTGGAAAAGAGTGTTTGTGATGACCAGCTTGTTCCCTTGACAAAATTCTATTAGCCTTTGCCCTGCTTCGTTTCAAACCCCAAGGCCAAACTTACCTGTTGTTCCTTTTATCTCTTGACTCCCTACTTTAGCATTCCAGTCCCCTATAATGACAAGAACATCTTTCTTTGGTGTCAGTTCTAGAAGGTGTTGTAAGTCTTCATAGAATTGGTCAATTTCAGCCTCTTCAGCATCGGTGGTTGGTGCATAAACTTGGATGACTGTGATGTTGAAAGGTCTGCCTTGGATTCGTATTGAAATCATTCTATCATTTTTGAGATTGTATCCCAGTACAGCTTTTCCCACTCTTTTGTTGACTATGAGGGCTACTCCATTTCTTCTACGGGATTCTTGCCCACAATAGTAGATATGATAATCGTCTGAATTGAATTCACCCATTCCTGTCCATTTTAGTTCACTGACGCCCAGGTTGTCAATGTTTATTCTTGCCATCTCCTGTTTGACCACATCCAACTTACCAAGGCTCATAGATCTTACATTCCAGGTTCCTATGCAGTATTTTTCTTTGCAGCATCGGACTTTCCTTTCACTTCCAGGCGCGTCCGCAGCTGAGCGTCCTTTCAGTTTTGGCCCAACCACTTCATTAGCACTGGAGGTACTTGTACTTGTCCTCCGCTCTTCCTCAGTAGCATGTTGGATGCCTTCCAACCTGAGGGGCTCATCTTCCAGCATCATATCTTTTAGCCTTTTGTTTCTGTTCATGGGGTTTTCTTGGCAAAGATACTGGAGTGGCTTGCCAGTTCCTGCTCCAGGTGGATTGCGTTTAGTCAGAACTCTCCACTACGACCTGTCCGTCTTGGGTGTCCCTGCACGGCATAGCCCATAGCTTCTCTGAATGACTCAAGCCCCTTCACCACGACAAGGCAGCAATCCATGAAGGAGACTTTATTTCCTATGCAGCCTACAAATCCTTTAATGGAACTGTTGATTCTCTGTTTTTGTGTGAGGCTGCTTGTAAATGTGCATCATGTGTCCTCATTTTTTGAACTGTTTATGCAATGTCTAAGCAACTATGCTTAGTCTATGCATCTGTGAATAAAGCAAATATTACAAAAGGTCAAAAGTCTCCTGCAATTAAAGGAAATCAAACCCAAGTTAAGTGCTGCATCTTGGGAATATATCACCAATCATAGAAATGGGATACACCTCACATCCGGAATCACTTGCTTCCTTGTGTTGCAAAGATTGACCAGCCTTTCCCCTGCACAGCTGCCCTGGAACGTTGAATGCCACAGGGACACAGAAAGGAAATATGCCCCATGGCTACTGACGCTCATAGCCATATACTGTTGTTTTAAAGGTTAAAATCCTTTGGATTGCTTCTAAATGTGATTCTGACACAAGCCATTTAGTGCTGTTCAATCTCACCATTCCACTCCCAATTCATAAAGTATTTTCCCTCAAAGGTATTCATCCAGGTTCATACCTTATTCAATCAGCTTCTTTTGATTTCAGATAATCCATCTGTCACCTGTACTTGATAGATTTCTTATGGCTACTTAATCTGTTCTTATGTTCAGTGTGAAGTCTAAGCTATTTTATTTCCTGTCAACAACTCCCTCTTGGCAAACACCACCCAGTGGCCACATACCTTCTGACACCTCAAAGAATCTGATAAAAGGAAGACGGCTCCTTCAGCCCATTCAGAAAAACGGAGTACGAGCCACACGGCTGATCTTTACAGAAGCAAAGCTGAGGAGGCAAAATGAGCAAAGCAGCTGGTAAGTACATGAGGAAATGTTGCTTCCTTTTGAATTGCTTTCTTCCTCTTTGCTCTTGCTTGATACCTCTGGGTGAAGTAATGCAGAACAGCGCACTAACAAAGTTAAATAATGTCACACATTAATGGGAACTCAGGCCCTGAGGTTCATACCTTGTTCAATCAGCTTCAAATAAGGCTATAATTTGCTTTTTGGTTGTAGGCAATCTTTAAACCATTGGTAAAAGGAATGCTATTTATATTAAAAAGGCAATGGAGGCACTGAAGAGATTCCAATGTTGCAGCCACATTACAATCACCTTCTTTTTTTCTTCTCAGCATGACTAATAGTTTTGTTATGGTCTTATCAGTTTTCATGGAAAGTTCTGTGATATAGTTCTCTACCATAGCTGCCAAGGTAAGAAGTACAGCTGAAATTACAAACACCTTACATGCCATTGATTACAGTACTGAACTCCCATTGATTTCACTGCTTGATCTGTAAAATACAGACACGTTTTTAGGCTTGACAATGACACTCTCCCCAAATATTAATATGGCTGTTAATAACTGATTCAATAAGGGTGATTCAGCCAGCCTATTAACATTAGAGCTTTGGCTTCTTTAAAAAAACTGAGTGACAAGCCAGAATGCATGTCACTCAGTGTAACCACTGCCAAGGAGCTTGTCCACTTGAGAAAAAAAGTACCTGGTTTAGCATTTTTCCTTTCTGTTCTTTTTTCTTGTTAGCCAGACAATAAATTTGATCTTCTTCTCTCTGCCTTCCTTTGATTCTCTATCTCCCTGGGAGAAAACTATTATTTTGAAGAGGGCTTTCTTGTGGATAGCTCAGTGGTTTAGGTAGCTGGCTGTGGAGCCAGAGGTTGGGAATGTGATTCCCCACTGTGCCTCCTGTAAGTAGAGCCAGCCTATGTGACCTTGGGTGAGTTGCACAGTCCCAGGACGCCTCCAGAAGGAGGGAATGGTAAACCACTTCTGAGTAGTCTCTACCTGGAAAACCCTGAAAAGGGGGGTCACCATAAGTCAGAACTGACTTGACTTCACATTATTATTATTATGTTGTGGGGGTGGATCTCAGTGCTACAATGCTTCCTATGCAGAGTTTGTTTCTGTATCAGAGACTCCCAGTTTGGAAGGCTTTAACTGACTCTTTGTTAAGTTAAAAAGTGGGGACTCAAAAGACAAACTGCAGTGAGGAAGGAGTTTATAAGAATGTTCTTCCTTGGAAGCATTTTTTGGGACCAGACTTTTGCCGTACAATGTACACACCAACATTAGTAAGCCTCAGTTCTTTTCAAGATGAATCATGCCTACCTGTGGTCATTTGCTACACTAGTTTTGCCCATTCAGACAAGCCCTAAGTGTGCCTATGGGAACAACTTCATTCAGTTTGTCCAAATACTAATCCAAATAATGCAAATTTGTACCCTTTGCATTTGTGCATCACTGCATATACCAGTAATATTGATATTCTTGAAAGCTGCCTAATAAATGATGTCTCTTTAAACAAAGTCATCCAGTGCATGAAGATGAACAGACAATTGCCCATCTGTGTATGTGTCATGTCCTAACAGCTGTGTTCTTGTTCAAGTATATTTTTAATGTGTTATGGTTTATAAAGGCTGAGGTAAAAAGAGGTGCTTTGGTACTGGCCATTTTGTTGTTGTTTTTATGCTGACCAGACAACTCAAGGCTCAGTCCAATAAGATCAAGGCCTCTCCCCCCACCCAACATTTTGTGCTTTTTTTGTACTATTGACTTGCTCCAGGATTTGTTCTGTTGAGCAGAGTTTAGTGCAACAGTGCTTCCTATGAAGTGTTCATTTCCACATCAGAGGCTCCCAGCTGGAAACCTTTAATTAGCTCCAAAATTAGCTTTTAAAACTGGATGGGAGAAAATTCAAGAGGCAATGTTTCAGCAAGGAAGTAGGTTGATCAGAATTCCTTTCCTGAGAAGCCTAGACAAACAATTTTCAAAGACATCGTTCAGCACTCTTTAGCATGAACCACAACTAACTGTTCTCATTTGCTGTGGTATTTTTGTCCATCTGGTCACATCTTAATCTCGAGGCAATTTATCACTGACCCTTCAGCCACACTTTAACAGGAAGCAATAGAACAGCCAGAATCAGAAAACATTTAATGAAAGGCAGTGAAAAGCCTCAACAACACTTGCAAACAAAGATAATCAGGTCTGAGAAAATATGGGAATACAACGCAGAAAGTGCTGCCGTGCAACTATTTAAGATCATCATATATAAATTATGTTTTATTAAAAAAAACAAGCAAACAGCAAAAACTGCAATGAAGAGGGCTAATACTCTGGACAGAATTCTGTTATGTCCTGTCCATGCAATGCTGTATTGTGTGAACAGTTGGATAGTTCTGGAACTTACAGAAGAAAGTATTCAGTACCTCCTTATGCAAGCAGAAGTCCCATTCATGTTAATGGGTGTTTTCTGCAATTGTTTCCGAAAAAGAGATTGTATGGAACTATGTATGTGAAGTGTTAATTTCCACCTGTGTGCAACAGGATAGTTACTTCTATCATTCAAATTTGTGTTTCAAATGTAATTCAGTTCCCCAGAGGCACATGGCTGGGAACCTGAGGCTGCCTTCTAGCAGGTTGGATTAAAGGGATAAATTTCAATTTTTCAAAAAACAGAAAGCCACGATATTAATAGTTGAAATTTACCCAGAGGTAGGACTTATTGAGTTCAATGCTAACTCTCACGTAAGTGGATGCCAGCCACACTGGCATGCATTAAGTCTGTGAAGGAAGGAAGGAAACAAAGATTTTGTTGACAAAACCTTTGGTCTAGATGGTCTAGATAGAAATCCAATAAATAAATAAATAAATAAATTTGTTGACCAAGAGTACAGGTGGCAGAAGTACGGCCTGGCTGGCTTTAACAGCGTACCTAGCCTCTTACAAGCAACCTATGCATGCATGACTAACTGAAGAAAAGAAATTCTTCTCATATGTATTTTTCCCACTGCCAAATTAATAGCTTCTATTTCCTTTTCTTTTTGTTTACTCAACAGAGAACAAAAAAAGAGATCAGAAATGCCCTTTTATTTCATTGAGGAAGAACCACACCAGCTTCGCAAGCAAACAATTCCTTAGAAATTGCTGTAGGACTAGAAAATTCCTGTGGCACTTTTGGCCTTCCTGGTTTTCTTTCAGGGGTGACATTAAAAATGATAGTATAGGAACCTAATCACTCATTAAGACAACTGTGTCATTTGCAGTGACATCAGTTCTTTTTAAAAAATGAAGCATGGAAGAGTGGCCTTGGGTTAGGACTATAGCACACAAGGTCCCAGTGTGACCTCTATGAACACACATCCTGTTGCATAAAACCTCCCTTCGATGTCAGAGGTTTAAACCTCCCCTCCTTGTATGATGTATGCTCAATGTTAATATTTGCGAAATATTAATACTGACATCACTGCAAGTAGTTTATTTAGTGTAACAGTTGACTTACAATATCAGGATTAAGCTAGAGGAAACTGAGTTTACGTTTAGAAACTGATTTCAAGTTATTCTTCCAGTGATGTATTTCTTCCAGTGATTTATTCCCCCTAGACTGAGCATTGAGATCTGCAAACAAAGTTCATATCTACCCTCTGACAACCAATCACACAATAAGAAAAGCTCATCTGCAAGATACAGAACATGAGAAAAATGCTAGGATGTGTCTTTTACTTCTTCAGGGAACTCCAGCTGGAAATAAGAGCTCGGTGGCATGTCTGGCATTCTTCAGCTCTCAAAGGAAAAGGACAATCAAGCTTACCTTTCCACAACTGTGATGTTGGGGAAATGGAATGTAACACCTCTTCAGGCAGTAGTTGAGAAAGAGAAATTGGGATTCTAGCCCCATTCTTTTTCCATCATGATAGCCATCATTTTCATGGACGTTACAAAGCACAGAAGAGCTAGAAATCCTTAAAGCTATAGTTTAAGGCAGATATGGGCTGGCATCAGGCTTCAGGGAGTCCCTTTTTTTTTTTTCAAAGAAGATCCACCAGTTATAACCAAATAGTAAACACGGGAAGCAGAGAATCAGTGGAATTGGTTGCCTACTGTAGCCCCGTCATCCTACACAATACAGATACATCTGCATTTAGTAACTGTAGATTAGCTCTTTGAACATAAAGTTCTCAAAATTGGCCAGCTACACAAAAATTTAGTCAAATGTGATGAATCAGTACTTATATCATACAGGTGAAAAACATGAGGTTAAGAGATAGTACATGGACAATCATGGCAGGGATTTTTTTTTTAAATCACATTTTCTTTTCTGGTGTTAAATTGTTAAAAATCAGACACTCTTGCCAATCTACTGCAAATCATCCAGAGATTTATCAGTAGATTGCAATTGATCTTTTGGGCATTTCTGGCTTCAGTCCCACTCCTTTACTTGGAATGGCCAGGGAAATTGCTTTTTATGTTGGTTTCAGTTTCTTAGGAAACTGTAAAGATAGTCTCTGTCATTAAAAAAAGAGACAGTCTTTAACCTTCTCCCTCTGATACTAAAGCTGTAACTAAATGGTCAAAATTTGCTCCGATTATAAAACAGGTGAATCTGAAGTATTTTTTTTACTGACTACATGATGCAAAGACTGTTTTGAATCGATTCAGCTCTTTTTGCTCCCAAAATGGCTTTTTTTCCTCTGATCCTGGGAGAGACCTACTTTTTCAAGCCAAAACAATTAGAATGGGCTTTATCCCGCATGGTTAGTTGTAATACATTCTTGTAAAGATTGGGGGACATGTCTGTACGTGATGTTTCAGTGATGCAGGCAGTAGGCAACGTGATGCTGAAGACTGGGGGAACATGTCACTGCATTTTTTCCTCTCCTCAGATCATCCTCTATTTTTTTATTTTTTAGAAAAATTCTTATGTATATGAGATTAGTACTAGATCACCCTATCACTGGGTCCTCATTATTATTACTTCTCATATTTACACCCCATAAAAGGTTTGGCAGAGGTGAGACTAAAGGAAGGAAGGATCATCAGAGGTAGAACCAGAGGAAAGCAGGAAAGTAAGGGGGGCTGGAATGCGAATCTCTCTGCATCCAATATGAATGGTGAACTCCTGAATCAATCTGCAGCTCCTGTATGAATATTGAGTTCAATTTCAAACATAATACAGGCTGCAAAGCAAATCCAGTTTAGTCACACCCTAAACAGCATAGCATTAGCAACAATAGCGAGGGAAAACTGTACCTTCTGTTGAGTGACAAGACACCATCCATGAAGTCTGTTGGTTTATTCACTGGCTGCTCTTAATTAGAGCTTAGGAGTTTCCATTTAAAATCTCTTTTAAATCTAAGAATCTAGTGTGGTGGATTTAGAATACAATTCACTGGCATTTCTATTTGCTACCATCTATTTATTTTACTTAATCATAGTTGAGTTTTGTTCATTAAGCACATTTTGTTCATTGCTAGTAACAGGTATTTGTCTGTTCAGTTTCCCCTCTCTTTTTGAAAACAAAACAAAACAACTAAACTAAACAAAAACACCTTAACTTCAGGTTATCACAACTTTAAATAACATAGCTTGGTCTAAGGGGTGCTACATGTAAAACATTTGTAAAACATTTGGTGAAATGCAAGAGCATTGGCAAAAATCCTATTGGGTTGCACAGTGTAACCCCAAAATTTCATGACAGGCATGCTGACTGTTATGTGCTCTAACATATTCAGATCATACATGTGGTTACGTGCCTGAGTGAATGACAGATGAACAGAAAATGGCAAAGACCACTTACCCAGTTTCATTTATGGACATAGTATTTGCAGTAGGATTCTGGCCATTGGAGAAATGTGAGGGTATCTTTTCTCTCCTATTCTGGCTCTATGGAAGTGATTATAGATGGTTAGAGCAGAAGCAGCCATAAAGCAACAGCAGAAAATCCTTACAGGCTAATTATGCACAAGTGCCATAGCAGGAGCTTCTAAAATTTTGAAAGTAAATACCAACCATTTGAATTCAGTTCAGAAATGAACAGACCACAAGTGCAGTTCTTCTGAAACTGACAAAAAGTATGAACTATAGAATTGTTCCACAACAGAAGTTTCCAAACTATTTTCAAAGCAGACCAATGTGCAATGCATGACAATAATCCTGCAGCTGCTGTGCCATAGTTATAAGGTGTGGCTGGACTGTCCTAGCTGAAGTGTTGCCACAACTTACGGCAATAGCCATAGATGATAAAGCATTCAAAACTTCAGAGGCAACATGAGCCTTTAGTGATAAAGCCAGATGCAGGACAAGTTCTCAAGCTGCCAAGCTGCTCTTTTAGAAGAAATTATACACCATTCTCCAGAAATGGTTGAGTATTAACCCCTTGTGCACCCACAGTCCTTCCTACAGTTGGAGGCACTGCATATTTCCCCTAAATATTGAGGGAAGAAACTGCAGTTGGTCACAAGCAGAATGGGAGAGAAGAAACAGGAACCAACATGTGACACTAATAATTATTATTATGTGTCATCAAATTGATTCTACCTTATGGCAACTCTTCCCCTGCCTCGGGTTTTCAAGGTATAGAATATTCAGAAGTGGCTTGCCGTTCCTTTCTACTGGGGGTGCACTGGGACCTTGCAGCTTGCCTGAGGCTGCACAGGCTGGCTCTTCTCCCATGGAGGCACAGGAGGAATCAGACTTTCAGCATCTGGATACCTAACTCACTGAGCTATCCAGCCAGCCATGAGGAAGATTTTGTCCCTTGCATTTTTTTTTAAACCACATTTCCCACTAGGGTGTGGTTTAAAAAATGTAAGGAAGATACTAGGTTTGAAGGGACAAAATTTTCCATCCTTTCCCGTAAGGAAACCACAGCTATAGAAGACTTGTTGAGTTCTGCACAATCTCTCGTGCATAAGAGCAACCTGAAAACCAAAATAACGACAACACAACCAATACATATTAAAGATTTTTTTGTCTTTTCCAGGGGGTCCTCTGAAGGCTGTTGGCATTGATTACCTGAGAGAACAGAACACCTTTCTCCACCATACCAATGACTATGCAAACAGAAGCCTGATTGTGAGACGTGGGCAAGAGTTTAAGCTGAAGCTGGCTTTTAGCAGGGAGCTGAATGAGGATGACAAAGTCCACTTGCAGCTCAGCTTTGGTAAGCACTGCCAGCATATCACTTTTTCATTGATAAAAATATCACTTTTTAATTAATAAAAATATACATAGAAATATGTATCCAAGTATCAAATCTTCAGAGATTCTGCAGTCTGTAATCACAAACCATAAGGATGTCAGTCAAAGCTGAAGCAAATTCATAAAGATTTCCACCATTTTCTGAATGACTTAGGATTTCAGAACTAACTCAGTTTTACAGAGAAGTGCAGTTTTTTTTCCAGGACTACAGTGAGTAAGAAGGGAAAGCATAGGAATGAACAGACATAGCAATGGAATGTATTTTGTATGTTACACTGATGCACCCTCCTTATTCATTCCGGTGGTCCATTCTGTGCAGTTGTATCCCAATGGAAGCAAGCATGTTAGGAGTATGTGTATTAGGGCAGCAACTGAAAATGGGGAAGACAGACAAAAGCTGGTGCTTTGACATCTTCTATTACAGCCCTTATTAAATTGTTAAATGTTGTTCTCCTCTTCCTCCCTTTCCTTTTTATTATTACCCTATCAAAGATTGTAAGGGATCATGTCTATTCTGACTTCAGATGCAATGGCTCTAAACAAAGATGTTGCATTGCATCCAAACCAAACTCTAAGATTTTTCAGCCAAGAGGTTTGTTTCCTTCCTTCACTTAAACAATTGGCTCTAATGATCTGTAACATTTACTTCTCATTGCATGACCAAAGTATTCTAGATTTCCACATTTTATATGTCTTACCATTTCTAGTTCTTTATTCATTCACTTTCATACTCTTCATTGGTTACCCTCTCAATCCAAGGAATTCTTTAACCCCTTGTGAAAAATGTACATTGCATGTGCATGCTATCTTTAGGGTAGCATGTGTTAAGACATGGGATTCCATACCATATGAAACATACCATGTTAAATGTTACTCATTAGTATATTTTTTTAAAATTTCAGGTGAAAAACCAATGGAATCCAAAAAAACATGTTTATCTTTGAATGCAAGGTCAGGAGAAAATGATCAAAAATGGCATGCCAAGATCTGTCAAACAAATGGAAAAGAGGTACATATGTATGGAATATCATATATTTAAATGTGCACTTAATAGTATGTATTGATTTATGTGTTAACAGCTGTCACACATAAGATGATTTAAAGGGCTAGATGAGATAGATTTCTGTCATGGTGAATCTTCCAATACTTTTCCTTTATAAGCAGTAGTGCAGTGGTAAATTTGGGAATGTAAGTGATCATGACGCCAGTCCAAACATAAAGAGAGTTCAAAAATGCATGCAACTGTCCGCCAGATCAGTCCATATCCATAAATAAGCAGTAGGTCTTTTGTAAAGTTAATGGCTCTTAATTCAAAACAATCCACTCTCAAATACTTTGTAGTTTGGCAGATATATTGCAACGTTATACTGGAAAATACATTTCTTTGTCAGCTACTCTGAAAATTGCAATTAAGTTCAGAGGGAACAGGAAAGCTGAGGAGAGATGATAGGTGTCATAGTCCCTGCTACTGAGAAAGTTCAAGGGCTTCAATCCTGCAAGCCCTGGCTCCACTATAGAACTGTTTGTAATTTATATACTGTATTTCTTGGTATCAAGGAATGAGCAGGTGATGAAGGGATATGGGAATCAAGAAACATACAGTAAATAAAGTATAACTCCAGGAGCTCTGTAAATGGTGCTGTGTCCAGTTTCCCCTTGCACAACAACATAGTAAATCAGCCAAGGAACCATGTTGTGAAACATAGGAACAAACTGTTTTCAAAAGCAGAATATCAAATATAAGTATCTTTAATATCAGGCAAAATCTAAAGAAACAAAACAAAACAAAACAAGGCAAAAACATGTGGCATTTTATAGACTAATTATTATATTTTAATGTGAGCTTTCATGGACAAGTCCACTTTGTCAAACATATGGAAATAGTTAGATCCTGGTTCAGTCTTGAACCATTATGGTCTTCTTCATGACATACTGAGAGCAGTGGAAGGAAGGATTAGAGGGGAAGGACAAAGAAGGGAGATGTAATTAATATAATGTCAGCTCATGGGTGAGGTGTCCATAGTCAGAGGCCAAGAACTGTTTAAGGTAACATAATTCTAAAAACTGAATTAAGAGGAATTAAAGATACAAATGTGAGTGCAAACAAAATTTCTGTGAGTGAGGAACCAACTGATAGCAATGCCTAAATGGGAGAAAGGAAACATGTAACAATTAAGAAAATGTGTAGACTAAGCTCAGTTTGTTTTTTAAGCTGTATTTTAAAGAGCATGAATGTATCTCTGCATAACCCCTTCTCTAAGAAGATGCAAATGCAATCATGAGGAAAAGAAACAATGTGGGAAAAGCAGGTGGATCTTTCTAAAATCAGATGAAACAGATTTTTTAAAGTATGTTGCATGCTTCTAATTTTGCTGAAAGCAGCTGCTTCCAGTTTGTTATATTTGATTTTAATATTTTATGCTATTAAATATAAGATGCATTGAGATGATTCTGTTGAAAATTCCTTGAGATAATGTTTTAGCGTATAATGATAGCATATGCACTCTAGAGATTAGTAAATGTAAAGCTTTTTTCCTCACCAAAAGGAAAAGAGAGGTGGGAACTAACACACCACATATTCATAACCAAATAAAGCGAAATGACATAAAGACAGCGGAAAAACAAAGATATAGTGAGGGAGAAGGAATGTTCCCCCAAGTAAATCTGTGCTCTAATATGGGGAGTCAAGACAGACAATCCCAAAAAAGTCTGAATGATAAGAGCCTCAAGGAATCTTATTTCTGTAAGACAGAAATGTGGGTGGGTAGGTGGGTGGGAGTACCTGACAGCTGTAAGCCATCCAGCAGATTCCGTTATCTTAATATTCACTGAGCTATGTTCACATTTGCACTGACCCAGGGGAAATTTTGTGGTATATTTTATTATGTGGAGTGTCGTCGTCCAATGTTGATTTTGTGTTTTTCTTAGTGTGTGATAGCCGTAAGCAGTCCAGCAGATGCAATTATTGGAAAATACCTTCTTAAGGTAGTAACAGGATCCAGCATTTATTGTCCTGAGAACAATTTCATCTATGTTTTGTTCAATCCTTGGTGTAAAGGTAACTACCATGTCCAAAGGCTTTATTTTCTATTACTACTGTGCGAGGAGTGTGTGTGTGAGTGAGTGAGTGAGTGACAAAAAGATGTGTCTCTCTTCTCCTCATAAAAACAGTGAAATCTCACTCTATGATAATTCCAAAAGTATAACAGTATGTAATAAGATTATCAGGCTGTCCAATACTGGGTTTTTGTGTGTGTGTGTGTGGTTTTATTCTTCTGCCACTCAACAATATAATCATTTTACACATGAGTAAATAAAAAGCATAGGTACAATACTCAATATTCTGTCACTGCAAACAGAGCTTATAAAATCCTGAATTTGAGCTCTTTCTATTCAGGTTTATTTAAAAAATGGCTATCAGTTATAACACCTATACAGTATATAATTCCCAGTAACATAGATAATATGGCTATGTATAACAGTTATTCAAAGTAAGGCATTATTTCACTCAAGCTCTGACTGGGGGCTTCTTACAATTACTTGGTTGTCCAGTGTAAGAAACAGGTGGCCTTTCACTTGATCTAACATGGTTCTTATAGCAGGGTTAGGAAATACGTGGTTATAAAATGTGCTGGTTCTTATTGCCTATCTCACATTCCAGGATGGTTTGTTTTGTGATTGGTCATTGGAAGGCAAGCATGGACTTAATTTTCAGGTCTAATTTCCAAGACATGTGTCTCTCAAAAAATTTCATTGTGGAAGGAAAAACCGGCTAATCATAAGGAATACATATTTCCTTGAACCTCTGCTCCTATCGGACTTTGTCCAGGATCTAACATCTAGCTCCTAGATGACAACCCAGATAATGTGGTTGCTGACCTTGAGCCAGACATCCTGGAGAGTGAAGTCAAGTGGGCCTTAGAAAGCTTGGCTAACAACAAGGCCAGTGGAGGTGGTGGCATTCCAGTTGAACTATTTAAAATCTTAAAAGATGACGTTGTTAAGGTGCTACATTCTATATGCCAGCGAGTTTGGAAAACTCAACAGTGGCCAGAGGACTGGAAAAGATCAGTTTACATCCCAATCCCAAAGAAGGGCAGTGCCAAAGAATGCTCCAACTACCGTACAATTGCACTCATTTCACACGCTAGCAAGGTTATGCTCAAAATCCTGCAAGGTAGGCTTCAGCAGTATGTGGACCGAGAACTCCCAGAAGTACAAGCTGGATTTCGAAGGGGCAGAGGAATTAGAGACCAAATTGCTAACATGCACTGGATTATGGAGAAAGCCAGAGAGTTCCAGAAAAACATCTACTTCTGCTTCATTGACTACGCAAAAGCCTTTGACTGTGTGGACCACAGCAAACTATGGCAAGTTCTTAAAGAAATGGGAGTGCCTGACCACCTTATCCATCTCCTGAGAAACCTATACGTGGGACAGGAAGCAACAGTTAGAACTGGATATGGAACAACTGATTGGTTCAAAATTGGGAAAGGAGTACGACAAGGCTGTATATTGTCCCCCGGCTTATTTAACTTATATGCAGAATACATCATGCGAAAGGCCAGACTGGAGGAATCCCAAACCGGAATTAAGATTGCCAGAAGAAATATCAACAACCTCCGATATGCAGATGATACCACTCTGATGGCAGAAAGTGAGGAGGAATTAAAGAACCTCGTAATGAGGGTGAAAGAGGAGAGTGCAAAAAAAAAACACGGTCTGAAGCTCAACATCAAAAAAACGAAGATCATGGCCACTGGTCCCATCACCTCCTGGCAAATAGAAGGGGAAGATATGGAGGCAGTGACAGATTTTACTTTCTTGGGCTCCATGATCACTGCAGATGGTGACAGCAGCCACGAAATTAAAAGACACCTGCTTCTTGGGAGGAAAGCGATGACAAACCTAGACAGCATCTTAAAAAGCAGTGACATCACCTTCCCGACAAAGGTCCGCATAGTCAAAGCTATGGTTTTTCCAGTAGCGATGTATGGAAGTGAGAGCTGGACCATAAAGAAGGCTGACCGCCGAAGAATTGATGCTTTTGAATTGTGGTGCTGGAGGAGGCTCTTGAGAGTCCCCTGGACTGCAAGGAGAACAAACCTATCCATTCTAAAGGAAATCAACCCTGAGTGCTCACTGGAAGGACAGATCCTGAAGCTGAGGCTTCAATACTTTGGCCATCTGATGAGAAGAGAAGACTCCCTGGAAAAGACCCTGATGTTAGGAAAGCGTGAAGGAAAGAGGAGAAGGGGACGACAGAGGATGAGATGGTTGGACAGTGTCACCGAAGCTACCAACATGAATTTGACCCAACTCCGGGAGGCAATGGAAGACAGGAGGGCCTGGCGTGCTCTGGTCCATGGGGTCACGAAGAGTCGGACACGACTAAACAACTAAACAACAACAACAAAACATCTAGCTCCTAGTTATATATATATAAAATACCTACTGGCTATTTTGCCAGACACCTCCCTAAAAGAACTGAAGATATGATGAGACCTGGCTGACAAGACTGACAATTAAGAAACTTTGAACAGTCCTGCTTAGGCCTTTCTTGAACCACAGTTCTACTAAAGCAAAGTACAGGCTGAGAAATGTCATATAATTCACTTGTTCCTTGACAGTATCACTCACAAAGGGCTTGGAGAATTGCTGTTTTGTACATTATTTCCCCCAAATAATGTATGAGGAACTCTAGCTTGCAGTAAAGAAGGAAGCTAGTCAATACCCTTCTGGGCATCTTTTCGGCTGACTAGACATAGCTGAAATCATGCACTGTTTTGACTCAAGGCTATGATGCCCAATATTCTTCTTGTGGATCTAATTAACAGCTCAGGCTGTGTATTTTTAGGAGTTTCAAGACACCTGATTGGTGGAATAAATGCATCTTCTGGCTGCTTTCTTTCTGCCAGTGTTTTGTCATTCCTCTCTCTTTTTGGGCTCCACATTCTTCCTATACAGAGAAATTAATTAGGCACTTTTCCTCTTGAGTCATTGATACAGGGTGGCCCACTGTATCTCAAACAGGAAAAGAATTATGGGAATATGCTCAATATTCAACAGTAGAAATACATATAGCCAGCCATCCAAACTGCTTTTGGACATCTGTAGTTGGAAGATGGCAGCCAGGCCACAAATTTGAATTCAAGTTCTTCCATAGTTTTATATGAATCTCTACCAGACTCTCTTAGCATTTGAAAGCCACAGATGTGGTGTCACACCAGTCAGAGAGTGTTGCCTTTCAGCCTGAGTTTTGGTCAGCTATATGAAAAAGTGAATAATACATTATGTGTTTGCTTTAGCGGATTCTGTTTTCATGGCGGACAATGATGAAAGAACCGAGTATGTGCTGAATGATACTGGTTATATCTATGTTGGATCAACAAAAAACATACGAGGCAGGCCTTGGAATTTTGGACAGGTAAGAGATTGCATATTTCTCTTTATTTATATACAAATACACACTTCTGTTTCATTTAATTAAATGGTATGAATGTAAAATAATGTGTTATTATGTACCATCAAGTCACTTCTGCCTTGGTGACCTTCACAGGGTTTACAAGGTATGCCAGATGTTCAAGGAATTGTTTAATATTGCTGTCCCCCAGTAGGGTTTGGAGAGGACTGGCATGGTCTAAATAGGGTCGCTTGAGGTCAGGGGGAGGAGCAATATGCCATTTGGAATTATCTTTGCATCCAAATGGCATACTGACCCCAAACAACTCCATTTAGTCTGGCTCTTTCCACTGTCAATTTCTGGCTTAATAAACAAGCCATTTTAGGATATCAGCAAATTGAACATTTCCTCTGCAGAGGGGCAGGAGGAAATTGTTATTTTTTTTCCCTCTGCTAGACCATCACTGATGTACTGAATCACTTAGAATGTATTTTAAAAGTATTTTCCTTGCCTTGTGTATAGTGCAAATGAAAAAATTGCTTGCAGCCACAGTTTCAATCAGCACTTCACAAAAAAACCCCAAAGAAAATATATTTAATTTAACCTAAGTGATTCAGCACATCAGTGATAGTCTAGCAGAGGCAAAAGATAATAATTTCACTTCCATTCAATTTCCTCTGCCAGGGAACAGGGGGAGTGTTTCATTTGCTGATATCCTGACATGTCTCGCTCATGAAGCCACTTCACAATACCAGAAATTGACAACGGAAGGTGCCTTGGCAGCTTTGACAGCTGCAAGGCTTGATTTTGGTCCATCCCCAGCACATGCTGGAAATGAACCCCACCAAAAAAAAATAGAAGTCCCTGAGAAGTGCTCAAAAGATGCGGGTAGAAGCACTCTAGGGACGGATTGGTTTTCTCTAGCGGTCAGTCTGATCATTGAACAAAAGAGCAAACCAACTCCGCAGCACACCAAACAGTAGGACAAATGCCTGTTTGATTGAACCCCAACTATCATTTAGTTCTTTCCTTCCCAGAATTGTCCTCCATGACAGTAATTACATTGTCACAAATGTGATATTGTCACAAAAGAATTGGTGCTATGTTATCCTTATTTTCTCCCACCCCCCACCCCATCTTGAGTCATGTCTTAAATTATAACCACTCTAACTAGATTGGCAGGAGGGGTGTGTGTGTGTGATGCATTTGTTCAAATTTTTCAGAATTTCTCAGTACAAGAGGGTTCTCCAAAATGATGCATACCCACAAATTTCACAACAGAATATACAGGAATATGGTTTCTGGAGAGTGGGAAAGAAAAAAGTGTCTTTTCCACCTTCACACCTGAAATCGCTTTGTGTGAGTCTAGAGAGGGGAGTTTTGAAACTATAGCCTGTCTCAGCTGTAACTCCCTTGCCAGCAAACTTGCTGATGCCTCTTTAATTCCCCCCGCCAAAACCAGTCAAGGAATCATGGTATGGGTGGGTGTCTCAAGTGTGCACTGGGTGCAAAGAATTTTGTCTAAGCATTTTTGTCATATGACCATGTAGATAGTCATGAATATGTTGTGGGTAGCCATTAAGCTTTAGATTCTGGCATGGGGTGCTTTCACATTTAGAGGTCATAGTGCTTCTATCCAAAGTAGCACTATTCCATCTTTTTCATTTAATTTTTTGTCTGTTAAGAAAAAGATAGAACAAGCAATAAGAAATCATGGGAGGTTTCCAAACTAAAGATGAATGAAACAGGATGATTGTTCATTAAAGGCCTTGGTTGGAAATACCTTCTGAGTAGCACACCCAAATAACGTCATTACATTTAAAAACACACACACACACACACAAACAAATTGTAGCTTATTCCTATCATTGGAGGGGTAAGAAGATAGAGGCATGCTTCTGGCAATTTTCAGTGGGTGTTTTGGCCTTTAAAGGCTGAATTAATGCAATGTTCTATAATAAATATACTATGTTTTATGCATTACGAGAGAGCCATTTATATATTCAAATACGATGTCTGCATAAACTCATTTCTGTAATTATCAGCACTAGCCTAGATGTTACTGTATATGCTGATTAAACATCATTCCCTTCTGAGCAGCAATGATGATTTCAGCCAATCACTTTTTTATTAGATGTCAGAATAGCACAGTTCACATCTGAAATCCCTATAAAGAATTTAGATTGCAACAGCAGCAGCTGCATTAATTAAAGGAAAGGGAATTTTCCAACTATGAGCAATATAATGATGGGCAAACTATGATTTCTAAAACAGTTCGAGGAAGACGTTTTGGATTGCTGCATGTACCTTCTAGACAAGAGCCAGCTGAAGCTGAATGCTAGAAAAGATCCTGTGATCATCTCTAGGGTCATGTCCGCTTTGGTATGTTCATCAATAAATACTTTAACACAGATTGGTGTATTTTAGATCATGGGAATGAAAACTGTAAAGCTATTCCTTTCGGAGCTTATACCTTAGTTATTCAGAGCCAGTTCAAGGGATGTCTTGCTCCCCAGTCGTGGTTGCTATAGAAGCATATAACAAAAGAATTAAATTAAATTAAATTAAAAATCATGCAAGAAGTAATAGCATAAGTACTATTCACACACCGAGTGTTGTACAGTACCAGGTGATGACTCTGGTCTGTTCCATGCTTTTTGTGTAGAACTGCGCAACATGGTAGTACTGGCCAAGTCTTGCTGTGAACAGCAAGTATCTGGCAAGAACAGGTCTAAGCAGAATGAAGAGTCTCAGGGCACTCAAAGATGCTTCCTAAGGAAACCTGCCCCCTCTTTGCCACCACAGTTTCCTTGAATATCTAGGCAGCATTTGGAAATGTTAGTTTTAAGGCAGTCCAAAAGCTACTTTTAAAAGCTTGCTGGTACTGACCTGCACTGAAGTCAAGAATGTCTCTCTAAAGGAGCGGAAGACAACTTCCTGCTTAGGTATTCTCATCGGGTTGGTCGGCAACATCAGATAAGAGATTTCAGCCAACCAGAGAGAAAGCATTTTTGGCTACAGCATCCTCCTTATGGGACTCTGTCCCCAGGGAAACACAACACGTACCTGTCCTGTTAGCTGTTGTTTTGTTCTGCAATATACTGGGTTAAACAGAGGGAAAGCGCCTAGAATGTGGGGGTAATTGTCTGGAGATAATCTTAATTTCAGAAGCATTTTCTCCAGTGTTCAGACAAGATATGTGGTATATGCTAACTAAATTATTGGGTTGGAGGCAGGATGGAAATTATGGATTAACCCAATGAATCTATAGATGCTGGCCCAGTGTGTCTTTCAGTTAAAATGACTAGTAGATTGGTCACATTCGTACAAAAATGCTGTAGGACATTGGTCTTTTTGATTCCATGTTATAACTACCCAAATCGGCTACACATCCCTGTTTATCTGAATAATACAAGTCTCCTGCTTTGCAGGTCAAAAGCCCAGGGTGGCTTCTATAGGTGAGCTGAGAGGAGTCCGTTGGGTGTTCGTCTAGCAAAGGTTCCACAGTTACAGAGGTTTTCTCAGAGGACAGTGGAGGAAGTCAGGCTATATCGATCTGTGTTCTTCACCTGCGTTTTAGGTTAATTCTGATGATGATCGTGGAGTGCTTTTTGCAAGCTGGTCAGGACACTATCAAGGTGGTACCTCTCCTCTGGCCTGGACTGGAAGTGTCCCAGTTTTGCAGCAATATTACAAAACAAAGAAAAGTGTCTTTTATGGTCAATGCTGGGTTTTCTCTGGAGTGCTTACCACAGGTAAGGCACACCTCTCACAGGCAACTGTTTCTTCTGTCACTTTTCCTAAATTTGCTTATGAATTTGTTTTGATGAAAATAATGCAAAATGTATATGGCTAGAAGCATCATAACTTGGAGTATTAGGTAGTGGGAAATACGACAGATGGCCTGTTGTTTTTATTTGTAGCTTTCCCAGAAACGTGGTTGGCCACTCTTGGATTCAGGACTAAATGTTCTTGGTCTGATTCAGAAGGTTTTATTTCATCCTCTTCTGAAACTGTAACACAGAAGATTCACTGAAATCACTCCCCCACTTAAAGGCCCGTGGCAGCTCAAGTCTGGTACCCTATATCCAAATAGCAGTGGCGTCTCATCCCTTTTGTACCATGTGCCATTGCTTAGAAGGCCATCTGAAAGAATCATGAGCCATGCATGTTGCTGAAGGAACCATAAAACAATTTAGAGTTGATATCTTTATCTATATTTCAGTGATGCGCAGTCTCGGCATTCCTGCCAGAAGTGTGACCAATTTTGCTTCAGCTCATGATACAGAAGAGAATCTTAAAGTTGATGTTTACTTGAATGAAAAGGGACAACGAGTGGACTCCCTGACAACAGACTCTGTTTGGTAACCATTGCTACAGATTGCTAATTGATTGTTCTAATCTAACTGCTGTCTTTTAACATTACTAACTAAGCTTTTTCTGGAACTGTCATCAGCATTATTGAACAGCATTACTGGATACTTCCAACTTTCAATTCTTGAGCAGAAAACACAATTAAAATTCCAGAGTTCCGAAATACTGGCCAGCATCCTATTGCCATTTGTGTAAGGTTTGCACAACCAGCTGTGGCTCACTGCAGCTAATTGATGAAGTGCCTGTCTCTGCCTTGGTTGCATACCTGGTTCTGGGACCAACTGCACAAACAAGACACACCCCAGCACCTTGTCAATTAGCCAGGGCAAGTTATGCAAACTGCATATAAATACGAATAAGATTCTGGCCATGGAATTTTAGTTTTGCCTTTCATGAGATAGGGATGTGATGAGTACTCACAAAATTTTCCTAGTCTCAACATGCTGGGACTCCCTGATGAGATTTTCTACCACATCAGCAAGATATGTCCACTGTCCACAAAAAACTGACACACCCACCCACTACTACTTCTCCACTGGAATTGCAAAATTCTGTGCAACTTAATGCCCTTTCTGATGAATCTTACACAGAAACAGTTTGGTGTTAACATCTGCCTTTTCAAGATAAATTCTAACTAGGGAAGTTGTCCTTTTGTGCAGGGATTGTAATAATTCTGGGTGGCATCCAGGAAAAATGACAACAGAATGATCAAGAAATCCCACCAGATTTCTCACAAGATTTCTTGGGGGGGGGGGGGGGAGGGAAAAGTCTTGCACAGCAAAATCTTGCTGGAAAGAGAAGAAAGTGATCCCCCCCCCTTACAGGAAGCTGCAAGATTCATATTGCTGTCACAAGATCCAGGATTCCCAGGACACCTTACATTTTACTGTCACTCTTTGTATGTGGGGGGGGGGGGGGGAAACCCACATGGAACTCAGGTTCTTCCAGATGGAGCATTTATACTCTTTTAAATTGCCTGTTAAGCACTGATCTTAAGAGTAACTCCCCCGACATCCAGACGACATTCATCTTACCTCATTAAGTACAGTGTTTTTTTACCCATGAGCTTCCAGACTGGTCTCCCTCCCCAAAAGGACAACACTTATTTTGTACTGTGGGAGGTGAAGTTTGGCGCTATGGCTGTCCCCAAGCACTAACCCTAACAAGGTCTCCATTTGTAAAAAAAAAAAAATCCTTCTCCCCCAAAACTGCAGGTGTGTATGTTTTGTGCCACATCATGTTTCTTATTAAAGGGAGTAGAGAGGGAAGAGGAGGAACAAGTCACTGTAATAAATGTAAGGTCTAATATGCTCAGTGATCTTGTAGAAATAAGATTGTGATTGTGAAGTTTTACACAAGTGAAGCTTCTTACAGACCGAATCTGTCCGCTGACTGAGACATGCTGTTATTTCTGCTTTCCTCCTTTCCATTCTCTAAATTTCCAAGGTAAGTTAAATCTCAGGCAAAAGCTAACAGCATTTGGACACAGGTCCTAGCATGTCTAGTGAGCTTCCATTATCAAGTGTTAACAAATTACAGGCAGAGATAAGACCATGCTGTCCGGAAGACCTCTTACATCTCTTTAAAATACTGTATTTTGTGCTTTCCTACATCTTCAGTACACTATAACACCTCTGCAGAAGGTTTTTTAAAATTTCAGTTATTCTTTCAAGTACTGCTTAAGGAAGCACATGCTTTGCTTGGAAGATGTCCCAGATCCAGCCTGAGGCATTTCCAGTGATTCGGAATACAGGCAGCAGAGCGGAAATCTCTCTCTGTCTAAGACTTTGCAGAGTCAGAGGGCCTAGAATCAGATTTCCACAAGCTGAACAATACAGATTGGAGAAGACTGGCCTAAATAGGCCAACAGCTTGATAAAGATATATTCATATGTTTGTTCATTCACCATCGCTGTGGCTTGCATGCACAGTTAACATAAATCAAGTTCCCAATTATTTATTGATGTCTTCATAAACAAAAGGGGGCAGGGAATGTGTGGCTCTGCAGCTGTAGCTGGACTACAACTCCCATCTGCCCTAGCCAGCAGAATCTAGACTGATAGAAATATATCTGTGAAGATGCTCAGTTATTCAGGCGAGGTTATCTGGAAGCTGAGTCATGGCAACTGAAGAAGCTACTTGGATAAGTAACGAAACGTTTCAATCTACCGTATTTTTCCGTGTATAAGATGATACTTTTTATCTAAAATCTTTAGACTAAAAATTGAGGGTCGTCTTATACACGGAAGTAAGGGGGAAAGGATCAAAGCGCTGCAGGATCGCAGCCCTTTGATTGCTGCCTTCCCTGCTACTTCCTAAGCCCCATGGGGCTTAGGAAGTGGAGGGGGAAACCAGAGATGAAAGGGCTGCAGGATCGCAGCCCTTTGATCCTGCAGCCCTTTCACGGCTGCTTCCCGCGGGGCTTAGGAAGTGGAGGGGGAAACCAGAGATGAAAGGGCTGCAGGATCGCAGCCCTTTGATCCTGCAGCCCTTTGATTGCTGCTTTCCCCGTCACTTCATAAGCCCCGCAGGGCTTGGGAAGTGGAGGAGGAAACCAGAGATGAAAGGGCTGCAGGATTGCAGCCCTTTGATCCTGCAGCCCTTTCATGGCTGCTTTCCCCTCCACTTCCTAAGATCGCTACTTTCCCTCTCCACTTCCGCAGCCCTTTGATCCTGCTTTTGCGGTGCTTAGGAAGTGGAGGGGGAAAACAGTGATCAAATTTTCTAATTTGGGGTTAGAAAAGTGGGGGTTGTCTTATACATTGGGTCGTCTTATACACGGAAAAATACAGTAATAAGAAAGAAGTTCAGTTGCCATGACTCAACTTCCAGATAGACTGAGAGACGTTACTGCTTCATTGCATTTAAAAGGCCATAGTTGTCCATCCCCACCATGCATTCTAATACATGTCCTATTGATATAGTACATACAGTGGTGCCTCGCTAGATGATTGCCTCGTTAAACGACGAATCCACTAGACGATGAGGTTTTGCGATCGCTGTTGCGCTTCGCAAAACGATTTCCTATGGGCGCTTTTCGCTAGACGATGTTTGGGGGCCTCTCCCATGACCCCCCCATTTCAGAAGCCTCCCGGGGCGCAGGGGAAAAGCGGAATTTTTTTATTTCCAGCTTTTCCCCCTGAATTTTCAGGGCAGAGAAAGCCTGTTTTTAGCCCGCCCATCAGCTGTTCGTCGGGAGAGGGGAGGGGGAAGGAGTGGAGAAGAGGACAAAATGGCTGCCGGGGCTTCTTCAGCAGGTAAACATGCAGTGGAAATGCACCCGGCAAGCCTCTGAAAGCAGCGCTTTGCAGTGGGGGTGGTGTGGGGGGGTGGCAGGCCTGCCCCTGCCACCCCACCCCCACCCCCACCCACTCACCCCTTGGCAAAGCGCCGCTTTCAGAAGCCTCTGGGGTGCTTTCCCACTGCCTGTTTCCCTGCTGGGAAAGCCCGCAGAAGCCTCAGAAACCCTGCTCCTATCAGCTGTTGGTCGGGAGAGGGGAGGGGGAAGGAGCGGAGAAGAGCACAAAATGGCTGCCGGCTGCCTGCTGCCTGCCGGCTTTTAGCTGTTTGGTGCTCTTTTCCGGATGTTCCGCTGCTACCAGGCACTATGAGAAGCCGGGCTCAGTCTACAGTACCTGGTAAGTGACTTTCTTTTAATTTTTTTTAAGTTTCTGTGCTTTTCTTTCCCATCGGAACGCATTAATTAAATTCCAATGCATTCCTATGGGAAATTTGGTTTCGCAAGACGATGTTTTCGCATGACAGCGATTTGTCTGGAATGGATTAACATCGTCTTGCGAGGCACCACTGTATACATATTAGATTGATATAGTATACAATGCTGCAGTTGAGATCCATTTTTTATTTCCATTACTTAAACTTAACTGCCCACAGGAACTTCCATGTGTGGAATGATGTCTGGATGAAAAGGCCAGATTTGCCAAAGGGATTTGATGGCTGGCAGGCAATTGATGCCACACCACAGGAAAGGAGCCAAGGTAAGACTTAATACATGAGCACAAGCAAATGAAAAGTTAACATGTTGGAGATATTAGAACGGGGTTATCTTTGCCAAACCATGTCATTACCATACAGATTTCCATTATTCTAAGCCGGTGGTTCCCAACCTTGGGTAACGCAGGTGTTCCTGGACTGCAACTTTCAGAAACCTCAGCCACCACAGCTAGTGGTGAAGGCTCCATGGTTACCCAAGGTTGGGAACCACTGGTCTGAGCAGTAGAGGAGCCAAAGCTATGGTATGGCTTCCATGGAGATAGTTGCTCAGTACTCCAGAAAACAGCCTGCCTTTATTTCTTCAACATTTCTCATTAAAAGAGTCAAACAGTCTTTGTGGCAAGTGTGTGTGTGTGTGTGTGTGTGTGTGTGTGTGTGTGTGTGTGTGTGTGTGTGTGTGTGTGTGTGTGTGTGTGTGTGTGTGTGTGTGTGTGTGTGTGTGTGTGTGTGTGTGTGTGTGTGTTGCAAGGTCTTAATGTGAATGCATCTCAGTTTATAGAGCATGTTCAGCAAGGCATTAGGAATCTTTTTTCACTGTGAATGTTAGCCTCTATATCTGACTTTGTTTCTATAGAGATTGAACAAAATTCCTGACAGCCTCTACCATGCTGGGAATTGCAACCATGGCGACCACCAGAAGTGAAAATGCAAAATAAGTGTGGGACTATTTATCAACTCTTTCATCTGACAGAATAAGGGAAGGCAGAGAGAGGCACCTTTGAAACCAAAGTGTCAGGAGACCAAAGAAATGGGGAGAGTGAAAAATGAGTGTGAAGGAAGGAATATCATTAGTAGCCTCTGGAAAGCAATTCAGATACTGACCTTATACAGGGGAATACTAAGTGCCAACATAATTTCTAGCAGCAAACTACACATACTTCTGGGCTCTACAGTGTAAAGGGATGTAGCTTGGTATATGTAGCCATCTGTATTGAAGAAAATATTTCATTTTATTTTATTATTTATAGTTGTACCCTGCAATCTGACATCACCATGTCCACCACATGAGGAGAAGTTAGGCTTGTTGATTATGAGAATGTCCGTAAAAATTGTCAGTTTCCTAAGCAGGCAAAGTCACTGGGCACAAAGAAGTATAGAAAGTATAAGAAGCATATGGGAGAACTGGAACTTTGGCAATTTTATTTATTTATTTATTTACAAGATTTTTTAGCCGCGCCATTACTAATGGTCTCTGAGCAGTGTGCAACAATATCAAAACTTTAGAAAAACATTAAAACCATTAAAAATACCCAATATTATAATAATACCCCATATTAAAACAGTCGATTTATCATTAATAAATACTACTGCTCATACGGCCAGCTAAAGGATACTATTTAAATAAAATGCTGGCTAAACAGAAAGGTCTTTGCCTGGTGCCGAAAAGCCAAAATTGTCGGAGCCAGGCGGATATCTATAGGGAGGGAGTTCCAAAGTTGGGGGGCAACAGCCGAGAATGCCCTATTTTGACATGCCATCCCCCTCACCTCTTTCAGGGATGGCACCTTCAAAAGGGCCTCCTGGCCTGATCTTAGAGTACGAGCAGGCTCGTATGGAAGAAGGCGGTCCTTTAGGTCAGGGGTCCCCAACCCTTGGTCCGCGGCCCGGTGCCAGTCTGTGGCCTGGGCCGTGGAGACAGATCTCCCACACACCCCCACATGCACTCCCCCCGCACAGCCCCTTCGTACATGCGCGCAAGTGCACCTATGCCCCCTGCGAGCACCCCCGCCCCTTCACGCATGCGCGCGAGTGGGCCCATGTGCTCCCCGAGCACTCCCGCCCCTTCACACATGCATGCAAGTGGGTGTGCGCCCTGAGTGAGTGCCCCCGCCCCTTTGCGCATGTGCACAAGTGCGTGCTCACCCGCGCGAGTGCGCCCCGCCCCTTCACGCATGCATGTGCGCGCAGGGGGTGCCCCGCCTTCCCCGCGCACGGACCCCGTCCTCCCCCAACCGGTCCGCGGTGCCAAAAAGGTTGGGGACCACTGCTTTAGGTAACCAGGTCCTAAGCCGTTTAGGGCTTTATATGTCAAAGTAAGCACTTTCAATTGGGCCTGAGCAGCAACTGGCAGCCAGTGTAAATTTTTCAGAACCGCCGTGATATGACTCAGCACAGCGGGACCACTTACCAGCCGTGCAGCCCGGTTCTGTGCCAGTTGCAGTCGCCGGACCGTCTCCAAAGGAAGCCCCACGTATAGCGCATTGCAATAGTCCAGTCTGGTTGTTACCAATGCATGTGGACACTGAGTCCACCTGGGCTTCCAAGGTCAGACCTGGGTCAAGTAGCACCCCCAAGCTGCGGACCCTGTCATTTAGGGGGAGTGTAACCCCGTCTAGGGCAGGGAAATGGCCCTTTAACCTATCTGGTGGAGCACCTACCAGCAGCACTTCCGACTTGTCTGGATTGAGCCTCAGTTTATTGACCCTCATCCAGTCCATTATCGAGTCCAGGCACAAGTTCAGAATGGTGACTGCCACACCTGGATTAGTAGAGAATGAGAGGTAGGGGTGTCGTCAGCATATTGCTGACTCCTCAGCCCAAATCTCCTAATGACCTCCCCCACTGGTTTCATGTAGATATTGAATAGCATGGGGGACAGTATAGAACCCTGAGGAACCGCCATGGATCAGAGCTACTGTCCCCCAGCACCACCTTCTGGACCTGATCAGCCAGGTAGGAGCAGAACCACCATAAAACGGTGCCTCCCATTCCCATCTCAGCCAATCTGTCCAGAAGGACCCCATGGTCAATGGTGTCAAAAGCCACTGAGAGGTCCAGGAGAATCAACAGGGACGCATTCCCCCTGTCTCTCTCCCGGCAAAGGTAATCAAACAGGGCGACCAAGGCAGTCTCCGTCCCATAACCCGGCCTGAAACCCAATTGAAATGGATCTAGATAATCCATTTCATCCAGGAGAGCCTGGAGCTGCTCAGTCATTTAGCTACTATTATTATTATTACTATTATTTATCTGTCACTAATGGACATAGAGATAACTACGTGATGGGGGCTAAATACAAATGAGGAAAAAGCTCCCTGAATATTCATTTTTCTCTGTAGGGATTTACCAGTGTGGCCCTACTCCAATAAGTGCCATCAAAAAGGGAGAAGTTTATCTCCCTTATGACTCCAAGTTTGTGTTTGCTGAAGTGAATGCAGACAAGGTCTTTTGGCTTGTGAAGAATGAGAATGGGACTGAAAAATACATCAAACTACGTGAAGAAACCAAGGTGATAGGAAAGAGCATCAGCACCAAAGCAGTTGGAAAGGACACCCGTGAAGATATCACCAATCAATACAAATTTCCAGAAGGTATCATTTTTTCTTTACTTTTTCCTGTCTGAGGAGAAACATTTATCTTCCATAATCAGTAGTAATGTAGGACTTTCATGTAGAAGTTTTAATTGTCTGATAAGGGTTAATGACCAGAGATGAGGTAATTCCTGCATGTGTTACTTGAAGGTAAGGGAAAAGATTAATGGATGGGAAAGGAAAGGTAGTGATCCAGAATCATTCTGACGTGCAAATTATGATGTATTTTGCAAATTTACTGTTCAAACTTTTGATGCTCTGTACTCTTATGCTGTGAAGTACCTTTCCATGTTATTTTTCTATAGAATACTTTAAAAGAAATGTAGTAGTCTGAAGCTTTAAATGAGAAAGCAGCTTCACAGTGAAACATACAAGTATCAGCAGAAGTGGGACCACTTTCAGACCTGTCAAGTAATTAACAGCAGTAAGCTTTCACTTCACAATAAAAGGCCCTTCCCACATGATATGAAGCTTACTATGTTTGACAGGATTCAGGACTAGAACTCAATCCCCCTACCTTAAAATCACAGTGCTTTACTTTTGCACACACACCCCCCCCCGGGCCTGAACATCACAACCCAACTGCCAAAACACCACCTACAGAGACAGTCCATGTCTTTAGAAGAATGTATCACAACTAACCATATAGAAAAAAGCTCATTCAAATCGTTCCACCTTGGAAAGTAGAAGCCCCCCCTGCAGCAGAGGGAGGGAGGAAGGCCACTTTGAGAGCGAAAATGGCTGGACTGATTCAAATCAACCTTGGCATCATGTGGTCAGTAAAAGGATACTTTGAATTCTCCCGTTTTATAAGCAGAGTAAATGCCATGGTATTTGACCATGAAGTCACACTCAAATGCTGTGGATAGAGATTTGTCTAACCTGAGACAATGAGAGAGAGAGACTTACGTATCATAATAGTTAACATTGAGTATCTTGGGTTTGACAAGGCATCTGACAATTGAAATGGTTTCTAATTACCTCAGAGTTTATTGTTTGCCATCATTACTATCTCTCAGATACTCCTGAGGAAAGGAAAGCTGTGGAAACTGCTTGCTGCTATCTGCAGTCTTGCTCTCTGGGAACTTCAGAAGATAAATCTGAGTCCCCCAAGGCTGACCTGAAACTTGGGATAGAAGGAGAAAAAGCATTGTGGCCAGGGCAGCCCATTGACTTGAATATTGTTGTAAAGAATGATTCTATGGGCTCGTGGACAGTCAATGTTGCTGCCTCTTGTCAGCTGGAAACCTATACTGGGAAAGTAGAGGCCAATCTTGAAAGCATTAAGCAGACCATCAGCACAGAAGGGAAGCCAGGTATGTGTCCTAAAAATCAGATGTCATGTTCCCATACTTTTTGTTACAACGATGAAATACATTTCTGCTTTTCTAAAGGAAGAGGGCTCAAATTTGGGCCCACATTACCTCTTTCTGTGAGGTACATAGCTGTTCATGGCATGAAAGTGAACAGGGTTGCATTTCCCTGTGGGCAGAATCTTTCACAGGACATGCCCTGTTTGTTTATAATGTTTTCTCCTTGAAAATGCAATAACAGAGAAGAAAAGCCATGATTTCTTCTTTGCAGTCCTCTTTCTGATGATATCTCCCCTTCATATGTCAAAGGCAATGCCCTTCTAAAAACAAACAAACATACCCACCGCTGAGATACCATGTTCTCTTCTTGCATTGTGTCATGTTTCTTTCTCTAGCTGTCTCTTTTTTGTTGTTGTTGGTGGTGGTGCAGTTATTGAGATCCCTGTGAAGATAGCAGCTGATGCTTACATCAAATCACTGATGGCGGTAGAGGATGAACTTTTGATCAAAATTAATATTATTGCTGAGATTCAAGAAACCAATGAGAAGCTCACAGAAGAAGTAACTTTAAGCTTCCAGTATCCACCTCTCATAGTGGAGGTAAGAGGCTAAATAAAAGCACAACCATGATGACATATGGTAGTGGTTGGTATTTATAAAACCTAAGAATTAATAAGCTGGAAATCAGAACAAAAAAAATAAGTAAACTGAGAAGAACTCTAGAAGAAAATAAAATGTTCTATTCAGTTTTTTTTAAAGAAGAGAGAGCTGGCACAAACCCTGGAGACAGGGTTTGCTCCTTCAGCACAGCTCTTCACAGGTGGGGAAAAGAAATATGAAATATACATGCTGCCAAGAGGTATTACAGAGAAGTCTAATCGTCAGGGGTTAGTGTCAGTCTAGGCCACTGAACTGATTCATTGTAGGTTGGACAGAAACAAACACTGAGTTGCTTAGAGCTCATCCAGACGGAGCATTTATTCCTCTCTGCTTCATGCCAACTAGTGCCACTTAAGGACAAAAATCCTAGCATGATCTGTATTTATTACCCCACTTCTCTTCCGTCTTAAGAAATCAAAATCTCTTAAAGAAATGAGTCAAAAATCTTCCAAAAAGCTTGAAGAAACCCTAATGAAACCAATTAAAAACCTTTATGATGCTCTTCTCTGCTGGATCTTTTCCCCACTTTGCTTTAGCAGATTGAAAGGTCATAAATACAGCACACATCCACTGCTAATGGACCACAGAAATCAGCTGCCTTCAAAAACCACTATATAAAAAAAAATCTGATGGAACCCCTAGAAATGGTCTTCTGAGGGATTTTTGAGGAGGATTTTTGGTTTGATTAAGTGAAATAATGCTAAATTGAAAGCTTCTGACCAGAGAAGCTTTTACCTGCCTTGCCCCAGCTTATGCCTTCAGCATCTGCATGGGAATGATGAAGTCCACAATTATATTCCAATTGTTACATTTGCACATATTATACAACACATATTATCTTCCTGTTTTCATTTACTTCATCTGATCTTTGGTTTTTATTTCTTTTACAGATGCCAGAAACTGGAAAGATTGATCAAGATTTTATCTGTGCCTTTATTTTTAAGAATACATTGTCCATTCCCTTGGAGAACTGCAAACTCTATGTAGAGGGCCTGGGTTTCTTTGTGATGGAAATATTTGACCAAGGGTAAGGTGAATCTGAATCAAAGATCCTGCCACATAGTGTTGGCCACAGTTAACCAGCCATTTCTGTTTGACCAGACTTTTTGTCTCTCAAGCCTCCCACCTGCTATCTTAATGTGTGCATTCTTAAATTTGTGCCCCAGTCCTTTCTGCAGACTGCACAGAGCCTGGAAATGGCCACCTGGGACTTTTTTTTAAAAAGGCACATCGGTTTTCTTTTTTTAATTTGGGCCGTGTTCACACCAGCAAAATGTCTCCATGTTTTCTCGCGTCTTTAACTCACTGAACAGTTGCATGTTGTGGACACGTGACATATATCATGTGATGTGTGTTCTTATTGCTTTTTATATTGCTGCAACATTTAGAAATAAATGATGTGCTATGTGTGGCTTTACTTCTTTAGCAGAACAATTCCCTTCTTGTTTTTCCCCAATATTCCACCACCACCCTTTTAAAAAATCCCTCTAGCATTGAGGTGATACCTACCACCACTGCCCTGATGCAAGACCTGCTGCTTCTGGAAGCTTCTGGTCGAAACTTTCCAATTGGGTGGGATTCAACTTAGAGGTCCAAAAATACTCCTGGAAGCCACAAGCAGGCTGTGGGCATACTTTGCCCACCCCTGCTTAAAAACTGTTGGAGAGTGAGCAAGAAGCAAGACAGGATCCGTGTTAGCTTGTGGATTCAGCCATTTAAAATTCAGAATGATTACCTGAGCACACTTTCTCCTTTGTAAAAGGAACCATGTCTACTCTTCTTTCTAAAAACCCCAAGAAAACCTATTAGAGAAGTACAATTGTAATAGGAAAGGGGTTAGAAATCCTAGTTCTACCAGAGAAAGTTGCAGACAACAGAAGTCACAGATGCCTCTTTCATCTCTAGAGTACAAAGGCAAGATGTTTCCCCCTTAGAGAGACAAGCAAAACCCGTGAGAAAGAATGAACCCTAAGAATAGCAATTTAAGGTTGAAGGAAGGTCAGCCTTGGTCAGAATGTGAAACTGATATTTCATCTTCATTTCATTTCATTTCATTCTGTCTCTTAATGTCTGATGAAGTGGACATGTCCACAAAAGCTTACATAAAAATATAATGGTTAGTCTTCAAGGTGCCACATGTTTTTGTCTTTTTTTTTTGTATTGTTTTGTTTTGTTTGTTTGGATTTTGCCTAATATGCTTGCACAGACTAACACGGCTACCTCTTCCAAAACTTCAAGAAGGTACACACTCTGTATCCTTTCCCATGCAAAGACACATCTTCTTGAGTGTCAGCTGGGTTGCATTCAGTCACTTTCAACACCTCCAACAAAAGCTGTCTCACACATAGAAACCAAATTTCCTCCTCCTTCAGCACTGCCCATCTTGAGAATTGTCTTTCCAGTTGGAGAGCTGGAGAAGCAAGTACTTCCTTGAAACGTCATTCAGAGGCTCGGCGACCCTGTTTCTCCAAGAATCGCCACATTTGTTTCTTGAATCTTTTTTTTAAAAAATCATAAAATATCAAGTGTGCATGAAGACAAAGAAGCCTCCTCCTGCTGTACTGAAAGGGAAAACTTGCACAAGGGCTTTTGCATGTGGCTTTTAATTGTGAAGTTTTTCTACTGAGTATGT
The DNA here is from genome assembly GCA_037013535.1 of Intellagama lesueurii. NCBI lineage: Eukaryota > Metazoa > Chordata > Lepidosauria > Squamata > Agamidae > Intellagama > Intellagama lesueurii. Next base: position 74,487,530 of record JBAJHW010000006.1, read on the forward strand.
ATTGTGCAAGGATTAACACGTGCTCTTTGTATTTTACTTTTTCTCTTTCTTAGGGACCTAGCACCTGGAGGAATATTTAAATGCAAAATAGTTTGTGCACCAAGAAAGGCTGGTCTGAAGAAGATTGTGGCCAAGCTGAACTCTACTCAGCTAAAAGGGATAACTGTAGAAAAACTCATTTCCATTACTGAATAGGGTCATTCCCAAATATCAACAGGTGGTGTCAGTAGAGGTGTATGCTGTGAATGAGCTTTCTTTATTGACACGCGACATGCTGGCAGCCCTGCTGAGAGAGGCAGAGGCCAAATTGTCAAGCTAAAACAGTTTAAGTGCTTAAGTGTTTTGATTCTTGCTAATGAAACTTTGATTATTCTGATCTTCTCTTGCTTATGTAGAGATTTGACTGCTTGTGATGACTAAGAATGTGATTCATAAAATCTGGAATAGCATAATGTCGATGGTATTGGAAAAGAGCTCTGTTTCCCTTTTTGCAACCACTCTTTGGTTTTGTATAATGCCAATGTATTTGCCCCTTTGGGTAGCTTTGCCAGCTGCTAATTTTGACTTGATTTGCAATGTTTATCATTTGTATGCCTAGCTAGAATATATTAAATATATACAGTATATTATAAAGATGCACCTCTTGTTCTTTGGATATAATATATCCTTCATTATGTACGGTACATTGTGCTATTCAGTTTTAACAAGGGCTAATATTTTTCATGTGTAGCCCTGATTTTACCTCAGGAAGTTTTATGTTTTCACCATCTAACCTCAAAAAGAACATTTCAGCTGTATCTTCTGCATACTATTGTGAGTTTATGTACTAACCATTCTTTGTTACATTTCCAATGACAATAAAGATCAGCACTTTATTCTTCATACTGTCTGTCTATTATGCTAGTCTATGCCACAAATTTAAAAGGGAACACAATGGTGAAAGTAAAAACATCATACATCTTGATGATAGATGCTGGTCCTTTCTTGACTGCAGAAGTGATGTGGCATAAAGAGAAAAAGAAACCATTTTAGAAAGATTGTGTGTGTGTTGATAGATATGTAGCATATTGAAGTGGGGTCTTCTGACTGGTCATCTGATCTGCCCAGCCATCTACCCATAAAAAGCCTTTGCTTAGCATCTGTGTGGAGCTAGAACCTAGACTACTCAGTGTATAGCTGCCCTGACTGAGGATCAAAGTCAACACTGCGGGGGAAGTACAGTCCCTATTATTAACCCATTTCCTCCCACACCCCACTGCAACAAGAGGGGTATCAGCAGAGATACATGCATCAGCAATCAGACTTTCATGTTAAGCCTATGTTTACTTTCCAGCAGCCAGTCACAAACCATGTTAAATGCAAGATTCATAGTTGAGGAACATCACATGGTTGAGGAAAATCACAGATGTCTCTCATCACTTGAGGAAGCACCTCTTCAGAAATGTGATAAATGTATTGTCTACTTTGATCCAACATTTCTGTTGTAACCGTATCAGCCAGTCTGGAGTAACAGCCATATCATCTTTCATACAATTATGGCAAGATGTTAGAGATCCTCTGCTTGTAACAGTCAGGGTGCCCCCACCTCAGTTTTGGCTATTATTTCTTTATTCTGATATGGCTGAAGAGAGGATTTCTAATCTGATTACCAGTAAGAAATGGAAAATATTGCGGCTAGTGCAGCTTTTTCTGGAGCACTGCCGATCCACAAGCAAGCCAATAAAAAGAACATGAAGTAGATGCCACGTCTACAGGACTGGATTCAGCCCAATCACTTTACAATATTGTGAACTGATGTGAGGTAAGACTACAGAACAGATTAATTGCTGGCACAATTGCTTCCACACCTTGAAGCTCCTGCATTTTAAACATTCCCACCTTTTATTTAAAATGCTGTCACCAAGTGTCACTGTTCTTGTAATTTCATCACCTTTTTAATAACCAAGGCATAGTTACGCACTTCCTGATCTTTAGTTTTACTACTGCTGCTTGTATTTTGTAAATGAGATTTATGTTTTTGGTTTTTTTAAAAGTCTGTCTCTAATAAAAGGACAGTTGCCACATCTTGATTGATGAGTTCAGGGAGAAATTTTGCCTCTTACTCTTAATGAAAGAGGAAGAGACTGTTGTAAAATAAATAATTACTGGAAAACTAACAATAATCATAGCTTTTCCTCTCTGGTGAACCTATAAATGTAACTCTTGTTTCTCTATTAAAGCCATCTTCCCTCATGCAAACTCTTCTCACTCCTGACTTACTTCATCTCACTTGCACCATTGCTCCTCTGTTTTATTGTTACAAATTACTTCTGAGAGGCAGTACTCCTGTCGATCACTGTTTTATTAATTCATTTGAAGTGAGATCTGCAATGGAATGCTTCTATTCGGATTCCTAGCCAGCCCTGCCTTCTTTCATGACAATCCACCTCACCCATTCAGGTTTTCCATTCTTCTGCTCCCAAGTCAGAAGGCATTCTGTGCCAACCGTGCTCCCTCTTGGCTAAGCCATTTGGTGGGTGCCTTCTCCTTTAGCTTTTTTCATTCTTCTGCAATTTATTTATTTATTAATTTATTAATTTTCATATATTTATATATCTCCCACTTAGTACTGGGCACTACTCTAGGTGGTTTATATATATATATAAACCAATATAAATCTAATGTAACAGATAGACTAAGACAACAAATCATCATATAACAACAAAATATGATAATGCGACAATACGATAATATCATCCCAGAGTGCAGGACATGCAACAATGGGCTCAAGTTAAAGGAAGCCAGATTTCTGTTGAATATCAGGAAAAACATCCTAACTGTTAGAGCAGTACGACAGTGGAACCAGTTACCTCAGGAGTTGGTGAGTGCTCCAACACTGGAGGCATTCAAGAAAAACTTGGATAATCACCTGGCAGATGTGCTTTGATTATATTCCTGCATTGAGCAGGGGGTTGGACTTGATGGTCTTGTAGGCCCCTTCCAACTTCACTTATCTATGATTCTATGACAATGCGAGACTAAGTAGACCTAAACAATGGCAAGGCGGTGGTGAGAATCTAAACAAACATTTAACAGAGGATACACCCAAAGGTTTCTTCAAACAACCTAGTTTTTAGCATCCTCTTAAAGGAATAGTTTCCAGTTTCTCGTAAATGTCTTCCTAGCCTCTCTCGGAGTGGCAACTCATAGGAGCACAGCCTGCATGGATTGGGTAGTGCGGGCTGATGTTCTTAGGGAAAGACATTCCAACAAATAGTGAGGTCCCAAACCGTGGAGGGCTCTATACGGAAGAACCAAAACCTTGAACCTGCCATACTTCTAAAGCTGCCAACGCCTTCCTCACCTGCATGGATTTTTCCTTTCTGGTTATATACCTTTTGGCTATTCAGACAACGACTTCTCTATTTGTAGAGACTGTTAGGATTACAACTTATTTATGAAGTGCCTAAAATTTCTTAGATGCTGTACGACTATTAAAATATGGAGACAGGCCCCCACCTTCAGGTTTATGTTCTAAGGGAACTAATACATAAAGAAAAGGATATGAGGAAGAAGGAAAACAAATAACACTGTGTGGCAAATGAGAAATTTGCAGGAAGGACAGACTCAGGAACTATTTCATGAATGTTGTGTCACTAATCTATTGACAGCCATGATGACAGAAAACTACCCCATGTGGCATGTGAACTGTTGCTCTGAGAGTAGCTTATCTTATCAGGGTGACACTGTGCTGACCTGGGCAGAAGGGGAGTTCATCATTTAGCTTCCCCCCCCCCCCCAATTCCCTACCTCTTCCAGGTGAAAGGGAGGTTTCCATTCCTCTCCAGCAGCAAATCAAACATTCCAGCAGGAAGGCAAATGTGTACAGACCTCATGTTAACTTCTTGGCTTTTATCTTTGCCCAGAATAAGGAAGTGCATGTTTAGGTCTAGGAAATATGCCTCTGAGGCGGCCCTGGGTTTACTGGTGTGCAAGGGGTGCATGACAGCTTCCTTTGTCAGATCTTTGCCACGTGCTATAAGCTCAGTAAAGCTGGGTGTTTTTTGTTGTTGTTGTTTGTTTTTTTAACCACACAAATGGCTTTGTTTCTTCTTTGGCACTATTAACTATGATTAGGAGTCTTCTGTTCAGAGCGGACATCAAAATTAAGACTTACCTTAACTGGGTGGATAAAAATCAATGATTTTTTAAAAAAAATCAAATTAATTTAAATCATGATTTAATTTTTTAAATTGTTTTTTATTTAAATCATCAAAAAATCCAATTTTTAAAATTTTAATTGTGATTTATATCAAATTGATTTAAATCAAATCCATCCTGCACCTTAAGTCACATTATAACCAGATGGAATAGCCACTGGAAATTCAGTTCAGAAAGAAGTAACTACATAACAGCTGGTCCAAGGGGAACAGGCTGAGTGAGCTGTTTCGTCCCTCACAAGGTGTTTTTAGTGTGCACTTAGACACAAATATACAGTTGGAAAAATATGTGCAGTTGGAAAAACACAGAAAAAAAATTAGACAGGTTATATATATTTGTTTATTAATAATTTAAACTACAGGCAGTGTCATGTAACATAATTTATATAAGGGAAGGATGTGCTTGGTTTGTGTAATTAAATGAAGCTGCTCAAACCACATTAAAATAACTTCTTTCTTTTGGCCAGAACTTCCTCTTCATCTCCATCAGTACTATGTGTCTGCAGGCCCTATAACAGACACTAAAGCCATCACTCAAGTTGAAGATTTGTGCTTGGCTTTTGAGGTGAAGTGATGGTGCTGGCACAGCATTTGTGCAGTTAGAAAATCTGCTTTTTAAAAACCTGGACCTCTCTCTTCCCTGAACTAAAGCTAGCTGGAATGGAGAGCAAAATCCAGACTGGGGCAAATTCTTTGATTCAACAGACACACTTCAATGCAGATTTAATTAACTTTAAGCCTACTGATTTCATTAGAACTGGCTTCTAAGGAACAGATCTCTAGCAGTAGGCTGTTTCTTTTCTTTTCTGATTGGAAAAGCACTTGGCACTTTTACTGCTTTTCACTTTGAACAAACAAACCATTTTCACAAACAGGAGAGAGGGAAGCATGCCAGCAGAGCCTATCCCAGTTACAGTGTCTCCTTTGCACACAGTCACAACTGTATTGTGGGGGAAAACACAGGAGCAAAAGGGGGGGCAACTTACTTCCCCCAAATATGTGCTAGTTGGACTGTTTCACTCAGGCCAGTGGTTGCCAACCTTGGGTTCCCAGATGTTCTTGGACTGCACTTCCCAGAAGCCTTCACTACTAGCTGTGGTGGCCAGGATTTCTCAGAGTAGTAATCCAAGAACATCTGGGGACCCAAGCTTGGGAACTATTGACCCAGGACTATGTACCACGTAGGCAGGACCATCAGATGCCATCTCTACTCCAGTGGGTCTGGCTGTATTGTTTCACGTTAGTCATATCTAATGTATGAAACTACTGAATTTATAAATGCTATAGATCAGGGGTCAGGGAACTTTTTTACCTTTTACCCCCCCAAAATTTTATATACGCCAACATTACCCTCTTGATTTGAAAGGAAGGAAATGATACATTATTTGAATTCAAAATCTTATTGAATCTACACAGGCTGTGTACCGAACTAGCAGGATGCACCAAATTTAATAAAGATGTGCACTATTTTTGCTGGAACACATTGCACACCAGCCATGGGGTGGTATAGGGAGCAGTAAGGTGTCCAACGTGCCTAGCAAGTTGCATTAAATTTTTGCTAGCTTGCAGAGGATTTAATCATCATCAATGGCTGCCAGAGTGGTGCTAGCAATGACGTGTTTGCTAGAGACAGCCGAGTTGGGGGGGGGGGGCTTTTCCTACCACTTTCATCATTCTGTGTGTGGTGTGCAAAAAGGAACAAACCAAGCTAAAGGTCATGTCACCCACCCTGGTGCCACAGCCCAACATCAAAGAACCAGTGCGCTATTTTTTTTTTATCATCATCAATGGAAAACTCAGCAGTGGCCAGATGATTGGAAAAGATCAGTCTACATCCCAGTCCCCAAAAATGGCAGTGCCAAAGAATGCTCCAGCTATCGTACAACTGCACTCATTTCACACACTAGCAAGGTTATTCTCAAAATCCGACAAGGTAGGCTTCAGCAGTATGTGGACCGAGAACTCCCAGAAGTACAAGCTGGATTTCGAAGGGGCAGAGGAACTAGAGACCAAATTGCTAACATGCGCTGGATTATGGAGAAAGCCAGAGAGTTCCAGAAAAACATCTACTTCTGCTTCATTGACTACGCAAAAGCCTTTGACTGTGTGGACCACAGCAAACTATGGCAAGTTCTTAAAGAAATGGGAGTGCCTGACCATCTTATCTACCTCCTGAGAAATCTATATGTGGGACAGGAAGCAACAGTTAGAACTGGATATGGAACAACTGATTGGTTCAAAATTGGGAAAGGAGTACAAGGCTGTATATTGTCCCCCTGCTTATTTAACTTATATGCAGAATACATCATGCGAAAGGCTGGTCTGGATGAATCCCAAGCCAGAATTAAGATTGCCAGAAGAAATATCAACAACCTCAGATATGCAGATGATACCACTCTGATGGCAGAAAGTGAGGAGGAATTAAAGAACCTTGTAATGAGGGTGAAAGAGGAGAGCACCAAAAATGGTCTGAAGCTCAACATCAAAAAAACTAAGATCATGGCCACTGGTCCCATCACCTCCTGGCAAATAGAAGGGGAAGATATGGAGGCAGTGACAGATTTTACTTTCTTGGGCTCCATGATCATTGCAGATGGTGACAGCAGCCACGAAATTAAAAGGCGCCTGCTTCTTGGGAGGAAAGTGATGAGAAACCTAGACAGCATCTTAAAAAGCAGAGACATCACCTTCCCGACAAAGGTCCGCATAGTCAAAGCTATGGTTTTTCCTGTAGTGATGTATGGAAGTGAGAGCTGGCCCATAAAGAAGGCTGACTGCCGAAGAATTGATGCTTTTGAATTGTGGTGCTGGAGGAGACTCTTGAGAGTCCCCTGGACTGCAAGGAAATCAAACGTATGCATTCTGAGGAAATCAACCCTGAGTGCTCACTGGAAGGACAGATCCTGAAGCTGAGGCTCCAATACTTTGGCCATCTCATGAGAAGAGAAGACGCCCTGGAAATGACCCTGATGTTGGGAAAGTGTGAAGGCAAGAGGAGAAGGGGACAACAGAGGATGAGATGGTTGGACAGTGTCATCGAAGCTACCAACATGACTTTGACCAAACTCCGGGAGGCAATGGAAGACAGGAGGGCCTGGCGTGCTCTGGTCCATGGGATCACGAAGAGTAGGACACAACTTAACAACTAAACAACAACAACATTTATAAAGCTTATTAAGTACATTGAAATCCTGGACTTGTTTCCTCCAAAGTAAACCACCCTCAGAAAAGCAGCTATATACAGTGGACCCTCGACTTACGGAATTAATCCGTATTGGAACGGTGGCCGCAGGTCGAAAAGTCTGTAGGTCAAGGGTCCATTTCCCATAGGAATGCATTGAAAACCCATTAATCCGTAACCGGCCGAAGAAAAAATACCCCCCCACACACACAAAAAGAAAATACAGTCACTTACCAGGTACAGTAGACCCAGCCCCGCTCCTCACAGTCCCTTGGTAGCCCCGGAACAGCCGGACTCTGTGTGAGCAGAGCGCCAAACAGCTGAGAGGCGGCAACCAGCAGACAGGCGGCAGCCATTTTGGAGAGGCGGCAGCCATTTTGAGAGGCAACCACATGGCTGCTGCCTCTCAAAATGGCTGCCGCCTCTCCAAAATGGCTGCCGCCCCTCTGCTGGTTCCCGACTCATTTTTACTCCATTTGGGGTAAATTACCCCTGTTCCCCGACCACTGCTATAGATGCTGTTAAGTGCTACAGGGGTCTCTTGGAAGAAAAGGGGGAAACACCACCACCACTGATAACCTTAAATTTAGCACTAACGTGATAAGAACACCCAGGGATTCAAACCCAGCCTTAAGAGTTAAAATACTCATAGTCCTGAGCATTGATGGTCAAATTACATTCACCTTCTCCTATGGTCTTTTTTTCTTTTCTTTTTAATCTGAAGTTTTGAATATTTCTTCTGGAATATGAAGACATTTGTAAACTTCAGTAATTTCTTGCCAAACATGAACCGAAGCATTGCTCTCATCCATTCCTAATCTGTACTGTCTGGAGTAGTCTTCAGAAGGTGAGAGACGGACAGCATACTTTACAAGAGCAGAAGTTTAAACTAGATGGATTATAGCCTCAGTGCACACAGGCTGGTGTGAGCAGAAACAGAGCTCCAGAGAAAGGTCACCTGAGTATAACTGCAACCACAAGAAACATGAGAAGGCAACAGGGAGGAGATGAAAATATTGAATTTTAATAAGCACCAGTACTCAGTGGAAGTGAGAAAATGAGATACAAAAAGCAAAAAATAAAAGAGTAAAATTTGTAAATGCATACACTCATTAATTGCATAGAACAGGCCAATGTGCAGCCCAAAACTCCTTGTAAAAATAGAATATTTTTCCACAGTCTAGATTTCAGTACATCATTTATTAAAACCTTTGAACTAAGGCACCTTTCAGCCTACCTTATTGCTAGAACAGTAGCATTTCTAATTTAAGACATACCATTGTTTGAACACAGGCCCATTGGTTCACAGTAACATGAACACATTATGAACTTAATATCACAAGTGTATTTCTCTCTTCAGATCAATGCATGAACTCTTATTTACACAAATACTTAATACAGAGCTTTTCAAGGTAGGCTACTCACACAGTAGGAAGCAATACACCTAGTAATGCAAACACTGGATTTCAGACAAAGCGGCTATTTAATTTGAAGTATCTGTTTAGGCTCCATCCTAAAAAACTCTCTAATAGGAGTAGAATAGCATCAAACTTCATTGGGGAAAGAAGGAAAGGCCAGAAACTTTGGTTAACAGCAGATTAACCTTGCTATTCTATAAAATAATTTGGTCTCCGTTTGCTACATAAAGCTTTACAAAATGGTTTGGAAATAAATAAGGCACTTTTATTCAGCACAGGAGAAACAGCTCCAGTAAATAAACCAGAACCTCACTTTCTATTTACTGCTTGATTTTTCGTCCATTTCCCCCCAATTCTCTTCAGCTGCGCACTGAAAAAAAGATGAACATTGAAGAAAAACACAACCAAAATGCAATGCTATAGGAAGACTGACAAGAAGGACACAATGGGTGCTATCCCAACTTGCACTGTGAGAAGGGACCATATTCTTTCACAGAATAAGTCTCTCTTGCTTTCCGTTCTGATGCCCAGAGCCCACCCTAAGATCTGTTCTTGAGGGTTGGGAGACTCTCTAACAAGGATGAGACAGCAAGGAGAAATATCAAACAATTGTGTATACCTTGTGCAAGTGGAAGGGCCTACTACTTACAAATTACCAATTTGGGATTCAAACCAATGACCAAAACAGCAAGATAACTCGGAAAACATAATCTTACAGACTATAACTCCCATAATCCTCTAATCCATATGGCCTTTGTAAAGCCTCTGGCCATAAGAGATTCTGGGACTTATAGTCTTTTTAAAAAATCAACTTTTCCAATGTCTGGGAAAAAACAGCCCATTTTTACATTGGCAGCATCATAGCAAAATTCTGCTCATTGCTGGGCAATTCTCTCTCACTTTAGGGGCCAATCAGTTCTTTGGCAATATATCCAAATATTGGAATATTTAGCATTATTTAACACTTTTACATTACTTTTGAACAGAAGAAGATGCTTTGTTGTCCCTATTTGTTTTTTGGTTTTTTTGGTTCTATACCGCCCCTTTAGTGAGAAAACTTTCTGGGCAGTTAAAATTATCATTTAAAAAAACCTAATATGTGTTTTCATCCAGCAAATAGACAACACAAGTAGTAAGTTTCAAAAGACAATTATGAAATTAAGGAACCAATAACTTTTCCCACATGTTTGAAGTAATGAACAGTGTTAAGGGTAATTAGCTCTACACTCCATTTTTTTTAAGCTTTATGAGCAGCAATTCCTAATAAAGAATCACATAATTATTTGATTTACTCCCCTGTGCTCCCAGTAATCATGAAATTAAAACTCTCATACTGTAGGCACTTGGGCCAGTAGTTGTGGCACTGAAGGCAGGGGAAATTCTCCTAGTAGTAAAAACAATTAATTACTGAACTGAGTATGATTTCCCCCCTCAGACAATAAACCAGTATGAGCCAAAATCGTAGTGAGGAGCAGGTTGCTTGGTATGTCCCCCGTCCCTTTGATGCTTTATTTTCTAAACAGGGGTAGGAATTAATACACTGTTTGTGGACAAATATCAAAGGATGGCTTGTTTCATAACAAGTTCAAGAGTTCTTGTACTGTATATGAATAGCCAACTGCCAAACATAAACCAGGTGTAGTTGAAAATGCTTCCATGTTAGCAGTGATGCTGCCAAAATAAATGTAGCAAATCCATCTATTTTGTTCAGCTGCTTTTACATCTTCCCTAAAGATAACTCCACAAGTTATTGCACTGGGGCAGAATGTTCATGGTTTCCCACTTCTTTCCACTGTGGACCTTCTACTTCTTCCCCACCCCTTTGAGTGAGGCACATATTTTTGCAGAATTCAAATATTCTGGTAGCCACTGTTATCACCCATATCTTATTAATTTCCATTTATAAAACTACCCTCTTCCTCCCTGCCCCCAAGAATACAACTTCTCATCCCTTCTAAAAGTATATTTTGGTTCTGAATCAAGCTGGTATTTAAATATAAGGCTGGCAGTTTGCAACTTGGGGGGCATACATTTGCCCTTCCCATTTTAATTAAGTGCCATAAAGTCACTTCTGACTTACAGGGACTCTCCCAGAGTCTTCAAGGTATATAAAGTACTCAGAAATAGTTTACCATTCCTTTCTTCTGGTAGTGTTCAGGGACCATACAGTTGCTTAGGACCACACACGTGGCAGGATGCCCAGTGGAGATTTGAACTTCTAGGTCTTGGCTTTGCAGCCAGACACTCCAACCCACGGAGCTGATTCGTACTCACTCTTTGCCTTTTTATTCTCTGATAACAACAGGAAACAGAGTAGGTGCAACTACTCCCATCTCTTCCTCTCTTTTTTGAGTGCCTGCCTGTCCCTTCTATAGTTGAAGTCAGAGCCAAAGCTCAAGCAGGATACCACATGCCCTGCATATAGAACATTCTAGGTTTGATTCCTGGTAACTCCACATTCAAAAAGATCTGTCAATGGCTGAAGAAAAGGACCATGGCCTGGAATTTTACCATTAGTCAGAGTAGACAAGAGCAGGCTAAGCAGGCCAATTGTCTGATTCAGGATAAGGCAGCTTCTTATGAAGAAGAATCCTGCTTCTTACAGCAGGCAGGAGAGGAAAACAAACTAAAATGATCAGAGATAAATGGGCAGGAGTAGTCATGTGGTCTCCTTCCTTGGCAGGGAGTCAAAAGGGAAATACAGTACATTATTCCTGGTCACTGTAGGACAAGCCTAGTTTAGCTCCAGGCCAGCACCCTGTCCCCTTCTATGTAAGCATGCTGAGAGGGTCTCCTAGCCCCAAACAATGAGACTTTTTAATTCCCTCTTTAAGAAACAGATAATTAGCTACTACGCTTTTAATTAATTGCATTTCAATTTCAGAAGTAAAGCTTTAAGGGACAAAAATATGTTAGGATCCAAAGAACTATTTCAGATGGATCTACATTCTTTTTAAATAAAGTCCTCCCTTTAATTAGCAAATCCTCCTTCTCAGTGCCGTTTATCATGACCTGCTGCTGGAAATCCCTTCTGTTTGAGACGTAGTTTGCCATTCCATAGAGGGAATGGGAACTGATGTTTAAGCCACACAGGTCCATAGCCTCCCTGCACCTGAAGAAAATCACACAAGTCTTTGGATCCTGACCCAATTGAGTTCTCTCATCTACCACAGACTTTTCTCCCCATTCCCTTATTTTACAAGAAGTGGGAGTTAAGGTGCCCAGTGAGTTTACTGATGCTATTTGATCAGCAGTACAAAGCAGGAATACATGCCCTCGGTCAAATCTTTAAAACAAACCATCCAAGATTAGAAGAAAAATACTGAAGAAATTACTCAGTAATTCTAAATCATTTGCATTCAAAATATATCTGCAATTTAAATATAAACTTAATACACCTGTAAGTCTTGCTGTTACATGTTGCTCCCAGTGATTTCTCATTCAGATTAATTTGTGCCTGTCCAGTTTCAACAATGCCATAGCATGTGTTGTTCCCAGTTCATTCCCTGGACCTACAAGAGTTTTTAATGTGCTTTGCCCATGATAGTTTTATTAAAGACACACCATGTGTGAATTAACCACCTTTCTGAAATACAGAGGAGTATATTCTCCTACCTTGCCCTTCAAATGACTAGTTAATCCACGGCAATACCCATTTCTTTTACATATCACTATATAACCCATAGCCACCCCAAACACTCTTCAAAAACATGTGCTGTGGCCCTATATTCCTGGTGACAACCACATTGTTTCAGAGAAGAATTGCACTAATTGCCCATCAAATCAGGACCTATTCATAAAACTCACTGAGATAAATTAACATCAATCAGATATTCATAGGCAAATAGTCTAATAACCAATTCCAACTGATTAAAAGATCAATAGCTAAAATGTTGATTTTACCCACTGTTGCCAGAACTATAAAATATCCTATTCACAAGCTTCTTTCTAATAATCACTGCTCATTCTTCCAAGGGGTGGCTATTGCATCTAAGCTTTCTTGCTGTTCTGGTTACAACAGAACTGTCATGTGTTCTGTTCGAACCTAGCACATCGTTCCTAGCACATTCATAATCCCCGAGGGCCACTCACATAGAAGAGAATTAGAAAAACTGCATGACGGAATTTGGATTTTTGTCCTTGACCAGTTTCTGCACCTTGTGAAGACACAGTGCCACACTTAACAGACCAGTAAGAGTTAAGATACGTTTGGTAGTAGTTTTGCTTCTGAAACAGTATTCCAATTACATATTTTTAGGAACCGTCAACTTTAGACAAACGATTAATGTTTCCGTAGGACCATTCTGGAAACTAGGTTACCTCATTGTCATCAGTAAAGCAAAGTAACAGGAATAAGCTGCATTGCTTTTGTTTAGTGAGGTCCCTTGACTGAGAGAAATGGTAACGCCTCGATGCTTTCAGGCATCATGGTCCATGAAAGCTAAGTCTCCAATACACCCTTTTCAAAAGCATACTGACATTGGTACAAACATACTACATTATTCACAGAACACTTCCATGAACACCTCTCGATCAGAACGCTGTTCAAAAGCTTCCTGGGCCACCATCTCAGATGGAGCCACCGTTGCTGTACCGGCTGGTGGAGCCTTCTTGCAACTCAGGTCTGAAAAAGGATTGAACCACCGCAGTGAAAGATCGCCCCCGAAAGCCAGTTTCATCCCTTCCCAGCCGCAGACTTTTTCCCAAGTAGGTTCCTCTTTTTTAAGCCGTTCTATGCCCTGCAGAAGACAAAACAGTTTGCATTTATTTGTTACAGGAAAACATTATGGCACTTGGGACACTGGGTGATTATAACAGCATAAAAAGTGTAAGGTCTTTTCTGATCAGGAGTATAAAACCTTCTGAAGGTAGGTATCCAGAGGTATCCAGAACAACATTTAGCCATAAATAAAATGCAGGGCACAGTGACTTGATCAAGAAAATAGCAGTGAAATAAATGTTATTTTTCATATGTACTGGGAACTGGAAGATGATCCAGTCAAAAATTCTTAGCCACACTCACAGCATAGAGAAGTTAATCCCCCCCCCCCCCCCGTAACTCTCAGAATCTCCTCATTACTGCAGCTAGCTAGAGTCCCTCAAGTAATTCTTCCAAGCTCTGGCTACAGCCATGGAACTGACAAATCCATGGTCTGCTACTTACTGATCACTAAACAAGTGAAAACAGAATCTGCTCTCCACTGCATGATCAGCCAACTATTATCCCTTTTCAGCAGTCTACTTCTGGAATTTCTCACAGAAGAATTTATATTAGGGAAGTCACTCAGTTAAAGAAATCCTAGTTAATGAATTGTATGGGTTTTAAGCTGCTAAAGCCGTGCCATGTTACTAATTCAACTAACACCCCCTCTCAAAAGAAAAACAGCACACTTTCACTTTTTAGACTAGACTAGACTTGCATATGTTATAACAGGCATCACCTTCAAAAGGTTATTCCCCTCTTGGGTGAGAAAATGAGGAATGCCTCTCCTAAAATAGTGCCTTCAATCCAAGGTTTCTGTAAATATTTCCATTATGAAACAAAACACCATGGAGAGGGAATCTCTTACCAGGTAAAATGAATACATTTTTAATCAATTGACCAATATATATATATTTAACCATGTAGCAGTTATCATTGAACTGCTATCATCATGGTGGTCTAAGGTCTACCGACCATACATCTTGCTAAAAACAAAATATTTTCCAAGACTGAGCTTACCGAATTATTTTTTTCAGACTTAGAGAACAGCAGGCTTTGTCCCCTTTATCCACATCCCCTAAACTGCCTGAGAAAGCCCTTAAATGTAAATGTGAGGAGGACTATTCTCTGGAAATTCAGGACCTCTTGAAGGGCAAGAGAAGAGTCTGTTCTACACACAGGTACCTATGCAACCATATTTTGGGACAGTACAACAAACATGCTCGCTTCAATAACAGTGTCACCAGTGACATCTCTATATTCACCAGAAGTATCTGCAAAGGACTATCATTTTATATAATCATATGCTCCCTCACTAGTTAAATAAATCCCGAGAACCACATGGAGGTTTTGCTAGAGTGCTACACATTACTAGGTCCTCATGTAGCTGCGTAACCACTGCAATTAATTAGCTTGTGTTTGCTCAACACAGTTGGTACATCCAGAAGGACTGGAAACACAGCAAGAGTTCATTTTTGTGTATGGGAACTAGGACTGCATAAGATGTTCAATTCATACCAGGCATGTTCCTGTTCATTAGGAAAAATATTAATACACATGGTGGTACTAATATGTTTTACTTCCTCCCTAGCCTCTCCCCAGCATGGTACTGCCAAAAAAATGTAACTTCTAGGGCCATCAGGATGCAGCAGGCCCTAGATGCTCCATGTGTAGTGCCATGGTGGGGCAGGAGTTGTGAATCAAAAAGTGACCCATCACAGCAGCATCTGATAACTTTATTTGTATCTTGCTATAATGTGAGGAAAAGTTTGGTCTAAAGTTACATAATTTGGCACAAATCTAAATAAACCTGTTTATGCAAATCTACCCCAAACATACAACCATAGTGCATGTTCCTGACAGACAGATATATTCAATAGATGAAACAAATGCAAAAATGTTTGGAGTGCCTGAAAATCTGACAAAAGTATTACTGCATAAGCTTCGATGAACTGAACTCATTGTGGGCTATGGCCAACAAAAAAACAAAAACAAACAACCTATGGTACAACTATAGTAGGACTGTGGTATCCACAGGGGATTGGTTCCACGCCCCTTTCCCTTGCGGATGCTGAAAAATGCAGACGTATTGAATGCTATACATTGCATTGTATCTGTCTCTTTCTAGTGGCCAGTTCTGGTAAATACACCTTGGAAATACATATAAATACATATTTCTGGGGTTTTTTTATTTACTATTTTCAGGCAGTGGATAAGTGAATCAGCGGATAGTGATCCCACAGATGGGGGGGGGGGTCCTACTATAATCCATTAAGTCTTTAAGATGTCACTGCACAGTTTCTACTAAATGTGTTGGGTTTGGTTCCACTCAATAAAGTGGCAACTCAGAGATCTAAGCAGAATAAACAATGGATTACATTAAAAAATCTGCAATCCCCCTAATTCTGCCACAGTTGGGAAATGTCAACTTTGTGGTGGAAGGGCTTACATCTCCTAGGAACTTGCAATTAGCAAGTCAAGTGGTCATGCGGCTGGGGAATTCTGGGAGTTGTAGTCCAAAAAAGTTAGTGTTTCCAAGTATAAGAACAAAACTCCCATCATTGCTATCTAGCTTGGAATTAGGGATGGCTGTGAACCATGCCTGTAACTGGAGCTACTGGAATCTGCATTTGGTGTGTTGGGTTGCCGCAGTCCTTGGACCACTTCAGCAGTCCAGCCCTGAAACATGACCCTGAAACCACCCCACACCTAGATCCAAATTTGTAGCCCAAAGTGGAGATTTCTCCAAATCCAAACCCCACAAGTATCTGATGGTAGGGGAAAGGAAGGGGTAAAATTGCCCTTCATCTCATTAAGATCAGAAGGGAAGAGTCTGAACAGCTACAAACGTTGACTTGACTACTAAGGCCATAAAAAATCCCCCCACCCCCAAATTTAGGAAAAATCTGGCTGGCTAGCTCAGTGGGTTAGGCATTTGGCTGTAGAGCAGAGGTTGGGAGTTTAATTCCCCAGTGGGCATCCCAGAAGAGCCAGCCTGTGTGGCTTTGGGCAAGCTGCACAGTTCCAGGGTACACTCAGAAGATGGGAATGGTAAACCACTTCTGAGTACTCTCTACTTAGAAAACCCTGCAAGAGGTCACCATAAGTCAAAACTGACTTTACAGCACACAATTAAAATTATTATTAAATTAGGAAAAAGTATAAAGCTAGATAACATATATTTCAAAATAAACTTCTGTTGTGACAGGAGCATCATCATATTCCCAACTGAGCGACAAAAGGCTGCTTAATATCTTTAGCATTTTGATTCTGTTATCTTATAGAAATATTCAAATCTCTAATATTTTTAATAAATTAACTTCCCTTCAATACCTATATTTCTAGGGTGGTTTACAAAAAATATCACAGAGCAATTTAAAACAGCACAAAAGTCTTCCTACAAATGACAGCCACTCTAGAACACCTCATTAGATATTGAATAGCTTGGGGAAACAGAACACTTCAGTGGATTCCACAAAATACATCAGTGTAGGCAGCAGGAATGCTTCCATGGAGAAAAGAGTTCTACAGGTAACCAGGGTGCCTATAAATATTTGAAGACTGGCCATCAAATACCAATCAATCTAGGACTGCCTGCTGTAAAGCATCATAAGGGGCATGTTTAATGACTCAATACAAGGCAATCTAAACTCATTTTAAAATTCTCACTGGAATATATAGTTTTACAATGTATCATAAGCACTAGTTTTCAGTTATTCTCCAACTCTGTACAAATGTATTTAAAAGTGTTGCAAGAGTACCATTACTTGGAAATTCAGATATTGGGAGAAACGACAGGTTACCCACCTGTAATTGTAATTCTTCGAGTGGACCTCTGTGATTCACACCCTGGGTGATTCGCGCCTGCGCGGAGCCTCATTGGAAGATTCTAGAGCTTCTGTGGTAGCAATGAACACATTAGAATATGCCCCTCCCCACCCGTATAAGTACCTTGGCACCAAGCGTCGCCTTTCAGTTGTGTCAACCGCCGCTTAATAGTAAGCAAACAATGGTGTGACAGAGGGGAGGACGGGCGGGATGTATGAATCACAGAGGTCCACTCAAAGAACTACAATTACAGGTGGGTAACCTGTTGTTCTTCATGGCCTCTGTGAATCACACTCTGGGTGACTAATAAGCTGTCTTACCCGGAGGCAGGGTGTCACGCCAAGGTAGAGGCTAGAACAGCACGTCCAAATGCCGCATCAGACTTCTGCCAGAGGTCGAGTCTATAATGACGGATAAACGTGGACGGCTGTGCCCAAGTGGCAGAGGCGCAGACATCCGGAAGAGGTATGCTGCGGAGAAAGGCTGTAGAGGCTGCCACTGCCCTGGTGGAGTGAGGGCAAACCACTCTAGGGGCTGGTTGTTGAGCAAGTTGATAAGCCAAATGAATGGTAGAGGCGACCCATCTGGAGATAGATTGGGAAGTCACCTGATGGCCTTTTGTAGGTAGCTGATGGCTTATGAAGAGACGAGATGACTGTCTAAAAGGTTGGGTATGTTGGAGATAAAAAGCAAGAGCTCTTCTGACATCCAACGTATGGAGTATTTTTTCTTGGTTTAAAGAAGATGACGGAAAAAATGAAGGAAGGACAATCGGCTGGGAAAGATGAAATTGAGAGACAATTTTGGGGAGGAAAGAAATGTCCATGAATAACTTCACTTTATCGGGAAAAAATTGTAGATAAGGGTAGTCATAGCGTAAAGCTGACAATTCACTAGCTCGTCGAGCTGAGGTGATGGCTACGAGAAAAGCTGTTTTAAAGGTGAGTCTTAAGTCAGTTGTAGCTAATGGCTCAAAAGGAGCTTTGGTAAGCTGTTTCAAAACAAGAGTTAGCGACCATTGTGGAGAGGGAGGTTGAGTATCGGGGTAGATATGAGAGAGACCTTTCAGAAAACGTTTCGTTGTTGGATGTTTGAAGAAGTTTGCTGCTGGAGAATTTGGAGGTTGGTATGATATTATTGCCGAAAGGTAGACTCTCAAGGATGAGATGGAGAGGCCCTTGGATTTGAGATGTAGGAGGAAGCAGAGAACAGTGGAAAGTGATGGATTGATGGAGGATGATGAGGAAGATTTGGTAAAGGATTGAAATTTCTTCCATTTGTACAGGTAGGCTTTCCCTGTGGATGGTTTTTTGGCATGAAGAACGTTCATTAACGAGGGAGAATCCTCCACACTGCCAGGTGCAGAACAGGTAAGTCCGGGTGTAGGACTTGGGAGTTGTTCTGTGTGAGAAGGTGTGGCAGGCGGGGGAGATGGTGGATGTCTGATGAGAGACTGCAGAGAACTGGGAACCAAGTCTGTCTCGGCCACCAAGAGGCTATAACGATGGCATTGGTTTTGTCTTGTTGTAGACGGACGACAACTTTGTGGAGGAGAGGGAACGGCGGAAAAAGGTAGGTAAGAGTCTTGGGCCAACAGCTGACAAACGCGTCTCCCTGGGAATGTTTACCTATTCCTGCTCGGGAGCAATACAGTTGGCATTTCCGATTCGTTCGGGAGGCAAAGAGATCGAGAGTCGGTGTGCCCCATTTCCGGCATAGTTGGCGGAATACTGATTGATCTAGTTCCCACTCGTGAGCTTAGGCATCTGTACGGCTGAGCGAGTCTGCTAGGTCATTGTCTTGACCAGCGATGTGTAAGGCTGTGAGACAGATGTGATGTTGCAGACACCACTCCCAGAGGTCGACCGCAAGGTAGAGGAGACCTGGGGAGTGGGTGCCGCCTTGTTTTAGGATGTAGTACATCGCCGTGGTGTTTTCGGTGGCGATCTGTACCATTTTTCCTACAAGAAAGTTTCTGAAAGCCTTGCAGGCCTTTATGACGGCTAGTAGCTCCAACTCGTTTATGTGGAGCAGTTCTTCTCTGTGAGACCATTTGGCGTGGACTGTGAGGGATTTGCAATGAGCCCCCCAGCCGGTGTGACTGGCGTCAGTAGTGACTTGTATTCGCGGGCGAGGTTGTTGGAATGGTTGCCCGATAGAAAGGTTGGTATGGGAATGCCACCATTGAAGTTGACAGGCCAATTCTGGAGTGACTCTTAGGAGAGTGTGGGGAGAGTCTGTTAGTGGATCGAATAGGGCCAGAAACCAGGATTGGAGAGATCTCATTTTGAGACGCACATGTTGTACAACTGACGTCATAGAGGCCATGGTGCCTAGAACTCATTGCACCGTAAAGGCAGGTATCAAGGCATGCGGAATGAAGCCGCGAAGTAAGGTGAAGAGATGTTGTCTCTTTTCTGCAGGGAGGAACGTTCGAGCTCGTGTGGAGTCTATGAGTGCGCCTATGTAATGTATAGTCCTTGTAGGTTTTAATGTTGATTTTTGTTCGTTGATAGACCAAGATCGCGAAGAAGGGCGAGGGTGAAAAGGGTGTCTCGTCGAGCTTTGCAATGGGAGTGTGCTACAAGGAGCCAGTCGTCGATATATGGAAAGACGAAAATGTTTTGAAGTCTGAGGTAGGCAGCTAGCGGTGCCATGCACTTGGTGAACACTCTCAGAGCTGTTGCAAGGCCAAATGGGAGTCTTTTGAATTGGTATGCTTGTGATCCAAGTTGGAAACGAAGGAATTTTTCTGTGTGCGGGATGTATTGCAATATGAAAGTAAGCATCTCTTAGGTCTATGACGGTGAACCAGTCGTTTTTTCGAAGTAAGGGAAGAACTGATTCTAGAGTAACCATGCAGAATTTTGTGGTGACGATGTAGTTGTTTAATAATCTTAAATCTAGAATAGGGTGAAGGCCCCCTTCTTTCTTGGGGACGGTGAAATAGCGAGAGAAAAACCCGGTGTTGTTTTGATAGATGGGTTGTATGGCATCTTTGAGAAGTAAATTCATTATTTCTTCTTGCAGGGGTTGTGACGGAGGAGTAACAACGTGTGCTGTCGGAGGAAGTTCGAAGAAGTGGATGCGGTAGCCGTTTTTTATGATGGAGAATACCCAGGAATCTGTGGTGATGGATTCCCATGCAGGTAAGTGTTTCCAGAGGGCAGGGTTGGTGGGGTGGGTGGTGATCTCGGTCAGAGGAACGTCAAACATGGTGTTTGGGTTTCCGGTCATTCCATCTAGTGGCAGGCTGTTGCCGGGATTTGGCTCTTTGGTTTTTGAAGTATGGATTGTAAGAAGTTTGTCGTGGAGGGTCTCGTTGGAACCTCTGGTACGAGTTATAGGGTCGTTTCCATTGATTTTGCTGAGGACGTTGCTGGTAGGAAGGGTAAACTCCCCAACGTCTGGCTGCTGAACGTTTCTTTTGTACGTTCTCTAGTATATCATCAGTTTCAGCATGGAAAAGACCTGCTCCATCGAAGGGGAGGTCTTCGATACGTGCCCGAGCATCTTCGGCTAAGCCGGCCGTTCTGAGCCAGGAAAAATGGCGTAGAGCTACTGAAGTGGCCATGGACTTGGCTGTAGCATCTACAGTGTGGCGGGCAGAAAGCATCTGTTGTTTAGCAAAGGAGAGACCTTCTTGTTGGAAGGTTTGAGCTAGTATCTTTTTATCCTCTGGCAGGGATTCAATAAAGGTGGACATGTTGTCTCAGAGGAAGCGTTGGTAATCTCCCATGGCTCCTTAATAATTAGCGACTCGCATGGTGAAGGCTGCGAAAGAGTAAAGCCATCTACCCATGGAGTCTATTCGTTGGCTGTCTTTATTTGGTGGTATGAGAGATTGTCGGTGTCGAGATCTCGATTGAGAGGCTTCGACAAATATAAAATTTGGAGCTGGTTGTTTTTGGAGGAAAATGGCTCCTGGGTCATGGATTCTATAGAGGTTATCAATCCGCTTAGACATGGTATGGGAGGAAGCTGGTTTTGTCCAGGATCTCTGTGCAGTACTAAGGAGAGATGGTAACATCAATATGTGCACCGGAGTGGTTGTATTTTTAGAGATCGGATCATATAGATGAACGGCTGGTTCTGTCGATGGTTGGTGGACTTGCAGATCAAGGGATTTAGCCATGCGAATCATAAGTTGGGCATAGGTCTGGAAATCCTCTGCCGGTGACGGCGGGTCGGTATCGACAATGTCCGACTCTGGAGAGGTAAGTAACACTGATGGAGTCTGCAGCTGAGATCCATGGTCGGAGCCATCGAGGTCGCGTCTGGAGTCGACGGACTGTCGATTGAATTCAGTGTCGAGAGGCTGAGTCTCATAGTATTGCCGGTTATGAGTCGGAAAAGATGGAGGCGGCATGTCCATGGACATCTGTCGATGTCGAGGATCGTCGACATTGAAAGATGGTGGTTGAGCGTCGACGGACCTCGATTGGTAGGGATGGACCTCGGTGTCGAGCTCGGTGTCGTAACGGTGCCGGGGTCAATGACTTGGATTTACCGGAGGACGGGAACTGTGTTGATGTAACGGAATGGAGTGAGTGTCCACGGACCAGGATGAATATTGAGGATCGTCAATATCAGAGCCTGTGTTTCTGTGATGTCGAAACGGAGGTTGCTGATGCGATTCTAGCAGTAGAATAAATTGACGCTGGCGATGCCGAGCGTGAAGAGTGATTTCCGCCATCTATTGTAGTAGGAAAGTATTGGGAGGCTGGGGCTGCAAAAGCCTCACATGTGGCTGAAATCTGCTCGACCGTCCGAGGTTTTTTTCGATACCAAGTGGGGAGCAGGTTGAGGTATAGTCACCTCTCGGTGATGTGGCCACTTCGACACCTATGGTTGTCGAAAGGCAGGCCGACTATTAGATGGTATTATCAAACCGGGTAAAACACCTGGTCGACTAGTTGGTGCAGTTTGTTGAGCAGAGCACTGGTTGGGGCAAATGGCAACCTGATGCACGTGCTGAGCATGGGTTTGAACCACACGCGATGAAGCGAGCTGTCAAAATTGTTGATGTTGACGATCCTGGTTAGGGATCGGTGGTCGATCCGAGGGCATCGAATATGGAACGGTGTTGAGCCGTTCGGGATGGGAATCCTCGGGCGATGGAATGACCGAAGGATTGCTGGAAGGAATGGAAGGTTGTGGACTGGGAGGAGAGGACGTTAGTTGGTCGACTCTATCATCCCATTCTGGAGACTGAGAACAGGGTTGATGAGACGGAAGTCTGTCATCATCTGAGGGAGATCCAACCGAAATTGATTCAGAGAGTTGTGGTTGTGGTGGGATGTCTGTAGGCTTAGACTGTTTAGCTCGTTTAGGAGGAACAGGCTCCGGAGCTGGAGCAGCTTCAGTAGGTCTCTGACGTTTAGAAGTTGTTTTCGAAGTCGATGACTTCGGTATGGAGGGGTTCGATTTGTGTGTCTTCGAGGTCTTAGACGATGCAGATGGAGAATAAGAATGAGCTGGTGTAGCCGATGGACGTTGTTTCGATGATTCAGTAACAGCTTTTTCCATTGCTTTGGTTTGGTAAGTGGCCCTACAGGAAGGTTGGGCCATTTGAACTGGTTGTAAGGATTGTTCCCAAAGTCGGAGTTTTAGCCTCGAGAGGCCAGATCGAAGAACTCCGCGCTTAAAATTTTTGCAGTGGGTACAGGAGGAAGTTTGATGTTGTTCTCCCAAACAGAAAAGGCACTTAGCGTGTCCGTCGGAAAGTGGGATCTTATTATCACAGACAACGCAGTGCTTAAACGGGCCCACAGGGGCCATGAATAGGAGAAAATAGTTGAGGAGAAAAACTGATGATTGGAGGGGGGGGGGGGTGCTGCGGCCGGAGGCCGAGCGAGGGGAAAGGAAAATCTCTGATGATAAAAAGTTTGATCTAATAGTTTAAAAGAAAAAGATTGATAACAGGAAGGAATCAAGAATAAGCTCTCTTTCTCTTTTACTCACAGAAGCAGAAATATGAGGCTCTCAACGCGGCAGTTGAAAGAAACTGAAAGGGGATGCTTGGCGCCAAGGTACTTATACGGGTGGGGAGGGGCATATTCTAATGTGCTCATTGCTACCGCAGAAGCTCTAGAATCTTCCGATGAGGCTCTGCGCAGGCACGAATCACCCAGGATGCAATTCACAGAGGCCACGAAAAAGAACTGGAAATCATGGAATATGAGCAATGCTTTTGTTTTAAAAAACATCCAATGTTATCATACTAAAGATGTGTCTGTTGTAAAAAAGGTGGAGTGCCTGGTAAATTCTCTCATTCAGAGCAGACCTGAGGTTTCAAAAAACAGTTTTTAGCCATTATTTATTCCTCCAAACATGAAGAATGTTGTGCAATGAGAAAATAAACAACAGATAGAGAATTAACAGGCATGGGGGTTTCTGTAGAACTGCTTTGGTTCAGTGCCACCTTACTTCCAGATAGAAAATCAAACTCAACAAAATGAACCAAACCCCCTTCCACCATCCCATGGTTAAAAGCAAGCATGTGGTTGTTAAAGGCTCTTTCTTCCAAGGAAATCTATCTTATTTAAGCACACAGGAGGAGGAGGAGAAAGCTTGTCCACTATGAATACTCTTGTTACAGCCTGGGTGCTTTAATAAAAAAATGTAAAAGAAGGAAAACAGATTTTATGACAGAAATGTATATGTAATTGAATTCAGTGGATCATACAGAGAGTAGCTGAAATCCAGTAGGAAGTCACAAGTAGAGTAGGCCTACAGAATCCATGGAACGCACAGAGGAGTTACCTCACTAATTCCCCACAGACTCAAAGGACCTAATTTAATTGCAATTTACTACTAGATTTCAGCCAGTGTATTATTAATTTGTATGATTTTTCATCATTTACAACCACTTATAATTCAACTGGAGGGACGTGGTGGCGCTGCGGGTTAAACCGCAGAAGCCTCTGTGCTGCAGGGTCAGAAGACCAGCAGTTGTAAGATCGAATCCATGCGACAGAGTGAGCTCCCGCTGCTTTGTCCCAGCTCCTCGCCAACCTAGCAGTTCGAAAGCATGCAAATGCGAGTAGATAAATAGGTACCACCTCAGTGGGAAGGTAAAGGCGTTCCATGTCTAGTCGCGCTGGCCATGTGACCACAGAAACTGTCTATGGACAAACGCTGGCTCTACGGCTTGGAAACGGGGATGAGCACCGCCCCCTAGAGTCGGACACGACTGGACTAAATGTCAAGGGGAACCTTTACATTTACCTATAATTCAACAGTCGTCTTTCTTCTATCATCTTGACTCCCAATGGATTTTTAAAGGGTTCTACCCCCCTCAAAAAATGCACAGAAACAGTGTTCAGAAAAGGTTTATTGCATTTGTTTCCCATATGGAAGCATTGACAGAATTGAAAAGATGCAGCATTCACATTATTTTCAAAACGAGACAGATCGATCAACCTCTTCCACTGACTTTCATCCCACTCCATGGCTTTTATTCAGTTTAAAGGATAAATTCAGAAGCTTTGCTTATTTAGCAGTTCCACCAAATTGGGGGTTAACCCCTCCCCTTTCTTCTACTATTCACATAGCTCCCCTCAGTAGTTTTTAGATCCAAAATATATAATAAAATCCCTGCTCAAATACGAAAAGTGTTACAGACTTAGTTTGGGTGTAATCTATTTTACCCGCTTTTATTTGAAACAGAATGTCTTCTACACATCTCCTCAGTGCTAACTACATACACAGTTTGCCATCCAAATAGCCAATACAGAAGGCATGCATGATTCTTTAACACATGACATTTCCCCAATGTAAAATATATATGTATAAATATAAAAAGGAGAATAAACATTTAGAGATATAAAAAGGTGGTAATGTCTTTTTTAAAAAAAGAAGACAATGCTGACATATCTACACAAACATTCTGTGCTTAGGTTTTATCTGGACTTGCAAGCCTCTTTTAGGCATGAACACTGTTCAGTAAATTATCCTTCAATTTTATTAGAAAACTGAGAGGCATTATCTTGCTATTCTACACATCTATATCAACATTTTTTCCACTTTCAATTATAAGGCATTACAAACCACATACACTCACAAAAAACCATCCATCATTTAACTGAGGAAGACAGCATTTCCTGCTAACCAGAGACGGTATTGGGGAAACGAGTATAAGAAAGCTAGAGAACAAAACCCAATTTTACTCCTAGCTAGACTCATTGAAATCAATGGGACATATATTAATTGTTGCTGACAAGTTCCTTTTATTTGAATGTGTTTACTCTCATTGGGAAAAGAGAATACATACAAGCCCACAGTCCTTTCCATAGCTGTCCAAATAATGTAATGCACAGTAACATAGGCAATATATTTCAAACATAAAATACTAAGCAATTTGCAAGGTCAGATTTTCATCTTCCATTTTCTCTTCTTAGTATATGAGACATAAATGGCAAAGTGGAATACTACATCACAGAAAACAGACCTACTGTGAACAAAATGCATCACCTGCTGTCCTGAAGTCTATGCCATTTATGTAGGAAGAAGATGGCACTCTTGGCACTGGCTGTCATTCAAATGTTAACCCATGGTGTGAAAATTACACAGTCAGTATTGGCGGGGGGCGGGGACTGGGCACTGAGATTTATGTGATTCATCTTTACATTAGTGATGTCACAGAAAGCAGAAAGAGAAAACAAAATAGACGAGTAAAGTTAACAAGTAAAAAATAATAATAATAATAAAGCTTAAGCCACCAGAAATGGAGAATTACCAAAAGTTTTCAGAATACAGGGCTTTCCCCCCCCCCTTTTCTCTGCAATGATCAGCCATTGATTAGGCATTATTTTTTTAAAAAAAGATTTTGCCTTTTTATTTCAAACATTCATATATAATAACCATAGTGCGGTGAATGTGGTTTTGTTTTAATGGAAATGCTGTTCACAAATTCTTAGACCACATACTGATACGGGTCTGCTTTTCCTTGGTCTGGAGTAGCAAATGGGCTAAGCCAAACTATAGAGAACGGATGGCCAAATACTGCTTTCAGGTTCATCCATTTTGTTTTTTTAGCCCATCTTCTCTCTTCTTTTTTCAACTGTTCTATTCCCTGAAAACAGAAATATGACATTTTCAGTCAGGAACTTATTTTTCTGGTTCTGATTTCGGGGAAAAGTATCCCTCTTGTCTATCCTTTATCAAACAGACTGAGCAGGAAAATAATCAGGTGCATTGCCTAAACATTCCCCTTAAAGTATACATCTATTTGAGAAAGGACAGAAAAGGTTTTTTTAAACAATTTATGCAATATGTGGTAATTTATAAGAAAATCATACAGTTTTCATGAAAAGTTTAAGAAGTGCTGCAATAGCCTCATCCAAAAAAAGCACTCAACATGGCAATCTTACATCTTTATGGAATTAGTTAACAAGAAAACCCTTCAGTGTTATCCCCTGCTTCAGCAACTTTCAGGTTCTCCACAAGCAAGTTCAAGAAATGCCCCAACATTGGTGCTGCTTTTGAAATGCCACTGAATCTTCTCATTGGCAAAAGCATAAGACTGTTAGCAGGGGAATGAGTGAAAGCATAAAGTGCAAGCATGTAGATGGGTGAGAAAGGAATAACATTAGTTTAGTAAAGGTGAGAAACAGAATAAATACACCTCCCTTAAGTCAAAGGGCTTCCACATTATTCATCACTTCTGCACTGCTGCCAGTATTTTCACAGTATTTTTAACTGTTTAAAGAACAGCAAATATTCAGTTATACTGGATATTTTGCAAATCAGATCCATTTGCCAATCTTTTTAACCCCAAATTTTTCATGCTGCTATTCAGAAACACAAAATGGGCAGAGAACCTCACACTGTTGACCTCCACATATCAAAAGCAACATTCAGAATAATATGGTCAAAAACTGGTCATAGAACAATAGACACAGAGAACAGAAATGCCAGGCCCAAAAAGTAATATAGCACAAGGGTCATGTACACTATTGCCAGCCCACCTAAAAGGAGACCTTAAAAACAAAACAAAAAAACAGTAATTTAGAGAGACTGATGAAAGGACAACAGGGAAGATTTAAGTTGCCCAGAGAACAGATGTATGTTCAGGTAATGACAAAGCAAATGGTTGAAATCCTTTTCTGAAAGTTGTGCTGTGTATGCCTGATGGGGGCAGGTGGGTGTGTAATCTTTAATTTCTAAAAATTGCCACCACTGGTAAAGCAATTTTTGGAAATTAAAGACCCAGCTGCAGTCTTGCAGCCCCAATGGCTTCCCCATGACAAAAGCAATTATGTGGGAGCCTCTGGACCTTCAGGAAGGCATCAGAAATCTCCCCCAACAGGAAGTCTCAAATAGAGTAGGTCCATTTGAATCAATGGAACTTATGGAAGAGTTGACTCAACAAATCCCCACTGATTCAATGGGCCTATTCCAGTACAAATTAATCTGCTAAGCAACAGGATTTGAGTCATAAAATTTCTTGCATTACCAATAAATGCAAGTTTATTAAAAGAGATCCAGAAGGAAATTCAGATATTAACAGACCATCCCATTATAAAATAAAGACACTGGAAAATAAGCAGGGCTGACAAAGAATCATCTTAGCTTCTGCAAAGACATGTCTGGCTTCATCAGATTCCTAGTATGGAGGATGGGTGTGATCTCACAGATACTGTCTGCATTTAGATACAATGACGCACCATCATTCACCATTACAAATAGTCACAAATCTTGAATTTGCATATTTCCTCCTATTTGTCAACTTTGAACAAGAGGAGGAAATTAGAAGATGCGGTCCCAGGATAGTTATTCTGGTTTGCTCTTTTATCTAATGCTGGCAAGGTATCATTTAAAGCGGAGCTTGGAACATTAAGCCTGGAAATTATTTTGTTGGGTTAAATGTTAGAAATGGTGAAATTAATTTGCTAATTTGGTGTACATGAATGGTTTGGAGTGCAGGAGTCAGGAGTTCAATTTTGTACTGTGTCTCCCAGCAGAGGGGCCAGCTGAGATCACCCAAAGTACGTGTGGCTTATGAGGCTATGAGCCCTGCTACCTGTACAGCCATGGCAAACTGCATGGTCCAAGAATACCATCACAAGGAGGGACTGGTGAACCACATCTGAGTACTATATCTAGAAAACTTTGGAGAGTCACCACAAGTTGGAATTGACTTGACTGCACATAATGTTTATTAATTTGTTACTTTTACCATTCAAACCAGGAATAGTGTAATTCATTAAATAATGCAATTGTTGGCTAGGTACAATGCTTCCAATGTATGTGAAAACTACTAGGTTTAAAGGATGTGTGTCCTAATGCAGTATCCCATCTTTCCACCCACAGAGAAAGAATACCTAACAAGATTTTTCTGTAGAGCCAATAAGTTCTTTAACCTCTCTCAAATGTACTTCATCAGAACACTACAGTAGCTTTGTCTAAAAGTCTTTACAAGTGGCTGTACAGTTCTTTCTAGCCTTACTCTACTGAAAGTTATACAGTCACAGTGCCTAGTTCCTTCCACCCCCGCCATTTCCATAGAAAGGGATCATGCAAAATATTCCAGTGTACTCACTAGCTGGTTCTGCTCCAAATGCAACCTTTAGAAGTGCTTCTCAAACTACATTATTCATTGCACACTGCAATTTGGGTTTCTTCACTTAGGTGAATATCTTTGGGACACTCCCATCAGATTGTGGGTGTACTAGGAATTGTCGACTATGAGTCTTTGGAAAAGTAAGACTGTGGAGGAACTGAGCGGTTTTCTGTTAAGATCATACTTTCAGACAAAGCTTCTACAGAACTGCAAGTAATCTACGAACTAGTGGTCCTTTGTAAATCAGTAATTTCCAGTTGTGAAATTCTTAATGCTGGACTACAGCTTTCAGAAACTGCCTACTCGCCATGCTGACTAGGAGGCTCTAATCCAACAACATTTGGAGCACCAAGGCTAAAAATCAACTATGTAGAGCTACTTCTCATGTGAAGGGATATGGCTGCTTTATTTCTTGGGAGGAGATCTGCGGACATATAGATGTAGTACAATTAATGTTTTTAATGCACAGAAAATGCACTCAAAGCATTATTTTTAAAAAAGCATTAATGCTTCTCCTGTTCGATGGAAAAAAGCAACAAACTTAACGTTAACCTATTAATTTATTTCAAAGTTCTGGTTTACAGGAAGCAGGATCAAAACATGATATGAGATCCTGCTTTGCATGCACCAATTTCTCAGGTTTGTACAGAAAATCAAACTATGATTTGAGACAAATGAGAAACAGAAGCTTCTAATCTTCTCCTTTTGTACAATAGATGTATGAGAGATCAGGCAAAATATAGTTTGCTCTTATGTCTAACACAGCTGTTGCATGCTCCAGAGCTTGTGACTATGTAGGAAAGTAGACTTTGTAGTTGGGGTGGACAGCTCACTAAAAATGTCAACTCAGTATACAGTCTTCTAGAAAGGAAGATCAGTGATAGAAATCATCACCAAAGGAGCTAGAAATAAAGTTCTCACTATCATATAATGCCTTTATATTAAATTCAAGAATCATCTTGCAGAGACACCCCTCTTGGCCATGAAACAAATTCCAAAATCCATGTTATGGCAATACCTTTTTTAGGACAATCTCTGAATAAGCTTTCAATACCTGCAGGTCCCCTCATCTGGTGGAGATGTGACAGGGTTAAAATGTACTTCTGGTTTCCATATTTCAAAAAGATAAAACAACAACAACAATACTGAACAAGAAGCATCTGATTTATCAAGAAGTTAGAACCCATTTCCTACAAGGAAGAACT
Source organism: Intellagama lesueurii (assembly GCA_037013535.1). Taxonomy (NCBI): domain Eukaryota; kingdom Metazoa; phylum Chordata; class Lepidosauria; order Squamata; family Agamidae; genus Intellagama; species Intellagama lesueurii. The sequence goes on from JBAJHW010000006.1 coordinate 74,517,629, forward strand.
GAAGTATTGGAGACTTTTAAGTTTATATTAAAAAATATGATATACAATACGACAGAATGTTATAAAACTTATTTTACACCCCTGTATAAAATAGCCATCTACATAAGTGTAAAATGGCCACCTATATGAGTATTCATATCAAAACTTTGATATGCCAGTTTAAATCTTTACAGTCCTAAACAGACCTAGGTGGTTTATGGACTACCTTCTCCTAAAGATGCACCTAACTACTGAAAACTTACTCAGAGATCCTTTTCTATGTCCTACATCCAGGTGTGCAGTGATTGAGGATAAGACCTTCTCAGCCATGGTATCTCATATCTGGGATACGTTCCTCAGGAAAGCTTGTTTGGCACAATATGACGATTCTTTAGCACCTGGTGATGGTCTTGGTATCTGTCCAGCTCTCAGATCAGTTCTTGCTCTCTTTTCCAATCCACTGCACTGACGCTAGCTTCAGTGTTTTGTCATTTTTATATAATATTTTGTTCTAATCTACCTGTTTGCCATTTTTAAAGTTTTTGGTCTTAAGCATATGCTATCAAATTTTCAAAGCAACAAATCTGAAAAAATTGAGAGTAATATCTGTGTAACCAAATCAAGATCCTCTTAGTATAAAGAAGTGAGTTTCTTCTTCCCTACCATTTCAGCACCATTAAAGAGGCTGGTAACGTATTTAATATTTCTTGGATTTGGCAGGCAGGAGATGTATAATTTCAAGTAAAAACATGGACAAGTTGTCCTATCATATGCAAGAGAACTTACCCCAATGTTACAAAACAATTTCAAACAAGTTTATGCACAGGAAAATCCAACTGTTTTCAGGAGAGCTTGAGGCTCGTGGTGCAATGGTTAAACTGCTGTACTGCAGCCAAACTGTGCTCACAACCCCAAGTTCAATCCCAGGTAGCAGGTTCAAGGTTGACTCAGCCTTCTATCCTTCTAAGGATGATAAAATGAGTACCCAGCTCACGGGGGGGGGGGGGCAATGTATAGCCTGCATAATTAACTTGTAAACCACCCAGAGAGTGCTTTAAGTGCTATGGGGTGGTATATAAGCAGCACGCTTTGCTTTTTTGCTTTAAGTGCCTTTAGTCATTCAGCCATGGTGACTGGGAAACTGAGGGTGTTGTCGTCCAAAAAAGTTTTTTTAAATGGGGATGACACTGAAGACTTCTCTCATCCCACCCCAGTGTAGAGAATTTAAGGAATATATGAACCAATTTGTATTGTTCCATTTACTCACAGAACACAGGACCCTCTCTTATGCAGGGAAATGACCTTCCCCCAAGAAATGACTGATTAAATGTTTGGTGCAGGAGAAATCCTTTGCAGAAGCTACAAAACAAAGAAACAAAATATTCTCAAGCCCCAAACTGCCCCCTGAAAATCATCCTCGCTGCCATATACGGAGGTACTGAGGGTGGGTAGCCCTGCCATCAGCGGTCTGGGAAACTCCCTCTCGTTTGGGGGGGTGACTCTTACCGCGAAGAGTGAGGTTCGTAGCTTGGGGATACATCTGGACCCGGCGCTCACCATGGAAACCCAGGTGGCGTCAGTGGTCCGATCCGCCTATTTTCACCTTAGGCGGGTCGCCCAGCTGCGTCCCTATCTTGATGTCGGGGCGCTCACCACGTTAGTGCATGCGCTCGTAATCTCGAGATTAGACCATTGTAATGCACTCTACGTGGGGCTACCTCTGAGACTGACGCGGAAGCTTCAAATGGTGCAGAATGCGGCGGCCAGACTTATTAGTGGTGTGAGGAAATACCATCATATCTCTCCCACTCTGGCCGCATTGCATTGGCTGCCTGTTCGCTTCCGCGTCGATTTCAAAGTTTTGATGATAACATATAAAGCCTTAAACGGCTTAGGACCTCGATATCTGCGGAACGCCTTCTCCCACCAAAGTCTACCCGTTTCACTCGATCTAGTCTGGAGGTGAGACTGAGGAGCCTGACGCCGAGAGAGGCCCGGAGGGAAAGGACAAGAAACCGGGCCTTTTCGGCGGTGGCTCCTCGGCTATGGAACAACCTACCTCCAGAGATCCGTATGGCCCCCTCGTTGGACGTTTTCAAAAGCCAATTAAAAACATGGCTGTTCAGGCAAGCCTTCCCCCCGGGCATGATTTGATTTGATTTGTTGATTTAATTTGATTTTGATCTTGAATGATTAATTATTTTCATTTTGAATATTGTTGATATTTTTAATTGTTTGTGTACACTGATGTACGCCGCCCAGAGTAGTCAGAGTGACTAGATGGGCGGGATAAAAATGTAAGAAATAAATAAATAAATAAATAAATAAATAAATTGTATGACAACAGTTTTTGGAAGGAACATCAAAGAGTGAAACGAACTGCACTCCCTCCCCACCATGAAACAAAATTTGTGGCATTTTAAAATGGCTCCTCATCACCATGAAGCAAAGCAAGGAGGATTTCAAATATGTCTGTTGTATGTATGTGCTGGAGCTGCATCATTTTTAGAGCAGGTTGTTCACCAGTAAGCACCTCAGATAGATTAGTCACATGGTAAGAAGCTGGAAGACTCTATTGGGAGAGTGAAGGAAGAGTGACAGATAACCACAATGATCTCTCTGTGTGATCGTACAAACAGATCCCTTCTGAGGCTCACATTGGTAAAGGAATTTGGATCTCTTACATTCTGAGCTGGGCACAGATTTTTTTTCAGGCATTTTTTTGTGAAGCCCCAGTACTAAGCAATGGTCCCTCAGAATTTTCCCTGAAAGGAGTGAAGGTTTGGTTTTCACATACCTAGATAAATTACAGATCCTTATTTGTAGGACATAGCTCCTGCATAGCTATATTTAAGTTGTGTTTGTGGGGAAAAAATGCCTTCTACTGTATTTCTTCCATTACCTTCACATATCACTAAGTCAAGGAGTGAACAACAGTTAGCAGTGTAAACTGCAAGCTTGGAGAGTAGCAGCTATGGATTTTATTGCGTAAAACAATAATAACTATTCTAATGATAGTTCATAGCATGTTTTCCGCAGGTGCCATGTTTTCACTTTCACACAGACCTGTACCTGCCTTTGGAATACGCCTGTTACTTTTAATGGTTTTCTCAGGTTTGTCATTACTTACCAGGACAAGGAAAGCAAAGCTGAGTGCTTTTTTTTTTAAGTAAAGAAAAACAACAAAAAGAAAAAAAGAGACCAGGAACTACTCACCGTTTCATCAGTGCAGATGGAGTGCACCTGTGTTCCAAACATTACAGACGTGAAGATGAGAAAGAGGAGCGCCTCAAAGCACAGCAGGATAAGAAGGATCACAGTCGTCGGTGGAGAGAAAGAACTACACTCTGTGAAAATGGAACATGACAAAGCCCTGAGTACTACTTCCAGAGAGCTAATCCCTTACTACCCTGTTTCCCTGAAAATAAGCCCTAGTATGATTTTTCAGGATGCTCGTAATATAAGCCCTGCCCCCAAAATAAGCCCCAGTTAAGTGAAAGCCTGCCCTCCACCATTGTGCAGCAACCAGAAGAAGATGACGTGACTGTATTTGAATAAACGTAGATTGTTGTACATGAAAAAAATAAAACATCGCCTGAAAATAAGCCCTACTGCATTTTTTGGAGCAAAAATTAATATAAGACCCTGTCTTATTTTCGGGGAAACATGGTACTATTTAATAAAACAATAATAACAAAATTGCTTATAAAATATAAAGATAAAACATGAGTGAAATAAAAGATGTACAATCTCAAGAATCATAGAAATTAAAAGCCACCACTCATTAAAAAAACAATGACAATAGAATTTGAGTCCAGATGAGCAATATGCTATCAGCAATAATTCAATCAAAAATTAAGACCATATGTAAGTCATGATACTGCACCACCAAGTATAGAATTGGGATTTCAGCTTCTCTAAATCTTTAGCTTCCAGTTTCTTTCTTTTTTAAATACATTTCTAAGCATTGTTCACAAAGACTTGGTGAGATGGGCAAAAGTAACCTCATGGTGTGTAATCTTAGGGGTACAATGAGAGGTGAGAGAGATTTGCAACAGTAGAGGGCCGATTCTGCTGGGTAGAAGAAGCCTTTCATAGAGTACAGTGGTGCCTTGACTTACGAACGCCTTGACCTACGAACATTTTGACTTACGAACAGCTCCGTTCGCAAAATTTTGCTTTGACTTGCGAACGGAGCTTTGACTTACGAACAAAAAAAGGCAGGGGAAAAGGGCGGGAAATTCAAATGGCCTCCCGGCCGGGCTCTTACTCCCGACGCTGGGTCCGTCCCCGCTGCTCACTTCCCGGCCAGGCTCCGGGAGGCATAGCCCAGCCGGGAAGCGAGCAGCGCGGACAGACCCAGCGCCGGGAGTTAGAGCCCGGCCGGGAGGCCATTTGAATTTCCCGCCATCGGCCCGCGGAGGGCGGCGAGGAGCGCCGAGGACCGACGCGGCCGCCCTGGCGAGCAGCCGCTGGTGGCGGTTCCGGAGGCCTCCCGGCAGCGGCGGTGGAAGTCCGGGAGGCCTCCCAGCAGCGGCGGTGGAACTCCCGGAGGCCTCCCGGCAGCGGCGGTGGAACTCCCGGAGGCCTCCCGGCAGTGGCGGTGGAAGCCCGGGAGGCTGAGGAGGCTTCGGACTGGTAAGGTGCTGCTTTTTCCTTTTAAAAAAACTGTTCTGGGTGGGTTTTGGAAGGTGGGTTTGGACTGGGGGGGTTATGTTTCTGTGCTGTGTTGTTTTGTTTTTGGATTTGTGTTTTGTTTTTTGCAGTCCCAGCGTGGGACTTGCTCTGTTTATTTATTATTATTATTATTTTGGTTTTTTTTTTTTTTTTTTGAAATGCTGGAACAGATTAATCCCGTTCCCATGCATTTCAATGGGAAACGCTGATTTGACTTACAAACGTTTTGATTTACGAACACCATTCCGTTATGGATTAAGTTCGTAAGTCAAGGCACCACTGTACCCTGCATCTTCTCCTTTGCAGATGTTTATGCAAAGCAAAGATATAATCCAACTTATACTGGTCTCCACATATTATGTGAAAAAGTAGATTTTAATAAAGAATTTTGATTGCATGGGAATATTTCTGGGAAACAGCGATAGCCATATTGTTTTCTTAGTTGAAGGTTCTTCTTATTAGCATTGTATACTGACTGGTGGCAAGACTTTAAAATACTGTTCACCATGACTATGCAGAAATCAATGCCAAACATGCAAGAAATTAAGAGGCAGCTCTTAGTATTACTGAATACGAAGCAAAATCCACTGTATTACAACACACAGGTACCTTTTTAGATTCAACACATCTTCAGAAGTCTCAGCTAGTCTTGCTCTCTTGGGTATCATCTAGAGCAGGGGTCCCCAACCTTTTTCACCCCGCGGATCGGCTGGGGAAGGCGGGGCACCCGTGCGCGCATGCGCAAATGGTGGCACACGCTCATGCGCAAACAGCGGCACACGCTCATGTGCAAACAGCAGCACACGCTCATGCGCAAACAGCGGCGTGGCGCTTGTGCAGACGTGCTCGCGCTCGTGCGCAAATGGCAGGGCGGCGCTTGTGCAGGCGTGCGCGGGGTCGTGCACATGCGCCACCAGCAAGCGCGGGGGTGCCCCCACCCCCCCCACGCACGGAGCCCGCACCCAACTGGTCCGCGGTCCCAAAAAGGTTGGGGACCACTGCTGTAGCTGACCTGTAAGTCCACCAGGAATAACTGCTAGATGTGTTCGCAAATCCGATGCAACCCTTTTTGTCTTTTCTGTTAAATGTGCTCGGAACTGATCAAAGACAAGTAGAGCTGGCTTCTTTAAGAGCCCTCCAGGTCTTCTGGACCAAACCTTTGCAAACCAAATGACCATGATTTCTTCATTCATCCATCCCTTCTCATGAACTTGGACAATAATGCCACGTGGTATGGTCTCTTTAGGATAAGTTTTCCTCTTAAAAATAAGCATAGGGGGCAGTTTAGTACCATCTGCACAGCATGAAAGCACAGCAGTATAGTGTGTCTTTTCATGGCCACTTGTTTTGATTGCCACTGTTTTGATTCCTTTCACATCAACAGTTCTGTTGGAAGGCACATCAAAATTGAGAGGCACCTCATCCATGTTTGCAATCTGACTTGGTTCAAAATCATATTTTTTCCGAAGCTGTAGGACCTAGGAGTGAAACTGTTGGATTTTATGCTTATAAACAGGTGGCATTTTCTGTGCTAACTTTGTTCATGCTCTCATGGCCAACTCTTCTGTCCTCGTGAAATTAACCTTTTGCCTTTCTTGTAAAATCAACAATCTGCATTTCACTTGCATTCTTGCCTGATATTGAATAAGCTTGGTTGATACACATATCCCCTTCTGGTGCTGCTCCAAAATCCAAGTCTTGAGCCTCTGCTCCAAGTTTGGCCATTTTAATGATTTTCCTCTAAAGGCTTTTTTATTTTATTTTTTATTTATTTAACTTATATGCCGCCCACACTACCCAAAGGTCTCTGGGCAGCTTACAACAATTAAAATACAATAAAAAAGATAAAACAATTAAAATACAATTAAAATATATACTCTAAAAATTGCCATCAAGACCCACAGTTGATATTATTTCAATTAAAAGCCTTCTGGAACAGGAAGGTTTTGACCTGGCGCCAAAATGTCATCAGCGTCGGCGCCAGACGGATCTCCCTCGGGAGGGCATTCCATAGTCTGGGGCCAAAAAGGCCCTTTGTCTACAAGCCATCCCTCTTACCTCCTTTGAGGGACGGCTCTTTCAAAAGGGCCCCCTAGCTAGATCTTAACTGCCGGGTAGGTTCATATGGAAGGAGGCGGTCCTTCAGGTATCCAGGGCCCAAGCCATTTAGGGCTTTATATGTCAAAACAGGCACTTTGAATTGGGCCCGGGCAGCAACTGGTAGCCAATGTAATTTAAACAGAATCGGCTTGATGTGTTCCCTAGCGGCCCCACCACTCACCAGCCGCGCAGCTCGATTCTGGACCAGTTGCAGTCACCGGATGCAGTTTTTGGCATCTTAAGGAGTTGTTCTTCCTGTTTTCTCCACTGTCTGATCATACACTCAGTGGGAGGAGGTCCAAACTGTCTCTCTGCAGCTTTATTTCCATGCTTGTTTGCATAACTGATTACATTCAGTTTGAATTTTGCAGAGTAAGACATTCACTTTTTAAAAATATTATTTTCTGACATCTTTATGGGCTCAGTGATCTTTACTGGTCACTGTTGCACTGCCTACACCAGTGATGGATGAGCCCGAGTGCCCAAACTGCAAAAAAAAAAAAAAAAAAAAAAAAAAAAAAAAAAAAAAAAAAAAAAAAACCACAAACAAAACAAAAAACAAAAAACCCAGCGGGCGGTGGTGGAAGCAGAAGAGGAGGGGACAATCCCGGGCATGGAGGTGCCTCCAGACCCCACTCCGGATCCACCTCCATTCGAGTCAAACCGCGCCACTGTCTATAGCTTGGCCATTAGGAACATGCAGCCAGCGCCAGCTGCTCCAGATCCTGGCCTGCCACCTGTCGGAGTGCCCACAGAGAAGGCTCTACGTGTCAGCTGTGGCACGTGTGCCATAGGTTAACCATCGCTAGCCTACACTCTCTCCTCCACACCAGCTTGCATCATTTGCATAAGGCTTGTCATTGTCTCTGCAAACAGAGACAAGCTATCGGCAGTTTCACTCATGACTGGAGGCAGACGGTTTGCAGAGACATACGGTAGGCAGTTTTCTCCTCGGCTTACTTCCGTGTAAAAGACAACCCTCAATTTTTACTCTAACGATTTTAGGAAAATGTATCGTCTTTTACACGGAAAAATACGGTATATAGATCAAAGTGAAACATTCCTGAAAGGTGTCATGGGTCTGGGAGGTAACTGTGAAATCCTGTTGATTCTCCTGGACCCTTCAGCATTGTTCAAAGCCATCAACCATGGTACACTGTTGTCAGAATGGTACTTTAAGGAATTATCCCTCAGATGTTCAAGTCCTTCATGCCACAGACATAGAAAGGCAGGCAATACATCATGGTCTTTATGCTCTACTATTTAAGTAGCTTTTATTTGACTGTTTTGTGGCTTGGTATACTATTTCTATTTATTGTTTACCATTCTGAACATGTTTTTTCCTATGAAAAAAATGGAAGAAATATAATATAAAAGAGACCACATCAGCTACTGTGTTTCCCCAAAAATAAGACAGGGTCTTATAATTCTTTTTGCTCTAAAAAACACACTAGGGCTTATTTTCAGGCGATGTTTTATTTTACAGTCATGTCATCTTCTTCTGGTTGCTGCACAATGGTGGAGGTCGGGGTTTCACTTAACTGGGGCTTATTTTTAGAGTAGGGCTTATATTACGAGTATCCTGAAAAATCATACTAGGGCTTATTTTCAGGTTAGGTCTTATTTTCGGGGAAACAGGGTAGATCAGGGGTGCATGCTTTCAGAGGGTTTGAAGGCTATCTCCCTTGAACCTACCATAGGCAATATCACCTCCTCAAGATCCATGGAACACAGCAACAGTTGGATGGAAGTGCATATGGCCCAGGGGTTGCATGTCACCACCCTGTGATGCAATCACACATCATTCCTGTACTTATGAGAAGTTTCTGAATTCTTCTTAAGAACTTTTTTTTTAGTGGCATCTTCTTTCCCTTTAGTCAGTAGATGGGAAAACTACAGCCTTTTAGATGCTGTCAGACTGAAACTCCCATCAGCCCTCACCAACACAGTCAAGGGTAAGGAATGCTGGGAGTTGCAGTCCAATAACCTTTCAAAGGTTGCCCACCCATACTTTAGTCTGTAAGTGTAAAATTCACTTACTTGTCCAGTCTTCTTCAAAGCAATGTAGGAAATGGAATCCAACCATAATCAGGGCATGCAGAGAAATCAGTGCTATATACATCTGAAACACGGTACAATTTTGAACTGTTAAAACACATTACTTTCAAAATAGTATATTTCTATGCACAATCCTATTATATATGCAAAATAAAGTGAGGAAGGTTTCTAATTATGCTGTTATCTAAGGGTCCCGTTTGAGAAGACATTGGCCCAGAGACTCCCCCAACAGCTTGGGCTCACCATCTAATGCAAGGACTGCAATCAACAGATGGCAGTTTCTGTCTGTTGAAACATAACTGCAAGAAATATATGTACTAAGCAATGTATTCTATCTGTTTCCTGGGTTTGAACTGCTCCACATAATTAGTTTTGCTATACAGTAGGACCCCTTTATCCGCAGGATTAGTATCCACTGATTTTCTTCCACTGGTCTGAAAATGTTAAAGACATTAAAAGAAAAATTCTCAGTATATATATATATTTAATGATGAAGTTACTAGAACTGCTTACTAGAGAAAGCCAGAGACCACGCTATGTATAGAGTTCGCTATAATCTGCATTTTTTGGCATCTGCGAGAGGGCTTTGAACTGATCCCCAGCAGATGCAGGGGTCCTACTGTATCACAAAAGTAGAATACACTTTTAGATCCATTATGAAATCAAGGAAAGTATATAATTCATTGTCCAAACAGATTTAACAGCAGTAATACTGTACTTCTGGCATGTTTTTCATTTAATAATGTTCATGTATTTTCAATATATTTTTCATTTTTGTTACCACTATTTAACCAAGACACAGGATTGCAGCCAAATTATTCTACACATTGTTTTTTTACAAACAAGTTCCCTTGAACACAATGGAACTGATGTCTGAGCAAATATGCACAGAGTGAGTAGGCATGTAAGCTGGATAACCCTGTATTGTAACATCCCCAGACTACACTGCATGATACAGTAGATTGTGTTTCAACTCCAAGCAGTCAGGTATGGACCATTCATCTAACAAGATTAAAATTAAACAAGTAGTTCTCATCATCAGCTGTGGTGTCTTCAAAAGAAGAGCCATCCTGAGAGTTTCAACTGAAGACAATCTTGTAACACACCAAGGTGACATTTCCCCCCTCCAACAGCTTGTCTTTACAGCTACTCCACCATACTCAAGCCTGCAGAAATACTCAAGCACACCCACCCATACACTTAAGAAATGTCAAGGAACTCTGATCTGGGAGTTTAATAAGCCTCATATGAGACTGATACATTTTTTTTAGCTGGAGCTGACATTCAAAACTCACTACAGATGTTTTTCTAGCCAACATGACTAAAGATTTCTTTATCTTCAAACTCATCTCTAAGTTACCTCAGTCAGAGAATGAATACTGTAGATATATTCAATGGAAAAGTACTTGGAATAAACTAAGTGACTGAACAAGAAGTCTATTTTCCTCCAACAATACTCAATTATGAGATAAAACTGAGGGCAGGGGGATCTATTCTTCCATGAGACATGTTTAATGACATGTGATAAGAACATTTTCTCCTCAAAGTCAAATTAAAGGGCCAAAATTTTGCTGGTTTTTACTGTGTGCATTATGCTCCATGATATGGGCAGTTCTTTTATCCTTGCCTTTTCTACCCTGCTGCATAAGTGGAAGCCCTGATGCGGTGCGTGAGAAAATCTCCAGCTTGCATAACTGCAAGGTGAACGTTGTATGGAGCGCTACACCTGCAGGTACATTATGCTCAGTGGAAAGAGGGTTCTGCCCAACATCTTTTAGAATACAGTTATTTATAATGTTAGCTAATCATGTCAATTTACTGAAACACAGTTAGCACTGGAAAGGGTCAGAGACAATCTAGTCTGACCCTCTTGCAAAATGGATAACACCACTGCCAGCCAGATCATTTCTTCTCCAACCTTAAATGAGCAAACAGGCCTACAAACAGTGGTGCTTAAATGTGGTATAAATATACTGAAAGGATGTGTGTCCAAAGGCCAGATTGCTGGACAATTCTGGCAGAAGTGCCAAATAGCACATGGCTGAGCAAGGCAAAGCCAGACATCTCTAGCTGACCAACAAAAAAACAGTGATTTATTTTTTCTTCTTCTCTTAACTAAATTACCAGGCTACACTGACAGAGGCAGAACAATATGCCTTGATGTGAAGCAAAATCATCAAGTGACAGACAAAGCAGCAAGACTACAGAACTTTCAAATTATTTTGTGACTTAAACAAATACTTTATTGCTTCATAGCCAATCAGACTGTACACATAAACAGAAATTAAACTACTCTTAAAAACAATATTTAGCATCTAATATAAGTATACATAAACAATCAGAAAAGCTTAAAATAATAAAATAAGCACTCTCAAGCAAGTATCAAGTTGGGAAATTAACTTGAAGAGCTTGTGAAGCAGGCAATGAGTTCTGTTTTTCTATGGCTTGTTTAAAAAATTTAGCAGCCCTATAAGATATACAGTAGTCTGTGCCAGCTAGCAGAAATAAAACATGAAGAAATTGTTCTTGATCCTGGTTGTTAAGGGTTTAAGATATTGATCTCTCAAATCTACATACAGAAGGCATTCTGTTAGAAAACATACCATCTCCTCCAACTTACAGCATCCTGCTGGGCAATATCTGCCTGTACCATGTTGGTCCGTATAACATCCCTGAATCTCTTTCAACTGCAGTGAGTTCAATCTGTATTTAGTTATCAGTTGTCTCAGCTCATGGAGCTAATAAGGGACAAATATGGGGGCACCTTTCCAAAAGGCAGGGAAAAGCCTTTAAATATCCTATTGGAGTGGCAGCTAACTACAAATGCTGCCACTGGATTAATATCCAGATGGTAATCTGGATATTAATATCATATAATCTTTTAATAATGTCTTGAAGAAAGTAAATATTAAGTAAGCACACTTAGATGACTTCACTTATTCTTCAACTACTGCCTCAAATATTTTCCAATTTGAATAAGTTGTTAGTTTTCCCAAGGGAATTACATTGCAATGGTTTAAAGAAGTAAACCAAAGAAGTTGGGCAAGTCCTACTTGAAGTTCCAAGGCCCCTGTTTAAACTACTCTATAAAAATATTTCACCCAGAGAACTACTTACTGTAAACAGTACAAAGTACTTTTGGTTATTCTCTCCTACACAGTTGTTAACCCAAGGACAGTGGTGATCCATTTTCCGTATACATCTTTTACAAACACTACAAGAAGAAAAAGCACATATTAAGTCAAAATGGAATTCTACCCACTTCCCAAATGCAGTCTTCTACAGTTATCAGTTCATGAGGAAAATGTTTCCTCTTCACCAAAAGATACTTAATCTTTCAAGTTAATTGAACTGTGGGCATATTGCTTTAGATGCACAACATCATTAAGTAAAGAAATATCAGTTGGATTTTTGGAACAATATCAACAAGTGATAACCTGGTTGCAGTTCTTCAACTGAGACACTTGAGTTTTCAGCACTTGTTTTGAGTATATCTCATCACAGACATCTATCCTGATTCCCCTTTGTTTTCATTCAAAAGCAAGTTCAGTAACATGCAACAGCAGCACAAAAGGCAACAGAAAGCATTATAGCACCATAAAGATTAGCAAATTCTATATGGTCTAAGCCTTCAACCTACTGCAACAATGTGAAAACATATCTAAAAAGAATAAGCACTGCAAGGTGATTTCATCTCATTTTTGCTCCTGTATGATATACGTATCTGGCTCCAAATCAAAAATGGATCACTGCTTCAAACAGACCTCCACTTCTCCCTTGTTTTTTTTTTTTAAGTACACGTGCCTGCTTGTCTACCTAGTCAAGTATCTTTCAACCATATTTCTCCCTCTCCCTCTTTTGTACATTTTTAAATGACGTTGAAAACTGATCTGTGTGATGTTTTTGTGACTAACACAGTGGATAAACAATCAGTTTTGTGCACAACTCTACTCCAAGAGTTTTGTAGTTGATAAAAGTTGGGCCCTATCAATACTCTATGAGTCTGGCTTCTGCATGAATAAGTTTCCTTCTGAGCCTGGCAAAACAACAGGATGTGTCAGACATGCAGAGAATATATTCCCAAACAGGACTCACATAATCTATATCTGTATGTAGTGAAATAATATACTGGATATAAAAACAATTACAAGTCAATTCTGACTTATGGCACTCCTTTTTCAGGGTTTTCTAAGTAGAGAGTACTCAAAAGCAGTTCACCAGTCCCTTCTTCTGGGGGAATCCTGGGACTGTACAGTTTACCCAAGGCCACATAGGCGGGCTCTACTGCCCAGTGGAGAATTTAACTCCCAATCTCTGGCTCTGCAGGCAGATATCTAAACCTGTACACAAAACCTTTGCTCCCATCCTGTACCACAATATATATAAGCAAGGTTAAAAAAACAGCACAATAATAAAAGCACAAGAAGAGGTGCCACATACGGTCTGATCCTGCTTTCAAGAACATATGGCACTCCTGATGTCCAACCAATCATTCTCAGCCCCAACATGTACAGAGCAGAGATGGGAAGTCTATTCTGAGCTTGATGAAAATCACTATTCCTATGCTGCTAGCAATGCCTTGGGACTCTATGGCCTTACAGAAGGCAGCACATAGATTACAGGTTACCCATATACGGCAGTCAATGTTCCCTCTAAGGTGAGTGCAGGCATGGGCGCGCAGAGCTCCATCAGTGCTGTGCAGTGGCAGCTGGAGTTGATGACTGCTTACTTTGGATGAAACCCCGCCTCCCCATGCAGATGGGCGAGGCTCCCGCGAAGACAGGCGAGGCTCTCATGCAGCAGGGATGACAATTAGAGGGAACGTTGATGGCAGTGGTTCTCAATCTTGGGTCCCCATATATCCTGGCCAAGAAAGCTAATGGTAAAGGTTTCAGGGAACTTTAATCTAAGAACATCTGGGGACCCAAAATTGGGAACCACTGATAGATGGTATAGATGTGTATGCACACACTCTTTTCCTCGCAGATGGTGACACCTGATGTATGGACAAAAAAGATGGGGCCAGTGATGATATACAACCTTGGGGTAATGGTCAGAAACACACAGCACCATTTTATATGTGAAGGGAACTAAGGACACTGAGCACATTCGGCAGAGGGTGGTGCTTTTCTTCATGAGCAGATCTACTGTTGAGAGATACTTCAAATTATGGTAAGTGGTGAATGTTTATGAAGTAAGTGTCAGTAAGAGCACAAATCTGCTTTCTCAAGTGGCAAGCTTGCAGTGTTTTAGACAATAATTTATTCACAATGCCAATTATAGAGAACTGCTGATATTTTCATAACTGGCAAAAAAATATCCATCTACTTGTTCTGTTATATGCCGTCAAGTCAGAACCGCTAACAGGCTTTCAAGGTAAGTGAGGTATTTAAGTGACATATTTAAGTTACCAGTTCTGCACCCCCAATGAGTTTCTATGGCTAAGCAGACATTTGAACCTAGGTCTCCTGAGTCCTAGTTCATAACTCTATCCACTAAACCATACTGGGTATACCATCCATCTACAAGGCTGCCATAAACATAAGTATCAAGTCACAGAAAAAATAATACACTTGTAATCTACATAAATGATAATAATAATAGTACCTGCAGTGGTGTGCTCTGTCTGGCTTGATACTACAGCACTTTGGACATTTGTAAACCACCTGCCCTGGCTTCAGCTGTAAACTTTCTATGAACTCTTTTGTAGCATTACCTTTAGGCACTGCACCCTAGAATTGAAAATAAAGAGTTTCAGAGCACTTTCAGTCATCATCAGAAGAAACAGGAGGCCTCACAACAGGACTGTTGTGGATGTAGGAACAGGGAAATCTCCTAGACACAGAAATCAATTGACTTGTGTTATAAACTCATATCAAACCCTTACCTGTCTTAGGTTTTCAAAGAATGAAAACATGTATATAATTTCTCATTACTTAAACAATAATGGCAAGTGAGCACCCAGGAGAAAAGGGGATAAAATGTTTTAATGGTTGTTCACTGTAAATATTCCAAATGTCGTAAGAAAGAAGTGAGTTTGAACTACAGGCATAGAGAATCAGGTTAAACTGTATTAAAGGATTCCTAGCTATAAGCACCGGTACATTTAAAGCAGCATGTGTGGAGCAAAACTCTGCAGTTTCCTTCTTTGAAAATTCACCTAGTTCTTTAACATCAGTATTAATTCACTGGGATTTAAGTAGTTTTATGGCTTTATACCATAGTCTTACTCTCATCCTGCAGATGTTTTGAACTTATCCACCAAAGCCTGTACGGCCGCTCATCATGCTAGCTGGGAATGAAATTTCCAGAAGACTGTGTTAATATATCCATAAAATGGATTTTCAGATTGTGCCATTTCACAATTAGATTAACTCAGATATAACTCATAATCCTGACAGAGAGACTGCAAAACATGCAAAACAAGCCTCCCAGAACATAACATCTGGTTGATGTGGCATGAACTCTATAAACCATTTTACCATTACCGTATTTTTCGCTCCATAAGACGCACCTGACCATAAGACGCACCTAATTTTTAGAGGAGCAAAACAGGAAAAAGAATATTCTGAACCAAAGAAGATTCCCGGGGCCTGCTGTCGGGCTTGGGTTGGGGTCGGGAGGGTAAAAAAAAAAGACTGGTGGGGGGGAGGAGGAGGAGGAGGCTGGAGAAAGAAGATGCTGCTCTTCGTGGAAGTGAGTGAATGAGTGGGGGTTGCGCCACGTGACTCTCTCAGGCGGCGCGTGCCCGGCAGCCCTCCCGCCAGGTGGGGGGAGGGCAGGATAGGATTGACACAGCAAATATCTGCCTCATCGCCCACGCGGAAAGGAAGCTTGCATTCGAGGTGCCATCGGGGGTGAAGGGGTGTGCGCATGGAGGGGCGGGGGGAAGTCAGGCGGCGGCCCAGCAGTCGCAAAGGGAAGAGAAGGCGGCCGGCTAGCCGGCTGACTCGTACGCGCATGGACACGCACTCCCTGGCGCTCCATAAGGGCGAAGATCACGCGGCCGCCGGGCGGGTAAAGTGGCGGAGGGGATTTTCTACGTTGGCTTAACGAGGGTGACTCGGGAGAGAGAGGTTTTTTTTTTTTACAGTATTCGCTCCATAAGACGCACACACTTTCCCCCACACTTTTTTCGGGGGGGGGGGAGTGCATCTTATGGAGCGAAAAATACGGTATTTATAGATATGCACCTTGTATTCAAATAATGAAACATGAATGCATCTTTGGGTAAATGAACTACTGGATGACTGAAGAAGCCATAACAGGGATGTGTTGAAATGATTTTTGGCAATGTTGGTGCTTGTTGAGCACTTCAACCATGCAAACATAGGATTCCCTCAGTCACTTTAAACTGTGGTCTAACTAAACTCAATATCCTTTCAGGGAAACTCTCAAATTTAAACAAATCTGGAGCTAGAAACTCAGATTATATTTTCACTCGATTCTGGCAAGCCTTTACCCACCATTTCTATATGGTAAATGGAGTGAAACTATTATCAGGCACCAGATTTGAATCATGCCATTGTAACTCTTCAAAACAAGAAGAGCTGTAATTATGTGGTTGCAACTTTCACAGTCAAACAAGAAGCATTTCGCTGCTGATATAAAGCCACATTCAGGCAGCTGTGACAGGCCAAGAGCCAAGTCAGATGCTTCCAGTTCTTCCATAAAGAATGTTTCATGGATACAGTTAGACAAAGGAAGTATTAACAAACCAGGAATATACACACAGTAACATGTACCACTTTCCCAGCAGTGAATTACATAAGTGTGGCACCACATTTTCTCATGTAGAGATATACATTGCCATGCATCTCTACCAGCAAGCTCTACTTTTAACCATGTGTTTTCTCAGTCACTTTAAGCTATGGTCTAAGCCCAATATAATTTCAGGGAAACCCTCAAATTTAAATACATACACTCACTGAAGAGTGTTTTGATTTAAATCAAATTGATTTAAATAATGATTTAAATTAAAAAATGAGATTGAACAATTTAAATAAATTGACAATTAAAATTTTGATATTTTTGATTTAAGTCAATTTGATTTTTAAAAAAACATTGATTTTTATACACCCTGACTACCAAAGAATTGATCCTTTTACTGTAAGAGAATCAACTGAAGTTTGAAACAATGGAAGTTAAGGCAGGAACAGGGAACATTTGTTCAGAGTTTAAATCTATGCCTTCCCACCTCAAAAATCCTGTGGCTTGAAACTGGACCTTTAAAAGTTAAGGTCCACAATTAAAATTAAAATGCACTCACACAAAAGTGAATGTAAAACATGGCACAAGACAGATCAGGAACTAACATCCAGCACAAAATAAAAACAGGCAAGTATGTTTCAATCAAAGTACAACTTCACTGCAATGATGCTTCCCTGAAGAGACAAACACACAAAACAGGTTTTTCTAGCTTTTCTGTTTTTCCTGCCATGGCACGCCATTCATATAGCCTGTCCTACTGAAGATGGAGGAGAGATAAATATCCCTCCCTCACTTTTCCCTGCTTACAAAACTGCTCCTGTGTGCTGCCTTAAGGTCCCCATACAGCTTCCTAACTGAAAACTGCACTGCAATACACAATTTAACAAATAATAAAAGCAACTATGCTTTAAACATAGTAAGGAAGAAACCCTGCAATTAGATTTGGTTCAAAACAAACAAATAAACAAACCCAGAAGAAACGATAGCAGATTAATACATAACACTTACTGGATCTGTTAGCATAGCTCGCATATGTGAAGCCAGAGCCAGGAATGCCAACCCGTTGAAAACTATTCCATTGATCACACTGTAAATATAGTCTCTTGATGGAAGCAGCATAACAAGGATGACTACAAAGTCAGCATAGAAGACCAGAAACCAGGTGATGACTGCACAGGCAATACCACAGCCATCTCGAATAAACCACATTGTTCCTGAAGAATCGCTGCTGGGAGGTGGGACACACTTGTCTGGCTGAAGATACTCTGGTTTCCTCTCAATATCTCGGAAGCGGTGAATTGGAGTAATCATCATAGGTTATAATGTCCATTCTCGGATCTGGAAAAACATGGTTTACAATAAAATGGGTCTCCATTTTACAAACACAGTCAAGGACTTCCCCCTTTTGACATGCAGCTCATGGAGGAAACTGTAAAAAAGGGAGAATAAAATAAAAGGACTGGCAATGGTAAATGGAGGGGTCCAGTAAACAAAAACAAGAACAAAAGTTAGCATTGACTGGTCTTGTCTTGTGTAGGCTTCCCACCCCAACCAGATTTTGGCATATTGTATTAAGGTTAACATCACAATACAAAAAAAAAGTGTCTTCAACTATCACTAAATTGTTGAGTGAATTAAAAAAATAACTTCAAATTTCAGTACTACATGGGCATTAAAAGGGAAATTGAGGAATTACATGAATTCTTGCTACTACACTAACACAACCTAGAAGGGCTAGTAATTCCCACACATACAACCCATAAGAAAATGGTTATGTTCCCTATACAAAGGGCAAATACTGAAGTTTTCACATGTACACTCATATATAGCTGTGATTGGGTTCTTTTGAAAGTGGTGACAGTTCCTAAGGTTTGGCGGGAAGAAGAGGCTGAGACCGATTTAAACTACTTTCAACTTCAACTTTATTAACACGCGGGGTATTAACTATTATGCCAACTGGGTCGAAACAAGATAAATCAGGCAACTGTCCATAACTTGTCAATGTTAACTTTTCACCCAAAGACGATCCATTCACTGTGGGGCTGGACCAAACTGCTTGCGATCGGTAATCTTGCGCAGGGGTGCACTCCTCATTGCACAAACCGTCCCACAACACGGGTGACGTGCCCAGTCTCCCTCCTTCGGCGGCGTGTTGTAGATGGGTTCGAGGCGTGTCACTTTTGTCCGCCGTCCTTGCCCTCGTGGAAATACAGTGGTGCCTTGACTTACGAACGCCTTGACCTACGAACATTTTGAGTTACGAACAGCTCCGTTCGCAAAATTTTGCTTTGACTTGCGAATGGAGCTTTGACTTACGAATGGAAAAAGGCAGGGAAAAGGGGTGGGAAATTCAAATATACTAACCGTTGGTGGCGAAGAGGCTGCTTCTATGTAGCTCTTTCGTCCCAATGGTTAGAGCAGGGGTCAGGGAAATGTTTAACTTTTACAGTACAGGGATGCAGCGGCCCGGGCCGCTGCTGGGTCCTGTTCCTGCCGGGCCAAGAACTGAGCGCTGCTGGGTCAACGGCGGGCTGCATCAGGCGAGGGGCCCCGAAGAGCAGCCCAGGAGCCACCCGCCAACGGCGGGCTGCGCTCAGTCCTTGGCCCGGTGGGAACAGGACCCAGCGGCGGCGGCGGCATCGGGCGAGGAGCCCCGAAGAGCAGCCCAGGAGCCACCCGCCAACGGCAGACTGCGCTCAGTCCTTGGCCCAGTGGGAACGGGACCCAGCAGCTGCGGCGGCATAGAGCGAGGAGCCCCGAAGAGCAGCCCAGGAGCCACCCGCCAACGGCAGGCTGCGCTCAGTCCCTGGCCCGGCGGGAACGGGACCCAGCAGCGGCGGCAGCATCGGGCAAGGAGCCCCAAAGAGCAGCCCAGGTCCTCAGCACGGGGCGGAGCGGGCCCTGATCCCGGAGGAAGGGTCCTCCCGCACCACGGCCTCCTCCTTCCTGGCAGGCTGCGCTCAGTCCTTGGCCCCGCAGGACCGGGGCCCAGCAGAGGCGGCGGCATCGGCCCGCGGAGGCCATCGGAGGAGGCTTGGGACTGCCTGTTAAGGTAAGCGTTCTTGGTTTCTAAAAACTGTTCTGGATCGGTTTTGCAGGGCTGGGGGCGGTTGTTTCTGTGGTGTGTTGTTGTTTGTTTTTTGGTGTGTGTGTTTTGCAGTCCCAGCGTGGGGCTTGCAGTGTTTTATTTTTATTTTATTGAGGTATTATTATTTTTTGGCTGGAACGGATTAATCGGTTTTCAATGTATTCCTATGGGAAAAGCTGATTTGATTTACGAATGTTTTGACTTCCGAACATCATTCCGGAACGGATTAAGTTCGTAAGTCAAGGCACCACTGTACTATCACGGTCCATTCTTGCGTCTCATAAACTGTTTCTCCTTCTTTTGGAATCTCTGGATTTGGTAGTAAGCCTCCTACTTTTAAATTAGGAAAGTCCTTAAGTAGGTCCCGCGCTTTTTCATACTTTTGGTCACATTTTTCTGTCTCTACTGCTATCTTGCTCTCTTGACTCTCCTTTTCCAGTCTGCTCCCGAACCTCCTTTCTTCCCCCCTCTTTTATATCTTCCTCCCACACAGAGAGTTTTTCCTCCCCTTTTCTTCCTTCTCCCTCCTCCACCAAACAAACTTCTATGCTCTTCTTCTCCCCTACTAACATTCCTGTCATTCTTCCTATGTCTCCCTTATTAGTATCTTTCTCCTCCTTTGGTGGTCTTGTTGATGAGGACGGCTCACTTGCCTCTGGTTCTCCTTCATAATAGTACATGTGTATATCCTGTGAAGCAAGTTTACAATGTTGAGATTATATAATTTTTTAAGGTAGGGTATATTACAGCAATAATTCTGACTTCACCAGAAATTCATGGCTTCACTGGCAATTTAAGCATTGTACCTCAAAGTGATCTGTTAGGTAGTTTAAAAGTCCAAGGTATCCAACTTAAGCACTGGTTACTGCAAGGTGAACTGTGTTATACATTTACACAATTTCAAGAAGGTAGGAAGATGCTGTTAGAACTTTTATTTCAAGCTGGAATTTGTTAATTTGGGGTTTTTATTTTCAACAAAACTATTGAATGTATTAGATTTCTGAAATATATGGTGTATATAAAGGTCAAAGTATCTGAATAAATGAAACACCAGTTTCAGTATTGATCGGACACAGTGACCAGAATCCTATTGCCAATTTGAATTGTGTAAGGGAACTTACATAAGCCTTGTTGGCAAATTGCCACCCATTAAATAACACTACGATTTAACCATTGCAAAGGTGCATGGTCGGTGACCAACGTGAAAGGAGCACCTAACAGATAATATCTTAATGCCTGTATGGCCCATTTAGTTGCCAGTGCTTCTTTTTCTATGGTGGCATATCTTTGTTCCCGTGGGGTTAGCTTTTTACTTAGATACATTACGGGGTACTCTACTCCTTTTTCTTGAGACAACACAGCACCTATCCCTCTATCTGACGCGTCGGTTTGTACAATAAAAGGCAAATTGAAATCTGGGGCATACCTGCTAGGCAAGTCGTTTAGTATTTTTTTTTAAAAAAAAAATGTTCAAATGCTTTTTGTTCTTTAAACCCCCAGATTACCTTATTAGTCATTCTCTTTTTAGTTAAATCTGTGAGTGGGGCAGCTATTTCCGCGAAATTGGGGACAAACTGCCGATAATATCCAGCCAATCCTAAGAATTGTTGGACCTCCTTTTTACTTTTTGGTGGAGACCATTCTGATATCTTTTCTACCTTGTCTGACACCGGTTGGATTTTCCCTTGTTCCACTTGGAAACCTAAGAATTTTACTCCTTTCCTCGCTATCTTACATTTGGCTCTAAAACTCTATCCATTAACCTCTGAAAGGTAGCTGCTGCTCCATGTAACCCAAATGGTATTCTTGTAAAATGGAACAGTCCTTTGGGAGTGACAAAAGCAGTCTTTTCTTTATCAGCATCCTTTAACAGAATTTGCCAATAACCTTTGGTAAGATCTAGAGATGATAGGTACTCAGCCCCCCCCCCCCCCCTCAACCTTTCCAACAAATCTTCTATTTTGGGCATGGGGTATGCATCAGACTTATGACACTTCATTCAACTTCCTAAAGTCTATACACAATCGTACACTTCCGTCAGGTTTCGGTACTACCACAGGGTAACTCCTCCATGGACTATAAGAGGGTTCTATCACACCTAAGGACAACATCTCCTCCACTTCTCTGTTTATCGTTTCTTTCAAATGATGTGGCCAATTCCTTCCTCCTGATCTAACCACTACTTGTGGTCTAGTGTTGATTTGGTGTTCAATCATTGTAGTATATCCAGGGTGGTTGGAGAAGACATCTTGGAATTCCCTTTCAAGCTCTTTGACTTGTTTCCTTTGATCTGATTCTAACTCTTCTCCCAAAGCAATTCCTCGGCTGTCCTGTAAACAGACAACGCTTCCCTTTCTCTCCATTCTTTCAACAGGCTGACATGAAAGATCCCTCTTTTTTTCTTTCTATCTGGCATTAATATCTCATAGTCTACAGCTCCTACTCATCTAAGAATCTCATATGGACCTTGCCATCTAGCAAACAATTTAGCGTTTTCAGCTGGTAAAAGGAGCAGTACTTTCTGTCCCGGTTCAAATTATCTAGGATTGACTCTCAGATCATATCGTCTCTTTTGTCCTAGCTGTACTTTTTGTAATTTCCTCCTTAGGAAAACCTAGTCTCAAGAATACTTGCATTAGTTATCTCGCTAAAACCTTTGCAGTAGTAGATCTTAAAGGAATAGCTTCTGGGTATCTGGTAGCATAATCTACTATGACCAATATGTGAGTGTGTCCCCCTGCTGATTTCATCAAAGGACCTACAATATCTATTCCAATTCGTTCAAAAGGATGGTCTACTAGAGGCACTGACATGTTGTTAGCTTCGAAAGCTCCTTGCTGTGTAGAGCCTGTGTTGCTTCCCGTCGCCATCTTGTCTCGTGATCTGCCTCTTTCGGAGAAAGGGGTGGAGATTTCTCTTCTGAAGTCTTCTGCGCTACAAAAGTCCTCCACTAGGCGGATCACTTCCTCGAGTTCTTTAGGGTTATTTTTCTGTACCCAACTTCGTATATTAGTTCCCAAAGTAGTAACTGGCTGCTCCATCACGAGCACCTCTAATATTTGTTCCTTGGACCTTTCTTCAGGTTTCAGCCACTGTATTAGATTAGCTTTCATTCTTTGTGTTAAGGGACGTGGATGTGTCCCCGCTCTCAACTTCAGTTCTCTAAATCTTTTCCTGTATGCCTCCTCTGTCAAATTCAACGTATGCAAAATAGCCATTTTCACAGTCTCAAATTGGGCAGCTTCTCTAGGTGACAAGGTGTCCACTACTTCTTGCAATAATCCAGTGAGGCAGGGAACTAATATCAAGGTCCATTGCTCTCTGTGTGGGAGGAAGATATAAAATTGCCAATTTGAATTGTGTAAGGGAACTTACATAAGCCTTGTTGGCAAATTGCCACCCATTAAATAACCCTGCATATGCTGAGGAACACGACCAGCACGTCATTAATAAGCAGCAGTTTGCTGCTGAGGCTTAAACTATTTCCCTTATGCAAATATAAACCAGCAATAAGATTCTGGCTTATGATGATTTTTCAAACGATGAGGAAAAAAACATTTGTGTGGGAAGAAATCATAAAACAAATATCTGAATATAAGATAATCAAAACTTCTAAAATCAAACCTAGAAATTCTTTCTTCTCCATAAACCCACCACTGGAATGTTCAATGGACTTAAACTACAACTCCCAATAGGCTACGGAGAAAGCTTTTAACCTGGATGTTGATCTGCTGGCTCAGTTTGCCCTCTGGGATATAAACTGCCAATGAATGGACAGCTTTAGGTCACGCTTTACATTTGCACTACGTCCACATGCCAGCAGGTATGGATCAGGACTAATGTTCAGCTTTGCAGGCCTCCACAATCTTCAATGTGTCCAAACCTGTATTTGCAGCGACTGGAACTTCCTATTCTTGAAGTGAGTTGAGACTTTTTATTCTTGATGTCTCCATGATCACCCTGATACATGTGCAAGGAATCCAAGTTGCTGCAATGAAAAGGTCATTTCTAATCTATTAGCTTAAGCCTGAAAAATTCTTCCTGAGGGAGAGGGCTAAAAGCTCAAAAATAAAACCTCTGTAAAACCAATAAGGAAGACTGGATATTTCAGAAGCCTACCAAACTTGTGTAATCAGACAGAAGAGTGGACAAAAAATGATAGATATAAATCACAGAGAAGCAAAGCCTCTTAAACCACTGCCAACTCTTCAAAACTATTATGTGCCTTCTGCCTTACAGTGCCAACCTAGCCATAATAAATTAACCATCCCATATTATCCTTTCAAATAAGAGGGTGACTTTCTGCAAGCACTCTTGTAATGCTAACTGTTAATATGAGAAGCACTGCTCATTTTGCAGTCTGGGGCACATTCTCACAGCTCATCCCGGTCTTCCCATCTATAAAACTGGTCTACTTGTTACCTAACACTTACAGAGCTGGTCTGAGAATGAGCAAAATTACCATATTGTGGTTGACTACTGTCAGCCAGAAAAACAGAGCAGTTCATAATCAAGTAACATGTCCATGAAGAGCAATGTCATATTTTACATGAAGGAAGGGGAAATAATAGCCTTGGCTAGGGAGGTGCTGTTACTGTTTTGACCTTTGGAACAGAGCTGGGACAGTCTCCACTTGAAAGAAGCTCTTGAGCCTAGGCAAACAATAAACATTTCAGTGATCTTTCAAATCTCAATGGTCACTAAAGCCAAAGTATCTATTGACAATAATTGAGTAGAGCTTAAAGAGTAACTGAATGACAATTTGTGTTTTGAAGTGGAATTACAGTATTTTTATTTATTTATTTATTTGATTTATATACCACCCATCTGGCAACCAGGGCCACTCTAGGCGGTCTACAACAAATAGACAAGCAACACAATAACAAAATAATACAATATCAATACATTCTGGGGGCATAAATCAGATATCATAAAGTGCAGTGAGAACAAAAATACAATACAATAAATTAAAGTTAAAAGCATAAAATACATGCATTTATATAGACTCTTCCAGCCTGAAAAAAACAACAATGCACCTAAGATACCTCTGATTACTGTTTCAGTACTTGTTGTTATGTGTCATTAAGTCGCCTTCGACTTGTGGAGATCCTGTGAATGAGCAATCTTAATATGTTCTGTCCTCAACAGCCCTGCTGAGAGCTTGCAAACTCAAACCTGTGAGTTCCTTTATGAAGTCAATCCAGTCTGTTTTTGGTCTTCCTCTTTTCCTGCTACCTTCAACCTTTCCCAGCATTATTGTCTTTTCCAGAGAATCTTGCCTTCGCATCATGAGCCCAAAGTAGGACAGCTTCAGTTTCAACTTTTTTGCCTCCAGAGATAGTTCAGACTTGATTTGCTCTAGGACCCACTTGTTCATCATTCTGGAAATCCAAGGTTATCTGCGAAACTCTCCTCCAGCACCACATTTCGAACGAATCTATTTTTTTAATCAGTTTTCTTAACGGTCCAGCTTTCACACCTATACATGGTGATCAGGAATACAAGAGTATGGATGATCTAGGTCTTAGTCTTTAGTGACACATCCTTGCACTTCATATCTTTTCTAATTCCTTCATTGCTGCCCTTCCAAGTCTTAGACTTCTGATTTCTGATGACTGAACCAAGGTATACAAAATCTTTAACTATTTCAATTTCTTCATTTTCAGTGTTAAAGTTGTATAGTTCTTCTGTAGTAATGAATTCTCTCAATGTTACATTCATATGAATGTTAATGTTAAACACACTAGTGCTTTTAAATAGTCCTCTATCTAAAAGTAGACTGGGAAATTGAAATTCCTTCAAAATTCCCAGTCTCTTCACACAATGAGGGGAAAATATGAAAAGTAGTATTTTTCAAAATTCAAATATAATTGTCAGTGGATAAAAGAAAAAAATCTGTCTGGAAAATCACAAGAGGAAAATCCCAAAATGCAAGCATTCTTGGTTAACATTATTAATTTTGGTTTCCCAATTATGTTTTTACCAGTTAGCAGCAATTCAGGCTCAAATAGAAAAGCTCATCAGCACTGAATATAGAGGAATGCTGGAAATCAAGGGGAAGGCAAATCAAAAGGGCCAACCTATCCCCCTCAGTCTCTTCTAAGACATTCTTAAATTTCCTACAAAATATGCTCCCAGAGATCCATATGCACATTTCTTTTAATCAACATTTATAGACACACTTATGTATACAAAGTGCATACTCAGAGAGCCCCTTCAGTCTGGGTAGACTCTCTCTTTGTGTGTGTGTGTGTGTGTGTGTGTGTGTTAGATTCACCACTGCTGATCAAGACAAGTGTGTCTTCAGCAACATGTCTGCTTAAACCTAGAAAATCAGTGTCAGCTTCCTCAAAAGTAGGATGTGATGCACTTTTTAAAAATTGTCTGGCAATTACACCTTTTAAAAGTCAGGAAATGGTCGTATAGTCTAATTCCAGATGTGATTAATTATCTAGAAACTAGAACAGGAGAGGCCAACTAGGGTCTTCACCTGGAGAAAAACACCATCAAGTTGCTAGGGCAGATAAAGCCAGCACCAAGAGGTTTTCGGTTCCTAAACAATTTAGCTGAGCAGATACTCCTGCAAAATTGCACTTGGAAAGTATCAGAATGATTATTTAATTATTGTATCAGAATGATTATTTAATTATTGTATTTTTGGTATATGATAGTGCTCAACAGTGCATTTGCATACGTGAAATGGCTGCACACAGACAAATAAAAGGCTAGCTTCTGGCTTTCGAAATCAGAAGGAAATAATTTTCTGTTGACAGCTGCATGAATGACTACACTTTCTGTGACTGACTACATCTCTCTAAGCTTGCAGAACTTTAAATTAATAAGTTTTTTTTAAATTTCTCCTTCCTTTTTTAAAAGAAACTTTATTGACCCAAGAGAAATATACTGGATAATTCAACAAATGTCTTCACCAGAATGACAACAGTGAATCACTAGCATGAACTGGTGTTCCCTTTTGCTCCGGGGGAGCCTTGGAGAGGCTCAAGATGGGAAGGGGGGCTTTAAAAGTCAAATATTGCTATCAAATTGGAGGTGGTGGTCCCAATCCTGGCAGTGGTAATCTTGCAGTGATTTTTTTAATGTCTAAATGCTCTTTCCCCACCCCAATCCTGAGGCTCCAAAAGGCCTCTCAGGTTAAACAGGAGCCCAAGGGAGTCATGGAACCTAAAACAGGGGATAGGAAGATTTTGATTAGTGTAAATTGAACATTTCCAGTGCTTGATCTGAGTTGCCCTGGACACAAAGTTATGGAACAGGAGTTTTGCCCATGGAATCATAAATCTGGTAGTTTTGTTACTTTGATTTTATAAACTGTTCTCAGTTGTGATAACTGCCCTGTGAAGGGATGTATGTGCACAAGTGATATTAGCCACTCTGACATGAAATAGTCATGCATCCAACAGGATAACATTTTTATAGTGCTGCTTTTTTCTGCTTTTTGTAATGGTTTTTATAGTGTATGCTATGGAAAAAATGTATAAAAGTAAATAAAGAGTTATTGATAATGTTGTGGAGGTTTGTCTTTGAAAATGAGTATATAAAGTCTCATGTTCTAAGACACTCTTTCCAATTTTCATTGTTTTCAGATTTCTTAGATCACAAGAGATACTATTCCCAGCGTAATACTTTCATTGTGAGTCTGTGTTGAAAAAAGTGGTAGAAAGGGGAGGGTAATTTTTAAACAACAAAAAGGCCACTTCTGAGGGAGAGAACAGCAAATGTCCCACTAGGAGAACACCATAAATCTCACTTCTTATTTCAGTACTCCTTGAGTAGTGTACCAATACTACAGTGGTGCCTCGACTTACGAACGTCCCAACTTACGACCAGCTCCGGCCGCAAAATTTTGCTTCGACTTGCGACTGGAGCTTTAAGTTACGATCAAAAAAGGCAGGGAAAAAAGGTGGGGAATTCAAACTGCTAACCGTTGGTGGCGAAGAGGCTGCTTCTTTGTAGCTCTTTCGCCCCAGCAGTTAGAGCAGGGGTCTCAAACTCAATTTACCTGGGGGCCGCTGGAGGCAGAGTCTGGGTGAGGCTGGGCCACATCAGATTTTCCACAAGATAAGCTTTGTTTGTTTGGCCGTCGTTTATCCTCCCTCCTCCTCCTCCTCCTGCCCCCAGCACCCTCCGGTGAGAGCCCTGCCCTGCAGCAGGACAAACGGGGTCGACCCAAGGAAGCGGCTCCGTCGCCCGCTCAGGACGACCTGCAGCCGCCGATGCAGGAGTCGCTTCCTTTGCACCCTTTTGCTGCGGAAGGGGCGCCAGGGTGACCAGCCTCTCCAGCGGATCAGGCCAGCTTGCCGAGGGAAAGTGTGCCAAAAGCCATTCACCACAGTCAGCGGACAGATCCTCCCTGTTCAGACACACTATATCTGGGCGAGCATTCAAAAGCCGAGGACAGAGGCGAGGCGGAAGGGAAAAGGCGGCTGTCTTTGGCGACGGCCCGGCTTGTGCGTTGCTCACCTGGCCGTGAGCAGAAACAGGAAAGGGGTGGGTGGGAGGGAAGAGCACAAGTCCTCCTCCTTGCAGGGAACTTGCTTTCGTAAGGGTTCCCACCTGCATGTTTTGAGCCAGAAGTAAAATGAGTGCAGCGAACAAGCAAGGACAACAACCCGGAGAGAGCAAGATTTCTCCCTGTGGTCTGCTCTTGCCCGCGTGTTACCGTTCTCCACATAAGAAGCGTGCCCTCTTTAAACGCAGGTTGGGGACAATGGAGGGATGCTGCAGGAAGACAAGGCACCCAGGTTCCGTGGAGGGGGTGGCAGTAAACCGCTGGGGTTTAAATGCCCACAGATTCACACACACACACCCCTAGCAGCTGCATGCACCCCTTCTGCAAGGCTGGCCCCATCAGCAGAGTAATCTCTCCCCCGTACCCAAGGGCTAATGAGGCTTCCTGGGGCTTCTTGACTCCCACTCTGGCAAGATGCCGTGGTCTTGCCCAGTGTGGCTCAGGGAGACCGGGGGGAGGGGGAGGGGAGCACGCGCGAGAAGGCTGTTCTCTCGGCAGCACCCCCTCCTGCGGCACAGGAGCGCCAGGCGGGAGGAAGGAGAAGCGCAGAGAGGACGAGGCGACAGCAGCAGCAGCCTCGCCAGGTGACCCGCGAAGAGCGGGGGGGGGGGGGGAGAGAGAAAGAGACCTAAAAGCAGAAGCCCCGGTGGCACCAAACCCCTGAGGGAGAAGACTGCCGGGCAGGGAGAGGGCTCCCCTTCTGGACGTGTGGGCGCTTTGGGGGGGGCAGGCGGGACCCAGCCCCTACGAGGCAGGGAGGAAGCCCCGCGCTCACCAAGTAGGTGCCGCCGCTGCTGCTCCCGCTCCTTAAACTTTCATATTAAGGCGGGGGCCACAAACTATTGTCCCGCGGGCCACAATTGGCCCCCGGGCCGCGAGTTTGAGACCCCTGAGTTAGAGTGTGCGCGATCGGAGGAGGCTTGGGACTGCCTGGTAAAGTGCTGCTTTTTGCTTTCTAAAAACTGGTTGTTCTGGGTGGGTTTTGCAGTGTGGGTTTGGGCTGGGTGGTGGGGTTATGTTTCTATGCTGTGATGGGTCTTGCAGTCTTTGTTTTTTTGGGGGGGTTGCGTTTCCGATGGGTCTTGCAGGGTTTGTTTGCTTTTTGGTTGTGTGTGTGTTTTTGTTTTTTTTGCATTTCCGATGGGTCTTGCAGTCTCTGTTTGCTTTTTGGTTGTTTTTTTTTTTTTTTTTTTTTTTTTTTTTTTTTTTTTTTTTTTTTTGCATTTCCGTGGGTCTTGCAGTCTCTGTTTGCTTTTTGGTTGTGTTTTTTTTTTTTTTTTTTTTTTTTTTGTATTTCCGTGGGTCTTGCAGTCTCTGTTTGCTTTTGGGTTTTTTTTTTCCTTCAGCCGGAACGGATTAATCGCGTTTCCGATGGGTTTTGCAGTGTGGGTTTTTTTTGGGGGGGGGGGGGGTTGGTAATTTTTTTTCCCGTCCAGAACGGATTAATCGCGTTTCAATCCATTCCTATGGGAAATGGTGCTTCGACTTATGACCATCTTCTGGAACGGATTAAGTTCGTAAGTCGAGGCACCACTGTACTAAGTCAATGAGAAAATGTTTTTCATTTTTAACTTTAACAGAAATGAATTTCAAATCTTTAACATAATGGATTCAATGAACCTGTGGCTGGCTACTAGAGATTTCTGTGACTTGGCAGCTACACCAAATCACAGAAATCTCACTACAGAGAGACAGAATCTGAAACCTGAGAGCTCAGATGCCAAGTTGTCTTACTTTGTCCTTGTGACATTCAAATACAAAAGGGAGCTAATGGATTAAACCAGACTCCAGTACATTTTGAAATTTAGGCTAAATATTAAGTTATAAATCAGAAAGCTATCAGACTTCTGTTCCTTCAGGCTGTATGTGCCCTTGTAAGCAATGTTATTTCCAGACACCCTGCATCAGTTCCTCCAAGATATATACAAGAGACAGATTAAACAAATTATGTAAAAATTGGCTGAGTGTGCAACACGCCACTTATACTAACAAAAATGTATAGCTACACCTTATGTTAATGAAGAGATTTAGAGCAGACTCTTACAATCATGCATTTAATAGATGCTTGCCTCAGAAAACTCATAAAAGGGAGATGCAGCAACATACGTTTCCATCAACCAACATGAGCACTCTTATCCTACTTAAAACAGAGCTGCTATCTTCGTAACAGATATTGCTGCAAAGCCTATTGAAGAGCACAGAAAAATATATCTATAAAAAATTAATTTCATGACACCTGTTGTTGGGTGAAAGTTTAAATTAAATACTTTCTAAGGTAAATTTTGAATAGGAATACCAATACAAGATTGTGAGTTTCCTTAGGAAAAAATATGAATGGTGGTGGAAGTCTTTGGGATTCAAACCTGAGCTTTCTTCAATTTAGCCTCCAAGCTTCAAATTTCACACCCTGTAGACCAAAGCAGGAAATATGGTTATGATCTGAGAAGCTGTAGGGGACTGCTTCTCATGGCACAAACCCTACTTTTTCCTCAATTCTTTCAAAAGCTGGAAAAAAATATTGAAGGATTAAAAGAATGAGGATTAGTTGCCTGAAACAGCGGATAACGTTTTAATTTCATTCCTACAGTGCATAATACATAATGTGATCCTAAGGCTTGTTGTGGCATGAAGTGATAAAAACACAAATATTTAATTAAGGCAATATTAAAACTAGATGCACATTAAAAAACGGGACTACGTTTTATTTGTAGCCTACTATTTCAGAGTATAATCACATTGCCTGGGGAAGATGGGAGCTGGAATTCAGCAGACAAGAAGGAATTGAGTTGTGAAAGGCTGATCTGGTTAATAAACTGCTGTTTGGAGTACTGGATTGCTGAAAGTTTTCTGGAATGTTAACAGACCTTACAGGATCTGGAAAGAACATTGCCATCTAGACAACACTACAGTGTATTAAAATATAAGTAAAATGTTAGCATAACCAATGTAAACTCAATATCTAATCCAACAGTTTGAAAGACATTCTGACTGAACTCTTGGATTTATCATGAGAAAGTGTAGAGCCCTGCTGTCTAAACAATTGAAATGGCAAACTGAGATGTAACAAGGCATAATTTCCAGTCACTTTTGCACAGTCAAATAGGAAGGAATTTTCCTTTTTTGCAGTTTAAGAATCTGTAATCCCAATTCGACCCTCAAAGTATCAAAATCTTCTAATGAATTTTTGATCACACAGTTCACTCATGAAACTATTCTAAATGCAGCTACTGTAAAGTCAGCATCTGAACAAAGGAGACTGAGATCTTGTTCAGAGGAGAGCTTCGCCCAGACCAGTTCTGCGCTACAATATTAGAACAGATTGGGGTGGAGAAAATGTTGTACATATCAATTAGTGCAAAGTGATAGTGGCTACTTTAAACTTTGATAGTCCACCAAGTCTATTTACCAGTCCTAAATAGATGAAGATATCTGAGTTTCTCGTATTCTAAACCAGGACATCCCTAAATTACCCTCTGCCTAAAAACATTTTAATATATATTCCCCTTCTATCTTGCATTGTTCTATTGTTTAAACTGCCCTTGTAAATAACTTCACAAAACTTTTCAACTAGCCTGAAAGTGCTGACAGGAGCTAGCAAGACAACAGAGCTCCACTGCCCCCTACTATTTCCATCAACCCACTCACTACCCACCCACTCCTTCACCGACACACTCATCTGGATGCAACTCTTTCCTTCCCAAAGTCATTCAGTAACTCTTTATGACTGCAAGGAGCTTCGGATCTAGGCCTCTCCAATTACTGTTTGACAGTCTAACCCAGACCACACTATGATACACAGGACACTGTAGCTGGGTAATGCAAAGAGGGTCACCAACAGGCAATGGCCTGTTTCATATTAATCACATGAGCTGAGAAATCTGCACATGATGACACAGAAAGCATACTTTTTATGTCCCTTCACTCAAAATGGCACCTTCAAAATACACAGCTGTTCAGATAAAGGTTAACGTTTGAATTTCTGTTAGCTTTTTATTTCTTAATGAATTTGTTTTTCCTTCTTTCAGATTCCTCTCATATTGCTAGTTACACTACAAAGACATTACAGACAATAGCTGCAGTGCTTGCTGAAATAAGCAGGACAACCAATTAAAATGTCATTCTGACTACAGTGGTGCCTCGCTAGACGATGTTAATCCGTTCCACGAAGATCGCTGTCTAGCGAAAACATCGTCTAGCGAAGCACGTTTTCCCATTGGAATGCATTGAAATCGCTTCAATGCGTTCCAAGGGAAAAGGCACTTGTCTTGCGAAATTTCCCATAGGGAAACCTCGTCTAGCAAGTGAGGGTCCCCATAGGAATGCATTGACAGCTGCACTGACAGCTTTTGACCACTAGTCGGCGCACTCCTATGGGGAAACCTCATCGTCTAGCGAAATTCCCCATAGGGAAACATCGTTTTGCGAAGCACAGTAGCGATCGCAAAAAGGCATCGTCTAGCGATTTCCTTGTCCTGCGAGGCAATCGTCTAGCGAGGCACCACTGTAGTTCTAAAATATGTGTGTGTGCATATCTATCTCTCAGACCACT
Organism: Intellagama lesueurii; assembly: GCA_037013535.1. NCBI lineage: Eukaryota > Metazoa > Chordata > Lepidosauria > Squamata > Agamidae > Intellagama > Intellagama lesueurii. Next base: position 74,550,320 of record JBAJHW010000006.1, read on the forward strand.
GTAACAATTTATTAACTCCCTTTACCTCCTACTCCACGACAAATCTTTAGCTTCTCATCTATGACCTGAAATTATGTTTCATATAGCCCATGTCAGGACCTGGAAAGTCATTTGACATTGGATCAACCTGAAACAGTTAACTAAACAATATTTAGGAACTATCAATTCAGCAGACTAAGCAGACAATGCAATATCGTATTACAATTCAGAGCAGACAGTAAAGTGTTCCAAAATGCTACTGAAGGAGAATTCATGTGTGCTGAAGTCACAGTGGGACAGAACATGTTAAGATTATACTTCTCCCCTCGCCCCTTTTTATACATCACACACCTTCCTACATCCATAGAATCAAAGAACACAGCTAATGTAAGACAAGAGTAGTTTAGCTGAGGATAATAAAACAGAATACACTGTAAAAGAGGGCAAACACAGACTTATCAGAAAGCTAACACTGTAGTCCTAGGCATGTCTATTCAGAAGTAAGTCCTGTTGAGTTCAATGGGACTCCCTTTCAGGTAAACGTGTCCAGCCCTTCAACCATGCTGTCTTTTCTGTTAGGCAACAAATAGATGAACACAGTAGTGCTATATAAGAAGACAGTTATTTACTCTCTCTTAAGCAGAGAAAGTCTTTATATTGGATTGAAAATTTCTTGTCTAAATCCCATTTATATGCTATTTCACAGATGTCATGTTGCCAGCTAAATGGGAGCCATAAGGAAAGAAAGAGGCTCCACATCCCATTGTGTACTTACAAACCTATGGTTCTATGAGTAGCTTATCTGATCAACGTGACAACATGATCTGCTCAGAAAAGGCGAACATCAGCATGTAACAGCTTCCCCCACTTATCTGCAGTGGACGTCTCAGACATTTCTCATTGCCGGTTTCAATCCACGGAGGCTAGGGTATCAAACTTATGTGGGGTACGCAGGTCACAACAGTCCCTCTGCTATAGGAAGGAAGGAAGGAAGGGTGAGCCATGTAGCCCCAAGCCTCAAAGGACGAGGCTTTGCTGGACTCAGTGGGGCTTGCCAGGATTTGAGAACATCTATGTGTTTCTTTCTGCTATATTGTGTCACGCTGCATTCCTGTCAAACATCTATACAAGAAACATTCTAAAGCACAAGTGGCTTCTGTATTCATCAAGACTCAAAAACTGGAAGCTCTCTGCAGTTCTGGCTGGTCCAAAACTGCCAATTAGCACACTCCTTCATTTGTAACCAGATGCTGTTATCTACAAAACACAAACTGACCACAAGGAAGAATCATGCACAGAACAGCACTAAAATTACATATAACACATTTTTATGACATGCCCAACAGAAAAAAAATAAGACTTTTTATCACTTAAAAGGTTATAACTGGAATATGGGTTTTTTCCAAAAAGTTCAAATGAAGTGGTATGCCCAAATATAATAAAATGAAACAAACAGAAAAATTTTGGGAACCCTCATTTTTATACCTAAAAATTAGTTATTTATTTCTTTTATTTAGGTTTAAAACATCTATTATAATTCTAACAGTGTATACTATAGTTTCTACCTTTTTCTGGATACTGAAGAACAATGGTGGGTAGAGGGACCTACTCTGGTTTTCATCCCATGAATCTTGATATTCACCTATCAAAAGCAGGTGCAAAACAGTGGCTCAGGAGGCAGATACATGCTTAAAATTAAAATGAAAGAACTGTGTGTCTTTGCAAATACTCAGCAAAGAAATTTGTTTTCAGTTCCACAGCTGAGCTTCTGTACTTTTAAGGTAATATCTATTTCCGGTTTTCTTTCCTTTCCTTTTTTTGATAATTATTTCAGTTGCTGCTCTTAATTACAAAAGCCCATCATTCACTACCCAATTCCAGATCATCCAGAAATTATAGTGTAGATCCAAGGCTAATTTCTGCCCAACCCTACTAAGTAACCCAAAGGAAAACAATTCAAGTTTGCTAAAACATGTTCCACAGTCAGAATCATCCCAATAATTAAGCACACAATTTCCTCAGGCAGTAGATTTTAGGCATCACAAAACAGCGGCAAATGGTTAGTTGTTTAATATATTACGACTGCATTCTTACAGCCAGAAAGCAAGAGCATCATTGGTGAGCTTTGCTGCTTCAAGTGCCAGAATAATTTGGCTGGCTGAAGGTACTATTTGCTCAAATATACCCCTTGACTTTGGGATCAGGGGAGGAGCCAGGCACGTACCATTGCTGTTTTGCCTCAGACAGCCAAACGTCTTCAGGCAGCTCTGTCCACAGAGAAAGATTGATTTAAAAACAGCGGCAAACTTCTGAGCTTGTCTAAGATTTAGGTTACTGGTAACCATCAGTTTAGAAATCAAAATCTGAATACTTTTACTAGCATTATAAAACTGGATAACATAGTCTTATGAAAAGCTTACCACTTACAATTACAAACATATTCTGATTACTGAATTCTTCCAGTAGTATCAAATACCACCAAGTTAAGAACTAGAGAAATAAGCTGTATCACAGCATTTATTAGGTTAACTTGCATTTACTTGGCACATATCTAGCTACAAGAATAATGATAAAGAGAACCACCCTTTAGAACACACAAATACATACACACACAAGAGCGATTTGCTGTAAAACACACACACTTACTATAACAAGTGGAAGAATATTAAGATAAAACTTGGCATTGGACATATTTATTCAGACCTTCCAAAACAGGACAGCAACTCCACAGGCTTAGCATGTGAAGTGGAGGCTTCACTCAGACAAACACCTGTTTGTAATGCAACACTCCACAAGGAAGTACAATACCACACACTCAGAGTGCCCAGGGCAAGCTGGAGATCTCACCTATTGAAATCTTTTTTCCTCACTAATCTTCCAGTAAATGCAGGGTTAAAATTTCTTGGACATCTACACCCTAACATTCAGTGATAACTAAAAAGGCCAATGTATTTATGATTTCACATCCACCTTATCTAGGGATCTCAGAGTAACCTACATAATTCCAGACTTCATCCTCACAACTACCTTGTGAAATAGGTTATTAGGCTGAAAGAAAGCAATGGAAAACTTCTTGGCTAATAATATTTCCTGTACAATTCCAGCACTTTCCTCCACTACACCACACTATCCAAAGTTTTTTCAAGATCATTATTTTAAGTTCTGCTACTACAACAATTCTCACACTTTCCCCCACACATTATTTCAAACGATAATCTAATGCAATAATAATAGAACATATTGTTATTGTTTCATACCCTTTGAGGTATATTATGACATATAACTGCACTGTAATTTCTACACACAATAATTTTTTTAAACAATTCCTGGGAATTTCAAACAACTGCTCTTTATTCCTATCAATCAAGGCACAAGTTGTGCAGTGGCTTCATCACAAAAGCTGAATTATCAATATGGCCCTAGACCACCCTGGAACTCTCTCTTTACTTAGTAATTTTTTAGGAATGAATATAGTAGATTGCTACAGCGTCATATAATGAAAAGGGGATATCTTGACAATGACATTTTTTGCCTGCTCAGTAATCCAGTCCTCATGAAAATACCGGCATTGATCCTCATCACTGAGGGAGGAAAAAAAAAATCAAGCACAGGGCCCAAACCAGATATTTGATTGCTCTGCAACCTTTTCACAAACCACTAGGATGAAGCTCATGTACCACCAGTGGTCCACAAACCACAGCTAGAGAACCTCTTGTGGTAGGAGAAATTAGCAAGGTGCCTGCTTTAAATGGGTGCCCCCCATTCTTTCTAGTTTTGGAAAGCTTTGCATCTCTTTAATATACCAACTTTGCTCATTTAACCAGAGTTTTGGAAAGCTTTTTGCAGGGCAGGCAGAGGCAAGAATGCTGAACTGTACTAGATCACAGGATGGCGGGCAGGCTGTACCACCTGATCACACAAAAAGCTGCCAGTCTGGATCTGCTACATGGGGACACCACTACTTGGCATTTCTTGATAGTGAAGAGTGATTGAGAAATAGGTCACATGCTATGGATATAACAATACCAAAACGCTAGGGTATGGGTGCACTCTTTAGTGTTCCTGCTTTAAGGTACACCAGGTGGTACCATACCGTTCACAATATCGTTTCCTGCTGTTTAACATGTGAATATGACTCAAATAGAAGAGAACCAGTTCGCTCATTCGCTGGTCATTCATTCCTGTACTTCCGCATCTTGTCATTCGTGTAGTATTTCCATATTGTTTATCCCGCCATTGGTCTGGGAATAACTCAACAGCCTGCTCATTAATGCATTCCCTTCAGCATAAATCGGCGACCCTTTCAAACTTCTGATTTTCAGCCAAATGCAGCTAGACTCCCAGGAGAGATGGATGGCGGTCCCTCGGATGCTGTCGTTACCCTGCCACTGGCTTCAGCTTGCAGGAAACCTTACTACACACACAACCAACCCAAGACCCACGATGCCCTACCGCTAGCTGCGTGACACACTCACTCCCACACTATCACTTTCTCTCTCACATACACACTCGCCTACCCCTCACATCTTCCTTTGCTGCAGAGAAGGTAAGAGCCGGCCGGCCGGCCACCTCCTCCTCCTCGAGGCGCACTGCCTCGGGACGCCCACCGGCTTCTTTCCCTCAGGGCGCCGGCTTGGAATCCCCCCGCGCTCCCTTCCCCGACGGGCTTCCCTTCCTTCCAACCTACCCAGCCAGGTGAGGAAGCAACTCGCATGCTGCCGCTGCCGCTGCCGGCGCCGCCACCACCCTCGCGTTGCCAGCGGCCCGCGCCTCCTGGGTCGACCTTCCAGCGCCCAACGCGACGTTCCATCCGCCCGGCAGGCAGGCAGGCAGGCCGGCCAGCTGGGGAAAGCAGGCGCGCGGCGCTGGCGGCCCAGGAAGGCGGTTAAGGCTTGGCTTCCCCAAGTCGCGGCCCCCCCCATTCGCGCTCTAAACCGGGGCCGGGGAGGAGAAACCAGGAAGTGAGCCGCGCCGGCCACGCCCTCTCGCTCCACTTCCTCAGAACCGGAACGCCTCCCTCCTACGGAGGGTTGGACGGAGGGGGGCCCCGCCGCCGCCTCCGTCACTTCTGCGGCAGCTGCATTGTTGCTGTCATGCCCTCCTCCTCCTCCTCCTCCGAGGCGCCCCCGCTGGCCTTGCCCTACTTCAACGAGGGTAGTCTTAGGGTCTACCGTAGGACGGTGGCTGAGCTGCCCAGAGGCTCCTCCCTTTTCCATTTGACCCAGTAATATCGCCTGTGACCAACTTGAAAGGAAACAAACAAACAAACCAGGGTTTCTACTACCTCCAGAATTCTCAAATTGGTAACAACTTCTCTTTATTTCCACTTTAGATCATTATTAAAAAAAAGTGATAGTAATTTGCAGGAAAATATGTAATGGATTAGACCGAAAAATACATATTTTACTCCTAATGTTTAAGGTATTTATTGTTTATTTATTACACATTCTCAGAGCCCAAAGAATCTATTTTGAGTTTCATTGTTCTTTTATTGAAGAATAATTTTAAGAGCTATTCATACAACAACAACAAAAAAGATTTTCAAGGACAGAACCAAAAAAAGAAACCCCACTAAATCAGGCAGTAAAAAATAAATAAGAATTAAAAAAAATAAAACTCCCCCAAATGAGAGGAAATTGGCACAGGGAAAAACTCAGGCATTAGGTAGTACAGTTAAAAAGAAATCACACTTCAACTATATACCTATTTGCATGGCAGTACAGTCAACGGATAATTTGCAAGACTTGAGCAGGGCTGCTGCTGATAAGTTTTCAAGGTCACCAATTCATTGGCCCCATAAGCTGGAAGTGACTTGACAGCACATAACAAGGCCACTGAGCTTAATGGTCTATATCCTACTATTATTACCAATGGGAGGAGACATGTTGAATCAACTACTAAATGGCAAGTCAATATCTATGTAAATACTGTACCACTGACTCAATAGGCCTGTTCTAGTCAGATTACCAACAGGATTCTGGCTGATGCACCTTATTCTTCAGAAATGCACAGGATTACACTGTCAGTTTTCAAAGTGTACTGAAACACAAAGTTTATTTTAGCCTTTCAAATAGCAGCAGAAAGGAAACTATAATAAGGGTAGAAACAAAAACAAAAAAAGACAAATGTGAACTTGCAGCCACTCACCTGCCAGTAGCTTCCAACTCCCAATGGCCTGACTACAATGGCCAATGCTCAGGGATCCTGGGAATAGTTGTTGAATATGTGAAGGATCCATATGTTCCCTGGCCATGGTGCAGATGTTTCAATAAAAGTTATGCATGTGAATCATGGGGCGTCCCTTTTAACAGGAGGTTTACTATATTTTGCACTACTTGAAGTTCCCAGATTATCTTCGAAGGAATCCACTCTCATCCAGTCCTCTGCTGACCACACAGATCTATTCAAGGACAACCCCACCTATCTTTAATAAAAAGGAAAAATTCAGCTTAGTGTCATAAATGTACTGATGCTGAATGCTATAGCCACTGACAACCCTTCTCAGCAATTTCATATAGCTGCTAGAAATGTTAATCCCAGAAATGATATCAAAAGGATTGTTGTTGTTGTTTAGTCATTTAGTCGTGTCCGACTCTTCGTGACCCCATGGACCAGAGCACGCCAGGCCCTCCTGTCTTCCACTGCCTCCCGGATCAAAAGGATACAGAGCATTATACATAGTCACAATGCCTGTATGGGTAGATCTGATGTTTGTAGTCTTTTTTTTTCTTTTGTAACCCAGAGATCATGAATACAAACCACATGCTGGCAAGCACATCTATCTGTAAATTCTATTGAAACCAATAGGACTGACTCTGGATAAATGGGCTTAGTTTAAAAACAATTAACATCAATCATACATTAATCTAATATAGAAGCAAAATCACAACTAACCCTTGTGTAATATGACATACAAAATATATATATAATACCAAAAGAGATAGTGCTGTAGTGGTTAATAGCTCGGAGTGCCAAGTTCAAATCATCATTTGGCCAAGAAACTACCAAGTGACCTTGAACCAGTAACACCGTCTCAGCCTGACCTAACTCATATAATGGTTCTGAAAATAAAGTGGGGAATAGGTAAAGGTAAAGGTTCCCCTTGACAATTTGTCCAGTCGTGTCCGACTCTAGGGGGGCGGTGCTCATCTCCGTTTCCAACCCATAGAGCTAGCGTTTTGTCCGAAGACAATCTTCCGTGGTCACGTGACCACCTTCCCACCGTGGTGGTACCTATTTATCTACTCGCATTTTGCATGCTTTCGAACCGCTAGGTTGGCGGGAGCTGGGACAAGCGACGGGGGCTCACTCCGACGCGTGGATTCGATCTTACAACTGCAGGTCTTCTGACCTTGCAGCACAGAGGCTTCTGTGGTTTAACCCGCAGCGCCACCCCCGTCAACTATCTAAATTGCCTTGAACTCAATGGAGGAAAGACAGGATATCAATGTACCTATTGTCAAAAAGTATACTTTTTTTGTTTTGTTTTTACAATTTGCATTTTTTGTTAGCGTATACATACTGGATTGATACCCAATACTGGGTGTTTTCCCAAAGGCCCTATCTTGCTGATGATAGGATATGAAATTTCATGTTTCTGTATTGACCCCACAACGTTTCTAATACATGATTTCTTAAATTTTCAAATTCCTCCTCACACATCAAGTGTGAAACTCATATTATTGCACCCCTATTATGAATAAATGCCTATTAGCCACTGGCTTCTTGGCCACGCTCACACGCAAGTATGGCTGCAGTCCAGTCCATAGTCGCCTGTTGAGCATCTTTTTAAGTAGGTTTACTTTCGAGTAAACGTGCACTCTCAGGCTATTCGCCTGTAATTCTATGCAGTTACTAGCGATTTAGGTTCTGAACAACTGAGGTTTGGAACAAAGTAAACGTAAACACAAGAACACACAGAAATCGACTAGCGATCTTGCTTCCTTTTCCAAAAAAGAAGTGTGCCGAAAGCGGGAAATTCCTCCTCCCAGACACCTCCCAGCCCTAAGTAATCCCGCTCCACCCGAAAGGTACAATCAGCAAATGAATCACCCGGGAGGTAAAAACAACAAGACGGGGAGGAGGGTAAGGGCATGACGCAATCATAAGGCGCAGTGAACGGGCGGAAGTCCTTGGGCTTGTGTGGTCGCCTTTTACTGACGGTCGGAGAGGGGGGCGCGACACTTAGGATGAGCGGAGTCTCCGTGGAACGCTCGTTATTATGGCGTCTGTGGTGCTGAGCGAAGCGGAGAAGGTGTACATCATTCACGGTGTCCAGGTAATGACCACGAGGGAGACGGGGTCCTTGTCACGTGATTTAAGGGGGCATTTCTGTGGACTCTCGACTGACGGTTGTGGAGGCATCGTTTGATCTAGCTCGGCGATCTCACTGTTGCGTGTACCCAACCATGTGCAAAGTGTATTTTTTCTCCACTGGGCTGATTCACATGGTCATTCGTAAGTTATGCTTTTGAGGAGTATGCAGCAATTCATATTTATATATATATGTATTATATATATATATGTATATACACGTGATAGCAACGCTATCAAAGACGGTGTTACTGGTTCAACGCTATATATATATATAAACTGTCATAGCGTTGCTATCACGTGTTGAGTTGTGATTGTTTCAAATCCTCTCTGGTGACTAACTTCCCAGCAGAGATAGTCCATTCCCTGAGTTGCAACTAATCAAGAAATTTCCAAAGACCTAGCAATGTTACCACAATTTAAAGAAATAGTGACATGATAGATTGGCCTGCCCTTTGGATATCCAGTTAAACTTCTTGAAATATCAATGTGTTTCTGTTAGTAAAAGTACTGCATGTAAACTCTGCATTTTAAAAGGAGTTGGTGATTAACCTTGTCAGCAGCTTTGAGTAAGTCCTCATTCAGAAGATTGTCTACACCCAGTGGCTTAGGTGATCAAGAATGAGGTACAGCTTACACAATCTTGCTCTCCTTTTCTGCACCTTGTCTCCTGCATGCACAGGAGGAAGAGAGTATTTTAGAAAAAGTGATATTTTCACACTATACACAGTTCTCCCTTCGACAACACTGGGGTTAGAGGCACTGGACCCCCATAGAGTTAAAAATCTGTGTATAACTCTTATGCCCCCAAAAACATAAGTGCAAAGCATAAACAGTTGATTCACACACACACCATACACACACCTCCCGACCCTCATCAGCCTCCTGGCCTGCCCCAGCACCCTTCCCAGCTGCCATATGGAGTGGACCACCTGAGTGGACCACCATCATACCAGGGGCCACTGCACTGCCAACAACAGGGCTTTAGGTAAGCCCAAGACCCACCTTTTTGAGGCCACCTCCTGGAGACGAATAGTAGCACAGTGTTTATGGATTTTAAAAATTCATTTATTGAAACATTTACTTATTTATTGAAAGAAAACCGTGTATAAGCAAAACTATGCTCCTCAGATCTGTGCAATTCAAGGGAGAAGTGTAAACTGAAGGACTGCTCCAATCAGAGCAAGTTGACCAAACCAGGAACACACCTGTGTTTAATTTTGATTTCTTAACTAAATATTTGTTATTTCCATCAAATACGATGTGGAAGAATGGTCTGTTTCAAAGTGAAAGCAAAAACATTATTGCATTCTACACAAACAGAGATAAAAAGAAATGTTGATTTGAGACGTGACAGTTAATTTATGATGATCCTAAACCTTATTTTTTATATCAGAAATCAGGAACTTACAGATGTTGAGATACTGTTGGGCTGCAAGTCCCATCATCCCTCACAATTGTTTGTGCCCACTGGAGCTGATGAGAGTTAGCGTTCAGCAACATTTTGAATAGTTACACACATTCTACTTCCTTCTTTTAGATCATTATCTGAACTAGACCTAAGTATATAATGATTGGGCAGAATGCAAAGATACATTTCTTTAGTAATTTTCCCTAGTCCATAAGTTTATAAATTATACGTAGTCATCTACTTCTCTCTGTGAGATAGCATTAGGTAACAACATTGTGGTGGATATTTTAGGAGGACCTTCGGGTTGATGGCCGTGGCTGTGAAGATTATAGATGTATTGAAGTGGAAACAGATGTAGTATCTAATACAAGTGGATCTGCCAGGGTAAAGCTTGTAAGTATACCTAACAGGGATGGGTATGCATTGCTAGTAACGTTATTTAATGTTAACTACCCTGTTTTCCCGAAAATAAGACCTAACCTGAAAATAGGCCCTAGTATGATTTTTCAGGATGCTCATAATATAAGCCCTACCCCCAAAATAAGCCCCAGTTAAGTGAAAGCCTGCCCTCCACCATTGTGCAGCAACCAGAAGAAGATGACATGACTGTATTTGAATAAATGTAGATTGTTGTATATGAAAAAAATAAAACATCCCCTGAAAATAAGCCCTAATGCGTTTTTTGGAGCAAAAATTAATATAAGACCCTGTCTTATTTTCGGGGGAACACAGTAAGGATCAACTGCTGCAAGAAATTGACTGCAGATTGCCCAGAAATCGTACCCTTACCACTGACTGAGCTGTTATAGTGTCATGAACCTTCAAGGAGAAAGTATAGAATTGATTCAGAAGAGGGGACCAGGATATAAGTTTTTGAAGGTGAGGCAAGGGCTTGAAGAACAGAAGTATAAACCAAGAATGCAGGCATGACCAAAAAAAAAAAATGAGCTGAGGACTTTATAGCTGAAATCTATGGAGGCTCCTCAGCAAAAGAAACCAATTGCACAGTTACAAGATGGGGGATACCTGGCTCAGCAAAACTACGAGCAAGAAGGATCTTGGAATTGTCATAGATCACAAGCTAAATATGAGCCAACAGTGTGATGTGGCTACAAAAAAGGCAAATGCTATTTTAGGCTGCATTAATAGAAGTATAGTTTCCAAATCCCGTGAGGTTCTAGTCCTTCTCTGCTCAGCACTGGTTAAGCCTCACCTTGAGTATTGTGTCCAGTTCTAGACACCACACTTCAAGAAGGATGCTAACAAATTGGAACAAGTTGAGAGGAGGATGACAAGGATGATCAGGGGGCTGGAAACCAAGCCTTATGAGGAAAGGCTGAAAGAATTGGGCATGTTTAGCGTTGAGAAAAGAAGACTGAGGGGTGATATGATAGCACTTTTCAAAAATTTGAAAGGCTGTCATACAGAGGAGGGGCAGGATCTGTTCTTGATCATCCCAAAGTGCAGAACATGCAACAATGGGCTCAAGTTAAAGGAAGCCAGATTTCGGTTGAATATCAGGAAAAACCTCCTAACTGTTAAAGCAGTATGATAGTGGAACCAGTTACCTCGGGAGTTGGTGAGTGCTCCAACACTGGAGGCATTCAAGAAAAACTTGGATAATCACCTGGCAGATGTGCTTTGATTGTATTACTGCATTGAGCAGGGGGTTGGACTTGATGGCCTTGTAGGCCCCTTCCAACTTCACTTTTCTATGAGTCTATGTTAATATTTTAGATTTCCTTCAAAGCAGTGAAATAGCCAAGTTCTGATATGCAGAATTTCATAATTAACACCCTAATTTCAATACAAGTTTTAGTTTCCTAAGATGTGCTGGGTAATGGAAAGTTAGATGAATGTAAGCCAGTAAATATCACAAGACTTGGAAAACATATCTTACACAATGCAGTGTTTTAACAGGGGCACACAGACATTCTGGTTGGAGTCAAAGCAGAAATGGGAGCACCAAAATTGGATAGACCAAATGAAGGCTACCTGGAATTCTTCGTTGATTGGTTAGTGCAAATTACTCATGGCAAATTATGTCTATATGACTATAGACTGGTAATGTTGACATTGATGTCAGTAGTGGGGCAGAGGACAGTCTGTTTATTTCCAAAGTTTCTGTGCCAGGGAAAGAAGGTTTTTGTTGTTGTGGTGGTTTTATATAGTCTGCCCTTCCTTCAACAAGTTCAGGGTGGCATACAAAATGTAATCACATATTCATTTTAAGATGAATGTTGTATAAAGATCTATGATTTATACATGTTTGCTTCAGGATGCTTAATATCCTCAAAGTCACCTAGCAATCAAATTTGACAACACCTTTTTCTTCCCTTCCAATCTTGTGCAGCCTGTTTACTTTCACTCCCTTACTTGTGATGTCTTGTTTTGCCCTACCCACCCATAAGCTGAAATCCTGTTGCACAGCTTTGTCTGTGTAGTGAGAATGACTTTGGTGGGTGGGGAAATTATCAAGCCTAAGACATGTGTGAGTTAATTTAAGGAATTTTTTGTGGTGTTTGCCCGTTTTTCAGAACAGATGTCTTATGGGAGTGACTGTGGGGTGGGACAATATGATTGCTAATGTGGCCACAGAAATATAGCTATTGCCTGTTTCATGGCTTGGGGCAAAGAGAAACCAGTTGGAAATAGTGGAGTACAGTGTTACTGCCTACCACTAGATGGTGCTAATTGAACAGATTTTAACATCTGGAGCACTTTTTAATGTGATGTACTGAAATTTCCTCTGGTTGATTTATAGTTTTATCAGAGATTTTGATTATTCCCTCACTCCCACCCCTGATGTCCTTGACACATTTTTAAAAGTTACCAAATTATGAACTTACTTTTAATTGAAATTCTGGTCCTTCTTGTGTTTCTGACTTCTAAAGAGGGAATTTGCATTTTCCAATAGCATGTTTATTTTGTACATTAATTACCATTGTTGTTCCAAAGTTTATTGCGATCAAAGACCAATAAAGCTAAACAAAGTATACAAAGATACGGTACGCATTTTAAAAAGGAAGTGCTCCAATAAATTAGGAACATTTACGTTAAAACTGAATTGATCCTTACTATGTGACCGTTGATTAGCTCATCACCCTTGGAATCTCTTTTCAAGACTTAAAAGGGCTATACGAGTTTTACAGGCTTTCAATTGTTGTTGAAATGATAGATGAATCATGTGAGAGTTGCATTCATACTTATCTTCAGCTACATGTTGAAGAGTGCAATCACAACACTGATGGAACTCTTTCATGGCTTTGTGCTAGACAAATAAGCAAACTATTCAGTTACAAAGAGTAAACCAAATGCTTTGAAGAGCTTAAGGATTGTTACTAAGTTGTTCGCTTGATCTATACATTAATATACTAGTTTAGCGCTAGATCACCTCTGCAAGAGAAATAAAAATCAATATGAAATAGAAACAACCCATGCTATGTTTCTGTGGTATGTTTGTATGTGTTTCTACAGTATGGAGAACTATGGAAAGCTTTTCCTTTTCTCTAGCACCATGCAACACTTTAAATAGCCCGCCAGCTTTACAATGAACCCTAAAAGGAGAGCTGGGAATTGGCAGAGGGCTGGGTCAAAGGAGAGTGGGACTGTGGTGTAAATCAGACCACATCGGATTGAGGGACCAGTGTCAACACTGGCCTTGAAATAATCCACAATCTCTATGTGATAATCTATTCTGAAAATCTTAAAATTAGCTGCGAATCAAGCAGAACTGGCCTTCCAGTGTGGTTGCAGTTAGAGAGGGGAAGGGTTTTTCTGTCTTTCATGATGCTGTCTTGTCTTCTCTCCTGATCTTTTTTTGACAGGAAGTAGGCCTGATAAGTTTTAATTTCTAAAATTAGAAGTGCTGGGGTTAAAGTCTGGGTGACCACCTGCTTTATTCTTAGATGCATGGAATAGAGTTAGTGAATGATTAGGGAAGGCACTCTGCACATGCCCCAAAGCACTGTGTACTACTTAATCTGTTCGAGCATGGATCTCAGGAGATCCCTAAATCAGATTAAGCCATGTGTGCTAGACATTCTTCTGTGGTTAAAAAACCTCAAGCTCTGTTATTAAGCGCTGCGTGTGAGACATCTAAATAAGTCATATAGATGGAACCTCAGTTCTCCCTGCCCGTCCCTCATTAACCTATTGGAGCCTGTGTTGCTACAACATACATACAGCCTGCAGTTCTCTCCTTCTGGTGCAGCAACAGCTTCTCTGCTGTTCAGATATCATATCTTACCTAAATATATTTTCAGAGTGGGATAAACGGGCCCCACTTTGCCTGTCCCATGCATGTTCTAAACTAGACAGATAGCTAAACGGAAGCCCCTGAAATAGCAGCTATAATCCTGAGATCCCTGATTTTGGCAGTCACACAGTATTAATGATGATAATAGTGATGATGATGTTGATGATTAAAAATACCAGACACAATCAAAATTATAAAAACAATGACTGGTATTATATAACAGATAACAGATACAAGTTTTAACCAAAAACCTAAGTATCTGTTAAATATCTGCATAGTATATATGCTGTTCCTAATACAGTCAACCCTCGACTTACGAACTTAATCCGTTCTGGAAGGACGTTCTTAAGTCGAAAAGTTCGTACGTCGAATAAGCATTTCCCATAGGAATGCATTGAAAACCAATTAATCCGTTCTGGCTGTTTTTGGTTCTTAGGTCGAGGGGCGGTTTGTAAGTCGAACCATTAGTTCCCATAGGAACTAATGCAAAGCCGGTTAATCCGTTCCTACCACTAGGGGCAGAATTTTTTTTTCTTTTTTTTCCTTTTAACCTAAGATGACTTAGGGTTTTTTTTCGGTTCGTAACTCGAAATAAAGTTCGCAAGTCGAGGCTATATTTTTCTATCAGAGCGGTTCGTAAGTCGAAAAGTTCACAACTAGGGCCATTCGTGAGTCAAGGGTTGACTGTATTGCCTTTTTTTTTGTAGCTCTGATAATGTTATTTCTGAAATCTGCAACTGCTTATAATACTGTGTGAAATTTCTTGATATTGTTCCCAAAGCCCCAGTGATAATAGGGACCACTGATGTATGTTTCATGCACAAGCTAGATATTTCATTTGCCAGGTCTCTGTATTTTGTTAGTTTTTCCAATTCTTTTTCTTCAGCTCTTGCAATGTCAATTATCCTGTTGTTGTCATTGTTGTTAGTTGGTTAGTTAGTTTGTTTGTAGGGCGCCTTTCTCCCAATAAGGGGACCCAAGGCAGTTCACAGTATTTAAAAAATAGAATTAAAAACAGTTAAATGTTAAAAAAAAAACATTAAACTGTGCGCTAATTAAAATATGGTTAAATAATTAAAAGCAAGTAAACATTTAAAACTTAACTGTAAAATCCCTTTTATTTTATACTAAATATTATACTGTTACAAAGTAAGTCAGTAGTGTAACATATGTGTACTTGGCAAATGTTTTGAATCAGTATACTCCCAATATTTCAAATGTCTAGAGATTAGCAAAACAGGACGAAGGCTTGCAAAACAGGCTTTCTTTCTTTTCAGCTCTTGGTGAAAATGTACAAGTAGAGACTATTTGTCTTTGTCAGAAAATGAACATAGTTAGAAGCATATAAAAAGAGGGAACAGTTTATCGTAAGTTTCTGAGCACTTAATACAGATACTGAAGGGAAATAATTAGGAAATTATTGGGAAGGTGGTGTTCTGTTTTTGTAACCTCAGCATGGTCAAAAGTTTCTAGGCATGCCACTAACAAAGCCTGTTAGAAAGTTTAGTGAAAATCTGCAGTGTTTAATTGCTTGGTTAATTAAAAGTAATGCTTTTCGTTAATGAAGAAGGTATAAAGAGCAGAATGGCAGATTAAATAAAATCTTGCAAATCAGTTAAAAAGTGAAAATAAAACTCAAGTGCAAATGCTGGACCTTTCAGACAGGCACCAGAAAACAAAGTAGGTGTTCTAGTGTTCACCCATATGTAAGTATGTGTGTAGATATTTTCGCTTAATGGTTTTCATTTAGTAAGATTTCTTCTGTGGGTTGACAGCTGTGGTTGTCTTTATTAGGGCAGGAAGGCTTCCTGCACAGAATGGTGCGGGTCTTGTGTAGCAGTTGCAGCAGCTTGGAGGGGCTTGCTTTTTGCCCTCCCCACCCACAGCTGTAGCAACGTACAGCTTGGCCTGCCTCAGATCAGAATCTCAGGCAAGCAGTAGCTGGGGCCATTTGCTGTACACTTGTCTCCCTCCAGAGAAAGGGTGGCTTAAGATCTAGTCTCTGGAGTGGCTCCCACGTGCAATGGACAGAGGGCTTCTGAATCCCAGGCTAGTGATGGTGGAACAGGACTGGCTGTACCAGCAGCTTTAGGTTGTCAAGTACCGTATTTTTCCATGTATATGACACTGCTTTTTCCTAAAATCATTACACTAAAAATTGAGGGGCGTCTTTTACACGGAAGTAAGCTGAGAACACGGAGAGAACAAAATGGCCCATACCTTGCCTCTGTAAACAGGCTTCCTTCAATCACCAGGCTTAGCTGCCTCCAATCAGGAGGCTTAGCTTCCTACAGTCAGGAGACTTAGCTTCCTCCAATCACAAGCCTTATGGAACTGATGTCAGCTGATCCTGAACAAACCAATTGGAACACACCTCGTTGGAGATGGAGCCTGTAGGCTCAGATGCATCAGGGACTCAAAATGTCCAACTGTTCTGAGCCCAGAGGCTGAATCCTCAAAGCTAAGTTTTCTTAATTTTTGGGTTAGAAAGGGGGGGGGGTGTCACTACACCATGCTGGGTCACGGGCAGATGCCTATCCATTTGAAAATGTTTATTTATGTGTTGTGATATTTGAAATTAGTGTCTTTTATTGAAGTACAGTAGTGGCCAATTAAAAATATGTTGATTGGACTCTCATTCTAATTGTTCTCACGCAATGTATTTGTCTCGTTCTCCTGTCACATTTAACAGGCTGCACCATTCCCCATTTTCAGTTTCCCCTGCTCATTCTTAACCTGAAAACAGAGTGAGCCAATTGTTCTTCCAAAAATTAGGTCTCCATCAAATGGAGCAATCAGGAGACTGTAACAGAGAGACAGAGGTGATTACGTCCATTATGTGACCAGCGGATAGGATAGTGGTTTAGGTAATCCATAGACCTTTTTGTGCTGGTTTATTAAAGATGACTTCATTTATGTCCCTTAGCAGGGAGAGGGTCAGACTTATTGTTCTGATTTGTGCTGTGAATCTCTCAGATTGTAAGATTAAAGATAAACATGTTTCCTTTCAGTTCAGCAAATGCCACCCCAGAATTTGAAGGCCGCGGTGGAGAAGAACTCGGCACTGAAATAGCCAATACCCTTTACAGAATATTTAACAACGAGAGCAGTATTGACTTGAAGTTGTTGTGTATTAGTCCCAGAGAGCACTGCTGGGTGCTTTATGTTGATGTCTTGGTAAGTAAGACAGACCAGAGCTTAATTTAAACCTGTGCTTCAGACAACTTCTCAAAGCATTGATAAGGTTAATATTTGTGAACTTCACTTAGAGCAAGGCTAGATAATCAAAGTATCATCACACTCCTAGATATTAGTAGTGCTTTCTTTTATGCCATTTCTGCCACCGTAGCAAATTCATTGATGGCTCAGGGGGCCTTTTTGGGAGACAGAGAAACAAAAATATCCAGGGGGGAGGGGAATAGCTAGGAGAAACATGCAATTCATGAGCTGTGTGTCCCTTGCTCCTGTTTTATATTGTGAGCCTCTAGGCAAGAGACGCAGAGAGAAAATACGCATTTCTGTGCTTTGTCTGGGATCTGACAAACATTTATGTTGTACTTCAGTGATCTGGGAGATAAGGAATAGTTCTCAAAGGTATCCAGGTGTTAAGTGTAATTGCCTAGGTTTATACTGGAGTTTTGACAGGGTAGTGGAATCTCTTTCCCATTACTAGTAAGTCCCAGCTTTTTATAACATTCTTGCCTTCGGGGGAGTCTTCATCATCTGCCCTCCCTCAGGCACTGAGTGAGAGAGTGTGGCTGTGCTGCTGCCGGTTGCCAGCCTTCCTGGGGGAGTTTGGCTTGGACTCCCTCTGCCTTGCAGGACTGGGCCCTCATTGCCTCTGGCTGCCCCACCCCCTCCTCAACATCAGCCACCTGGCGGGGGGGGGGGGGGAGAAGGGGCTTTAGAAGGGGTTTTTATTGTGATTATCAATTGCCATCAGGTTATGTACGTAGAGACCCACAGTGGTTCTGAGGGAACAGGAAGGAGGGAGAGCGTTGGAGGGGGCAGCAATTGAGGTGGTGCTGCGTAGGGGAAGGAATGGCAGTGGGGGTAGAACATGCCCATGTAGGAGAAGAGAGGTTAGATATCCCCTCTTCTAGTCCTACCTGAGGGTGCTGACCTGATGTGCATTACTGAGACCTGGGTGGGAGAGGAGGGTGGTGTTCCCCTCTCCCAGCTGTGTCCACCTGGGTACTCGGTCCAGCACCAATGTCGCTCGGAGGGTCGGGGAGGGGGAGTTGCTATAGTCTATAGGAGTTCTATCTCTTTGACCAGGCTTCCTATCCCTTTGAGAGGAGGTCTTGAGGGCTTGTATTGTGTGTTGAGCTTACGAGACAGATTGGGGATTCTGTTGGTGTACCGCCCACCCTGCTGTGTACCAATGGTCTCCCTGCCTGAGCTGACGGAGGTAGTCTCGGACCTGGTGTTGAGGACTCCCAGGCTTT
This sequence comes from Intellagama lesueurii, assembly GCA_037013535.1. Lineage (NCBI taxonomy): Eukaryota > Metazoa > Chordata > Lepidosauria > Squamata > Agamidae > Intellagama > Intellagama lesueurii. Next base: position 74,568,729 of record JBAJHW010000006.1, read on the forward strand.
TGGTGCTGGGGAACCTGAACGTCCATGCCGAGGCTGCCTTGACTGGGGTGGCTCAGGACTTCATGGCCACCGTGACAACCATGGGGCTGTCTCAATGTGTCATCGGCCCGACACATGAGAAGGGCCATACCTTGGACCTGGTTTTCTCAACGGGACTGGAAGATGGTGGTTTGGATGTGGAGGGGCTGGTTGTGACCCCATTGTCATGGTCAGACCACTTCCTGGTCAAGTTTAGTCTATTAGCTTCTTCTCCCCTCTGCAAGGGTGGGGGATCTATTAAGATGATCCGCCCTTGGAGACTAATGGATCTGGATGGTTTCCTGAATGCTCTGGGGGATTATCCGTCTGATATGGTCGGCGCTCCTGTCGAAGCTCAGGTCACCCTATGGAATAGGGAGATGACCCGGGCAGTTGACACGATTGTGCCTAAGCGCCCTCTCCCTGCACGCAGAGCCCAGACAGCTCCTTGGTATACTTCTGAACTGCGGGCGATGAAGCGAGAGGGGAGACGGCTGGAGCGCAGGTGGAGGAAATCCCGCTGGGAGTCCGATCGAACACGACTTAGAGCCCATTATCTGGCCTATTTCGTGGCAATACGGCTGGCGAAACGGCAATATTTCTCCAGCCGTATTGCTTCCTCAGAATGTCGTCCAGCAGAGCTGTTTCGGGTGGTCCGGGATCTTCTTCAACCGGGAAATCCGGTGGAGGTCCCGGACTGCTCATCAGCTCGCTGTGATGAGTTTGCCATTCATTTTGAGGGGAAAATGGCTCAGATTCGCAGTAGGTTGTACTCCACCGTTACTGCAGAATCAGAGGATGTGTCCAGTGTGCCGTGCTTAGGTCAAGTATTAATGGATGAGTTTCAATTGTTGAGACCTGAGGATGTGGACAGGGTGCTTGGATCTGTCCGTTCTACCACCACTCCGCTCGACCCTTGCCCATCTTGGCTAATTGGAAGATCTGCCAGGGGGGTTCACACCTGGGTCCAGGAGGCCGTGAATGCCTCTTTGACAGAGGGAGTGGTCCCTACCACCTTGAAAGAGGCGGTAATTCGGCCACTCCTAAAAAAGCCTAACCTGGACCCAAGGCTGGTGGTTAACTACCGACCCGTGGCGAACCTCCCTTATTTGGGCAAAGTGTTGGAGCGGGTTGTGGCCGGGCAACTCCAGGTGCTGCTGGATGAAACGGATTTTCTGGATCCATTTCAATCGGGTTTCAGGCCGGGTTTTGGTACGGAGACTACCTTGGTCGCCCTGTACGATGACCTTTGCCGGGAGAGAGACAGGGGGAGTGTGACCCTGTTGATACTCCTGGACCTCTCAGCGGCTTTCGACACCATCGACCATGGTGTCCTTCTGGATAGGCTGACTGGGTTGCGAGTTGGGGGCACCGCTTTACGGTGGTTCCGCTTCTTCCTGGCTGACCGTGTCCAGAGGGTGGTGCTGGGGGACAGTTGATCTGTCCCATGGTGTTTATGTCATGGAGTTCCTCAGGGCTCGATACTGTCCCCCATGCTGTTTAACATCTACATGGAACCGCTGGGAGAGGTCATCAGGAGGTTTGGGCTGAGGAGTCAGCAATATGCTGACGACGCTCAGCTCTACCTCTCGTTTTCCACCAATCCAGGTGAGGCGGTTTCTGTGCTGAACTCGTGTCTGGACCTGATAATGGACTGGATGAGGGTTAATAAATTGAAACTCAATCCAGACAAGACAGAAGTGCTGTTAGTGGGTGCTTTGCCGGACAGGCTGGAGGGCCATTTCCCTGCCCTGAATGGGGTTACACTCCCCCTAAGGGACCCCAGTCTAACTCTGGAAGCCCAGGTGGACTCGGTGGCCAGAGGTGCCTTCCTTCAGCTGTGCAAATTATACCAGCTACGGCCCTACCTGGACGAGTGGAGTCTCATGACAGTTACACACGCACTGGTAACATCTCGTATAGATTACTGCAATGCGCTCTACGTGGGGCTGCCTTTGAAGACGGTCCGGCAACGGCAACTGGTCCAGAATTGAGCTGCGCGGCTGGTGAGTGGTGGGGCCGCTAGGGGACACATCAAGCCAATTCTGATTAAATTACATTGGTTACCAGTCGCTGTCCGGGCCCAATTCAAAGTCCTTGTTTTGACATATAAAGCGCTAAACAGCTTGGGCCCTGGATACCTGAAGGACCGCCTCCTTCCATATGAACCTACCCGGCAGTTAAGATCTAGCCAGGGGGCCCTTTTGAAAGAGCCGTCCCTCAAGGAGGTAAGAGGGATGGCTTGTAGACAAAGGGCCTTTTCGGCAGCTGCCCCCAGACCATGGAACGCCATCCCAATTGAGATTTGTCTGGCGCCGACACTGATGACATTTTGGCGCCAGGTCAAAACCTTCCTGTTCCAGAAGGCTTTTAATTGAAATAATATCAACTGTGGGTCCTGATGGCAATTTTTAGAGTATATATTTTAATTGTATTTTAATTGTCTTATCTTTTTATTGTATTTTAATTGTTGTAAGCCGCCCAGAGACCTTTGGGTAGTGTGGGCGGCATATAAGTTAAATAAATAAATAATGCCATTTTAAATCAAGGAGACCACTTCACTTGTCCATTTGTTGACTAGCTGAGCCTTGGACAGCAGGCTTTTGTTGTTCTCAGTACTAACTTAATTTTTAGATATGTTGTATGATAATATCTTATGGAACTTATTGACTTTATTCAGAATCACTTCCCACAAGATGTGTCCTTCTGTTCTAAGTGTTTCTTGCATCACTGCAAGATGCAAGACATTGTCTGCTCACTGCCTTCTTAAATAGCTGTCTGTCTTACATTGTCTTAAAACATTGCTAAAACTAGAGATACATAGGCCCAGTAAAAAAAACAAAACCAGAAGCATTGGGGGTGGGTTTCAAGATGTTTTCTGGTTGCTTTTCCCCCCCTGAATGTTTCTGGGCGTTCACATCTCTAGCTGAAACCATAAGAAACTACATAGTGCCATGTAGCTTAAACATTTATATTATAACATTTTATTGTATTTTTTTGGTAGAAAAATAGGGTGACACCATATATTCATAGGTGCAGCCACAGATACACTTGTAGGATTGTTCATGTAAATCTCATTTCATTATTTATCTATTCCTTTATTTATTTCAGTTACTGGAGTGTGGTGGCAACTTGTTTGATGCCATTTCTGTTGCAGTAGAAGCAGCATTGTTTAATACCAGGTAAAGCACATGTGTTCTCTTTTTATAGTGTTTACATGTAGACTGGAAAATTGGTTTGTTTTATAGCCATTGGGGATCCTGTGGCTGAGAAGGAGTGACATGCCCCACATTGCTTAGCAAATTAAGGAAAGGAAAGAGATTTGAATTCTAGAGTTCCTGAAATCTAGCTGAGGCTGTAGTGTTATATACTGAACTTAGCAGAAATTACTCTCTGGGTCAGCAGGTACAGGATTACTCTGCTTGTCTCTTACCCACACCATCTTTCCAGTAACATGTTTTCCTTTTTTCCTTTCATGTACCTGTCCAGTTTATCAATTTTTGTACATTCTAGACAGTCGTACATGGGTGATGATTCTAAATGGAGCAATTGTCTCTACCTAAAGACAGTACATTTAAATTAGTGGATGTGGGGAGCTGTGTCTCTGCTTAGTACTTCTGCTGTATTCAGAGATGGCGTAACTCCATCAGACTTTCTAACTTTGCCAGTCAAACTAGTTGAAAACATCTTGCTGTGTGTTTTGTTTCTTCCTGTATTATATAAAACTTCCATAGCACTTTGGCACAGTTATGAAAGGCTGTACAGAACAGTTTTAGGCTGTTTATTTGAAAAGGCCTCAATTTTGGAATGAATCTGTATTATGCTGGGAATGTGCCCTTTCTTTTCTACAAATGGGGAAGCTGTTCTAAATTATTTGCTGATACAACTTCATTTTAAAAAAGTTCAGAGAAATAGAAATGAATTTTCCTCAAGGTTTTGAGAAAAGCTCTTTTGTTTCCATTTTACCTAGATCAAAAGTTGTATTTTCCCCAAACTGGTAGCCTTCCTAATGTTTTGGACTGTATTGTCTGTCAGTAGTAACAAGCAGGGCCGGTGCTGTAGGAAAATGGGAGTTGTAATTGAAAACATCTGGAGAGTACAGATGTTCTAAGTGTCTTGACAGGTCAAATACAGAGATTGTAGTTTGAGCACTTTTCTTAGAACATATGCAAATCTTACTCCTAATATAGATGTTTATTGATGGCTCTAAACAGCATCCAATTCCCTGTGTAACTCATCTACCCAGCTATCAGCATTGTTTCAGTCCCAGAACCAAAACTAAATGCCAGATTGAAATGAATTCCAGGTAATTTGATTCATCTAGCAAAAGCTGGAATGGAGAGGCTATCACCTCCACAGAAACAATTTTATTTGTAAAGCCTCTGCAGTAGATATGTCTTCAGATGGAGTGCAACTGAACAATGGACTGGCTTCCAGGGTATAATCTGATGATGCTTGTGGGATTGCTGGGATGAACGGTGGAGTATACTGTTCTGTGAGATTAATTTCTATGACGGCCAGTAGCACCCCCTCCACCCTGCCTCTTTCTGTGCCATACAAATTATTGTAGGTGCTCCTGTTGATCATATTAGGCTTTTGGGGGATATCTTCTCATCATGTGACCAAGTAAGAGACATCATTGTACATTTCCTTAATTGTTTGGCTTACTGAGTTCTAAGTGAGCTATTCTTTAAGAATATTTATGATACTTTTAGCGAACTGCTATACTGCCCTTTGATATTTGATTAGAAATTATAGCAAACCTGCATTCAAAATATACAGAGACAACATATTACTTGTGGTTCATGTCTCTTTTGTTTAGGATACCCAAAGTACATGTTTTGGAGGGTGAAGGAGGACGGGAAATTGAGCTGTCTGATGATCCTTATGACTGTATTCGACTTAATGTGGATAATGTCCCTTGCATTGTGACCCTAAGCAAGGTAAGCCTCTAAAAATCTGAACTTCTATTTTGTGTGCTTGTTTCCATTCAAAGTTTCAGAAGTTTATGCACTTTTCTTTCAAGAATGGGAGAGATATCATCTTGTTTTGAGGGCGGTCTCCTCTGTTTAGAACTATCGGTTTTTACTATATGTTTATTGAATGCATTTATCTGCTTCATTTTAAAAAAAGGCTCCCAGAGCACTTTATGGAATAAATAACAAGGATTTTGCCCTTCCGTAACTTTACGACAGAAAGGACCTTTACTTACCCAATGCTTTAGGAAGAGATATCCCAAAGGAGCTATACAGAAAGCAATTGCTCAGAAGGGCTTTTGTTCATCTCAGTAGATCTTTTGGGGAATGAATCACCTGAGGATGCTGGAGTAACAAATTTCATCCAACTATAAGGACTCAATAGTGTTCTGTCTTTTCCTTCCTGACAAGAAACGTTCCTTGTCTCCTTTTTCTTTACATACTGAGTTTCTAAAAACAATTTATGACTTTTTGTGCTGATTAAACACTGCCCTGAAATCTGATATGATGAATGGCAATGTAGAGGTTTATTTATTCACAGCAGCGGTAAGGGGCCTTTTTATGTGGAGGGATAAATTTCCTCAGAAATACTCTATCAGGAACTATGCACTGGTGATAGATAGACAGAGGCAAAGCCAGGTGTGGTTGGGGTAGTGCCAGAGTGGATGCTCCACCCCTTTCTCCCTCTCTTCCTCCTCACCCAGCAGGTTTGCCAAGGGATGGATATGTTATCCTTGCCACAGCCCACATTGCAAAAAGTGTTTGCAATTCAGCTAAGGGTTGCATGCCTCCTTAGGCAAAGCTTGGAACAGTTCCTTTTTTGGATTACAACTTTAAAAGATCAACAATACAAAAGCACAGTGAGCACCGCATAAAACTTAAACATATAGAGAGACGTGTCAACATGATGTAAAACAATGTTTATTGCTTAAAATGTTCAGTGCATTTTGGCCTCTGAATATCTTAACCTGTTAGTTGCCGCTAGATTGGATTGAAGATTTTTTTAAATCAAAATGTTGTGCAGACTGTTTCTGTTAACTCCCTGGAAACAACCTTAAGACATTAAGAGACCAGAACCTATTGGGTATTTTAAGCAATGAAAATCATTTTACAGAATCTTGAAATGCCTATACTTGGGTTCTATCTGGATGGCTTCCACTTTATTCTGATACTGTATAAAATGCCATACTAATGCCATCAAGATAGAAGACTGAGTTGATATTCCTGGGACAATAACAATAGTTTTACATAGCACTATAACAATAACAAAGTAGGTACTAGATGACCCTCTGGTGAAGGCATTCAGCAGCCAAGGTGTAAGCACCAAGACTCTTTTCTTGCCATCCACCTTACTTGGGAAAAAAGCTAAGCTACAGGAAAACTTGCAAAAGCTTGCCCATGTTTTGAGTAAGAGGGTGTTGACCTGTGGTTTGTATTTTCTTATGGGGGGGGGGGGAGTATAGCTGCAACCATAACTTTTTGCTCTTAATTTAAAGGCTTTTTGTGTAAATATTTTGTAGAACTGCGTCTGATATTGAAATAATTAAAAGACACTTGATTATTTGGCAGCACTAAGAATACAGCAATGTTGAATTGGTTGAATCTTGGGCCTTAACGGCAGGATCCAATGTATGTTTACTTGGAAGTATGTCCATTGTATTCTGTGGGTGTAGTTTGTGGGTGACTGTGCATAAGACCGAAACCCACATTTGACTCTTGTTGCAACTATAGATTGGCTATAGACACGTAGTGGATGCCACTCTGCAAGAGGAAGCATGTTCTTTGGCTAGCCTCCTCATTTCTGTGACCAGCAGAGGTACTCTAACTTGTATGAAGAAAATTGGAAGAGGGAGCCTTGATCCAGAAAGTATATTTGAGATGATGGAGGTAAGCAGGGTTTGGGGAGGTTCAAACTGTGCTGTGAATGTTGAGCATGCTGATAGATTACAAAAAGTGATTGATTACAAAACTGTTTTGGTTTGAAGCATTCCTTCTTAAAATATCAACAGCTTTCAAGGCTTGTTACATTTATACATTCATTTGTTTATATACATTAAACCTAGTTGAATTTTCCACTGTTAACAAGCAGTGAATAAACTTAAAAATTACATTTTATCAGCAAACTGCATGTTGCATGCTGTTATGCCCCTGAAATGGTGATGCATCCAACTTGTAGGGTTCAGAGTTCTTTTCTTAGATGGAAGGCATGCTTTTGCTGGGTATGGGTTCAAGCAAGATATCAGGAATACAGAGAGCATGACTTTATTAGTTTTCCTTAATGTTTTTATATTCTCTGATGTTTTGACACAAAGGTGGGATTTACACTGTTTTTCTCAGTGTCAACTGGGCAAACAATAATATAATCTAGCAAATCCATATTTTTAAAAAAACTTCCAAAAGAAAAAAGATTTGGAAGAGTATAGCAAATTATGCTATGGGCTGAATTTTACTTTTTGGTAAGTATTGCTCATCTGTATTGTCTAAATCTGTATCTTGTTTTTTATGGTCTTGACTTACCTTCTATAACTTTATGCCTACAACTTATACCCACTCCCTCTTTAAAATGTTCCAGTTATATGGAAGGGAAAATCTTTATTCCAATGCATGTGGTATTGGCATCGTTGTTATATCCATCAGCTCTGCAGCAGAAACTTTTATGTATTGATTATCTCTGTGGATATCCAGACAGTCAAAATATTCTTAGACATAAATGTTTTATCCACAGTTGGAAGCTGAAGTATTTCTGATAATTTTCTATTTCCCCTTCTGCTTAGTTCTCAGCAAGGGAAATGTTTTGTCAGCTAGTATGTGTCCCTTTTCCTATCTTCTTACTTGGTAAGACTATCTGGCCATTTTATTTTGCAGTAGTGCTGGTGAATCAGGATTTGAGCTTAGAGTATTTTAATATAGATGCAGCACAAACTAAATATAAGCCCAGAAAGCAGTTTTGTGCATGGTTTTCACTTTATGCTGCAGAGGAACACAACCTGATGTGTAACATTTTACTTTCCCATTCCTTTAAAAAAAAATTCATCAAATTGAAGCCAGATTTTTTTTCTTCTGTAATAGGTTCATTTTTACAAGGAGAAACATTTTCACAAGAGGAGAAATTTTCTGTGTTGAGTCTGTCTTCTCCTAATTCATGCTGCATTTGTTTTGTTATTGTTTGTATTCCAGACAGGAAAGAGGGTGGGCAAGTTATTGCACAGCTCCTTGCAAACAATTTTAGAAAAAGAAGAAAGTCTTGGAACAACACGAAAAAAAGTTGGATTCCTCGGATGAATGCTGCCATTACATCAGTAAAGTTGGAAAAAATCACCAAGGGGTGGGTCTATTTAGTTGTTAGAGGCGTTTTGTATGTATAAAGATGAATGTATATTCTTAAATAAAGATGCACCTTTTATCTTTCTTTTGTCATTGTAACTCTGATTAAGTCCCTAAAGAACAGTGACAAAGCAAAAGATATGAACAACACTTCTACAAAAAGATAAAATAATTCAGTGATTCTACTCATGCTGTCAGCAGGATAAACTGTTTTTACCTGTGGAAATGTTTTAAGGAATTGTGCACAGAGCTAAAAAATGCTGCAGGGATTTAACTGTCTCTTCCATGCTATTAAGGACGATGCTGGTCACTTTGTTGGCAAGGAGCACCATCTGATGCTGAAGTACAGAGACATGTTGCTCCAGACAGGCAACTGCCTCCACACCCAACCGGAACTGCCGTCTGACCAAGAGCAGCCTTTCCAGGGCAGCTGTAGCCATTTGCAGTAGTGGAAATTTCCATGTTTTGCTGCGCAGTTATTGCCACGTTTTATTTTGTCATGCATCCAGTAGAGCATTAAAAGAAAACATCTGTGGAACATTTGTCCCAGAAACATCTTAATTGTTTTTACTCTGACTGTAACATCAGAAAGTCTGATGGAATAAACCAGGCACTTCAAGACTTTGGGTAAAAATAAGGAATAATATATATAGTAGTCAAAAAGAATATTATATATAAATGTTAAAAGTGTAATTCTGAACCAAATAGCAGGAGTTATAATATAGATCAAGAGCACAGTAAAATCTCGCAACTTATGTGAGGTCATATTTACTCATGAGCAGAAGGAGGCTGTTTGTTCTGTGGAAATCTTAACAGTTGAAAAGATGTTGCACTTTCAAAGTTGCAAATCAGTGAGTTCTAAATTGTCCCATATCTCAAGGTTTTTCAGTCTTCTAGAACACTAATCAATATAAAGCCACTAACGAAAAGGGTACCATGTAAATCAGCCCTTCATTTTTCACTTTTGTGTGATGGGCATTGTGGGGAGGTCACAATTAGGGGTTGGCGTTTTGTGTTTTAAGGAAAGGATATCATGAAAAAAGATCTCATTTTCATGGTCTTTCACTGATTCCCAAAAGAGCTTTTAAAACTCAAATACTTCATGCTAATGAGTGAGAGGGACATGAATGTTTGGGGAGGGGGACTGTGTTTCCCTTCTTTCCTTTACACTTCCTTTTACCTCTTGTCTGTCAAAATTGCCCAGGAACATTTTCCTCAATATTGTTGTAAGGGCTGCTATCAGCAGCCAATCAACGTTTAGAGGAGCGGAAATTTTGATTCTGTAGAAGGGCCTGCTTCGGTGGGAAGGGAACCTGCAGTGGGTGTACTGCAGCATAACTTTTCCTCAGTGAAGTATCAGTGGGCAAAACGGCCTGATAAGCCATCCACGCTTATTTTGGAATAAATGTCACTGAGCACTGTGAAATGGTGCACACTGAGATAAAAGTAGGACTTGCATCCTTTAAAGTGACCCTTTGTTTTGGGTGGGGCAATTGTAATTCAAGACATTTCAGCCCAGGAATATATTCAGAGTTTCAGAACTAAACATGGCTCACATTCCTTCGAAACAAGAAATCACAACTGGTGTATCCATGGTACACTTATTCCACCCCCACCACAAGATACCAACTTTCTTCATTTAAGCAGTATGATTTAAGGTACTGGGGGAGGGGGATAACAGGCAGGGAATCATTCTGTTGCTAGCATTTTTATTGAACAGTTGTAGTTGGGAATTCTTACTGAAGTGTAGCACATCATCCAGCAGTCTGCCAGTAGATTCATATCTACCTTCTGCCCACTTGTCTTAATAGATGGATTAATGTAGGTTTGCAAATAGCCACTCATACAACCTGCTTATGAAGAGTACAAATTGCATCCAGACAACTAACTTTTCTAAAGTGGGGGGAAAAAGATTGTTCTTTCATTTATACAACTGAGAATAACATGTATGACTAAGAGGCAGCCTAGTCTAATATTTTGTGGTCTCATAATTGGAAGGCTCATTTGAACAACATCAATACAAGACAAAAGCTTTGTTCACATGGCATACTTTTCTAAAGTTCAATCTCTCAATGCCTTGTATGCTAATTTTAATATAATGTTTCATTATTTGTTTCCTTATTTAAAATGTATGGCTTTTGTTTGTTTGTTTGTTTGTTTACCACCCATCTAGCCAGAGGCCAATGTTATTCCTAACATTGTGTGCTAGATTTCATTGCCTGTTTTGAATATCTCCACTGGAGGAAGAAAGCAGTGCGGAAATTTTAGTGTTAAGTACCCTGTTTCCCCAAAAATAAGACCTAACCTGAAAATAAGCCCTAGTATGATTTTTCAGGATGCTCCTAATATAAGCCCTACCCCAAAAATAAGCCCCGGTTAAGTGAAACCCCGCCCTCCACCATTGTGTAGCAACCAGAAGATGACATGACTGTATTTGAATAAATGTAGATTGTTGTACATGAAAAAAATAAAACATCCCCTGAAAATAAGCCCTAATGCGTTTTTTGGAGCAAAAATTAATATAAGACCCTGTCTTATTTTCAGGGAAACACGGTAGCTAATTACAGTGGTGCCTCGACTTACGAACTTAATCTGTTCCAGAAGATGGTCGTAACTTGAAATGGTCGTAAGTCGAAGCACCATTTCCCATAGGAATGCATTGAAACGTGATTAATCCATTCCGGCCGGAAACAAAAATCACCAAAAAACAAAACAAAACACTGCAAGACCCATCGGAAACGCGATTAGTCCGTTCCAGCCGAAGGAAAAAAAACCCAAAAAGCAAACAAACTCTGCAAGACCCATTGGAAATGCAAAAAAAGAAAACCAAAAAGCAAACAAACCCTGCAAGACCCATCGGAAATGCAAAAAAACAAACAAACAAACCCAAAAAGCAAACTAACCGTACAAGACCCATCAGAAATGGGGGGGGGGGGGGGGAACCAAAAACCAAACGAACTCTGCAAGACCAATAAGAAATGTGGGGGGGACCAAACAGCAAACAAACCCTGCAAGACCCATCAGAAATGGGGGGGGGGACCAAAAAAGCAAACAAACCCTGCAAGACCCATCGGAAATGGGGGGGAGGAACCAAAAAGCAAACAAACCCTGCAAGACCCATCGGAAACGCAACCCCCCCCAAAAAAACAAAGACTGCAAGACCCATCACAGCACAGAAACATAACCCCCCCAGCCCAAAACCACTCTGCAAAATCCACCCAGAACAGGCAGTTTTTAAAAAGCAGAAAGCAGCACCTTACCAGGCAGTCCGAAGCCTCCTCCGAACGCACACTCTCTAACCGCTGGGGCGAAAGAGCTACAAAGAAGCAGCCTCTTCGCCACGAACGGTTAGCAGTTTGAATTCCATGCCTTTTTCCCTGGCTTTTTTCCCATCGTAACTCGAAGCTCCAAACGCAAGTCAAAGCAAAATTTTGCGGCCGGAGCTGGTCGTAACTCAAATTGGTTGTAAGTCGAGGCACCACTGTACTAAATATGTGCATGCTGAGGTTCTGATAAAGGCAAAGCTGCAGTGACTGGCTTTGAGGAGCTGGCAATCTTTATTGTTGGACAAGAAGTCCAGTCAAAAGGAAAAGTAAAAACTATGTTGGACTCTTAGAGCATCTATACAAAACAAACATTTTCAGTCCTTGTTATTTTGTCTAAGGATTAAACAAGAGCAAGGAATGAAAGAAGCATCTCATTTCTGTGCACACCCTCCATGTTTATGGGAAAGTTTGAAAGCCCTAAGCATACTGGCTCTCTCCCAATAATCTTTAAAAAATAACCTCTAGTCACTGGAATGCTTTGGAAGAATCTGGAACTGTTTCTTGGCAGAGCTTTTTGGTTGAAGCCCATGTTAAGAAGCCTAGCTCAAGACAGTTAAACTCCACTTCAGCTCCACTCCTTTTGAGAACAGCAACAGCAGCTGCAGAATGCCACTCCAGAGAATCTGCCTCCTTGTGTGCCTTTTTTGTATGGCACAGATGACCATGCAGCAAAATACCAGACCCAAGAAAAAGCCAGAGCCCAGGAGAGGTAAGACACTTAGAAAGATCAGTCTTCAAGTTCCCATCTGATAATGATCTCTCAATTTTAAAATTTGGTATACAATTTAAAAAAACAACCTTCATTTCTGTTGTGCTCTGAGAGCTGCATCCAACATGAGTTACTGTTGATCTAATGTTAGCTCCTGATACTACCAGGTAGTATTTGATTATATTACCAGATATGTTACACAAAGTCTTTACTTCTGTTTGAAAACGAGTTGAATTCATTCACGGATTTGATCTTTCTGTCTCTTTAGTCTATGTTCCCCAAATCGACAACAGCAACATCTGTATAAAGACCACAGAAAATATCGTAACATAGTGACCAAGATTTAGGAGTTCTCCAGAATTCTTCATCATGCTGGGTGTTAATTAAATGGTGTGTATGCATGTGCAGGAATGATGTCATTATTCCCAAAGTCTGCAGTTTGTTAAAACTTTTACTTGGAATGCAGGAGCTAATAATTGAATTAGGTTGTAATCCTATATACAGTATGTCCCACTGAATAGAGTGAGACTTACTTCCCGATAGGCATGTATAGGAATGTCCTGTCAATCTCCTTAGAAGTGTAAAGCAGCAAAATAAATACAACATGGCAGAGAGCTGTTCTTTTTTGGCGAAACATATTTAGTTATTCAGTACTGTCTCAAGCCCTTAGTAGAATGCAGAAGTTGCTTGGGAAGCAAAAAACAAAAACAAACAGCAAGATGGTAAAATGTGGGAATAGCTGTATTCTCTTTGCTACTAATGAAAGTTCCCAACTCTCAAAGCCAAGACAAAAGAAGTACTCCCATGCTATCTCATGATTCTCTCCCAAATAGTCTGTACTGCTCATGAGGTAAAATTTCTGTCCAATATTTTTATTTCTAAGTCTAAAAGCATACTATTTTCAGGCACTTATAGTAATCAGTATATGCTGGCTTAAGGCAAAGGTAAAGGTTCCCCTTGACATTTAGTCCAGTCGTGTCCGACTCTAGGGGGCGGTGCTCATCCCCGTTTCCAAGCCGTAGAGCCAGCGTTTGTCCGAAGACAGTTTCCGTGGTCAAGTGGCCAGCGCGACTAGACACAGAACACCGTTTACCTTCCCACTGAGGTGGTACCTATTTATCTACTCGCATTTGCATGCTTTCGAACTGCCACGTTGGCGAGGAGCTGGGACAAAGCAACGGGAGCTCACTCCGTCGCGTGGATTTGATCTTACAACTGCTGGTCTTCTGACCCTGCAGCACAGAGGCTTCTGCGGTTTAACCCGCAGCGCCACCACGTCCCTATATGCTGGCTTACATATATACCAAATATCAGCTTTCTGTGTAGTCTAGAAGTACATTAAGCAATTGGAGGTATACCTTTCCTCCAGTTCCTAAAGAAGAGGTGTACAAATGGCCCACACAGACATTTTACTGCAAACTCCCTCCACCTCTCCTTTTTAAAAAGTAGTCATAGTTTGCCGTGGTCTTTGTAGGCACTCCTCCTTAGTTCTCTGGGACACTAGAAGTGCCCTAAGTAATTGTGAAGTACTTTTCTTGTGACTTGTTCTTCAGGGGAGGACTGTAAATGGCTTCCCCTCAGATCTTTCTAGTAATCTGGAAGTCTTCGGCTATGTCAGTACCAGAATTGGGTGGGTTTTTTTTTTCCCTTGGGTTTGGTTTTGTGAATATGATATGGTTAAACCATTTAGGGGCATACCCAAGTCCCCCATTTTGAGAGACAGTTATGAAAACACTAAATTGCAGACTTTCCTGCAACTCAGTATTCTTGGACTACACCTTGCCCTGTATTTTATGGTTCAGTTTCCTTGGAAAGAAACAATGTTGACACTACAATGAGTCAGTCAGCAGTGAAACCCAAATGTTCCTTAAATTTCTTCTTAATTTATCAGTCAATGACCAGTCAATGCTCACTTGGCAATTAGAAAACATAAAAGTCAGTTTACAACACCAGCCAATAACAGCTCATAAATACCATAAAACAGGACAGGTATTTCAAAGCAGATGTTAGCACAGTTTCATCTACAATCATCTAACAAAAATAAATAAATCACAGTAATAATCTTTGCAGAGATGCACGCCACCATACTAAAAAGAGAGTAAAATACAGAGAAGTGCACTATGTATGGGGGGGGGGGGGAATATATTTTAATCTTTCTTGTTCTCATTTCTTTTCCTTGACTGGCCTACACCATGTGTATGCAGATATGAAGTAAGAATAATGCCCACATTATCCACATGAAGAGTGCAAGCTAAATGAATTAATTAATCACTTATACCTTTTAAATAAAATTAATTTTAGAAGAGGTCTTACAGAATTTTAATCGGCTTGACTGTAACATAGCTAAGTATATATTCAAGAGGGATTAAACTATCTGTCACTGGATTTGGAAACACTTATCATCAGTTACCAGAAGACACTCATGTTTGTTAATGTTCCTTTTTAATATATAGGTCTCCAGCTGTGGCCATTAAATTTCTTGAAAACTATTGAGATCTGGATTCTTAGCTTACATTTGACCTTGAAGCTTTAATAATTTTACCCAAACAGGAAATTGCTGAGCAAGATCATCTGCAGAAATGGGGGGGGGGGGGGCAGAGTATATTATCTGTGGTCTGTTGACCTGACTGTAGTTTTTAACTTAGTACATTTTGAAAAATACTAAGTTTAGAACTTGGGAGAGGGACAAGGGCCCCCACTGGGGACACCCATGCTACTAAGGGAAGCTGGTAGATGTTGTGAATGTTGTTGCTGTTGTTTTGATGTATATACTGCCCCATAGAGATAGAGCGCTCTCTGGGCGGCTTACAACATAATTATGCAAGGAACAGCTTGTACCCCAGTGAGTTGGGTATTCATTTTACTGACCAAGTGTCATATCTAGCTTGAGAAAAACAAATCATTGTTCAACATGACTGTTATTATGTGTTGTCAAGTCACTTTTAAGTTACAGTTTTAGAAGAGGTAGCCGTGTGCAAGCGTATCAGGCAAAATCCAAAGGAACAAAACAAAACAAAAGAGACAAAAACATGTGGCACTTTAAAGACTATTATATTTTAATGTGAGCTTTTGTGGGCAAGTTACAGTGACACTTAGAAAGTGTTCAGTGAGATGTGAGATGTCCAAGGAATGGTTTCCCATTGAACACCCATCCATCCAGTGAGTTTCCGTGGGCAAACAGAGAATCCCAGTTTGACACTCTATCCACTACATCATACTGACACTGAGCATGACTAATAAGATGTACAGTACTTTCATTTCCTTCAGTATATAACTTTTAAAAATACTCATTGGATGTAAAAAGCAATAGGGAGGCATATTAAATTATTTTTCTATAAAAGTTATACAACAGGTATACTCATCTATCTGAGGCCAAATATAGTAGCACAGACTAAAATATAAGATGGGAGAGATTCTTCTATCCTTTTTCGTTTTGCATTTGTAGTTACAACTGCTATGCATGAAGGAAATCACTTCCATGCACAGACACCTTCTCTCTCAAGTGCTAGTTTTCTATATACAGGGAGTGGGCCAGTCCAGTCCCAAAGGAAAGCATTCAGTTTGAAGTGGTATTTCAGCAAAGGTTATGCATGGAAATTGGTCCTTGTTCCCCCCACTCCCACGCCCTTCATACCTGGTGTGGTTGTAAACTTCACCCTCTCCTATGCTGAAATGTATGTCCCCAAAAGGGGACATAAATCTTTGGGTATTTTGTTTTTACACATGAAGAAAAGTTTTCTCCCCACTGGGTGAGATTGTGAGAGGGTCTTTTGTCCTTTTTATTTATTTATTTATTTATTTATTTATTTATTTATTTATTTATTTATTTATTTTTGCATTTTGGCAGTTTTACACAGGAACATTTTCTTCCACAAAAACTCTGTACTGTTCATTAAAACCCTTTTCCTTTGTGCAGTCCCCCCACCCAAGATGCAAATTTTTGCACAAAACCACAGGATTTTTAAAAAAGTCTCATCGGGTAATTCAATTAACTGAGACACTCTTCAGCAAGGGTGAGAAAATTTGTGAGCATCCAATGGCTCCTTGCTCCAACAGGCTTCATTTATGCCATGGTGCTACTGCCTTTTCCATTTACACAAGGAGGTGCAGGTACACTGAAAGTTAAACCAGTCCAAAAGCAGTCCTTTCTCAGCTAGAAGCAGGGTGAGCCAAACTTGTTAAGCCTAACCAGCAGCCAATTAGAGAACAAATGGAAACCTGTGACCCTCCAAATATTATTGGATTGCAGTTTCCATTCATCCTAAATAGCATAACCAGTGGCAAAGGATGATGGGAGTTGACCCCAAGTTGTTTGCTCAAATGCCTTCAGTATAATCATCTTTAACTGAAACAGCCAGTAACCTCTGTCACAGATCCAATTTCTAGCAAACCAGGACGAAGTAAAAACAATAGAGTCTAACGGCATCTTATTTTTGTGGTCAAGTATATATTTGACAGAGTAAATATGGCAGAGAAAAACATCCTATCAACAGCACAAACCACACTCATGCAGTGATAAAACAAAGACCAATTGCTAAAATAATTGTATGAATTCCAAGGCATATGCAACATATAGTTTAAAGCATGCATCATATTTGATGGATCTGCATCTATATCTCCATCTATATAATCTATTTGGATATCTGAATATATGAGTAGACCAAGGAAAGATTCAAGCCATTGTTCTAGATAAAACTTATTTATATGGTCAGTTATCTTGCAATAACAACTAATTAACTTGTTTCACTCTTTGTTCTGTTCCTCTGTTTACATAGCCTGAAAGTTAATTAGGAGCTGAAGCAAACAGGACCAGTAACTGAAATACTAATTTAAGTGTGGACTTGCTTCTTCCTTTTCTCATCTTGAGATAAACAGTTATGTTAAAGCTCAGTAGGGTTATTTTGTTTCAGTGGCAGTTGGATGGGGTATCTGTTAATATTCACAAATTATTTGCATTAGTTAGGTATAGAGTACTCAGATGTAATTTAACTGTTTTTTTCTCCATAGATGTTGTAAGTCTGAAAATGATCGAAGACCTTAAAGAGCAGCTAGATAACCTCTCCCAAGAGGTAACTCTACTAAAGGAAAAGCAAGCCCTTCAAACAGGTACAGAATTGAACAGCTTGAAGTTTTATTTATGACAGAATTGTCTTGGCTTGGGCAATAAGCTTAGTCAATGTAACACAAGGCCATACACAACCCCATTTTTCCTGCAAGCCCTCCTGTGTGGAAGTGAGACATATCAGTATTGGGTCCGTACAGTAGTGGAATCAGTAAAGGGGGAAATGCTAGCCCCTGAATAGCAAGTGATGCCTCTAACCCACAAGGACCTTTGTTCCTTAAAAATGAGAGAGAGGAAAACTCAGTGAGTAACATATTGTGGCATTTTAAAAAGAAGAAGAAATTGGGATTTAAGAGGAGAAAAAAGAAACATTTGAGTGATAAGCACTTGAACCCAAGTCTTCAAACAGAGTAATGTGGATAATAGAGTCCAAAACACATTAGTATGTAAACCACAAGTGCAGAGTTGCATCTTAACACCTGTCTCTGATTGTGAAGCCCAGGGCTCAGAGGGAACTGTAGGCCTCAGTCACTGGTGGTAGAGCTGCTTCTAACTGGTAACTATGGAACCCAAAATTCAGCTGTTCCCCCTCCGTGTCTCCTTTAAGTAGTCCTCGGCACTTCTCCATCTCTCTCTTCCTCTTGGTTTTCTCAGAACATCTTCTTGTTCCCTCTGCTGCAAGCTCCTGAGGGACATCTCCAGGTTTTCCACCCTGATTGGTAAGGGGTGAAGGGAGTTGCAATCTATCAACATCCAGAGATCCCTGCTGTAGAAGGAAGGTTTTATTATAATCTTAGAACTGCACAACTGGAAGGGACCCTATGGATCATCGAGTCCAGCCCATGTCAAGGAGGCACAGTGGGGAATTGAACTACCAACCTCTGGCTCTGCAATCAGAAGCCTAAACCACTGAGCTATCCAGCAGTTGTCTTGGCAAGTCCAATGGAAAGGGCACTGCCTCCTGATACATCAAAATGAGCTTGTGTGTGTGTGTGTGTGTGTGTGTGTGTGTGTGTGTGTACAGTATATCACAGAAGTGAGTACACCCCCTCACATTTCATAAATATTTTAGTATATCTTTTCATGTGACAACACTGAAGAAATGACACTTGGCTACAATGTAAAGCAGTGAGTATACAGCTTGTATAACAGTGTAAAGGTGCTGTCCCCTCAAAATAACACAACACACAGCCATTAATGTCTAAACCACTAGCAACAAAAGTGAGTACACTCCTAAGTGACAATGTCCAAATTGGGCACAAAGTGTCAATATTTTGTGTGGCCACCATTATTTTCCAGCACTGCCTTAACCCTCTTGGGCATAGAGTTCACCAGAGCTTCACAGGTTGCCACTGGAGTCCTCTTCCACTCCTCCATGACGACATCACAGAGCTGGTGGATGTTAGAGACCTTGCGCACCTCCACCTTCCGTTTCAGGATGCTCCACAGATGCTCAATAGGGTTTAGGTCTGGAGACATGCTTGGCCAGTCCATCACCTTTACCCTCAGCTTCTTTAGCAAGGCAGTGGTCGTTCTGGAGGTGTGTTTGGGGTCGTTATTATGTTGGAATACTGCCCTGTGGCCCACTCTCCGAAGGGGAGGGGCTCATGCTCTGCTTCAGTATGTCACAGTACATGTTGGCATTCATGGTTTCCTCAATGAACTGTAGCTCCCCAGTGCCGGCAGCACTCATGCAGCCCCAGACCATGACACTCCCACCACCATGCTTGACTGTAGGCATGACACACTTGTCTTTGTACTCCTCACCTGGTTGCCGCCACACACGCTTCACACCATCTGAACCAAATAAGTTTATCTTGGACCACAGGACATGGTTCCAGAAATCCATGTCCTTAGTCTGCTTGTCTGCAGCAAACCGTATGCGGGCTTTCTTGTGCATCATCTTTAGAAGAGGCTTCCTTCTGGGACGACAGCCCTGGAGACCAATTTGATGCAGTGTGTGGCGTATGGTCTGAGCACTGACAGGCTGACCCCCCACCCCTTCAACCTCTGCAGCAGTGCTGGCAGCACTCGTACGTCTATTTCCCAAAGCCAACCTCTGGATATGACGCTGAGCACGGGCACTCAACTTCTTTGGTCGACCATGGCAAGGCCTGTTCTGAGTGGAACCTGTCCTGTTAAACCGCTGTATGGTCTTGGCCACCGTGCTGCAGCTCAGTTTCAGGATTTTGGCAATCTTCTTATAAAAATTAAAAATTAAATTAATTAAAACACACATTCACACCATGCCCCAAAGCAAACAAATAATATTAACAGGAAAATCTCCAGAGGCAACAGCTGAACAAAATTAAGATTCAGATGTAATGATTCAGCAACTCTGTCATAAGGGGAGGATGTTCTTAAAGGTTTCTGCTTTATCATGTCTCCTGAGGATCAGGAGGGAGGGAGCCTGGTGTACATCCATGTGTTCTAGAGTGTTGCAGCCACCACCGAAAAGGCCCAGTTCCTATTGGTCTTTTTCTGGGCCTCCTTTGGGGTGACCATCCCCAACAGAAAAGCCTGAGAAGAATAGGTGGCCTGGGTAGATGATCTTAAGGAGAAATGCTCCGACTGTACACCAAAGTACAGTATCCCCTTTCTGATGACACTTGTTACCTCATTGTTTTTCTCTTGCTAGTTTGTCTGAAAGGCACCAAGGTCAACCTGAAATGTTTGCTGGCTTTCTCCAATGCAAAGACCTATCATGAGGCCAGTGAAGACTGCATCGCCCAAGGTGGTACCCTCAGTACCCCCCAGACTGGAGATGAGAATGATGCCCTCTATGACTACGTGAGGAAAAGCCTTGGGACTGAAACAGAAATTTGGCTTGGCATTAATGACTTGGCAGCTGAAGGAAAATGGGTGGATATGACAAGCACCAGAATTGGCTATAAGAACTGGGAAACAGAGATCACCATTCAGCCTGATGGTGGGAAACAAGAAAACTGTGCAGTGTTATCAGCTGTTGCTGTTGGAAAGTGGTTTGACAAGCGGTGCAGAGACCCATTGCCTTATGTGTGCCAGTTCCTGATTGTTTAATAGTGGGGTTCCTAGTAAGGAAGAACAGGCCAAGGCATTCCATTTGACGCCTGGAATAGAGTTGTACGCAGATATATGTAAGAATAGGAAGAATAAAAATTTGCACGTGTGTGTGTATACACACATCTGTAATGAACACATGCACATATATACCCATGCACAAATAAAATAATGGCTTGGTAATGGATTAGAATGTATTAGATCTGTACTGCACTTTACTCAATTGAGCACATCAAAGTTTTTAGCAGACAAATTATTCTTACTAGCATGAGTTATAGAGACTTTTTACAATAGAACTTATTAGGATGGCTTCACTGTTTGAGCAACATAAGAACTTTGCAAAAATATTATGGCACTTTAAGACTTATTATATGTTGCATATAATAATCCTGCAGGCCTCCTCCCGCACCCCCACCCCCCCCGCTGATTGCACCAAAGTAAACTAGCTTTTACTAAATTATTCTTACAATTTTCTGATGGCCTGGGAAGCTGAAAGCACATTAGCATGGTCAGCTTTAACTTAATTTTATGCCATGCTTATGGCCAATTTTTTAACCCATGTTGATTCATTTAGCACTTTCATATCATTAAAATCAGAATTTAAAAGATGTGCCTTAACCTAGGCTATATTAATGTGTGTGTGTGTGTAAAGAGCTGAAGAGGAGCTACCAAGACTCATGTGTAAAAATAAAGACTAAAATAAAAAAATAAAAATCAGCAGCAGCTCTAGCATCTGGTAGTGGTGATGAAGTCCTATACCTCTTGTGTTCATTGATGCCCCAGTGGCCAATCTTCCAAAATCCACTGAGGGATACCACAGGTGGCTACTTGGAAATGCTTTGACAAGACAACATATTTTTTTCAGATTTTTACAATAGTTGACTTGTAGAGAAGAACCAGAAGTGGTTACATCCAAGATTATCAATGCTATTTTCTGTCTAGACTACCACAGTGTGTCTTATCACAAGTGTGATGTTGATCCATTTTATGTAGTACATCAGACAGCCTGAAAATATAAAGTTATATGGAGCCAGACTATATGATGTTTACTGCATATGGTGAAGATAATGATTCCATGGTGATTCACTCCTGGATTGAACAAGCAGGGCTTTAAATTGATTGAGTCCTTTGAACTACCACACAAGTTACAGCTTGTCCCCACAGCTTCCTCTGACACAGTGAGATTAAATTGATTTAAATCAAAGAGCCTGAGCTGATGATGGTGATGGTGCTTCCCAAACAGCTGAAAACTGAGGTCTGATATTTTTCTCCTAAGGAATACAGAACTGTGGTGTTCGCCCAGGTCATGATTATTCATATGCTATTTGCATAGACCAATGGGAGTGCTGGAGGGGCAGAGTCACGAAGTATAAGAGACTGACTCAGCAGGAGGAGGAGGAGTTTAGATAAGGTTTAGAGATGGAGAATTAGAGTGTTAGTTAGAGAGTTGAGAGAGTTTTGGAGTTTGGGCAGGAGAATGGTGGTTGAGGGTGGATAAAGAAGGATGTTTGTTTAAGAGTTAACAACATTGCTTGTTCTGTCAACACCTGTATCAATAAACAATTTCTATTTGGTTCTTTTAAAATGACATATGGCCTGGACATCTATAATTCATAATAGGTATTGTTGATGAAATCAACTGGTGGCAGCTGAGGGGCACGTAGCGTGAGCTCCTAGTCTGGTGAAACAATCAGGGGCCATGTGGAATCATGACAAATTGGCGGCACAGTGCTGGGATATGAAACAATCTAGTGAAAAGATAAGAACCCATGGCCTTCTTGATGCTGGTGGGCTCTAACTACCATTATTTCTGACCACTGGTTATCCTAGCTGATGCTGGCATGAAGTGAGTCCAAATTATGATAACTTCTGGAAGGGCACAGGTTTTCCACCCCCTTTTAAAAGGCATATAAGCAGTGTTACCATGTAGCCAGGGTTGGCAGGATCAAAGCCCTGAAACTTTCTGAGTAGCAGGGATTATGACTTCATCTATACTCACCTGAAGCTTCCCTTTTCCTCTTAAATTCAGCTGTAATCCTCACAGTAGCTGAAAGACAAATGGTGTTTTGCACAAACAGTAGATTCCTGTAAGATATCATTGTAATGCAAAGTATTTGAAAGTGGTTTAGTGTTGAATGGGCCATTTAAAGCTATTGACATTACAAATGACCTGCTCCTCAATTGTTGATATGCACCAATCCAATGGTCTATGTGTCTGGACTTTCATCATGGAGTAGGGTGACTGCCACAACGATCACCTTCACTTCCAAATTTACCACTGCACTTGCACTGCCTGTTAAGTCTTACATCTCTTACATGGCAAAATAATCCATCCTCAAAGGTGGGTTCACACCTATGTTTCTCTATGTGTCAGCTCTTCCACACAGAGACAACCCCCAGCCTTCTCTAAGGGGCAGATCACCCTTTTTATCACTATCAGATGTGCACCATTTCCACCATTTGATCATACCCTGAGTCACAATCCCTCCTTTTAAGCACCACAATTGGAGAGCCTGTGGTAAATTGTGCCCAAGGGTTAGAAGATAGACCTGTCAGTCCCTCAACTCCACTCCCCTTTCTTTCCACCTTCAGTGTTTTCATAAAAACAAAATCTAGAAAGACACTATTTCTGGACACTGGAAGTATTTGTGTTTTTGAAACATGAAACATTAATAAGGATTCATGTTGGCCCACCATGAATTCTAGTTACTTGAGAGGGAAGCCTGTTTTTCCTTGGGAGGCACAAGAACCAGTCACAAGAAGTCCAGTTTGGCTTGGCCTTTGAGCTTCATTTAAATCTGAAATGTACGCCTGGAATCCATTAATCTATTATATAATATTTATGGTCAGATGTCAGTTATGTAACTTGGGTTGGCCCAGATCTCTCGTAACATGCAGCTCAGCAATGGGATCAGCTGTGGAAGCAAACTGGAGTAAATTTAGAATTGTGCAAGCAAATTATTTGGACACAGTATATATGCGTTCCCATATGAGCAATCATCAAAGCATTCCTTATGACTTCAGTGTATTAAAAGGAAATAAAGACTTCCAAATGTTATTTTTCTTGTAATATCTATGACTCCAAGTGTTTTCCAGACAAAAATCTTAAAAGACAACATTGACAAATTAATAGCATTTGAGTTTCTATGACATGGATAAGCCTAAGATGAGGAACATAGTTTATCTATTTCTAATCACACTTCAGTTCACTGTTAGCAGATCCCTTTTTACTGGTCACTTTTTATTATGTTCCCTTATCTCTCTAATTTGCCACTGAGAGCTTTTAATAAGATTTAAGGGCCATCTTTACAATACAGAAAATACAGAAAAGGACAGAAGTAAGAACAGAAGTAAAAAGAGAAAGATAGCTGCTGCCCACTGTCCAGAATCTGGTGGTATTTGATTTCATATCAAGAATCCTGGCTCTGTTTGAAATAGTTGAGATGGCAATTACCCAAAACAGATGGATCCCATCTGCTCAGCACTGGCGATAATAACCATTTCACACTTTTTAAAAAGTTCAGATTTGCAGACAGATGGAAGTTGCAACATCTATGCCTCAATTTCAAGGTCTGGATTGACTATTGCATTAACTATGCCATAGAGTGACATCAGTGCTGTTGCCCTATCTATGTTAGTCTATCCTAGGTTGGCAGGGCTTAGCCTGCTCTGAGGTAGGTGTTATGTGATGGAACTCCATGTGCTCTTCCAGTACAGAAGCTGACTGGAATGTCAGATGATGGAATAGCATCCTCTACCACACCTAAGCTTATGGGACTAACAACAGGCACGAACTGCTCCACCCTTCAATAGAAGGGAATACCTGAACAGCTCCAGAGGAACAGTCCAAGGGTGGGCTCTGATTGTTCCCAGCACCTGCAACTTGGTGTGCATGCCTCACTCCACTTCAGGTAGAGCTAGCCCTATTTATATCAGAAGGGCCTTTGAAGATAGATGACATCCAGCAACAATGAGGAACTTAATGATTGCTGCTACCAGTAGGATCATATGAGTAGGCAGCAGGTAAATGTAGGATTGCCGCTTTAGAAAGGCCTCTCTTCCCCCACCACAAGTTTACACTTTATACTCTGAAATTACTTCTCAGCAAAGAATAAAAGGGAGTCTTTTTAAGGAAAAAAAGTGTGCCTCAATGAAAAAATCAATATTGATGTTTTGGACATTTTCACATTAAAAATTACACATGTGAGCCTCCTTTTGGAAATTTCACCTGATAGTGAAGATGAAGGACTGTTTCCCAGAGTAGATTTCTTTGATACTTTTAGCAATTCATTAGCTCCCAGTTAGCTTCTCTTTCCTGTTCTTTTCAAATTTCTAGTTTGTCCCTTTAAACCCCTGAAAGTTCAGGGTCTTTCTTCTTCCACAAACCAGTTTTTCCTGAGAGATCTTTTGAGGAGGCCCTGTTCCATGCTTCGCATCCATCAGAAGTGCAGCTGATAGCAAAGCTCGGGAAATTTGGGGTGGGGTGGATGGGTGGGGATTACTTTCCCAGGATTCTCCAGCTAGTATGACCAATGGGTAGACAGGCTGGGAAGTTCTGGGCATCATAATCTTAAAAAGATATTTTCCCAAGCTCTGTTGGTTAGACACACAGGACAAGAGGTCTTCTTGGCTTCAGTACTTGCCTTAGTTTGGGAAAGTCAAATCATTTTGGACCACAGCTCTGGCAGCCAGCAAGGTTCGTATTTTGGTAATTGTGGTAAAAAACAACAACTTTTCTGAGTCTCGGCATTTTTCACTACTGTAGGATGCTCTCCTGTGTTAGGTTTATTGGGTGGAATCCTGTTGCTTAGCACATTAAATCGCACTAGACCAGGGCCATTGAATCTGTGGGGATTTCGTGAATCAAATACTCTGAAATCTTCTTTGATTGAAATGGGCCTACTCTCATTGCTTACTTAGCATAATAAGCCACAGATAGAGTAGGCCCACTGATTCAATGGAACTTACAAAGGAGCTGACTCACCAAATCCCCACTGATTCAATGGGCCTGTACTAGGATAATTTATTTTGCTGAGCAGTAGGATTTCAGCCAATGTACTGCATTCTAATCTGTTTTTCATTAAATGGCGTGCTTGTGTGAATAGGGAATATAGAATAGGGAATAGATTTCTCACTGTGTGGCTCAGTTTAGGGCCAGCCAGATAAGATTGGCTAAAACCAATCTTAAATCAAAACCATATGCATTCTTCCTGGAAGTACATTTAAGAATATTACAATAAGCTTGTTTTCAATTAGATCTGATGGTGTCAGAAGAAAAGAAAGTACCATCCATTCTTTAAAAATGATGTAATGGGATTATTAGGTGGTTAATATTCTTCTGATCAGCTAACAACCCTGGCCTTATTCAATTTTGTTAAAATTAATGTCTTACTTTGGGTGGCACTTTACGTTTCCTAAACTAAGATAACACTATTGTGTCTCTAAATACAGTTGTATGAGTTCTGGATGAGACTATAAGATTTCATCCAGAAACAGGAAACCTGTAACCTCCAGAATTTTTGGAATGCAACTGCCATCAGGGGCCCTACGGGTCATCAAGTCCAACCTCTGTCAAGGAGGCACAGTGTGGTGGTAAACATATTTAGTCAGCCTTCTGGTTGTTTTAAATAAAATGGTTCTGTGGGAGGTCATTTTATAAGAAAAGAAACAAGCTTCATACACTGATGTAACTAATGATGCACAGCGGGAAGAATATGGCATGGTGTGGCATGTCAATACGAGTACTATATGAACTTCAGATGGGAGGTCAGTGCCCAGAAATGGACATTCTGAAAGCGCTGTTCAGACCATTCCTCTAAAATAACTGATTGCTGCCTAGCTAGATATTTCAACAAAACTACAGTGACCTCTGTTTATTTTTTTCCTATATATAGTATATTTATTTTCAGTCAGCTGGAAAAAATATAAGACAGAGGGCATTTGAGAGAGTTATTGAATACTATGCCTTATTTATTTCATTTATATCTCATCTTTCTCTCAGTATTGTGTCCCAGGATAGTTACTTGGTCACAGTCTTGTGCAACATGGTGAGCAGTAATGTATTTCCATTTAAATTACAGTAATAATGTCTAATGGTGATTATATTTGCATATATTCATTTAAATTAGCATATGCACATTTAATGAAAAAATGCTCTTCTTTCTTTATGAAGAATATCCTCCTTTTCAATACTCTTTGTCCTCTGTGTCACCTTTTTGGTGACATCTGTCCAACATTTTGGCAATGTAGCAGTAGCCACCCAAACTAGATCCCTTGTGTTAAAGAAATCTTGTAAGGAGAGCTGAAAAGGGGAAACTAAGAACTGATTTTCTTTGAGGGGGGGGGGATAAGCTATATTCTATGTGTACAGAATGTTGGCAAAGAAGAAATGGACTATTCTTAAATGTGAAAAGTGGTGGCATTCCAGTACATGCGGAAGCCATACTGTCTGCCCTTAAATCTTTCTCCTTCTTCTGTCACTTGTAGTGGATGATGATTAATTGCAGTTGTTCAGCTGTGAGAGAAAACAATCTACACATGGTCAGAGCTAATTCTCTTTTTCTTACTTCACAGATTCCAGGCCTCAACCATTATTAAGAAGCTGAGGTACATATTAAAGAGGGTGAAGAGAATTCTCTCTTTAAGGAGAGTTTGCCTGTGGGGAAGAATGAATCTTGTCAAAAAGATATATTGTTGGAAAAGAAATGCAGGGGAAGTACTAGAGTAGATTCGTCTGTGTCAGGAAATCTACTGTGAACCATTTAAGTAAGGAATGGTGGCACCGAAAATGGTTGGGTAGGTAGCCTGCATGGAAGCCATTATTTTTTTTCCTGGAAGGTAACCACAAAATTGTAGCGCTTGGAGGCTTTCCAAAGGTCATAATTAGAGATGGGGACGACTCACCATTTTGGCAAGTCGTCCTGCTTTGTGAGTCGTCAAAAGTTGACGACTCACGAAACATGAAGTTGCCCCATGAAGCGACGAATAACAAAGTTATTCGTCGATTCGTGGGGGGTTATAAAAAAAAACACCCCGCCCCCTTCCTATTACAAAAAAACCACAAAAACACCATTCTGCTTACCAGCCACTGATCAGCTGATCGGCAGCGATAGGCAGCCACCCCTCCCCACAGCCACTCAACCCCACAGCCTACACCCAACCCCTTCCTTTCCCTACCTTAGCCCTCCCCCACACCCACCGACACCCGCTTCCTATTAAAAAAACACCATTCTGCCTACCGGCCGCCAGTCACCTAATCAGCAGCAGATAGGCAGCTACCCCCAGCCTCCCACCCCCACAGTCTACCCCCTTCCTCTCCCTACCTTAGCCCCTGCCCCACCCCCACCGACACCCCCTTACCTTAATGGCTGCTGCCGAGGTCTCCTTCTGGCCTCCCAGCCACAGCATGCAAAAAGGAGACTGTCTGCCCTTTGCAAAGATGGCAGCTGTGGCTTCATTTAGGGTAGGGAAGCTGCAGCTGCCATCTTTGCAAAGGGCAGCCTGGATTCCCTTAAGGCAGGCTGTGGGGTTGGGTGGCTGTGGGGGGGGGGGGGTGGCTGCCTATCTGCTGCCGATCACCTGATCAGTGGCTGGTAGGCAGAATGTTTTGGGTGTGTTTTTTTGTAATACGAAGGACAAATAAAAATGGGTAAATATTCATCCCGTGGGGGTCTCTGGAACCCACTAATATGAAGGGACGAATATTTAACTAATCGGCTATTTTCATCGAAAAAGCTGATCCGTTTTTATATTTGTCCCCATCTCTAGTCATAATATCCTCCCCTCCCCCTCAATGCCTTGGAACTGAGCAAGATCAAGACTCTATAGAAAAATTGTTGTGCTGTACTTCAGGCAGTATTCCTTGTTGTCCCTCCCATGGGGCTCTGAGGAAGACTGGAAAGGCTGCACCAAGCAATGCAGCAACCCCAGTTGGCGGGGGGGGGGGGCTGCCGGAGTGGGGAAAAGGCAGTAAATTTGCTGCCCCTGTGCCCTTTGATCTGAAGCAACTGCCTCAATGGAGGTAATGGCAGAGCCATCGTACAATATGCAAGCTTTTGTAGATCAAAACACCACTTCATCAGGCTGTACCAGGGTCAAGAGTTAAAGTTCCAAAGTTCTTGGCAAGATGGATTTTGTCAGGCACATGTTTCTTAGATGGAAGTCAAGAGACATGCAGGAAGCAGTGATTTCTGTTTTAGGGTTGCAACAGAGGCAGCTGTGGATTGGATGTCATGCT
The DNA here is from genome assembly GCA_037013535.1 of Intellagama lesueurii. NCBI lineage: Eukaryota > Metazoa > Chordata > Lepidosauria > Squamata > Agamidae > Intellagama > Intellagama lesueurii. The sequence continues at coordinate 74,597,419 of JBAJHW010000006.1, forward strand.
CCAGTTGTTCAAACAAAGAAGTACACTCCATGTAGACACACACACACACATCTCCCCATTTGGCCTTTCTTTGAAACAGACATCTTTCTGCTTGGCTGGGGGTGCAGGTGATACAGAAAACCTGAATCTTCCATCTGAAAATTGGGGTGATAAATTAGGAAACTCACTAGATTCTGCCAATTGGAGTCAGATTAAAATCAAAATAGTGTTACCTAGTGGTTACAGTCCTGCTCCGCTGATGTTGAGAGTCCATGTGTCTTCTTGTTGGAATGAGGGGTGGCCACTATTTTTGATATTCTCATAATTCAATTGAAATAAAAGGGAAGCCATGTGGTCCAAGCAAAACAAAATACAAATGCAATAGGCGATGCCTTTATAGACCACTGAAAAATCACCATACAATACATGGATCAAAACACCACTTTATCAGGCTATTCCAGTGTGAAGACTTAAAGTCCATTATGCCATGAAATTTTGGACTTTAAGTCTTCACACTGGTACAGCCCGATGAAGTAGTGCTTTGATCCATGAAAGCTCGCATGTTGTATGATGATTTTTAAGTGGTGTATAAAGGTATCGACTATTGCATGGGTAAATAAGGATTCTTTTAAAAGCAGCTTTCTTCAGACCAACTATTATTTGAGGTTTGATAAGATGTTTCTTTTAATACTAGAAGCCATCTTTTAGATTATACTAAGCTCTCCTGCAGCTTTAGGTTATTAGATTATATAACAAATGTGTTTTACATTTCCACTGATGGTTACCTAGTAGCAGGGGTTTATTGGTCACTTGTGTTGGCATGACAATGTATGATGTCACATTGGTATCAATTCTCAATTCCAAGTCTTGGCAAAAGGAGAGATAATTAACAGTTAGTCTGAGGCTTTTACACTGTCAAGATGGCTCTACAGACAGATGATGAAATATCCCCCCCAGACTGTCTTAAGTATTTCCTTGGGCCAATGGGAGCCAGTCTGTGGCCCAAGAGCCACAGATGTCCCTCAGTCAATTTTTGTGCAGGTAGAGGAAGACTAGAAGAAGAAAAGAACAAAAAATTTGAAGGAAAAGGTAGGGAGAGGGAGATAAAGGGGTGGGATAGCACAAAAAAGAGGTGTAAATGGGATGGCCAATGGAGAGGAAAGGAGGTAGCAGAGAGAAAGAGGAAGAAAAGCATGTGCAGGGAGAAAGGAGTAGTAAAGAGAGGGGCATGAACACGTTAGGGTTAGAGAGAAAGAAATACACACATGAAAGCAGGTGGCAAAGGAGGAGAGAAATGAGGGATGGTGGAGAAAAAAGAAAGTTGGAGAGTCAAAGAAAGATGCTGGGAGATAGAAAAAGAAGGATGGCTGTGGGAGAAAGAGAGAGAAAGGTAGTATTTATTTATTATTTAAAATATTTTAATCCACCTTTCACCTTAAAAAGGACATAAAATGGCTTGTAACAATTAAAAGACAATATTTAAGTTAGTAACAACACTAAAAGGATAAATGAACACAACACCAAAGAGCATAAGCAACACCAAAACACATTCAGTGCAGAAAGGTACAGCAAAAAGGTACTCAGCAACCATTCACTCAGGGAAAGCTTGCCTGAAGAGAAAAGTCTTTGCCTGCTTGTGGAAGGACAGTAAAGATGGGGCTCGTCTGGCCTCCTGTGGGAGAGCGAGTTCCAGAGTCTCTAGGAGAAGCAACAGAGAGGAGCCCCTGTCCCCTATCCCCACCAAACACATGTGTAGGTGGTGTGACCGAGAGGAAGGCCTCTCCTGATGAGCAGCAGAAAGAGAGAGAAGATAGGGAGACAGTATTGGCAGAAGGAAAGCAGCAAAGAGGAAGAGTAGGAAGAGGGGGTGGCAAAAAGTGAGAAAGAAGCAGGGATTGTGAGGAAAGGGTGGTAGTGAGAAGTAGAGAAGGAGTTCATATAGAGAGAGGAAAAAAGGGGTCAGAGAGAGAGAGAGAGAGAAAGGGGATGGCAGTGAGGAAGAGTTGAACAGCCCTCAATAGAAGAATTCAATGGCAGGAAAGAAAATATGCAACATGTTGAAGACTATGACAAAGAAGAGGAAGCAATGCTAAAGGCTAAAGCTTTAGGCAAACAAGAAGTAAAGCAGGATATGTTGTAGAAAAGGGGACAACCCAAATGAAATTGTTCTGTACAGAAAGATGGACAGAGACAAGCTACCTCTCAAATGTTAAAACATTAAGCCAAACCTACAAGTGAATTTGAAGAAAACTTTAAGCTATTCAAGACAACCTGTTTCCAGATTGATTTAGGAGTCATAATTCACATGACCAGTGACATTTCTTTTTTAGAGAGTTACATTTAGATACAAAAATATTGTTTACAGGGGAAAGAAATACATTTGGATAAAGAACTGGACATGGTTTCTTGAACTGTAGTGAAGCATTGGGACAGATACATATGATATGTACAAGACAGGTGCTATGTTCTTGAGCCAGGAGTAGGTCTTCTACCTGTCAGGATAATTACAAGTAAAGTAAATAGTCCAGGAAGTTGAGAAAAGTTATTACCAGGGCTATGCTGGATATGCAATTGATTACTACTGAAAGGTTGTACTTCATTTCCAATCTCTGCTTTATTTATGTACAGTATTCAAACACACAATATGCTGATTGGAGAGTCTGGCAGTGTGTTGTCACTTGAAAAAAGTGACAAGTGAAATCCAGTTTTGAAAAAACTCTTCCAGCTAAAATTGGGCAGTGGGCAAATTGCCCCCATGCTCTAAAGGAAGAGACCTCTGAAAATAGAAATATGAGGATATCGGGGTATGCCTTGGGATATGGGATTGTTGCTTCATGCTTTTTCCGTGTCTCCTTTAGGTGTATCCAGTCTTTCAATACACAATATGATTACAATGGTTCACATTTCTCTTCCATTAACATTTTCTTCTTCCTCTTGGAAAGAGTGGACTTCCTACTGAGGCGGAGTTGTGAGAACGAGGCTGGAGATGACCTGGAGATCACTAAGTGTTCTACATGTAGGGAGTCAAACTACAAAATATTGCAATTCCTTTATGTCAGATCTGGAACGTTCTGGGAGTTGTAGTATGAAAAGGCTGTACTTCCTTCATTTCCAATCTCTGCTTTATTTGTGAACAGTCTTTCAATACACTATATGCTGATACCATAAATTTCATAATAAGTATATAAAGCATCCAGGTTCCTCCTTTTTGAAGATAGAGACATTAGCCCTTCTCCAATCATCCAGTACTTCACTGCTTACTTCTTGATAAACATCATTAAGACTAGACTAACCACATAGTCCAAGTAACGTTTTTATGGACATGAAGAGAACATTATTGAGTAAGCATCATCTGTTTTTAATGATCCATCTAGCCCAGTATTGCTACCTTTGACTGGCAATGACACACCAGGGTTTCAGACAGAATTTTTTCCTGCCTTTGTTTGGGGACCCTTGTCATTACCTGTTCCAGTAGCAATCAGGACTGACCCTGCTTAACTTCCAAAATCTGGCAAAATTGGTGTGTTCAGGGTAGCATGATTTCCAGGGTAAATAGTAGATAAGATAGCTTCAGTATTCAGCATCTGTTGTTCCATATTTAGATTACAGAAATATGCACGTCAGATATTGCTTTATAGTGATTTAAGTGATAGACAGTCTGAAATCTGTTGCAGGAATGACATCTGCAGCAGTGGCAAATCACCACTGATTAAAAGTTGCCTTTGCCAGTTTTGGGGATGCAAACTACTTGTATACAGTACAATGAAGTCCTGTGCACTGTGAAATCACCAAAGGAAGCCTTTGGTCAGTGGTGATTTGCAGCTGCTAATAACATCATTCCAATTCCAGTGCTTTTGCAAGCTCTACAAACACTTATATGCTCATATACAGATTGAAGGATGCAACAAGAAATGCAAGTAAGTATGTGTTTTTATAATTCATAACTAAATAAAGCCGCCCCTTCCGGGGTCCTCTCCGCCCCATTTCCTTTCCGCCCCTTCCGGGGTCCTCTCCGCCCCATTTCCTTTCTGCCCCTTCCGGGGTCCTCTCCGCCCCATTTCCTTAATCTATGCACCTGGGTAGGTGGGGCTTGTTAGCCTTGGAAGGCAGCCCATCTAGGAGAAGGAAAACTCCGATTTCAAACCTTCACTGCCTTGTGGCTATATCCAGCGATGGAAAAGGCTTCAGGAGTAAACCTTGAGGCAAAATCCGGAGCCAGAGTCCTGGAGGCAGTTTGTGATGTTCTGGCAACTCCTGCGACGTCGCTGGAACCAGTTGTATTGACTCTTGCCTTTCCATTGGACTATTTCAGTGATGTGGAGAAGGGGGATTTGCTGCTTGGGTAACAGCCTATCCTCCATATTATTTTACCCAGGCTTCATGCTCTGGAGAGGACACTCCAGCTTCGGATACAGCGTCGAAATAACACGGGAAGTAGCAGTTACCGGTTATAAGTCTTTGCTCGATTGGCGTAGAGCATGACGCCAGGGGCTACTTCCAACGCTGGGAGAGGTCATTGCACCTCACTAGGTAGCTACCACCCGCCTTAAGCTGAGCAGCCCCCAGCCAGTAAGGTGCTGCCTCACCACGGTCTGTTAACCTCACGGGGTGCGTGGGGTTTAGGGTGAAAGCCGACAAGCAGATCGATAACCCTGTACCATGCAACAATCATAACAAAACTTCTGCCCTAAAGTTGGGCACCTGGAATGTTCGGACAATGACCCCTGGCTTTTCTGATGACCTGCAGGAAATAGACAACGCACGCAAGACAGCTGTCATCAACATGGAACTGAGTAGGCTGCAGATGGACATTGTTGTCCTGCAAGAGATGAGATTGCCAGACTCGGGATTAGAGATGGGGACGAATATAAAAACGGATCGGTTTTTTCAATGAATATAGCTGATTCGTCAAATATTTGTCAATCCGTATTCATTAAAATATAACTCTCGACGAATATGGCTTGACGAATATTTCCCCCGGTTTTATTTGTCGATCCGTTAATATTTGTCTATATTTGTTACCCTTTTTGGGGCCTCTCTGAGCTTGCTGGTGCCAATTAGAAGCTCTGGCGAATCAGGACAGAGATTGTGGATTGGCATGTCCGGCAGCCAATAGCGCTGCTGAAAGGTGCCGAGAGGCTTCATATAAGCTTTCCCCCTCCAGCCTTTCCCCACTTCTGTTCATTCTCTCCAGAGTGAGAACAGTTGCTAGCTTGCTGGTGCTCTAGTGGTTTCACTTTTGCAAACGCTTATTGTGGCATTCACATATCGTCGCATTCCTCCCCCCTAAGAAAAAGTTTGTTTCATGAGGGAAAACCTTACAGTTTACCCTTATGTACAACGGAACATACAGGGAACATTTCATACAAAACACCATCATAATAATATGCTTACCAGTTATGTCCTAAATCATATACCATATTTCAACATATAACACATCATATTTACCATATACTTATACATACCTTATACTAGTTTTCTCTCTATTACTATGTTTACTAGATCAAACTTATTACTTTAAACATTTAAAACAATCAATGCAATTATAAACATTTGCATTACTCACATTAAGACAGATTACATTACCCCTACTCACCATTATTATTTCCCATCATTATACACCTCTCAGTTCATCAGCATTCAACGAGACATTGCATTTTAATTGCATTTCATAACTGGTGCACACACAGAACATTTAACAGAACTACACTCTCTTATCCATCCATTAGTCATTTGGCCTTCGAGACCAGGTGTCAGCAACCATATTTTGAATCCCTTTTATGCTGTGGATCTCAAAGTCAAAGTCTTGCAGGTTCAGAGTCCATCTTGCAAGTTTACTGTTAGTGTATTTCATAGTTTGTAGCCACACCAGAGGGAAAGGATCAGTGCAAAGGATGAACTTCCTCCCCCAAACGTAAGGCTTCAGCCTTTACAGCGTCCAAACAGTCAATAGGCACGCCCTCTCAATGGCAGACCAATGTCTCTCACCAGATTGGAATCTCCTGCTGATCAGAGTCACTGGGTGCAGATTTCCGCTGTCATCCACTTGGCACAGCACCACTCCAAGTCCAACGCTCGATGCATCCACACAGATTGTGAACCCCCGGTTGTAGTCCGGCACAACAAAGGCAGATCCTGAAGTCCGCACTCTCTTCTGTCGACTGGCAGTCACCGGGCACTCTGAAGTCCACTGGATGTCCTCGCCTCGCCTCTTCCGGGTTAAGCCTGTTCTCTCACTGAATAGTGGCTTAATTTTCTCAGCTGTGGGAAGGTTAGGCAGTTTCTTTCCCTTCTCCAGCACAGCTATGACTGTGTTCTTCCTTGAGATCTTACTGTTTATGCCTTCCTCCTCACCAACAAATTCACCCCCAGGTGCTTTTGTTGCAAAGTTTTCCATATGTGGGGGACCACTATCACAGGTCACTTCAAGATTCTCAGGCGAGTTTCTTTTAGGTGCCATCTCAAACACTTGGCTTATGTCAGATGTATTGAGATTTTCAAGATATGGTTCTATTCCTTTAATCTCTGGTTTCTCAGGTAGGGGTTTGTTCTGCAAGATTCTCAGGACTTTTGCAGCTGCATGGGGAGCCTTCTTAATACTAGTCCCTTCAACTTTCTAGTGCTGCTGCAACAGACTCACAGGTCCTGACCATGCCAACAGCAATTCACTCCCCTCTATGGGTCTCAGCCTCAGCACTTTGTCCTCAGTACAGAATGCTCTTTCCTGGGCCTTTTCCTCAGACAAGCCTTTCTCCTTTCCATGAGTACCCCCCAAGCTTGGCTCTGCTACTTCTAAGGACTTTTCCCTATATTTTACAGGGACAATTAATTGTTTGTGATGTCCATCTCCGCTCCTATGAGGTGTTGATAAAACCTCTCTATATATCAGGTTTTTATCAGCTATAAACCTCTCTGGGTGTTCAGGTGTCAGTGGAATGGGATTCTCATTAGGTGTTCTAATACAATCATTTAAAGTAATATCTTCCTTCTGCTCCTCAATACAGGAAGTATTATTAGGGTTTTTCAATATGACCTCCTCAGCCATTTCTGCTACCTCAGGGTTTTCCTCTAGACTGGGGCATCGTTCAGGATTTTCAGGGGTCAGTGGAATTTCCTTAACTTGCGCAAAGCATTCATTTAAGGTAGGGTCTTCCTTTTGTTCTTTGATGAAAGATAGATTCTTAGGGTTTCTCAGAATAACCAGATCAGCTGTCTCTCTCATTTCAGGAAGATTTCCATCATTTCCCTCAGTGGCTTCAATTTGCGTTCCCTGAGAGCGAGTTGTCATAAAAACACTCTGCACATGCTCAGCTAAATCCAGACCTATTAAACACGGGGCAGGAATTTGATTGGATATGGCCACCTTCCAAACTCCTGACCATCCCTTATATCTCATTGGTATTTTTCCATGGGCAACACCACTATTTGAGAACCAATCCCTTTAATAGAAATATTTTCATGGTCTAACATATTCTCCTTAGGCACTATATCGGGGTGACATACTGTAACTTGTGAACAAGAATCTTTGAGTGCTAGATACTTATTATTATCAACATAGATAACATCTCCTGAGCTACATAGAAGAAGATTCTGATCACATTCTATCAGAAAGCACTGAACAACCCTGGTCACAGGGGGATCTTGGCTCTCTGACCCTTCTGTTACTTGTGTTGCTATGGCAACAGCTCCAACTGCTAGCTTCAGCTGCTGTATTAGTTGTTTTATTATGCTGTACACAAAACACCTTCTTAGGGGGACTAGAATCTCCACCTTTATGCTGATTACAATCCCTAGTCTTTTGAGTCTCACACTGAGCCCAAAAATGACCTTTCTCCCCACACGTATAACACCGTTTACTGGCCTTGGGTTCAAAATAAAGGGCCTTATTAACTTTTCCCTCAGGACCATTAGGTTTCAGATGACTGTGCTCTGGAGATGAGGGTCTGTCTCCAAAATGGCTTCCAGTAGCTTGGGTACTTCTGAGGTAATCTCTACCAGGTGGGGGTCCTCTCCTCCTGTTGTCCCACACTTTTCTACCAGTTTTTACCTCAGAAAATCGAGGATCTCTAATCTCACTAATGGAATCAGCAAATTCAGATGCCTGTAATACATTTTTAGGATTTTTGTCCTTGACCAAATAACGCAATTCCCCTGGCAACACTGAATAAAATTGTTCTAAACCAATTACATTTTTCATTTGGTCTAGAGAAGTGACATTTTCACGTTCCATCCATTTGTCCAAACATTGAATCAATTTAGCCCCTAATTGGGCATAAGATTCTTCAGGCTAAAGGGAACGAATTTTTTTTTCTAAGGTGTTGTGCATTTATGCCAAATCTAGAATATACCATTTTTCTATAGGCCTCAAAATCTCTAGCTTGCTCCAGAGGCATCTGAGAATAAAGCTCAGCTAAATCTCCACTTATTTGTGATCTCAACACTATCATCCTTTCATCATCCTTAATCTCAAAGTCCCAGCACGCTCTCTCAAATGAAATGAGGAAAGATTCAGGGCAATCTCCTTTCCTATATAGGGGAAATTTCTTTAGGTCGATTTTTGAGAGATTTCCCTCACTAGAGTTGTTGTTCTTATTACTATTATTGTTTTGAGCAGCAATTTCCAATCTTTTCATCTCTATTTGAAATTCCATTTGTCTTTTTTCTTGCTCAAATGCCATTTGTCTGGCCTCTTGCACAGCTTTGAGCTGTAGTTCCTGAGCTTTCTCTTCAGCCCTGGCTTTGATTTCTAGTTCCTCTAATTGGGTTTTCATAGCTAGCTCCTTCAATTTATATTCTTGTTCTAATTTCCATTTATCAAAATCTGGGGAGCTTAGAGCACTTTCTCTCTCTGAGGCACCCTCATCAGTCTCCTCCCATTCCACTGGAGCTAGAGGGTCTCCATTTCCCTCCACTTCCTGAGGTAAACTTTGTGCCTCTTGAGGATCAATTTCCTCCATTACTGGCTTTTTAGTTCTTTTGGGTGGCATAAGTATGTACTTTCTTAATAAAAGGGACTGATTTCTATTGCTGAGTCAGTCAGGCCTCTTTTTAAAACACTTTTACTGCTGTTTTCCTTTTCCCAGTATTTTTCTGGGGTACTATGTAGCTCTCACTTGGCAGCTAAAGATGGCTACACTTTCTCTGGCCTCACACACAAGCCACGGTGTTTCTTGGTCTGAGACAACCTTCTTGCTCCAGACACAAAACAAATTCTATTTTCAAGCCTCTGCTTTTTATTTTCCTATCACCTCAGATCCGCTCTGACCCTGGCTTCCACTTTTTATCCACCAGTGCTCCCTTATCTCTCAGAGCCTTGGATTTTAAGCTAGCCACTGGGTCTCTCAAATCCTGAGGTTAAAAAAAAAAAGAATTTTTCCTTTAGAGTCGGTTCCTTTAGAGTCGGTTCCCTATCTTTAGTTCCCCCAGATCTGGGTTCAGAAGCACCGCCAGCTTTTCCACAAAAGCTCTAGCAGGTCACCCACTTCTTCACCACAGACCTCTGACTAAAAGGTACCCATGACTCCAGAAAATTCACCCTTAAACTTTGGTTTTACTGGATTATTTTGTATCCCGCTGCTGGACACCAATTGTGGCATTCGCCCTTGTGGCCCCTGCTTGTCTTTCCCTCACAAAGGCTCACGTCACGTTTTCTTGCTGCCACCAGTGGATTACCTCAATCCACAATATAAATGACGTTTGTCTGAACACTTGACTTGTGAACAGAAACAGAACTTATTTATTGAAGTGAAGCAGATTGAATCATAACAGAAGTTTCTCAGATAAACATTATACACAAGCAAATCATCAACAGTTCTCTCAGTACATACTTCTTTTCTCTTGCAATATAATTACCACCTCTACCTAATTTCCTAACCAGCTCTATCTCTCAGTATCTGTTCCCTCTCTCTCTGACTAACCAGCCCTATCTGACTCCTCCTTCTCCCGCCAAACCTCATGTAGCTGCTGACTCTGCCTCTCCAGTCCTCTCATAGGTTCATGCAAATCAGCTCATTAATATGAATGGCATGAGTGACGTGGGCGATCGTCACACTTATATATTTCTTTTTCATTTATATCATTCATCATCATCATTGTCAACTTTACTGAGAATTTGGGAAGGGATTTCAGGTAGCTTAGGCCACCTCTTCGGAAGGGCTTAGTTTTTCAAAACTTTTTTTTCTGGAGGCTTGTGTGTCTCTCGTCTCGTCTTCAGGCACAGTGGGTGGGTGGGAATTTGGCATGTCATTGTGTGACTGTGAAATTCCTTTTCCTTTATATTCAGTTTTCCAAAGTTTATTTTAGGCTTGTGTCTCTCAGGCACAGTGGGTGGGGGTAAATTTGGTGTGTGGCTGGATCATTTTTCCTTTCCCCTAAAACTAAATTGGTTGTGTGTGTGCGTGTTTAGCTGGCAGGACTATATTATTCATTTTTCCAAAGTTTATTTTAGGCTTGTGTCTCTCAGGCACAGTGGGTGGGTGGGAATTTGGTGTGTGACTGGAATCAATCCTTCCTGTTTCATTTCCCCTAAAACTTATTTGGTTGTGTGTGTGTGTGTCTGTGTCTGTCTCTGACTGAGACTTAGCTGGCAGGGCTTTTCTTTTTGGATTTTTTTGGCTTTTCATCCACAGTGGGTTGGGGGGGAATTTTTCCTAATTACATTATACTGAGGGGGGGGGCTTTGTTTAGGCAGGCAGGTGACATTTTAGTAAAAGAATTAGTCCACCACCACCATCATTCAAAAAATAAAATTTACACACACTCTCTGACCCTCTATTAGTTTCCTTCCCCAATCTCCATTGCTTATTTATTATTTGTTTAGTTGGTTTGGTAGGCAGGCAGTAGAAAATGAAGGGATTTCTTCACGGGCAATCAAAGGGGAAGAAGGCTGTGAAGCTACATAGGCTAGGCAGTGGCACCACCACTACCATCACCACGTCCACCACCACCACCACTGTTCCTCCTCCGGTGGCCTTGCAGGCAGGCATGGAAGCATAGCTTCCAGAGGTGCCAAGAGAACTGCCACTCCTCTTCCTAGAGGACTCTGAGGAGTTACTGGTTTCCGAAGATCCCCAGTCTGATTTGGAATCAGTAACGGCAGGGCAGGCTTCACAACACCCCCACCCCTGTCCCCAGAGTCATCTCTTCCCTCCTCCCAGACCAGCAGCACCCCTAGGACACAGAGTTCTTCCCAGGCCAGCAGTCAGGGGCAGGCAGTGGGTCGTCGTTTGGGCAAACATGGCAGAGGGGCCATGTGGGCTCATTTCATGGCACTCAGCGATGTCCCACGGCTGGCATGCTGCAATGCCTGCCTTGTGGTGGTCCGGAGGGGGTCAGACCCCAGGCATCTGTCCTCCACCGCCCTCCACCAACATCTGGAGAGGCACCACCCAAGGCTCCTATCCGGGGAAGGCACTTCATCAGCGCCGTCTGGGGGAGGGAAGAGAGCAGTTCCAGGGGGAGATGTGGAGAGGCAGCAGAAGGAGCCTACTTCCAAGAGAGCAGCCATGGGGGTTTCTGGGGCCAGGAGCATGAGGCAGACCACGCTCCACAAAGTGGCACCCGTTGGGTCCGCCATGACCCTCAACCGGTGGTGGGCAAGGCCCAGGAGGCACCCACTCATCTCATTGCCAAGACGATTGCCCTGCTTGGACTTCCACTGTGCACCGTGGAAGCCCCAGCCTTCCGCCGGTTGCTGAATTTTTTTGCCCCCTGGTACGACCTCCCCTCACAGAGAACTCTCAGTTCTAGAGTGCTGCCCTCGCTCTATGACACCGTGAGGGAGGTGGTCCATGACCATTTTTCACGGCTACAGGGGCGCAAGGTGCACTTCACGGCAGACCTGTGGAGCGGAGGTCAGCATGGCTACCTCTTGCTCACAGCCCACTGGTGGCAGCAGAGGACTTGATTAGTGGCAGGGCATCGGCAACAGGGCCTCAGGGGGAGGCCCTTGTCCTGCTCCCAGGCTACAGGTCCGTTCTGCTGCAGGCGCAACACATGGAAGCTCAGGCGACGGGGAGGAACATCGCCAATGAGTTCCTGAGATAATGGTGTGGGAATATCTGGCTGCAGGAGTGGGCACCGCAGGGGGAGGTCACCTGTGGCCACATGGTCACAGATGCTGGGCGGAACATGTTGGCGGCATTGAACGCTGTGGGCTTTGAGGGCATCGTATGCATGGCGCACAAATTACACCTTGTGGTGCGTGATGCCCTCGGCCTGGGCAGCCATGTCAAGCCCAAGTGGGACGCAGGCACCCGGGAGACACGGGCACTCCTGGAACAATGCCGCCAACTGGTGGGCCACTTCTCCCGCAGCCTGAAAGCTGCCCTCTGGCTGCGTGAGGGGCAGGAGGAGTTGGGTCAGGAGACCCACGTTCTCCTGACAAACCTGCCCACCAGGTGGAACTCCACCTACACCATGGTGTCCCGCCTGGTGGAGCAGAAGGCCATTTTGGAGGACATAATGTCCTCCATGCCCATTCTGCCTGGGGGGAGAGAGGTGGGCATCAGTGCCACGGATTGGCTGGCTCTCTCCCAAATGGTGGAGGTGCTCAAGCCCTTCCTGGAAACCACTGACATCTTGTGTGGTTATACGGCAAGCCTGGGGCAGGTCATCCCCCTGATTCATGCCCTCGTTCGGTCCCTGGAGGCTGCTTTGGCACCAGGATCCTCCCTCCTTCCACGAACCAGGGCTTTGGTGAAGAGGGTGCAGGCAGGCGTGCAGAAGTGACTTCATCCTGTCTGCAGCGACAGAGCTTACCGCATGGCCTGCCTGTGTGATCCTCGAATCAAGAGGGGCTTGGCAGCACACACCTCAGAACTCGAGGAGTGGAGAACGGAGCTCTCCACTGAGGTCCGCAGGGCGTTTGGGGCACAACGCTTGCGTGGGGGGACGGGAACGTCAGGCCATGAGGGGCAGGGTGGTTTGCCCGAGCCACAGGGAAGGACTTTACCTGGTGAAGCCTCCAGTCACCATTACTGGAGCTCTGTGGTGACCTCGGCAGTTGCCCCAGAGGAAAGACAGCCGGCTGAGGAGGATTCAGCAGAGATAATGGTGCGGGAATATCTGGCTGAGCCCCCCCAGCCAGATCCCCTCCATTACTGGGCTAGGAAAGTGGTCATATGGCCGGAGTTGTCCAATGTGGCCATGGACCTCCTTTCCATCCCCCCCACCAGCGTCCAGAGCGAGCTCGTGTTTTCTCATCTCGGAGACATACTCTGACCAAGCCGCTCGCGTTTGGATCCTGTTACTGTGGAGAGACTGTCGTTCATCAAGGTGAACCTTCCCTTGTTGGGTTTCCCCTCACTGAATCCAAAGAGGTAGGGTTCCAATGACAGTCTCTCCCTTAACACACCGCCTGCCTGCCTGCGCCCGCCTCTCTGCCCGCCCACCTGCCTGCCTGCCCACCTGCCCACCAGCCAGTCATCCTGAAAAAAAAAAGACCTGCCTACTTGCCTGCCGGCCTGTAAATCTGCCCCTCAGTCAGAAGTCCAGCTGCCGATTCCAGTCACCTCCTCGGGCCAAGTTCCAACCAATTCCTGCCTGCCTGCCTGCTGGGTCAAGTCGGCCCATTGGGCCAAGTTTGTTTCAACTCCTGCCTACCTGCCTGCTGGGTCAAGTCGGCCCATTGGGCCAAGTTTGTTCCAACTCCTGTCTGCCTGCTGGGTCAAGTCGGCCCATCGGGCCAAGTTTGTTCCTGCCTGCCTGCTGTTTCCTGTCGCCTCATCAGGCCAACTCCTTCCTGCTGGGTCAAGTCGGCCCATCAGGCCAAGTTCTTCTGACCAACTTTTCCGTGGTCATGTGGCTGGCATGACTGGACAACGCCGGCCTGTTACCTTCCCACTAAGGTGGTGCCTATTCATCTACTGCTTGTGTTGCTGGAAACTGTCTCAGATGCCTCCTGGGGGCAAACTCAACTTTGCCAGCAAATGTGATGTTGCTGAAGACAAGAGTTTGCTGCCTTTTGCCTCAGTGCCCCGATGGGGCCGAAAAGCCCATGTTGCTGCTGCCAACTACCTCAGTGCCCGATGGGGCCCAAAAGCCCATGTTAGTAATACCTTCCCACTGAGGTGGTGCCTATTTATCTACTTGCAGTTACATGCTTTCGAATGGATTCCGGCTCAGCGACCCAACCCGACCCGGCTGCACCCAGTGCCAAGATGGCCGGGTTTAGCCCCACCCAAACCTGACCAATGTGCTCCTCCTGACATGTGCTGTGTCTGACATGTCCCTCCCTATCAGCAGGATCAGTATCCGCTGATTCATTTATTCTGAAAAATCTCGGAAATGCATATTTATACATATTTCATGATTCCAGCCTCCTTGGGCTTCATTCCAATTATTCATGCCTGTTCATTCCGGCCTCCTAGCTTTCTCTACTGCCTCAGTAGGCTGGCAGAAGCTGGGTGAAAAGCAACGGGACATAGCTCAACCCGTTGCACGGATTCAAACTGCAGTTACTGATCTTCCGATCGACAAGCCCAGTGGCTCAGCAGTTTAACCCACAGTGCCACAGTCTATGTTGCTGCTATGTGCAACCAGTGCGGGCGTCCCCATGCCAACATGGCCGGGCTCAGCCCCCCCACACCTCACCGGGCATCCTGGTGGAAACATGGCCGGGGCATACTCTAAGGGCTACCTTAAGGCCTGCTGTCAATTCCAGCCTCCTTGGGCCATGTTGGCCCCAAATCCTGCATCCCTCTCCAGCTGCCTTGGGCTTGCCTGCTGCTAATTCTATGCTAAGAATCAGGCCAAGGGCCTTCCAAATTGGGTCTGCTGGGTGAAGTGGCCTCATCAGGCCAAAGGGCCTTCCAAATCAGGTCTGCTGGGTGAAGTGGCCTCATCGGGCCAAGGAGCCTTCCAAATCGGGTCTGCTGGGCGAAGTGGCCTCATCGGGCCAAGTTTGTTCCAACTCCTACTTACCTGCCTGCCTGCCTGCTTATTCAAAGGGCTACATTAAGGGCTACATCCAGGTGTCTCACACCAACACGGTGCTCCAAACTCTACTCGGGTTTCATTCCAAATTCCTGGCTGTTCATTCCAGCTTCCTAGCCTTTTCTACTACCTCAGTAGGTTGGCAGAACCTGGAACAAGACCTGGGAGCTCACCCTGTTGCACAGATTACCTTCCGATCAACAAGCCCAGTGGCTCACCAGTTTATCCCTCAGCGCCATGGTCTACTGTGCTTCCAACTTCCTCAGTGCCCGATGGGGCCGGAAACCCCTGCTTTCCTGCTGCGAGCTACCTCTGTGTCCGATGGGGCAAAAAGTCAACGTAGCTGCTGCCAACTTCCTCATGTGGCCAGCATGACTAGACATGGAACGCCGTTAGTAGTACCTTCCCAATGAGGTGGTGCAATTCATCTGCTGGTGTTGTTGTTGCTGCTACCACTGTTGCCTCCTGGGGGAAAACTTAACTTCACAGGCTCAGCGCCCCCCCAAGCTATCCAGGCGTTTCCGTGCCAACATATGCCAACCCTAAAAACAACCACCAACCCTTTTCTCCATCAAAAACAAAACAAAACAAACAACACCTCCACGGCCACCTTTTACAAATAGTCTGGGCATCCAAGAGCCAACCAGGCCTGTCTCTGCCCCACCCAAAGCTGGCAGACTGTTCATTCCAGCTTCCTAGCCTTTTCTACTGCCTCAGTAGATAGGCAGAACCTGGAACAAGCTACGGGAGCTCAGCTCACCCCATTGCATGGTTTCGAACTGCTGATCTTCCGCTCGAGAAGCCCAGCAGCCGCAGATTAAACGCCGTTAGTAGCACCTTGGACCCTATTCTCCTCCTGCTGCTGATGCTGCTTTGAGAACCTCAGTTGCCTCCTGGGGACAAACTTAATTAACTTTGCAGGCAAATGTGATGCTGCTGAAGAAGACAATAGTCTCCTGCCTTTTGCCTCAGTGCCCCGATGGGGCCAAAAAGCCTGCTTTCCGGCTGCCAACTTCCTCAGTGCCTGATGGGGCAAAAAGTCAACTACGTTGCTGGCCATTTAAACAATTTCCGAATCCTGCAGCTCCTTCCACTTGGGCTACATTCCAAAAGACCTGCCTGCTCAGCCCCACCCAAAGCTGTCCAGGCGTCCCCGTGCCAAGAGAGCCTGGCTCTGCCCCACCCAAAGCTGTCTGGGCGTTCCCGTGCCGAGAGCTGGGCTCTGCCCCACCCAATGCTGTCCGGGCATCCCCGTGCCGAGAGAGCGGGGCTCTGTCCCACCCAAGCCTGTCCAGGCGTCCAAGCGCCAACCAGGCCAGTCTCAGAGCCACCCAAGCCTGTCCGGGTGTCCAAGCACCAACCAGGCCTGTCTCAGCCCCACCCAAGCCTGTCTGGGCATCCAAGCACCAACCAGGCCTGTCGCTGCCCCACCCAAGCCTGTCCGGGCATCCCTGTGCCAACATGGTGCTCCAAAGTCCACTCGGGCTTCATTCCAAATTCCTGGCAGACTGTTCATTCCAGCTTCCTAGCCTTTTCTACTGCCTCAGTAGGTAGGCAGAACCTGGCCTCAGTAGGTAGGCAGACTGTTCATTCCAGCTTCCATGGGCTCAAGTGCTGCTTGCTGATCTGAATTCAGCATCCCACCCTCCCTGCCAGCCAAAAAGAGCACATTTTAGTTCTTTTTGAAGATTGTCTCTATCCCACCTTGATGGCAAACACCTCCCTCTTCCTCATCCATGTGGCAGATATCTGCCAATACACCACCAATGCCTCCCCCAATGCCACCCTATCCACTAATAATCATGTTGGTTGGTACCTGGAATGTCGAAATCCCACACTGATCCAGCCTAGAAAATCAGTGCCCGATGGGGCAACACACATGCCACTTTCTTGCTGCTATGTGCCTCAGTGCCCGATGGGGCAACACACACTACTTTGCTGCTGCCAACTACCTCAGTGCCTGATGGGCAACACACACCACTTTGCTGCTGCTATGTACCTCAGTGCCTGATGGGGCAACACACATACTACTTTGCTGCTGCTATGTGCCTCAGTGCCCGATGCGGCAACACATGCCACTTTGCAGCTATGTGCCTCAGTGCCCGATGGGGCAACACACTCTACTTTGCTGCTGCCAACTACCTCAGTGCCTGATGGGCAACACACTCTACTTTGCTGCTGCCAACTACCTCAGTGCCCGATGGGGCAACACACATGCTACTTTGCTGCTAAGTGCTCAATGCCTCATGCCTCTGTGTGCCTGCCAGAGACAAACCAAGCTACCTCAGTGCCAAAGATCTCTCATTCTGCTGGGGCAAAATATAACTCCCTCAATGCCATGGGTTTTTCTGTGCCGCGTGGTAGGTTAAGTATCCTGCGGGGACCCAATTTGTGGGTGAATAACTCGGAGGTCCGATATCCAATCTTCACCAAACTTGGCAGGTGTGTTGGGGAAAGACCTAGGAAGCTTCAGTGTGATTCTAGATTCTCTAAGTACCTGGGGGGAGCTTTCCTGGGGGTGTCCTCCTTGTGACTATATAACTCAGGCTTCCATTCCCGAATGTTTACCAAACCTTCTGAACTTGTAGAAAGCATCTGAGGAAGCCTCCCTGCAAATTTGGTGTCTCTAGGCAGTTGGGGGCCAGTTTTATAGACTTTTAAAGCAAAGACAAATTGACAAATCAATTCATTGATTCATCGAAGAATATTCGTATTCATATTCGTTGATTCGTTAACATTGACGAATCACAAATCAAAATGAATCGCCATTTTTAAAAATTTGTCCCCATCTCTACTCGGGATCTGTCAAAGAAAAAAAATTCTCATTCTTCTGGCAGGGAAAACCATTGAATGAGACCGGGGAATATGGTGTTGGCTTTGTGGTCAGAAATACTCTGCTGAGATCCATTGTTCCACCTACTGAGGGGAGTGAAAGGATCCTGTCTCTGCAGCTCCACTCATCAGCAGGACCGGTCACCCTCATTAGTGCATATGCACCAACACTGTCGTCTACAACAGAAGTCAAAGACAAATTCTATGATGATCTGGCAGCTGTTATCAAAAAAATCCCCAAGAGAGAGCCGCTGGTTATTCTCGGAGACTTTAATGCTAGAGTTGGTGGGGATCACAATTCTTGGCCCACTTGTCTAGGCCGTTTTGGCATTGGGAAGATGAACGAAAATGGCCAACGCCTGCTGGAGTTTTGCTGTTACTATGGTCTTTGTGTCAGCAACATGTTTTTTAATACGAAGCTTCAACACAGAGTTTCCTGAAGACATCCAAGATCGAAGCATTGGCATCAGCTCAATTTGATCCTCACTAGATGCTCTAGCCTTCCTAGTATTACGATCACATGCAGTTATCAGGGTGCTGACTGCGATACTGATCACTCCTTGGTGTGTAGTAGAGTAAAACTGTGAACAAAGAGATTGTATTGTAGGTGATCATGGAAAAAAAGGAATAATCCTTAACAAAATAATCCTTAACAAAATAATAATTTAATTTCTTTTTAAAAAACCCAAATATTTTGCCAATTACAGCAGCAGCAGAAGAACAGCACAGAGGGGAAGACCAACAACCTAATGTTGGGGGAAGGCTGAGCCAGTTCCCAGTTGCCAATATTGATAAGAAGAGGAGAAAGGAAATCTTGGGCCCAGGCACTTAGCAGAGCCATCTTCCCTGATAAGAATGGATAAAATAGCAGTGGTGGCAGCAGCAACACAGTTTGTAGCATAGGGGCAGCTGGAGGCATGGCCCCGTAGACATGGGACAGTTTCTGGCCTAGATGACTGGTGGAGCTACCACCTCCATCTGTTGCAAGGCATCTCCTGGAGTGGGTTTGGCTCTGCCTTTTCCAAGTGATCTCCTTGATGCTGATATTCAGGCTGACCTTCCAGTTGTTGGATTTGGATTTTATACCTGTTTTTTTCTTCTTCTACAGCATATTTTGAAATCTGCAGGTTGGTGTTCTTAGAGTGCAATACCATATCTTCCCACACCCATGGTCTCAAATATCAACCAAATAGCAACCCAGCAGAGTGAGGACCCTGTGCATTCCCAGCAGACTCCCTCTCTTCCTCCACCTCCCCCACAGGCAGCTGAACCTCCAACTCCCAAGTCTCATCCTGATGGCCTGGGGACATGGATAATGGATGCTCCCCGGGAGAATTTATGCCCCAGAGCCCTGGAATCCCCCAGTTCGGAAGATCCACCAGCTGCCTTTCGGACGGGTACCCACCTTCTGAATGGCCCCCTTTCCCCACGGCGGCCCATCCCTCCCACTCACACCCACTAAACTGCCTCCGACTCTGGCTGAGGCAGGGGAGGGCAGGGAAGCTTCCCCCTCTACGTCCCTGGACCCCATCTTCAGGCAGTTGGAAGACTGCTACGGCTCCTATATTTCCCAAGGTCCCCGGAGCCTAGAGCCCCATGGTGGGGGAGCCTGGGAAGCGTAGGGCCTCCGATGGTGATGAGCCTCCTCATTTCCCTGTTCAGAAAGAAGGTGTTGCTCCCTAGGATGGGAAAGGAGGGAGAATCTCCCAACCGCAGGGTGACTCTCCCTCACTTCTATTGCTGGAGGGAGACTGGGATCACAGCAGGAAAAGCGGAGGAAGGGTCTCCCTCCCCTGGGCAGGCAATGCTCAGGTGACTCCTTCTCTACTGGTGCTCAGCTGTGAGGGGGATGTTCTCCTTAAAATGGTAAAATAAAAGAAAGAGATTGAAAGAAGAATAGAGAGATGCCTCATGCATTCAGGAGGAGTGCAAAGTGTAGCAGAGTTAAGAATGTGGCTTTCTTTGTGGGTGTTTTGGGTGGATTTTCTTCATTAAGACAGACGTTCAGACCTACCTGGTGGCTGCACCGTGGATTCCACAGGTCCACCTCTTGATTGGAAGAAAAGCATTAAAAAAGCAAGAGACCCTGGGGCTTAGGAAGGTCTGTGAAGATGCGCAGAAGCATCCATTCTGGGCAAGGGCAGAAGGGCTCGGTGACGCTCCATCCCCTCCACCACAACCCCCAGGAAGCAACACAAGTGAAGCACAGACCTGAGGAGGAACAGGGTTCAAAAGCAAAGTGGTAGGGGAGCAACAGAACACAAGAGGAAGGAGTGATCACACACAATGTATCTCATTTACGCTGAATTTAAAAAAGATTCAAAGAACGGACAGGATAACGAAGAATGGAAAGACAAGAAATTTAAAAGAATGAAAGGAAAGGTAAGAAAAGGACCAAACATTTTTAATTGATGTTCCAGTTTGACCCAGCCCAGGACCACCAAACTCTACATGATGGATGGGGGCCGGAGAGTGAGAATTGTTTTATGGTGTCATTGTATTCGCCAGCTGAGCCGTGTAGGGCACACAGGCTAGTGAGATGTCCGGAGAGAGAATTCTCTTGAAAGGCAAGGAGCTCAAAGGGACTCAGCAACTGTAAGCAAAGGGGAGGCTTCCCCTGGAAAAGGAAGTCACCCTCAGTGGGGCCAAGAGGAGCCACCGAGGGAGTCCAGAAGACGCAACTCCTGGGCCGAGAAAGAAAAAGGGTAGTCAGGCAACACAAAGAGTTGTGGGAGAAAAAAGACCTTTGCTCAGACCTCCCCGGACATCACTTGTTGCTTCCTAGGTAGGCTGCGAGGGTGAAGGGAGGGCGGCCGCTGGTATCCCCTGCCGCCCCTGTGGCTCCCGATTGGCCAGGGTGGGGTGGGGTTCCCTTGCCACCCTTGCTAGCTGGCGGGGGAATTCTAAGGATAGGCTGCGGAGAGGCCGACAGGCCGACCAGAGAGGGAGGGTTTCCACCCCAGTCCACCTGCCCAGTATAAAAATGGGGAGGGGGAGCTGCCCCTTTTTCTCTTCACTGCTCACTGGCAGGAGCAGAAGGAAAACATTTCAACAGAAGATTCTCTTGTCCACATGGAACGGGTGGGTGGGTGGGGGGAGCAGCTTTGGAGCCGCTGCAAATGAACAAATTACACCTAACTCAGGTGACTCCTTCAGGAGGCTTAGCAGGGAATGGAAACGTCCAGAGCGTGGAGAGGAATGACAGAAATGAAAAAGGATGGACAACAGACGAGAAGACAAAGGCCACCACCAGGATTCTGCTGCCTCTAGTGGGACGACATTCAAGACACAGCCTTGGACTTAGAGATGAGCCTGAAGCAAACCCAGGAGGGAAGAAGCTGGAAGCAGAGGGAAAAGTCAAGACCGTCTCACCCTGAAGGAAAAGGGAGAAATCAGCGGAATGAAAGGTGGGCGCAAGAGATTTGAACCTCCTGTTAGGATCTGGCACTGGTGAGGTGCCTGGGATGTGTTGGAAGAAACATCAAGTTTACACAACATATTCCCCACCTCTAGGGTCTCAGCTGGATGCAGTTTGCGATGAGACTGAACGGTTTCTCTGCTACTCTTCCTCAACCAATGGGGATCCTACAAAGTGTGAAGAAAGTGGGGGGGAAAAAGAACACGAACCCTTTGCACAGCCCATAAAGCACCTGCAACAGATGGGCTTCAAAAGAAGGTGTTTGAGCAGAGGTGGAGAACTCTCTCGCCAGGACCAGTTCCAGCTCAGATCCCGTAAGCGACGAACAAAATGCTCCGGAAGAGAAAAGCATCAAGCCAGTCTGTTCAGCAATGCATTAGCAAGCACGCAGGCATGGGAATGGAGATTCATCATTTTATCCTGGGACTAGATTAAATGATGAGAAGGGATCATAAATGCAGAGTCCCTAGAACAACCCTCTCTGGTCCCATGGACTGTGAAGCATCTACGATGCTGCTGATGTCCTGGAAACAGATGTGGAAGCACTAAGTAACTGGGGCAAGTCAAGAAGAGGACAACCAAGAACACGGTGCTCCAATCCAGGAGGACGTAAAAGCTTGGAAATGGGTTTTTCGGATGGTGTGTTCAGATTGAGTGCAAAAGAAGGCACACACCCTTAGACCTTTGGGGGATAGTTACCCTGAAACATGATTTATTAGATGCAACTTTTTCCTCTTTTTCAGAGCCTCCCAAAACAACACTTAGTAGGAGAGTGAGACTGAATCCCTAAACAATAAACACAGTGGAGACTCAGGGGCAGGAGGAGAAAGACCTGCGGCTCTTCAGAGAAGCAGAGGCTTTCCTTTCAGCAGTAGAAAACAGGGTGATTGGTTTGGAGTAGAACAGCCATGGGGCCTGGGAAATTCCCCATCCAATCTGGGAAGGGTGCCTCCTCCTCTTGCAGGGTCAGCAGAGCACGAGAAGAGAGTGGAGTCATCCCATTTCTGTCCCTACAGTGCAGGGGGCTCTTCCCGTCAGCCTAACCCCAGCACAGAAGGCAAATCTTCCCATATTTTTCCCTTCTGAGATCTCATGCGAATACAAAGGGACTGTCGTCCTCATTGATGCTCATCCACTGCCTTCAGTCATTCCCCCTCTCCCCAGCCCTCCAATACAGAATGCAATTTATCTCAGAGAGGATCTGGGGGGGGGGAGCATCACTCCCCACCCTCCCTCCCTCCCTCCTCTAGTTCTGGCTGCAGCAACCGTGATGGCAAGGAGGAAGGAAGGCTCACATCCTGCACTCTCTTCTGCCACTCCAGCCACGTGCCCCTCCCTCCTTCCTACAGCAGGGGCTCTGGAACATCATGATATTTTTGAGTTATCACTAGGAGTTTCTACCTCCCCTCCAATCCTCTTTAGTCTCTCTCTCTCTCTCAATCTCTCTCTCTCCCTCTCTCCCCCTCCCCCCCTCTTCCTTGCCCTTCCTCCTTGGTCATAGCAGGGTTTCAAGTGCCAGGGAAAAGAAAGACCTGCCGAACCACCTGAATCCCTGGGTTGGGAACAGGGCTGTGGTGCGCTTCTACCTTGCGCCCAGATTGCCGTCCTAGCCAGAGGACAGTTGGGAGAGCAGTGGGCTGCTCTTCCCTCCCACTTACAACCCTTACCCAACTTTGGCTGTGCTGTGCAAATGGGAGTGCCAAGGTGCCAAGCTTTCTCATGGCTTGGCCCAGATCACAAAGACTTCCCTCCCCCTCCTCCTCTGCCTCTCCATCTCCCCTTCCTCTCTTTTCTTTTCTTTTCCTTTTCCTCCCCTGCCCCTCCGAGGCTGCCAAGGCTACCCTAAGAGCATTGGAAGAGCCAGAGGGAAATGGTGGAGGAAAAGAGAGAGAGGAAGAGAGAAGGGGAGCAAAGAAAACCGAGGGGTGGAGGCGAAGGGGGAGAGAATCTTCCTTCCTTCTCTGCCATTGCATCTGGCACTCTCACTGGAGCCCCGCATGTGCTGGAGCCCGGCAGCTGCAGCCATCAGGTAAGGGTGTCTGGGGGTCCACAGGTGGAGGGATGAGCTGGGGCTCCCGGGGGAAAGGGGAGGGCTCAGGTCTTTCAGCCAATTGAGATAAATGCATCCTGGAGCATTTCCCCCTTCCTTTTCCTAGTTCAAGAAACAGAAGGGTTTCCAGGTGTTCTGAAGGACTAGGGCCCTGGGAGGCACAGCAAGTCAGACTGGTGGGAAAAGAGGGACCCAGAGAGGGATCTGATGAGAGGGAATGGGATCCTGAAACACAGTGACTCCAAAGATTCCAGTACTGAGGCAAAGAAGATTCCATGTAAAGCAATGCTGCTATTCCTTCCCATCGTTCCCACCTGCTTAGTGTCCAGGACGACTCATCACCTTCTTCCAAGGAGTGTTTCTGTTCAAGAAAAGAGAGAAGGGATTTGTGAAAGAGGTCTCCACCCTCTGAGGAAACTCCTCTGAACATGGCAACCCCATTGCTGAGAGTTTGAAAATGGGGAGAGTTCAGAAGATACGACGGCCCTGCAGATAAAGTTGCAAAGCAGAGAGGAAGAGGGTGTGGAGCCAAGCTGGGAGGAAGGGAGGAGCTGTGTTGATTACCTGGGGGTGGGGTGGGACCTGAGGCCCCACATCATGGTGGAACAGGTGCACAAAGGGGCAAAGACTCCTTTTCTCTCAAATCGCCATGTCAAAGTGCAAGTGGCTTGGACCAGTAGAGAAGCATTGCGAGTGCACCCGGGCGTCCCCTGGGTCATGGCATGTCAGTCAGCCCAGTGTCATCTCCCAGTGAATTTCCATGGACAAGCAGGACTGCTGATTCAATGCTGAAGCTCAATTTTTTACCTAGGTTTTGGGTGGGCTTTTCCTCATCATCTACGGCTTGATGAAATTACCACACAACCATTCATGTTGCCGGTTCTTCTTTTGAGATGTTGGTTTGGCAGGAGCTCATGGCTCAGCATCGGTATTCACCTGACAGCTGTATAAAATAAAAAGACATTGGAAAGCAAATCAATTGCACAGATGTTATTTGTGTCAGACAGAGAAGGTCCTCTCCAACACAGGTCCTTGCAACAAATGACCAAGAGGGAAAAAAGCTGAGGGTCAAACTGAAATATTTCCATCTTTATGAAAGCAGTCCTCCCAACTCCTTCTGGACCCTCCAATGGAGAGGTCCCCTCCCAAAGAAAACAGGGCTTGGATACTTACAGGCATGGTTTGAGGACAAGGTTCCTGAAGATTATTCGGTTTATCCCGCCCCTGTAGTGAGATGCTTTTTCCTGACATCCTGTTTCTCCACCAATTGGAGTCTTCTTTCTTCATTCTATAGAAGGATAAGAATATTTGTCAATGTTTATACATGGAAGGAGTCTCTCAAGTCTTCTGCTTTCCCGCTTGTGTTAAATCAAGGTATCTGGAATGGAGGATAGTCCAAATTATTTGGACCCCTAAGGCAGAAAATCCTACCTACACCCACCTCTCTGGGAGCCAACATGAAACATAAAATACAGTGTAGTCCTTGCTGGAGACTTTCAATGACTGCCTTACTCAGCCTAGCGGCAAAGTGGCCCCAGACCTGTGAAAGGAGAAGAAAAGAAGACAGACATGAGCTCCCCAGCAAAAGATGAAAGGAAATCACCGACCAAAAGTCACCTCAGGGACTGACTCCTGCTTCTTCAGGAGGGTCTTGCCCTCTTGTGAGGTCTGGCATTCCTCCTGGCTTAGGAATTTTGGAGCTGTGGCCCAAGAAGGGACCTTTTGCAAGCTCTTGGCAAGAGAGGCAGAAGAACACTTGGAAAACCTTCTCAACAAGTTCTTTTCAAACTTTTCCCTATCCAAGAAGGGATCCTATCCCTGTCCTGGGCCCCGAAGTCATTTCTGCCTCCTTGCAATCCTAATCAGGTCTTTGTGATACAAATGTTCCAGGACAGGTTTGTCTTGGCCTCTCCCCAAATGGCTTTTTGTGGCCTAGGAGGGACTTCGATCTCTTCCCCCGAGACCTGGCTTCCAGAATCCCTGCCCGATGCTCTATCCACTATGCCAGGGGAGCTCTCAAAGGCTAATATAGCCCACCTCCAACCCTTCTCTTGACCTAATAGGAAGATCCATCCTGACCAATTGAAGGCTCAGCCTGAGAGACAGTTAAATTGTCTCTCAGTTTCCAGAGAAACAGAACCTCTCCAGGTTGTGACCTCATGCTGACCTCAGAGGATTCTGACCTACAGCTAGGCTGGCTAGGAGAACGGTGGGAGCTGCAGTCCAAGAAAGCAACTTTATCGAGCTCTGCTTGGCATGTGATTAGCTTGCCCAAGGCTACACAGGCTGACTCTTCTCCCTGAAGGCCCGGGCAGGGGGGATCAAAGTGCCACCCTCTGACTCCACAGCCAGATACCTAAACCACAGAGCCATCCAGCCGGCCTTCCTAACAATACCCAAAGAAACTTTTAGTGTGACCTGAAAGCCTGCTTCCGGTAGAAAAGCAAAGAAACAAATCCCAAACCCTGGGGATCTCCTGTTCCCATCATTGTGACATCCCCAGGAGCAAAACGTATTTTCCCTATCAAAAGCTTAATCGGATACAATTTAGATATTTTCTTACATCTATCACGGCAAATAGAATGGCCCAACGGACACCCGGTAACCAATGAACTGTAAGATTTTAGATTAGGGTTCAGGAGACCAATAGGGGATGCTGTGCTTTATTGTCCTTTGTGTAAGAAACTTATAAAATGCTTTACCAATAGTTGATGAGGGCCCCCGGAACGGAGCCCAGCTATATGCTTAATAAATTGGCTTACATATAGACTGATCGATGCACCGTCTTGTCTGTTATCCCCACCGGAGAATCGGGACCGAAATTGGGTGGTAACAAATCGACACTCAGGAATTAGGAATTTCAGGAGCATCTCTAAAGACAATGGGTACAAGACTATTGGTACAAGAGGGCCTTGAGGTTTTCCAGAGGAAAGTGATAGTTGAAGCTCCTGCTCACTCCTCTAGCCTCTCTTTGAATCTTGAAACATGATTCTAGAGGGAACCCTTTAACACAGGGGTCCCCAACCCCCGGGCCACAGACCGGGACTGGTCCGAGGCCTTGGAAGGATCGAGCTGCCGGGACAGGTGAGCGGCGAGCAGCAGGTGAGCGGTGAACGAAGCTCCGCCTCCTGTCAGCATGCTCCTATTAGGTTCTATTGCTGTTGCTGATCTGAGAAGAGGTGGGGCTTCGCTCCCCTCCTGCTGCTGCTATGCATTCTGTGCCTTGCTATAGATCGTTCCGCCTCTCAGAGGCAATTACTGTGTCCTCCATCACCATAAAGCTCATGCGTAGGTCCCTATCCACTCGAAAGGCTTGCGGGGACGCCTCTCGCTCGGCTCTTCCGACGTGCCCTAGGGAGATGGGGCCTAGCCCACTGGGAGGGCGAGAGGTGCGCCTCGGTTGGGCGAAGACAGAGGGGGGCGGCATTGCTTCGCCTTCCCTCCTCTATGTTGCACCAGGGCCAGCCAGGAGGGGTGGCAAGCTGGGAGGAAGGCAGGCAAGCCCGATCCCAAGCCCCCGCCAGGAGATCCACGCACGTCCTCTGGACTCTCCATCTACCCATCGAAGGACAGGTGTGCCCTCGGGGGGGGGACACAGCTGCACGGAGAGACACGGATCTCAGCTGCCCACGTGCCCTCCAGGCGGCATGTTCGGCCTGGACTTCCTGGCCATCGAGTGCCTTGTGTCCATTGCTGCTGGGGCCCTGATCCTCCTACCCTCTAAGGACAGAGGAGGGGGACTTGGAAACGCCAACACCACTGCTGCCGGAGCCCCATGCGCCCTTGCACAGGCATGGCTTGCATCCTCGCGCCCTCCGTGGGCCACAATCCTGAGGGCCCTGCTGGCCTCGCCGCCTCTTTGGGCCCCAGAAAGTACCTCTGCCGCTGCCTCAAGGGCTATGGGAAGTCCACACCTCGCCTCGCCTCGCCTGCCCTCGGCCAGCTTGGCACCCTTTTGGAGACCCAGGCTGCCCCCCTGCCGACTTCCCTTGGCTATGCCTCCTCCTCGCCATCCCCGCCTCTCTTTCTGGGAAGGCAATTGACTTGGGGGGGGGGTGCATCCAGGGCAGTAGGAGGAGAGGAAGCCTGCAGGTGAGAGGGATAGACACAGTCACAGAACCCATGGCTTTGGAGCTCTTGAGGACGTGCGCTTTTGGAGACCATTCACCCCTTCCCCTTCAGTGACATCTGATCTGTTTCTGTCTTCTACCCTCCTCTCCCCCTTAGTACCAATACTAAGTACCAATACACACCCATACCCACAGCCATGGGGCTCATAAGAGGGGTTTGAAAGTGAAAGCCTAGTGGGGTTAGAGGGGGCAGAGGGCTCCTGTCAGGCAGCCCTGTGAAGAACCAGATGCGTTCCAGAGCAACCCAGGATCTCGCTGGGCTCGGCAGAACCTCCACAGGCAGGGGCAGTCTACCGCCAAAGGACAAACAACAAGGAGGGGAAGGGGCAGGCAAGAGATGTCACTGATGTGCCCCTGCTTGGAAGCATCCCAAAATGCCAGACCCTTTTAGGGGTTTAAAAGTTTTTTTTAGAGAACTTCAAATCTTCATACATTCTGGATTAAAGTAAGGGCGAGATATCCTGAGATTGCCACAAAAGCACTGAAAAGTCTGCTTCCATTTCCAACATCCTCTCTTTGCGAAGCAGGGTTTTCTACTATGACAGCAACCAAAACAAGATTATGCAGAAGCATGGAAATAAAACACACACTTCGGGTGTCACTGTCTCCCCCCCCCCACCCACCCCCACCAGATGGGACCGTCTAGTTGCAGGAAAACAAGCACAGGGCTCCCACTGATGCTGCATTATGGAGAGTTGTATTATTATTTCATTCTATATTACAATGTACTAATGATAATAGAAATAAAGGGCACAGTACATGTAATGGGCTTGATTCAAAGATTTCTTCCAACAACCTACTGCATAACAAGTACCCCCACCCCCTGTCCTTGGGAGAATGGTCTTCAACTAAACCAATCCCTAGTGTCAAAAAGGTTGGGGACCACTACTTTAATGGTTCTATACATGCATAAGAGGAATCCCAGAAGCTGCAGCTACTCATGCATGAGTTGCTAGTCTCACGTCAGAGAAGGGCCTGACGACACGCCCAGTGCGCCCCCAGCACCTTGCCTATGAGCATGCAGTTTTCACATGCTGCTCTTGCGTACATGGAAAAACCCTGTAAGGCTCAGCCTCACGTTCCTAGGAAGTTTCATCTTCGATTCACCTGCAGATTCACCTCCACACCCCAAATCCTTGATCTAGAATCCATTCCCCTCTTTAAAAACTGGATCTATTGCCAGACAAACTGCATTATAGGTCTCAGCCCCCCCCCTTATATGTACATCCTATAGAATCTTTTGTTAACTATTTCCTGGTCATGTATGCTGTACCCCAACCCAATTCCAGAATACAGAAGGTATAAAAACTCCTGACACCCTTCTTCAGCATGGACACTTTACCTCTTGCTTGGGAGAGAGGCTGTCCATCAGGCTATCATTCTTTATCTGATATATCAAATAAATGAAAGCGGTTTTTTGAATTCTCTCTTGAGTCAAGATTTATTGGCAATTAATTTTGGCTTGAAAAATCCAGGGACATATTTGGCACCCCAGATGGGACAGAAGAGGCTCACCTTTTCTGGCTTCTTCCAGGGTGGCTTTTAAAATTTATCCCACCTGTTTTGGGTGAACCCTTCTGACCAGCTCCTTGGAAAACTGAGGGTTCGCTTAGGCAAACCCTCAGTGCGCACTGACCCCTTTTGTTGGGAGGGCGACCTGAGCTGACCCACAGCAGACCTCGAGAGCTGCGAACGAACAGCTAAGAGAGACTTCACTTCGAGGGATCCTACGGTGACCAAATTTCAAAGAGGGGCATTGGCAAGTAGAAAGAGATGTCTGGGGGAAAGTGAAGAATTAACATTCCCAGCTTGAGTGTGGTATTGGGATGGTGAACCCAACAGGAGGGTCCAAAAGACCCGTGTGAGAGTAGAGAGTGATCGGTGGGGCCATTGAGGATCCCATTGAGGACTGGAACAGCGAATCCAGCGGGAGGATTTAACAAGGCTGTCTGTGAGTCCTTGAGAGAACCAGCTGAGCAAAGTCCATGCAAGAGTAGAGAGTGGGTGCGGGGAATCCTGAGCCAAAAAAGTGAGTGGGGGAAGTCCGCCCTTGATGTGCGATTCTCTGTCATTAGGACGCGAGCCACGGCAGGAAACTCGCAAAAGGCCAGGGCTATTTTTGTTTTGTGTTAGGGTAGGGTAATTCGGCCAATTACAATCGCCATGGGAAACAGTAATTCCACTTCAAGGAAGGCGGCATCCAAGACTCCTCTCAGATGTGCACTAGATAATTTGAAGAATTTAACTGTCCCTGGGGATAAGTGCAAGAAGCATCAACTTATAAAGTTCTGTAGAGACACATGGCCCAGTTATTTCCTAGGAAAAGACCTTCTGAGATGGCCATGAGAAGGCACCATTGGCATTACCCTCCAACACATGGAAACCTATTTGACCCTAAATGCAAAGGATGAGGAAATTCCATACCTCTCCGTGTTTTTTAATCTCAGTTCAGAGACCGGCGTATGTCACAGAGGCGGCCTTGAGCCCCAGTATATCTCCAGGGCAAATGAACCCCATACCGCTGCTGGTCAGTGGACAACCCTCACCTGCCCCAAAGTCCTCTTTGGAGGAACCATCTGTCATGGGCTGACTTTGGAGGAGGGTGACTTTCCCCCTCCTTACCTCCCTCCTATGGCAGTGTATTTGCCCCAAAGTCCAGGCCCCCAGCAAGGGCCTGCTCCCCCACAACAGGGCCCGGACCTCCAATCCAGCCTAGGTGCCCCTCTACCTACAATAGCTCAAATCCCCAGCTAGGAGAAACCCCCGCTCCGGCTGACATTGGCCAGCAGCCAATTCCCAAATGGGAACTGGAGACCAGCGAACCTACCCACCTTGACCCAGACCTAACCCCACCTGAGGAGTCAGATGTGAATCCTCAGGCGAACCCCCCAATTGACCCAGAACAGCTCTGAAGGTGTGAAAGATCACAGAAGGAGCCTGAGCACCTTAAAGCAGGGGAACCTGGAGCAATTGCTGGGGCAGCGTGGCAATTCCCTCTGCGCCAGGTACCGGGACCCAATGGCCTCATGTACATCTACACCCCATTCAGCACAGATGATCTCTTCAATTGGAAACAGGGGCTGCCTCCCTACAGGGAAGCCCCACAGAAATATGTAGATTTAATCTCCCACATCTACTCTACCCACCACCCAGACATCCCAGACCTTTTCTCCCTCCTGTCCAGCCTCCTCAATGAGGAGGAACGCCACCAGGTCCTTTCAAAGGCATATGAATCATATCATGCCTGGCGGATAGCAGAGATCCAGAATTTGCAACAAGGGGATGACACTCAGTACCTCACAGCAGAACAACTCATCTGCCCTAACCCCCAGGAAACTGCTAATGACCCAAACACCAAATATGGGAGGAAATTAATTCAGGTGGCCCGCAGTCCTAGCTGGGCTCAAAAAGGGAGTCCCCAAGGTTGTAAACTTTCAAAAAAGTTTACAATACCATCCAGGGATCTAAAGAGAGCCCCGCAGACTTCCTCACTAGATTAAAATATGCCTACTGCAGATTTACAGATGTAGACCCAGATGATGAGGAGAATTTGGCAGCCCTTTGCACTGCTTTCTTTTCTCAGTCTGCATCAGATATTTGCAGGAAGCTTCAAAAGCTCCCGACCCCTTCAGCCCTCACAATGGAAGCCCTCTTCCAAACTGCTTTCCAGGTCTTTTACCAAAGACCTGAGGTGGAGGAACAGAGGGCTGTGGCGGAATGCCCACGTCACTCCTGTCCATCATATGGAGCTCAAGTGCAGGAGCCTATGATAGGACAGGAGGGGCGGGATCAGGAAGACAGTTAGACAGTTAGAGACAGTTAGAGAGGAGAATTTGATGAGTTAAAAGAGAGAGAGGAAAGTTGGATTGTTAGAGAGAATAGGAAAGAGTTAAAAGTAATAAGTAATAGATAGATAGCCAAAGAATATTGTTGAAGTGGTTATTGTGAATAAATACATGCAAGCAAACGTATAATCCAATCCAAGTTTAATGATTGATCCTAAACAGCAATAAAAGAACATCTGTGATTTGCTTATGTGATTTACAAACCTGAAAGATAAATATACCAATTATATTTGGCAGCACGTGTCTAAGATACATATTTGATACAGTGTGGATGATAGATCCACTGGTGGCAGGGGTAAAAGAGGAAACGCATCCAGAGGGTGGACCTGTGTTTGGGGAGGACAAACAAGGGACACTGGGTGGACGCGACAAAGTGGTGACCAGCGGTGGGATATGAATTAAATTCCAGTAAGCCGTGGGATGCGATTAAATTCCAGTAAGCCAAAATAAAAAGGAGAATTTTCTGAGTCTGAGGTACCTGTTAGTAAGGGACTGTTGTGAAGGAGTGGGAAACCCTCTAGAGCTCTTAGTGAATAGCTTAGTAGGGACTCTGGATCACATATCTTGGGAAAGACTAAAACAGGAAAAGACTCTGAGGAAATTTCTGTGGTTTAAAGTTTACCTCACGCTTAGAGTGGAAAGACCAGTGGGCTAGCTTTAGATCCCAAGTTCTGAGAAGGGAGCGCAGAGGGGATAAAAGTGAAAGCCAAGGTCATAATCATAGCTAAGGTGACTGAAACCAGCAGAGGCTTGAATAAAGTAAATATTTCTGAAAAAGCTTGGTGTCTGAAGGCAAAGAGAAACAGTGTCTCAAACCAAGGAACAGCTTGGCTGGGTGCCAGAAGAAATATAGTAGCAATCCGTAGCTGCCAACGGAGAGCTACAAAGTAACTCTCTCTCTAACTCTAAAAAGGAAAAGGGTATTTTAAACTGAGGCTTGACTGTCTATCTCAATAGAAGTGACCAACTTGTCCAAATAAATCCAATTAAACATGCTTACTAAACGAGGGGGAAAGGTGGCAGTTGAGGTAACTAATCCTCAAGTTTTACCTCATGAAGAGGAGGGAAATCTGGAAATATCTGACCAGGAGAATGATGCCTCAGGGGGAGAAGCTGCTTTAACCTCCCAGGAGTTTATAAAGTGGAAATTGGAGAAGGAATTTCACTTAAGGGAATTAGAAATAAAAGCTGAGGAAAAAGCTTTACAGTTTAGGGCTGAGGAAAAAGAATTACAGCTCAAAGCTGAGGCAGAAAAGAGACAAATGGAGTACCAATTAGAAATGAAAAAATTAGAATTGGCATCTCTGAACTGTAACAACAGTAATAATACAACTGAGGGGATCTCAAAAGGGGACCTTAAGAAATTCCCTCAATTTAGAAAGGATGATTGCCCAGAAGCATTCTTGATTTCGTTTGAGCGGGCATGCTGGGATTTTAATGTGAGAGGAGAAGAAAGAATGGTTATACTAAGGTCTCAAATAAGTGGAGTCTTAGCTGACATATATTCCCAAATGTCCTTAGATCAAGCCTGAGACTATGAGGCATACAGAAAATTGGTTTTCTCGAGGTTTGGGATCAATGCTGAACATCTAAGGCGAAAATTTTGAGCGTTGACTAAAAAGCCTGAGGAATCATATTCTCAATTGGGGGCAAATCTGGTGAGATACTTGGAAAAATGGCTAGAGCAAGCGAATGTCGAGTCATTAGAAGAAATGAAAAATATTATAGGGCTAGAACAATTTTATTCGGTTCTACCTGGGTAATTGAGGTATTTAGTCAGGGACAAAAAGCCCAAAAATGTACAGGAGGCAAGTGAGACTGCTGATTATATTACAGAAATAAAGAACCCAAAATTCTCTGAGGTAAAATTTGGTGGGAAAGTTTGGGATGACAGAAGGAAAGAGCCCAGAGATTACCTCAGGAACCATCAAGCAGCTGGAAGCCATTTTAGAGGCAAGCCCTCAGAGCAGAGCCAACAGAGATATAAGAGCTTTGAAGGGAAGGGAGACAAGTCCCCATATTTTGAACAGAGAGTCTCTAAAACCTGCTATGGGTGCGGGGAGAAAGGACATTATATTGCTCAGTGCCAGACCTCAAAGAATAGAGAGGGTGGTCGGCCCCGTGGAGTCTCAATTGTGGGGTTCCGCAGGGGTCGATCCTCTCCCCAATGCTGTTTAACATCTATATGAGGCCGCTGGGAAGGGTCATCAGGGGGTGTGGGGCTTCGTGCCATCAGTATGCTGATGACACCCAGCTCTACATCTCCTTTTCACCTACCTCAGTGGATGCCGTTTCGTCCCTTGAGCGCTGTCTGGAGGCCGTGCTGCAATGGATGCAGCTGAATGGGTTGAGGTTGAACCCGGACAAGATGGAGGTCTTGAGGGTGGGTGGCCCCTCCGTTGGCGGTTTGGGAAACTCCCTCTCTTTTGGGGGGGTGACTCTCACCGCAAAGAGTGAGGTGCGCAGCTTGGGGATACATCTGGACCCGGCGCTTACCATGGAAACCCAGGTGGCGTCCGTGGCCCGCTCTGCCTATTTCCATCTATGGTGGATTGCCCAGCTGTGACCCTATCTTGATGGTGGGTCCCTCACCACTCTTGTCCATGCGCTTGTAATCTCGAGATTAGATCACTGTAATGCGCTCTACGTGGGGCTACCTTTGAGATTGATGCGGAAGCTTCAAATGGTGCAGAATGCGGCGGCCAGACTCCTTAGTGGGGTGAGAAAATACCAACATATCTCTCCCACTCTGGCTGCCTTGCATTGGCTGCCCATTCGCTTCCGCATTGATTTCAAAGTGTTGATGATGATGTATAAAGCCCTAAACGGTTTAGGACCTCGATACCTGGCAGATCGCCTTCTCCCACCTAGTTCTACCCGAATCACCCGTCATAGCCAGGAGGGACAGCTGAGGGGCCTAACGCCGAGAGAGGCCCGGAAAGAAAGAACAAGAGGCCGGGCCTTCTCGGCAGTGGCCCCTCGGCTTTGGAATAACCTTCCATCAGAGATCCGCCTGGCTCCCTCGCTGGGTGTTTTTAAGAGCCAATTGAAAACTTGGCTTTTCAGGCAGGCCTTCCCTCCTGTCAATATTTAATTTTATTTTATTATAATTTTTTTCCATCTTGAGTATTATTAATATTAATATTATTGTTTTGAACTGTTTAATTTTAATTTTAATTGTTCTAATGTTTTTATATTTAATGTTTATGGAACCCGCCCTGAGTAGACTTTGTCTAAAAGGGTGGGATAAAAGTCGAATAAATAAATAAATAAATAAAAAGGAGGGGGAAGTAGTCTGCTCAAGAAAGTATACTGTGTACAACAGAAGAGAGCGACCACTGAGGCAGTTGAAACTGGTGCCATAACCCCAGTAACTGCGAGAGCAGAGAGCCAGGAACAACAACCTCCTTTGGCAAAAGTTGTACAATGTTATTTTGTTGAAAGTAACCAGGAGCTTCTTCGCTGTTCTGGTGAAGTTATTTACGTAAATGATACTAAATATCTGGCTTTAAGAGATTCATGCTCACAGGTGACATTGTGTCATCCTGATATAATCCCTCAAGAAAATATATTAAGAAATGAAAGCATCACCATTAAAGGGATTGGAACAGAGCTAATTACTTTACCAGTAGCTAAAATACAAATAAAATATCAAGGGTGGAATGGAATGTGGAAAATAGGCATTACAGATCAAATTCCTGCTCCATGCTTGATCGGGCTGGATCTCTCTGAGCATGTTAAGAGTGTTTTGGTAACTACTTGCTCCCAGAAAGAATAAAGGGAAGCATCTGAGGAAAAATATGAACTCCCTAATGAAATAATAGGAGGGAATAGAGCAGATGAGACAGCTGATTTAGTGACTGTAAGGAATCCTCATGAGAATACTTTTAGAAAGGAACAAAAAGAAGATTCTACCTTAGAACAATGCTTTAAGATGGTTAGAGAAGGACCAATAACCCCTGAGAACCCTAAAAGGTACTTGGTGGAGAAAGACCTATTATATAGAGAGGTTTTAGTAAATCCTAAGAGGGGAGGGGAAAGCATTCTTAAACAACTGATAATCCCTTCTAAATACAGAGAAAGAATAATAGAAAAGGGACATACAGACACTTTTGCTGCTCATTTGGGGATCACACGTACTAAGCAGAGAATAGCTCAACATTTTTACTGGCCTGGGATGGGGAAGCAGATAAAATCATACTGTCAAAGCTGTGACATATGTCAAAGGCAGGGTACTGGTAACGATAAAACTAAAGCAAAGTTGTGCCCTTTACCTATAATCGCAACCCCTTTTCAACGTATAGGCCTAGACATTGTGGGACCCTTACCTAAAGTTACCAGATGGGGAAACAGATTCATACTGTCAATAATTGATTATGCCACCCGATACCCGGAAGCCGTTCCCTTGCGAAATATAGAAACGGAGACAGTGGCAGATGCCTTACTGAATTACATATGTCGCATGGGCTTCGCTTCTGAGATAGTCACTGATTTGGGAACTTCATTTACATCTAGATTAATGAAAAGGCTGTGGCAACGTTGTGGCATAACTCACATTACATCATCCCCATATCATCCCCAAACTAACGGATTAGTGGAGAAATTTAATGGAACCCTCATGCGTATGATTAGAGCTTATACTGCTGAAAACCCCAATGACTGGGATCACAAATTGCAACACTTACTGTATGTGTATCGATCTGTGCCTCAGGAAAGCACTGGATTCAGTCCATTTGAACTGTTATTTGGGCGGAAAGTGCGGGGACCCCTAGATTTACTCCGACAGAACTGGGAGGAACAAAAGGGGGAAGATCCTGAGACAGTGATCCAGTATGTAGACACCCTAATGAACTCTTTGCAGCAATCTCTGAAGTTAGCAACAGAAAATCTGCAGAGCCAGCAGGGGAAGCAAAAGCTATGGTATGATAAAAGGGCCCGAGAGAGAACATTCAATCCTGGAGATGAAGTGTTGATGTTGAAACCTATTAAAGGGAATAAAATGCAATTAAATTGGGCAGGTCCTTTTAGAATAGTCTCCAAAATGAGTGAAGTGAATTACATAATTCAGGAGGAGGAAGAAACAGGTCGGAGAGTGGTTCATGTGAACATAATCAAACCTTACTATAGAAAAGGAAACGTTGTTCTATATGCCATGAAAGAAGTGAACAAAGAAAAACATGGATTGCAATATTAGGAAGGAAGGGGTGTACCCCAGTATAAACTAGAGGGAGTAGTAATCAGCCTTACTCTGTTAATAGAACAACCAGAAGAAATAAGAATAAGAGTTTTATTAGGGATAGCTGGCTATTATCGTCATGTGGTATCCAATTCCAGTGAAATAGCCACCCCTTTATCTGACTTAACACACAAAAGAAAGGTTGAAAAGATCCAGTGGACGAGCGACTGTGAGGAGGCCTTTGGGAAGTTGAAGACTGCGTTGATGACCGGTCCTGTCCTGAGAGCTCCCGATTTCCAGCGGGAATTCACTGTCTTCACGGACGCATCCAACATCGGGCTGGGAGCCGTGCTGAGCCAGGCGGACGACAACGGAGATCATCATCCAGTGACGTACCTGAGTAAGAAACTGCAGGCGGGCGAGAGACACCTGTCCACAATCGAACGTGAGTGTCTTGCAATCGTATGGTCATTACAGAAACTCAGACCATACATATGGGGAAGACATTTTGTTCTTTGCACGGACCATTCCCCACTGCTGTGGCTGAGAACTATAAGGGCGAATAATAACAAGTTAATGAGGTGGGCCCTACTGCTACAGGACTTTGATTTTGAAATCCGGAGTGTGAAAGGGACTCAAAACGTAGTGGCTGACGCATTGTCAAGAAGACCGGAAGACTGATTGATAGAAAAGAATGTAATAAATTATTCTAGTTATGTATAAATAAGAGAAGTAATTAAAAATGTAAATTTTAGATGAATTAATGGTAAGTAGTGATAAAAGTAACAGTATTGTAGTAAAGAAATTATAAGTAATGCAAGTGTTGATTGATGTATTTTAAATGTGTAAAGTAATAAGACTAATATGTGTTAAACTGTAATCAATAATAACATGCATGCCTAGCTATTGGGTAAAAGAATAAGTATAAATGTGATTTAAATGTGTAAAATTTTGTTTGAAATAAATTGCTATATGATTCACACGTTGTTCATGAGGGTAAACTACTGTAAGTTTTACCCCATGAGACAAACTTTCCAAGGGGGGAGGTATGTGGCGGAATGCCCACGTCACTCCTGTCCATCATATGGAGCTCAAGTGCAGGAGCCTATGATAGGACAGGAGGGGCGGGATCAGGAAGACAGTTAGACAGTTAGAGACAGTTAGAGAGGAGAATTTGATGAGTTAAAAGAGAGAGAGGAAAGCTGGATTGTTAGAGAGAATAGGAAAGAGTTAAAAGTAATAAGTAATAGATAGCCAAAGAATATTGTTGAAGTGGTTATTGTGAATAAATACATGCAAGCAAACGTATAATCCAATCCAAGTTTAATGATTGATCCTAAACAGCAATAAAAGAACATCTGTGATTTGCTTATGTGATTTACAAACCTGAAAGATAAATAAACCAATTATATTTGGCAGCACGTGTCTAAGATACATATTTGATACAGTATGGATGATAGATCCACTGGTGGCAGGGGTAAAAGAGGAAACGCATCCAGAGGGTGGACCTGTGTTTGGGGAGGACAAACAAGGGACACTGGGTGGACGCGACAAGGGCCAATCAGAAAATGAAGAAAAAAGCCGCCTTCCTGGCAACTGCTATCCAACCCATGATCCAGCAGGGTCAGCCTCAGCCCCTATGGCAACAAGTGGCTGGCCCACGTTACCCTTACACCCCTCCGCAGCGGGGAGGGTTCCCCCGAAGATCTGGTCCCCTGAACTGGAATCAATGTGCTTCCTGTGGCCAGATGGGGCACTGGCAAAGGGATTGTTATGCTTCCCCACAGAGACAACCATATAGGGGGGGGCTTCCAACCTCAGCCACCAACCCAACCCTTTCCTACCCCCTCTGGGAACCCCCACCTCACTCCACAACCCCAGCCCTTGTCTGCCCAACAAGGGAACCGGTTCACCCAGCCTCCCCAATCCTTCCCAATTTCCCAAGGGGACCAGTATTCCTGCCCAGTTCAAGCAGTGCCTCTTTCTCCCCCTCAAGCTTTCATGTCCCTCTCAGAAGAGTCCTGACTCCCCTCCGGAAGTGATTTTCTGTACCGCACCCCTGAACCTCTGGTGGAGCTATCTATGGGGGGGGGCACAAAAGGTCTTAGTGGACACGGGAGCTACTTTCAGTGTAGTCAAAGACCGTACCGGTCTGTCCCTCGTCCAGTCCCTCTCAACCCCCATCGTGGGTGTGGGAGGAGCTATCACCCACGCTTCCGTTTCCCAGCCTGTTCCCATTACCCCTCAAGTCCAACATTCATTCCTGGTTCTCCCCCGCTGTGCTATAAACCTTCTTGGACGGGACCTGTTGTGCAAGCTCCAGGAGACTGCCCATTGCACTCCAGATGGAGTCCATGTTACCTTCCCTTCCACGTTCTCCCACCTCTGTTATCTGTCTCCCCCTCCTCCCACTACCCTGCCAGAGGCATGGGCTGCAGTGAACCCAGATGTATGGTATATGGGGAGGCCAGGGCTCACCCATTTTGCCTCCCCACATCAGATTCCACTAAAGCCCTCCTCCCTCCCTGTCTCCATATGGAATATCCCATTAAGGTGGAGGCTCGCATTGGTCTCCTCAACACCATTAACACTTTCCTGTCTGAAGGCCTCCTTGTTCCCATTGCCTCCCCTTGGTGCACCCCCCATTTTTCCTGTTCCAAAGTCTGATGGGTCGTGGCGCTTCATCCAGGATCTGAGGGAAGTAAATTCCCAGGTCCAATTATTACATCTGGTTGTTGCGAACCCCCACACGATCCTGACAACCCTCACTAGTTCCCAAACCTGGTATACGGTCATAGATCTTAAGGATGCTTTTTTCTGTGTCCCGGTTGCCCCCGAGTCCCAACCCATCTTTGCCTTTGAGTGGGAGGACCCAGTGACACATTTAAAGGGCCAGCTCACTTGGGGGTGCTTGCCCCAGGGTTATTCCAACACCCCCAAGATATTTGCCCAAGCCCTCTTTTCAGACCTTCATTCTTTCTCCCCCCCCCCCCGATGTGACTCTCCTCCAATATGTAGATGACCTACTCCTAGTAAATTCATCCCGCTCCCAGCTAGAAACCCAGTCTGTGGCACTTTTAAACCATCTTGCCTCCTGTGGTTACAAGGTTTCTCAAAAGAAAATTCAATGGGTAACCCATGAAGTCACTTATTTGGGCTATATCCTCCATAAGGGGACCAGCCTCCTCCACCCCCTCCCGCATACAGGCACTCAGTTACCTCAACCCACCTAACAATGTTAAAGAGCTTCACTCCTTCCTAGGCATTTCTGGTTTCGGGCACCTGTGGATTCCAAATGTTGCTATCCTCGCCAAAACCCTGTATGAGCTCACTTCCCAATCAGCCACTTGGGAGTGGACCCGCACCCATCAAGTCTCCTGGGAAGCCATCCAATCCACATTGGCACAGGCTACTGCCCTCACCTTGCCAGATCAAACGCTTCCCTTTGACCTCTTTGTCCACGAACATGCCTCAATTGCCTTAGGAATTCTGACCCAGTCTGTGGGTCCAGAACGATTGCCAATAGCCTACCTTTCAAAAACCCTCGAACCAACCACTGCTGGCTGGCCTGCCTGTCTCCAGGCTGTGGCTGCCACAGCCCTGCTTGTTTCGGAAGCCTCAAAAATTTATTTCAGATCTCCCATTCGGGTCCACTCGCCACACTCTGTGGCAACCCTGTTGGAGCAAAAGCTCCCTGCCTGGGCAACCACCGCCAGGCTAGCTCACTATGTCTCTCTCTTTCTAGATAACAATTCTATAACTCTTCACCAATCTAACTGTCTCAATCCTGCAACCACTCCCTCAGACACCTCTCAGCACAACTGTCTCAAAGTCCTCACTAACGTAGTAGGGATTCGTCCCGACCTCTCCTCTACCCCTCTCGAATCCCCTGACCTATCCTTATGGACAGATGGATCCTCATTTATTCAAAACAGTGTCAGATTTACTGGATTTGCCATGGTGGATGAACAGGGCCCCCTAGTCCATTCATTCATTCATTCCTAGCCCATCTAGACTGAAGTCTACTCTGGGCGGCTAACAATAATACATAAAAGTAAAAACAATATAATAAAATAAAGACAACAGTAATAATATAATTCAAGATGGCAAAAGTAATTAGGTGATGACAGGAGGGAAAGCCTGCCTAAAGAGCCAGGTCTTAAATTTGCTCTTAAAAACACCCAGCGAGGGAGCCAGACAGATCTCTGCAGGCAGACTGTTCTAGAGGTGAGGGGCCACTGCCAAGAAGGCCCAGTTTCTTGTTCTTTCTCTCCGGGCCTCCCTCAGCGTTAGGCCCCTCAGCCACTCATCTTGGCTAGAATGAGTGATTCAGGTAGATCTAGGTGGGA
Organism: Intellagama lesueurii; assembly: GCA_037013535.1. Taxonomy (NCBI): domain Eukaryota; kingdom Metazoa; phylum Chordata; class Lepidosauria; order Squamata; family Agamidae; genus Intellagama; species Intellagama lesueurii. The sequence goes on from JBAJHW010000006.1 coordinate 74,638,132, forward strand.
GGAGACATTCCGCTAAATATCGAGGTCCTAAACCGTTTAGGGCTTTATATGTCATCATTAACACTTTGAAATCAATGCAGAAATGAATGGGCAGCCAATGCAGGGCAGCTAGAGTGGGGGAAATATGCTGATATTTTCTCACCCCAGTGAGAAGTCTGGCCGCCGCATTCTGCACCATTTGAAGCTTCCGCATCAATCTCAAAGGTAGCCCCATGTAGAGCGCACTACAGTCCAACAGTCTCTCTCCCCCCCCCCCCCGTGTTCTGCTCAAGCTGCTAAATTGGAAGCATTGATTGCAGCAGCCAAATTGGCTAAGGGGCTGCGCACCAGCATCTATACAGACAGCCGCTATTCATTCCTGGCTGCACACAGACACGCAGCCCTATGGAAGGCACGTGGATACCAGGGTGCTGATGGGAAGCCTCTAAAAATGGCTCCCTTATTAGATAAACTCATGCATCCCCTCCTTCTCCCTAGAGAGGTGGCAGTGATTCACTGCCCAGGCCACCAAACGGATGAGGGGTTCATTTCCCAAGGAAACCACTTGGCAGACCAGTGTGCTCCGCAGGCAGCCCAAATGAAAAGGGAAGGGGGGAACGATATACTATCCGAGGCAATGATATGCCTAATCAGCCTTGAGACAGAGTGGAACACTGGGGAACGAGACCCCCCTCATTCCCACAGCCCCTGAAGATGAGCAGGCCCCTCTGTATACTACTATGGACACATTACACCCAGAAGGCAAATGGAAAAATGGCTGGTGGGTAGTACAAAACAGAGTAGAATTGCCACGTGCAATATTACCCCATGTAATTCAGCAGATCCACCAGAGCACACATTCAGCTCTCAAGACTATGTACAGATGGCTTAAAGCCAGGTACTGCAATGAAAACCTAAAATCCATATGTCACCAGAAGGCATCCTTCTGCTCCATTTGCCTTCAAAACAACCCACATGGGAGTAAAAAGGTCCCCACTGGTCACCCCAGGGAAGCCCGATACCCAGGAGAGGCATGGCAAATTGATTTCACCGAGATGCCCTGACAAGGCATCAAAAACAACCTCCTGGTATTCATATACCTCTTCAGGGGGGGCCTGAAGCCATCCTAAGCAAAACCCAGACAGCTAGGGAAGTGGTCCAGGCTCTGGTGGAGCACATAATTCCAACGCACTCATTACCCAAAGGGTTGGAGTCCGACAATGGGCCACATTTCGTGTCAAAGGTAGTTCAAGGGGTGACTGCTATTCTGGGTATCAAATGGTCCCTACATTCCGCCTACTGCCCCCAAACCTCAGCAAAGGTGGAGCGGATGAATCAGACCCTCAAACGAAATCTGGCAAAACTCTGCCAGGAAACTTGTCTAAAATGGCCAGAAGTCCTCCCCCTAGCTTTAACCGCATTCATGCCATCCCCTCCTCTCATCTTAACCTGTCTCCCTTTGAACTAATGTACGGATGCCCATTTGTATCTTCTCCTTTAAATGAACCTCCAGAGAGCCTCCCTCTTTATTTTAAAAAGCTCTCCGAGATCCTGTCTTCCTTATCCTCCCAGGTTTTGGATGCATTACCTCCACGCAGTGACCTGCCAGTCGAAATACATTGAGAGGACTGGGTCCTGGTGCAAGAACTCCACCCTTCCTGCCTAGAACCCAAGTGGTTGTCACTCAAGCAAGTCCTTCTCAGCACCCCCACAGCAGTAAAGGTCGAGGGACATAAATCCTGGGTCCACGTGTCTCGTGTGAAACCAGTTCAACCTCCAAGGGATGAGTGGGCCAGCGAGGAACTTGGACCACTTCGGACCAAAATCCAGCGGAGAAGGGACCGACACTCAGGAGATCCAGGGCGAGCAGAACCGACCCCTGAGGCACTGCTTTCCAGTTTGGGCAACGAGAATCTTACCCTTGTTTTAAGGACTTAAGGCCACTTAAGGACATTGCAAGTGTCAACTGTTAGTAGCACCCTGATTTCTGTTTTTTCCCTGTTTATTCCGTTTCCCCTTGGAGAAAATGCCCCTTGCCTCTATCCCCTGGGCACAACTGTCTATTTTAGGTGTCGTATACATGATGTGTCTCAGCCCTGTCACCACAGGGTGGGACAGAAATACCTTCCATCTGTTGGTCCATAATGTCACCTCCACCCTGAATGTTAACAACTGCTGGGTCTCTTCCCATGGGCCCTCACATCATCGACAGGGCTGGCCAATCATGCCTGTAATCTGTCTGGATGCAGCAGGGTGGAATTCCATTAACCTATATGCAACTCCCAATGTTAGGCATATCCATAGGGGGCATGGGCAAGCCTTTGACCCAGACCAGTTCTCCCTCAGCCGGCAGCACCGCTGGCCCCTTGCCCAAATCTGTGTCAGATGGCATAACCAATCCTCCTTCATGACTTTCTCCCCCCCCCCCCATCACAAAACTCTAATCCTGTTCCAACAAGTCGGGGAATACCCATCTTGTAACTTTACCATCCATATAACACAACCTCATCCGCCAGACCCTCCCCCCCCCCCCACACACAATGGTGATTGCCTTCCATCCTTCATAAAGGAAAATTTAAGGGGCCATATGTCCCTCAACACAGTTTACTACACCAATTCAGCAGCAACAGAGGCAGTTACCGATGAGCTTCCCCCTGGGCTGTTTTGGGTCTGTGGTTCCTGGGCAGGGTGCATACTTCCAAAGGCCTGGAATGGCACCTGTACCATAGGTACCCTGGCACTGGCTGGCATTCAATTCTATCCTAAGGACCAACCTGTTCAGGCTTGGGACCCCCACTTTAGATGGCACAGAGCAAAGCGAGCCTATGGCTCTGCTGAGGGATTCGACCCAGACCGCACGTACCTTACTGAGGAGGAACGATTTGGCGCCATCCTCTTCCCAGCAGTAGGCGTGGGTCTGAATATTCGCTAACTTCGGCACCTCTCGTATCAGCTCGAAGCCCTAGCAAATGCCACCGTGGATACAACCATAGCTCTCCAGACAGAGGTTGATTCGCTTGCAGTTACACTGCTACAACACAAGGTGATGCTCGATTATCTGCTGAGCCGAGAAGGCGGCCTCTGTATCTGGTTAGATACCACCTGCTGTCACTTCATCAATGAAAGTGGGAAAATTGAATTGAATGTTCAAAAACTACATCAGATAGCTTATGATGTAAGAAGAACTTATTCTCGCCCAGACGATTCTTGGTGGAGCTTTCTGACAAATTGGCTTCCAAATTTTGGTTTCCTTGAGCAGATATTTGTAGCAGCAAGAGGGTTAATATTCCTGTTTCTGTTCACCTGTTGCCTAATACAATGTGCGGTACAAATCGTGGCTCGGAAGTACTCCCTGGAAAATGATGTTTGACGCTTATCATTTGGGGCAACCCTTCTTTCCACCCCCCAAGCAAAGGTATGGTCAATAACCGGAGACACCTGACCAGGGTCAGGGTCTCCCCAATGAAAAGGGAGGAATGAAGGGACCACACGCACAACAAAAATAAATTAAACATAATATTTAATTCACCCATCGACAAGCCTTTAGAACGTATCTAAAACAGACGGTGCAGTTCTTCTTTTGGCCAGATAGCTCACTAGCGCCCAAATTGGCCGATAATAAAAACTGGAATCTGTGGCTAGCAGCTCTGCAGGAAACCCATAATTAACAGACCAGTTCCTCTATGCTAATGAATTTCCTGAAACTACCATGCCTGGCTGACATAATGCAACTAGCCACAAGCTTATTGTGAATAGATGTTTCTAACAGCTGTGCCGGAGTAAGACAATATAGCCAGTGCTAATCCTATTATCAGAAGATGTTCCCCCATGATGTCACCCAACTTATAGAATAGCACCAGACCTCCACACCCCAAATTCTTGATCTAGAATCCATTCCCCTCTTTAAAAACTGGATCTATTGCCAGACAAACTGCATTCCAGGTCTCAGACCTCTTGTATGTACATCCTATAGAATCTTTTGTTAACTATTTCTTGGTCATGTATGCTGTACCCCAACCCAATTCCAGAATACAGAAAGTATAAAAACTCCTGACACCCTTCTTCGGTGCAGACACTTTACCTCTTGCTTGGGAGAGAGGCTGTCCGTCAGGCTATCATTCTTTATCTGATATATCAAATAAACGAAAGCCTTTTTTTGAATTCTCTCTTGAGTCAAGATTTATTGGCAATTAATTTTGGCTTGAAAAATCCAAGGGCTAGCCCAGAATCAACAGAGTCTTTCGATACACAATAGGATCAAAACGTTTCACATTTTTCTCCCCTTAGCATTCTCTTCTTCCTCTTAGAAAGAGTGGACTCCCGACTGAGGCTGATGTGTGAGAAGTTAGCATCAAAAGAGAAATATTTCAAGGGGATTCTTTGTCACCACTGCTGTTTAATGTCTCACTAATCCCCATGTCAATAGTTTTAAATAAAACTGAATTGGGCTACCATATTTCAAAACAAGCAGGAAAAAATCAATCATTTGTTATACATGGATGATCTAAAACTATATGGAAAAAGTTCCACAGAGATAGAATCACCGCTAAACACAATGCAAATATTTAGTGAAGATATCCAAATGAAATTTGGAATTGACAAATGTGCAGCTCTGTCTATACAACATGGCAAGATCCAAAAACTAGCAGGAATAGAGTTTAAGAATGGCAATATTATAAAATCACTATCAAGTTATGAAAATTATAAATACCTTGGAATTCTAGAAGCAGATGACATCGTGCACACAAAAGTTAAAGAACTGACAGAAAGAGAATATATCAAAAGACTGCAGAAAATCTTAAAATCAAAATTAAATGGGGGAAATACAATCAAAGCTATAAACACATGGCAGTTCCAGTAATTAGATACCCAGCTGGAATAATAGATTGGACTCAAAACGAATTAGAAGAATTGGATCGAAAAACACAGAAACTAATGAACATGCATCACGCACTACATCCAAAAAGCAATGTGGACAGATTATATTTAGCACAAAAAATCGGAGGCCATGGATTACTGCTAATACAGCAGGTAGTAGAGGAGGAAAAAAGAAGCCTAAATGATCATCTCAGTCCAAGCAGAGAAAAATTACTTATGGCAGTGAAAATGGAGAATATTTTGGAAACAACAGAAACAAAGGCTCAATATAAGAAACAACCATTTGAAAATAAATTAAACAGCTGGGAAAATAAACCACTACACTAAATAAACCAATACAAATAAACCACTGAGAAATATTGATGGAAAGCATGATCATAACTCAACATGGGCATGGCTAAAACTGAGGACCCTTAAGAAAGAAACTGAAGGTTTGATTTTTGCTGCACGAGAACAAGCATTCCAAACCAACATGATGAAAGCCAAGATCCAAGGAATTAGTTTGTTGTTGTTTGTTGTTTAGTCGTTAAGTCATGTCCGACTCTTCGTGACCCCATGGACCAGAGCACGCCAGGCCCTCCTGTCTTCCACTGCCTCCCGGAGTTGGGTCAAATTCACGTTGGTAGCTTCGATGACACTGTCCAACCATCTCATCCTCTGTCGTCCCCTTCTCCTCTTGCCTTCACACTTTCCCAACATCAGGGTCTTTTCCAGGGAGTCTTCTCTTCTCAGGAGATGGCCAAAGTATTGGAGCCTCAGCTTCAGGATCTGTCCTTCCAGTGAGCCCTCAGGGTTGATTTCCTTCAAAATAGATAGGTTTGTTCTCTTTGCAGTCCAGGGGACTCTCAAGAGTCTCCTCCAGCACCACAATTCAAAAGCATCAATTCTTCGGCGGTCAGCCTTCTTTATGGTCTAGCTCTCACTTCCATACATCGCTACTGGAAAAACCATAGCTTTGACTATGCGGACCTTTGTCGGCAAGGTGATGTCTCTGCTTTTTAAGATGCTGTCTAGGTTTCTCATCGCTTTCCTCCCAAGAAGCAGTACGGTAAGGCATTAGTACTAACAGCAAATGTTGACTCTGCCAAGAAAAAGATGAAACTGTGTCACACCTCATCTATGAATGTCCAAAGATTGCACAAACATATTACAAAGTTAGACATAGAGTGGCAAAATTAGTGCAGTGGTCATTATGCAAAAAATATAACTTGCCAGCCTCCAAAAACCCATGGGAACATCAGGTAGAGAAGGTGTCAGAAAGTCAAGGTTTTGTGGGATTTCCGGATCGAAACCGATAGATACCTTGAGCATAACACACCAGACATAGTAGTAATAGAACAAAGAAATGTCTAGATCATTGACATTGCAATTCCAGGGAATGCCAGAGTTGAAAATAAAGAACTGGAAAAACTAACAAAATACAGAGACCTGGCAATCGAAACATCTTGCCTCTGGAAGATACACACTTCAGTGGTCCCCGTAGCCATTGGGGCTTTGGGAACAATATCAAGAAATTTCACACAGTATTATAAGCAGTTGCAGATCTCAGAAATCACACCATCAGAGCTCCAAAAAACTGCATTTTAGGAACAGCATACATACTGTGCCGATATTTAACAGATACTTAGATTTTTGGTTAAAACTTGTATCTGTTATATAATACCAGTCAATGTTTTTATAATTTTGACTGTGCCTGGTGTTTTTTAACAATGACAACGACGACGACAACAATAATAAATAAAAGAAATAAAAAGCTGGCAGCTCATTACTACTCATGAAGGGTGGGACAAGAGTTTTGCCTGTCATGCCCTGTGTGGCAGAGGGACACTGGTCTTACAAGGAGGCAGCATTAATGATTCAAGAGTCTTTCTCAAGCAGCCATGGGTAAGAAGCAAGGAATAGGCTGGCACAGTGAAAATTACCTGGGCAGGTGTTCTCTTCTCCGCCATCCTCTACCTGGAAACATACAATATAATATTCATGCTCTGTTGTTTGGCCCCATTGTCAAGTCATACGCTACCATATCATGGAGTTCTGCTTGGCTTATGATGCTTAATATTTTCTGAGACTTCTATCTTGCTTGCATGTTGTAAATCCTGCTAGAAAACCATGGGTTGGATTCAGACTTAGTCCTCTTTCCCCATCAAAATAGATATAGTCAGTCATGAAAAAGGAAAATCACATGGAATTCAACATATTTTCACTAAGCATGACTACATCTGATCCAGCCCATGTGTTCTAGAACCGATCATCCTCATGACAGTTTGAAAGATCCAGCGTTAAATGAGTCATCAAGTTGATTGACAATACAACTCAAATTTTAAGATAAACCCTAGAGTTCTTCTCTTGCTGCTGCACCTGATGGAAATGTAATTTTTTATCACATGATGGTACACTGTAGATTAATATTAAGTACTTTTTAAACAAAGTAATTCCTTCAATATATACAGTAAGGTCTTCATGAGGGCTCATGTTATTTGTTGGCAGCAGTGTCTAGAAATGCTGCTTCAGCTGAGGCCCTATACATTCACCTACCAAAGACAGCAGTTACACAGGTTGGCTCTCGTTTCCTCTTCTTATGCAATTTCATTGGGAAGTCTGTTAGTACAAATTTGCAGCCAAATATGTTTTAGACAGCACTGCATTTCTGAAACTTTATTTCTATAAAATTCTATGAGAGTTACACGTAATCAACAATACAGTGTGCATACGTTTCAGGTGTCAGTACAGCAGTTGCACAGCTGGTTATATGATGCATTTTTGCTAAAACACTTAACACACAGCCCTTTTTTGTTTGTTTGTTTGTTTGTTTGTTAAATGGTACAGATTATCTTTCCCATTAAAAGTTGAAGTAGAAGAAAGAATAGCTACAAAACAATTCTGCTTCTTTATTTTAGGCTCTAGGATCTGGTAAAGTTTCCTGGTTCCCTGGTAAACCATTCCACCAGGCTTTGGAAAAATTTCTATTTGAAGAAAAAAAAAACCCACTGAAAACAGTTTGTACTTCCAAATGGTGTGCCAGAAGTCCAAACATAGGAACAGTCTCCAGTTTGGGGATATGTAGACATATATGATCCAACAGTAGGGGAAATCACATCATTCTCTATCGATATTTCTTATAAATGCATGGTCTTGGAATTGCAAACATTTTAACAAATCATGAAAAGAGTGACCGAAGTCACTCTGCTTTGGCAGGCTGTGATGGAACTCTCTCCAAATCTACCCGGCAACATCAGAAAGGAGCTTATGGGATGAGAGAAGGCAGGAGGAGAACCCATCGGGAAGAAGAAGAAGAAGGAAAGGATTAACTTGTTTTCCCAAGGAGGGAGTTAACAGAGGGAGCAGTATTATCCTATGACTACACAGGCTGGTATCATCCATTTGCACTTACAGGATCACATCAAAACAATATGACAACCTGATCTTCATTCGCCAAGTCTGTCTGTGTAGGCGTGTTGTCATTGACAAGTGCCATAAGGTCAGAACCGACTCAGAGCAATTCAAAGAGTGTTTTGAAGGCGAATATTTAAGAAGTGGTTTTACCAGTACCTTCTCCCACCCACCTATGAGTTTCTGTGGCTGGTCAATGATTGGACCCCAGGTTTCCTGAGTCCTGGTCTGCCACGCTGTCTACTGCAGCAACACAGGGAATCTCTTGTGCAGGCTTAGGCATAAAGAAGTTAAATGAAACAACAAAGATTTTATTTCTGAAGGAAAAAAGATCAAGGACTCCGAAATAGGCTAATCGCTCCTTGTGGCCATAGGGCACAGTTAGCTGTAGTGAGGAAAAGAGTGATAGAGCACAGAACTAGGAATTTGGAATTTCTTTACACAGGCAGAAATACTAACTTCACTTGGTTCAGAAGCCCCATCGCCACCTTGTCTCTCTCATTCCAAAAAGTTCTGGGGCCTGCAGAGAACAGCAGTTCATGCAGTCTATGAGTCAAAGCAGACATTATAGAAAACCCATCAGTAGAATGGAGCTTCCTTAAGAGGTTAAATTCATATTTTTATCCTTCATTGCTCTGCTCTGCGAAGTACAAATTAGCTTGCTTTTGTTTGACAACTAGTTGGGGTGGGGAAAAGCACAGGCTTTATTTGCAAGTTGACGGTGAAGACATGGCAGCTTTGAGTTATTGCCTTTGCAGACAATCATCTTTTTTTATCATTTTCCAATTGTGAAACTAGCTACCAGAAGCTTCATGTTAGGTTTGGTTACTAACTTCCATGGCCATGGACCTATGTTAAAGAGAGTACTTCATAAGCATAGACTGATTTATTCAGACCTGCAGGACAGATTGTAAAGACAGCTGCAACTTATTATGAACATTTTGCAGAAAATCTGCAGTGGTTCTAGCACAGGAACAATGCTAACAGTTTTGAGGGAAAGATAGAAACAAAACAAAAACCCCATTGTCCCTATAATGATTTTAGTATATGCATGCATCCTGCTTTTAGCATAAAAAGCAGTCAACAGAACCTATATATAACAAGTGTGATGGAACCGGGGGACCCCGAGCATCCCTGCTACAGTTCCCCCATCAGCTGATCAGGAGGCTCACATAAATCCTTGGTTTCTGTTTCTTTAGCAAAGCTCAGGACCAAAGCATTACCAGTAAAGAATCTAGAATATAAAAATGCAAACTCATTTCCAATGAGCCTGAAACAATACCATTTAATTAAAACCTTATTGTCACATACTTACCATTTCAGTCAAAACAGGCTTCCCAGGAGAGAAAGCTCTCACTCGTGATCAGTTCACATCCACCTTCAAAGAAGAAGCAATATCCAAAGATCTCCTGCAACAGGAAATGGCATGGATACCAATATTGATAACACATTTTTAAAAATGATTTTTAGTGTGTGAAGTGATGAGTCGTGTCTTTATTTCTTTACGTATATCATGTATGTACTACCACTTTAAATTCCTGTGTCAAAGTAGTTCAACAGCTCCAATCAGTTGTTTTGAGTGTATCTGAAGGTGGTTGTGAACTGATTTTTTTTAAATACATTTTCAGTTTTTTATTATTATTATGTTTCTGGTATGTGTTTTAGAAATGAATTTGGAGTTCCCGCTTACAATTGATGTGAATGAGTTGTATAGAAATTCCTGAATTTAACAAGAAGACAACGTGCACATTGGCTAAAAAAATGTTTTCATCTCTGTCTTCCCCAAACACTCGGTTTCCCTTTGTGGGGAGGAGCATGTGCTGAATTTGGTGGGATGTCCCTTACCTGCTATAACAGATGACTGTGGGGCACTTTGCCAGCACAACCATTCCCTTAGGCAGAGTCAAGGAGGCTTCTATCAAGTGTACATCACATGTATAAAAGCAATAGGAAAATCGCCTTCTGCGGCACTGTTTACTGAAGTCTATAGCTTCTTCTCCATGAAGGAACAAAAATGTGGTACATTTAATTAATACATAGGACAGATCTCACTCTGCATCCATCCATCTCGTATGCAGAAAAGTACTTACTTTTTAATTTTGATTCCTAATGTACAGTATTGCTCATGAAAGCCAACAGCACACTTTACATGGAAATGGGAAGAGGCAATTAACCACTATGCCTGCTTGGCCACAGGGAGTCACTGTTGTACAGCTGAAATAAAAATTGTGCTTTAGTTTAATTTTTAAATTTCATATAAACTTCCAGTTTATATTTGTGGTTTAAGCAACAACAGCATTTATAGCATCTCAAGCTTTAGGATATGAATATAGGTCTAGATAGAAATGAATGTACCAAAACCCTTATGAACATACACAATATATGCACCTATGTCCTTATGTGTTAATGGAATGACATTGAAGGATTCTGTTTCACACACATAGGACAACTGCATGTGAGAGCAGAAAGGTGAGGGCGATGGGAGGGAGAGAACCTGAGCAGTGAAAAGGCTTTCAGCAAACCTACCAAGGTCAGCACTTTCCTAATCCCAATCACAGTTTCCCGAGTGGGGTTCATAGAGGTGGGGGATCAAAAAAAAATACCACAAATGCTTTCATATAAAAAGGCTTACAGCACAGCAGCTGAACTGAAGCACTGACTTTAAACCAATCTAGTCATTCAGTCTGACTAAATCTTAGGTTCATATTTATATTGAATGAGAAAGAGAAATGTCAAACCTGCAACCTTCCAGCATTTCAAAAATAAAAACAGGACAAACCTTTGTAATTGCATTGCATCTTTATTTTTACACAAGGACCTTTGACTGTCAACTCCCTTTCCTACTACCTGTTGCTAGTCTTCTCTGCCAGCTGCACACCGTATTCATTTATAGTGCTATGCCATATTCTTGCAATGGCCTCAGATGCAGAGAGCGCATTTGGTAGGGAGGTGGGAGAGAGCTTTTGTTGTTGTTGCTCCCAGACTCTGGAACTCCCTCCCACAGGAGGCTAGACGGGGCCCCATCTTTATTGTCCTTCCGCAAGCAGACAAAGACCTTGCTCTTCAGGCAGGCTTTCCCTGAGTAAATGGCTGCCAAGTGGGGTTTTTTTAAATGGATTGTTGTACCTTACTGCACTGAATATGTTTTGGTGTTGCCTAAGTTTTTTGGTATTGTATTCATTGATCCTTTTAGTATTATATACTAATTGTTACTAACTTAAATACAGTCTTTTAATTGTTGCAAGCCATCTTGGATCCTTTTTAAGGAAAAAGGCGGGTTAAAATATTACAAATAAATAAATAAATACTCTCACGGTCAGCAGTGTAGCAGTACATTTTGAACTGCATGTACTCATTTTATTCACAGACGCACCATAAGAAAAGTCCAAAAATGCAAGCAGCTGTGTGTACGAAATGTGTGTACATGCAAGTGCATGATTTTTCCTGGATTCTCTGTTCCCAGCATTAGGGGAAAACACTTGATCTCAAAGTAAACAAATGAGTTCTAACAGTCTCAAACACAAATCTCCAGCTGGGGTAGAGGAGGAGGTGATAGATGACATAACTGAGAGGCCCTGGCGTTTCAAGGCTGTGGACTCTGGATGCATTACACCACTGTCCACAACAGGCCTTGCTATATTTCAATGCAGAGTTTAGAGAAATTAATATTCAGAAATGATGCTGGCTGAGGGATTGTGTGAGTTTTAATCCACAAAAAACTTGTCCCATCCCCATTTCAGTTCAAACACAATCAATGACATTTAGGACAAAATCCTATTGTGAAATGGCACCCACTAGTGGGCAATTTTCATAATCTAATTTGTGCGTCTTCTTTTGTAAGAGAAATATAAGCCTGGTTCCTTCATGTACTTGAATGGCACCATTGTAATGGAGAAGCAAATACACATGCTTCCTTATCATATACCTATAGTGTAGTGGAAACAACCCCTGCAAACACCCACATGCAGAAGCCTGATTTACACACAGACACCCAGTGTTTTAAAAGGGATGAACTACTATTTCTTTGGCTACTTGTACCAGTCTTAACGAGGACACCCATATGTTAGTTAACATGTATTAGAGTTTGGAAAAGTAGCTTTTCCAACCTCTGATATCATGAAGTAGAGCAGAATGAACACCTGCTTCTCTAGCATGTGAAAACTAAATGGCTAAAATCCTGTCATGCAGTTATGCAAAAAGTGTAACTGTTAGAGGCAAATTGCCATAGGTTAAGAAATCTCTGCAGGCAGTATCTATTGCAACGTATTCTCTAATTTTCAGCCCAACTCAGCAGGGCTCAGCCTCTCTCGTGTGCAGCTTCACCCCTGCGTGCACACGCGATTCTGCCCCCCCCCCCCCCGTGCTGGGTTTCATTGTGACCAGAACCTCACATGATCGCTGCATGGAGAAGGAAGAGAACTGCACGGAGGTAAGCAGAGTCATGTGTGCGTGCACACGCGCGCCCAGTTTAGCAGGAACCTTGATCTATTGTATACTGAACTGTGCATTTTGCATAAGTGTGCAACAGGCTTTCAACCATTATAATCCAGGCAGGAACACTGGTGCATGCCACACTTGTTTTATGACAAGATGCCAGGCTCTGTCCAGGACAGGAATGGACAAGTAGCCCTTAGGACAATGTTGGACCACAATTTCCATCAGACCTAGACATCATAGCCAAGGGTGACAGATCATTGGCGTTCCAGTCCAGGAACATCTAGAGGGTCACAAGTTAACCATCCATTATCTACTTTTCTGGGGGCTGCCTTCCAACAGCAGAACAAAGCTAGAGGGTTTGTGCCGGTTTCTAGGGAGAAGGCAGGATGATGTTGGTAGCTGACAATGTTTTCCTTTCTGTCATCTTTAATTACATTGCACCACCAATGTTTTTTCCTGTTCATTCCCTTCCTGATTCCTGGGCAGATTAGTTGAGCATGATGACAAATGAACGGAGGAGGAAACCACCGTTCTACTCAATGCGACTTCGGGGCAAATACTTCCCACTTTCCTTGACTCTTGGTAGGGAGTCTTCAGCCTTTTGAACATTCCGCGTCTGGGTGAGTACAGTGTACATAATAAAACTGTAAAGTCCTCCAACTATACATCGTAAAATCGCAGGGGTTTTTGGCTAGAGCTCCCAGAAAGCAGGATACTGGCTATAAAAGTTTGCAGAGTTGTAGTCTGAAAACACAGTCTTTCTAAATTCTGTTTAAGATACATTATCAGATTTAAGGCATCCTTAAAATAGAAATAAATTAATGGCAAATACATGATAATACAAATTCCAATTAGGAATGAGACCATATTAGCTGGTGAGAAGGGAAGTGTCTAATTCTACCTCCATACCATGATCCTTATTTTTTTTTAAAAATAGTAGCTCTTACTAAAGGGTAACTGCTCAATAACAGCTTTCTTCCTGTAGCAAAATAGCAGTTTGTGAGATATGACTTTGGCTGTTTTTTTTTTTTTTTTTTTTTTTTTGCATTTCCTTGCACTTTAAAGATTTTAGGCCTTTTAATTCAATATAAAATATAATTGCTGGCCTGATCTGCTCACTCTTCCTGTAGCTCCAATTTAGAAACAGAAAAAGAGGGAAACTTAAAGCCAGACATGTTAGCAGTTGCATAGTTAGCATTATCTTATAATTTAGGCTTCATTGCCTTAATTAGGCTATGTCTACAAATATGCTGATCTGAATATTATTAATTTATGCAATGGTTCTCAATGAATTTCAAGTGTGACTGTGCATATATATGATTATCGAGAGAGAAAGATAGATCTTTCTATAGGTGTACAATGATTATGATTAATGCCATGATTCATAATATCCATAGAGAGAACAAGTTACTCTAAATAACTGTGACTAGTTTCTCTTGGGCATTAATCATATCACTTTTACAACCAAGAGTAAGTAACCAGAAAATAGCACGTAAGCCAGAAAATAGGGCTGGTACCTTTTGAACAAATAATCATCTTTTTAAAAGAATCAGGTTTCACTTATTATTCTTGTTAGAGTTGTCACTACAAGCAGCACAGCTTGCCACAACAGGTGTGCACCTAATACCTGGCAGTGAAGGTAATTCTCCTCCTCCTTTAAATAATCTCTGGTGTCAGATGGAGTCTGATTCAGCCTGGCTGTTTTAATCACAAGCAAGCCACCAGGTGTAGCCAGAGTGGTATGAGGAAGAATGTGTCACTGCCAGCAATTATAAAGAAATACTCTTAATTTTTAAAGTGAAAAAACAAACATACCAAACCTTTTTAAATTACTGAATTTCCATGTCAACTTACCTGAGCACAGTACAAAGGAGCATTCAAATAAATACAGCAATATCCAGCCATTTAAGAATAATATTCTGACTGACTCTTGAAGGAGTCGTCCAACCAGGTCAGAGCCTAGACGGTTTGGGGGCCTCCATCAAGAGACACAGAGAAGCCATATATATTATTTGGCAAGCTTCTTCTCTCACAGTCTAGGCAAGAGATTACTTTTGTTGGTGGCTGTCAATCCATATGATCATGCCCTACATTACACAAGAAACTAATGAAATGGTAATTCAGATATGATAGGCAGAAGCTGTGGTGATTTCCCACATCTGTTCTTCCAGTCCCCAGTAATATGCCGATGCTGCAGGTCTGAATTAAGATGGTCATCTGGGAGCAGCAGTTCCCAAGAGTTGTCCTGAGGGAGGGAAAAGAAGGGTTGAAGCCATTGTACCCTAGATTACATTCCCTAGACTTATTTTAGAAAGAGCTGGACAACTTCCCTGGGGCTGGAGTGAGGGGACAATGGTGAACTGTGCCCCAAGATGGTCACACTCCTTTGCCAGTGAAAAATCACCATAGCTAGTTTTTTATGCCCCCCACATAATCACAGTGAGGGCGGGAAACATGAAGCGCAAGAAATACACCTTTCCCCTCATCAGGAACATACTCTTGCCAGCTTACTTGGAACACAAATCATCAGAATTGAGACAAAAGCTCTCCAAGGGTTGCGTCTGCCTAGAATGGCATGTTGCTCCTCCCTTTCAAACAGGGGGGCTGAATATGAAGCTATACACTTTTAAAAGGAGGAGGGGAAATGTAAGTACTAGCTATGTCTTCAAAGCAACATAATGACCAAAATCCTATTGCCTAGCACAATAAATCTGACTAGAGTAGGCTCACTAAATCAGGAGGGATTTGATGAGTCAACTCCTCCATAAGTTCAATTGATTCAAATGGGCCTACTCTAATCATGACTAACTACCATAGTAAAAGTCAGAGTTACAATAGGTCCATTTAAATCAATAGAACTAATGGAGGAGTTGACTCACCAAATCCCCATTGATTCAATGAGTCTACTCTAAGCAACAGATTTTTGGCCATTGTTTGGCTATAATGTAACTGTGCATCAAGAGTTAGTTCCTCAACATGTTGGTCATTTCCCCCTTTCCATTCCTCCTGTGTCATGTTTATTACACTAGAAGTCTTTGGATGGTGGTTCTATTGTTATTGTTTTTGTTTTTTACAGTGTCCAGAAAACTTTAGGGACTTAAATAGTTTATATAAAAGCAATTTATTAGTTGGCTCTAGCTCCCATACAAGAGACAGTACTCAGCAACATATATTGCAGTAAATAGTTTCATCATCATTATCTTTGAACTGCAGAACTGGAAGGGAGTTTATGGATAATCGAATCCAGCCCTGTCAAAGAGTCACAACATATTTGCATTTGAAAATTAACCTAGATGTTCGGGGACATGAGAACTCCCTGTAGTTAGCCCATTCCTTTCACCAGAACGAAAGAGTTAACATTTTTAGCTTGTCGATGCTATGTGCCATTGAGCTGGAACTAACTTATAGTGACCCTAACAGGGCTTTCATGGTGAGTGAGATATTTAAGAAAGTTTTACCAACTCCATTCCCCAGTGAGTTTCCGTGGCTGAGCAGAGATTAGAACTCAGATCTCCTGAGTCTTCGTCCATCATCCTATCCACTATACCACAATGGGTATCATTTTAGCTTGCATTTTCGTAAATGTTTAATGGGTCTAAATTAGATACAATACTAATAGCCCAGTAATACTGAAGAAATGTTGACTTTTTAAAAACGTTTTAATTCTAATTCAGTGTTTTATAGACAAAAATTAGCTCTCATTATCTTAGGAAAACAAAGAGAGAAAATAAAAGTATAGCCCATCCTATACACTATAACTATCCAATATCTAAAGAGGTTTCATTCCATAAAAATGACATTAAATTTCCTTTCTTAATTTACTTCAAAACACAAATCGTTTAAGCATTCTCAGGTTTTGTAAAAATCCTAATTAGGTGCATTTTAATGCACACACCAATTGTATTAATTTTTCATCTTTAAATAGCTTACAAGCTTTTTTCTGAGATAAAGGAATCTGTTTCTAAAGCTAAATAATGTACTTGAGGCAACATTGTTTGCAGAGTGAATAATGATTTATAATAAAGATAGAAAGCTAAATCTGTTTTTTAACAAATTAGAAAATAATTGTGAGGCAACAGTAAATTAAGTAAAATATATGCACCTTTAAAGCATTTTTGTGACTGGACTTTTTAAAGTTAGTCTCTAATCTTGTTATGAAAAGTGTGTGTAGCAATGAACAATCACGGTTAACATTAGAAGCGAGAAATTTAAGTCTAAAATTTGTCTAATAGCATGTGTCTAAGTAGTATAATCAACACTGTACAGCACCTGGTATTCCCAGGTGGTCTCCAGTACTAACCAAGCCCAATCCTGTTTAGCTTCCAAAATTATCAGACAAAATTGGGCATGTTCAGAGCGGTATGGCCATAGACTATGTCCAATCCATTCAAAAAATATGTCATATGAAAAGCTGGACTAGATTCAGATAAAGGAGGAGAGAAGATTGGTCTAGAAAAAAAATCAATAATTTAATATATGCAGATGACACCATCTTACTGGCAGAAAGCAATTACTTGAAATGACTTCTGATGAAAGTGGAAGAAGAAAGTGCCAAAGCAGTACTGCAGTTGAACAATAAGAAAAATCATTACAAAGGAACTATGCAACTTTTATGTCGACAATGATGAAATTGAAATAGTGAAACATTTTGTATACAGTGGTTCAATCATGAGTCCAAACAGAGACTGCAGGCAAGAAATCAGAAGACATATACTCAGAAAGGCAGCAATGAAGGAATTCAAAAAAAGATCAAGTGTAAGGATGTGTCACTAGAGACCAAGATGAAGATCATCCACACTCTTTTATTGCTGATCACCATGTATGGGCATGAAAGCTGGATAGTAAAGAAAACTGACAGGAAAGATAGCTTATTCATAGGATCTCCATAAGTCACAGGTGACTTGACGGCACGTAACAAGTTGTATAAGACCAGAACTTGGGCTTCTGCATTGGGTAAGGACTGAACAGACAACTAATTTCAAAGAAAAAAACTTGAAATGCTGTTAAGACTAAGGTTTATTTTCATGTGAGCTTTCAGATTAGAGTACACTTCTTCAGATAAAAGAAAATTTGGAGGAAATAAATTGAAATCTTCAAAAGCTCCCACTAATATAAATCTATTACCCTGTTTCCCCAAAAATAAGACCTAACCTGAAAATAAGCCCTAGTATGATTTTTCAGGATGCTCGTAATATAAGCCCTACCCCAAAAATAAGCCCCAGTTAAGTGAAACCCCGCCCTCCACCATTGTGCAGCAACCAGAAGAAGATGACATGACTGTATTTGAATAAATGTAGATTGTTGAACATGAAAAAAACATCCCCTGAAAATAAGCCCTAATACGTTTTTTTGGAGCAAAAATTAATATAAGACCCTGTCATATTTTCGGGGAAACACGGTAGTCTTAAAGATATCACCAGACTTTGGGTTTATGTGTTTTGTTTATCTTACAGAGACTCAATCTAACTTCCTCTTTGAAAATTACTGCTCTATACAGAAAAAAACTGGAAGCATGAGGGACATGCAGAATGCCTTTGAAAATTGCTTTGCACTGACATGTCAGCTGATCAAATACAATAGCTGGACTGGGATTTCCTTAACAGCACACACCTCACTAATGTTGCAAGATCTTCACTGGCATTTGGGGAACAATGTTAAGAGAATACTCCTTTGTTTCAGATTTTCAGACATCCAACTTTCTGCTCATGCATAAGAGATAAACAGGTGCATTTGTTTAGCTTCCTACTGCACCCCCCCCTCCATTTTTTTAAAAATGAGAAAATCTAGAATGTGTTTTCTCTCCTGGGCCTTCCCTTTGAGAACTCTTCTTCTCTCATTCTAGATCATGTTAGAGGAAACCCTGAGGGAGGAAGTGTGGTTCTGTTTCCTGAACAGAATCAAAACCTATCACTGTGGCAATATTTATGTGGAGGCAGAGGACCTGTAGCTCTCTTTATGTTATTGGACTATCAATCCCATCATCCCTGAACACTGGAACATGGGAAGATGGAGGAGAGGAGAAAAAAGAGTGGAAGGCTGGCTGGAGCCCTGATGAGGAGCACTCTTGCTAGGAGGGAAAATACAATAAAATGTTTTAATTTTGTTTATCTTCCATGTCTTAACTATTAATTCATCATAATCAATTACAATCAAAGCAAACATTACCAAATCAGCAGCAGCATAGTACTGTTATAAATACAAGTACTGACCATTTTTGAACTAATCAGTTTTTTAAAAAGGATTTCAAAAGGAGGCCCCTGCAATGAAGCATAAGTCACATAAAATCCATGTTTAAGTAGCTATAACTGTAAACATTGTTTTACTTTTATTTTGAACAACATATATACATAACTGGTACTGGCATCAAAAGATACCCTTTTATTTGCACCTAGAAAATGCAAGCTACGTAAAACACTTGTGTCAGGCAAAATTTAGAACCTTACAATGTAACAAGACTACATTGGCAATTTCAATCATAGACAAAAGTTCCTCCAATATTTACAAAGACCATGGCCACATTAAAACAATACATTGAATCCACCTTAAAAAATACAGAGAGGGGAAGTGAGTAACTTGTGATTGAATGAACATATCTAGAAAGTGTGACAGAAAAGGAATAGTCCAGGAAAGGGGAAATAATTGCCCAACAGCGACAGGATCCAGCACTCCTTTTGAAGATTCTATTACATGTTGTTCTGCAAACATGAAAACTATGGGAGTTTCCCTATTACACACTCAAAAGGCAGCATTACCAAACTGCTGAGAAATCAGATTCATTTAGAAAAAAGTGATCCTGCCTAGAAATGGTGTCCCTTGCAACTTTAGAAAGACAATGTCCAGTGGTCACATGCCCTTTCATATAAATTTTTTTAAAATAGCCCAAGCACCTCCAATACATATATACAAGTATGTCTGTATCATAAAATCTATTACATATACATTCAGGTTAGGTGGGACCAAACACTTGCCTGTTTTTGCTTTCAAGAAGCAAATGCCATTCATCTCACAATCACATAGTGATCCGTTGCTGTTTCCTACAAGAAATGTGAACTCCAAGAAATGGTAGCTTTTGCAATAGAAGCACAACAATCATCACAACTACTTAAGGGGGCTAGGAGAACAAGACCAAAATAATCAAAACTCTTGTATTTCTGATAACCATGTACAAGTCTGAGAGTCGGACAGTAAAGAAAGCTGACAGTAAAAAAAATCGATTTGTTTGAAATGTGGTGCTGGAGGAGAGCTTTGTGAGTATACTGGACTGCCAGACAGATGAACAAGTGGGTCCTACAACAAATCAAGCCTGAATTATCTCTGCAGACAAAAGTTATGAAGTTGAGGCTGTCACTACTTTGGACACATCATGAGAAGGCAGGATTCTCTAAAAAAAAAGACAATAATGCTGGGAAAGATTGAAGGCAGCAGGAAAAGTTGAAGACCAAAAACAAGATACATTGACTCCCTACAGGAAGCCACAGGCTTGAATTTGCAAGAGCTGATTCAGGCTGTTGAGGGCAGGATATTTTGGAAATCGCTCATTCATAGGGTTGCTATAAGTCAGAGGCAACTTGATGGCAACAAGGGTGCACAAAGTCTATCTAATTCATGTTTACGTGAAGACAGATTAATGCAGAGTATAGATGATACTGATATAAATAATGTAAATTACATCAATGGCTTCAACAAAATACACATTCAAAAGTTGAATAAGAAATACAAAATGAGTCCTGTAAATTAATACAGACGTGTCAGCACGTCCATGGATGCTTTAGCATTGCCCTGCCTTTGTTTTGTCAGCTCACCGCAGTGCGGAAGGAGGCCTCTCCTGTGGTTTTGCCTGAGTCTGTGGACCAAACTTTTGTGCAAGGTGGAGGGGGGCAACTTTGAAAGGGTGGAGAGACTGAAAGTCCAAACCATATTTAATAAGCATTATCACAGCTGTTAACCCTGGATCCATGACCAGTTAAAACTCTGTTTATAAAAGCCACACAAGACATCACTCTTGCCCAAGAGCAAGCGAAGGAAATGCAAATTGTGCAAAAGGGCCTTGGGCAACTGTGAGATGCTTCTGTGCTATGAGGAAATGGTAATTTCAGCGAGGATTCGCAAAGCCCCGGCACAGATGTTCTCTCACATATCAGTTACCGACTACAGTGGTGCCTCGCTAGACGATTGCCTCGCAGGGCGAGGAAATCGCTAGACGATGCCTTTTTGCAAGCGCTACTGCGCTTCGCAAAACGATGTCTCTCTATGGCGATTTTCGCTAGACGATGAGGTTTCCCCATAGGAGTGCGCCGACTAGTGGTCAAAAGCTGTCAGTGCAGCTGTCAGTGCATTCCTATGGGGACCCTCACTCGCTAGATGAGGTTTCCCTATGGGAAATTTCGCAAGACGAGTGCCTTTTCCCTTGGAACGCATTGAAGCGATTTCAATGCATTCCAATGGGAAAACGTGCTTCGCTAGACGATGTTTTCGCTAGACAGCGATCCTCGTGGAACGGATTAACATCGTCTAGCGAGGCACCACTGTACTTAGATAAGAACTCTGTATGGGAAGTAAATTTGTAAATAATGTTTGAAAGGTAATCAAACACACCATTCTTACATTCTTTGGTGAAGTTACACTCAGTCATATCATTGTGATGCCATTCACAGTAAAGTAGTAAGTGTTTGTGTGGTGGTCATGCTAGGCAAAATTGAGTATGTTCTGTGAAGTGGTTTCTATGCCCCCAAATGAAGCACCTCAATACAATGTCTGACTTCTAGCAATTTGGGCTGTGAAACTGTAAGAACTGTACGAAGTGCTGATGCCCGAAATATTTGCATTTCATATGCAAATGGAACTTTCCTTTCTTTACTGTTGTGCTTCTGTATTTGAAGCTAAGTATTTATTCATTTCTACACAGACACAGAATAGTTTTCTGTTTTTATAGTACACTCTTGGGAAGCCTCGTATTTACAGAGCTGATAGAGAAGGACTAGGAAGCCACTACCCCCATTCCCTTCTGGCCGTGCTGGGAGAGGCTGCTGGGTCCTGGACTTCATCTAGATCGGCAGGACACAAATCTGTCTGACAACCAGTGGCATCCAAACACTGACAGTTTTAGTTCCCATTAGTACGTTTTGATACTTTTTTCTTTACATTCACATCTGTTATTTTTGTACTATACATTAATAAACCTTATGTCAACACATTGCTTACATGACAACATTTTAATGCTGGAGCAACACATTTCTTTCCCTTGGATCCTTGGCATCACCTCAATGATTTAAAAGCACCACTGAGGATAATTAATTAAAATGTACAACAATCTTTCAATGTACAAATGTAGAAAAGAAATAAAATTGAAGTATCCTCAGTCATTCATATATCACACAACTGACTGAAAAGAGGAGTAGGTGGAAATTCTTCTCTATAAATAGCACAATTATTTTTGCTGCTTAGCTGGGCATGTATCTAACCCAGTAACTGGCATCATCCTTATACACATAGTAGGAAATAAAACTATGTGAATAATAAAAGTCCTGCCCTTTTTACAGGCCTCCATTTAGGAAAACCATTTTCATGCTCTGCCATTTCCCCCACAACTATTCTGTAGTATGACTAAAACCTTTAAATCCACGTGACCCATATATCTATCTCATCAAGCAGAAGAATCAACAGGCAATGTCACTGTCTTTTTTTCTGTTTTACCATCTCATCTCTTGCTTTTTTAAATAATCCCAGCTCTGTTCATAATCAAATACTGAAAATGCAGCTTTCCTATCCTTTTCCATCTTCATAGTTACGTATGTCCCAGCAATTCATGGTCTGAAGGTTCATTGTAAAATCTGAACAGAAGTGCATCCCAAGTTTTAAAAAGACCACAGAAAAAGTATCCTTCGGAATACAGAGAGTCAAGTGTTAAGACTTGGGTTCTGAACCTGAGAAATCATGGATTTGGTAGCAAGGTCATTCCACTGAATTTTCCTGTTCACTGTTTTCAAGCAAAGGTTTGCTGTTCACTTTTTCTTTACAGCTCACATTCACATCCCCATTGCTCTGGAGTTCCCCTGGTGTATGGTGTCCAATGGTATAGTTATCATTGTCAGTCACCAGCGTGAAAGATGATTCCTCTGTGACTTTGGATGCTTTCCTGAATGGTGGAGGGGAAGGTGGTGTAGTACTCATGGGCCCAGAAAAAGGCCGGTACACACCCATCTCAGCAGTTTCTGGTATTGTAGAGCTGTTCAACAGGTGTCCATATACCGTGTCTTCATCAATGACTGCATAAATATGAGACTCGTTGGCCTTCCTATTTTTTTTGAATAAACCCTGTCGTCCAGGTAACTGGGTGTTGACATTGGTATTATATACTCCCACCATTGGAGTTGGTGTTTCCTTTTTCCTGCTGGCAAAATATTGAAATAAAACAACAAAAAACATTTAAAATGTGCTGTTTCTGCATTTAAACACTCACTCACTTTCCCATTCAGGATGGTTATCCTTCAAAGCCTGAAATGCAGAAGCTTGCAATGTAGATGGACTGAATCAGGAAAGGATATCATTCAATTTTATACCTTGATTTCTCCGCAAAGGTAGGGCCAATATAGAGACATTTTCTGAGTCGGCAACTGTTGCCTCAGATGAAGTCTAAAAGCTCTAATCCCCAATGCTTTGCTTCCATTCTTGTAGGCATCTAGACCTATTCATTATCTGGTACAGACCTATCCTGGGCACCGACTGACTGGTGATCTCTTCTCAGTAGAACTGCTGGATAGCTCAGTGGCTTAGGTCCCCTGGCTGCGGAGCCAGAGGTTGGGAGTTCAATTCCCCACTGTGCCTCCTAGACAGGGGCTGGACTCAATGAACCATAGGGTCCCTTCCAGCTCTGCAGTTCAAAGATTATTATCATCACTGCAATCTACCAGAGTTGTTTTAGCAAAGAAATTTTCTCTTTGTATAAAATAGGTGCATGATAAAAGTATCTCCTTTCAAATTTACTTGAACTCACATATGACTATGTATTGCTATTTGCCAGAGGCAGAATAACCCCTCTGGTTTTGCAGTCCCAGAGAGACAAGCCTCAAAAACCTATGGGTAAAATTCAGCATAATGCACCACCATACATAACTAACAGGTTAAGCCCTCCCTACCATGACTGGCTTGGTGGGACATAAGTTGAACAGCATTATTAATAAGACAGCAGCAGGCATGAAATACTCAGTTCAGGCAGAAGAGGAAATTGGGTAGAATAAACACCTACTACCTGTCTAAACTGCAACAGACTGAATTCTGCCAGTCCCCATCTGGAAAAGAATTCCATAAGTCTTGAGAGCAACATGGAAAAGCCCTTATCCTGTGTGGCCATCAGTCTAGCATCCCTCAACTAATGCAACAAATTTCCCAACTTATCCGTGTGAAAAACAGCCACTTCTTGAGAAAAGTCGGTATGTCAGACAGTACACCAATTTAAGCATTTCCTCCAGATCGCATAAATATGAAAAGGTCAAGATGTACAAATCTCAAAAGCCAGTGTGATTCAGACATCTAAATTTAAGTCCACCTCTTTCTGAAGCAGGGCTGACTATAGTCACAAACCGCACAGTCACCAATGCTTCATCACAACGTGACTTTTGTAAGCTGGAGAGAATTGAGAAACTTGGGCTTGTCCACTAACGTTCACAACGTGCTATCTGAGGAAGGGAGACATTAAGCAGACTCTGCTGCTTTAGGGGGACATCTGAGATGCCAATAAAGGGGAAGAGAAACCTGCATGAACAGAGGTCAGCAAGTCCGTGGTGGGACACTGGGGGAAAACCACCTAGTTCAGATGGCAACCTTTACTGAATTGTAATTGTACCAATTTATTATTCTGTAATGAGAAATCAAAACTTTTTTTTAAGAAGAAAAAAAGACATAATTAAAACAGGGAAGTCATAACACTTTAGGCAATGTATCCATACTCCTGAGTACAAATAAGTAAAATCTGAGAAAGAACCTGGCCTCAGAGAGTATCAGTCACACAGAGAAAAATGAAATAAAAGGAAATTCTATCAGGGTGTCTTTCTTCTCTAAAAACTGGTGCCAGCCTCCCATATCTATCCCACATGCAAGCGCCCTATGAATTATATGCTTACAAAGTCATCAACTCAGATATGGTGGTGAAGGGCAGAGGGCCTTACAAGTATGCCAAGAGTGCTCCTGCAGTACGATATACATCTTAACATACAGCCAATGAGTAATATGAGCACTGGAACAATGGACAGGATCAACAGGGTACTTGTAACAATCGAAGAAGCCTCAACAGCCAATCTTGGAACAGATTATTTCATTTCCCAGAGTCCACAAAAAGACATTCTCCTTTTCTCTCCTGCATGCAATTCCTCTGTACCTTCAATATCTGCTTGTAATACCTGCTCTGCTCACAACCCAAAACCTGGTTCTGGAGGGTTTCCGAAACCAGCAAGTATATATTGAGGGTATGCAGATATTATAAGCAAACACTGAGGGTACAGAGATACTGCATGCAAGAAAATAAAACATTTCTTCCTTGATTTGTGTTCTGTCATCCCACTGGATCCTTGGCTTCTGAGTTCTGTTTATTGTTGAGTTCCCTCCCTAGTATGATAAGCACTGGGTGCTGTCTCAGCACTGACCACATATTAGGCAGGAGAAGGAAATGCACTCCAGAAAGCTAGATTACTAGCGGTTCACCTGCCTGGGCCAGCCAGTCAATTCAGAGAAAACACAGATCTGCCTCTAGCAAAAACGGCATTATCTCACTGTGTCTAGAAAAGCCTCCAGAATAAAGTCGACTTACTTCTTTCTCTTTGTGCAGAAAATGACAAGCACAATAGCCATTAATACTGCAATCCCGCCAACCACTACACCAATTATGACTGCCAGATCTGTGGAAAGATGAAGGCAGAGAGACATTCAATGAGATGCAACCAAAGAAGAGTCTAGTCTTGTGCTGAATCACAGTTGCTCTGATCTGCCTCACTTCTATGCTTCCAAATATATATTGGGGAAGGGGGGCATTCCAGTGCCTGGCAAACATGTTTCCTTTTAAAGACAAATAATGAGAATTACTCAGGCAAGAGTCTTTCATGCCATGTACTGAACACTTGAAATAGATGGAATTTTGAAATTTTAAATTTTGCAAAATTGTTAGAAATACATTCCATTCATGTGCACATACACACACAAATGGGGAAGGATAGAATGCAGACTATAACTCACAAGGATTTTAGGAAATAGTACTGATTTTATTGACCATTTTAAATACAATACTTGTTTAATTCTTTTTTAATATTTGTATACTCACTGTTTTTAGCTTTTAAATATTGTCTTTTAAATGTTGTAAGCTGCCTTGGGGTCCTTTTGGGGAGAAAGGGCGGGGTAAAAATATTTTAAATTAAATTAAATTAAATTAAACAAACAAACAAATGCCTATCCTCTCAGTTCTTAATAGCTGGATGGTGGCATGAAAGGAGGAAAGAGAGTGCAAGAGAGAGACACAAATTAAAAAAAACCTGTCACAGATTCTACAGCTGAAACATGCCTTCTATAAGATATTGCCTCTTTTTTCAAAGATGGCTAGACAGTCAGAGTAGATCCTCTGAAATCAGTATGACTTGAGTCAGTCATAACTAACAAGCTCTATTAATTCAATACTTTAAGTATGATTATTTCTGGATCCAGTCTCATGTTGGAATAACTCAACCGACAAGAATAACTCAACCTCACAGAGAGAATCTATATGAGTCCACTTCAGAAGGAAGTCCCGCTGAGTTCATTGGACTTACTCTTAGGTATGTGTGACTGGGATTGCAGTTTTATGGCACAGTCCTATGCCTTTTTACTTAGAAAGAAGTCCCATTAATCTGACTGTTTTTATTTCTGAGTGGACATGTGGACATGTATAGACATGCAGTAGAGGGAGTAAAAATAATATGATGGTTTCTGCCTTGCACATACAAGCATACAGAAATTACTGAAAATATGCTTAGTTTTCACAGGAAAATACTAAGCATTGTGAAAATACACAAGACAGGAGAACCTATGTTAAAGTTATCATCACGTGTCACATCAATAGCTATCCCAAGCTGCTGCCTGTACCTCAATATATTAAATCCTCTTTGATATAAAGCAGATAGAGGGAAGCAGATTCCTTTCAGATTAGTAAGATGGAAGAGAAAAAAGATACAATAATATGGAAAGAAAGCTTTCCTTATAGGGACTTTGTTGGGTATAACAAGAAAAATGGGATATCTCACCTGTTTTTTTCTGAATAAAAGTCACCATGAGTTGCATACTCAGTAACTGCTTGGCAGAGGGCTTACAGTTAGTGATGTTTATCCAGAAATGGTGTCGCATATCTAGAGTCTTTGGCAGGATCTGATCATCCCGACACACCGTCTCCTCCGCATTTGGATTCTGTTCTTTAATATTGATATAAGCCCGGCCTCTCTCACAGGTCACACCCATCCGTTCACTTAAGAAGGCTAACTGTGCGACTTGTTTTGCTGGGACGCTGATGTTCCAATACACAGACATGAAGGGAGGCATGCCTTCCAGCCAGTTAGGCGTCTGCAAGTAAACTTTGGTTTTGGAGTCCGGAGTAAGACTGAAAATACATTCTTCTGCAAAGACACAAAAAAAGCCCCACACGTGAAATGGCACTTCTGTTCTTTATGTCAACACTAGAAGACAGAATAATTACAGTAACCAGCAATGTACACAGACCTTAGAATTAGTAGTGCATGAAAATTACTATATTAAAATTAGGGATGTGAGGAGCACTCCATAAATTCTTTGTTCTTGTCAATTTAGCTGCTTCAATTTGATCGAACCCAAAGGAGGAATTTCCAAATTCCATGAGATCCCTGATCCCCCATGAAGGGATCAAGAATGCTTTTTACCCTGTCAAGGTTGCTGCAATCTGTGCAAAATGTCTCTGTGACAGTCTGCAAAACTAGGTTCCTTTCTTTTCCTTTGCTTTTCTAAAGCACATATCCACACAAAAAAGCTAGCAGAGAAGGACTGGCTAATTGTTTAAGAAGCCATATACAAGCCACCCAATGCTTCCGACTAGAGATGGGGGTACAGTGGTGCCTCGACTTACGACCGTCCCTACTTACGACCAATTCGACTTACGGACAGCTCCAGTCGCAAAATTTTTCTTCTACTTGCGACCGGAGCTTCCACTTACGAACAGAAAAAGGCAGGGGAAAACGGCAGGAAATTCAAATTGCTAACTGTAGGTGGCGAAAGAGGCTGCTTCTTTGCAGCTCTTTCGCCCTGACGGTTAGAGTGAGTGCGATCGAGGAGGGACTGCCTGGCTTCTGCTTCTCAGTAAGCGTGTGTGTGTTTGCAAGGAGGCTTGGGACTGCCTGTTAGGTAAGGTAAGGTGCTGTTTTCTGCTTTTTAAAAACTGTTCTGGGTGTTTTTGCAGCGTGGTTTTAGGCTGGGGGGTTATGTTTCTGTGCTGTGATGGGTCTTGGGGGGTTTGTTTGTTTTTTGGGTTTTTCCCCCCATTTCTGATGGGTCTTGGGGGGTTTGGTTGCTTTTTGGGGTTTTTTTCCCATTTCTGATGGGTCCTGCATGCTTCCCTTGCTTTTTCCTTTGTTTTCTTTGCATTTCCGACCTTGTCCCTCTGTTCTCTGTGCATTTCCAATCTGCTCCGTTTGTTTTCTGTGCATTTGCAATGGGTCCTGCATGCTTCCCTTGCTTTTTCCTTTGTTTTCTTTGCATTTCCGACCTTGTCCCTTTGTTCTCTGTGCATTTCCAATCTGCTCCGTTTGTTTTCTGTGCATTTGCAATGGGTCTTGCACACTTGATTGCTTTTCTTTTCCCCCCCCTTCGGCCGGAAGGGATTAATCGCGTTTCCAATGAGTCTTGCAGTGATTTGTGTGTGTGTGTGTGATTTTTTTCTTTGGCCGGAACGGATTAATGGGGTTTCAATGCATTCCTATGGGAAATGGTGCTTCGACTTACGACCATTTCGACTTACGTCCATCTTCTGGAACGGATTATGGTCGTAAGTGGAGGCACCACTGTACTTGTATACAAACATCCCCATGCAGCTGGAATTAACAAGGGTCTACTCGCACGTCTGCCACCACCGCCGGCCCCGCTCATCCTTCCAATCGCTCCCAGAGCTCCGGAGCGCCATTCTCTTTCCAGTCAGCCAGCCACTCCTGGCAGAGGGAGGGAGGACGAGTCTCCCTGCAAGGCTGCCAAGTGGCTAGCTGAGCGGCGCTCCGGAGCAATTGGAAGGAAGAGAGGGGCCGCCGTTGCCACTGGACACGTGAGTGGACAGTCTGGCCCCAGGGGCCGGACCCTCGTTAACTCCAGCTGTGCAGGATACGAATATCCCCATCTCTACTTCTGACTTTTAAAAGTGCATGTGATATGACAGCACCAACTGCAGCTTTGTACAACTTACAGAAACTGGGTAAGTTTTGTAATTTATGAAAAATCATTTTTGTTAACCAGAAAACTCTCAAGAGCACAAGAAAAGACATTGCCCTTTCAATTGGTAAGGGGAAAATGTGATTTCTCTTCCTTGCATGCAAGAAGGTGGCAAACAAGGATCTGCATCCCTAATTAGAATTCTGTGGTTGTCATTACCCAGGAAACAGTCTCTTACACTTGGCAACATCACATACTAGTAAAGGTATTATGAGATCCTATATATGTGTGTGATTCATGCAGGAAACATCCCATCTCCTACATCTAGCAATATTCTTTCTAATAATAATAATAATCTTGGAAGGGACCCTATGGATTATCAAGTCCAGCCCCTGTCAAAGAGGCACAATGGAGAAACAAACTCCCAGTGTCTGACTCTGCAGCCAGAGATCTAAACCACTGAGCTATCAACTACCAAACTGTAAGTCTCCTCTTGCATTCATCATCATTTTTTAAATATATAAACATTATTGTTGCATAGAATTCTTGAAGAAGCAGACAGGTAATGTCCAGAAAATTGAGAATTAAATGGGATGTAGGAAAAACGTTAAGCCTGCAGACAAGTATATATTTGAATGTCTCTCTCTTTCTTGCCCATAGTTTATTGCCTTCTTATCACAAAGTGTTTTAGCTCTTGTGGAACTAAGGCATTACATCTTTTAGTAGAACTCAGTTATAACACACCAAAAATGATAAATGGATTTCAACATCACAGTGTATAGGATCAGTTTGGCAGGAGGAATTTTTACCCAAACGTCAACTACCAAGGTGATGGAAAATATAAAACTTACCTTATTCTGTGAATGCAGAGAATCAAGAGAACAAATAAACTCACCTGGCATAATGGGGATGAACAACAACTGAAGATCCTGTTTCTGAGATTCATTGA
The DNA here is from genome assembly GCA_037013535.1 of Intellagama lesueurii. Classification (NCBI taxonomy): domain Eukaryota; kingdom Metazoa; phylum Chordata; class Lepidosauria; order Squamata; family Agamidae; genus Intellagama; species Intellagama lesueurii. The sequence continues at coordinate 74,668,163 of JBAJHW010000006.1, forward strand.
ACCACCTTCTCCCATATGTCTTAAGGGTTATAGTGAGATTGCCCTTCATCTGAATTTTTTCGATGGCTCCTCCAGGACAGAATAAACCAACGCTCACAGCCTTTCCCGGGGTAGTGCTATTAACAGCATAACTGTAACTTCCCATGCACATTTGATTCTGGTCTGGGATATGCTGCTTAAGTTTCAAGTTTGGAGACTTGATTTCTATGCTGACATCTTCTGGAGCCTGGATTTTCCATGTATATCTCTCAAGCAGGATTGGCAGCCGGGTCAGAGAAGAGGGCACAACCAGAGGGGAGAATTTGGGGCAGGATCTAAAATTCCAACAGGCTGTAATCAGAAAGCCACAAAATTACGGCTACAGATTCAAACCCAGATAAACAATCACCTACTCATCTCCTACATTTTCTGAAGCAGTGTGTTCCACACTGCAGACTACTTTTTAAGAATCAGGAAAGCTGAAACTGCATTTGGAGTTAGTGTTTTCTTTTCTTCATTGTGGCAATGTCAGTGATGTGTGTTTGGGGCATCAAGACTTATCCAGTAAACAGAAAGATACAAGGAACAATGTTTTCAAAAGCACAAACTAAACAACATGAATTGAAATCAAACCTAAACCTAAGCTAAAAGAACAGAAATATACATAAGGTATATGTGTAACGGGAGAAGCAAAGGTTGAAATATTTCCAAGACAAGTATATAGAGTTACTCAAATAACCAACACATTTAAAGAAGAAGGCAGAATGTGACTGGACTGGGAAAGGTGAGAGAAGAAGGACTGAAGACTGGTACAGGTGGGAGAAAGAGGGAGGAGCACAAGATACTGTAAATACAATATGATGATCAAGCTTTAAGACAGCTTTCAAAAAGGCATCCTCTTTTTAATAGAGAACCTGCAAAAGAACACTTTTTTGCCATATCTCTCCCCGAGCACTAAGATTAAAAAGCGCTGCTGAGATTTTGCCTCATCTTGGAAGCTACAGCTGTCAATCAGCAAAGTCCAGTTCTCCTCCTGCTCCCCTCCTCATCCTCATGTTCTCCTTTTGTCATACTGTTCTTCAACATTCTGGAGACAGTGTGTCTGGTTTTCCTTTACTGCACAGATCTCTAAATCAGTGGAATCTAATCCAATCCAATCCAGACCCAACTAAGACTGATCTGAACAGGACCTGATTCATATCAATCCAAATCAGTCTGGGATTCAGCCAAGATGGTTGTGTGGCCCTAGTTAATGCACCGCTGCTGAAAAATCTCCCATTGATCTCTCATCAAAATCAGTGAGCTTAGTAACAATGAGGCAAGATTTCCAATCACATGGAGTCCTGTGAATGCATTCAGCTGGACATTATGGAAACTCTTCAGTTCTTCCCTGGAAAAAAAGAGGGGCCAGGAGTGGAGGGGCAGAGCCCAAATGTGGATCACTGGCTTAATCTCTATGGCTTCAAGGTTTAACTTCTAAATCATGCCCAAACCATCAAAGTAAAATGAAGAGAAGGGGTGGGATTTTTGGATTTCTTGAACAACCTATTCTGTAATTCCCCGTTCTAAGAGTTGTACCTGATTTTCACACACATTATAGACACCTAAATGTGACTCACCTGGGAGAAAATGCCTAAACTGGAGGGCTTTGAGGCATAACTAGGCCTGGTTCTACCAAAGTTTCCTCTTTCTGCCCCACTGATAGCTGGGAGCTTTTTTTCTGAACAGAAAGCAAGGCAGAGCTAGGCCTAGCTAAGCTTCAAAGACAGTTTAGGCCTTTTCTTGCAGGTGAGCCACATTTAAGTATCTGTAAGGTGTGTGAAAGTCACGTAGAACGACAGTGGGAAATTATAGGGTAGCTATTTAAAAATTCCATTTTATCTCTAGTTTGTCAGTATTCAAGAGCAAAGTTAGAGAAAGCTAACATTAACGAACAGCTTTTGGATATTCAATTAGTACAGGAGAATACATATTCCCATAAACTACCTCCCTTCATTGCCAGGTAAGTGAACATTGGTCGTTTTCCTCATACCTATAGAATGCTCAGCAATTATCCTTATATTCTCGAGATTCAGGCACAGAAAGGTGACTTTGTAGATGAACCTTGATTCTAAGGTCACATTGTGTTTGCAGTCTTTGTTCGAATTAACACAGATCAAGCATCTGTGTTCATGTATCAAATGGGACCCAGGCTTTGAATAAATGGTAAGATTCGTGCTCCACTCTTTCCTCAGGTCAATTTCGAGGGTTACATCTGAAAATGAGGGGGAAAAATAACTTAAAAGAAATATTAATACTCCAGTCCATCTGTTATGGCACTTATTCCACGATTTAGCAAGATCTATAGAAGGATGTTCATGAAAGTCTGCTGTGACAGAATTTGAAGCAGTGCAAACTCTAAAGGCAAAGAAGGCAGAAAAAGTTACTTCCTAACCCTATCTCTCTCACAAAAAACAGTAATTCCTAGGAAAACCTAATCTTACATAACAGATTTCTGTGGAAGTAACTGAACTCAGCAAATGATTTGCATTCCAACATTGCCAGGCCTGGGTGGGGGGAATGTACCAGGAGATCATCATGCTGAAGAGTGGGTAATTTGTTACAGCATATCAGAAACTTTAGGAATCTTCTATAACCATCATCAATAGCTAGTTTTCCCAGAGGGCCACCTTGAAAATGAGGGGTGGCAGGCCAATACCATAACTGCTACCCCTAACACAGTCTTCTCACAAGTTCTGTTGCCATGGATAACCTTTCAGTCAGCACTCCTCTTTTGGATCCAGGTGGGGGGGAGGGGCAAATGACTTGGCATTTCTTAGTGGACTGGATTTGGCTTAAGGACATCCAAACTGCTGACCCCTATTCTAGTTGCTTCAGGTTGGCAACACCTTTTTAAAATACTGTGTCTACAACTAAGACATATTAGTCCAGCCATAGCCTGGATTTACATTTTGTAGAATGCAGAAAAATTGGTGATCATAGTCCAAAAAACTGCACATGCTTAGTAGTCTTAAGGTTTACCATGTACATGTAACACACATGCACACATATTCTGGAATCGCCTTTCCTGACAGATATGTGGGAGTACAACCCTTACCTTGAAAAAGTCTACTTTCCAAGGTGTTTCTCTGTATTTGGCTGGTCTACAAACTACAAAAAAGAAAAACCTAGAAAATGTGACTGAGGAAAAGCGACTGAGAAGGACGATGCCTACTTACTTCCTTCATTTTTGGGGTACTGAACAACAACATCAAAAAGCAGACTGAGGGCTCCTGGATTTCGGTCATCTTGGTCACAGCCCTGCAGAGAAAGGTTGAAACTACCAGGAATGTTGGAAGGTTGCTCCGCATCAAGTGACATCCCTTGAAACTTATTGTTTGAGTATGATGGAGGTAAACAGTAGTCTAGCCTCTCAAATTTCCGTTCACATTTTGGTTTTGAATAGTTACGGATGAAGATGTCGGCTCTTAAGTTCCCCGGAATGACAAACTGCCATGTCATGAGTTCATCTTCTGGCATCCCTAATGGGTAGTTAGCAGACATCAGGGTCGCTGAGGATTCATTTTGAAATGTGGCTTCAATAATGCATAACCCTGATTTTTTTAAAAGAGAGAAAAGAAGGGAAACAATATCAGGGACGGGAAACTTGTACACACATACCAGAGAAAAAATAACATTATGAATTTGTTGAATTTAGAGACTGGCTGCATAACAAGTTCTTCCCAACTGGCTTCTGCTAAATATAAAGCAGACCAGTCATTAGAAGCCATTGGCCCAAAGTCTGAAAAGGTACTTCAACAAAACTAATGTGAAAGAGTTAGTTGTTATTTTTTTTTAAAAAAAGGAATATATTGTTACACTGCAAGTAACATATTAGTATCAATTATTTATTACATTTGTTTAAGACAAATCCTCTCAAAATGACCCTTGGAGGTAACAAGTAAACATAATTCATTTCACAGGAAAATAACTACACTGTAATGATTTTTTTTAAAAGACCACTATCACCCTCCTGGATTCTGAAAAGAGCAGAGATGGGTAATATGTGTCCTGCATGTGGCCTCTAGGGGAATATTTGCTACCCCCAAATTCAACCCAGAGACATCTATTAAAAAACTGAGGAAGGGGAGGGAATTAAAATACACTATGTCCATTCCTGGAGGCATTTAGAACTGGGGCCTTTGGTAGTCCCTAAATATGAAGAGAAATGAAATGTGCATGTAAGGCCTTGTTTATCTTTTTTAAACGGCCAAACTCAAACACTTCCAAGTTTTGTGTGTTCTGTGGACAAAACCTGGTCCCCAAGCCCCCTGAGATCACTTGTCACCACTGTTAAAAAGTAACATGTTACAGGCCTTTAGCAAGTTGTTTACCATTCCCTTCTTCTGGGGGCGCCATGGGACTGTGCAGCCTGCCCAAGGCCACACAGGCTGGCTCTTCTCCCTGGAGGCACACTGGGGAATCAAACTCTCAACCTCTAGCTCCACAGCCAGATATCTAACTCACTGAGCTATCCAGCCAGCAAATCTATAGTATCTACCTTTTATTATGATATAATGGCCCTCCAATAAATGACAACGGAAGTGCATTAAAAACCTCCTACACTTACTTTGTATAGATGATCTACTTTCAAGCTTAAAGCCAGAGGAATTGACTTTCGAATCCCAAGGAAGTTGTAAGGTCAAGCTAAGACCCCCTTGCACCTTCACCCGAGACACAGAACCATTTCTGCAGAAATTTCCAATGTTGACTCTGTTTGTATCAAGGCGGCTGCCAATGTTGTAAAGGATGTGATCTGCACAAGTCTCTCCAGGCATAATTTGTCTTAACCACGTAGAAAACTTCAGTTCAAGTCCAACTAGCCTGTCAGCTTTAACCTCCCAAACGAAAGTCTTATTAAGGCGTGGCAATCCAGAAGGATGAAGCAAGAGCTCTCCAAAGGGGCATGGCCCTGACATACAATCTAGAAACATATAGATATGCATCACAAAAAAAGAAGAGAAAAATGAAAGGAAAGAAAAGAGAATCATCATCATAAGTGTCCATTCAAATGATGAGGTTTGTTCTTTAACTCCTGTTAAGGCTACCTGAATTGTCTACATCTTCTAACCAAGAAATGTTGTAAAGGCATCTGTGCGAACACCATGTGCACCACCATTCAGTTCTTGGGCTGCAAACTCAGTTCCATACAGCAGGTTCCCAGGCTTGGCATAGCCTATTACTTCCATTTTCACAGATGATTATTTCTGTTTTCACAGATCAGAGACAACAGAAAACAGTGTATCCAAACAAGGAATCTCGGTGAGTAGCATACGGACCCCAGGGGCCCAAGGTTCCTCAGCTCTGTGTCTTGCCTTTGTCTACTGCTCCAGAAGACAGGAAGGTATGGAGGGTTTGAGACACAGAATTCCATGGTATGCATACACTGTCATTGGGGGGAATTCTGGGTCTGACAACTTTTTACCCCACCTGTTAATAGTCTACAAATGCCGCACCCCTTTATTTAAGACTGTGAGCTTTTATTTAAGAGAGGCCAAAAAGTCAAGTTTTCCTGCCTGGGCCCAACACATGCAAGTCTTTCCAAATACACTGTAAGTAGAACTGTGAAACTGAATCAGCTTAATTAATTGAATAATCGATTAACAACTTCACTTAAACAAAGGGACTAATTGGCAGGGGTGAATGTTCTTTAAGGGCGAATTTATTGATGGGTTGAAATATTTGGGGTTTGCATAACTGCCAGAACCACAGTCCACTATCCTGTCCACCACCCAGATGACGGTGAGCATGCCTCCAGTTTCCAGAAAAGGGTGGTCAGCTGGTCATCCCTGGAGCGGCACTGTGGGGCTGGCTGTTCAGATACTGGGCTTGACTGTGTGGGTCCATGGTTGCCAAAGCACTCCTTTACTCCCTACCTCCAAATCTGGAATGATCATTTAAGACACATTTAAGCTTATGGCATTTAGCCACTGTAAACAAACATCCATGGTATTTTTAAAAGTTCACAAATCCTTTAAGAGTAGATGCTGTAAACTGGCTTACCAATGTTTTTTTCGATCACCAACACCCAATATCTCTCTGGCGTTGGGCAATCAAATACAAAATTAAAAGACTGTCCAGGAGGTATTTTCTGTTCAGTGAAAAACTGTTTTCCTCCTGCACGCAGTGCACATGTTCTTAGAAGCAGAACCTCAGGTTTTATCCTAACCGTTACGCTTTCATTGCGATGAAGGGAAATTTCAGCAGCACCTGAAACGGTTCAAGACAGACAAAAATCAGTATTGTGCAGTTCTTTCTAGAGCAGCCAACAATATTAAATAGTTGCAAATAAAAATATAGCTTTGTTAGTTCATAGAAACTGATCCTGTGAGAACTGTCGAGGTTAACTCCAATTGTAATGCCAACTAAAGAGCAGGCCCATAGAAACGAATGGGACTAGTTTGTTGACACCAAGTTAAATGCCACCAATTTCAAAGGGTTTACTCTAGTTGGGACTTAAAGGGTTTTACCTTTAATCTCTGAAGTGCTACAGGACTCTTTGTCACCATGCAGTTGGTAAAAGGAATACCACTGCACCCTTTTCCTGTACAAGGGAAGACATTTTCCTGCTCAATACTATGAAGTTGTTGTTTTTTAATTAGATCTTGAGCCTTGAAAAATAAAAATAGGACTTGGATGTAAGTATTCACCCATGCACAGAGGCACATGTTTGCACAGCATGTGTGTGAGAGAGAATGACTGATCCACTGCTACTGCCCCACCTCCATCTTATTACACTCTGTCTGGACAATCTAGAGCAGGGGTCAGGGAACTTTTTTACCTTTTACCCCCCAAAAAATTTATATAAGCCGACATTACCCCCTTGATTTGAAAGGAAGGAAATGATACAGTATTTTAATTCAAAATCTTATTGATTGAATCTATTCAAAATTACTTTGAAAGCGTCAACTTACTTGAAAACTTCAGGTTTTGGAGAAATGATGAATCAGTCTCTCTCTGAAAACCTCTGAAAGCGGCACTGGCTCCCCGCCCCCTCCCGCCTCTCAGCTGTTCGGCGCTGGGTCTCAGAGCCTTCCCGGGGCTTGCTCAGCACGGAAAAAGGCAGGGGAAAAGGGCGGGAAATTCAAAACTGGTGCTTTTCCCCTGCCTTTTTCCATGCTGGGCAAGCCCCGGGAAGCCTCTGAAAGCGGTGCTGGCCATGGGGGGGCACCCCCCCCCCCGCAGCCAGCGCTGCTTTCAGAGGTCCCCCGCCAGTCCTCCCAGCACCATCGGAGGACTGGCGGGGGACCTCTGAAAGCGGCGCTGGCTCCCCGCCCCCCCCCCCATTGATTGACTGCCTGGCCCCTTCAACAGCTGTAACCAATCAAGCAGGCTTATCTCCGATCTCTGAAAGAACAGAGGATTTACAAGTGCCCTGCTGCAACCAAGGAAGTAACAGGGAGAGGTGGCTTACAATTTGAGGTTTGGCTGCAGGGGGTGGGGGTGGGAGGGAGGGGGGTAGCTCATTACCCCCAGGATTTTCACTTTTAGCCCATTTGGGGTAATTTTCCCCTGTTTCCCGAGCTTCTTTTCCAGGGCTCCAAAGGGCTGCTGCCGAGAGAAGAAATGCCTCCTTCCCTTACATGGTTGGTAGGGCTTTTGTTAGTGCTGGCTACCAGAAGGAAGAAAAAAAATCTGTGATTCCCACTAACCTAAATGAGTGACACAATGGTTAAACTGCAGTATTGCAGTCAAGTCTCTGCTCACAATCTAACTTCAATTCTGATGGATTCAGGTAGTCGGCTCAAGGTTGAATCAGCCTTCCATCTTTCTGAGGTTGGTACAATGAGTAACCAGCTCGCTGCAGTGGGGGAGAGTGTTTCTTGCCTAATTATGTTGTAAACTGCCCAGAGTTTACAACATAGTTCTAGCACTATGTGTCAGTCAAAACAACCACCACCTGTTTTTGCAAAGCATCATCAACAATGAAGCACACAACAAGATCAGGCCTTCACTGAGAGAAATGCTAATTTTTCAGTGTAATTCTCTTGGGATTACTAAGCAGAAACCTTCCTACCTACAGGGCAGGCACCAATGAAAAAAGAACTGGAATAATTTGAAGGATGGAGAGAGGAAGGGTGATAAACAGACAGGCAAATGAGTCAATGAGGGAGCTCCTAGGAAGGAAATTTATACTAGTAAGACTAGCAATCAAGTCAAGTCCACTAAAACAAGACTAAAATCCATAGTATGCTATTCTACAAATAATGCCAATCACAACACAACTCATTTAAAGAACTGCTGCCACTACTAAATATATTCTGGGCTGTTTCAATACATACAGAACAAACTAGGGCCCCAAATGCCAAATACAGACTTCAAAAGAGGACCACTTGGCCCCTCTTAGTTGTCAGTGAAGAGAAGACGACTGGAGGAACAGCTTGTCCCTCCTCAATAGGGTTGTGCCCGAAATCTGACGGCTCTTAAGAATTACATAATTTAGGAGAACGGTTCTTCCCAAGTATTGCTGGGAACCTTGGCCAACCTCTTAAAAGGCTGCTTGTTGATGTACACATCAAAACACGTAAGCTCATATTTCCTCCCTCCCCCCTCCCCGCCGACTCCCACTAGCATTCATGTCAAAATCAGCACCAAATTAGATAAAGGTCCTTAGGCCAGGCCACAAATAAAGTTCACTTTGAACAGTACACATTTAGGGGGAAATTACTAAGAGTGCACCAAAACTATAATAAAACCTATGAGATTATCAAACTGCTTGATCTACCCTGGTCAAATAACCCACATTTTGTTCAGCAGAAAATGGTTTTGCTCAGGCAGGGACAACTTCCAGAGGACTGGCGGCCATTCCCACCCAGCACTGGACTTTGGAGAACTGCAGCTGCCTCCCTGCTCCCATTTCCCCAAATATTTTAATTTTAAAAACTAAAATAGTTTGCTTAGCCTCTAGTGACCTCCCTCCCCAAATTGGTTTGGGGTGTGGACCTCCCCGCCCCCCCAAAAAAAGGGGAAATTGCTACCATTTCCACAGAGGGCACAAGTGGACTTTGAGCAGGGGTGGAGTGTAAAGCTTTTAAATTTAAAACAATGGGAAGTAAGAGGTCTGGCACCACCCAGAGTTCCTCGTTAGTAGCATTTGAGCTCCTTGGTGTCCATGTGCAGCCAATATACACCTTGTTGATGTTGTTTAGTCGTTAAGTCGTGTCCGACTCTTCGTGACCCCACGGACCAGAGCACGCCAGGCCCTCCTGTCTTCCACTGCCTCCCGGAGTTGGGTCAAATTCATGTTGGTAGCTTCGGTGACACTGTCCAACCATCTCGTCCGTCCTCTGTCGTCCCCTTCTCCTCTTGCCCTCACACTTTCCCAACATCAGGGTCTTTTCCAGGGAGTCTTCTCTTCTCAGGAGATGGCCAAAGTATTGGAGCCTCAGCTTCAGGATCTGTCCTTCCAGTGAACACTCAGGGTTGATTTCCTTCAAAATGGATAGGTTTGTTCTCCTTGCAGTCCAGGGGACTCTCAAGAGTCTCCTCCAGTACCACAATTCAAAAGCATCAATTCTTCGGCGGTCAGCCTTCTTTATGGTCCAGCTCTCACTTCCATACATCGCTACTGGAAAAACCATAGCTTTGACGATGCGGACCTTTGTCGGCAAGGTGATGTCTCTGCTTTTTAAGACGCTGTCCAGGTTTCTCATCGCTTTCCTCCCAAGAAGCAGGGGTCTTTTAATTTCGTGGCTGCTGTCACCATCTGCAGTGATCATGGAGCCCAAGAAAGTAAAATCTGTCACTGCCTCCATATCTTCCCCTTCTATTTGCCAGGAGGTGATGGGACCAGTGGCCATGATCTTAGTTTTTTGGATGTTGAGCTTCAGACCATTTTTTGCACTCTCCTCTTTCACCCTCATTAAGAGGTTCTTTAATTCCTCCTCACTTTCTGCCATCAGAGTGGTATCATCTGCATATCTGAGGTTGTTGAGATTTCTTCCGGCAATCTTAATTCCGACTTGGGATTCCTCCAGTCCTGCCTTTCGCATTATGTATTCTGCATGTAAGTTAAATAAGCAGGGAGACAATATACAGCCTTGTCGTACTCCTTTCCCAATTTTGAACCAATCAGTTGTTCCATATCCAGTTCTAACTGTTGCTTCCTGTCCCACATATAGATTTCTCAGGAGATAGATAAGGTGGTCAGGCACCCCCATTTCTTTAAGAACTTGCCATAGTTTGCTGTGGTCCACACAGTCAAAGGCTTTTGTGTAGTCAATGAAGCAGAAGTAGATGTTTTTCTGGAACTCTCTGGCTTTCTCCATAATCCAGCGCATGTCAGCAATTTGGTCTCTAGTTCACTGGCCACTGCTGAGTTTTCCAAACTTGCTGGCATATTGAGTGTAGCACCTTAACAGCGTCATCTTTTAAGATTTTAAATAGTTCAACTGGAATGCCATCACCTCCACTGGCCTTGTTGTTAGCCATGCTTTCTAAGGCCCACTTGACTTCACTCTCCAGGAAGTCTGGCTCAAGGTCAGCAACCACACTATTTGGGTTGTCCGGGACATCCAGATCTTTCTGGTATAATTCCTCTGTGTATTCTTGCCACCTCTTCTTGATGTCTTCTGCTTCTGTGAGGTCCCCACCATTTTTGTCCTTTATCATGTCCATCTTTGCACTAAATGGTCCTTTAATATCTCCAATTTTCTTGAACAGATCTCTGGTTTTTTCCCTTTCTATTATTTTCCTCTATATCTTTGCACTGTTCATTTAAGAAGGCCCTCTTGTCTCTCCTTGCTATTCTTTGAAGTCTTCAATCAATTTTCTGTAACTTTCCCTATCTCCCTTGCATTTGGTTTCCCTTCTCTTCTCTGCTATTTGTAAGGCCTCGTTGGACAGCCACTTTGCTTTCTTGCCTTGCCTTTTCTTTGGGATGGTTTTTGTTGCTGCCTCCTGCACAATGTTACGAGCCTCCATCCATAGTTCTTCAGGCACTCTGTCCACCAAATCTAGTTCCTTAAATCTGTTCTTCACTTCCACTGTGTATTCATAAGGGATTTGGTTTAGATTATACCTGACTAGCCCAGTGGTTTTTCCTACTTTCTTCAGTTTAAGCTTGAATTTTGCTTTAAGAAGCTGATGATCAGAGCCACAATCAGCTCCAGGTCTTGTTTTTGCTGACTGTATAGAGCTTCTCCATCTTTGGCTGCAGAGAACATAATCTATCTGATTTCGGCATTGCCCATCTGGTGATGTCCACGTGTAGAGTCGCCTCTTGTGTTGTTGGAAAAGAGTGTTTGTGATGACCAGCTTGTTCTCTTGACAAAACTCTATTAGCCTTCGCCCTGCTTCGTTTTGAACCCCAAGGCCAAACTTACCTGTTGTTCCTTTTATCTCTTGACTCTTTAGCATTCCAGTCCCTTATAATGAGAAGAACATATTTCTTTGGTGTCAGTTCTAGAAGGTGTTGTTAGTCTTCATAGAATTGGTCAATTTCAGCCTCTTCAGCATTGGTGGTTGGTGCATAAACTTGGATTACTGTGATGTTGAAAGGTCTGCCTTGGATTCGTACTGAAATCATTCTATCATTTTAGAGATTGTATCCCAGGACAGCTTTTCCCACTCTTTTGTTGACTATGAGGGCTACTCCATTTCTTCTACGGGATTCTTGCCCACAATAGTAGATATGATAATTGTCTGAATTGAATTCGCCCATTCCCGTCCATTTTAGTTCACTGACACCCAGGATGTCAATGTTTATTCTTGCCATCTCCTGTTTGACCACATCCAGATTACCAAGGTTCATAGATCTTACATTCCAGGTTCCTATGCAGTATTTTTCTTTGCAGCATCGGACTTTCCTTTCACTTCCAGGCACGTCCGCAGCTGAGCGTCCTTTCGGCTTTGGCCCAACCACTTCATTAGCTCTGGAGCTACTTGTACTTGTCCTCCGCTCTTCCTCAGTAGCATGTTGGACTCCTTCCGACCTGCCCCTGGTTTAAGTGACAGAAAATTGTCCCACTTAATTATCTAACCAGGAGGAGTTTGTTGTTTTAAAACTTCTCTTCTTTTCTTTTTTTGCAACTTATTACAACAGTCAATGACATAAACATTATTAAACACATGATTTTCTTCTAGGAATGTGAGCAACAGCTTATTTTTCATAACAAGGGAGTTCACAGTTCCTTTTGTTCTTAATCAGAAATCTACACAGGGGAGTTCCAAAATGTGCAAGTCTATTTTAAGTTTTGTTGATTAGTTAAATCAGTCCAATATTCTGAATTTACTGACAACTATAAGCAAGACGCTTTAGCTTTACCATCTGCAATCCATTCCAGACTGGATAGCACGGATAGCATGGGGCCTAGTGCAGCTTGCTTTAGAAGAGGAGAAAATTCTGTGGCTTTAAAATGCTCTGTCTTCAGTGACAAATATAATGGATCTACAGAACATGAAGGGGAATCTACGGCTCCCCAAATGTTCTGGAATAAATTGCCAACAATCTCTTAGGGCATGTCTGAAAAGAACTACAGCTCAATGTAATGGAGAACCAAAGGCTTCCCACCCCTGCTGTAAAAGAAATTGCACAAAAGGTATATTTAGACATCAGCACACTGCATGACACATTGTTCTCAGAGAAATTGAGTTTTGAACATTATTGCCATAATGGCACATTTAGCATCACAACCCAATGCTTGATTTTTGGCTGAAGCTCTTCGCAATGGCTTCCAAGGGACACCAGGTACAGAAACTCTTGGAGAAATACTAGTTGCTTTGTACCTTATCCATCCAGTCTAGCAAACAAAATGCATACGTTTCTTTGGAATTCAGCCTGTGTCTTCCAGACTGCCTTGTATCAAGTTTCCCACGTTGCCTACACATCTCTGGCCACACAGTCTACAATGAACTTACTGGCCACTTTAAGAGGAAATAAGGAACAACATGTGTACTGGCATGTTGGAATATATGAGTGGCTTATAATTAAAGGGAGAGATATCCTGAACAGCCTCATGGAGTCAAGGATGTGGAGAAGGCCAAGTATACTACCAGAGCCAGAAAATGCTATACAGGAAATAACTCCCCCCCCCCCCACATTTTGTACCTGTTATTAAGAGTTTAACATATATATGTTACTATAGGCAGTATTACTGATTGTATGGAGTTTGTTTTTAGTTGCATTAGTTCTATTCTGTACCTCCCCCCCCCCCATTTTTGTTACAGAGGGAAGAGTAGCCTGCTTCCATGATCACCTAAACAATATTCTAAAAGCAGAGATCTACAAAGACTGAGGTTGAGAGTTGGAAACATCAGCAAATACCCCTACTCTCCAATCCGTACAACCACAGCATAAGCAACTATCTTAACATACTCATCTTTGAAGCTCAAAAGACTTAGAAGAAAGCAAACATAACATTCAGTTTATCAGCTTGGTTTTCAAGTACAGCAATAGCCGTATGATTCATGATGAAGTGTTGCTTTTAAAAAAAACCACTATGTTTCCCTCTGCATGTATCCTTGTTAGGATTACAAGAAATGCACATTGTGCTTATAAGGAGGGAATTTCTTTGGGTTACAAATCATCAGTTTGGTATGATGACACACTAGACGATGATGAAGTGATGGAGGCACACAGCTCAGCTTTCCCAAGGCAAGCCTACCCCCTTTCTCATTCAAGGGGCAGACATGGAAACAAATACTGAGAAAGACAGAAGCGCTTGCACTCACCCAAGAAGTTACCCCTTCTCTCCGTTTTAAAATTATTTTTACTGCTTACATTCATTCATTCATTTATTCATTCATTCAACTTGTATACTGCATTGATTAGTGATAAACACCACTGTGGCCTGTTTACATCCAGAGTAAACAAACATAAAGTAAAATCATAAATACAGTAAGAAACACAACCACATAATCAATAACGCCACCATCAAATAAATCAGTGGATACCAGTGAATCAGTGAATACAAATAAATCAGTGAATTTATTATTTTTATCAGTAACATTCTGCGTAAGGCAGAATGTTACTGATAAAAATAATAGTGAGCTCAAGGCACAGTATATGGCTTTGTAATGGTGTGAAACAGATCAAGGCAGAGAAAGTGACCAGTCCACGGTCACAGAGTAAGTTTTATGGCTCAGTAGGGACAAGAACCCAGATATCTTAAGTTGCAGTCAAACTTTTTAATCAGCCTGTCACACTGGGTTTTTTTTGTTTTTTTTCTGGAAATGACCAAGAACCCTTTGGGTCCTCTTAAGAATGGATTAGTATTCTTCCACTCATAAGGGTCAAGCTCAGGGTTCAGTAGCAGGGTGTTCTCCTCGTCTCATACCCCCGTCTCAAAATGGTCTCCCTCTCCTCGCAGAGGGGTCCACGGCCCATTAAGTAGCCCTTCTTCTGGGCTTCTTCTAGACGCCATAGTCGCCGCTCTCTCTCCTCTCTATCTACTACCTCCTTTTGTTCTCTGAGTCGTCTGCGCCACTCTCGGGCCTCCGACTCTCCCCAATAGGAAGGGCGCTGCGGTAGACCCCCTTCTCCGCCGGTAATCCGCTTCTTCGCGGGGGACTCGTACCTTCTCCCATTTACCGGTCCAAGGGTCCTCTACCCATATCATTTCCCAACCCCCTGGTATTATGTCTACCTCCCCTTTTATATCTCCCATTCCCACCTCTACGATGGACCTCCCTCTTTCCTCTCTTCCCGCCAAATCATTCCCCGTCTGAGTGGCCACCGTCATCCTTGACAGTTCCCGCTCTAAATCCAGGGTATCCACTCCCTTCTGTCTAGTCTCGACGGGTGATGCAGGGGGGTCTGTTTGTGCCTCTTGTTCCTTTTTGAGGGAGGACGACACTCCGGCGAGAGCTTCTACCCTCTCGCCTCGGTTCTCACAGAGATGCACTGCATTCTTTCTTGCTATGTAACATTCTTTCTTTCTCTTAACTTACAATTTTTCTACCACAACTGGAATTCATCACTTCTTATTGAAACCTGCACTAGCAATCACCGAAAGAGACAAAATCAATTGCTTATGATTTAAGAGCCTTCTGTCCAATCCAGACAATTTTGTCTCTATTTTGGGCCTAAACATGCCTATCCTCCTTTTATTAATGCTTTATAAACCCCAGCAACATAAGATTCAATCATATTCACAATTCTAAGTATGAACAACATAATACCACATATAGGGAAAGGTAAAGTTCACCTCCAATCAAGGTCTATTTATGAGAATATAAGTACTGTGAGAATTATTTTATTTCTATTTCTGGCAGTAGAAGGCTGTAATCAGACAAAAAGTGCAAGTCTGTAGCCTGTTCCTTTTTAGAACAAAGCAAGACAGAGTAGAATGCTATTTAACTCCTTCTCCTTCAGCATCTTTCTGTTATACCTCACCCCCCCCCCCATGTGCCATCTGCTTACATGTGGAAAATATGAATGTCGGGGATCAACTGAGCAGGATGACATCTGACTTCTTGAATCTCTGAGTCCCCCAACTCTGAGTTCAACTAATGACTGCATCTGAATCACATCTCTCCTGTGGAAAATTCCAGATCATCACAGATAACTTCTGGAGGTCCTGGGGGCATATGCTTGAATGTCAAGCACGCCTCTCCACATCCCAAAAAATGATCTTTGGTTACTTAAAAAGTACATGTCACTCTTGATGACATGAGGGTGGGGCAAGGACAATTTCACTATGTTTTTTTGCCAGGAAGGACATTTCTCAAAACCAGAAGTGACTTTAAAAGTACAGATTTGATCGTAACATTTGGTCCATTTCAATTTTTATTTGTACTATTCTTCTCTTTCCACAAAGAAGCCCAGAAAAACTGACAAGAGCAATACAACTGTGAACAACTCTAAGAACAAGATGGCCTAGTGGCTGTGATGAATGACTTCTCCCTCAATTATTCTGGCACCACCTATCAGTTCTTCCTAGCCCTTTTAACAGACAAATTAGAACATGTTATTTTTATTCAACAGGGGAGAACCATGTGGCTTTAGGTCATCGAAGAAATTTTCCTGCCTGAGGCCAAGAATAAAATCTTGCCTCTCCACTATTCCATGCACTGAAGTTGCCCTGAGTGATTATAGTACGACATGACATGGCTGAGTAGAATAGGGCAGAGTAGAGTATATACTTATTGTGATAGTTGAAACTGACTTGAAAACTAGCAATAGGACAGCTTCATCTGCTATACCTGATGGCAAGTAGATAGCCTTAGAATAACCTTAGAACTGCAGAGCTGGAAGGCACTCTATGGATCATCAACTCCACCCCCTGTCAAGGAGGCACAGTGGGAAATCGAACTCCCAACCTCTGACTTCGCAGCCAGAGACCTAAACCACTGAGCCATAGCATCCATTGCTCTGTCCGCCAACATCCCTAATCAATGTCCTCTTGGAATCTCTAACTGAAACAGCTGACTCACTTTCCCCATTGGTAGGTCTGGCCCTGCAATTACAGTTAGGTCTCCAGTCATGCCCAAGCACACAACCTCTGAGGCAATATGCATGATTAACACTTTGGCTTTGATGTCAAGACATCAATGCTTCCAGCTCTCATGGCAGCTGTCCACATTGCTTCTTCCATGTGTCCCAGCATCTTCAGCTTGCCCTGACTCACAGGCAAGCTGCTCCCTGTGTGTTCCAGTCAAGGCTGGAGACAGAGCCAAAGCAGACTATGGTACTTTCAGCTGTTGTTGCTGTTTGTCCCAATGTGCACTGCTAGGTGCGATCTGATACCTGCACTCCTGTAAGGGATTGGTTAATTCTGTATAGACACACCATCCTGAGATTTAGATGTAGATTTAAACTTCTGAAGAACGGTTCTGGAGAACTCTAAAGCTTGCACACTTCTGCCTTCCTCCTTGACTGTAGAATATATAATAATTACTTAAGAATTAATAGTATGAACATCTTTCACATCTAGGAGCTGGTAGATATGCTTCTTGCTATTGGGCTGGATCTTCCGAAGGACTGGCCAGAAAAGAGTCGGCACAAATTGACAGTCCCACCCCATGAAGCCCCTGAAAATCTTTTGCTGGGAGTCAGAAGGACCTGGTGAATAGGGTGAGCAATAGTGGAGGAACTGGGGATGGGACCGCCCCAAACAAGGGAAAACCAAAAGTTTTGCTCATATTAGTGCAATTCCCACTCCCCTCCCCCGTTTCAGAGTCTACCATGGGTGGTCACATGAAAAAGGTGAACGAGGATTATGGTATGAACAGTATAATTCCCTCTTTGACATGACTATGAAAGGTACAAGAGCCCTGTCCTCTTCCTCATGGGGCCATTTGTTCTTGCTATGGGCTGTCAAGTTACCCTCAATTTACGGCAACCCCATAAATGAGCAATCTCCAAAATGTCCTTTCCTCAGCCGCCCTGCCCAGCTCTTGGTAAACTCAAGCCTGTGGTTCTTTTAGGGAGTCAATCCATCCTGTATTCGGTCTTCCTCTTTTCCTGCTACCTTCCACCTTTCCCAGCATTATTGTCTTTTTCAGAGAATCCTGTCTTCTCATGATGTGCCCCAAAGCAGGACCTCAGTTTCATCACTTTTGCCTCCAGAGATAGTTCAGGCTTGATTTAATCTAGGATTCACTGGTTTGTCTTTCTGGCAGTTCAGGGTATCCACAAAGCTCTCCTCCAACTTCAAAGAAGAATTTGGGCAACAGAAGGCCAAGATTAAAATCAATGGTCAAGTAACTGAAAATATTCAAATTGAACAAGGCATAAGGCAGGGCTGCCCACTTTCTCCGTTATTATTTATTCTAACATTAGAAATTCTAAACAGACAAATAAGAGGGAATGCTGGAATTAAGGGTCTCAGAATCAGGGGAGAAAAATTTAAGCTGCACGCATATGCTGATGATTTAGCAATAATACTAGAAACCCCTCTGGACAGTTTAGAAGAATTAGTGAGAACTATAGAAGAATTCGGAGCTGTTGCAGGCCTTAAAATAAACTATCAAAAAACAAAATTCATGACTAAAAACATAAAGAAAGAAGACGTGGAAAAACTGGCAATGAAAACTAATTTCGAGGAGGTACAGAAAGAGAAATATCTAGGAGTTATCATTACAAAAAAACCAAGTAATTTGATGAAAGAAAATTATCTTACAACACAGAAGGAAATTCAGAAAGACCTGGAAGAATGGAATTAGCTACAAACCTCTATGATAGGAAGAATCTCGACAATAAAGATGATGATATTACCAAAACTGTTATTTTTATTTCAAAATTTACCAATTTTATTAAATTATAAATACTTCAAGGATCTGGACAGCATGACTTCGAAATTTGTATGGAAGGCCAAGAAACCAAGAATAAAACTTAGAATATTGCAAGACTTAAAAGAAAGAGGTGGTCTAGGACTACCGAATTGGCTATTATATTATAAGGCACAGTTCCCCAACCCCCGGTCCGCGGCCTGGCGCCGGTCCGTGGGCTTGCCGGAACTGGGCCGTGGACACGAGTCTCCGCCCCCCCGCCCAGGGGGGCGTGTCACGCTTGCGGGTGGGCATGTCGCACTCCTAACCGTTCCCCCAGCACCCCTCGCAGTGCCTCTTCCCTGCGGGGAAGCTGCTGCGGGGCAGCCCGCCTGGGAAGCGGCAACGGCCAGCCACCGGGCTTGGCAGCGCCCCACCCAGGGCAAGCGGCCCGGGCAAGAGCGCGCGCGTGATCCTGCTGTTTCCTGCCCGGCTGACTCTTCCCGGGCAGGAAAGGTGGGCCGGGGCGGGCCGCACCGGGCGCTGCTGCTCATCTGCTTCCGAGGTTCCAGGAGGGTGGCTTCCCCGCCGCATCCCCCAAGTGCAGCTCGCCTTCCGGGGCCTCTCGTCAGAGCCTCGCTCCCGCCCTTGCAGCGGCGGCTCCGTCGCTCATGGCAGCCCTGCCCAGCAGCCCTTGCCTCCTCCTTCTCCGGCAGGGAAAGCATCCCCCGCTGCCGGAGCCCCACTTCCTTTTCCCCTTGTTGGCTCGTCTTGGCCTGCCTGTTTCTCTCCTCCCATCCCGTGAGGCACCCGGACTCCCGCCAGGTAGGAGCCCTTAGCCGCCTCCACCCAGCAGCCCTTGGCTCCCCCCCCCCCAGGCTGGCCAGAAGTTTCCAAAGAAGGCAGTGCTGCACACCAGGAGGGCTCGCTGCCCTGCCCTTCTGGCCAGCCCGGGGAGGGGGGGAGCCAAGGGCTGCTGGGTGGGGCGGCTAAGGGCTCCTACCCGGCGGGAGTCCGGGTGCCCCCATGGGAAGGGAGGAGAGGGGAGAGAAACAGGCAGGGAAGGGGCTACTTCCAGCTACTGCTGGAGCCCTGACCCGGGGGCGGGTGAACGGGCGGCGGGAGCAGAGACAGGACCAAAGAGAACGAGCCTCTTGTGAAACAAGAGCAGACAAACAAGCAAACAAAAACTCACCACCATTGCCAGCAGCAGGACTCCGCTTTCCTTCCTTTCCCCACCCTGACCCCGGCCCGGCCCCACTGCCAGAGGAAATAGGTGGGTAAGCTGTGCTGGCTTGGCAAGGAGGAGGGCGTGGGTGGAGAAGACCTCTTACCATTGCCCCTTTCAGGGGGTCATTTCCCCTCCTCCCCCCGTGCATTAAATGTTTTTGGGGGCAGGTGGGTTGGTTTGCCTCATCCTGGGGAAAAGCAAGCCCGTGTTGAGATAGTGCCCCGAGCGGGGAGGGGGAGAAAGTGTTGTGGCAGGGGAAGGAGCAGCCTGATGGAGGAAACAACGTGGCATGATGCCCTTCCCCTCTCCTCTCCACCTTTGCTGCTGTTGCTCGTGTTTTTTGGTTCGGGGAGAAGGTGCTTCCTAGTGGGTGGAGTGGGGGCTGACTGCTGCCGGCATGCATGTATATTTAGGCTCCGGGCTGCAGCAGCAGCTGTGCACTTGCCCTGGGCAACCTCTTGCCGCCGCCGACCTTCTCCTCTCGCCTTCCCTCCTCTCTGCTCCCTCCCTCCCTCTGGCCGAGGCCTGGCTGAGGCAATGTCTGCCTGGAAGAGGTGGAGTTCTGGGGGAAAGGCGAGGAGGAGCTCTGGGTCCGGAAAGTAGGGCTGGCGGAGGCCCAAGAGAACCTGCAGAGGTGCCAAAGAGTAAACATTTCTCTCCCCCCCCCCCCACTTCCCACACGCTTTCTGCTAAGTAATTCCAGCTGGAGGGAGAGTCCCCTCCTGACTTTCTTATCAAGCAGGAGGAGGAGGAGGAGGGCAGGAAGGATGCCACCCTCTCCTTTTGTGTCTCACCCCAAGTGGCGCATGCTTGTACGTGTGGAGAAAGAGGAGGGGAGTGACAGGAATCGACCACATAAGGAAGGGATGGTGCTATTTAGTGGGAAACCTAAACTTTGTGTCCTCTGGCACAGCTTCGTGACACACCCCTCTGCAAGCGCGACATGCCCACCTGCAAGCGTGACACGCCCACCCGTGAGCGCGGGGGTGCCCCACCCCCCAACCGGTCTGCGCACGGAGCCTGTACCCCCCCCAAAACGGTCTGCGGACCAAACAACATTGGGGGCCGCTGTTATAAGGCATGTGCCATGGTCTGGATAAAAGAATGGATAACACTAGAAAATAAAAGATTATTGAAATTGGAGGGTCATGATCTAAAAATGGGTTGGCATGCATATGTGTGGTATGGGAAATACAAAGAACAATCACATTTTGCAGAACATATTCTGAGGAAGGCGCTCTGCTTAGTATGGCAAAAATTTCAAACACAAACCTACAAGAAAATTCCAATATGGGTAGCACCAATAGAAGCATTCACTTTGAAAGTATTGAATCAGAAGGGAGCGTTACTCACATATAAAGACTTATTAACTAAAGATCAGAATATAAAAGAGAAACAAGATCTAGAGAAACTGGGTCTAGCTACAGATTGGTGGTCAATGTTGAAATTAGAATCAAGATATAAAAAGGATAAAACTATGAGCTTTTTTGAGGGGAAAGTCCAGGTGGATGAATTATGGATTTACACTAATGAGAAAATAATTTTAAAAATGTATACATACTTATTGGAATACGACTTGGAGGATGAGAGGGTGAAGGAGACGATGGTAAAATGGGCACAAAATTTTGGGTACAATATTGATATTGACGAATGGACAAAGATGTGGAAAGAGAATCATAAAATGATTAAGTCAGTGAATCTTAGAGAAAACGTCCTTAAAATGTTTCATAGATGGCATTTTACCCCTGTAAGATTGGCAAAAATGTCAGAAGGTAACAGTAATGTTTGTTGTATGTGTAAAAAAAAATACAGGGACTTATTATCATATGTGGTGGTCGTGTGAAAAAGCAAAAAGAAATTTGGATACAGGTTTGGGAAATGGTAAAAGAGATTGTTCAACAAAAAATAAATTTTAAACCTGAAATGTTATTATTAAATATAATGCCAGAAATTATTGACAAGAAAATAAAATATAGTCTACTGTATATATTCACAGCAGCTAGGTTACTCTGGGCCCAAAAATGGAAGAATGAAGAGACACCAACGATGGATGAGCTATTAAAGAAGCTATTGGACATTGCAGAACTAGACATGCTTTCAGAGGCACTACGGGATCAAGCAAGAGACTTTGTAAAGCAAAGCTGGAAGCTGATATATAACTGGACCCAGAAAAAGACAGGAACTTAGGGGGGAAATTAGTCTATAGCGAATCAGTGCTCACCGGAATCCCCTTGAAGATATTTCGATGACCAGACGACGGTGAAATCTCTGATCCTTAGGGGAAGGAAGGATGCTTAGCTGTGTTCTTTTTTTTTCCCTGTCTGTTTTGTTTGTTTTGTTAATTATCTGTTAGATTGTTAATGTTTTTAAGTTTGTATGTTTAGATATGAATAAAATGGTTTAAAAAAAGAAGAATTTGGGGTGGGGAGGGTCACATGGCTGTTACAGGACAGAGTCGAAAAGATTCAGTGCTACTTTTTTTAATTAAAGGCATTTTATGATCTGCATAATTTATATAATTTTATTCACATTTTCATTGTGTCATCAAGAAGATGTGTGGTACATCTAGACACCAGCGAAGCTAACTTTAACTTTACTCCAGGCATTAGCACTACAACATAGAATATGCAGAATGTATCTGGATAGCCATTTTTTAAAAAGTATACATGGATCTTAAATCACATACCTCAGTTTTTAAAAACTGTTGGCACTCCCAGCAAAGCATGCCCAGTAAAAAAAATGCCATGAGACATTTGGCAGAGAGAAGGGTAGCAAATTAACAAACTGAAAGTAGCCGAACCCTCCTGACAAATGCTAAGGAAATGATTACAACATTTGAATCACTTTCATAGTTCATTCCACAACATCAAACGTGGGAAGAATATTGTGAAACCTTGCACGTACGCACATACACACACTTCCCAATGAAATTAATAGAAGTCAAGAAATAATAACTACTGGAGTTGTTGAAAGTGTCATTTTAATTCAGCATCCAGCCAAACTGACAAAAGCAGTTATAGCTGTCCTGGCCATAAAAACAAATACAGAATCCCTACAGATTAATAATACCTTTACAAGGCAAAACAAAGGAACTCTTTACAATGGAAGTCTCCATTAAAGAAATGTAACAGTATGTAACAGATTTAGTAGCAAAACTGTTTTATAGCTGTCACTGTGGTACAAGCATGAACAAGTTAAGGCAAAGCAGGAGGTGGAGAGGCATGAGGTAGACTGATCACTATTACAGGCAACAAATCACAGGAGCTTTTAATTATGAAAGCAATAATTAAACAGCTTGTATCAGCCATTGGACTTATACAAACTATCACAGAAGGGAACAAAATGAACTTTAATGCTCTATTTATATATTTAATGTTTAACTTCAATGGCTTATTACATCAAGAAAAAAATGAAACAGGCCGTTTGGGAAATGGACATTCAAAAAACCAACGTACTAATGATGTTCAGTTGCAACATCAATATCAGGACAACCCTTTATTTAGTTGTTATTCTTAAGCATGCAGAGTCCATATTGTTTAGTAGCTAATATGGGTATTTTTGCCTTTTATGATGTTAAACTATGATGATAAATCAGGTTTTCAAAATGCAAATACCTCCTCTATGTAGAGGGGGAAGGAGAGAACTGTAATGGACAATAACATATTCAGCATTTATGTGTGTGGTATTTGTGCTGTGGAAGCTGCAGGATCAATCTGACAACATACCAGTTGTGTGCCTGGTTGCACATGACGAGGACCTCATGAGATTTCCTCAGCAGCTTTCATAGCTGGAGCTGCCTACACATCTAAATACTGAATAGGATATTGGCCAATGTTAGTCACAGATCCATTCCCAGAACCAAGTCAAAATTTCACAATTTCACAATACTTTGGCTAATCAGAGTCTAACCCACCCCATGATTTATATTAGACTAACTGTGCAAAGAGGATTTTAGAAAGAAGAACTTTAGTTGCTTCGCAGCTGCACACAAGCAAGGAAGTATGGATCTAAGCTGTACATGTGTGAAGTTCAGTTTGAATCCAGGGTCTTGTTTCAGAGTCCCAGGACAGCTGAGCACAGCATCACAGCCAGCCTGCAGAAAGTAGTTAACCATTTCATTTTCTGCTATGTCCTCTTCTAGCGCTTTCTCCTGGGACGGTGCAAACTCCCCATGACACTAATAAAGGATCTTCTCCCTGCCAAACAAGAACACCTAACAAGCAGTGGTGACTGGTGTCCAGTGTGATTGGTATAAGTAGAAGGCATTCACAGTGTTCTGGAGTCTGGGAGAACTAGGCACAGAAATTAATACACACAAACACAGAGGCAGATTGGTAGGCATACACCCAGATACAGTCCAGGAAGAGAAAAGAAGTGGCCCCAACCCTCCACCTTCAGTATGGAGGGAGTCAGAGTTGACTCAGTGGAGATACCACAAGACTGAGATGAGATAGAGCCCCATTTGCTGTAACAACATGCCACTGATGTTTTTTGGAAGTGGCTTCCTCAGGAACTGCAACTCTCCCCATGCCTGCTGTGGTCCCATTAATCTCCGTTTCCCTGCCTCCCCACTACAGCAGCTATAATTTCCATTTTAAAAGGCCTGCAGATGCCAAGAAGTGTTTGCCTCAAAGAGCTACACAGACCTCAGTATACAAGCCGGCACAGACCTGACATAGAGATTTCCAAGAGTGGGTGAAATGAGATGAAAATACAAATGAAATGCAAATCTTCACCCTTGGGTGAAGAAGTAGCTCCAGTATTTTTCATATACTAGGAAGAATCTCTTCTGTGCAGTGCTTAATATGCAACACATACAAAAAGCAAGGACATAACAGAAGACAAGGAAGTTATCAGCCTGACCCAAACAAAGAAGCCAGGGCAAGGGTTTATGTTTACTCTGGTAAACAAAGCCTTTGCAAACATTCAGATACTAAGCTTTTCTTCCAACTAATTCCTTCCATCAGAAAAAAAAACGGAGCAGGCACTCTTCTTACACTGTGTACCTTGCATCAAA
The DNA here is from genome assembly GCA_037013535.1 of Intellagama lesueurii. Taxonomy (NCBI): domain Eukaryota; kingdom Metazoa; phylum Chordata; class Lepidosauria; order Squamata; family Agamidae; genus Intellagama; species Intellagama lesueurii. Next base: position 74,692,579 of record JBAJHW010000006.1, read on the forward strand.
CTGGTTAGGTGCTCTTTGTACGTGAAAGAAAGGCTGTGGGAGGGACTTTTCTCTCAGTTCTTCCTGCAGTAGGCTTTTACAACAACCTTCCTCAACCTTTTGCCCTCTGGCTATCTCACATTACAGATCTCACCATATCCAGCAGGCAGAGTTATCAGAATTGTCCAACATGTTGGGAGGGCACAAGGTCGGGGAAGGCAGCCGCTACATTTTCAAAGCCAGTGTTGCAACCACATGTTGTGGTTTGGAGACACTGCAGTCCAAAACCATCTAGAGAGCCACTGGTCTTCACCTCTGGCATAAAGAAATGAGATATCCTGTTTTAAAATAAGTTACAGTGGTGCCCCTTACATGTCTCTTAAAAAAAGTATGCCTACCAAGTTCCATTTGGCTCAATCCAAGTATACCATAGCAAGGAAGGAGATACTCAGTGTGGTGTGTAGTGGATAGAGTGGTGTAGTGCAGTGGTCCCCAACCTTTTTTAATGCCAGGGACTGGTTTTGTTGAAGACCATTCTTCCAAGGACCGGCATCCGTGAAAGGGGGGGGGGGCGTGGGGGGCGGGTGTCCGTGAGTGGGGGTACCACTAGGGGGAGAAAAATTTTTTTAACCTAAGATGACTTAGGTTAAAAAAAGGGCAGGAAAGGAGAGAGGGAGGGAACAATGGGGAAAAGAGGAAAGAAAGAAGGTCATCACTGGGGCACACAGACCCCTCAGACCCCAGCAGCCACCAGAAGAAACCTTTGGAAAACCGTTTCTGATTTTAAAAGCAAAAGACTAAACGGAGCAGATTAGAAATGCAAAGAGAACGAAGCAAAAAAGCAAGAGAAGTATGCATGAACCATTGCAAAAACAAACGGAGCAGAACAGAAATGCAAAGAGAACAAAGCAAAAAAGCAAGAGAAGCATGCATGAACCATTGCAAAAACAAACAGAGCAGATCAGAAATGCAAAGAGAACAAAGCAAAAAAGCAAGGGAAGCATGCATGAACCATTGCAAAAGCACAGAAAACAAACGGAGCAGATTAGAAATGCAAAGAGAATGAAGCAAAAAAGCAAGAGAAGTATGCATGAACCATTGCAAAAACAAAGAGAACAAAGCAAAAAGCATGCAAGACACATCAAAAATAGGGGGAAAACCCCCAAAAAGCAACCAAACCCCCCCAAGACCCATCAGAAATAGGGGGGGGGGAACCAAAAAACCAAACAAATTCCCCAAGACCCATCAGAAATGGGGAAAAACACTCCAAAAAGGAACCAAACCTACCAATTCCTTCCATCAGAAAAAAAAAACGGAGCAGGCACTCTTCTTACACATCAACCGGGGGTTGATGACCTCCGGTGTAGTGGATAGAATTCTCATGAGTGAATTACTTGTAAGGATACATTGATATAGCTGAAGTTGGAATGATTACAATGTTATGGACACCAGTTAAATTATGTACCTCTATGTACTGGAAAAAGAAACTAGTGCTTCCTCTTTTTTGTTAGTTCAATGGGAGTTAGGATATGGCTACAATGCACACACTAATGCACCAAGTGTAAGCTCATAAAAAGGAACATATGAAAATTCTGATGAGGAAATGGTGGATATCTGATAAGATTCAGAACAACAAATTTGTTCTGAATGATTATACCTTGCTTTTTGTTATGTCGCAGGGAGGATGCACAGAACTCTGGTAACTTACTAAATGAAATATTAGGATGCATAATAAATTGTGTGTATTTCGTCTTTCTCGTGTTTCTTAGACCTTTTTCTGTATTTCTAGAAGCCAGAAGTAGAACAACACAAGATGTTACTTTTATATTCAAACAAATACTTGGAACATATTTGTGTTGGAATAAACATCCTGAAACTGGAAGCCCAGTAACATGTTACTTCGTATGCAGTGTTTACATTTGGGGGTGGGGGGTGGGAAATGAAGACACTGAAAACAGTTGTATCCAAATACGGTTGAGCAACACTAACTCTAATTCCTGGAATGCTGCTCAAACAGAGTAAAGTGACAGCAGTTTCATCCATTTGGAGATGATGTCACTGAAGAGACTGCCACTGTAACTGCAGTCCTGCACACACAGACCTAGGAATCTAACTTACTGAATTCTGTAGGAATCAACGAGTAGACACTCATAGGATGGAACTGTGAAGATGTCAATATTTGGATTAATGCAAAACTAGCCTGGAGATTGTACAAGGGTGGCAGAGCCAACAGTAAAATAACTGTGTGCAGAGAAGCATGGTGCTCAAGGAAGAACTTGAATGGTGGTGAAGATCTTTTGAAAAATCTTTATTCATTCATTCATTCATTCATTTAAATTCATATCCCACCCATTTAGTGAGCATGCCACTCACTAACCAGACTATTGTGAAGAGAGTGTGACAGGCCATGGGGAAAAGATGATCTTCCACTCTGGTGGGACCAAGACAACTAGCTTGACAATCTTCACCTTTAAATTAATATAGAAAGCCAACAGCTTTCTGTCAAGCCGACAGAGCAAGAGCAAGCAGACACTAAGAAAACCACAAGATTCAGTTCTACAGAATGTCTACCTTCTGTTTTAGCTAAATTTTCAAGCAATAGTTGTAACAAAGACACCAACATCAAACCATATTTGTGTCTCCACATAACACGAAATAGCTTGGGGCCAGTTTTATAATGTTGGCAGTTAGGAATTTTGCCCAAAACAGAAGAGTCAGATGAAAAATGAGAACTTTGGAAAGCTACCTTCTGAACTACAACTCCCAGAATCCTTATATCACCATGGTCACTGACTGACTGGGGAATTATCGGAGTGGTACACCAAATGACAGATGTTCCCAAGCTCTAGAAGAGCCAGAAAAGATATTTTGCAAAATACAGGGTAGCTATCCAAAGCTAGTTGAGAAGCAGCTGTGCAAGAGCTAAATAAATTGTTTGAATTGCAATTCACCCCATTTCCAACGTTTGAGATGGTTAGTAAATTAAAAATTATCAAATAGCCTAGACAAAAGAAAATCAATAAAATCTTACAAATAGTACTCTATAACTCAGAATTCAAGTTTCATCTACTTTATTTATTTAAAATATTTTTATCCTGCCTTCCTCCTTAAAAAGAACCCAAAGCAGCTTACAATCCAGGTGAAATCACACTCCTCTCAGGCCCATGCTCATACACAATCATTGTCAAGCTTCATAGGAATTATGATCTGCAACTGAGAACTTATAATCAAGAACCTTGGCTAGGAGGTAAGAAAACTGTACAAGATGGCACTGCCTTTACCAATCTTAATGCCCAGGAAGATCTTTACATATATAGCCATTGTTATGTACCATCAAGTTGTGTCCAACTTAAGGTGATTCCAACACAGTTTCCAAAGTACGTGAGATATTCAAGAAGTGGTTTACCATTACCATTCTGCACTAGGTTTTCAGTGTGGATTCAGAACTAGGCCACCCAAGTTCTAGTCCAGCATTCCATGCACAATACCATACTGGCTCCTATGGGTACAGTTGCTCTTTTGAACAACTTTGTTGCAATTGATGGACTTCTAGGTTCAGAAACAGTTTGTCCTTGAAACAGTCACTGGGGAGTAACACAGGAAGAGAACACTTCCCATGCTTTGCTTTTTTTTTTTCTTCCCAAAGGCACCTGGCTGCCCACGTTGGGAAATGGGTTGGCAGACCTTTGGTCTGAATTGGAATGCCTCTTATTTATTATCTATAAGAAGATAAATATCCAGAGAACAAGTTCCAAAAGCTCCCAGCAAAATAGGTCACATCCAACTGGAATTTTAGGCAGAATAATTCCAGAGCTTAATCACAAAGCTGTCTGGGCTATTTAGTCAACATTTAGCTATGCTTTTTGCTGGAGCACAAACCACAACCATGTTAAACAATGATGCCTGTTGGAACCCATCCCTGATGAAGGTTCAATTTTTTAATTTAAATCCTCACACTTACTGGCAACAGCCTCCACTGCACATAATCATTTCTAATTCTACAATTATTTTACAGGAACAGAACTTCAAAAATAGCTTTATTGGAGTTATTAAAGCATTAAAGTAGCTTTGTTTAGATTTGTGGTCATGCAAATATATCAGGCTCTGCCTCTGCTTTGCTAAATTCGTTCTTATCAGTAAAAAGGCTTTACAGATTGATTAAAAGCCCACTTCTCTCAAAGAACCAGGAATCTGGATGTTCTCAATAAGCTTAAGTAAACTTACTGAGATGGACAACATGATAAGCATTTGTATCCAGAGAACAGCCAGTGGTGAAAAAGTAGCAATGAGAAGAAGGGACCAGTCAATAATTGCCATTTCCTGCCTCTCTCTGCAGGAAATGGTAATTACTGGCTGCTCCGATTACTCCAGTGGGCCTACTTGGATGAGTAACATCAACTGCATGTTGCAAGAAAACTGCTCTTTTTTTAGGACAGGAAAATTAAGACACAACATGTTTTCGGAGGAAATTCACTCTCGTTTTGTTCTTCAAAGCATTCTATGGAGAAAATATTCTGATTTTTAAAGCAACATCTAAGCATATTAGCATACAAACTGGGTGTGCTACTCTTCCCTTGAAATGTGGAATACCTTCACAAATCAATAATCAACTCAAATTACATACAGCAATAATTATATATGCTATATTTACATAAATGTAAAGATTTTAAATTTTACTTAAATTTTTTACTTAAATTTTAAATATTATACATAATACATAACATTATACATAAAAGATTTTTAAGATTTTAAAGATATTTTTAAATTTAATATATTTAAAGCTTTGTAGAACCACCTGTGCATACAGTCTGCATTATACCCACTTCATATGCAGAGGCTCTTCTGTACATCGTTGATTACAGTGCTCTTGGCCATTAGCCTTGCTGGCTGGAACTAACAGGAACTCGGGTTTAACAACATCTGAAGAAACATGGTTTCCCACTCCTGTTCTAGACTGATGATACAGTACTTCTAACGCAATGATCTTTGATAAATGGGGTATTGTTAATTGTCACTGTTCAGAAGCCCATCTTGAATGCATAGGACTCACTAAGGATAGGACACCCCAATGGTATGCTGACATCAGATCAGACCTGGATCAATTACTATGTCACTATAGTATATCAGCAAGGGACGTGGTGGTGCTGCGGGTTAAGCCGCAGAAGCCTCTGTGCTGCAAGGTCGGAAGACCAGCAGTCGTAAGATCGAATCCACGCGATGGAGTGAGCTCCCGTCGCTTGTCCCAGCTCCTGCCAACCTAGCAGTTCGAAAGCATGTAAAAATGCGAGTAGATAAATAGGTACCAACATGGTGGGAAGGTAACGGTGTTCCATGTCTAGTCGCGCTGGCCACGTGACCACGGAAACTGTCTACAGACAAACGCTGGCTCTATGGCTTGGAAACGGGGATGAGCACCGCCCCCTAGAGTCGAACACGACTGGACTAAATGTCAAGGGGAACCTTTACCTTTACCTATAGTATATCAGCAAGGAATCACCCCCAAGGAGTCTTTGAAGAATTATACCAAGAAAGATAATAACATCTCCTCCACACATGAGGTTTATTCAAACTGTCTTGGTGTTCAGAACATGATGAGAGTTCAAACATCACATGAGAAGAGACCAGTTTCACAGTGTCACTTGATGACAAATTTTAAGATATTAGCAGATACCCCAGAGTGAAGAAAAACTGCCATATTACACATAAAAAGGTTTTTAAAAGTACCGAGATGTGAGAAGAGGTGGTGTGATTCATATGGTATTGAAGTGCCATGAGAAGTTTCTATGTGGGACCCTTACTTAAAGTCCTCTGTCATGTAGCAACCTGTCAACTTCAGATTCAGGATACTGAAAAGTGTCTCTGATTTATGTGAGTGAACATATGTGGCAATAATGTCCATTTTCAGCCACCTAGCATAGCCTAAACTGCCAGTGACTGCTCTGGATCTGTAAGGACATTGTCAACTCTCAGATTAAGCTACCCATCTTGTACATTTGAAAAAAAAATGACTGAGATAGGATTACACATCTGTTTACAGAAAAGCACTGGCTAAAACTATCACTGTATATCTAACTTCAGGTGCGAGTTCTTTTGGGAGATAACAGGGTAGCCTATCATTGTTTGCTGTACCCAGTGCACATGGGGGGGTGGGGTGGAGAAGTCAAGAAGCCTCTTGGGCAATGACAAATATAAATATAATACTAGAAAGCTGTTTTAATTAATATGGAAGTTAATGCTTGGAGTGTATAGAAGAGTGAGCCACCAGACCACAGGAGTCCTCTTAAACCTATTTTCCAGGAAACTAATCCTTTATGTGGATGTGGATGTACAAAGCACCTTCTCTTATGTACTTATTCTACAGAGGCCAGGGATAGGCAACTGTTGTGCTCCTGTTTTTTAAAAAAAACTACAACTCCCATAATTCCTATGATTGGCTATGCTGGCTAAGACTGATGGGAGCTGTTTGTTCTGTCATGTGCCATCAAGCCAGAGCTGACCTATAGTGACATAGTGACCCTAACAAGGTTTGCAAAGTAAGTGAAATATTTAAGGAATGGTTTTACCAGTTGCACACTTCCAATGAGTTTCCATGGCTGTGCAGGGATCTGAACCCGGACTTCCTGAGTCCTAGACCCACAATGGGAGCTGCAGACCCCTCAAAATCCAAAGTCCCTTAGTTGCCTCTTATGTAGTCCAGCATAGTCCAGCAAGAGTTGTGAAGCTTCAGAGAAAGGTATATTACAGTCTTGAAGATTTTCAAAGTTGTAGCTAGAGCCTTCTACATGCAACTGCTTTTCCTCCCTGTGTAAATATCCACCACGATTAACATCAATGTAAACCTGCCTAGGATCTAGCTGTCAGAGCCTCCCATTAAAAGACTGCCACTCTATGCAGAAGCCATAATTCGTAGGGATGATAATAGAACAAGAACATAAAACAGAATGGGAAACTTTTGGCCCACCCCATGTTAATGAACCAGTATGTCCATCACACCTACAACTGGTCTGGCTGGTTAGAGCTAACGGGAACTGGAGTTCAACCACATCTGGAGACCCACAGATTCCCCAGCCCTGGCAGACAAGAAAAGTAACATAATTACATCTGCAGGAGCACTGAAATTAGCCCAAAACAACAGTAATATGCTTTGAAAAGACATCGTTGGTTTTAAGGACATCCAGAAACCAATCAGTTCAGATTCTGGATGCATCATTTAATAGAAGGTCAAGATCCATCTACGTATTTGCACAACTTAGAATCTAACCTTTAGCTGTCTACTTCTGTGACTCCAAAAGTTTCAACGCATGGGATCAAGTTACACCTAGAAGACGCCTAGTGAAATCCCTGGGTCTTAACTCAGGAACGACTTATTTGTCCCATTTATTTTAGTGAGCCTACTGTAAACAAGATTAATTCCAGATCCAAGCTACCGTAACCCGAAGTGGTCTGATCACTTCTCCAAAGGAGGCGCGCGCAAAGGAAACAATGAGCAGGGACGCACACTCCTTCTTCTCTATACTTCAAGACCAGGCCTTTCCCAACCACTTGTCTGCAAGTATTCTTTTTTATGCACCACCACCCCCCTCCGCGCGCCAACCGACATGCTACTAGAAGCGAGGAAGCTTCCGAGCCATACCTGAAGTGGAACCAGCAGGCCACTTTATCAACTTCCATTCTTAAATTTAGACTCACACACTACACACCTCACACACGCACCCACCAAAACGATCGACTTTCACACGATTCCGGGAAAAAGCACGGTGGGCTTCCCTTTTTACTTTCACCTTAAGATCGGATTTGCCAAAAACTGTGTTTCGAACCAGTAGGATCCCGGTTACCTGCTCCTTGTAGGATCAGTTCCACAGCTAGTAGGAGTTTGGTGAGCAGCAGCACGATCCGCTGGTCGGGAGCCATGGACGCGCAACCGCCCCTCACCGGCGGCCGCAGAGTCCTTCTAACTCCAGCTCCGGCCGCACGCGATCCTACAGTATACCGTCCCCTTATCTGGTGGATCGCGCAGCAGGCGTGTAGGGTTCCTCAGGAGCGGCTGCTGGGCAGTCTCTTCTTCCTGCTCAACATGGGATCGGGCAAGTAGCAAGACGGGCTCCACCCTCTCTCTACTACCGATCTCCAGGTACAACTCCTCCTCTTCCCCAATGCAGGCGTGGCGTTTGAATGACTTTACTTGCCTCTCTGTAACTAAGAGTGAGAAAACGGTAGCTCCGCCCTGGCCCCCTCCCTGGCCCCCGCCTCGTCTTGGATCGTCCCACCGCTGGAAAGGGACACATAAATAGACTATTCCCCCTCGGTGGGACTGGGCGCGCCCAGCTGGAGAAATGGCGAAAACTGACACTCGTGTGGATTAACTCGCGCAATATTCCCTATTCGGTAGTGGTTTTTGTTTTGTTTTTTTTAATTTCTGGGAGAGCGCTGAATTGTTCGAGGGCGGGGTCATTTGACAAGGGAAGAGGAGATAAGCTTTTTTATTAAGGGCTTTTTGTGGAGAATTCTGGATAGTAAATCCCCAGCCCGCCAAAGTATTCGCATTCTGCGAGCATAGGGCGCCCGGATGTTACAACTCTGAGGTAACGCTGCGCCTGGCTATTATTTTACCGGGCTCGCACCCTGATTCACACGTACTGTACTTGGAGGAAAGTCTCTCTTTGAAGGAAGTGGGGGTTATTTACGATGCTCGCTCGACGATTCTGGCAGTTACAGCCCAGACACTTAACTTTTCCTCTCTAAACGTCCTGCAAGGCGTGTGAGCGTGGACGGAGCTGTGGCTATTAAGAGTAACCTCCCCATTCTACTACTGAGCCGTTTAAACTGTCTAGAACATGTGAGGTGTCCTAAATATTTTGGAGTCTGAAATGGAAAGTCCAAATAGCACCAGCCTCTTTTTTTAAGTTAGTGATATTAAGTTAATTGGAGTAATGATATTAATTAATTAAGTTACTGATATTAAGTTAATTTAGACGAGGGCGATGGGAGGCTTTCAGGCACATGCTAGTTGTGATGTGGGTTCGATGCATTCCTTACCCTACTGTTATTATTGGTGTCCCAAATTCACTAACTGGGATACTTTGCCTTATTTTAGGGCTACATCTGTGTCTGTATGTTTGGACCTGTGAGTGTAGCAGTGTGTGTTAGGAAGGTGAGACGACCCACATCTTACCAGTGGGATGTCTTGGTTAGAGCACTTGGGACAAAAAAGAAATGAGTTCTTCAGCCAACCATGTAATTAAACTCTCTGGGTGACTTTAGGCCAGCATTCTGTATAAGCCAGGCTTATCTTACACAATTATTGTGGAGATAAACTAGCAGAAAACAATGGTCCTCAATGTACATGAGCTCACTGGAGAATAGAAATGTAAGTAAAAAATAAAATCTACCTGTTGCACACAGTTATACAAAGTATAATGTTTGAAACAGCCCTCAGGTAAGGAGCAGATATTTGCTCCTGTGACAGGTGGATAGCTCAGTGCTTTAGGTGTCCGGCTGCAGAGCTAGAAGCTGAGAGTCAATTCCCAACTGTGCCTCCTTGATAGGGGCTAGACTCGTTAATCCATAAAGTTCCTTCACTTTTAAGATTACACAAAGATATACACACGATTATATATTTGTATATTTTGCCAAAATATGTTTTATTCTTCATAGTCTGTTTTAAAATAAAGTAGAATAACTGTAACTTGCCATAAGTAGTTTTCTTAAAGTGGGATGTGAACTATAATCTAAAATCCTCTGTCCAGGCTTTGCCCTTGAAAAACAAGCTTCACACCTGAATATGGAAGAAAAGTACTGTTGAATACAGCAAGATGAAGGTAGTAAGGTGATGATTCCCAGGCTTTACATCTTAGAGGTTATTAGACTTTGAGTTCCAGAAGCCTCAGTGAATTTATCTAGTAATCAGGGAGGTTGTGGTGGAACACCATCCAGGAACCCAAGTTTGGATCTCCAGATATTTTGGACATCATCTCCCAGAAATCCCAGCCAGCAAAAACTAAGATAAAAGATGGTGGGAGGCCCACTGTTCCCAGCCTCTCAGTTTAGAGGCATTTTAAACAGAAATCAACTTTAGAGGAACAGACTTGAACAGGAGCCAGATCATCTTAAACAGATATGCAGCCTTTTATTGCATCCTGTATAGTTTATCAGGACATGGCCGTTGCCCAGAGATTTAAGTTTACGTGCTAACAAAATTTCTCCAGAGAACAAAGATGATCCATCTCTAAATTTGTTTTCTTTTGAAAAAGTGGTCTTGGGATTGTGTCTTTCCCAGGCACATTTCAAGTGTGAGAGCTGCTCAGTTTTTCTTTATAGCCCTTCATTACACCAAGACTTACACTTTGGCTATAGTCCTAAACTCTGGCACCACAGAATAAGCACTATTTACACAGTATGAATGGCCTGCACTTCCTAAAGTGGCCTCCTCCTTTGTCAGGTGAGGTAAATCATAGTCCATCACCAGTGTGGAAAGGGGGGGGGGGGGAGATAATCAGTCCAGTTGGCTTCGAAACATGGGATGAAAAGGGGTACTTATTCCCTCTCCCATGCATGCACATGGCTTGTGGACCATTCCTGCAAACTGAGTTGAAATCTTTGCTGATGAGCTACAAATCATTAGAGACCTACTAGCAGATGAGACCTTCTGCAGCAGCATCTACTGGTCATGCTGCTATTAATCTCCATGAAAAGCGCTACCTACTGCTTTCTACAAATCAAACTTAAAAGTACAGGAACAAACCAGCCAGGCTTCTTGTTGATTGTATAAACCCTTTCCCACATAGTCTTAGATGATAGGCATGTTTCCCTATGGCAGATTTGCCTTAAAGTTCTCTCCTTTCCTTACTCTGGTGCTCAGCTGGCCCTTTTTGTGGTCCCATGTCTTACATTCTAATTCATATTTCTTGCAAAATTTCTGATTCTTACTCTGTGGCACAGTTTTCGATAGAGTTTTGAAACATTCCCAAAACATCCTAGCCAACATGACAAGTGGTTATACTGGTTGGGGTATTTTGGGGAATGGTAAAAAAAAAAAGTTACTTTTCAGGTTTCCATAGCTTTACTTCTGCTTCCCCCAGCTGGACCTTCTCACACCTCTCCCAGCTTTGCCACAGGAAAGACATGATGTAACCAACTGTAACCTAAAGAGCATATGCACAGTCATGAGTAACTGACAGGGTGAATGGGTACATGACTAATGGAAATGTAGCCGTGGTGAATTTGGGGGCTTAGAAGAGACATCAGTAGTCATCAAGTTCAAAATAGTCTTTCTCAATGGCAAGATCTACCATGGCCAACAGATCCCTTGATGTTTTTCTTCTCTCAAGAGAATACGGTCTGTGATCTTACTAAATTGCACACTTTTACAAGCAGAAAGGTCCAGAGTTCACTTCCTTGTCGAAACAAGGAACATGTTTCCATCATAGTAATTGCAGGCTGGACAAACAACTGAAATTTATGCTGCAGCTTATGTGACAAAGAACTTTAGCGTCATCACAGCCGGTCTTGTACATAAAATCCTAATAAGCAGCTCACTGATAGCCAATGAAGTGTAATGATTAGAGCAAAGGCAGGTGGTGGGGGCAGGCCCACAGGGACTCAACAATGCAACTCAGATAAAATGAGTCTGAGTTGCGAGTCAAGTCCCCTCAAAAAAACCCCGAGTCGAGTCTAAGTCTAGTTGCTGGTGAGACTCAAGTCAGACTCTATAGAGAGTCATGACTTGTGAATTCCCATCACTGCTAATTATTCATTGTGTAGCCTGTGTGGATGGTTAGCTCACACTCTAATGGAGCTGTGGGCAGTTTCATCTGAGGTGACAACCCTATGATGTAATAAGTGGGTTGTGGCATTAAAAGGGAGGGCAAAGAAACTTTATCCTCTATTTTTGTCTTCCTTTTTTTAAAAATTCCATAAACGATGCAGCACAGTTCTAGTACCATACTAGGTTGATGCTTTGCTCTTTTGATGTGCAACTTGCTTTATTCAACAAAAAGAAAGCCTCTGCAGCCAGCTGAATGACAACTGTGGGAAAAGTTGGAAAGAGGGTTATGTCGACTCCATGGGCTCCTCCCCCACAAGGCAGCAGAGCCCCAGCTAAGGAGAAAAGCAGGGGAAATGGGAGCTTACCTCTCTTCTGTCTCCCCAATGTTTCCCCCTTGTGCCAGAACTGCTACTGCAAGCTTAACCTGCCTCCACTGCCCTCTGCTTCTGCCTCCTTACTTGTGAGTAAACTGGGTAAACCTTACTCACAAGTAAACCAGGAACACTTACCATGCATAAACTGGCCATCCAATGACTTGTGTCGACCCTTCTCAAAGGAGAATAATAACCTATAGTGTGAACAGAAAGAGCACTCAAGTGAGAGATAAAATAGATTGCACTGAAGATAAGAACCTCTTAAGTTCTAAAAACCTACTCCAAATTCCCCTGTCTGGATAGGCCCTATAGGCAGAACTGTGAGTTAGCTGGAAGTTGAAGATGAGCATGCACTGCTCTGGCAAGAGCCTATGAATGTGTGCCACTAGCCAGTGCCTATTTTTCAGTCTCTCTATATAGAGAACTGGCAGTGTTTTCTGTTATAAAAGAAAAAAAGTGTGCTTATATATTGCCTTATAGCACATAAAGCACTCTCTGGGCAGTTTACAAGTTAATTATGCAGGCTACACCTTGCCCCCCAGTGAGCTGGGTACTATCCTACTGGATAGAAGGCTGAGTCAACCTTGAGCCGGCTACCTGGGATTGAATCCTGGGTCGTGAGCAGAGTTTGCCTGCAGTACAGCAGTTTAACCACTGCACCACAAGGCTCCTCCTCTACCGCAAATAAGAGCTTTGTGGTAAAGAACCTGATAGCTTGAAACATAATTCTTATATACCATTTTTACCTGTTCATTTAACTTTTTTATTCCTTTGTGCCTTTTTTTTAAAAATAAAACTCTTTTTGGTTTACAAACACTAGTTATTATTGTTGTTAAAAGTAATGGTCACAAGGCATTATATCCATGTACACTATTGATCAGTGGTAAGACACATGATTTATGTAGTGATACCAAAGTAAACAAGGCTGTGTGTTTTCACCAGAAGTATTCTCACTCTTTTTAAAGAGCAGTGTGATGTCAGACCTCAACTGTGACAGTGTTTGAGCAGCAGTGTGAAAGAGAATTCTGGCCATTTGCCTGGCTTGATGATAATTATTATGTAGGACATGGACTCCTCTTCCTAGATCAGTGGTTCCCAACCTTGGGTCTCTAGGTGTTTTTGGACTCAAACTTCCAGAAGACTTCACCACTAGCCGTGCTGGCCAAGATTTCTGGGAGCTGTAGTCCACGAACACCCGGAGACCCAAGGTTAGGAACCACTGATCTAGGAAGAGGAGCCCCTGTTTAAAGGTTTAAGGCGCAACCTCAAGCTTAGTGCAGGTGTGTGTGAGACAGCACACACAGTAGAGAGGGTTGTGTGAACACCTCAGCTGCCATGAGACAAGATAAGATGAACAACGACAATAACTTATATGTGGCTGTCTTGATGTTTCTGAGTAAGCAGTATCCTGAGAAATAGAGTGTACAACTATGGTAGTAACTGGGGTTTGCTGGAGAGAGGTGTCAAATCATTGTTCCTGCTTCTCAATTAGAGTTGAAATAGAACTTTGCCCTATCGCACATCACTCCCAAGAGAAGCTGCAAGGATGCTTTCTTTTCTCAAAAAGCTCTTGTATCTGAGGTAAAAGAGAAGTGCATGCCAGGAAGTTCTAGACACTTGTGTTTTCTGTTCTCCCTACATCTCCATCATATAGGAAGACATTGAATCTCTCATGTGTCCAAAACACTAGAGAGTTTTGTTGGTGACTCACATCTGCTGTATATGTGGGTTGCTTCTATGAGAAAGCATACGTACAAGGGAGATGTCAGGTAAGAGATAAAAGCTCCGCATGTAGTGGTTGATTAGTGTTTCCCTCTTGCAAGATGCTGCCTAGGAGCCTCCAGGAGATAAGAATGCATGTGTGAACTCACCCTAACTCAAAAGAAATACAAGCAGTTGTATCATTACATGAGAGGAGGAATTTTTTTCAGTATCGTGGTATGGACTAATTATTAATTACTCTCCTGGTTTAATTCTAGTCCTGCTTTTAAGAAAGGCATTGATGCTTGACTTGTGTCAGAATGTGGACAGGATACACATGAATGTGCATTGCACTCAAATCCCTGTAATGCTCTAAGCTTGGCATTTTTGCTCAAATGTATGTTCAGTTCATGCCTGTGGTTCCTGTAGGCTGCTTATGTGCCCAGACCTCTGTGATTCAGGGGTGTATCTTCATCATCATCTTAGAACTGCAGAGCTGGAAGGGATCCTATGGATCATCGAGTGTGACCCACAACTGTTCCTTGGTCAGTTCATAAACTTGGAGATCTCACTTGCATTTCCTTGTGACCCACCTATAAAGCTGGACTGTGTAGGGAGGAAATTCCCTGGTGTCTAAGATACCATATTTTCCGTGTATAAGATGCCCCCATGTATAAGACGCCCCTCCACTTTTCTAACCCAAAATTTCTTTCTTCTCAAGAAAGTAGAGGGGGAAGGCAGGGATCATCAAAGCGCTTTGATGATTCCTGCTTTCCCCCTCCACTTTCTTGCAAGGAAAGTGCTTTCCCCCTCCACTTTCTTTGCAAAAAGGGGAGGGGGAAAGCAGGAATCAAAGTGCTTTGATCCCTCCCACCTCCTTACTTCTGTGTATAAGACGACCCTCAATTTTTAATCTAAAGATTTTAGACAAAAGTATCATCTTACAGTATACCCTAACCCTAATTGTTTGCCCACTGGACCATGGTACCACCCCGAATACACCCAAACACATCTGACTTTTGTAATTAAGGGAAGTCATGCTTATTATAATTTATTTGGGAGACCATTGGGTATCTCCAGATAAGACTATTAAAGGTTCTTGTCTGATGCCATGAAGAGCCACTGCCAGCCAGAGTTGACAATACTGGGCTTGACTGATGAATGATTGGATTCAGTACAAGGCTGCTTCCTACAACCAGTACCCTATTGTTAGTCTCAACGAGGGTAGACCTTTGACTCAGTTGGATTTGTGTAAGTGTTAGCTTACCATTCAGGAATTGATTCAATGAGTCTATTCTAAGTACTGCCCTACATTCCTATGTCCCCTTCTAATGGAAGCAGATAAACAGCAATTTCAATTGGGATAAATGGGAAAGTGACTGTGGCCCGGTATGTGTGTGGGCAGGGTGGATAAAAATCAATAATTTTTAAAACTAAAATTGATTTAAATCATATGGCTTTTTCAAAGAGTAAGAAATAATCAGAAAGGAATAGGAGGGAGAATTTTGAAATTCTGTTGAGACCAGGAAGGTACAATATTTCTAGTTTTTTTCCAGAGTCTACAGGGTACTATGGAGCATTGTTTAATTTAATGTGCCATGTCTTAAAGGTACACGTTACCTTTTAATGAACACAAGGGAACTTATTTAATGCACTTAAAAGGAGTAGAATACAGAAAATCTTATAAAGTAATGACCTGTGAGGCTAACAGTTGTTGTCATTACAAGTAGCAGAGTGAAACTGAGCAAGGGAGCAATTTTGTACATTCAAAAAAATTTTCCAAATGAAGAAGGATATTGAATTGAATAATAGTCTCTCAAGAGAGCAAGTAAAACACTGTGATTTCATTAAAATTAGGCTGAAAAGCACTGAAGAATGTAATGCTGGAGAACTGAGCTTTATGTAAAGGAAATGGTCCAATCAGTTTAATTAACAGACTTATTTAAGTGGAAGTGCTCTCATCTCAAGAATGCAGACAGGGGGAGGCCTAAACACCGAGAAGAGTAAGTCTCTTATTTTGATATTGCTCCATTCTAATTGTGCAACACTGAATGGATGTTATGTGTTATGTATTGTAAAGCCACTTCCAACTTTTAGCAACTCTAGTAAGGTTTCCAAGGTATATAAGATATTGAAGTGGTGATTTTGCCAATGTCACCCCACAGTGAGTTTCCATGGCCTAGTGGGAATTTGAACCCAGGTCATCTTAGCATACAATATATATCAATACTCAAGATTTGTTTGCAATCTTTGAGGTAGCCATAACTAATAGTTCCTTTCCTTGACAGAAGTCTACCTCAGCAGAACTATGTAGTTGCTAATAACACAATATCTTACATAAACCAGACATTCTGTTATAGGTACTGGTGCCCTTGTCATTTTAAAAGTCCATTAGCAATGTATTTGTCACCCTCTTTTCCCCATTTCAGTTGGTCCCTACTCCTCTACCATGTACTCAGGATATATAAACCTGTGGCCTACTTGTTATGCTCCATGTGCCTGAGGAAGTGTGTTATAATCCACAAACACTCACACTGAAATAAATCTGCCTTTTACAGTGCAAACTCTTTTGTTTTCATTGAGAACTGTTACAAAGTAGGTGTATTTGATGAAATAGGTTGTGGTTGTGTTTCGCCTGCTGTCAAAGTCCCCAAGCATGCATTTCTTTTCTGTTTTTAGTTGTTCATTTCCTTTATATTCTCCCCCTTCCCCCTGGTTTTTGGAGGATCACTGAATACAAATACATGGAGGGTGGATGTTACGAGGTTATGAACAGCTTGCTTAAACTTGTATTGCCAGTTTATGTAACCATGAATTCCTCTCAATAGACAGGAGGCTTGTCAAAGCAGGGAAGGGCGGTAGCCTATGTTAAGTGTAATAGTTCATGTTTTGCATGCAAAAGCTCCCAGGATCAGTCCACAGTTCTCAAGATTGGGCTATGGAGGACTCAAAACTGAAACCTTTGAGACCTACAGCCAGTCAGTGTAGGTAGTATAGAGGAGGATGGTGTAAGGTAGCTTCCTGAATTCTTTTGAGAAATGGAAATCTCAGATGCGAAGGAGAACAGTGATCTGTAATTTTGAACATTGCGCAGTTTCAGCTATTTTCCATCCATAAAATGTTGAGAAATTGTAATCACAAGGTAATTCCACCACCACCACCCCAATGTTCATCACACAATTACTTTGCCACCCTGGGTGGGAGATTCTGGGGGTTGCAGATCAAAACCTAACATTTCTGATTTCTGGTTATATCAAGACACCTGAGTTCAAGTCCCAGATTGGAAATACAAGAGTGTGGAAGATCTTGGTCTTGGTCTCCAGTATAAGATCATCCTTACACTTGATGATCTTTTTCTAATTCTTTCATCTGTGATTTTCCAAGTCTTAGTTTTCTTCTGATTTCTTGGCTGTAGTCTCCATCCAGACTGATGACTGAACCATGGCATACAAAGTTTTTCACTATTTCAGTTTCTTCATTGTGAACATTAAAATCATGTAATTCCTTTGTAATCGTGATTTTTGTCTTCTTAATATTCAACTGCAGTCCTGCTTTGGCACTTTCCTCTTTCATTTTCACTAAATGTCATTTCAAATATTGCTGCTTTCTGCCAGTAAGATGGTGTCACTTGCATATCTTAAATTACTGATGTTTCTTCCACCAATTTTCACTCTTCCTTCATCTGAATCTAGCCTGGCTGTTGGTATGATTATGTTCTGTATATTATTTATTACTGTTATTTATATAACAAAGCTTTTGACAAAGTGCCGCATGATATCCTGATTAGCAAGCTAACTCGGTGTGGGCTGGATAGATCAAGTGTCAGGTGGCTACACAATTGGCTACAGAATCGTACTCAGAGGGTGATGATTTATGGGTCCTTCTCTAACTAGGAGGAGGTAACAAGTGGGGTACCCCAAGGCTCAGTCGTGGGCCCAGTGCTCTTCAATATCTTTATTAATGACTTGGATGAGGAAGTGCAGGGAATGCTTGTCAGATTTGCAGATGATACCAAATTGGGCAGAATAGCGAATACCCTAGAAGACAGAAACAAAATTCAAAATGACCTTGATAGGATGGAGCACTGGGCCGAAAGCAACAGAATGAAATTCAGCAGGGATAAGTGCAAAGTACTGCACCTCGAAAAAAGAAACCAATTGCACAGTTACAAGATGGGGAATACCTGGCTCAGCAAAACTACGAGTGAGAAGGATCTTGGAACTGTCGTAGATTACAAGCTAAATATGAGCCAACAGTGTGATGTGGCTACAAAAAAGGCAAATGCTATTTTAGGCTGCATTAATAGAAGTATAGCTTCCAAATCCCACGAGGTGCTAATGCCCCTCTATTCAGCACTAGTTAGGCCTCACTTTGAGTATTGTGTCCAGTTCTGGACACCACACTTCAAGAAGGATGCTAACAAATTGGAACAAGTTGAGAGGAGGGCAACAAGGATGATCAGGGGGCTGGAAACCAAGCCTTATGAGGAAAGGCTGAAAGAATTGGGCATGTTTAGCCTTGAGAAAAGAAGACTGAGGGGTGATATGATAGCACTTTTCAAATATTTCGAAGTCTGTCATACAGAGGAGGGGCAGGATCTGTTCTCAATCATCCCAGAGTGCAGGACATGCAACAATGGGCTCAAGTTAAAGGAATCCAGATTTCGGTTGAATATCAGGAAAAACCTCCTAACTGTTAAAGCAGTACAACAGTGGAACCAGTTACCTCGGGAGTTGGTGAGTGCTCCAACACTGGAGGCATTCAAGAAAAACTTAGATAATCAGCCAGCAGATGTGCTTTGATTGTATTCCTGCATTGCGCAGGGGGTTGGACTTGATGGCCTTGTAGGCCCCTTCCAACTTCACTTATCTATGATTCTATGATCTATGATCCTATGATATACTGCCATTAGTGTGCAACACTATAAACTAAACTAAACTAAACTAAACTGGCATAAATCCCTGATGGTTCAGCATCACTTGGTGAGAGAGCCCAGACTTTCTCCAGTATTGTTCCTGTGTGGCATTAAGAGAAGGAGATAATACTTCAGTATAATAGTAGGGGAAACAGCACCATCTCCCATACTCTGTTTCATTGTGCTGTCTTTTTTTTACTGAATATTGCAACTGAAATTGTAGTATCTGTCCTAATGCTGTGCTTTTTACATTCTACATTGCAGACTATAGTGCATTTGGCAATCTATAAATCAGTCTCTAGTTTTACGTTAGACATTTTCTAGTTCTGTTCCATCCTCCAGATATAGGTAAACATAGCTATTGCCCCACATTTTTGCTTCACCAACAGAAGGCCAAAAAAAGTGTGCTGTTTATATGCAACCACATAGCACTTGAAGCAGTCTCCAGGTGGTTTTCAATCTAAATATGCAGGCTACACATTGCTCCCTCGAGCTGGGCACTTAGTTTACCAATCTTGAAAGGATGAAAGGCTGACTCAACCTTGAGCTGGCTACCTGAGCCTGAGATTGAACTCAGGCCATGAGCAACGTCTTCACTGAAGTTTAATCACTGCACCACAAGAAAGGGGTTATGCAAGTGATGATCAACACTGCAACACTGATTGAACTTCTCCCTTCCTTTTACTGGGCATTTAATGCATTATTACCATGACTTGTTGGAAACAAGTACCAAATGGAACAAAACTGTAGAGAGCAGTGTTATAACTGCACAAGATGGTCGTCATCATACAGAGTAGCATTGGGAATTACAGGAGAATTTTGATGGAGAGAGTCTGTAAAGTCCACTTATGTATGCATATCCTATTTTTTTCCTGCAGCCAGCTCAGATTACTGTAAACAAACCTCACAACAGTCCTATGAGATAATTTAGGCTGAGAGGAAGTGATTGGTATAAACTTCATGATTGCATAGGTTTTTCTACCAATATTTTCTTAGTCCCTCTCCAGCAATCAAGAGCCTCAGATCCTTCAAAATACTGCAAAATTCCCATTTAATACAAAGTAAGACCTGTAGATGTTTGCAAAGGCACACTTTCTGTGACAGCAAGACCAAATGCAAAGGACAATATATCTCTTACAGGCTGAGATTTTACCAATGCAGCTTGCAATGAAAGCAAAAAAGCTCCACCTGTTCAAACTCCCTTTCATGTTCAGCACAAAAATGGTTTCTACCAGCAGGTTAAGTGCAGAACAAGTTTACTTAACTAAGTGCAAAAGAAGAATTAAACAATGAACTAGTTGTTTCAGTGTGCCCCAGAGCTTGATTTATTGCTACATGAATTTTAAAAAATGTATTTTTTTACTATCAGATAATGAAATATTTATGTAAAAAATATCAATTTCCCTGTAATGTTAAGCCAAATGTTAAGTCCAGTATGGCATTGCATTATAGATTCCACCAAAAAGGAGGTTGCAGCAGGCCAGCTCTAGAAAGAGGGACACTTTTGGTACATCCCAGAAATTTGTGCATGGATACAATAGTGAAATAGACACAATTGGAAGGTATGATTTGGCTTTCAAGAGGGAGCAACAAGTGTGAGAAGGACAATGCCTTTCTTATTGTCAGCTTCTGCAGCCACTGCCTGTTATGCAACACTGCGTTTTTGATAAGGAAGCCACGAGTTACCTAATGTCAAACAGAGAGAAGTACAAATTGCAAGCAGAATGTGTTTAACACCTTTATCAGGAGCCACATGAAATAGGAAAGCAGTGACTTAGCTTTAGTTTGTACAAAATTTTGCCCCTAATTTAACATTTAAAAGAAATAAGAATGTGGGAGATTTTTGTGTAGGGTATATGTGGCCTGTAGTCTGAGCTGGAGGCCTAAATACTTCAGATTGCTCTATTTTTTTACACTGAGTGAGTTTTCCCTGCATTAGTTCAAAAAATAAGTGTTCTGCAAAGAAAAAAATCTGTCTAATGTGTGTATCATGGAAATGTTTGTGCAAGAATCCTATCTTGTTTTAAAGCCTTTTTCTTTAGTTGTATGTTTTTAAAAAGTGACTTTTTGAAGTTCTGATATACGGCTTTAGTGTAAAAAGATAGAAGTTGTTTTGATGTTGTGGCAAGCAATTAAGAAGGGAAGTGATGAAAGACTGTCATGGGTACAGGTTCAGTTCACCACAAAGTATGCAATGATTTAGCAAGCTAGCAGGAGTAAAATGCAGAAGTTAGTCGTTGATGGAATGTGATGGGTTTTAGGTATAGCAATAATCCAAGTTGCACTTGGTGAAATTCAGTTGGAGAGCTTATTTCAGTCAACAAAATTATTGGAGTAGAAAAATTGATGTTATCTTGATGTTGCAACAAATAGGATTTAACATTCTGAGTTCACAAAGGGACAGGTTTCAGTAACATATGTCTGACAGGGATGGGAAGCTCTGCCAAAGTAAAAGACTCTTGTGGCTGCAAAATTATGCCTTGAGGTGATGTTGTGGGTGCCTCTGCATGTACATATGTTCTATTAAATTAGAACCGTTCCAATCATTGTTCTTCTTCATGGCCTCTGTGAATGCACACAATTGGGTTGTTCTGCGCCTGTGCAGGACCTCTCGGAAGTTTCTAGAGCTTAAAGACATGTGATTAGTAGGACATTCCCCGTGTCGCGCATGCTCCGCCCACGAGAAGTCCCCTCAGTTCCTTTTTGCCGCCGCTTAGATCAGACCTATTTTGGAACGTTAGAGCGATCGCGCTATTGTTGAGATTATTGATCATTGAGATCCTTTGTTTATTTTTCAAACATCTTTAGGGCGGGCGATACCTATTCCAGTCTCTGGATCTGAATCGTCTCACCAGTCTCCTAGAAAACATCGAGCAAAGAGACGACACCTATCACTGGTCCAATATGACCCACCGCACAGGGAATATTATTACTATCCTGAACCATCTCGGTACCAACCTAGATATGAACAGGGGGATCCATACCATCGTTATGACCCCTATTACCCTGACAACTTGACTGAGCATGTATATTATGAAGAGCCTAAAAGGGTGAGATATGTTTATCCATCTCAACATTCACCGTCCGCTTCACCTTCACCACCGGGACACCGACATCATCCTTCTACTATGTACCAGACATCGACACACCGCATGTCGATTCCGACCAAATCAGCTCTCAAATGCACTCTTCTTCCACCTGTCCAAGAACACTCTCAATCCAAACAGGCAAGACAATCCTCCAAACAATCTCGACACCAAAGCTCTCTACAAGTTACTACCACTTATAAAGGTCCTCCCCCTCCTCCTACCGACACTAAACAACGTACTACTTCACAGTTACCACCTACCTCGGTATCAACGACTAAACCTCCACATCCATCACCATCTTCAGACTCTTCTTGTTCCATTCCAGATTCCAACTCTGATGTTTCTCATGAATCTCCCTCTAATCTACCTACCCCTTCTTCTGATGTCACCGAGAACCACCCACCTTCCCCATCAGAAGACTTTACCTCCTACTCCCAACTAGTGATACAAATGGCAAAATCCTTACAATTGGACATAGAAGAACCACCACCTCAAAAACAAGATCTGGTCTTCGACGACCTTAATCAGGACAAGACACCTCCTCTCAGCTTGACATTCATCCCTGCTATGCTTGAATTAGTAAAGGAATCATGGGACAAACCTCCTTCCTCACTACAAATCTTGAGGCGTGTAGAGAATCATTGCAAGACCCATGGTCCCGATATAGCCTTTCTCTCTAAACATCCTACACCGAACTCGATCATTGTTGAATCTAATCAGTCCAGAGCACGTAACAAATCATCTGTGGCCCCTACTAACCGGGAAGGGAGAAAACTTGATATCTTAGGCAGACGCCTATATTCTCGTACATCCTTCCTTATGAGGGTCGCAAACTACCAAGCCGCAATGGGCACGTACCATCGCCAACTGTGGAACAAAATTCTACCCATACTCCAAGCGGCTCCTGACGCTTCCAAGACAGAAGCCCTAAACATCCATGCCAAGGCTACAACCCTGGCTAAACAACAAAGGATTGCGTCTCGCCATACCGCGGACGCCGCCTCTAAGGCTATGTCGACTTCTATCGCCCTAAGATGACATGCCTGGCTGAGATCTGCCGGCATCTCAGATGATACCAAATCACGAATTGAAGACCTTCCATTTGATGGTGCTGGCCTCTTTAACGCCAAGCCGGATGAAGTAATGGATAACCTTCATAAAATCCGTAAAACAGCACGCTCATATTCTACCCAACAACCTTATCGCTACCAGCACCCTCAGTTTCGCAGGCAGCATTTCTTCCAACAGCCCTTTCAACAATACCAGCAACCGTACCGACCATACAAACCACAAACCTATGACAGATCCTATTCCGGCCCATCGACAACACCTGCTTTTCGACCCCAGCAGCAACAGACCCGTTGTCAGCCCTTTCGACGTCAACAAAAGAAGGGTAAGCAATATCCATAGACCCCTTCTATCTCCATTCCAGACCAGATTACATCCCTTCCTCAGCTCTTGGCGTCGAATCACTAATGACCAGTGGGTTCTTTCTATTATCTAAAAGGGCTGTTTTATTGAATTTAATCATACTCCACCACCTGGACCCATTAAGACTACCTCATACTCATTGGCTCTCCTAGAAGAGGTTTCCCTTCTACAAAAACAAGCCATACTTATAGTCCCTTCCTCTGCCCTGCAAGATGGATTCTACTCGAGATACTTTACAGTTCCCAAAAAGGATGGAGGACTCCGTCCTATTCTCGATCTTAGACACCTCGATACATTCATTCGACCCAGACGCTTCAGAATACTGACACTCGACACTATAATCCCTCTCCTTTCACAGGGAGACTGGTTTGTCCTCATCGACCTCCAAGATGCGTACTTCCACATCTTCATCCACCCGCATCATCACAGATTTCTTCGATTCCGATTCAACAACATCTCATACCAATTTTGCTCCCTCCCGTTCGGACTTTCCACGGCACTGAGGACTTTTACCAAATGTATGGCACCAGTCGCTGCCTATCTCTGTCTTCAAGGTATCTCCATATTCCCCTACATAGACTGATACATAGGCTGATACATAGGCTGATAGTCGCTACCTCCTATTACGATGCTGTCAGAGCTACCCAATTCACTCTTGATACTCTTCAAGACCTCGGGCTCAAGGTAAACCTTGCCAAATCCCATCTCAAACCTTCACAGACCGCCACCTATATCGGAGCGTATTTCGACTCCCTACAAGCCAGAGCCTTTATCCCTCAAGAAAGAATCACCAAACTGAGACAAGCAATCCAACCATTCTGACCTCTAGCCTCGGTATCAGCCCATCAAGCCCAGCACCCTCTCAGGCTCATGGCATCCACAACCGCTGTTATCCAACACGTGAGACTCAAAATGAGGTCCCTTCAATCATGGTACCTATCACTATTCGATCCCATGATAGACCATCCGTCCAAACGCCTCACAGTAACACCCAAGCTCGCCTGTCAACTCACCTGGTGGACATCTCTTCCTCACTTGCTCGTCGGCAGACCCTTCCAACCTCTACAACTCACGATACAGGTCACCACTGACGCCAGCCCCTCGGGATGGGGAGCCCACTGTCGACATCACAAAATCCATGGCCTATGGACAACACAAGAGAAATTATTACATATCAACCACCTCGAACTTTTAGCGATCATCAGGGCTTTTCACGCCTTCTTACCACTCATTGCAGGACAAGCCGTATATTTCGCTACAGACGATACGAGAGCTCTTTACTATATAAACAAGCAAGGAGGCACCCACTCCCTCTCATTACTGTACCTGGCTGTCGAACTCTGGGAATGGTGCTACCTACACCACATCTTCCCAGTAGCTGTCCACGTCGCCACAGACGACAACCTTGTAGCAGACCATCTCAGTCGCTTTACCACGCGGACACACGAGTGGTCACTAGACGACGGCGTTTTCGATCTGCTTTGCCACAGGTGGGGTGTTCCGTCCATCAATGTCTTTGCTTCCGAGACCAACACCAAATGTCAGAGATATTGCTCTCAAGCCGGTACCGACAGCAACTCACTCAGAGATGCCTTTATGATAGACTGGACCGGAGACCTACTCTACCTATTCCCTCCAATCCCACTCATACAACAAACCATCATTCGACTCCGGCAGTTCCAGTCGAATGCCATCCTCCTCGCCCCATGGTGGCCACGACAACCGTGGTTCACCCACCTGAGGTCGATGTTGCCGGACCTGTTCCAGCTTCCGTCGATCCCCAACCTTCTCACCCAAGACAACGGGAATATTTACCATCTGGACATAGACTCTCTCAACTTGACAGCGTGGAGGATACTCCCGCCATAAAGAACATACTGGATCGAGCTCGAAAACCATCGACCCAACTATTGTACCAAAATAAATGGAAGACATTCCTCTCTTTTGCTAATTCTGAGAACTTACCTACAACACTGGTTTCTCTGAAGACCTTACTTACCTTTATCCTTCATCTCTATCATCTTGGACTATCTCATTCTACCCTTAAAGTTTACATTTCGGCTACGTATTGTAGCCCACCAGCCTTCTCAGTCTGATTCAGCTAGGCTTTTTGCTCACCCAACTTTGAAGAAATTCCTGAAGGGACTCCACAATATCCGTCCCCTACATCAACGTCCTCTTCCCCAGTGGTCTCTACAACTTGTCCTCAATGCACTCACTCGACCGCCCTTCAAACCAATGGCTACTTGCAATTTTAAATTACTTTCTCTGAAAACATCATTCCTTGTAGCAATCACATGTGCTAAACGTGCTAGTGAACTTACAGCCCTCAGATCAGACCCACCTTTCATTCAATTCTATCCGGATAAGGTCACCCTTTACCTTGATGTGTCATTTTTACCTAAAGTAGTCTCTGAATTTCTACTTAATCAACCCCTAATATTACCTACTCTGTTTCCATCACCTTCTACACCTCTAAAGCGCATGCTCCACACGCTCGATGTAAGACACTCTCTGCCCTTCTACATTGATAGAACTAAATTATTTAGAAAATTTCCAAGACTTTTTCTATGTTTTCATGGCCCTCATAAGGGTGCTCCAGCTTCCACTCAAACTATCTTTCGCTGGATTGTCCAAACTATCTCATTAGCCTACGAACTAACAGGCAAAACACCACCTGAACATTTAAAGGCTCATTCAGCTAGAGCTATGTCAACATCTACTGCCTTCCAGCCTAGAATAGAACTTCCTCACATCTGCCGTGCAGCTACATGATCTACTCCATCGCCCTTTGTGAGACATTACCATCTCGATGTCAGGGCATGGAATGATGCTGGTTTTGGCAGAGCTGTTTTGGCCTCCTTTCTACCATGACGTCCCACCATCCGGTAAGTGAGCTTGCCAGTCACCCAATTGTGTGCATTCACAGAGGCCACGAAGAAGAAAGAGAGGTTACCTACCTATAACCATAGTTCTTCTAGTGGTCCTCTGTGAATCCACACATCCCGCCCATCCTCCCCTCTGTCCGTCACGCTGTCCTTTTTAATATAGTTCTTTGACAGCGGCGGACTCTTACAGGAACTGAGGGAACTTCTGGCAGGTGGAGCATGCGCGACACGGGGGAACGTCCTACTAATCACATGTCTTTAAGCTCTAGAAACGTCCGAGAGGTCCTGCGCAGGCGCAGAACAATCCAATTGTGTGGATTCACAGAGGACCACTAGAAGAACTATGGTTACAGGTACGTAACCTCTCTTTTTGTCTATAAGGATTTTGAATTGGGACATTTACTGCTACAAGCAACAGCCTATTGGGAGCCTTGACGTCTGTAGACTAGATCAACATTGGGCAGTTGTGGCTCTCCACACCTTGTTAGAGTACAACTCCCATTGGCCCAGCCAGCATAGCTAATGGTGAGGGATGATGGGAGTTCTAGGCTAGCAGCATCTGGACTACAAGATATTCCCCATCTTTATGCTTAACAAGGCATAATTTTGATCTTACAATTCTCAATATAATATACTTAATCTAACTAAATGGCTATCAACTTGTATATGCCTTACTCCTTGGACAACATCTAGTGTGCTGTGGTGGTTAGAGTGCCAGGTTGATACTGAAGACTTCAGGATTAAAATCTCCACTCTGCTATGAAGCAAGTTGAGGGTGTTAGGCCTACTTCATAAATTGTTATGAGGATGAAAGGAGGGCCAGGAGCCTTGGGTTTCTTAGAAGACAAGTACAGTGTTTTATTATACTGATAATAATACTCTACCTGTCTCCTAAGATCAAATAAAAATGACTTAATCTGCAACCATGACTGCTTTGAGCTGTTAGTATTGGAATATATTTAAGGCAGCTTACAATACAGTGTAAAACCAAAGGAAAATTAAAATATGATCGAGTTATAAATGTTATTAAATTAATTATAATATTAAAATTAAAACACTTTAAAACATTTGATTAAAAATACAACACTCTCAACAGTTTGCCTTTAAAAAGAAAACCAACACATTGGATGAAATCTTATACCATATTTTTCCGTGTATAAGACGTCCCCATGTATAAGACACCCCCCACTTTTCTAACCCAAAATTTCTTTCTTTGCAAGAAAGTGGAGGGGGGAAAGCAATTCCTGCTTTCCCCCTACATTTTCGTTGCAAAAAGCAGCTTTCCCCCTCCACATTTTGCAAAGGAAATGGAGGGGGAAACCTACATTTTCATTGCAAAACGTTTACAACGAAAATATAGGGGGAAAGCAGAAATCACTTTCCCCCTCCATTTTCTTTGCAAAACGTGGAGGGGGGAAAGCTGATTTTTGCAACGAAAATGTAGGGGGAAAGCAGGAATCGCTTTCCCCCCTCCATTTTCTTTGCAAAACGTGGAGGGGGAAAGCTGCTTTTTGCAACGAAAATGTAGGGGGAAAGCAGGAATCGCTTTCCCCCCTCCATTTTCTTTGCAAAACGTGGAGGGGGAAAGCAGGGATCAAAGCACTTTGATCCCTCCCCCCCTCCTTACTTCCGAGTATAAAACGATCCTCAATTTTTCCTTTAATTATTTTAGGAAAAGGTGTTGTTTTATACACGGAAAAATACGGTAATTTGGGGCACTTAATTTCCAAAGACCTGCCTGAATGTATTTGCCTGCTGCTGGAAGGATAGCAGGAAGGGGGCAAACTGGACCACTGGCATGGAGTTACAGAGCCTGTTCTCATCCACCAGAAGACCTTCTTTCCTCAGCAATGGGCTGATGAAAGTGGTAGGACTGTGAAAAGCACCTCTCCTGTAGATTTTAAAGCCCATGTGACTTGTATGGTTTGGAAGCAAGATTGTCACTTCGTAACTAGGCTGGTGGTTCTTCTCCCTTTCAACAATATGGGTTGAAACCCGAATCACATTTTAAAATCATAAATAGTTTTAAAAGCTCTTTTTTGGGATATACTATAGTAAAAATTGTACCCTGTTTCCCCAAAAATAAGACCTAACCTGAAAATAAGCCGTAGTATGATTAGATGAGGGGACGTGGTGGCGCTGTGGGTTAAACCGCAGAAGCCTCTGTGCTGCAGGGTCAGAAGACCAGCAGTCGTAAGATCGAATCCACGTGACGGAGTCAGCTCCCGTCGCTTGTCCCAGCTCCTGCCAACCTAGCAGTTCGAAAGCATGCAAATGCAAGTAGATTAATAGGTACCACCACAGTGGGAAGGTAACAGCGTTCCGTGTCTAGTCGCGCTGGCCATGTGACCACGGAAACTGTCTTCGGACAAAACGCTGGCTCTATGGCTTGGAAACGGGGATGAGCACCACCCCCTAGAGTCAGACACGACTGGACTAAATGTCAAGGGGAACCTTTACCTTTACCTTTATGATTAGATAGATAGATAAAACTTTATTACGGTCAAAGACCAGCCACAAATAAAACATCGAAATATATAAATATACAGAGGTATAAAAAAATATTGGGATCAAATGCAAATACTCGGTTCTGAGGTGAACAACAGCCCTAGTATGATTTTTCAGGATGCTCGTAATATAAGCCCTACCTCAAAAATAAGCCCCAGCTAAGGGAAACACCACCCTCCACCACTGTGCAGCATTGTGAAGATGACATGACTGTATTTGAATAAATGTAGATTGTTGTACATGAAAAAAATAAAACATCCCCTGAAAATAAGCCCTAATGCATTTTTTGGAGCAAAAATTAATACAAAACCCTGTCTTATTTTGGGGAAAACACGGTAGGATTCAGATTTCATGTAGCTCGAGGCCTACACGTTGTAGCAAATTTCCATTATTTTGTTCTTGGAATTCCTTGTTTATTATCATAAAGCATGACTTAATGTTTACATTTATATTTCACTTTTCCTCTGTTGGCCTCAAAGCAGCACAGATGGCTCTCTTCCTTGCTGCTTGTATTCTGGCAACAACCATCAGGAGGCAAGTCAGGTTGAGAGTCACTCAGCAGATACCGTGGTTCAGTGGAAATAGGGTTGCCTTGTCAGCAGCATCCCATTTCATGAGATTTCATGGCCAAAACCTAAGACTGAGGTTGATGAGGCAGGCAAGAGAGACCAGCTGATTCCCACCTAATTGACTGTTTAAATGAGCACAAAGCATGCCATTCTCCACTATCCAAACAACATGATGGTCTTGAATGAACACCCCTACTGGGCCTCCCTTTAATCCCCTTGCCTCACTTTTTCCTGCACCAATTTTATGTGAGCATGTGAAAACACCTACATACAAAGCCCTTAAATCTTAACACCAGCTGAGAAGGGGAGGAAGTGGGTGGCCAGAATTTAAAACCACCTCAAGCACACAAATCAACCTCAAACACAGAAATCAATCTTACTCTTTCTGCAGCATCATTTGCCTTAAGACTTCTCTTTTTACTCAGAGACGCATAGCACTTCCCTGAAATTTCAGTCTGTGCTCTGAGATGTGGCAACTCTGAAGTGGGGATCAAAACGTGAATCCCCAAATCCCAGCCCAGCTATCAAACCACTACACCACACTGAAGCTCTGCTCATAGATGTGTAATAATCTGACAACTATATAAACAAGTCTGCATTCTGCATGGATGTTGCACCACCTTTTTCTGTACCAACTTAAGTGTTAAAGAGCTGTGACTCAATGTGGCTGACTAGCTGTTTTGGTTCTGTGTATACTGGGCAGTCACACCCACCTCTCTATTGTTCTTCATATATGTTGAGATATCTTAACAAAACACTTGAGTGATTAATCTGCCTATTCTCAAGTGGTTATGAAATGCATTTTTCTCCTATTGCAGGACTATCAAAGGGGGTATCATGCACTTATACTCTATTTTGAAATTCCAAACATATGTTCCATTTAGAAACATCAGAAAGCAAGTTTTTCCTTGAAAAGATAATATGTTTTACTCTGACTTGACCTTTTTTGGATTGCTGGTATTCTTGCTAACCCACCAAAGCTTGGCATAGGACCAAGACCAGTTATTTCAAAAGTGCAGGAAAATGTGCCTGCATGCATATACAATCATGTCAGGCAGCTTAATATTTGATTAAACTCCTACATCCTCCACAAAATGGATCAAGATTGTGGAGTGTTTTATTGTGAGGTATGATCTCAGCCTGCCATTCCCAGTCTAGCATCCTTCAGATGTTTTCCACTATCACTCCAACAGCACCATCTAGCATAGCTAATGCTCAGAAATTATAGGACTTGTAGAGCAAAATATCTGGAGGGCCCTAGGGCAGAGAAGATAGATTTTTAGCATATCTGGTGGAAAAAAGGGTATTGGAACCAAAGAAATCCAGATTCATTTCCCACTCAGCTATGAAGATATCTGAATAGACTACTGGCCTGTTGCTCTCAGTTTAATGCACATTACAAGATTGTATTGAGTATAGAAAGGTAGAAGGAGAACCATATATGCAGATTTACCTTCTTAAAAGTGTTGAATTAAAATGTGATAAAAACTTCTCCATGTTTTTATTCATATACTAGATTCAACTACTGAGAAACAGCAAGATCACAGTTGCAAAATTAAATCTGTAATCCTTTGTTCCCATACTTTGGAAATAAGTAACACTGAAGTCCGATAATGGGCTTTTTCAGTAGAAATATCCAGGACTACACTGCAAATCTGAACAAGCCTGTCCTCCTGCATGAGATTTTAGTAACAAGATATAAATGACAAGACTGTTGCCTATAATGCTACATTTGTTGATAATAAGGGTATAACAATGTCTTCTTGTGTAATAACAAAGGCAAAGATTTCTATGACCTAAAAATATCAGAAATATGAAAGCATTTATTATCTTTAAATTGTTCAAATATGATGACCAAAAATATGACTTTACAATTTTTCTGAAAATAGCTGTGCTTATACACAGACATACAAATTAAAAGGTGTATTCTTCTTCATCCCAGTGCAGAGGTACTAGTATTAAAATAACCAAATGAACATTTTGAGAGTAAAATGGTTATACCAGGATTAATTTTCATCAACAGCAGAATTGCATTTGATGATAATGTGCATCCTGAGGTTATCAAAATCAGAACTCCTTCTGTTGTCTGTCAGTATGTTCTTGTATCTGGAGAAACTTGTTTGACGTCACAAGAGGTTATAGGAGCAAATTTGAAGAAGAAAAAGTCAGCTCATCTGAAGAAAATTCTGGCTCAAAGTCATCAAATTTTTGCTTCAAATCCATTTGGAATGTTACTTATTTTGCAGTGTGTTGAATAACCCAGATTAGATTGCAGCACTCTTTGCAGTTTATCCCTCTCTCTTTTTTCAGTCACTTTCCCCTTTGCTTGGTTTAAATCACCCCCCGTTTTTTCCACAATTTTCAGTGCATCACTAAATTCTATTTAGCAATAGGCATGAATTAAGTCATCCTTATCCAGGCTGAGTTGTTGTGGTGCCCGCACAGGTGTTGTGTGGGCATGGCACCTGCCTCCCCTGCACACTCGCCCATTCCTTGGGCAATGAGTGCTTTCCTCCCTGCCTCCTCAGTGCAATGACCAAATGAATGCGAATTCGCACCATTGGTAGCATCCTCTTCCTTCTTCCGCCTTCTCCCTCAGCCAACCTTCCCTGCTGCATGAATAAGGATGACTTAATTTGTGCCCATCTCTAGTTCTATTCCTATAGTTACAAGGCAAATGATTGTTCTTGATAATCCACTGAAATACTGTTTTAGATATGCCAAGTTTCCAGCCAAGATTTCAGAAATGGAATTTTGAACAATTCTGATGGAGGAAGATTCACAGCAATCAAATTCTTTAACTATCCTCTGCAAGGAATCATAAGTTGTGGCATAATACATAGCCGCATCCAGCCAAGTCCACCAATACATCATGACAGGTTGGGGAGGGAGAGCCAAAATAGGATAATTTTCTTCAAACTTTTGTACTCGAAATGGAGCTTTAATGAACATTTTTAATCCCATTTGAAATTATCTTCTCTGCGTCAGGATAGTTGCTTCAAATCTCTTCAGCCACTTTGTGTAGGCCATGTGCAAGGCCTGTGATATGGATCAAATCCAGATAAAGAAGTTTAAGTCTTTTTGTTGCCTTAGTCATGTATGCAGCAGTTTCTGTTACAAAGAGGACGATATTTCCCCTTTTTACACCATCCAGCCCAAATAATTTCATAGAATCGTCGATGAGCATAGCAATAGTGGAATTGTTTACTTTTTGTAGATTTTCACATATTAGATAAATATTTCACCAGGCTTGTCACATTTCAGAGTCCCAGTAATCCATTTACTGGATCCCAGTAATCCATTTACTGGATCCATTTACTCAATTGTTACATCCATTGTAACGATCCATGTTGAAGAATTATATTTGTTTTATTAAGAAAATAAAATAGATTCATTAGCATACAGTTGTAGCTTTAAAGCATAAGCATTGAGCATCTCCAGACTATTACAATGTTTAAATAAACTTACAATTTCTAATTAAAATAAAAACAGCTAGGTAATCATCTTTGCTCTATGTCCTACATGTTGGCATCTAGAAGCTGGGCTATTCCCCCCCCCCTTCTTCTTTCTAAGAAGAACAAGCCTCTCTGTTTCACATTCTACAGCATTCATGGACCGTCCTTCACATACACAAATCCTCTCATTTTACAACTCTTTAGGACCTCCGCCCTCTTTACACTTTCAAGCTGACACCCAATTAAGTCCAAGTAGGCATAATTCAGAACACTCCGATCACCGCCCAAAGTTCTCATGATCCAAGCTCCAGGTGTCTTATCTTCTCCCAGTTAGTGGTTTTTCTTGCGTCTCTTCTCTCTGGACTGTCCGACCTTGTAACTTTGACAAACAACTCTGCATAACAAGCTCATGAAAAACATCTCTTTCTGAATTCATCTTACACAGAACCTAACATTCCATTTTGTATGACTACAATTCCCAGTTTCCTTCCATTTCCTTACATCCATTTACATCACTTGTCTTATTTATTGAAACCCATATCTTATTGTTGTCAACAGCAGACCTTATCTTTCCTAACACATATTCATAGCAGGCAGAGATACAATTTTTCTTTAGAGTTCATTCATCTGGAATCTGGTGACTGGTGCACTTCTCCAAGAAATGTCTGAGGCTACCACTACCTAATTTCTTTAAGGGAATATTTGAAGTAACTATCATTGTACAAAGATCCTTACAAAATTCTGACAGGGTATTTGATGAACCTGCAATTGAAGAAGAAGCTCTCTCAAAAAGGAGATGTTGCCTATTCTCAGAGAGGGTAAATCTTGCTAAACAACCCTTATGTTTAGCGATAACACAGTGTTGTTGCGTATTAAAATGCTTTTGTGCCAACACAATTTACAAAACAAAATATCACCATCACTATTAAAAATCCACTCCCCAAACTCTTGAACAAAATGCTAAAATTTTACACTCAATGAAATCTGCTTTTAGGCATGTTGAAATCACCAGGAGAGTTGCCTATGACCAAAATATGTCATTATTATTATGTGCCATTAAGTCATTTCCAGTTTGTATATATGTTTGTTTGGTTGATTTATATACCACCCATCTAGCAAATCGCTACTCTGGAAGTGTTTTTTTAAAGCTCTATTAAGTGATTCCATCTGTTGTCTTCCACTTTTCTGACTACAGTATGACTCCCATATCCCCGGGATCGGTATCTGTGGTTTCACTTATCCGTGGTTTGCCACAGCCTGATATACAACATACAAGGGCACTCCCTTGTGGCTTTTGTCCCACCCTCTTGTATGTTGTATACAGGGTTCCCTCACATCTGTGGTTTCAGATATCCAAGGTAGATTGTGGAACCGATCCCCCATGAATATGGCGGTGCTACTGTACCATCAACTTTTACTAGCATCATTGACTTTTCCAGTGAGTCTTCTTTTCTCATGATGTCTGAAATCCTGTCACCATAACTTGCACTGCATAAAGTTGATGACATCAGTGGGAATTTTTCAGAAATTAAACGTTTCTCACTTCTGTCCTGGATATCCCGAGCTTCCCATTACAGCAATAGGATTTCAGCCCATATGTCTAAAGTACAATAGCCTCAATTTAGTTGTTTTAGTTTCTACCATGAATCCAGGCTTCATTTGATCTTGAACCTATTTATTTGTCTTTCTGGTGGTCCATGGTATCTATTAAGCTCTCCAGCACCACTCTTCAAATGAGTCATTATTTTTCCCTCGCAGCTTTCTTCATTGCCCAGTTTTTACATCCATATAAATTCATCAGAGATACCATAGTATGGATAATCTTGGCTTTGGATGCTAGCAACATATCCTTACAGTTAAAGATCTTTTCTAGTTCCTTCACAGCTGCCATTCCAAGCCTCGGTCTTCTTTGAATTTTTTGGCTGCAGCCTCCATTTGATATGTAAAATCTTCTAACAATTTTGATTTCTTCATTGTCAGCAATAAAGATATGTAATATTTCTTACTTTTGTGCCAATGTATTATTCTTAAAGCAGAAAGTAATGGCAAAAACATTACTTTGAAAAAATTATGAATAACGCCTAACATGTTACCTTAAAAAGAAGAAGACAAAAGCGCCCCAGGCTCTGTTCTCTGAGTGTTACAATGCCGTTCCAGAATGGTCTGGAGAACAACAAGCTTGTGAAGTTATTCAGAACAGCCTCTGAACTGTAACATAGGCCAAGATCATTTTAATGCGATCATCCTAGCATTCCCTGATTTAAAATGCCAGAAGGTAGTTTAATCCCCCATATTTATCTGATCTGTTGATCATAATAAAAGGAATTTGAATCCCCCATATTTGTCACAGCACAAAGTAGAGCTAGGTAGGTAAAGGCATTCCATGAACTTGCACCATCTTCCATTCCAAAGAATGATCACAGCACATATTTAAGGCAGGTTGTCTAGGAAACCAGAGCTAAACCTGAGGTCTGCTATTTGAGACCTAAACCTGAGTAGATATACTTTACTGCATGCAACAAAACTGCTAGTATACCCTGAAGCTATGTTTAAGCAAAGTGGCAAATAGTAAAATAATGATACTGGCTCGTATTCAGACTTTCCAGGTGTGAAAAGGGACTTCTGTCTGTCACAGTGGTGTAGAAACTGTGGAATAGTGTAGCCCAGTTTTTATCTCCCAGCTCTGGCAAGATGATGCAAGCTGAGAGGTGAGTGACAGGGGCAAGGAAGCAGTTCTTGCCTGAGAACAGGGTCACTCATTGCACAAGGATCTCATTCAGCAAAGAGATAATTAATTTCACAGTTTAAAAGTACCATTAACAAATAGCAGCAATCAGGTGGATTACAAGTGTGCCTTCCTTTCACCTCAGAAATAGTATTGTGGTTACTCTACATACACTGATTTGTATCAGTTCACAGGGCACACATTTTGTGCTTAGGCGTGTGAGTATATTACGGATAAGAACTGAAGAGTCATCTTGTAGAAACAGCCTTGCTCGAATAATGAAGCAACATGGAGGACAGCCCTTGAGATGGGGATGGGGAATATGTGGCACTCCAGACTTCGTTGGACCACAATTTGTACCAGGCCTAGCCAGAATATACTGAAGTTCTCCATTGCTATCATATGGTTAATAGACAAGAGTGAGAGCTGGGAGAAAGCTTTATGCAGGAGCAGTGCATATGCTTCAGATATAGAAGGCCCCTGGTTCACTCCCTAGTATTTCTCAAGCCCCCCACTCAGGCTGAGGTGCTTTTTGTTGGGAACCTTAGATATGTTTCTCTGTTCTCTGTCACTGAAAGGCCAACATTAAAATCAACGGCTTGTCTTCTCTTGGATCTGGACGTTTCTGTGAAGAATGTTGTCTCAGTGGCATGAAATGTAGATTGCTTGCTGTTCCCATCTTTTCATAATTCTGGACGTTTCTCTCTGATCCTTTACGTCTCAGGTTAGTAGCTGGATTATCTGGCTGATTTTTCTTCAGTAAGGAGCTGTTCTTTGTAGACTTGATAGTGTGGCATTCAAACAGCAATTCACATATTCCAGAAAGAAAAAAGCCCCTTTCACAGCATAATATAATGTATCTTCAACCCACCCACCCCCCAGCTATTAGAGGGTGTCCTACTGAGCAGAGAAATTATGGGTAGCTGAAATAATGATCCAATGCACCAAAAGGATTTTAGAAGCATGGGATGGTTAATGCAACAGCTATTTTTCATTCTCTCTTTCTCTCCCTTTGTGTATGTGGTTTTTAAAATGTTGTTTGGCAGGTAAAAGCTCCCTGTGATATAGTTTACAAATGGTTCTGTTAAATAAAGCTTTCACCTAATAACGTTTGCTGTAAAGTCAGAAGGAAACGTAGCCAAGAGCTACATTAACTTTACATTTTTCTTCTTCCAAACAAAACTGGAGAGAATAATGATGTGTAAAAATAACAGCAAGGCTTGTCTTACAGTGTGAACCTCATTCTCCCAATCTTAACTTTGAAATTAGAGACTAGTCAGAGGTAGAGCCTAGGCTGTATTCAGAAGCTGAATACTAATTGCAGTACAAGTCTCTCTGAAATCATACCCTGCAAAATCCAATTGATTAATTGGAGAACAACCAGAGATTTATACTCTGGTTGTTCTCCACTCTGATAAATAAGCACTGTTGAAGTGCATGCTGGGAGTAAAGGAAATCTTAACTGCTCATTTTCGTCATTATTTCCCTTAACCGTAATGCTTACCATGTTCCTCATTTCAAGTGTCTAATTTGAGAATGTGTCAAAATGCCGATGTTGGAAGAGGTTGTACCAAAAGTGTTGCAGCTGCTATTACCTATGGATATTGTTGTCATAGCTGAAATTCCAGAGGGGGCAAACAGTACTACTGACATATAGTGAACTGTTTACGAAACATAGTTTATTTATATTTTTTTAATATTGCTTACTGCTGGTTTGGATGGTTCAAAAGAGAGGTCCCCTACTGCTGCTTTCTCTCCGCATTTCTTTGTGTAACCAGGGCACTGTTTCAGATTTCTGGTGAGGGGAGAAATTTTGGAGATGAGCAAGATAACAAGATTCAATGATGCTCTGCTATTTAAAATAAAAATAAGATAAGCAGTACCATATTTGAATAGTATTTGTTGTTGTTGTTGTTGATTAGTTGTTAAGTCATGTCCGACTCTTCGTGACCCCATGGACCAGAGCACGCCAGGCCCTCCTGTCTCCTGCCTTCACACTTTCCCGACATCAGGGTCTTTTCCAGGGAGTCTTCTCTTCTCATGAGATGGCCAAAGTATTGGAGCCTCAGCTTCAGGATCTGTCCTTCCAGTGAGCACTCAGGGTTGATTTCCTTCAGAATGGATAGGTTTGTTCTCTTTGCAGTCCAGGGGACTCTCAAGAGTCTCCTCCAGCACCACAATTCAAAAGCATCAATTCTTCGGTGGTCAGCCTTCTTTATGGTCCAGCTCTCACTTCCATACATCGCTACTGGAAAAACCATAGCTTTGACTATGCGGACCTTTGTCGGCAAGGTGATGTCTCTGCTTTTTAAGATGCTGTCCAGGTTTCTCATCGCTTTCCTCCCAAGAAGCAGGTGTCTTTTAATTTTGTGGCTGCTGTCACCATCTGCAGTGATCATGGAGCCCAAGAAAGTAAAATCTGTCACTGCCTCCATATATTCCCCTTCTATTTGCCAGGAGGTGATGGGACCAGTGGCCATGAGCTTAGTTTTTTGAATGTTGAGCTTCAGACCATTTTTGGCGCTCTCCTCTTTCACCCTTATTAAGAGGTTCTTTAATTCCTCCTCACTTTCTGCCATCAGAGTGGTATCATCTGCATATCTGAGGTTGTTGATATTTCTTCCGGCAATCTTAATTCCGGCTTGGGATTCATCCAGTCCTGCCTTACGCATGATGTATTCTGCATATAAGTTAAATAAGCAGGGAGACAATATACAGCCTTGTCGTACTCCTTTCCCAATTTTGAACCAATCACTTGTTCCATCTCCAGTTCTAACTGTTGCTTCCTGTCCCACATATAGATTTCTCAGGAGACAGATAAGGTGGTCAGGCACTCCCATTTCTTTAAGAATTTGCCATAGTTTGTTGTGGTCAACACAGTCAAAGGCTTTTGCGTAGTCAATGAAGCAGAAGTAGATGTTTTTCTGGAACTCTCTGGCTTTCTCCATAATCCAGCGCACGTTAGCAATTTGGTCTCTAGTTCCTCTGCCCCTTCGAAATCCAGCTTGTACTTCTGGGAGTTCTCGGTCCACATACTGCTGAAGCCTACCTTGTAAGATTTTGAGCATAACCTTGCTAGTGTGTGAAATGAGTGCAGTTGTACGATAGCTGGAGCATTCTTTGGCACTGCCCTTCTTTGGGATTGGGATGTAGACTGATCTTTTCCAATCCTCTGGCCACTGCTGAGTTTTCCATACTTGCTGGCATATTGAGTGTAGCACCTTAACAGTGTCATCTTTTAAGATTTTAAATACTTCAACTGGAATGCCATCACCTCCACTGGCCTTGTTGTTAGCCACTTCACTCTCCAGGATGTCTGGCTGAAGGGCAGCAACCACACTATCTGGGTTGTCCGGGACATCCAGATCTTTCTGGTATAATTCTTCTGTGTATTCTTGCCACCTCTTCTTGATGTCTTCTGCTTCTGTTAGGTCCCTACCATTTTTGTCCTTTATCATGTCCATCTTTGCACAAAAGGTTCCTTTAATATCTCCAATTTTCTTGAACAGATCTCTGGTTTTTCCCTTTCTATTCTTTTCCTCTATTTCTTTGCACTGTTCATTTAAGAAGGCCCTCTTGTCTCTCCTTGCTGTTCTTTGGAAGTCTGCATTCAATTTTCTGTAACTTTCCCTATCTCCCTTGCATTTTGTTTCCCTTCTCTTCTCTGCTATTTGTAAGGCCTCGTTGGACAGCCACTTTGCTTTCTTGCATTTCCTTTTCTTTGGGATGGTTTTTGTTGCTGCCTCCTGCACAATGTTACGAGCCTCCATCCATAGTTCTTCAGGCACTCTGTCCACCAAATCGATTTCCTTAAATCTGTTCTTCGCTTCCACTGTGTATTCATAAGGGATTTGGTTTAGATTATACCTGACTAGCCCAGTGGTTTTTCCTACTTTCTTCAGTTTAAGCTTGAATTTTGCTATAAGAAGCTGATGATCAGAGCCACAATCAGTTCCAGGTCTTGTTTTTGCTGACTGTATAGAGCTTCTCCATCTTTGGCTGCAGAGAATATAATCAATCTGATTTCGGTATTGCCCATCTGGTGATGTCTCTTGTGTTGTTGGAAAAGAGTGTTTGTGATTACCAGCTTGTTCTCTTGACAAAACTCTATTAGCCTTTGCCCTGCTTCGTTTTGAACTCCAAGGCCAAACTTACCTGTTGTTCCTTTTATCTCTTGACTCCCTGCTTTAGCATTCTAGCATTGCTTTAGCATTCCTATAATGACGAGAACATCTTTCTTTGGTGTCAGTTCTAGAAGGTGTTGTAAGACTTCATAGGATTGGTCAATTTCAGCCTCTTCAGCATTGGTGGTTGGTGCATAAACTTGGATTACTGTGATGTTGAAAGGTCTGCCTTGGATTCGTATTGAAATCATTCTATCATTTTTGAGATTGTATCCCACTACAGCTTTTCCCACTCTTTTGTTGACTATGAGGGCTACTCCATTTCTTCTACGGGATTCTTGCCCACAATAGTAGATATGATAATCGTCTGAATTGAATTTGCCCATTCCCGTCCATTTTAGTTCACTGACGCCCAGGATGTCAATGTTTATTCTTGCCATCTCCTGTTTGACCACATCCAGCTTACCAGGGTTCATAGATCTTACATTCCAGGTTCCTATGCAGTATTTTTCTTTGCAGCATCGGACTTTCCTTTCACTTCCAGGCGCGTCCGCAGCTGAGCGTCCTTTCGGCTTTGGCCCAACCATTTCATTAGCTCTGGAGCTACTTGTCCTTGTCCTCCGCTCTTCCTCAGTAGCATGTTGGACGCCTTCTGACCTGAGGGGCTCATCTTCCAGCGTCATCTCTTTTAGACTTTTGTTTCTGTCCATGGAGTTTTCTTGGCAAAGATACTGGAGTGGCTTGCCAGTATCT
The DNA here is from genome assembly GCA_037013535.1 of Intellagama lesueurii. Classification (NCBI taxonomy): domain Eukaryota; kingdom Metazoa; phylum Chordata; class Lepidosauria; order Squamata; family Agamidae; genus Intellagama; species Intellagama lesueurii. The sequence goes on from JBAJHW010000006.1 coordinate 74,732,854, forward strand.
TTGCCAGGTGGATCGCGTTTAGTCAGAACTCTCCACTATGACCTGTCCGTCTTGGGTGTCCCTGCACGGCATAGCCCATAGCTTCTCTGAATTACTCAAGCCCCTTCGCCACGACAAGGCAGCAATCCATGAAGGGGACTATTTGTTGTAGTGACTCTTAAAATACATAATCATTATAATAATAATCACGTGCCGTCAAGTCAGCGCTGACTTTTGGCAAGCCTTTTCAGGATTTTCCAGGTAAAAAATACTCAGAACTGATCTATCATTCCCTTCTTCATGGGACTGTGCAGCTTGCTCAAGGCTACACAGGCTGGCTCTGCTTTCAGTAGGCACAGTGGGGGATCGAACTCCCAACCTATGGCTCTGCAGCCAGATATCTAAACCACTGAGATATCCAGCAAGCTCTTCATAATCATTGTTGTTGTTGTTTAGTCATTAAGTCGTGTCTGACTCTTCGTGACGCCATGGACCAGAGCACGCCAGGCCCTCCTGTCTTTCACTGCCTCCCAGAGTTGGGTCAAATTCATGTTGGTAGCTTCAATGACACTGTCCAACCATCTCGTCCTCTGTCGTCCCCTTCTCCTCTTGCCTTCACACTTTCCCAACATCAGGGTCTTTTCCAGGGAGTCTTCTCTTCTCATCAGATGGCCAAAGTATTGGAGCCTCAGCTTCAGGATCTGTCCTTCCAGTGAGCGCTCAGGGTTGATTTCCTTCAGAATGGATAGGTTTGATCTCCTTGCAGTCCAGGGGACTCTCAAGAGTCTCCTCCAGCACCACAATTCAAAAGCATCAATTCTTCGGCGGTCAGCCTTCTTTATGGTCCAGCTCTCACTTCCATACATCGCTACTGGAAAAACCATAGCTTTGACTATCATTAGAGCTGTATTATTATTTATTATTATGGCTGGGGGTTTTTTGTCAGCCAAAATCTGCCCACCAGCTACACTGGTTGTCACCATTCCTGCTAGGGCTTTCATCCTGTTCTGCCTATGTACACCACACACAAGTGTACAGGGAGGTTTCCCAGTCCATAGACTGCTGCTGGAACTTGCAGAAATGTTATTGCCAGCCCATGAAGAAGTTTTTCACAAATCCTTCCAGGGCTTGTGCAGCAAGAAAGCTCACACATTGCTCTGCTTCCTGCTTTGCTCTAAATGGCACAGAGGGTTCAAATGCCTGCAGCTCTTCACTTTCTACAGTTGTCTCTCCTCACCCCTTGTTTTTTTGGTATGCCAGTGTTGCATGGTCACAGTACACACCTTCATGGGGAGCCTGTGACTCATGGCACCAGTTAGGGATGTCTGGAGATTAGTGCCATGTGCTTTAAAGACACCTCACACCCATAATCAAACTTTTTCTTCTTCTTTTGTTACTCCCTCTAAGGTTTTTCTCACCACCGGGAGAACCAAAGCAATTCCCTGAGACTGCAGTGAGCACCTAGCAACCTGGCAACCCTACAGCAGACCTCCAACTACTCTATAGTCAACAATCCCATTTCAACTGGGGGTCAAACTATATGCTGCAGGTAGCTCATATTTAGAAGAGGACAATCCCTTCAGTGCTGAGAATGTCTTATGGTCACAGCAAAAACTTTTCACACCTCACATAGTTTACAAATGAGCGTGGTTTGTTTTGTGAGTGGCTTTCAAATGTAAACAGGGGCTTCCTTTCCAAATCTGATTGCTTCGTCATGGAGGTCTGCCTGAATCACATCTCTGGGAACACTGATAGATTTCCAGCTTCTAATGATGGGCTATTTATAATGTGTAGTTTGGCCCTCAGTGTGCTCAATCCTCATTGGGCTGTTTGAGAAATACCCCTCACACTTTCTTAAGGCTTTTGCTTGCTTGTTTACTTCTAGCAAATCTCAGAATTTCCTTGAACACACTCTCTGCTGTTGCACAGCTTGTAGTGTTCTAGTTATATAATGGTAGGCACTTGTGAAAACAAATTCACTATTTTTATATAGGATATAAAGGTCCTACACCAAAGGCGTATTTGATCTTGACAATTAGTTCAAAATGGTATGATAAAGGTACACAGTATGTCTTCCTCCCAAAGCATTCAAGAATAATACTAGTCGAACTCTGAAATAATTGCATTAAGTCTGAGCTTGTTTCAGTTTCTTCAACTGTTATTAATTTGCTCTGCCAGCCCTCCCTCTTTGTTATCTTGGAGATATGTCATCTTTTCTAGGAGTGGGCATGCAAACTGCAGTGCAATATGTTCTTCCTGAGAAAATGATGCCTCCAGCCTACTGAACTAGTGTTAATTAGTGTTATTGTTGCTTTTGCCACAGGCATGTGAAAAATCATCTTCGTGTTAAAGACACCTCTTGGGTGGTTGCTGTGCTGTGAATAATGAAAAGTGATGCTGCTCTGCTATTTTACTTTTAATAGTGAGAAGGGATAGAAGAATGTTTGTTTCCTTCTCCAGAAACCTATGATTTCAGGAGTCAAACTGTGGTAGTACAAAGTAGCAGGGCTGTGATATTTGGTCAATTAATGTTAGTTGACTGGAGCTCATTAGAAGGGCATCTGCCCCCTTTGCTCTCCTTTAGTTTGGAAAAGCACAGAATGTACCTGCATATCATTGAATTCACATCCATAAGCATTTTTTTTAATATGAGGGAAGGGTATCTTAAAATCCAGCATCCTCTGATCTTCTCCTTCTATTTCCCTCCTCCTCTTTTATTGAATAGTGGAAGTGGCATAGTGCTGATTCACCCCTTTGAAGGCAGGCAGATTAGTGCTGGGATACTACAAACATTGGGGGGGGGGGGGGGAATCAAGCCATAGATTGTGAAAAGAGATGCTAGTTCAGTGGTGCCTCTTCACAGCTCCCACACACAGCCAGTGCTTGGAAGGAACTAATTAATTATTGTCCCTAGCTGGCTGGGAACTTATTAATTGATTCTAGCTCTACTGTGGTTGTTCTAAAGGGAATTGGCAGTTTCACTGTTCCTCTTCACAGCTCCTCCACTCACCCAAAGCTTGAAAGGAACTCAAATGTGAAAGACATTCAACCTCCCTGCTGTAGCTTCTCTTCTGGAACTATTTTTTGTTTTATGTTTTCCTTGAAAACTTAACTTGAAGGCTTCTGACCAGAGGCTGTGACTGCAGAAACATATATTTTCCTCTGAGAAGCACTGAATTCTGTTCCCTGAAACAAATCAAGATTTTTTTTTAAAAAAATAACAGTTTGGGAGGCAACAAAAAACACAAGTCATGGATGTTGTCACTGTCACTGTTTTTCTGAAACAAACATTACATCATATTGATGGTGGGATAAATACTGAAACAATCAATGCAAAACCAGGTACTTTCAAAGGAACAATATTTCTATCTGGATGATGAATTGAAAACCAAAAAACCCAAACAATAAATAGACAGGTTGAAACATTCTTTTAAAAAATGTAAGTACTTACAAAAATGACAGCTAGCAAACACCACTTTTAAAGAGGCATTCCCTCCTGTCTGACAGATGGGGAATGCTTTTTCTAAGATGTCTGTGGTAAGACAAGTGTATCAGGTGACAAATGAGTTCTGTGACTCACATTCTCTTCCACTCATGAGCAAGATATTAAAGATATGAGTGTTCAGTAAAACTATCAGAGTTACGTGGAAGATATTTGGAAGCGCCCATACACAGCAGCTACCCCATATTGTTGATTAAAGACAATATATTTTAGCTGGAGCCAAAGGAAGATGAAAACTTCATGTAGTTTTTGTTAAAATCAAAGCAAGGTTTAGTTTTTACTGCTTACAAACAGCTTACATACATAGAAATGCAGATAGGTTCAAATAGCTATTTTATTGTCCTTCTAGTAAGGCATCTTTGCAGAAGAAAAGCCTCCAGGAGCTTTGTAAGCAGGACACCACTGGCCCGTGGAAGCATTGTGCTTGATGCCTTCCACAATCCCTTTGATCCACAGTCTCCCAGAGGAACGTGTCTTGGCCCCTTCACTTTGGCACCACCTGAGAATGGATGAGCCATCAGTGGAAACTAGTTCAACAGCTGTGCAGACCCCAGGAGTTCCAGAAGGTGGGAAGGCAGGAGAACTGTGTGAAGGGAAGGAAGGGGCAGTTTAAAAGGGGAAGGGAATGCTAGTGAGGGGAGGGGAGAGTGATGTGGAAGAGAAGAGAAAGGAGGAGTGGGGTGATGCTTAGGAGTGGCCTGGAGCCCGGAGATCCTCTCTTAGACCAGACTCAAACAAGAATGTCCTGCTGAAAATCCAAGCACCTAGAGAAACCACCATGGCTGGGCCAGGGGACTTTTAGACCAGCCTGATGTTGAGTTTCCCATGAGGAGGACTGGCCCACACTGAAGGTGTCTAGCTGGCTCCAGCTGCATTCATCTCCATTCCAATCCAACTAAGACACTGGAGAAGACATCAGGAATTCAAAAAACCGTGGTAGGTTACAAAAGACCTCCATGCTGAGGAGGACAAGAGAGAACAGGGCACTACAGGACTAGAGGTGAAGAGAACCACCTGGGCAACTTGGACCAAGCAATGGGATGAGTCATTACTGCCCAGTCATAGGAAGACTTAGACTTGAGGGATGGTAGGGCTTTGAAATCAGAAATACCACTGAAGTCAACTGGTCTGTTGTTCATCGTTTAGGAATAAAGTCCTGTGTTTACCTCACTGATTTATTGATTTATTGATTTATTTGCTGGAGAAGACTCTGGTGTTCTCTTGCCCATGGGGGGCATGGGGATTCACACAAGGTCACATGCAGAATTTCTTGCTGGGTTCAAAACAGGGAGAGAAAAAAGATAAAGAAGCAGGGAAGAGCCATACATGCCATAAAGTGCCCAAACTAGTTTAGAAAGTCCCTGTAATCTATCTGGTTTAACTCTCCCCTCTTTGGAACTATGGCATGCAAGGTTAGGCTATATACAGCACAGGGCAGTCTTAGCTCTTTTAGGCTGGGCTTCCCAGAAAATTTGTTCTGAAGGAATGCCCTCACCTGTATGAGAAGTGGTAGCAGCGGTGAGCTGCAGCCCTAAAAGGAATTGGTGAAAATTGCCTTCACTCTACATGTATATATGCAGAACCCTTCACTAGCTCCAACTCCTGAATGGAAGAATGAAATAATTTCTTCCTAATAGAGATCCAATCAGTTATATGTGTTTTTATTGTGTTAGTTAGAGATATAATATGCAAATATGTGTAATTTAATCAAATCATATAATTACAAACTGATGGGTCAGAGGCTAACACACTTTCTTACCACTTGATGGCCTTTTGTCTTTTTGCACTTCAATGTCTTGATGATTTAGGTAAACTTTTGTTTAATTATATCATTGAACAATTCATCATAAGTATGAGATGTTATTTCTAACCATGCATGCATAAAGTCACTGTTTCTTGGCATAATGCTTTTTGGGAAGCTTGGCAATCACAAAAAAGTTGCTACTCTTTTTCAAAGGGTCATTGAATTTGGCTGCTTTGAGCATGCATATTCTCTGGTGATGGACAAAACAAATATAGGCAAATAAAGAAGACAAGTAGGTAGTTTTTTTAGTGACTGATATTTATATCTATGATTTGTTTAACCATATATTTCTCTTTTTTGTACAGGACTTACTAATAACTATTTGTGTGGTTATTTGAGCATCTTTAATGGAATGTGTATGTGAAAAACAGATACGTAGATTTAAAAGAAACTGTACTAAACAATCTCAGGTCTTTCTTATTATTTTGTTTCTGTGTAGATTTGAGATCATTTGGAAAGAAAGAAATACAATTCACCCCCCTCTTCTCTCTCTCCCTCTCTCTCTCCCTCTCTCGCACATGTACACACTCACTATCTCACACACACACTTCATGGGAAAGTAGTTGCAAATGCCATATTGTGTGATATTTGTAATGAACATAGATCTGTTACTATGGAAACATGTTTGACAAAAAAGGAAATGCATGATCATTTATAGGCAACACTTCTTAAGAGGGTAGATTTCTGTTTGTGTTGCTACTTTGTTCCTTAAAAGAAAAGAAATCTCCAGCTTCTTGCTAAGACAACACCATTCCTCTGCTGGAATTGGTTATGCAGGTGAACCCTAATTTCACCTGGTAGTGAGAACAAAAGAGAGAGAAGAGCCCAAACAAACATTCTGTGGAGAGGGTTTTGCAATGGGTTTATGTGGAGGGGACGGCTATAGAAAAAGCTACTTACTGCATCCCAGTTGATCTAATATTCACTCATATTGGGGTGCAGAGAAGTTTTTATTCCTTCAGTATGAACGCAGGAGAAAAACTGTTTTACCCCAAATTAATTGGCTTGAAAAAGGATAAAACACACATTTAGTGAGAATTTTTGTTACTGATTAGTTTCTATAAATATTATAATTAAATGAATAATAAGGGATAACTGATAGAGTTCTCCAAGTGTTGAGATCCAGAGAAAGCAACCGAGGAGAAAAAAAACTCCCAAGTGACCAATGGTGATGACTCAGACTCTCCCATCACTGTTTATCTCCCTCCTGTTCTAATTTCTGTGCTGTCACATCACAACCCAATCTGGAGCCAGACAACCATGCCTAGATACTTGTTTGCACTGTGTAAGAAATCAAATGAAATAATGATTAACTTAAACCAAAGCAGAGAATGGTGGTGATTCAGCTGTAGGCTCCAGGATTCTGCAAAGTTTCACACCTTGAGTGAAGAAGTCAGAAATTCTGACCATTAAAGTAAGCATCCCCAGCAATAAAATAAATTAAATAACTAATCATATCCTGACATCCCAAATCTATTGCTTGAGGTGGCAGCCTCGGTCTATGTCATGGCAGAGATGACCTTGCTGACTCCCTTCTGGGGTAGTTTCTGTCCTCTCACTAAGTGGTCCCCCAATTTCATAGGATAAAATTCAAAATCTCAATTGCCACCTCTTCCCAAATAGTTCCTGCTCGTAAGATCTAACAGAGTCTCCTCCCATAGATTCCTTGTCAGGTGTTGAGCTCTTAGGCTGACAGTGGATGCCCATTTCTGTTAAGCTCATTACAGTGACTACAAGGTGAAACATTCTCCATGCGAAATTTCTGAACCCTGAAAATTTGATCTGTTTACAGTAGCTTTAAAAACCATATTAGTTTTTGATTGCTGAATATGCCAATTGAAGCCAAAGTTGCCTCTTGCTGTGATGGCTTGAAATTACATGATTGTGTTATGGGTTTTATTATTGCTGTCTGATTTATCATACTGATCTTTCCTGCTTTGGGAATTTTGTACAGAAGGCTGCTTTATATTTTTTTTCTAAATAAATAAAATGGAAATGGTAGATGTGCTTTGCAAATCAAATCAGTGATGTGGTTTTGTGTAGAAAAGTAAACAAAAGAGTGCAGTGTGTGTTCTGTGCTATGTAAATGGCTTTATGGGATGAAGAAAATGCAATGGTATTGGGAAGCAATCTTCCTGCAATGATGTAAAAACCAGTGAAGATTAGTAGAGTCCAATAATTTATTTCCAATTTCAAATATGCACATTGAATATCTTATTAAATGAATATAGAGTTTGAAAATTATTGTCATCAGTCAACTGACATTAAAACCATAAGTCAGGTATATTCATTCTTATAAAGCTTGATTTTTCTGATTCATAGACAGAAGGCAAATACGAATGGAAGCAGTCTTAATTAAACTGGCATTTGCTACAAATACAAATGTAATATAAGTACAAATATTTTCCACTGTTCATTCAAATTTAATTATAATTATAATTATTCCTGAACCATTATATATGTGTGTATATATACATATTGGTGATTTGAATACTCTTTTGAGGATGCATAATACAAAATGTTCTAGAACGAATGGCATTTTGTATTGCCTAAAATTATAGCAGATAAATGTAATTTCTGATCTATATGTGGAGGAAATACAAAAGTGCAGGCATGTGTCATGAACATGTCTCTTTTGAAGCCAGTTATTTTTTTTTAAAAAAATGTCAAACTGATGGCATTTGTTCCTTAACTTTTTTCAGTCATCTTTTTGTTTGTTTGTTTGTTGTTTATAAGATAGGTTGTTTTTAAACAGGAATGGGAAATATGTGGCCCTCCAGGTGTTGTCAGACTCTAGTTCCATCAGTCTTGGCCAGCCTGGCCAGCAGTAAGGCAACATCTGGAGGGTCCTGAGTTTCCCATCTGTGTTTTGAAAGAAGTCAAGATTCAGCAGCAAGTGCTGTTTGGAATTGGAAGCTTTGCACATGAAATTGTTAGTTTTACTAGCCAAACACAGTGTTCCTTCTGTTGTGAAATTGTTGTATATGAAATTATGGGTAGTGATGAAACATTACTCATAGTGTCATGTAAAATTCACCTAATATACCTCACCCGGCCCTCAACTTTGTCCCAGCTCCTGTTTTCACATGTCAGAATATTATAGTGATGAGTCATTTTTGCAGTCCCGCAATGCCAACATTTCAAAGAGTTTGCTGGATCTTGTTCAAAGCGTTCTTGTTCTTGCTTTCATTCAAGGTGTTAGCTGTTCTGGTTTGCTCTGCAGCAGCTTATGCCACATCTGCTGCAAGGAGGGTGGTTGTACTAACATAGCATTACCTGCTTGTCTTTAACAGCAATGGGGGAAACACGCCTACTATGGCTACCACAAGATTCTGTTGATATTAGGGATGGTTGACACTTTCAAAGTAGTATGCAAAGCCATCCTGGTGTTTCTGCACCTCTAACCAAGGCCCTTAGGCAGTTAGCCATACGTCCAAGGTGAGTTCAGAAACACAGGCAGACACATATTGCTCCCTGTCCCTTGATGTGCACACACACATACATGTTGCATTGCAATAGGGATAGCTTGCAAGTCTATTGTGGCTAGAAAAATTCACTCCCCTTGCCAGCTATTTCAAGGATCACAGCTAAGCTCAGAGAGATAGGGAAGTTTGAAAATGTGGCAGATGATGTGCCAATTCAAACGTCCCAGCGCTTTCACCCTGTCACCACTACACCACTGACTGACTGGTGTGTGGTGCTCTTATTTGAATGTTTGGTGTGGTTTAAATGAATTGTAACTGAGATAATTAATATCTCAGAAATTCCAGCATAAATGAGCTTTCATGTACATTAAGCAGAATAATTAGGCAATAATTAGAGAGTTTGGACTTTGCTTCTCTCTTATATGTTGGGTAAATTTTTTAAAAATAATAATAATAAGAGCCAGACCTGCATTGCTAAGGATCTGTGCTGGTCAATGAATGTGGAGAGTGTTGCTGGCACTGGATCCCCGGAGTCAATATTGGATCCAGTCAGTTCTGGTGGCATCACTTTGGTTCCAGGAAACTTCCCCAGCTTCAGTTGGGCTGTTAGCTTGTTGATTTCCCTTATCATAACTGGAGGCCAAATGGGGAGGTTTCAAAAACTGATATCTAGGGAGGTGTTGAGGTCTGGCCAAGTAGAGTAGAATGCAAGGAGGTGATTGTCCCACAAGTCTGTAACATCAGACACCTCATCACTATTATGTATGTACCTCAGTTTTCTCTAGTGTTTGCAATTGCATCTTTCTTGCCTGCATTTTTAGTGGCTGATCTATTATCATAACAATAAAGACTAATTGTTTGAGCTTATAATAGAATAGAATAGAATAGAATATTGATGTGACCATAATTATGGCTGTCATATTTGTTCATTTGTTTTGGAGAATGGCTTTGAACACAACAGTATTGTGGAACAAGCAGGGGGGAAATGACTATGGGCTAGATTCTACTGACAATAAAAAACATTGTTATATCAGGTTTTGCTTTTTTAAAAAAACTATTTAAATTTTGGCGTACACAGAAGATATGTGCATGAGTGGAATGGTATGCCAGGGGAGCGGGTTTTTCTGCTCCTCTGCCAGAGGTCCATTTGTTTTGAGGCGGATGTAGAATCGATTCATTGGAATCAATTCCACATATATGAATGCCCCTATCCACATTATTATTTTTTAATTCCTGCTATCTGATACAGCACAGGAATCAAAAAATAAAAATTAAGAGCACCACAGTCCACTTTCTGGAAAAGCAAAGCAAAGCAAAGCATGCTGCTTATATACCGCCCCATAGCGCTTCAAGCACTCTCTGGGCGGTTTACAAGTTAATTATGCAGGCTACACATTGCCACCCCCACCCCCCAGCGAGCTGGGTACTCATTTTACCGACCTCGGAAGGATAGAAGGCTGAGTCAACCTTGAGCCGGCTACCTGAGATTGAACCCCGGGTCGTGAGCACAGTTTTAGCTGTAGTACAGCAGTTTAACCACTGTGCCACGAGGCCAAGTACTGTGCCAAAAAGCTCATTCGAAGCCATCAGTCAGTGAAGCCAAGCCCTCCTTCCCTCCCTTGGCAGCCCCTACCACCTTCCTCCCAATCCACCCCATCCCTCAACCAACTTCTTTTCATTGCCCCCCATCCAAATCCTTCCCACCTTCTGTTCCCCTCAGCTGCCTGCCCCGTGTCCTGTCCTCTTGCCCCCTCTTGCCCTTTCCATGCCTTTCCACCCCTCTCCCTCTCATCCTCTTCCCCCTCCTAGATAGTGTTCTCCACATTGCCACCCTCTGTCCCCCAATGGAGCCACCTGATCAGAGACAGTGGTGGTGATGTCAGTGTCAGAGGCAGCAGGGAGGCTGAGGAGGTGGCAGTAGTAGCAGCAACAGGGAGGGTGAGGTGGTGATGGTAGTGGTGGCAGCAGGGTGGTTGAGGCTGTGGCGGTAGCAGTGGCAGCAGGGAGGGGGAAGCCAAGATGACAAGGGTGAGGCTGGGGCACCGGTGGCAGCAGTGGAAGGGAGGGCAAGGTGCTGGTGGTGGTGGTGGCGGCGGCGGCAGGGAGGCCAAAGCGATAGCAGTGAGGATGCACACACTGACATAAACGTTTTGCATTTAGGCTAAAGTCTAAAGTTATCCTGAATTCAAAAGAAACAATCGCTCTCCCAGTTTATCCTGGCAGTGGAACCAGGCCCTATGAGTACTTAAGGTGTCCAGATGGCAACTCAGAAGAATTGTCTGCATCTTCGCAGTTCCAATGTAAACGAAGTTGTAGAACACAGTTGCTTCCTGTTGCTTGACCTTGCTCACATACTTGCTGAAAGTAGGCATAGTTTTCATGGTGATCCACAGCATATGAGGAGAATGGTGTTACCTATTGCTAACCCTTAGGAAAAGAACAGAGAAAACATCTGTCTGAGGATCAGCAGAGTCATTTTCATAGATCAAATGCTCCTGTTCTGTAGCCATAAGTAAATTTTTTTAAGAGACTGCTAAAGCTAAATTCTGGGCTGTGTCTGTTGAAAATGAAGGTTTGCAAATGTACTCTGTTATTTGCCGTAGTGAAGTGGCTCAGTTTCACAGCTTATATTCCAGCACTAATGATGGATAAAATAATTCACGTTTTTGTCCCTATGCTTATTTATTGGCTTAGCACATTACCCATTCTAGACAACCAATAATACAGATTGTTATTGATATTCCCCCCATTACAGCAGTGCCACTGGCTGGCTGTCAGTTTCCAGGCACAATTCAAAGTGCTGGTTTTAACCTATAAAGCTCTAAAAGGCTTGGGTCCAAACTATCTCAAGGGCCATGTCTCTCTATGAGCCTGCACAGGCATTAAGATAATCAGGAAAGGCCTTTCTCTTGGCCCACCACCCTCTCAGGCTCATTTGATGAGGACATGGGAGAGGGGCTTCTCTGTCGCTGATCCCAGACTCTGGAAATCCCTCCTATGGGAGGTCAGGCTGGCCCCATCTTTGCTGTCTTTCCAGAAGCAGACAAAGACCTTTCTCTTCTCATTGTTAAATGACTGGTTGACCAAGGGGATCTTTTAAAGGGATTATTTTATTCTGTTGTTTTACTTGAGCTTTTAATATTGCTCTTATGCATGAGTTTTAATATATCTGTTTAATGCTATTTAAATATTGTAATAATTTATTATTTAGCTTTTAACTTTGTTTCTTTTAATACTGTAAGCTGCTTTGGATCCTTTAGGAGAAAGGCAGCATATAAATATTTTAAATAAATAATAAATATTAAGAGTATCAAAAGGAAGTGCTCCTGTTGCTGCAGATTTTTGCTTTGCAGAAACATCTTTATCTGAAACAATGAAGTGCTCAACAAAACTGGGTGTCGCATTCCCCCAGTGTCCTTCTCCTCAGCCCTCGACTAACAGGTCCGTCATACTCAGAAAATTTCTTTTTTTTCCTTTGGCGCACTGGAGTTTATTCGCTTCGCATCCCACCGCTTTGCCACCACTTTGTCGCGTTCCCCCAGTGTCCCGTTTGTTTTCCCTCAACCACAGGTCCACCTTCGGACACGATGTACTATTTTCTCCCTTTACACGCTGCCACCAGTGGATCTTTATCCACACTGTACCAAATAAGTTTCTTAGGCTCGGGCTGCCAAATATAACAGGTTTATTTATTGTCTGATTAGTAAATCACAGAAGTAAAGTCATAGATGTTCTTTTATTGTTCAGTCATTAAACTTGGATAGGATTACACGTTTGCTTGTTTGTATTCATTCACATTCACCACTGTAACAATATCTAAGGACTGTCTATCTATTTTATATTACTTTTATCTCTTATCTATTCTCTAACACACACCAACTTTCCAATCTCTGTCTTAACACTTCAAAACCCTTCTCCCTAACTGTCTCTAACTGTATTAACCCTTTTTTAAAAACCCCACTAACTACCCGCAGTCTCTCTAACTGTTCTCTTGACTCCGCCCCTCCCTTCCTTCCATAGGCTCCTGCCCTAGAGCTCCATATGACAGACAGGCGTGACTTGGGCATTCCGCCACATACCTCCCCCCTTGGAAAGTTTGTTTCATGGGGTAAAACGTACAGTAGATTACCCTCATGAACAACGTATGAGTCAACTTACCAATATTTCCAACATCTTTTCCAATGCAATTCTCAGTTCTATATTTGCAATATATACTTACTCTTTTACACAGTTTAAAGCATATTAATCTTATTACTTTACAGTTAAATGACATTAATCAACATTTTTATTACTTGCAAAACAATCCAGTCACTTTTATCCTTATTTACCATTAATTCATCTATAAATTACATTTTTATTTATTGCATATATATCTAAACACTTAGAACATTCTCTATAACATTAAAAGTTACATATTTCGTCGTTTCCATTGGTCATTCTTCCGGTCTTCTTGACAAGGCATCGGCCACCACGTTTTGATTCCCCTTCACACTCCGGATCTCAAAATCAAAGTCTTGTAAGAGTAGGGCCCATCTCATTAACTTGTTGTTATTCGCCCTGATAGTTCTTAACCACAGCAGTGGGGAATGGTCTGTGCACAGTACAAAATGTCTCCCCCATATGTATGGCCTGAGCTTCTGTAATGACCATACAATCGCAAGACACTCACGTTCTATCGTGGAAAGGTGTCTCTCGCCAGCCTGCAGTTTCTTACTCAGAAACGTCACCGGATGAAGGTCCCCGTTGTCATCCGCCTGGCTCAGCACGGCTCCTAGTCCGGTGTTGGATGCGTCCGTGAAGACAGTGAACTCTCGCTGGAAATTTGGCGCTCTCAGGACAGGACCGCAGTCTTCAACTTCTCGAAGGCCTCCTCGCATTCTCTCGACCACAGGATCTTTTCAGCTTTTCTTTTATGTGTTAAGTCAGATAAAGGGGCAGCTATTTCGCTGAAATTCTGGATAAAGCGTCTATAATAGCCAACTAACCCCAAGAAAGATCTGATATTTTTCTTTGTTGTCAGTCTAGGCCAGTTACTGATTACTTCAATCTTTGATTCTAGGGGTTTAATTATGCCTCCTCCTACCATATGGCCTAAGTATTTTAATTCTGAGTTACCCAGTTGGCATTTATTAGCCTTTACTGTTAACCCAGCCTCATTTAGCCTCTGTAGCACTTTCTCAATATGGCACAGGTGATCTGGTCACGTCTGACTATAGATTCCTATATCATCGATGTATGCTACTGTGAATTCTCTAAGCCCTTGTAGTGTTTGGTCCATTAGTCTTTGAAATGTCGCAGGAGAATTTCGCAACCCAAAGGGGAGGACCCGGAATTCATACAATCCAAAAGGGCTGCAGAATGCAGTCTTTTCCTGATCTCTGGGGTCTAACCCCACTTGCCAGAACCCTTTAGTCAGGTCTAAACTGGATATGAACTGACATCACCCAATTGTCTCGATCAAATCATCTAGTCTAGGCATCGGGTAAGCATCAGGCTTGGTGACGTGCTTCAATTTCAATCTACGCAGAAGCGTATACTGCCATCTGGTTTATCTACCAGTACTATCGGGGCTGACCACGGGCTAGATGAAGGAACAATGATTTTTTTCTTTCAACATCTCATCTAGTTCTTGGCGAACCTTTGCGACATATGGCCCTGTTACTCTGTAAGGTGTGACAGCTTGAGGGGGTGCATCTCCAGTATCAATTTTGTGCACCACTCCCTTTGCTACACCAGGCTTATTTGAGAAGACCTGCTTGTATTTTAGTAGCAAGGCTTTTGCTTCATCTTTTCGCTCTGTGTTTAGCGTGTCACAGATCTTAACATCTTCTGGATTATATTGGGGTTTGCCTCGCCCTTCCCAATATGGCAATTCATGTTTTTCGTTGTCCACTTCTTTCATGGCATATAGGACAACATTTTCTTTTCTATAGTAAGGTTTAATCATGTTAACATGCACCACTCTTCGACCTTCCTCTCCCTCCTCCTGAATTATGTAATTTACTTCACTCATCTTGGAGATTACTTTAAAAGGACCTGCCCAATTTAATTGCAGTTTATTCCCTTTAATAGGTTTCAGCATCAGGACTTCATCTCCCGGACTGAATGATCTTTCTCTGGCCTTTTTGTCATACCATAGTTTCTGCTTTCCTTGCTGACTCTGCAAGTTTTCTGCTGCTAATTTCAGAGATTGCTGCAAGGAGTTCATTAAGTTATCTATATACTGGATCACTGTCTCAGGATCTTCTCTCTTTTGTTCCTCCCAATTTTGTCAGAGTAAATCAAGGGGTCCCCGCACTTTCTGCCCAAATAACAGTTCAAAAGGACTGAATCCAGTGCTTTCCTGGGGTATAGACCTATACGCATATAATAAGGGTTGTAATTTGTGATCCCAGTTATTGGGGTTTTCTGCAGTGTAAGCTCTGATCATTCGCATTAGGGTCCTATTAAATTTCTCCACCAATCCGTTTGTCTGGGGATGATATGGGGATGATGTAATATGAGTTATGCCACAAAGTTGCCACAGCCTTTTCATTAATCTGGATGTGAATGATGTTCCCAAATCAGTGACAATTTCAGAAGCGAAGCCCATGCGACACATATAATTCAATAAGGCATCTGCCACAGTTTCTGTCTCTATATTTCACAAGGGAACAGCTTCTGGGTATCTGGTGGCATAATCTATTATAGTTAAAATGAATAGGTTTCCCCTTCTGGTTACTTTAGGTAAGGGTCCCACAATGTCTAAGCCTATGCGTTGAAATGGGGTTGAAATTACTGGTAAAGGGCACAACTTAGCTTTAGTTTTATCATTGCCAGTACCCTGCCTTTGACATATGTCACAGCTTTGACAGTATGATTTTATTTGCTTCCCCATCCCAGGCCAGTAAAAATTTTGAGCTATCCTCTGCTTTGTACGTGTGATTCCCAAATGAGCAGCAAAGGTGTCTTTATGTCCTTTTTCTATAATCTTTTCCCTGTATTTAAAAGGGATTACTAGTTGGTTGTGAATGCTTTCCCCTCCCCTTTTTGGATTTATTAAGACCTCTCTTTATAACAGGTCTTTCTCCACACAGAATCTTTCAGGGTTTTCAGGGGTTAGTTTTCCTTCTCTGGCTAACTTAAAGCATTGTTGTAAAGTGGAATCCTGTCTTTGTTCCTGGTTAAAAGCGTTTTCATGAGGATTCCTTATAACCACTACCTCAGCTGTTTCATTGGCTTCATTTCCTCCTATAATTTCATCAGGGATCTCACATTTTTCCTCAGGTGTTTCCTTTTTTTCTATCTGGGCACGAGTAGTTACCAAAACACTCTTAACATGCTCAGATAGATCCAGCCCAATCAAGCATGGAGCAGGAATTTGATTTGTGATGGCTACCTTCCACACTCCATCCCACCCTTGATATTTCAGTTGTACTTTAGCCATGGGTAGAGTAATTAATTCAGTTCCAATCCCTTTTATGGTTATGTATTCATTTCTCATGATATTTCTTTGAGGGATTATATCAGGATGACACAAAGTCACCTGAGAGCATGAGTCTCTCAAAGCTAGATATTTAGTATCATTTATGTAAATGTTTTCACCAGAACAACGAAGCAGCTCCTGGTTACTCTCAATAAAATAACATTGTACAATGTTTGCTAAAGGTGGTTGCTGTTCCTGGCTCTCAGCTCTCGCAGTTACTGTGCCATTTCTAACTGCCTCATCGGTCTTTCTCTGTTGTTGTACACAGTACACTTTCTTGGGCTGATTTCCCCCTCCTTTCTGTTGACCAACCTCTTTATTCTTTGAGGTCTGACATTGAGAAATGAAATGCCCTTTTTCTCTGCATCCACAGCAGGTTTTAGGGGCTCTTTGTTCAAAATATGGGGACTTGTCTCCCTTCCCTTCAAAGCTTTTATACCTCTGTTGATTCTGCTCTGAGGGCTTGCCTCTAAAATGTCCTCCAGTAGCCTGATTGTTTCTGTGGTAATCTCTGGGCTCTTTCTTTCTTTCGTCCCAGCTTTTACCGCCAAGTTTTACCTCAGAAAATTTTGGGCTCTTTATTTCTGATATATAATCAGCAGCTTCACTTGCCTGCTGTACAGTTTTGGGCTTTTTGTCCCTGACCAAATACCTCAGTTCTCCAGGTAGAACTGAATAGTATTGTTCTAGCCCAATAATATTTTTATATCTTCTAATGATTCTACATTTGCCTGTTCTAGCCACTTCTCCAAGTATCTGACCAGATTTGCTCCCAATTGAGAATATGATTCCTCAGGCTTTTTAGTCACTGCTCTAAATTTCCGTCTGAGGTGCTCAGCATTGATCCCAAACCTCGAGAAAACCAATTTTCTGAATGCCTCATAGTCTCTTGCTTGATCCTGTGGTATTTGAGAATAAATCTCAGCTAACTCTCCATTTATCTGGGACCTCAGCATAACCATTCTCTCTTCCCCTCTCACATTATAATCCCAGCACGCTCTCTCAAACAAGATCAAGAATGCTTCAGGGTCATCACCCTTTTTAAATTGAGGGAATTTCTTAATGTCCACTTTTGATAAATTCCCCTCATTATTTGAATTATTATTGTTATTGTTCTGGGCTGTTAATTCTAATTGTTTCATTTGTAATTGATACTCCATCTCTTTCTCTTTTGCTCTCATTTCCAGCTGTCTGGCTTCTGCTTCCGCCCTAGCTTTAATTTCTAATTCCTTCAAGTGAAATTCCTTTTCCCATTTCCACTTTTCCAACTCTAGGGAGGTTAACCCAGTTTCTCCTCTTGAGGCATCCTCCTCCTGAGCCTCATCTTGCTCAGCTATTTCCAGAGGGCTCTCCTCTTCGTGAGGTAAACTTTGAACATCTGCTCCCTCCATTGCTAACTTTTTCCCTCGCTTAGAAGGCATGTTTATTTGTGTTTCTTTGGAACAAGCTGGCTGATTTTACTGAGGCCGACAGTCAAGCCTCAGTTTAAAATTACTTTTTTCCTTTTCTGCATTAGAGAGAGAGAGTTACTTAGTAGCTCTCCGCTGGCAGCTACGGATTGCTACTGTATTTCTTCAGGCACCCAGCCTCGCTGTTCCTGGGTCTGATACACTGTTTCTTTCTGTCTCCAGAAACCAAGCTTTTTCTCATAAATTTTTATTTTATTCAATCCTCAGTTAGTTTTAGTCACCTCAGCTATATCTTTGACCTTGGCTTCCACCTTTGTCCCCTCAGCGCTCCTTTCTCAGAGCTTGGGATCTAAAGTTAGCCCCTTGGTCTTTCACTCTAAGCGTGAGGTAAACTTTAAACACAGAATAATACTCATCAGAGTCTTTTTCCTGTCTTAGTCTTTCCCCAAGGTCTGCGATCAGGAGTCCCTTCCAAGCTATTCACTAAGAGCTCTAGGGTTTCCCACTCCTTCTCCTCAGCCCTCGACTAACAGGTCCGTCATACTCAGAAAATTTCTTTTTTTTCCTTTGGCGCACTGGAGTTTATTCGCTTCGCATCCCACCGCTTTGCCACCACTTTGTCGCGTTCCCCCAGTGTCCCGTTTGTTTTCCCTCAACCACAGGTCCACCTTCGGACACGATGTACTATTTTCTCCCTTTACACGCTGCCACCAGTGGATCTTTATCCACACTGTACCAAATAAGTTTCTTAGGCTCGGGCTGCCAAATATAACAGGTTTATTTATTGTTTGATTAGTAAATCACAGAAGTAAAGTCATAGATGTTCTTTTAATGTTCAATCATTAAACTTGGATAGGATTACACGTTTGCTTGTTTGTATTCATTCACATTCACCACTGTAACAATATCTAAGGACTGTCTATCTATTTTATATTACTTTTATCTCTTATCTATTCTCTAACACACACCAACTTTCCAATCTCTGTCTTAACACTTCAAAACCCTTCTCCCTAACTGTCTCTAACTGTATTAACCCTTTTTTAAAAACTCCACTAACTTCCCGCAGTCTCTCTAACTGTTCTCTTGACTCCGCCCCTTCCTTCCTTCCATAGGCTCCTGCCCTAGAGCTCCATATGACGGACAGGCATTACTTGGGCATTCCGCCACACTGGAATACTTTAATTTTATTTAACTCTTCCAAGTGTAAAAGTCATGAGGCGGATACCGCTTTGAGAGCTATCACAGGTAGAATTCCTCTTCAGACAGCCTTCTGTTTTTAAGTAAAAGTTTCCTGCCCCTCAAGACCTCTTCAACCTGGGGAAGCCTTTGGGTGTCTGAAAATCCCCACTGAAACCTGGCAGAGGATGGAGACGGGAAGCTTTTAATTTAAAATGAAAGATGCAGGCTGATAATGTCTTCGGCCTTAAGCACAAGGAGCTGCACTAACAGGATTCTGGCCATTGTTTGATGAGAGGTATAGCAAAATACGTTGCAGGACCATTTTGACAGCAGCACTGTCATTTTGGAACTTTTATTCAGAAGGGCAGTTTAGAGCTAGTGCTTGTGTGTGTGTTTGCTCAGATTGGCACTTTCAAATGTGGTTTTCAGGCAACAGCCTTCAGAACTGCTAAAAAAAAAAGCAAATACAGTGGTGCCTCGCAAGACGAATGCCTCGCAAGACAAAAAACTCACAAGACGAAAGGGTCTTGAGAGATTTTTGGTGCCTCGCAAGACAGGCCGTCTTGCGATATTTTTCGTCTTGCGAGGCGCGTTTCCCATAGGAATGCATTGAAATTTAATTAATGCGTTCCTATGGGGAAAAAAAAGTCAGAACCCCCCAAAAAAGTCAGCAAAAAGTCACTTACCAGGTAGAGTAGACTGAGTCCAGCTCCTCACAGTGCATTTGTAGCCCCAGAACAGCCGGAAAAAGAGTGCCAAACAGCGAGCAACCAGCAGGGAGCCGGCAGCCATTTTGTGTTAGTCTCCCTCCTGGCCGCCCTCTCCCCGCCTCTCAGCTGATCGGCGCTGGGTCTGAGAGGCTTTTTCCCTCATAGGCAAGCCTCAGGAAGCCTGTTAGACCCAGCGCCGATCAGCTGAGAGGCGGGGAGAGGGGGGGTAGCTGATCGGATTAATTTCGTCTTGCGAGGCACCACTGTATAATCCTCATGGTACATAATGTTTGAATATGCCAAAGAAAACAAGAACAGAAAAATCAGATTAGAAATGTATAAATTGCAAAATCTATAAGGCATAATGAATTAAAAGGTCTTAACCTTACATTGAAAAGATATCAGATTTAATAGCAGATGACCATCTCTAAAGATCACGTTCAGTTCCTGCAAAAAGGCCCTAACCTCAATTTCCTTGCCTAACCTTGGATGACTGGATGAAAAGTTACAATCGTAAACACATGTACTTGGGAATAACTCTGAGTAGACACAAGGCATGTATAGGATTGCACTGAAGGGGGAAAAAGGAGGATTTTAATAGAGAGACAAGCTATCAATAGGAGGATGCAGCCCTTCAACTCTTTCACAAAGGTAGTAAAAACTATTTCTGGAGAGGCTTTTGTGTGATTAATATTTTGATTCTGTTGTGGATTTTAGCAGAGATGTCCATTGTTGCTGAAGCACAGTAGAGATGCTCATTTTCTCATATTTTGTAGTATAGGTTGTGTTGTTTTAACATGCTATATTTATTTACTTGTTCTTATTCATATGTTTGTGTGTGAATGAGAGAGAGAGAGAGAGAAATGTATGTGTAACAAACTGCTGCAGTTGCTTTTTGAGCCATGTTAGAAGAAAATACACTCGAGATAAACTGAACATTGGGGTATATTTAGACTTTTTTTCCCAATAGGCTAAAATACAGTCTCAAGACATAGTTGTCAAGGTGATTGATACAGTGTGTCATGGCATATTCTTCATAAACACAGTTCTGAGTATTAAGTACTGAGATGAACAGATGAACTTTGATATACAATAAGAAAGGCAGGCAGACCGAACTAACATTTCCAATGCTTTTAACGGTTCACAGTCATTACTACAATAACTGAACCACAAGGATACAAAGGTTCAAGTGCGATATAGTCAATTATTATGTTTACACTTTTAATAGGTCTGTCTTTAAGGATTCATTCACAAAATCCTTGCTGTTTGTCCTCAGCAGCCTCCTGATACAAATGGTGATTCATCCCAAATTTGGCATTTAAGTATCCATTTTCTATAGTGTATAGGTTTGATATAGAGCCTTGAAGAATGTGATGATTGGAGGATGCAGATGTGTTGCTGAACTTGCATGGTAGTATTACTTACTGAAATCAGAAAACTTAAATCAACAACTTTATCAGGTTTGAACTCTGTTAGGACTGGAAGTCATTTTCCAGCCAACATGGCCACTGTGAGCTTGCTGGCTGGGAGATTCTGGGAATTATAGGTCAGAATCCTGTTGGGGATTTTCACCAGTGTAACATCAATCACTAGTGCAGTTGTAGTGCATGTAACATGTAACCAGTGTAACATCAATCACTAGTGCATATAACATCAATCGCTAGTGCAGTTGTAGCATAAGTACAATTCCTGGCACACAGTCAGGAGTGTGATTGGAAACTCATCAATTAGCAGGAATTTGGCACTGTGACTTTTACAAGTACACTTTTACTAGTGCAAACCCATAGTAGAATTCTGGCTGTAGTTTAAAAAAAAATAACTTTTCCACCCTCTCGATTTTTCTTTCTTTTCCCAGGAGAAATAACAATGCAAAAAAAAAAAAAAAAAAAAAAAAAACAAACAGCTATAATCAGGCAAGTCCTTAGGAAAGGAATGTAGATCAATCGCTTCCTTTAGCAGCCCCTAAACTTTTTGTGTTAAGGATTCCTGATTATGGAGAGATGTGAAGTAGGTATTTCATGAAGATGAAGGACCCTCAAAAGCTGTTTTTCTTGTCAGCCACATAAGATGTGAAGAGACATAAGGGATGTGAGTAGTTGGCTGTTGCTGTATCTGAAGCATTTGCAAGTGACCAAGCTTTTTGCCTCTTTGTCTCAACTGTTAAGAAAGGCCTGTACGATGGATCATTTTTCACATGTATTGCCAAGGCACTGTTTAAGCCATGGATGAGGAATCTTTGGCACTCTGGATGTGTGGGAATGCCATTCTCATAGTCCCTTGCTCTTGGCCATACTAGCTGGGACTTCTGAGACTTGATGTTCAAAACGTCTGGAAGGCTCAAACTCCCTCCTCCAGGTTGTGATATGACATGTATGAGGAAACCAAAGCCTCAGGCTTAGATACTCATCCCTTTCCTGTTCTCTTCTAGCATGGTCATGGGGCGTAGGTTGGAATCATCCACTACCCTAATTAGATTTCTCTGTTACCTCTGAAAGTCGGGACTCTGGTAAATGTGAAGAAAGCTTGGGAAAAGTACTTTTTCCTGGAACATCTTAGGTCATCTTGTTGCAGGATTCTAGGAGTCCAGACAGTAATTCTTTAACCACTGAACTTGAAAAAGTCAGCATCAGACTGTGGTATATGATTCCAGCTTGTTAACTTGTTACGTGCAATCATGTTGGTTTATAGTGATCCTCTTTTAAGGGCTTACCTTAAGGGCTTTTAAGGTAAGTGGGGTATTTAAGGAGTGGTTTTTACCACTTCCACCCCAGTCCAAGGAGTTTCCATGGCTAAGCAGGGATGTGAACCCAGGTCTCCTGAGTCCTAGTCTGTCACTCTGTCTACTACACCACTGAGTATCTCCTTATTAATTAAAAATGTAAATTTTCCAGATATGTTGAAGACAAGGGTGTGTGTGGAGTTTTTCTCCCTTGGAGGTGGAATTGAAATATTTGCAGTACTTATTTATATAGGAAACCTAAACTTATTTTAGTACTTTAACAGTATAAAATGCTTCATTTATACCTTAGTGTATAAAGTTGTATTATGTGGCATATGACATTTAAAAAAACCTAAAAACGTTATGTTTTGTTTTGCTAGCAAAATTGTTAATTTGCCCTGTACTAAAGAAAGAGCAGCAAACGGTTGGCCTTTATGCACTGCAACCTACAATCAGTGAAGATCACCCTTCTTGTTTCCCTCATGAAGACAGCAGCACTCACTGGGTGCAGAAATGCATCTTGGATCGCATATGTTGTATATGTATGTCTACCTTGCGCTCAGGAATTATTATTATTCTGGTTCTGTAGATCAGCGTTCCCCAACCTTTTTTGGTCCGCGGACTGGCTGGGGAAGGCGGGGCACCCCCCGCACTCACGCGCATGTGCGAACAAGCACGTGTGAGCTCTCACACGGGCGGGCGCTCGCCCACACAAGTGCATGCGCAAATGGCGGTGCAGTGCTCACACGGGCGTTCTGGAGCACGCACGCAGGCGCAAATGGGCAGCGCGGGGGTGAGTGCGGGCGGGAGGTCTGTCTCGGCGGCCCGGTCTGGCCCAGGCCACGGACCAGCACCGGGCCGCGGACCGGGGGTTGGGGACCTCTGCTGTAGATTATGTATGAACAAATATCAGGCCCACATAGATCCATTTAAGCAAGTAAAGCCTTGTCTTAGAATGCATTTCACTCATTCCAAAAAAGAAAACATTTCATCAGGATACTTTTCTAGGTTCCTTAAGACTTTCAGAGTTTCCTATGGAAAAAACTGATTTTATCCCCAAATTTTCCTAGTTTCCCTGCCCCCAGTCCTTCACATCTCTATATTCAACAAACCATGCTTTGAACAAACTGGAGTTTTCTTGAGTTTGGATGTTTGGATATACCATATGTGGCTCAAAATGAAGCGTATGTATCTGATTTTGGGGCCACAGAAAGGGAGTATAAAAGCCCAAGGCTCTATACTGCTCAAGCAAATAGTGTTAAAGTGTGCATTAGAGCTATACATGAAACTAGCCTTTGATTTTTAACAATAAGTAGTTATGTGTTCCTCTGACTTATGCAGCATATATCTTACTACCATTCCAAGTGATTCAATAAGCTTTTTTTTTTAAGCAATCCTATGAAAATTCATTTTCATGCTGACAGACTGTGTTGCAAAGCTTGGCAGTAACTAGTTGCTTGTAATTAGTTGGCTTCCCCAATAAGAAAGGTATAACTGCACTCCTTTTGGTTTTAGTTACTTTTATAGTTATGGGCTGTATCTTCTTAGTGTGATTCATGTCCTGGCTCATGCTTCTGCCTTGTACTTGTTGCAGTGTTGAGATGATAAAAAAGGGAAGGGAGAGAACAGTATAGTTTACATCACAAGCCGACAGTTGGTTGCATTTGGAAATTGGACACAATCTTGTTACTTACACCTGCTCATGTAAATCTCAGCTGTGAATTGCCAAAAGTTAAGAACCTGACATTGGCATTTGCTGCCGTTATGTGATTTGACACATGGCAGCACATGCCTATACTGACTTCTTTTGTTGTTGTTTAGTCGTTAAGTCGTGTCCGACTCTTCGTGACACCATGGACCAGAGCACGCCAGGCCCTCCTGTCTTCCACTGCCTCCCAGAGTTGGGTCAAATTCATGTTGGTCGCATCAATGACACTGTCCAGCCATCTCGTCCTCTGTCGTCCCCTTCTCCTCTTGCCTTCACACTTTCCCAACATCAGGGTCTTTTCCAGGGAGTCTTCTCTTCTCATGAGATGGCCAAAGTATTGGAGCCTCAGCTTCAGGATCTGTCCTTCCAGTGAGCGCTCAGGGTTGATTTCCTTCAGAATGGATAGGTTTGATCTCCTTGCAGTCCAGGGGACTCTCAAGAGTCTCCTCCAGCACCACAATTCAAAAGCATCAATTCTTCGGCGGTCAGCCTTCTTTATGGTCCAGCTCTCACTTCCATACATGGCAACTGGAAAAACCATAGCTTTGACGATGCGGACCTTTGTCGGCAAGGTGATGTCTCTGCTTTTTAAGATGCTGTCTAGGTTTGTCATCGCTTTCCTCCCAAGAAGCAGGTGTCTTTTAATTTCGTGGCTGCTGTCACCATCTGCAGTGATCATGGAGCCCAAGAAAGTAAAATCTGTCACTGCCTACATGTCTTCCCCTTCTATTTGCCAGGAGGTGATGGGACCAGTGGCCATGAGCTTAGTTTTTTTGATGTTGAGCTTCAGACCATTTTTGGCGCTCTCCTCTTTCACCCTCATTAAGAGGTTCTTTAATTCCTCCTCACTTTCTGCCATCAGAGTGGTATCATCTGCATATCTGAGGTTGTTGATATTTCTTCCAGCAATCTTAATTCCAGTTTGGGATTCATCCAGTCCAGCCTTTCGCATGATGTATTCTGCATATAAGTTAAATAAGCAAGGAGATAATATGCAGCCTTGTCGTACTCCTTTCCCAATTTTGAACCAATCAGTTGTTCCATCTCCAGTTCTAACTGTTGCTTCCTGTCCCACATATAGATTTCTCAGGAGGTAGATAAGGTGGTCAGGCACTCCCATTTCTTTAAGAATTTGCCATAGTTTGCTGTGGTCAACACAGTCAAAGGCTTTTGCGTAGTCAATGAAGCAGAAGTAGATGTTTTTCTGGAACTCTCTGGCTTTCTCCATAATCCAGCGCATGTTAGCAATTTGGTCTCTAGTTCCTCTGCCCCTTCGAAATCCAGCTTGTACTTCTGGGAGTTCTCGGTCCACATACTGCTGAAGCCTACCTTGGAGGATTTTGAGCATAACCTTGCTAGTGTGTGAAATGAGTGCAACTGTACGGTAGTTGGAGCATTCTTTGGCACTGCCCTTCTTTGGGATTGGGATGTAGACTGATCTTTTCCAATCCTCTGGCCACTGCTGAGTTTTCCAAACTTGCTGGCATATTGAGTGTAGCACCTTAACAGCGTCATCTTTTAAGATTTTAAATAGTTCCACTGGAATGCCATCACCTCCACTGGCCTTGTTGTTAGCCATGCTTTCAAAGGCCCACAATTTACAGCTGAAATTTATAGCTGTGAATTGCCATATGGTATGTGATGGACTTATGCTGATGTAAGTTTTCACCTGGATTCTGGTCATTATTTTTTAAAGTAAGTAGAAGTTACTGATTTATTTACTTTCAAAAAATAAAAATGCAAATACTCCAGTATCTAAAACTGTTACTGACTACTAAGTGTTGCAATGCACTCTTCTTCAGACCAGTGCAATTGCCATGGGTGAAAACAACAGCAACACTAGAACAGATAAAGTCTAAAGCAACTTCAGTATGAAAACTTCAGCTTGCCTGAATTGTTCCTTTTTCTTTTGGCTGTGAAGGACCTTTGAAATTGTCTCCAATTTTTCCTTCCCACTTTTTTTTCCTTTTATACCTTTTATGCCTGTTTTCTTCCAGTTCGCATTCTTTCAAAGGAGACAAAGAATGACAGCTCTTCTGTTTTCTTTGCTTATTATCCTCTTTCAGTTTCTTTTTTATCTCTCCAACTTCTTATTGCTTAGCAACCCCAAGAGGTACCACAAAAAACTGAAGTGCTAATTTTCCAAGGAATCCTTGCCTTCCATTCAGGAAAATATAATTTAACTTCATGGGGACAACTCCATCACAAGATAAGGTATCTGATGACTATGGTTCAGTGAGTACCTAATGAAACAGGAATTTTAACCATGTTTAAAATGTACAATTTGGGATAGGTAATTTTCATACAGACAGCAAGGATGGTTCATACAATGGCGTCTTTTTTCTTTGTATCGGTTCAGTCAACTCAGATAAACTATGTAATGGATTTTGAGTGAATCATCTTGTGTCCAGATTACAACTTAATTGTTAAATCACCTTTTGCAAGATTTTCCAGGATACTGCAAGGTTTTCACGGGAATTGGATTGCTACAGAGCATCACTAACACATCTCAAAATTTTAAGTAAAAAATTGTACTGACCTCCCTCCTTCTAAGAGGGTATTGAAGAGCACTGGAAGAACAGGTGAAGTATGTCATTTCAAAATGTATCCTGTTACCACAAGCTGCGGAGGAAGGCAACAGTTGTTTGTTCTCCAGCAACTGATATTCAAAGATATACTACCTCTGAACCTATGGGGTTCCATTGATCTATCACAGCTAATAACAGTTTATACTTACCTGTCCTGCATGACATGGTGGGCAACTTGTGGCTCTCTAGATATTTTATTTATTTAAATTTTAACCCACCCATCTAGTGGCCAGGCCACTACTCTGGGCGACTTACATATATTGACATAAATATAGAATAAAGCTTCCATAATAAACAGATTAAAACATAAGACAAAAGAGAAACAAATCTATATTAACTATATATAGCTGATATGAAAGATACATGATGGTGGCAGAACAAAGACAATTGGTCCAAAAATGATGGGATATCAATAATCAAAACCAAAATTAATCTGAGATAAGGCTATGGAAGGCCTGTGTAAACAGCCACATCTTCACTTGTTTTCTGAAGCCAAGGAGGAAAGGAATCTGTAGCACCTCTGTTGGGAGGGAATTCCACAATGAGGTGTCCACCACAAAGAAGGCCCAGTTCTGAGTTGTTGATTGGGATGGCTGCCTGCAACATCCTGGACTGTGAGGTGCGGGTGGGATGGGAGATTGTTCTGAGGGAGATGCACTCAGACAATATTGTTGGACTTCAACTCCTGTTAGGCCTAGCAAATATAGCCAGTGGTGGCCCAGCAGTGTCTGAAATTACACAATTTACACACCCCTACTCCATGCAGCTTTCTTTAACCTGGTGTTCTCCACATAGACTTCAGCTCTCATGAGCATTCAACACTGACCATGTGAGAGCTTTAAATTTGCTAAATTTCTTAGACACATGTTTCTTAAACAAAGAAAAAGATTCAAGGCATTTTATAACTGAAATATTTAAGTTAAGAAGAAAAACAATAAAAACAGATATATTATAAACTACTACTACTACTCCCAAGGGTGACAAATCATCAGGAATTATCAACTACCAAGACACTCATGTTTAAATACAGGATTACTGTTCCTAGTCAAATACTTGAGAGAGCATAATGTCCTAACCCGGTGCTGAATAAAAATGATAGTGTCAGGGCCAAATGAGCCTGACTCGAGAGAGAATTCTATAAATGAATGCACAACTGCAAAGACCCTCTTCCTTATCACCACCTCCCTTTCCACATACATTCTCAGGAAAAATCCTCAGATACAGGATTTAGAGTATAGGCCGGTACATGATGGGAGAATGGTTCCTCTGTAATATTTTAACCTTCCAAGCATTTACATACTACAGTTTTCTTCCTATTTCTCCTTTGCACAGCTCAGTCAACAAGGGAACAAACTATCCTATGGGACTGTGAAGAAACTCCAAGGGGGCAAAGGATGAAGAGCACAACCCCATAGTGTCTTTGCCTCTGCTTGGCTGTTTCATACACAAGAGGACAGGAGACACCAAGGCCAAGAAGGAAGAAGTTATACTGTTGGTTGTCTGGCACATGTCACACCACTGTAGTTGTTTATGTCATAGTTATAAGTCAACTGACACTTAGAAATAAGGCTGATTTCGTTCAGTGGGGAGCATACACAGAGAGACTGTGCTACATATCCCACTGAAAGCAAAGAGAATCTAGCTAGCCGTGAGTATCTTGTCCCGCTATTTACAACTGGATTTAGTCACAATTAATTTTTCATAGAGCGGACCTCTTCATGTCTGTAAGGTTTACTTATCGGTCATTTATTTTGCTCAAATTCATTGGGTTCATTAATGGTAGTGATCTGATAATTGTTCTTTGAAGTGTTCTGTAATCAGCATATTTTATTGCAAATCTAGTTGTGGCTTTGCATTGATCAAACTTTTGTTTCATAGATGGAGAAACACGAATGTTGGTGTGGCTTGCCATGTGGGTGGGAAGTTCAAGAGTCTTCACAAAAGTGAGCCTAAGAAAAGAAAATCTAGTACAAAATGACCCTAACCTTATTTATCTAGAAGTAAATTCCCTTTGATTTCAATGGGATTCATAACCAAGTTGGAAATGATGTCAGTGGGACTCATACCCAGATTGGGGAGGTGACAGGGTTTCTCAAAAATCAAAGAGGGCCACATGATGCCAGAAATTTGGGACTTCTGCTCTAATGGGAACTATATTATGAAACTGTATCAAGCTATAGCCAAATTCAAGTCAACATAACAGCAATCCCTTGATTTAAGTCATATCTAAATGCATATTTTTATGTCACCAGCTTATATCCAAGGACATCATTCCATGTAAATATGTTGAGAGTTCTGTAAGTAAACCAGATCTACAAAACATATGAAAGAAACATCCTCTAAAAAAACTCTTCTGATGAAATAAGCCATGGCTTGACGAAGGCTCTGTAGCGTTACCCTTTTGTTAGGTATAAGTCATGTATTATTCATGTCTATGCTAATGTGATTGAGAGGCGGAGCCGAGAGAGAGGTTAAAAGGCAGAGCCTGAGAGAGAGAGAGTCAGGGAGTGAGAGAGAGATATAGAGTTAGGAACTGGTTAGTCAGGGAGAGAAGGAACAGATATTAATAGAGCTAAGCTGGTTAAGATAAATAGATAGAGAAGGTGGTAATTAATTATATGGCAAGAAGAAAGTATGTATACAGAGACCTGTGAATGATTTGCTTGTGTACAATGAACATCTGAAGAACATCTGTGATTATTATTAACTTTGCTACACTTCAATAAATAAGTTCTGTTTGCATTTACCAGACAAGTGTTTTGACAAACGTCTTTTATATTGTGGATAGAGGTAATCCACTGGTGGCAGTGAGGGAAACAAAGACTGGAACCTTTGTGAGGGCACAAAAAGTAGGTGCCTCAAGGGTGAACGTCACAGGCTCATTCTAGAATTTTTTTAAAAAAATTCTTTTGGCTGACACCAGTCTGTTTTTGCTCTTTGTTTTTAAGCCATCATTTAATATCCTTTGAAATGTAATACTCCAGGGAGGAATTCTACAATAATGAAGCTCAAGCAAAAAAAAAACCTTGCTCCTGAGTTGAACCTCTGCTACAGTACAGTTTTGAATGACTAATCACTTTCAAATTTTCAAAGATTTAGACCTCACATGCCTTACCACACTTGGGTGTGCAAAACAGCTTTCCTTATTCCATTTTAAGACAGTTGTCAACTGCTGATGGCAAGGCTTCCACTATGACAATTTTTTCCTTTCCCATTTCCAGACTCACATGCTTGTCTTTCATTAATTCTAATGCTGACTGAACACACACAACCACACACAAAGGAATGTGTATAATTGGTTTTCAGAACAGATCTTGAAAAGGAATAAAAGATACCATTTAAAACATTATCCACAGTGGAGATTGTAAGAAGTCTCTGTAAAAGAAAGTAGATGTATTGAAGAATCTTAGTCGATCTTTCAGAGATCCATTTTTAGAGGAAGAAAATTAAGATTTCCGGAAAACTATGCCCAAACAAGATCATATTCTTTAATTATTTGATAGGACTTGAAACTAAAGGTTTTCAAGAAGCTTAAGCTAGAAAACACAGATGTAATGTAGCATTCAAGTTTGAGAGCAAAAACAGTGGTGATTATTGTGGAACCCAAGGGCTTATTTTTCTGATTCATTATACCAAAATAGTAAGCCCTTAACAGTTAAGGCTTAACTCATATCACTCTCTGAATGCAAGAAGAATGTTCTTCTTTTAGTAAAGACTTTTCACTATTTTAGAAACGCAGAGGTGGGTAGATATCGGTACAAACCACAATGAATAGAGTGGCTGGAAATGAGTGACTAATTTACCTTGTGATTCCCTGTCTACTTAGAGAAGTGTGGTAGAAGTAACATTCCGTAAGCAACAAAATTTCAAAAGATCTCTTGCCTATATATAGCGGGAACAAGAATAAGGTAGGCCTGATCGTATTGATGTACCTCTGAGATTTTCGATTGGTAAAGATTGCTGAGTCCTAATTGTTCAACAACAGCAACAAAATGACTTCCCCACCCCCATAAATTGTACTGCTGAAATGAAGAATTCCCAGTAAAGAAGTCTACTCCATAGCATTGCCAGGAGGGGATTTGTGTGTAGAAAAGTGTTGAATTCTAAACATATCAGTTGGAGATTCCAGAAAAAAAGAGAATGAATCACACACATCTGAATTCTGCCTAGCATTGCAATTAAAATCTTGAAGGTCTGTGTAAAGGTGCTTGCTTAGAGTAAATGTCAATGTAGCTAGTCATAGATGCAATTAAACTTTCTGTCACAACATTTGAAAATTGTGCAGTTTTAGAAGTAAATCACAGCAATAGATACAAGTGTTGGTTGATGTCACATTTCCGTGAAGCAAGCCCTCACCTTAAGCAAGATGTCATAAGAAGATATGTTTGATCAAGGATTAAACACTCTTATGTCTGAAGGAGAAAGAAGATCCAACTTCAGGACAATCAGTCATAACCCTGCTGTGGTGTATGTTTAGTCAGGCATCAGTTTTGCTATATAGTATTGATTTCTGATACAAGTACAACTGCAGGCTTACAAAGTAATCCTAAACACACACCTAAACATACTGAAATCTCATCAAATTAAATGGAATTCCAAAATGCATTGGATCAGGGTGTTGATCCTGCCCAGGTGAGTAGATTACTGCAAGCAATAATGTCATGGCATACCACTGGAAAACCAAGCGGTGCCACCTCTAACTCCCTTAAAATCAAAATTATAAATCACTGGAGTGTACCCTGAATCTTTGCAGGTTGATTTCCAGTGGCTGTATTCTGTTGCTCAGATTCACGTCTTGGAGGTTTCTGGGAAATGATTAAACATTCAGTTAAAATCAAATGTCATTATTCTGGTATATTATGCTAATTCTTAATTTTCCCCTACTGTTTACTTCTGATGCAGGGATACAAAGAGTTCATATATTAGAGAGGAAGATTACAATTTAGCTAACTAAGAATGCAAGTCATATTTGGGAACAATAAGAACTAGAATAAAAATTCCATTGTACTACAATGTTCTCAGCTCTTTCTTTTGCTAACAGTCTCTAGAATGTTCAATTCAGCTACAGTGCTTATTCATACCTAACTGAGGACCGTGCCTTATTTGCATAACCTTTTAAATACATAACCAAACAATTCAGTAGGGTTCAGATAAACATTCTGATACAAATTTTGATGTTTATACAGAGGTACCTAAGCAGCAACAACACATTTGAAAAGTTGCTATATCCACAAATCTCTGTCAGATCAGGAAGCAATATCAGAGTTTGATCAGAGAAAGCATAAATGGATAACAACTTTGTGCTATCTCAATAAAGTCTGCAGCAGAGCCTTTAAAATACTGGACTCATAAATCAAATATCAAAGTTTCATTGAAAAGTACTGGGCCACTTTGATTAGCAGAATCAATGGCATCACTTGCCACCCTCTCACTCTTCTGCATTCCCTAAGTATCTCAGCTGCAATATTCACAAAAGCTGGCTGGATAGCTCAGGGGTTTGGGTATCTGGCTGTGGAGCTAGAGGTTGGGAGTTTCATTCCCCACTGTGCCTCCTGTTGAGTATAGCCAGCCTGTGTGGCCTTGGGCAGGCTGCACAATTCCAGGGCACCCCCAGTAGAAGGGAATGATAAACCACTTCTGAGTATTCGCTACCTGAAATACACTGAAAAGGGTCACTCACCAGATGTCAGAATTGGCTTGGTGGCATGTGATGATGATGATGATGATAACTTCACAAAAGTCCCAACTCCTGCTGAAGGAAAAGAATAAACCTCTGCTAGATCTGGTTTATTGTTACAGAACAGCTTAATAATCATCTGCCATCAAGTCAATTCTGAGTTACTGTGACCCGTTTTTCAGGGTTTTCCAGGTAGAGAATACATGTATTCCAGGTAGAGAATACATAGAAGTGGTTTACCATTCCTTTCTTCTGGGAGTGCTCTGGGATTGTGCAGCTTGCCCAAGGCCACGCAGGCTGGCTGTACTCACAGGAGGCACAGTGAGGAATTCAATTCCCACTCTCTGGCTCTGCAGCCAGATACCTAAACCACTGAGCTATCCAGCCAGCTACAAAATAGCATAGCTTCTTCCATTTATAAATTGGTTTTCCGAGTGAGTCTAATGAGTCTGTCCTTATGATTGCCTGCACTTCAAAACGTACCACTGTATTGCTGACACCAGCACAGCCAGTGTTTCAGTCCAAAGACATGAGGTGGTATGTGTGTGTGTGAAGAATAAACCTTAAACCTCTGTTCCTTGATTTGCTTTGGAACCTCAGGAGATCTGCAAAGTCATCCAAAACCACTTTGAGGAAAATAGACTAAACAAAGTCCAAAAACTTCACCCAAAGAAAATATCTGTATTAGTAGTCTAACAGATATACAATGATAATCACACCATATTTCTAATAAACACACACACACTGTAAAATAGTAATTGAAGTCCAGGTTCTCCGAGAACAATATTATATAGTGTTAGCAAATTTAAATACTGCCAAAAAAAGTTCCCTCTTTTAGTAAATAAAATTTTGCAAAGACAAAGTCTATTCCTTTACAAAGAAGTACTCTAACTTACAACTACTGCAAAGTGCACTGGCTTTCTTATGTGTAGTCTTTACTAAAATATTGACTTCAAAGAGTCCCCCCCAAAAATATATATATATATATATATATATAAATGAACACAGGTTTTGGTCGTTTCCCAATCCCACCCCGCAGATATTAATTTGAGCACATGAGAATTATATCTATAAACTCTCTTTTTAATCCGAAGCTCGAGGCAGAAGGGCGTCGCTCCCGGAAAGATTCGTGGGCAAGGGACCAATCGAGCTCAGAAGATACCCTGCCCAGTCCAGTCTCCTGCATTCAACGCCTAGAAGATGGCTTTCAGCGTAATAATCTACAAAATATATATTCCTCTATTAAACATTACAGGAAAAATAGATATATATATTGAATAAGGTCCCCCGGTTCATTGGCCTATTGAGTAACCCACGACAGGGAGAGGACCCGGAGCAGGGCGGACCACGAAGAAGCGGCGGCGGCGGCGGCGGCGGCGAGGGCAGGGTGCGGGACGGAGGGGCGAGCCCCTAGGGGTGGAGTGAGGGGGTCATTTGGCCGCGGTCGCTGCCGTTGTCCCCGGTCCGCTTCCCGAGGCGGCGGCGGCGGCGGCGGCACCCCGCCTCTGCTCCATGCCGTTGGGCAAGAAGCCGGCGATGATGGGCACCGGCCAGATGAGGGCGGCCACGCTCCACACGATGATGACCAGAGTCATGAAACAGGCAACCAAGGTGGACTCGATGGGCTTGCGGTTCATCCTCCAGCCGGGGTCCCCCTTGAGCTCCTCCAAGCTGAAATCCAGGCAGCAGAAATGGAGCCGCTCGCCTTGCTGCCAGGGCGGCTGTCCAGGATCCGAGGCTGGCCCGGAGGAAGAGAGGAGGGCGGCCGAGGACGACGGGGGATTCGGGGCTCCCGGGCGGAGGCGGCCGACGCGCCTGCCCCGCGCCCAGCTACACCCGACACAGAGGCGCAGCTCCTGCTGGACGCCGCCGGCCGCGAGCCCGACGTGCTCGATGAGCAGCGGCGGCGGCCCGACGCGGTGGAAGGCGGCGGAGAAAAAGGCGCGCCCCGCGGGCCCGCTAGTGGAAAAGAGCACGAGGTCGCACTGAAACCCCAGCGGGCTCCAGCGCACCAGCAGCGAGCTGAGCATCTGCCGCTGCACGCTGATGTTGCACGGCGGGTCGTCGCGGGGGGGCGGCGGCGGCGGCTGGTGGGGCGGCTGAGGCGCCGGGCGGGGCGGCGCCGACGAAGGGGCAGCCGGGCCGGCCGGGCGGGGGGCGGCCGCCTCGGTGGCCCTTTCCCGCCCTTCTAGGAAGTCTGTAGCCAAGGCACCTGCGGCTGCAAAAGACCTCGGCGGCGTGGGGGAAGAGGCGTTGATGGGCGGCAGCGTGAGCTCCGGCGGCTCCTTTTGCCCCGAGCCCGAAGCGGCCGAGGGCGTCCAGCCTCGGCAAGGCACGGGTGGCGCGAGGGCGGCCAGCAGCGCCCAGAGGAGCGGCAGCAGCATGGCCCGGGCTTAGAGGAGCGCCCGAGGAGGGGAAGGAGGTGGCATGACGTGGCGGCGGCGGCGGCTGGTGCTAATTGCCATTGGGGAGAAAGGCGGAGAGGCTGCACGCTTTCCCAGCGAGAGAACGGGTGGGGGGAGAGGGAGAGAAGGAGGGGGGGGGAGCGAGGCTGTCGCCGTCGAGAAACAAGGCAGGCGGGCGAGCGCAAAGGTGTGTGTGTGCGCGCCCGCGCGCGCGCGAGTGCGTGCGTGTGAATGCGAGCGCTGGCAGGAGCAGGTGCCAGTTGCCCTTCCCTTCCGCTTCGTCTCTAAGCCTGGTTCTGCCGCCAAGCCCTCCTCAGCCTCGCTTGAAGGAGCAGCAAATGAAGGACTTCCTCTGGCGGCCCTTGAGGGAAAGCCCGCCAAGCCCTCGCTTTCGCCGTTCCAGGCTGCCTGTCAGTCGCTCGCCCGCCACAGGATTCCCTTTCGTGACTTCGCCGATGAGGAGTTTCCTCTTCTTTCGTCATGCCCGGATTTCCCCGCGCACCCCCTCCCCCTTTCTGGTACGACGGCGAAGTCCCTCGCTCGCCGCTTCCACTCACTCGCGAGAATTTCGCCTTGCGCCTGTGGAAAGGAGGCGCGCATCAGTTACCAACCCACGCTCTTTCTCGGAGTCTAGCCCTTTGCTGCCGCCGATTTGCCTCAGAAGAGGCTACTTTTCCTTTTCATCCTCATCCCGCCATTGGCCCGCCTCGTCGCAACCCTGGACTTCTTCGCTTTTTACCTCAGAACGCAGGGTTTATCTACTACAGGCATCTTCTTTATAACCCTCCTGTCTCCCCCTGCCCCGCCGCCGCCGTTGCAGGGCGTGTGGGTGGAAATAACTAGTGAAGGAATGCTGTTTTTTGAACGTCAGTGTGTGCGGGCTGAAGCCATGCCAGGATAACAGTCCAAAACAGCCAAAACCATGGAAAAGCAACATTGGTCAAATCCTGTGCTCACAACTCTGGCTATCCCCACACAACTTGTATGTCATATGAGCTCTTGAAATGGTTCAATGAAACCCTGGTTTCAAAGTGCATTATTTTCCATCTTCCCCACAGATGATGAAAAATATATCCGTTTTTGTTACCTACCCTGGAACATTACATTTCCATAACTGAACGTTTCCCTGCTTTGTAGACATCTAGACTTGTTTGATTATGTTTAACTACCTAGTTGCTTCAATTAGAGTTTGGGGTTGGTTTGGTTTTTTTTAAGGATGTTGTGCTGGCCACTGAGAGACAGATACTGTACTGTGTTTCTTGCTTAGGTAAAGGTTCCCCTTGACATTTAGTCCAGTCGTGTCCGACTCTAGGGCACGGTGCTCATCCCCGTTTCCAAGCCGTAGAGCCAGCGTTTGTCCGAAGACAATTTCCGTGGTCACGTGGCCAGCGCGACTAGACACGGAACGCCGTGTTTCTTGCTTAGACCTCCCTAAACCTAAACTACATTGTAGTGAACAGAGCTATATATTTATGGGTTGGGTTGGGTTTGCTATGACTCCCAGAATTCCACAAGGGAGTTGTAGTTCAAAAAATATTTTATTTTATTTTTTGCACACTTCTAGTACTGAATCAATGGAACTGGGACTTGGGAAATACATGTTTGAGCCACCACTGAACAATAAAATAACTTCACTGCCTGCCTGTCCATTTCCAAGCCCAATTCCAAATGCTGATTATAACCTATAAAGCAAGCTGCTTATATATCGCCCCATAGTGCTTAAAGCACTCTCTGGCCAGTTTACACTTTAATTATGCAGGCTACACATTGCCCCCCCCCCCCAATCCCCACCCTAGTGAGCTGGGTGCTCAATTTACCGACCTCAGAAGGATGGAAGGTTGACTCAGCTACCTGGGATTGGAACTGGATCGTGAGCAGAGTTTTGGCTGCAGTGCTGCAATTTAACCGCTGCACCACCCCACAGTTGATGCTTTTATATCCTTTTTAACTGGCATTTTAATGTTCTAATCTTTTAAAAATTGTTTTTAGATGTGTATTTTAATATTACTAGCTTTTCAGTGATTTATGTATTTTGTTTTAATTCCTGTTTGTTTTATTGATGTTGTGTGCCACCTTATTGCCCTTCACTGGGAGAAAGGCAACATAACAATGACAAAATAAATAAATAGATAGATAAATGATGCCCTTGGGCCTCTCACTGTCTCCCAGCCTCACATACTTCACAGAAAGTTTGTGAGAGTAAGGTGAGGAAGAAGAGAGCTACAAATGTTGCCTTGATCTCACTTAAATGTAGCAACAAAGGAAACTCCATAGTGTAAAAAAAGTATGTGAAAGTTATCATACTGCAAAGGAATATGTGGCTTTATTTTCTAGTTGCACTGTCCACATTTGATCCCCAAACAATGGTGGATAATACCTTTTTTTAAAAAAAGTAGTCTGAAAAAGGCATCACTCAGCCTTCATTAGGGACTTTGTACCAAGGCCACATGGCTTCTTTTCTGTTTCCCTTTTTTTACACTCTCCGTTTGCTTATTTGTCCTGTTGCCATTGCCACTATTTCACTATGGCTCATATAGACTACGGTAACTCCCTTGCTGTCCAGAAGAGGAGGCCACATGTTGATCTTGCTGTGCCATCCTATCACCAACACCTTAAAGGGCACACAGGTTCCCCCCCCCCCCAAATCTGCCCAGGTCCCAGTGCCAGGGATTGGTCTTCCGCTGAGCCAGGCATTGTAGACAAAGTGCCCTCAGAGCCTGCTTGTGTCTCCATTTGCCATGGCAAAAAAGCAAGAATGCTGTTCTCCTGCTGTAATGATTCTTTGCCTTAGGGAGATGCCTGAGTGATTTGCAAATTCAGCCTGCCTTGGCGGAGGGCACCGGAGTCTCCATAAACTCTTCTATCAAACAGGCTTCTGAAGTTGCAGGAGAAAGCATATGAGAGGCTTATACCTCAAACATATTTTTAAATGTAATTTATATACAGTATTTACCAATGTAACCCCCCAACTGCCATGGCTAATAGCTATTGACAGGGTCATTACTTCCATGGATTTAATATAATTCATTAGGAGATATGTATGCCAGGAACAATCCAAATATCCTGTGACAAATGATTCCATAAATTAATTGTTCACGGGATGAAAAACTGCCTTCTTTATTTGTACCGACAATCAAAATCAATGGGTAACTCCAGTTTCTGTTTGGAGAATGAATAATGCAGTGGTCCCCAACTGGCACGCTTCAGATAAATTACATTACAAATCCCATCATTCCCAATGCTGAGAGGGTGGTGGTTATTGTGGTTCATCACATCAGGAGGACAACAGTTTTGGAAGAGCTATTGTAGATAGATTTATTTTTCTCTGTTCCTGAATAGAACACTCAAAGAATTAAGAAAACACTTGTAGAACACAGTGTTTTGAACAGTCATATATAATCTTACAGCTGCATCTCTTCCTCCACCCCAGCAAAGAAATCAGTTTCTGAATATACTTATTTGTTAAATTCATTGTTTCTAAGTGATAGTTCTAGCACATAAGTTAAGCAGGGATGGTAGAATCATACAGTCATAACCCTCGCCTGATGGTTCACTGTTCTGATTTAGATGCATTATACATTTAAAAATTATTCATATTTTGAAGCTTCAGAGTAAGGCAACAATGAACTTCAACATAAGAGTTTTAACCATGAAATTAATTGCAGCATTAAGTTAATGTTAGATTTATAGTATTATGGGAGCAGTGTTATCATTTTTGCACTCTTTTGGATTCATTGTGTTATAGTTGAATTATTCATAATGTAATCTTCAGAATCTAGTTCAGGTAGCTGTAGAAATGTATCATGAAAGGATTGTTCAGCAGCAGTGAACACAGGACATGGGTGCTTGGAACTGCAGCCTTAGTTATCTTTTATTGTTTGTTTTGGGGTCTTGATGACAAAGCTTCAGAAAATGCTTTAACTAGTCTAGTGAAATAGGGGAAAGCATACAGAATGGTCTTTTCTACTGTAATTGTGGAACGTAAACTAAAGAAATAGAGTAGGGCACTAAGAAAACAAAATAAAAACCAAAGAAGTAGCACGAGAAGCAAAATAGGAAAGTTAAGGCAAAAATGACTGGAAGAAATGTCCAGAAGAATGAGGAGAAGAGTAGAAAACCAGGCATGATGGGATTGCATCTTTCCTCTGAGTGGCAACAATTCTCAGGAGTTCCAGTGATCAGCCAAGATTTAATTTCGAAGGAGGAGCAATGGAGAAGGTATGGCTCTCATGACTTCAACTCTTGCCAACTCTAGCTGTCATAACCAAATGTAAAGAATGATGATAGGTATAGGCCAACCATATCTGCTGAGCTATGCGTTCTACCACTCTGTGTTAGAAAGAGGTCACAGGGAGCTTGTGGGCTTTTTGTAAAACAGAGAGACTGAGCATAATGTATTCACTTGATGTGAATATCTAACAGATTCCTCTTGTTCATCAGATTTCTATAGTGCATTAGGATTTTCTGTAGAAGGCAAGTCAATCCCCTCACTCCATTTCAGTCTTTCCACAAGGCCCTTCTCCACTGACACACAACTTGATAGCATCATTCCTTTTTTAAAAAACGTTTAATCTTTATTGCATTTTAAAAAGAAATTATAAAAATAAGTAAATAATGTCATGGTTATGTGGATTTAAAGCATGTATGAAGATGGGATATGTAGTTGTGAACAATGTAAAAAGGAATCCATATTGGTTCTATGGAAGAATGATTTTGTATGATGGGAATGTTGTCCAGGAGGACTGTGAGAATGTTTTTCCTTTAGCCAGTTCTCCCAGGACCAGATAAGAAGACCAGACACTTGTTATGGCGGAGAAGAGAATAGACGAGGCAAACAGCACCTGCTTTCTCACAAGAAGAAGAGGAGGAGAATACTTCTACCACCTTACACCGTGATTGGATGACAGCGTGGGAGACGAAGAAAGACAGGAGGAGCCAAGAAGAGAGAAAAAAGGAACTTTTGCCATGTGCAGTGTTCCATCTTGTTCCTATTTTCCTTTAGGACGGAACCATAGATTTTTCTAGGTCTTTTTGCCTGCTACCCCGTGCAGGGAAAGGACTGGGAAAGATGTAGGGAGAGAAGGAAAAGAAGAAAAGGGGGGCTATAAGCCTTTTGCCTATCCTAAGGAAGCTTTTAGAGCTTTTTAGAGTTTTTGTAACTAAAAGAGAATTAGTTGTCTTGATTGTATTTGTAACAAGCCTTGAAAACGTTATATTGCTATGCTTTTGCATCAAACTGACTTTATTCTGTAAATCTATATTTTTTCAATAAAAAGATCAATTATAAAATCTTTTGGTCTCTTGAACAGTGAAGCTGTCTTAGCTATTCCCTGAGGGGGAAGCAAGGCCACATTAAGCTACTGAGTCCTACCTTATTGACCTTAGTAGATCTTAAGACTACAAAGCTCATGTGTAACTTCCTGCTGAGCTTTCTTAAGAGTCAGCAAGTATCTTTTTAGGGCAGACTTGTAAGAAGGAGTTTGATGTACGCCCTGGCTGAGGTCACCAGGACTCAACCCAGCTGAGTAGGGGTACTCAGACTTCTAATTACTCTCTGTCCGACCGACCAAGTTCTCCCTCACAGGAAGCTGGTCGTGACATGGTGGCAGCGGTGGGATGGATCTACAGGCCAGGAAAGTATTCCATGTGTCTTGGTACTTTTTCTGTGATCAGCAGCGTAACAGAGACTACGTGTCTTGCTGTTTGATCCTGGTGCTGACAGAGGAACACGGACACTAAGGAAAGTGATTCACGTGCCTCGTGCTTGTCAGTTTAGCTCTGCCTGGAAGCGAAGTGTGAAACGGGTAAGACTCGGAGGAGCTCCGTGCTTTGTTTGGCAGTTGCTGTAAGCAGTAAGCTTTTTAAGGAAGCCCTGCGTTTTTTGGTTTAGGTTGTTAGGTTGTTAAGTAAACCTGGAGGGTGCTCTCTGAGAAGAGACCTCGCAGGCACAGCTGAAAACTGTTAAGAGCCAAACTGGAAGTTCAGTTTGACGTTTTCAAGGTTTGCAGAATAGAGTGACAGCTTCCGATGAGAATATTGCTAGGGCAAAACTCGTCAGATAAAGGAAGGTTCACACAAAGCTATTTTTGTGTTTTTGTCTGTTCTACTCTGAGTGTCAAGCGTTAGAGAAGGTTTTTCTCTGAATTGTTTTGTTTCTGCTAAATGCAGGTTGACCAGGTGTCACTAGAGTGACCAAGTGTCTTAACCTACAGCTTTGCTCAAGAGGAGTAGCAAGGGCGTAGGGGGAAGCTTATTTTTGGGCCGACAACTTTTTGTACAAAGTGACAGGCCGGGAAAGGAGTTAGGCTTGAGAGTTGCTAGGCAAGACGGCAACCCGTGGTAGCGCTCCGAGCGGACCACAATATTTACTTTCTGTGCTGTGAAACAGACAGGAAGGGAGTTGGAGATTTATTTATTTTTGCTAGGCCAAGCAGAGAGAAAAGGCTAGCAGATAGGGAAGATGGAGTCAGAGGCAGCACTTTTACCGCTTTTTGATTTTTTGAGAAGGTATATCGATTTCATGTGGGAGGAAATCAGAAAAGTTCAAGCAGAGACAGCTGCTAATGAGAGATTGGAGAGAGAGTTAAGACTTTGGGAAGAGGCATTCCTATCCCGATATGACAGAGATGACATGTCTCAAGAATCAGAGCAAAACTGGACGTAAACGTCCATTGATGATTTTTACTTTGAGGAAGATGAAGTCACAGACCTATATTATTCAGATGATGAGGAAGAGACGTCACAATATTCAGATAGCCACTCATTGATGCCAGAAGTTTCTGAGAATAGTCAAACTCAGTGGGCTTTTAGAAAAACAGAGTTGTCTGTAAAAGATGCGCTGGACAGTCCCAGAGATATTCCAAATATGCAAGGAATCTCAGCTAGACCTGATAACACCGACGCACATGCGCAGCAAGACTCTTTCCCTGTACAGCGTGAAGCCAGAGGGAATGGTGCTGCGTGAAGAGAACTTTTTCCCATGCAGGAAGACGTTCCAGATTGCAGAGACGAATGGGGAGCCATGATGGAGGCCTGCAACACGATACGAGAAACCT
Organism: Intellagama lesueurii; assembly: GCA_037013535.1. NCBI lineage: Eukaryota > Metazoa > Chordata > Lepidosauria > Squamata > Agamidae > Intellagama > Intellagama lesueurii. The sequence goes on from JBAJHW010000006.1 coordinate 74,774,479, forward strand.
GCAGAGAACGAGCAGATCTACGACCGGAAGACGCTTACTTCGTCGGACAGGTGAGAAACCGTGGGCGGACGGGTCATAAAGAAATCCTAGCAGAAGCTAGAGTGAAGAATTCTTTTCCCCAGGGCCCTAAAAGCTCTCAGACGCCCAGGGAACAGCAGAAATTATGTCCAGATGACTGCAGGGAAGGTCAGAACCAAGCAAGTAGTGACCCAGAAGAGGGGCTGACTACCTTAAGAACAGTGGCCTCTATGTGGGGTTACTTGCCCAATGAATTTTGCAAGTTTAACAGTCGACAGACGACTGAAGAGGCAGATTTACCAGATGTGTTACTGACAGAATTCCCTCGATGGGAAGATTTTGACCAGGGAGATGTTGCTTCGGAGGAAATTTCAGCTAAAACCACTGCGTCTCAAATCCCTAACCAGAGGGAGCCAATTAACATAGACTCAGTAAAATTAAAAGGGATTTCTATAAAGAAAAATCAATCACAGCCATCGAGAGCTGAAGGAGACGGGGGAGGAAAGGGCAAGCCTGCCGTCTCAAATTCCTTTCAGCGAAATGAAGGGACAGCGTTTGCAAATGAAGCCAGCCCATCCAATTTAACTGTTTGTTATGAAGATGCAGACCTAGTAGCCATGATGCATGAGAGAAAATTGCGGATGATGTATAAGTTTGGAGATGAAAGGTTGTTTAGAACAATAGACTTAACGAAACAGGCAGGGCTGCGGACTGAGTTAAACGTGCAGATGCGGAAATTTAAGGAGACTATGTTCCATTTAATTCGCCTTGAAAAGAAAGAGGCTGGGAAGGCAGAGTTTTCTCCAGTAGAAAGAACTTCCACCTTAAAAAATGCCTCACCGGAGACACAACATGTTGCTCCTAATCTGAAACACAACCCAGATTCAATTGAAGAGAAAGTGGACAGTGTTACAGAAGCTAAAAATAGCCCAGAGCCTGTTTCTTGTGTAAAAACGCCAGTCACACAGCAGCAGAGAAATGTTTTTCCTGTCGCAGAAGTGTTAAATTTGACTTCAAAGGAGGTTAAATTGCTTTACAGCCCAGAGACTGAACACAGTAATGTTTTGCCAAGCTCAGAGATTGCCTCACTAGGGGATCTTACTTTGAGAGAGGCCCCAACAGTTCATAATGTTACTGATTCTGAATCAACATTGTCAACAGAGCAGAAATTTAATTTGTTGCAGTATCCAGAGGGAGAGTCCTTACGTTTTACTGATCCTGAACATTTTATTTGTGAAATGAGCCGTTCTGTTTTTTTTTAAAGAATGTTTGCATAATGATGTTACTTTGAGTGCAGCTCGGGAAAGAGCTGAACAGCCAGACGATACATGTCAACCTGTGTGTTTTTACTGGAGTGAAGACGGATTGCTGTATCATGAAATCCAGACAAACTCACTAAAGTATCCAGATCCTTTAGTGCAGTTAGTTGTTCCTCAATTTTTTCAATTTCAGGTTTTAAAACTCATTCATGAGAGTAAATGTCAACATTACAGCTTTCAGAAAACCTTGCAAATGGTTTCTAAGTATTTTTATTGGCCAAAAATGAGGAGATGTGTCAAGAAGTATGTACAGTCTTGTCCAACTTGCAGGGATGTAAGGAGCAGAGAATTTTCTGTTGGAGACCATATTTTTGTAGCAAAACTTTCAGAAGCTGCAGAATCAGAATCCAGTTGGGAAGGCCCAGGTAGAATTTTGCAGAGACTAGGGGTGACCAATTATCTTGTTCAGATGAAAGGTCCTGGTAATAAATCTATGATTTGTCATGTCAACAGAATGAAATTGTATCTACCTTTATTTTCTTCGCAATCTTAATAATACCTTTCTTAATTCTTATTTTATATCCATGTTAACAATCTGCTTTACTTTGTTTTTACTTCTGTTGAGAGCAGTTCTGCTTCTAATTTAAGCCTAAGTCACTTGGTACAGGTTTGGAATCTTTCTTCCATTTCTCTCTAAGATAATTCTTTACTTTCCCCCATTGAGATTCGTGCTCCGTTCTACTCTTTCCTTTCAATGCGTCTGTTAATTTGTCCATTAATATTAGTTCCTGTAATTTTATTAAACAATCCTCCACCGAAGGTTCCTCTTTGTCTTTCCATTGTTTTGCCACTTGAATTCTGGCTGCGCCTAATATGTATAAACAAATTTTTGTCTCTTGTCTCAACTTTACCATATTGAACAAATATGTTTCAGGTTTCATCTCCATTTTTATTTTTAAATCTATGGTGATTATTTTTTCTATTTCTTTCCAAAATTTCCTAATAAATTTACAACCCCACCACATATGATATAGTGTTCCTTTTATTGTCTTACGTCTTCAACATTTATCTTTCTCATTTTTCTTCACCTTTGCCAATTTCTCTGGTGTCATATACCATCTATATAATATTTTCATATAATTTTCTTTCAAATCTGTACTTATTAATAGTTTTTGGTTATCATTCCATGCTCTAAACCAATCCTCTGTTTGAATTGTTCTACCTAATTCCTGCATCCATTTTATCATATTTTCTTTAATTACTTCCTGTTCCATATTTCTTTCCAATAATAGTTTATACAACTTTGCGATTTGGTGATTTTCTTTTCCCCATATTATCTTGTCTAGTTCCGTAGGTTCTTTAACCAGTCCTATTAATTTATTATCCATTTTCATTCTTTCTGATAGCTGTCTGTGTGGAAACCACTGGCATATTATTCCTACTTGATTCATTTCTTGTCTTGTTCTTAATCTTAGTTGTCCATCATCTTCCTTTATGAGTAGATCTTTATATGTTAACCATTTATCATTCTTTATGTCAACTTCCTTTGAGAGAGCTTCATGGGGGGACATCCACATTGGAATCCCACGATAAAATTTCCCTTTATATTTCTCCCATACTCTTATTAATGCTTTTCTTATTATATTATTATCAAAAGCTTTGTTCACTTTCTTTTTTCCATACCATAAGTATGCATGAAGTCCATATTTTAAATCTTTGCTTTCTAGTATTAATATTTTTTCATCCTCCAGTCTTATCCACTCTCTTAACCGTTGTAGTGCTGCCGCATCATAATATAATTGGAGGTTTGGGAGACCCCATCCTCCTCTCTTCTTGTCATCTTGCAAGTATTTCAATATTATTCTTGGTTTTCTCCCCTGCCAAATAAAATTTGAGAGTTGTTTTCTCCACAAATGAAATGGTTTGTTATTTATTATTATTGGGATATTCTGAAATAGGAATACGAATATAGGTAATACCATCATTTTGATAATTGCTATTCTGCCCATCAATGAGATTTTTAAAACTTAAAACATGATAGCATCATTCCTTAAGGAGGAAGAAAGACTGTATTCCTTTTTAAACAAACAGGTGCTGGCCATTTCTTTAGTCGTTGCTAAAGCTTATCTTCTTAACAACAATAATGCTATTCTACTACTATGTGTGTGTATATTTATATATTTATGTATGTATGTATCTTTGTAACTTTTATATCTTTTGTAACTTTTATTGTATATGAAAATAATAACAGAAAAAAACTTAGATATATGATTTAAAAGAAGATGCAGACATAAAACGAAGTAGAAATGCCACAAAGAGGTAAAAGAGGAAAAGAAAAAAAGAAAAGGGGAAAAATACATGAGAAGGAAGGAAGGATGACCTATGTCCAAATACAGGCCTTTTCATACAAGATTGTCATCTCTGTGCCACATGCTCCAATGCTAAAAGCCTTGAGATCCATTGAGTTATAGAAGGAGCACATTTATCCTTCCAGTGCTGTATGGTAAGTCTTTCGGTCATTGAAAGAGTCATTTTTGGCCAATGTTATTTTCGAAACTGCCAGCCAGTAATTTAAAACAACAACAACAACAACAACATGTAAGTCTCCATGGTTCAAAGATTTTTTCAAAAATTATATTAACTTGTTAAATAATTTGGACACAAAAGGGAACTAGAACTGGACAAAACCAAAGATGCCCTGGAAAGTTACAATGTGAATTGTTAGTTGATACAGTCAGACCTCTATTCCTGTTTTAATTAATAAAACCAGACTTGTTTGGCAGAACAAGAAACTTTATATTGTCTGGACTTCAGTCTTCACAACCATTGAATCATGGAGGTCATAAGTATCCTGTGAAATAATTTAGACCAGTCCTCTCAGCTTAGATAGATTAGGCATCCTTCAGTCTAGAGAGACTATGGTAACGTGCTCTGAATAGAGGACTTGGAACAGCGTCTAGTGTGGTTGAGAAGGCCAATTCGAGAGTGACAATCCCTTCCACACTGAAGACAAATACAATCTGTCCCCTGTCCAGCTCCCTGATTTTGCTGGTTTCGGGACTGCCTCTTTGCCTCGGCCTGCTGAACAAGTGTCTCTTCAAATAGAGAGGGGCCATGCTGCACCGCCTGCCTCCAGGCTGAATGCTCAGATGTCAAAGTTTCCCATCTGTTGAGGTCCATTCCTAAGGCCTTCAGATCCAGCTTGCAGATATCCTTGTATCGCAGCTGTGTTCTCCCTCTGGGGCGCTTTCCCTGCACTAATTCTCCATACAGGAGATCTTTTGGAATCTGACCATCAGCCATTCTCACGACATGCCCGAGCCAACGTAGACGTCGCTGTTTCAGTAATGTATACATGCTAAAAATTCCAGCTTGTTCTAGGACTACTCTATTTGGAACTTTGTCCTGCCAGGTGATACCAAAAATGCGTCGGAGACAACGCATCTGGAATGTGTTCAGCTTTCTCTCCTGCCGTGCACAAATGGTCCAGGACTCACTGCAGTACAGGAGTGTACTCAGGACACAGGCTCTATAGACCTGGATCTTGGTATATGCCGTCAGCTTCTTATTAAGCCATACTCTCTTTGTGAGTCTAGAAAACATGGTAGCTGCTTTGCCAATGCATTTATCCAGCTTGACATCTAGGGAGAGAGTATCCGAGATCGTTGAGCCAAGGTACACGAAATCATGAACAACCTCCAATTCTTGCAGGGAGGTGGTAATAGAAGGAGGTGAGTCCACGCCCTGGCCCATGACTTGTGTTTTCTTCAGGCTGATTGTTAATCCAAAGTCTTGGCAGGCCTTGCTAAAACGATTCATGAGTTGTTGGAGGTCTTCAGCAGAATGGGCAACAACAGCTGCATCATCGGTGAAGAGGAAGTCCCGCATGCATTTCAGCTTGACTTTGGTTTTAATTCTCAATCTAGAGAGATTAAAGAGCTTTCCATCTGATCTAGTCCAGAGATAGACACCTTCTGTTGCAGTTCCAAAGGCGTGCTTCAGCATGACAGCAAAAAAGATCCCAAACAGGGTTGGCGCGAGGACACAGCCCTGTTTCACTCCGCTTCGGATGTCAAAGGGATCTGATGTTGAGCCATCAAACACTACAGTGCCCTTCATTTCCTCATGAAAGGACCTGATGATGTTAAGGAGTCGAGGTGGACATCCAATCTTGGGAAGTATTTTAAAAAGGCTGTCCCTGCTAACCAAATGAAAGGCCTTTGTAAGATCTATGCAGGCCACAAAGAGTGGCTGTCATTGTTCCCTACATTTCTCCTGCAACTGTCTGAGGGAAAATGCCATGTCAGTGGTGGATCTATTAGCTCAAAATCCACACTGTGATTCTGGATAGACTCTGTCTGCGAGCACCTGGAGTCTCTTCAGCACAACACGGGCAAGCAGCTTCCCTACAACGCTGAGAAGAGAGATGCCACGGTAGTTATTGCAGTCGCCCCTGTCTCCTTTGTTCTTATACAATGTGACGATGTTTGCATCCTTCATGTCCTGTGGTACCCCACCTTCCCTCCAGCAAAGACAAAAGATTTCATACAGCTCAGTGGTGATGATCTCTTTACAGCACTTCAGCACTTCTGTATCTGAGAGCAGAGCTGAAGCCAATAATCGTTAGAACATCTCCTGGCAGCCTGTTGGACTTTGCTACGAACAACTCGAAGAGCCTGCAAGTTGCACTCACTAGGACAGGCTTTGTATGCTGCTAGAGCTCTCCTCTTTTCCTCGATGGCTGGCATCAACTCCTCCGAATGGACTTTGAACCAGTCTGCTGTCTTTTTGGTCTTCTTGCCAAATGTGGACAAGATGGTGTTATAAACAGCGTTCTTGAAATGTTCCCATCGTTCAGGTGCATTTGCATCAGCCGGGCCTGGAAGGGCTTCCTCAAGCCCTTGGGCAAATTCCTCCACTTTTCTTTGATCACGAGTCTTGCTGATGTCAATACGTGGTTTTCCTTCCTTTTTCGTGATACAATCTCTTTGTTCACAGTTTTACTCTACTACACACCAGGGAGTGATCAGTATCGCAATCAACACCCTGATAACTGCATGTGATCGTAATACTAGGAAGGCTAGAGCGTCTAGTGAGGATCAAATCGAGCTGATGCCAATGCTTCGATCTTGGATGTCTCCAGAAAACTCTGTGTTGAAGCTTCGTATTAAAGAACGTATTGCTGACACAAAGACCATAATAACAGCAAAACTCCAGCAGGCGTTGGCCATTTTCGTTCATCTTCCCAATGCCAAAACGGCCTAGACAAGTGGGCCAAGAATTGTGATCAGCACCAATTCTAGCATAAAAGTCTCTGAGAATGAACAGCGGCTCTCTCTCAGGGATTTTTTTGATAGTAGCTGCCAGATCGTCATATAATTTGTCTTTGACTTCTGTTGTGGATGATAGTGTTGGTGCATATGCACTAATGAGGGTGACCGGTCCCGCTGATGAGTGGAGCTGCAGAGACAGGATTCTTTCACTCCCCATAGTAGGTGGAACAATGGATCTCAGCAGAGTATTTCTGACTGCAAAGCCAACACCATATTCCCTGGTCTCATTCCGTGGTTTTCCCTGCCAGAAGAATGAGAAATTGTTTTCTTTGACAGATCCCGAGTCTGGCAATCTCGTCTCTTGCAGGGTAACAATGTCCATCTGCAGCCTACTCAGTTCCATGTCGATGACAGCTGTCTTGCACACGTCGTCTATTTCCTGCAGGTCATCAGAAAAGCCAGGGGACATTGTCCGAACATTCAAGGTACCCAACTTTAGGGCAGAAGTTTTGTTATGATTGTTGCATGGTGCAGGGTTATCAATCTGCTTGTCGGCTTTCACCCTAAACCCCACGCACCCCATGGCGTTAACAAACTGTGGCGAGGCAGCACCTTACTGGCTGGGGACTGCCCAGCTTAAGGCGGGCTGTAGCAACCTAGTGAGGTGCAATGCCCTCTCCCACCATCAGAAGTAGCCCCTGGCATCATGCTCTACGCCAATCGAGCAAAGACTTATAACCGGTAACTGCTACGTCCCGTGTTATTTCGACACTGTATGCGAAGCTGGAGTGTCCTCTCCACAGCACGAAGCCTGGGTAAAATAATATGGAGGATAGGCTGTTACCCAAGCAGCAAATCCCCCCTCTCCACATCGCTGAAATAGTCCAATGGAAAGGCAAGAGCCAATACAACTGGTTCCAGCGACGTCGCAGGAGTTGCCAGAACGACACGAACTGCCTCCGGGACTCTGGCTCCGGATTTTGCCTCGAGGTTAACTCCTAAAGCCTTTTCCATCAGTGGATATAGCCACAAGGCAGTGGAGGTTTGAAATTGGAGTTTTCCTTCTCCTAAATGGGCTGCCTTCCAAGACTGATGAGCCCCACCTACCCGGACCTCTCAGCTTATAAAATAGTGAATGAGAATGTGTTTATTTATTTATTTTATTTATTTATTAGACTTTTATCCCGCCCTTCTAGACGATGTCTACTCAGGGCGGGTCACAATAAAATCATTCATAAAAACAGTTAAAAGAATAAATTAAATTGACATATTAGTGTTGATCAAGATGGGAAAATAGACAAAAAACTAAGTAAAAGTAAAAGTCAAGTATTGACAGGAAGGAAGGCCTGCCTAAAGAGCCAAGTCTTTAATTGGCTCTTGAAAACACCCAGCGAGGGTGCCAGGCAGATCTCTGACGGCAAGCTGTTCCAAAGTCGAGGGGCCACTGCCGAGAAGGCCCGGTTTCTTGTTCTTTATTTCCGGGCCTCTCTCGGTGTTAGGCCCCTCAGCCGTCTTCCCTGGCTATAGCGAGTGACTCGAGTAGATCTAGGTGGGAGAAGGCGTTCTGCTAGGTATCAAGGTCCTAAACCGTTTAGGGCTTTATATGTCATCATTAACACTTTGAAATCAATGCGGAAACGAATGGGCAGCCAATGCAAGGCAGCCAGAGTGGGAGAGATATGCTGGTGTTTTCTCGTTCCACTAAGTAATCTAGCTGCCGCATTCTGCACCATTTGAAGCTTCCGCATCAATTTCAAAGGTAGCCCCACGTAGAGCGCATTACATTGGTCTAATCTCAAGAATACAAGCGCGTGGACCAGAGTGGTGAGGGCCCCGCCATCAAGATAGGGACACAGCTGGGCAATCCGCCACAGATGGTAATAGGCGGAGCGGACCACTGACGCCACCTGGGTTTCAATGGTGAGCGCCGGGTCCAGATGTACTCCCAAGCTGCGAACCTCACTCTTTGCGGCGAGAGTCACCCCCCCCGAAGGAGAGGAAGTTTCCCAAGCCGCCAATGGAGGGGCCGCCCACCCTCAGGACCTCCGACTATTCCAGGTTCACTTCTCATTTTGAATAAACAGCCAGATCTTGAGCTGGAGGCCTTTAGTAGGATTATATTGGCATCAACTGCTTCAAGGGACCATTTTTATATGGTAAAGCACAGCAATACACAAACAAATTTAAATGTATGTACACTTATATAAATTAATTAAATTTATATACTAGATATCAAAGCTAAAATAATACCTTGAAGCAGTTGCCCTGAACTGACTTACTTTTGCTTTCCGTCATTGATCACCAACTTCATCAGTGAGCTTGTACATCTTTCTCAGTATCAAGCTCAAATTTGTGCAAGGCTCTACCTTTGTACAGTTATACAATATATTACCTTGACCTATTTGCTGGACTTTGTCTGGGTAAATTTTATGTTTGTGATTATGTGACAGGTTTCATGATAGTTATGTTAGAATGTCTATCTACAGAAAGGCCAAAACACCTCAAGGTGAAAAGTAGCAGTTACTTACTCTTATGTTTGCTTACGTCTTACTCCTTACCATTGTGTATCTTCTGACAGACAATTTACATTAGGTAGTTATTCTAGTGTTCATGTAATCAACATTTTGAATTTTCATTACCTCTGTTAATGCTGCCATTGTGACTCTGAAACTTCATTTCCTAGGTTAATAATGTTGCTGTCATCACTGTATTCCGTTTCACTCTGTGTCCACCTCTGAAACCAATGTGTGTAAACCTAGGGCTTTCTATTTTATTTGGTCTGAGGAAGTAGGTAAGCTCTTACTAAAATATATCTGTTAATCTTAAAAGTACTAAAATATTTTCATTTTTGTTTTTATTTTTTCAGTGCATACTCCTTTAGTAGAAGCTGCATATGTTCATTACATATTCTTTAAATATAGGCATATGTTGTCAGTCTAGTCTTTTGCCTTCTATGGAGCTGTAAAAGATACATACTGATGTCAGACTATCCATTTCATAGGGTATTTACTGGGCTTTATGGATTAAAGACAATAATGCTGGAGAAAATTGAGGGCAGCAGGAAAAGAGGAAGACCAGATGAGATGGAGTGACTTCCTAAAGGAAGCCACAGACTTGAGTCTATAATAGCTGAGCAGGGCTGTTGAGGACAAGACATTTTGGAGCTTGCTCATTCATACGGTCACCATAAGTCAGATCAACTTGACAGCATATAACAACAACAACAACAAACTGGTATTGTTGGTGTACAATAAAGCAGCAATCCTGTCCACATTTCTGAGGAAGTTAGCCCCACTAAACTCAATAAGTCTTTTTTCTGAGCAGACATGTATGATTGTGCTGTAACTATCTCTTTCTACATGTAGTCAAGTAAAATATTTGTAATTAGAGGAGAGTGGCTGCTGCTGTGCCTGGAAACATTTGACATTCAATTAAGGCACCAATATATCTCTTCAATAAATGTCTTAAATGAAAATCACACTTACCTCAACCTGTTATGTAAAAATCTCAAACCCGAGCTTCTAGTTAGTCATATTTCTATTTGTCCAAGACAGGAAACAAATCTCTCCCATTCACAGAGACAAATATATGCAAGTGAACAAGCTGGGTAATAATTCAGAATTCATATCTTCAACAACTATAAGTGAAATTTGGACTACAGAACATGCAAGTGTGATCTGTCTCTCATGATCAATGTCTCTTTTGCCTTGGTCTTTGAAGGAAGGGGGACAAAGATTCAGAACCTGGTAATCACATCAGAGCTTCAAAACATTTTGCTAATTAGTGAAATGCCAGAGAAATGAGAGCAGTTTTTTTACCTCTAAAAGAAGTGAAGTGTTTCCCTTTCCAGAAGGAAAAACAACTGCATGACGGCTTGAATTTCAACACCTTGATGAAATACTTTAGAACAAGCTTGCACCACACAACATGCAGATTAACACCCCCTTCCTGACTACTGCCAGAACCCACTCATTTGGTGTCCCTTTCTCTTTGTGGAAACAGGTAAGACCTGAAACAGACCAACCAAGGGGCCAGCAAAACAAACAAGCAAACAAAAAAGCTTGCTTCATAAAGTCTCCATTGCTCTTCCTTTCCTCATCCTGAGGCACATTGTGGAGATCTTTCAAGCTCCTGCCAACCAGCCATTATTCAGTGTTGACCCAGGAAAGTGTGTTGCCTGAGATAAAGAATAAGATGGCCACACCTCTCATTCATTCCCTGTTCAAAAGGTGATCAAATTGCCAATTTAACCTCTTGTCACCACTGACAGTGGAACAGCAGCCTCCATCATACCTGGGGACAGCAAGCTAACTTAAAAGGTACAGGAGTCTTTCCTCCAGTACCTTGCTGCTGCATACCTGAATCTACCTTCTGAAATGAATACCTAATTTAGCCTAATGGTAGTATTGCCCTAACTGTCCTACATAATATATCCATGCCAGAACTAATATAAAGCTACTATACCAGTTCAACTCCAATCATTCCTAGCCAGCATAGCCAGTCCAACAACATTTGGAAAGTCACACATTCGCTATCCATGTTCTAATTGTTAAGAACAACTAAATCTAAATGGCAGCTAGCATGGCACAGTGGGTAGAGTGTCAGAGAAGGACACAGCAAAGGTTCAAATCCCTGCTCATCCATGCAAACCCAGCAAGCAGGGGGAGACACCGTAATAAAGCACATGTCATATGCCTTAGAAATACTATTATCATCAGCAAAGCAACTTGACAACATGTAACAGCAGTAACAAAACTACAAGATAATAGATTTAGTGTTTATATCTCCAAAAATATTCCCAAAGAATAGAGTCACTCTTATCTAGCAAGTTCCTGTAGGTGTGGGAACAACATGCATTCACTAATGAGAGTTACTTATGCACACTTTAATTCACAGAACATATGCATGTGTACAAGGATAATAATACAGATGCTTCGGGCAAATGAAACAGCCCATTTGTGATGGAGATTTGCACAGGTATTAAGCCACATGCAGAGTTTGAGATGGGCCCAGCTGGGAGCACAGATGTACACAGAAAAGGTTGCTTATAGCAAGTCATCAGTAGTGACAATCATTTCACAACTCAGACATAAGCCCTATTAGCAATTCATAGTTTGAGTCTGCAATTAATTAAACAGCTGATTTACCATACTGATTAACTGACACATCCTTTCAGCCCTGACTTTAGTGGACACACCAGTTTGCACCTGTGTAAGTGAAAGAGGGAATGTTTCCTTGATATGAAAGTGAAGAGCTGAATAAACACTCGGAATGCAATTTCTTCAGCAACAAAGTTCACCCTCTTGTTATGCAAATACTCCTAGTCATCAAGAACTGAAAATAGAGAGGATGAAAAAAAAAAGAAACCTGCAATGACAGATTTCTTTTTTCTTGAATCTTCGATGCCGAGTTCTCCACACCATAAGAGAACTTCTAAGAAGAAACATATTTCTCCTGTTCGACACCACTCCTCTCGTCGAGAGGTTGTCCTGTTCGTCTCAGCGTCGAGACAGATCGGGTTTCGAGGACCCAGTATATGTCGAGGTCCAGCGAAAATGGGACCGCCGTCGACGTCGAGATGAGGAAGATGAGATCGATGCCTACTGTGATCTCAAGGGTTATCATAAGTATAAGAGACTGAGATATGTATACGCCTCCTCTTCCTCCTCATCTTCTCCATCTCCTCCTAGGCATCGACGTCAAATTTATTATGAAACTGACCATGCAGCACCTCTCCGTCACTCCAGAACTGGCAAAACAGTTAAAATGGTGGACGTTCAGGCCACATCTTCTTATAGGACGTCCGTTCCGCCCATTGCAGCTCACGATTCAGGTGACGACGGATGCCAGTCCTACAGGGTGGGGAGCACACTGCGGGCCACACAAGATACACGCTTTGTGGTCCAAGCGAGAGAAACGCCTACATATAAATCATCTCGAAATGTGGGCAGTCATCAAGGCTTTTCGGGCTTTCTGTCCTCTGATACAGGGTCATGGTGTTCAGGTTGTGACGGACAACACCACAACCATGTACTACATAAACAAGCAAGGAGGCACTCACTCGATGTCACTCCTCTACCTGGCGATCCACCTGTGGGAGTGGTGCTACGATCGTCACATATTTCCCATAGCCATCCACGTATCAACGGAGAACAACGAGGTGGCGAACACGTTGAGTCGTCTTACCATCCAGACGCACGAATGGGAACTAGACACTCCCACATTCCTGACGATGTGCAAAAGGTGGGGATTTCCAGTGGTAGACATGTTTGCCACACAACGCAACGCCAAATGCAACATGTTCTGTTCCAGGGCAGGCAGGGGAGAAGCATCGTTGGGAGATGCCTTCATGGTGCAGTGGATGTCCGACCTCCTCTACCTATTCCCTCCTATTCCACTCATTCAAAGAACGTTGGTCAAGATTCGTCAAGCAAAGGCCAACGTCATCTTCATAGCACCGTGGTGGCCTCGGCAACCATGGTTTACAATGCTCAAGATGATGGCAGCCAATTTCTTCAAACTGCCACCTCTGCCGCATCTGCTCACACAGAATGCAGGCAGAATTTGCCATCCAGATCTCGATTTCCTACATCTGACAGCGTGGAAAATTCTTCCATGATTAGGGAAGTCCTCAACAAAGCTAGGAAGCCATCTACTAAGCTTTTATATTCCTACAAGTGGAAAAATTTTCTACACTTTATTCACTCTAGGAACTTACAACCTCTACCAGTGTCCCTGGATACCCTTCTCATGTACTTATGATATTTGTTTGATCAGGGATTAGCCTTTTCCATGCTAAAGGTTTATATCTCAGCAATTGTATCCTACAAACCCCTTGGTTCAGAATCATCACGTTTATTTTCACACCCTACTTTGAAGCTGTTCTTAAAGGGTCTTCACAACCTTTGTCCTCCTGTTAGACCTCCGTTGCCACAGTGGTCGTTACCAATCGTTCTGCATGCCCTTACCCAGCCACCCTTTGAGCCCATGGCTTCATCGGATCTTCACTTATTGTCTTTCAAAACACTGTTCTTGGTCACAATCACGTCAGCAAGGAGAGCAAGTGAATTAGCCGTCCTCCAAGCTGATGCGCCTTACTTACAATTTTTTCAAGACAAAGTGATTCTCTACCCTGACATTTCCTTCCTCCCTAAAGTTGTATCCAGTTTCCATGTTAACCAACCTTTGATCTTACCAATGTTGTTTCCAAATCCTTCGTCACAAGTTGAGCGTATGCTCCATTCTTTAGATGTGCGTTGTGCCTTGGCCTTTTATACGTCAAGAACTAAAGACTTCCGCACCTCCCCCAAGTTGTTTGTTTGCTTCCATGGCCCGCATAAAGGCTCTCCTGCATCCTCGCAAACGATCTCGAGATGGATCGTGTCTACTATTGCCCTGGCATATGAACTGGCTGGCAAAGGCCCACCAGAGGCATTGAAAGGACACTCAACGAGAGCCATGGCGACATCCACTGCCCTGTTACGTGGTGTGGACATTGCAGACATTTGCCGAGCGGCCACATGGTCCACTTCATCCACGTTTGTGTCACATTATCGTTTGGACCTCAGGGCCAAAAAGGAAGCGAGTTTTGGGAGAGCAGTACTGACTTCGCTGTTGGCGTGACGGCCCACCTTCCGGTAAGTGAGCTTGCTAGTCACCCATTTGTGTGGATTCACAGAGGCCACGAAGAAGAAAGAGAGGTTACTTACATGTAACCATGGTTCTTCAAGTGGTCCTCTGTGAATCCACACATCCCGCCCAGCCTCCCCACCATCCGTCACTTATTTCTTTGCCTATGAAGTTCATTACTTTGTTAGTGGCGGATAAAATGGAACTGAGGCATAAGGCGGATGGAGCATGCGCTATAAGGGGCAACGTTCAACTTTTGTTACTCTTAAAGCTCTAGAATATTCCGAGGAGTCCAGCGCAAGCGCAGACTGAACCCATTTGTGTTGATTCACAGAGGACCACTTGAAGAACCATGGTTACAGGTAAGTAACCTCTCTTTCTTCAAGTGGTCCTCTGTGAATCCACACAATTGGGTGTAGACTGCGCCTGCGCAGGACTCCTCGGAATATTCTAGAGCTTAAAACATGTGATTAATAGTACGTTGCCCCATGGCACGCATGCTCCGCCCGCCCGTAATACCTCAGTTCCAAAATGTCCACCGCTGTCAAGGCTCTGACCCCCAACAAAGCTCAAGAACCAAGTGATGGACAGCAGGGAGGATGGGCGGGATGTGTGGATTCACAGAGGACCACTTGAAGAACCATGGTTACAGGTAAGTAACCTACCTTTCTTCTTCGTAGCCTCTGTGAATGCACACAATTGGGTGACTAGGAAGCTCACTTACCGGAATGAGGGCCGTCACGCCAACAACAAAGTCAGCACAGCCCTTCCAAAACTTGCTTCCTTCTTGGCCCTGAGGTCCAGACCGTAGTGCGTCACAAAGGTGGACAGTGTGGACCAGGTGGCTAATCGGCAAATGTCCGAAACATCAACGCCACACAACAAGGCAGTCGAAGTAGCCATAGCTCTCGTAGAGTGTGCCTTTAATGCCTCTGGTGGAGCTTTGCCAGCCAGTTCATAAGCCAAGGCGATGATCCATCTAGAGATGGTCTGTGAAGAGGCAGGAGAGCCTTTACGTGGGCCATGGAAGCATACAAATAATCCAGAAGAAGTGCGGAAGTCTTTAGTCCTGGACGTGTAGAACGCTAAAGCACGACGAACATCCAAGGAATGGAGCATGCGCTCAACGTCTGAAGAAGGATTAGGGAATAACATCGGGAGAATCAAGGGTTGATTATCATGAAAACTTGATACAACTTTTGGAAGGAAAGAGATATCAGGATACAAGATTATCTTCTCTGGGTGGAACTGTAGATAAGGGGCATCGGCCCGAAGGGCAGCCAATTCACTCGCTCTCCTTGCAGAAGTAATTGCTACCAGGAACAGTGTCTTGAAGGAGAGGAGTCAAAGGTCTGAAGAAGCCATTGGCTCAAATGGAGGACGAGTAAGAGCTCGTAGCACGACTTGCAAGGACCACTGAGGCAATGGAGGTCTGACAGGTGGGTGGATGTTACGTAAGCCCCTTAAAAAACATCTTCAGGGTCGGGTGTGAGAACAAACGTGAGGCTTCTGAACCTGCAGGTTGATAAGAGACTATAGCAGATATATAAACTTTAAGTGTAGAGAGGGCTAAGTCCTGATCAAATAGGTGGCGCAGAAAGGCGAGAAGAGTATTCAAGGACACAGGAATAGGTGACAGACCTCTAGAAGCAGCAAATTTGGAGAAAATATTCCATTTGTAGGAGTATAACAGCTTGGTGGAAGGTTTTCTAGCTTTGTCCAAAACCTCTGCTATATAGGGAGAATCCTCCAAGCTGTGAGGTGGAGTGATTCTAGATCCGGATGACAGATCCTGCCTGCGTCTTGTGTCAGGAGATGCGGATGAGAAGGTAGTCTGAGAAATTCAGCTGCCATGGTCTTGAGCGTTGTAAACCACGGTTGCCGAGGCCACCATGGGGCCACTAGAATAGCCCTGGCGCCTAGCTGACGAGCCCTGACCAGTGTCCGTTGGATCAGTGGAATGGGAGGGAACAGATAAAGGAGACAGTCCTCCCAGTCTATCATGAATGCATCTCCCAGCGAGGCTCTGCCTCTCCCCGCTCGAGAGCAGAACATGTTGCACTTGGTGTTGTACTGGGTTGCGAACATGTCGATGGCCGGAGTTCCCCATTGGTCGCAGATCATAGAAAACACTGAATCGTTGAGATCCCATTCGTGAGTTTGAGCGTTCATGCGGCTCAAGTGGTCGGCGATGTCGTTGTCCTCTGTAGACACATGAATGTAACACCATTCCCAGAGATGAATTGCCAAGTACAGAAGTGACATCGAATGGGTGCCTCCCTGCTTGTTGATATACTACATGGTCATAATGTTGTCCGTGACCACCTGCACTCCTCGACCTGCTATTAGTGGGTGAAAGGCGCGAAACGCCTTGATGACTGCTAGCATCTCCAAATGGTTTATGTGAAGAAGTTTCTCTGACTTGGACCACAGAGCATGAATCTTGTGAGGACCGCAGTGCGCACCCCAACCTGTTGGACTGGCGTCCATTGTAACTTGGACCGTCAGCTGAATAGACCGGAACAGGTGAGGCATGAATGTCCACCACGTTAGTTGCCTCGTGAGCTCCGGTGTAACACACAGGCACTTGTTAGGCTTGTCCATCAAGGGATTGAATTGAGACAGGTACCAAGCCTGCAGAGAGCGTATTTTCAATCTTGCGTGTGGAAGGGCAGACGTAGTCGAAGCCATGAAGCCTAGAAGATGTTGTGTATGGTGGGCAGAGACTTTGGCGTAGGGATGGAAAGGTTGCATCGCCCAGAGCAATTTTAGAATTCATTTGAGTGGAAGGAAGACTCTGGCGTTGATTGAGTCCAGACGCGCACCTATGTAGTCCATGACCTGAGACGGCTGGAGACGGGATTTTGCAACATTGACCCTCAGGCTAAGGTCTGCTGGTGTCTGAAGAGCAAAGTTGGTATCTTGCACCGCTTTGCGAAAGGAGGCAGCCACGATCAACCAATCGTCTATATACGGGAAGACCGTGATGTTGTGTAGACGAAGGTAGGCTGCCACCGGAGCCATGCATTTCGTGAAAGTTCTCGGGGTGGTGGAGAGCCCGAAGGGGAGAGTGCAGAACTGATAAGCCGTATCCATGAAATAAAAGTGAAGATATTTGCGATTACGCTGATGGATCGAAATATGAAAATAAGCGTCCTGTAGGTCTATAACGACGAACCAATCTTTTTGACAAAGAAGAGGAATGATGGAATCCAGGATGACCATTCTGAAACGCCTTGGATGTAGGTAAGTGTTCAGTAGTCTGAGGTCTAGAATAGACCTGAGACCGCCATCTTTCTTGGGAACCACGAAATAGTGGGAATAGAAACCGTCCGGAACCTCTTGAGGGAGAACGCGTTGGATGGCCTGCTTTTGGAGAAGAATAGATATCTCTTCCTCTAGAGTAGGTGTGTAAGTTGTGAATTTGAGTTGTCCGATGGGGGGAAGCTCCGTGAACTCTAAGAGGTAACCAGAACGTATGATAGCAAGCACCCAAGTGTCCTTGGTGATGAGGGACCACTTGTCAAAGAAGGGGGCTAGCCGGGGATAATGAGAAATGTCGGGTGAATGGATCAGAGTAGGACAGTCAAAGATACTGTTTGCCTTTCTTTGCAGGTCGGCCAAAGGTTTGCCGACGCTGGGCAGGAGCCTGTGACCTGAAGGCAACGTTACCAGAAGAAGCCGGTGGAGGGTTGGATCTTCCTTGAGTGGGAGGTCTGTAAGGACGGTAAGTTTTATGGGGAGGCTGTTAGACTGAATAGGAACGAGCCGTCTTCCTGATTTTGTGTAAATTCTCTAATACCTCATCAGTCTTTTCATTAAACAACCCAGTGCCACCAAATGGAAGGTCCTCAATGCGGGATCTCGCATCATCCGTGATCCCTGCTAAGCGCAACCACACATGCCTTCTGAGTGCGATGGCAGATGTCATCGCTTTAGAAGCAGCATCCGCTGTGTGGCGGGATGCTAACCGCTGTTGCTTCGCCAACGTCGTTGCCTCTGAGTGGGCGTTAAGGGAAGCAGCCCTGGTCTCCTCAGGAGCAGCCTGGAGAACTGGCAAGACCTTGCTCCACAACTGTCTCTGATACGCCCCCATCGCCGCTTGATAATTCGATACTTTCATAACGAATGAGGCCAGGGAATAAAGCCTACGGCCCAAAATGTCCAGTTTCCATCCTTCCCTGTTGGTAGGTGTGACCTTCGACTGGTTTCCAGCTCGAGATTGGTTTGATTGTACAATTATTGAATTGGGTGCAGGATGCTTAGTAAGGAAATCAGTGTCATTTCCATGTGTTTTGTAATGGTTTTCCACCCGTCTAGGAATCTGCAGGGACGTGGATGGTTGATTCCATGATTCCTTAATGAGATCCAACATTGCTGGAATGAACGCCAAACTTAATAGGGGGGATTTGTCCTGATTAGTCGTCGAAGACGAGATCTTGTTTGGGAGGAGTTGGTTCCTCTATGTCCAGTTCAAGTGATTTAGCCATTCGAAGAATCATTTGAGAATACGAGGTGAAATCCTCAGATGGAGAAGGAGGATAGAGGTCAGCCACATCTGAATTGGGAGTAGGCAGGTTAGATGGAGATTCCTCTGAAGCCTCTGAAGGTAAGTCTTGCTCCGACACCGACGAAACAGAAGAACCCCTCGCAACAGAAAGAGAAGGAGAAGGTGAAAGATGGTGTCTTCTTGATATCTGGGCTGGGGCTCGAAGGGACGATGCCGAAGCACCCTCTTTAGTCGGGTGATGGACCTGCGAGGGTGCTGCTTGATGGGTAGATCAAGTGTACGAAGTATCCTGGTGAGAGACAGAGGAGGCCAGTATCAAAGGAGCGTGGCATCTCTTCGATGTGTGGACTATCTGTTGAGGAACGTCTTGGCGTGAAACGTGGCGCTTAATAGCTGGCTTCGGTGCTGGAGGTTCAAGCTGATAACATGCTCGATGCCGACGTCAAGGGGGAGAGGGCGATGGGGAGGAAGAAGAGGCATAGATGTACCGCACTCTTTTATGTCTTCCATACTCTTCGGTCTCGTAATAGGGATCGAAGTCGAAGTCGTCGTCACGGTATCGACGTCAATCACCCCTTCGATCGACATCCACATATAAAGGCTCCTCGTACTCTGACAGGACTGGACGCCGAGAGGGACGAGGAAGAACAACCACTTCCCGATGTTGAGGGTACTGTCGGGCTGGAGAAATGTACCTACGTTTGGTTGTCCGTTTCCTTGGAGGAGACTGATGTGGCGACACCTCCGAATTCGATAGACGAATGTTGCCCACCTGATAGACATAGGGCTCGAATGGGCAGAGGCCGGGCTGGAGATGACATCAGCCTCAAGATGGCCTTGGTTCGGAGACTGGCTTGGTATTGAAACCGAAGCCCGAGCCTGTGGAGGTGGTACGGAGCCAATCCCTTCGGAGAGGGAGTCCGGATCTGGCAGGTCTCGAGATGATTCCTCAAGTATGGGCAATGGAAGTGAAGCTGAGATCGGAGGAATTTCTCGAGGTTGGGCAGACTTGGAGGAATGCTTGTCCTTCTTCTGCTTACTGATCATTTTCTTTTTCTTGTGACCTTCTGCAGATGGTGGTTTCGACATCGAAGTTGATGTCGAAGTCTTCTTCGATGTTGACATCGAAGACTTCTGTTTAAAAGATTTAGAGGACGATCTCAGGGATGGAGTAGCCGTGACCAAAGAAGCAGCGGGTTCAGGACGAGGGGTAGGAGGCGGAACCGAGGCCAATTCCATGGCTGCCGGGCTTGACGGGGAAAGTGATTTTTCCCAGAGGTATGATCTAAGCCGCTGCAAGTGGAGCTTAAGGGCCGGCTTGGTCAATTTCTTGCATTCCTGACAGAAGTGAGTTTGGTGCCCCTCCCCCAAACAAAACAAACAGTGGCCGTGGCCGTCCATGAAGGGGATCTTATTGGCACACAAAGTACACCGCTTAAATGGGCCTGAGGAGGCCATAAAATTTGTCGAACCCGGGGAGAGGAGGGAAGGGGAAAAGGAAGGAAAACTTACGGGAAACGTTAGAACTGTCCAATACTCAAGCCAAGAGTCAATATCCGAATAATCACAAACAATAATCACAATCAAGTCAGTAATCCAAAGGGGAGAATCGATAATCAGTCCTTGAGCCAAAAGCCGAATAATCACAGTCAAGTCCATAATCCAAGGGGAGAATCAGTAATCAGTTCGTAGGTCAAAAGCCGAAGAGACAACGTATAAATCAGAAGCCAAAAATCGTAATCCGTAGACAATCCAAGATCAAAATTCCCAGAGATACATACGATAATCAAAAAGCCAGACCAGAATCAATACCAGGTAATTGGAAGAAAAACAGCTCTAGTACAAAGAAGTCCGATCGCAGCAGCGGCAAAAAGGAACTGAGGTATTACGGGCGGGCGGAGCATGCGCGCCATGGGGCAACGTACTATTAATCACATTGTTTAAGCTCTAGAATATTCCGAGGAGTCCTGCGCAGGCGCAGTCTGAACCCAATTGTGTGCATTCACAGAGGCCACGAAGAAGAACCCTGGAAAGTCTACAGGTATGTACTTGATAATTGGCATATGTGCTAAATTGTTTCTACTTGGAGGTGCTGGGAAAAACCCTATTCAGGAAGTTAGCCCAAATTAATAGTTATGGGTGATTCAATATCCTCCTGCCATGAGATTTGGTGACATATTGTATATGGATCTCATTATCTTTTTTAACACAGCTACTGGATGTGAAGGATCTACAGCTTTCATCACCGAATATTTAGCATAATAAACCAGACTATTAGCACTGACAGCATGTAAGCCAAAGGACTCTTCCTTGCCAACACATTTAGCATCTCTATGTCAAACCCTAGCAAGGAAAGGCTCAATTATGATCTGTGCCAGTATGGTACAAAATGGTGTGAAAGGTCAGAAGGCAATTCCGCATTTGAAAGTCTGCTTCATTCAAGGTGTCAGCTCAATGCACACAAGTAAACGCAGGAATTTAAAATAATTCTCTACATTCTTATCACTTATCAGTAATGCTTAATTAATCCCTATGGGTTTGCCAGTGTATAATGACAGAGAAGGCATAGAGACTTCACCAGTGTACTATGAGAGGGTGAAAAAAAGATGATCTAACAGAAAGGCATGATAATTGGCCTGATGCTTAACAAGAACATTATTTTCCTTGTGCTCTTCTTTATGAAGAGAATACTAAATTAGTCATGTCAGAACTTCCAAAAGCTAGGTGAAATGACAAAGCACGATCCTGGATTTAAATTCAGTCTAATGCTTTTAACAAAACACTGAGCATAATTTTCACATGTAGGCATGTATGGAACAACAGCAAGAGTGTTAACATTTCAGCCTGGTGTACTTAAATTAAGACGTTGAAGTCCCAGACTATAGCTTTTATACAAGGGCCTCTTCATTTTCACAGATTATACAGTCATGGCCAAAAATATTGGCACCCTTGCAATTCTGTCAGCTACAGTGCCATGGGCTGTAAACCTCTTGATGATATTGCACACAGTGGACACAGGAACATTAAGATCTCTGGAGATGGACTTGTAGCCTTGAGATTGTCGATGTTTTTCCACAATTTTTTCTCTCAAATCCACAGACAACTCTTTACACTTCATTCTTTTCTCCATGCTCAGTGTCACACACAACACAAAGGTTGAGTCAACTTTTCTCCATCTTAACTGGTTGCAAGTGTGATTACTATATTGCCCACACCTCTTACTTGCGACAGGTGTGTCTAAATACAAATTAAAGGAGCATCACATGCTTGAAAAGCAATTATTTCTTACAATTTAGACAGGGTGCCAATAATTTTGGCCACTGCATTTTTGGGTTTCTGTGTGGGATTGTATCAGGTTTGACTTTTCTTCTCTGTTTTTTTGTGTTGTTCCAACGCAAACCAAAGAAATGAACATGTGAGTACCGAAACATTTGCAACTGCAACAATTTTCTGAGAGAAGGGTTGTATTTTCTGACAGAATTGCAAGGGTGCCAATATTTTTGGCCATGACTGTAAATCAATGAATAGATGCAGGTAAGGTATTTTAATTGTGCAACTAAAATTGCAAAGAGTCAATATGGTAAACAGATGGTAGCAATGGATAGCAGAGCAACCAGCAACAGGTAGCAGCCAGGTGAACTTGGAGATTTAGCCCCTGAATTTTGGACTGGGTAGCACAGCGCATTTCCCGCTTTGGAAAGGAATCGCTTCGATATTTCTTTTTCTAGGAAAAGGTAATATCTATTAGAAAACCATGTGAAGATAGGAAGGGCAATAGGAATCCGAGTGCTGGCTAATTAAGTCAGAAATGGAAGAAGTGATGGCAGCACCCTCACTTCTTGAGAATCAAGGAAAGATGCCTCCTCTGTCCCCTCACGGAGAGGGCCAGAAAGAAAATGTGGGGAGGAAGGAAGTGATATCAGCATCTGGAAGTATAGCATAGGTCAGAAAAGGAAAAACTGAAGATTTGCCTGCAATCTTTCTCTCATTCTGCCTTCCAAATGCAACAACATGTATTATCTTTAGTGCAGGCAAAGTTGCACTCAGAGCATACCTAGAAGGGCATATAGCTCACTATTTGGATCACTTTTGGTGCTGTTTGGTTTGAATCAAATTATGGCCTCCACATGTTTGACTTTTTGGCACAGTGCTAGGGCTATAGGGTGGTGTTTTTTTTGGTGTGATTCGGAGCACTCCTAATTACCCCATTCTCTAGCCTGCACAGATGGTTAGTCCACACAAAATAGAGCTGTGGGTTGTGTTATCTGAGGTAACAACCCTGTGATGTATTTAGTGGTTTGTGGCATTGAAAGAGACAACAGAGAACTCTCCTCCTTTATTTTCATCTACCATTTTTAAAAAAAATTAATATATTTTTCTATTGATGCAGCACTATTCTAGATAAATGAGATACATTGGCAATATTATGTGTACCATACTAGGAAGATACATTGCTGTTTCGCCATGTCACTTATTTTACCAAAAAAAAAGGAGGAAGCTGCTGCAGCCTGCTGAATGTCAGCCAAAGGAAAAGGCGGGAAAAGGGGAAAGGAAGGGGAATGTCATGAACAGAAAGGGGAACAAATTGGGACAATCCAAAGACCTGTCTGGACCCTTCTGAACAAGAGAAAAAATGCTGATCCGTGTGAATGGAAGTGAGACATAAAATAGATCGCACTAAAGATAGAACGTTTTAAGTGAGAACCAGACAATTCCAACTTTCCCTGTCTGGACATGCCCTCAGTCACCTCAAACAGCAACCATGATGTTCATGTATCCTAAGCTTTCTCCAAAAGAGCACTTGGAAGTGTTTGAATGTTAAAATGTTTTAACATCTGTGTTTTAAATGTTTACATTTTAGAGATTTTAAAAGGCACAAGGTTTATACACTTCTGCATACCTAGGATGTTCTCTAGTACATAGAAACCATTGTCTTGTTTGCAGGAGGGGTGGTTTTGGGAGTGATGAAGGATAAAAACACATTTTTGTCTCTCTACACTAAGGCTGTATATTAGACTAGAAGACAACCCATCCAGCCTCAAGGTTGAGCATTTTATATTCACATTGTATAGAAGGGAGTACAGCCATATTAGGGGAAAGGGACTTGAACTGTGCTTGAGCTTGACTTTCCCACCCTCTGTTTTCTTCCCCTCCCAACTGAAATAATAAAATTCTGTGTTTTTCAACAGCTTTCAACTTAAGTTATAGATTTATACAATCAACTAACTTTGCTTTCTTCTCTCTCTCTCTGCCTCTAGGTTCAATGACTGTAGTCCAATATTTCTGAAGAGCATTGGAAGCACCAGATTTCTTGCTAACTACTGCTCTTTCTAGAACTGAAGAATTCCCTGACATGCCAAAATTATCCTTCTTGTGGTATGAGAGTCTGGCGTCTGCCCAGGTCATAAATATCCATATGATATCTGCATAGACCAATGGGAGTGCTGGAGGGGCGGAATCATGAGATATAAGAGACTCAGCAGGAAGAGAGATAGAGAGATAGTCAAAGAAAGTTTTGGGAGTTTGGACGGGAAAGTGGTGGTTGAGAGTGGATGAAGGAGAATGTTTGTTAAGATTTAACAACATTGCTTGAAGTATCTACATCTGTAACAATAAACAATTTCTATTTGGTTCTTTTAAAATGACATATGGCCTGGACCTCGATTATTAATAATAGGTAATGTTGATGTAATCAACTGGTGGCAGCTGAGGGGCACGTAGCGTGAGCTCCTAGTTTGGTGAAACAAGCAGGGGCCATGTGGGGATTGTGACAGAGAGTCTGCACTGGGGGTTCTGAACTGGGTTTGCAGTGAATATGGAAATTGTGCCAACAGTTCTTTCAGCTCAACTTTCACCAATATTAACTAATGAAAACAAAGTTCACCTAGTTTTGCAGAAGCAGTGGTAAGGTTTTTGTTTTGCAGAATTCAGGATTTTGCTCTTCTGGAAGGAACAACAAGTCTT
This sequence comes from Intellagama lesueurii, assembly GCA_037013535.1. Taxonomy (NCBI): domain Eukaryota; kingdom Metazoa; phylum Chordata; class Lepidosauria; order Squamata; family Agamidae; genus Intellagama; species Intellagama lesueurii. Next base: position 74,799,132 of record JBAJHW010000006.1, read on the forward strand.
TTAAAGAAGGGTTAATTCCACATGATGTACAAATGCCTAAGTTGTGGTGCGGGGGAGATTTGGAGTACAGAAGCAGCAGGAGAGACTTATCCTTCTCTTTTCTGTTGCTTGCCCAAATACCTCCTGCACATACACTCCCATTCTTTGTGTGCATGCATTAAGAACACAGATGGGGAGAAAAGTGGGAGGATTTACAGCAGGGAATCAGTTGGTAAAGAGTAAGCACCCCTTTCCTCTCCCACTTCTCCTCTGTTTCAAATTCCTTCATCTCAATGCTGATTTTATATTTTTTAAAAACTGGAGATCTGTTATACTGACAGGTGCATAATGAAGTTAAAGCAGCATGATAAGTGAAATGCAGAAACAACTCAAAATGTCTGTCTCTGCCTGGTTAAATCTGTTAATTGTTCTGTGGAATTTGCCTTGTGTGTAAGTGATGTATCATTTTTCTTGGAGAAAAAGAGTAGACACCAAATTTCTCCTAAAATTAAGGAAGTCCAATGTCAGTGGTTGTGGCAGAGCTGAGAAATTATTCTTCCTTGCTAGAATATGCTTGGAATCAACATTACACCTTGTACACCAAAAGTTGGTTATATGAATCCTGTGATTAGCAACAGCGCCTTGGAATCTTGTAGGAGGAAAGATGAAAAATACATGCAAGATGCTTTACACAGTTTTTGGGAATATTATCATTTCCTCTTTACAAAGAGCTCACTATGAACTAAATTTTATACACGTGCGCGCACACATGGGTATGATAATTGCTCTTTTTTCTTGGGACATGTGCAGTGCAGCTGACAATTACAGACTGTTCTCAAATAAGACTATTTTACAAAATAATGGCAAAAAATAACCCTTTCTCTTAACCTTTACAAATTATTCTTTGGTATTTAAATGTACTATACAATCTGATCATGAGACATAAACACCCTGCTTCACTGCACAAATGCTTTGCAAGGGAGTGGAGCTTCAGAGAATGTAATCTAAATATATTTTAAAACACAGGTTTTAAATATTTTTCACTGTGATTTCACACCCCATCCCCCGACAGTTCAACTTTATGGCATCATGGGAAAATGATTCCATGGCTGCATTCAACTCAGCCATGAAGCTCACTGTGTGGCTTCAGTCTCGTAGTCTAATCTACCTTGTAGGGTTGTTGTGGAGACAAATGAAACCATGATCAAGGGCTACAGAAAGGCTGAGAGGCTGTTTTTCCTAATTTACAGCCAGGCTGGTACAGAGTGAATCCTGACAAGAGTGCAAGGTCGAAGAGGCCCAGTGCGAAGACCCAACAAATTCCCATCTAATTGGAATGGAGATAACACACCTGCATCTCCATGAGAATTGGAGACGGTGTGAGCCGTTACGTCTCTTTGAGTTAATTCGTTTACAGCCATGAAGGAGGTGGTCCGAGGAATGTAGAAAAATGGACGATGGGTTATGTTTGAGAGAACTTTTTTCCTAAGAGAAGTTCATGATGGATTGTGTTATGTAGCTGAATGGTACAGAATGTAGCATGGTAAGAAAGAAGGAGGTGGGGCTAGCCCACCTTAGCTCAGCTTTTTAGTGTTTCTTATTTTAATGGGAAGTAGTTGTTGTATTTAACTATGGTAATCCTTTGAACATGTCTTTATGCTATGCTTAAGCAAACAAACTGTTTCTATGAAACTATATTTTCTTAATAAAAATTAATTATAAAAATCTTAACTGAGGACTAGTCTCTTGAACCAGCAAGGTTTGGCTAAATCCAGAAGAGTGGAAAAGGTCATTGATTAGCTACCATAGAGAAGTCCTATTTAAATGAGCTCTTGTGAGTTCTAAGGAATCACAAAGCCCATGTGGAAGTACTTGCAAAGTGCTGAGTAAAGTGTTCTTTTAGGGTCAGGCTTGTTCAAGGCACAGATGCTATGCACTGCTGAAGGTTGAGGACTTGCCTCAGCGTAAAGTGGTAGATTTGTGGCCTGTAGAACTCCCTGCCCGAATGCCATATGCTCCTTAGGGAGACTTCAGCATCGCAACCCCCCAAAAAAGATTATAAATGGTTTTTAGACTCCAAAGAAATAAAACAGATTGGATCTTATAATGATTTCGGCATAGTTTTTTTTTTCATCTACAGGATGATGACCTACTCAGATAAAGAGGAATGAAATAAAACATCTGTCTGTGTTCAAATCCTGAATAAGCTATTGAATTATAAGTATCATGGCTTGCTCCAACCAGTTAGAGAGGTATATAAAACAAAGGTGTTGTCTATGTTAATCTTTGGCACAGAACTCTGGCATTTTTCTGAGAATAAGAACATTGAAAGGGCATAGAATAAATATTTGTGTTTGCAGTGCCAAGAACCTCTCCAGCCCAAGTAATTAGAGATGAATTTGAAATGGCACCTGTTTCAGATCTTTGCCCTTTAAGAATATTTAATTATTGGAATAAGCTAGATCAAATTTTATTGGAATAAGCTAGATCAATTTCACCATATTAGGCTTCTCAAGATATAGAATCATAGAATAATTGAGTTGGAAGGGGCTTATAAGTCCATCAAGTCCAACGCCCTGCTTAATGCAGGAATCCAGCAGATCTGATAGATGGTTATCTAATTTTCTCTTGAATGCATCCAGTGTTGGAGTGCTCACCACTTCTCAGGATAATTGGTTCCATTGTTGTACTGCTCTAACAGTTAAGAAGTTTTTTTCTGATATTCTGCCTAAGTCTTGCTTCCTGTAGCTTGAGCCCTTTATTATGTGTTCTGCACTCTGGGATGATTGAGAATAGTATGTTTAAATCAACAGGTAATTAAAACATCAGAAAAAAATCGGTCTTTAATTTTTCAAATTCACTTTCAAAGTATGGTTTCAGTATTAAGGTTGTAATTGTGCTCAATTTAATATGAGAAATGTTTCAAAAGAGTGCTAGAAATCGGAGCACAGCTAGGTATAGCTGATCTGTCATCTGTGTGAAATGGTTAGCAACCCAATATCAGGAGAAAAAATACAAGAGGACCCCTGTGTCTGTGGGGGAACAGTTCCAGTCTCCCCCCGCCCACGGATGCTGAAAAATGAAGATTATAGCAAATGCTATTATAATAGCAAATGCTATATATAGCATGGTCTATGGATCCCTCTCATGGCCAGTTCTGGTAATGACATAATGGAAATATATTTCTCTAGTTGACGCTATACATAGCGTGGTCTCTGTCTCCTTCTAGTAGCCAGTTCTGGTAACTTCATCGTTAAAAATATATATTTTGGGGATTTTTCTCTTAATATGTTAAATATTTTCAAGCAAAATAAGTTTATTGCGTGGCACACAGGTCATTACAACATACATCGGATAAAACAATATAAAACGATATAAACAATATAATATAGTCCATTAGAATATAGTACAATAAAATAGAAAGAAAGAAAATTTGGAAGAAATATCAATAAGGAAGAAATATCAATAACCTCAGATATGCAGATGATACCACTCTGATGGCAGAAAGTGAGGAGGAATTAAAGAACCTCGTAATGAGGGTGAAAGAGGAAAGCGCCAAAAATGGTCTGAAGCTCAACATCCCAAAAACTAAGATCATGGCCACTGGTCCCATCGCCTCCTGGCAAACAGAAGGGGAAGATATGGAGGTAGTGACAGATTTTACTTTCCTGGGTTCCATGATCACTGCAGATGGTGACAGTAGCCACGAAATTAAAAGATGCCTGCTTCTCGGGAGGAAAGCGATGACAAACCTAGACAGCATCTTAAAAAGCAGAGACATCACCTTGCCAACAAAGGTCCGCATAGTCAAAGCTATGGTTTTTCCAGTAGCGATGTATGGAAGTGAGAGCTGGACCATAAAAAAGGCTGACCGCCGAAGAATTGATGCTTTTGAATTGTGGTGCTGGAGGAGACTCTTGAGAGTCCCCTGGACCGCAAAGAGAACAAACCTATCCATTTTGAAAGAAATCAACCCTGAGTGCTCACTCGAAAGACAGATCCTGAAGCTGAGGCTCCAATACTTTGGCCATCTCATGAGAAGAGAAGACTCCCTGGAAAAGACCCTGGTGTTGGGAAAGTGTGAAGGCAAGAGGAGAAGGGGACGACAGAGGACGAGATGGTTGGACAGTGTCATCGAAGCTACCAACATGAATTTGACCCAACTCCGGGAGGCAGTGGAAGACAGGAGGGCCTGGCATGCTCTGGTCCATGGGGTCACGAAGAGTCGGACATGACTTAACGACTAAACAACAACAACAATAAAATATTAAAAGCCATTTAGGATCAGGTTGATTTCTATTACAGCACAAAATTTTAGCATCTAAGGACAGGACAAAGACAAATGGAGATAAATATTTTCAGACCATAAGTGAATCAGCGGACACTGATCCCACAAATAAAGGGGTCCTACTCTACTTGTCTTTCCCAATTAAAAAGGATTGATGTGCAGCCTTTACTCATTTTTGCTTTGAAGAAATGGATACAACCATGCAACAAGGGAGAATTCAAGCATCCTTCTACTGTACTTGTCTTTCCCAAATAAAACAAAAAATAATATGCAGCCTTTACTAATCTTTGTTTTGAGGAAATTGATACAATCATGCAGCAAGGGAGAATTCTGGCATCAAGATACTGTAGATTCTTTGCATATGAGGCAGCCTTGCCCACTATTTACAGTATTGCCAGCTATATGCCAGCATTAGAGAACATTATTTAGCCCCATTCCTTGACAGTATGAGAGAGTGAGAGGTTGAGAACAAACTGCACTTCTTTTTACAAGAGTCCAATCAGTTTGTGATACAGAGGTTTGTCTCCTTTGTGGTTAAAGCAGCTGCTCTCAGGAAAAAGAAGAAGAAAAACTGTCTGTTTAAATGAGCCGTGCAACGTTTTTAGTTCCTAGTGGAGCTTTATTGAAAATTAGAAGTTTATTTTACTATGATTAAATGACTAATTAAATTGCATACATAATTTTAGTGTATTATAATTTTTATAATTTTAACCCTTTGAGAGTTTACTGTTATTTTTATTATTAGTTTATGTTTATTGTATTTGAATTTGAAATGGCCTGGAGACTTACTTCTTCAATAAAGTATCTGCCTACTTTCTTTTGTTCCTACTCTAGGTCTCAGACAAGAGGAATATGGATAGAAAAATGGCTGGAGGCTACTGACAGACAGACAACTTATTGGTTTTTACAAGGTAGTGTCCTGTTCTGGACATGGCAAATTGGGGAAAATGTCTGGGAAACAAGCTCAAGCAATTCTGTCGTCACTCTTGGAAATAGGCTGGGAAGAACAGTAAGTCCACATCATCCATCCCGGGTGAAGGACAAGCTCTGCCAGCCAGAACCTACATCTGTGGCAATTATATCAATGGGCAATGAAAAAGAGTGATGTAGTGATAGTTCACTAAAACAAGAATCACCATGTCTTGTCATATCCATGCTACATTACTTAGTAAACTGGACAAAAGCTGGGGGCTTGCAAGGAGGGGTACAGAGGTAATGGCACTGGAGGGTGTGGGGGGAAAAGTTGATCCTCTGCTCTGTGGATACTTGCTACGTGCCTTCCCAGGAAAATTAAAAAAATCTATGTAGAGGACAACAATGACTTTAGCCAGTACAAAGTTCCAGGGTGTGGTATAGAAAAATGTGCACCTGCCTTGGACTACCTCCAATCTAGTTGCTTTCTGATTTAAAATTCTGTTTTTCCTGCGTTTTGATATATTGGTACTCCACAGTACAATAAAAAAGGGGGGCACATAAAAGGTAACAAGTTGGCAATGGTTATATATTAACATTTTAAAAATTAGACATATCTCAGATGGTCAGGTTTTTCATCATTGGATAAGCAGCTGGAAAAGTTTTTAAATTCAGGTCTTTGTCATTTTCTCATAGTCTATGAATACCCTGATAGCAGTCTCTAAACTACCCCTGTAGAATCACCCGGACATATTTTTGGAAAATAATAAATAATATTCTATAAGATTGTATAGTAAGGAAGTTAATGAGATTCAGTCAGATCTTGTATCCTGACTTGAAATGGGTCATTTTGGACTGGTTCTAGAGTTTCCAGAGGTGAAGCAGGTTTCCCTCTGAAGTGACCAGAACTGAATCTGGATGTGCACACAACTTTGCAAGTAATTCAGGCTTCAGAAAAACAGTCAATCTGAGTGCAAAAACAGTTTTGTTGTTTTTTTAAAAAGGTTTCATTTCTCTAAAAGTGTCCAGGATAGGCCGGAATGAATATGGTTGAAAGATTGACAGGTCTGCCTTCTAATCATAAGGCATTTTCTTATGATTATGATACCAGGGGATATCTAATCACTATATTTTGGAAAAGGGCATATGAATCTATGAAATTATTGCTTGCATCAACCTGAGTTTTGTTGTGGTTTCATTTCTGGTTGCAAACAAGCTGCAAGTGCAGAGTTGTGGCTCTTGTTACTAGCCCTAATTCTGTGGGGAAATGACACAGCATGACATGCCTGGCCAGTTTAAAATGAGAGGAGGTGGGGGCAAAGATGAGACTGTGAGATGGCCATTATTCCAAGGCTGTCACACTTCACTATTTGAAAATGGCTTTAAACTGTGGTTCAATAATCATACTTGCCTATCTTTTGCAGCTATCCTTCTGAGACTTTGTGAGTTTCTTGCCTAGGGACAGATCGATGACATCTGTCATTTTTTATTCACATTACCATGTGGGAAAGAAGGTGAAGCAAATCACTTCTTCCTTGTAAAAATTTGTGGCTTCCTCTTTCCAGAGGGAAAAAGAGTACCTATTATTATAAAAGTTTGCAGGTTTCTTGCTTAGGGCCAATTCTCTGCTGCTTCTCATTTTCAGAACAATGGTCCATACAGATCCTAGTGGACAAACATGTCCTTTTTCAGTACCTTCAAAATATCAAGGCTGCTCTTACATAAAAAATCCAGCAATTATTCTGAATCTTGACAGCATCACTGTCCACAGTGCTGGCAGCTATGCTTGCAAATTTGTTCTGGTTCCGCCAACAATTTTTAAAAAAGTTTTGTCAGTCCTTAAAAAAAAGTGGCCAACAGTGGCCAGAGGATTGGAAAAGATCAGTCTACATCCCAAACCCAAAGAAGGGCAGTGCCAAAGAATGCTCCAACTACCGTACAATTGCACTCATTTCACACGCTAGCAAGGTCATGCTCAAAATCCTGCAAGGTAGGCTTCAGCAGTATGTGGACCGAGAACTCCCAGAAGTACAAGTTGGATTTCGAAGGGGCAGAGGAACTAGAGACCAAATTGCTAACATGCGCTGGATTATGGAGAAAGCCAGAGAGTTCCAGAAAAACATCTACTTCTGCTTCATTGACTATGCAAAAGCCTTTGACTGTGTGGACCACAGCAAACTATGGCAAGTCCTTAAAGAAATGGGAGTGCCTGACCACCTTATCTATCTCCTGAGAAACCTATACATGGGACAGGAAGCAACAGTTAGAACTGGATATGGAACAACTGATTGGTTCAAAATTGGGAAAGGAGTACGACAAGGCTGTATATTGTCCCCCGGCTTATTTAACTTATATGCAGAATACATCATGCGAAAGGCCGGACTGGAGGAATCCCAAGCCGGAATTAAGATTGCCGGAAGAAATATCAACAACCTCAGATATGCAGATGATACCACTCTGATGGCAGAAAGTGAGGAGGAATTAAAGAACCTCGTAATGAGGGTGAAAGAGGAGAGTGCAAAAAACGGTCTGAAGCTCAACATCAAAAAAACTAAGATCATGGCCACTGGTCCCATCACCTCCTGGTAAATAGAAGGGGAAGATATGGAGGTAGTGACAGATTTTACTTTCTTGGGCTCCATGATCACTGCAGATGGTGACAGCAGCCCCGAAATTAAAAGACGCCTGCTTCTTGGGAGGAAAGCGATGAGAAACCTGGACAGCATCTTAAAAAGCAGAGACATCACCTTGCCGACAAAGGTCCGCATAGTCAAAGCTATGGTTTTTCCAGTAGCGATGTATGGAAGTGAGAGCTGGACCATAAAGAAGGCTGACCGCCGAAGAATTGATGCTTTTGAATTGTGGTGCTGGAGGAGACTCTTGAGAGTCCCCTGGACTGCAAAGAGAACAAACCTATCCATTTTGAAGGAAATCAACCCTGAGTGCTCACTGGAAGGACAGATTCTGAAGCTGAGGCTCCAATACTTTGGCCATCTCATGAGAAGAGAAGACTCCCTGGAAAAGACCCTGATGTTGGGAAAGTGTGAAGGCAAGAGGAGAAGGGGATGACAGAGGATGAGGTGGTTGGACAGTGTCACTGAAGCTACCAACATGAATTTCACCCAACTCCGGGAGGCAGTGGAAGACAGGAGGGCCTGGCGTGCTCTGGTCCATGGGGTCACGAAGAGTCGGACACGACTAAACGACTAAACAACAACAAAAAAAGATCAAACAGAAAGGCATGTAGCATACATACAATGGCCACATGAAAAGAAGGACAGGTTTTCAGGACCTTGAACAGTTGTGTGAAACAGATAATTTTGACATATGCAGCTTATATGACAAGCTATTGTTACACCCAGCCTATAGTAACCTTAAAAGGATTTTCAAGATATGTGAGATATTTGGGGTTGGGGGCTTGCCATTGCCGAAAAGGGATTTGTACTCGGATTGCCTGAGTCCTATAGTACATTACTCTATCCGCTATACCGCATTGTCACATGATATGCTATACCCGCTGAAATCCCCTCTTCCACACAATTATTAAAGATCTAGGAGCCTTATCTTCCTTTTCAGAGGGCCACCCTAAGTACAGAAACAAGTTATCTCTTCCATATCAAATCATGACTTCCACTTCATTTGTCTAACAGGATCCTGCCCTGGTATGAAAATATGAAAATATGGGGTAAGTTCCACAAAAACTCTCAAAGAACTTCTATATGTAGCACCAGAACAGATATCGGTTGTGAAATTTGGTAGCAAATGGTGTGGGTGGAACCCAATTAATAGCTACCTATGGCCCTCAGACATCCTCTCAGGAAGCAAGAAGAGGGCTGTAGTAGTATAGGAAGAAGGGTAGAAATGAGATAACCGTTTGCTTAAATGACATCGCTTTGTAATTATGTAGGGTAGCAAGGCTCTTAGTCTAGAAAGCAGCTGTCTCCCCAAGCCAGTGAAACACCTGGTTTTGTAAAACTAAATAATAAATAATAATCATGTGCCGTCAAGTCAGTTCTGACTTATGGTGACCCTTTTCAACATTTTCCAGGTAGAGAATACTCAGAAGAATTCTCTTCAAAGACAGGCTAAATTGACTTTGGAGAAAGAGTGTAGCAGAATCAACCATAATAAATTCATAAAATTGAAAATCCCATGAGACAGAAACAATCCAATTTTTTCCAAGTGAATTGCTATCTTCCTCTTCTGTATGTTTCTTCGGTGAGAAAGGGCCACAATTCAGCGGCAAAGCACATGCTTTGAATGTAAAAGGTCCCATGTTTAATCCCATGTGTTTCCAAGGACAGCTGGGAGAACTCCTCTCTGAAACCCTGTAGCTGTTAATGTAGACAGTACTGAACTACGCGGATGTGAGACAGGGGGCGAGAGCAGTAACCCTCTCGCTGGAGTGCCGTCCCTCCCCCACACTGTCGAGAAAGAAATACAGACCCTACCCACTTCATCCCCCAAGAGAACAGAACAGCGAGGGACAGATACACAAGATTTAGAGAGAGCAATACGAAGGTTAACGGTTGAAGGAACTCAGGGGGGGTATGGCGGGAACAGAACGGAAGGAGAGGGTGGAGATAGAGGCGGGAGCAGCGGATATAAAAAGGAGAGAGGAACAGTTGCCTCCAGGCGGGGAATGGGTCTGGATGGAGGATCCGTGGACGGGAGCTTGGGAAAAGCTGAGGGTACCCAAAGAGGAGGCTGATTACAGGAGAAGGAGAGAGATTCCCCCTAGACCATCATATTGGGGAGAAGCAGAAGCCAGGGAGTGGAGATGAAGGCTGAGAGAGGAAAAAGAGAAGGGAGAGAGAGAGAGGAGAGAGAGGTTGGAATGGAGGGTGAGAGAAATGCGGAAGAAGGACTACCGGGAGGACCCTGGAAGACCCCCACACCCATTGGATGCTCCGTGTGGGTGGACAACCGGGATGAGGACACCGTGCCCCTACTGGAAGGTGAAGCGGGACCAGCAGTAGACCTGAACTCGTCTATAGACTGGCCGGGTCCATGGAACGCTGGTGAAAAGAACCCGTTCCTAGATGAAGAATGGAAGCCCCTGACTGACCCGTTGTCGGAAGGAGAAAGACGTTGGAATAACTTTGTTGACACTGGTTATTTGTTAAACACTCCAATAAACCTTACTCCTGTTCCTAAAGTGCAGAAATTTCCTGATTTATTTCAACAAAGAAAGGAGCCAAAAATCGAACCCTCACAGCGGACCTTTGGCCTGATTCAGCACAAGGCAGATTTTTTTATGTTCCTATAACAAATTTTAAATTGCCAAAATTCATGTGTATGTACATAAGTGTATGACTGCAACCCTAGGATGACAGCCTTGTAGATAGCATGAAATATAGGAGGAATCTGATTTCTTTTATTATTATTATTAAAATAGGGTTGGGCAGCTCCCATGACCATTTTGGTGTCCGCTTCCAACATCCCTGGAACTTCCCAGTCTCCATACCCCACAAATGAGGAAAAACCGATTCTCCCCCTGCCCAATAAAATCTCTTGGTTCCTTCTAGGGATTGTGGCAGGCAATTTTGCCATTTTGGAGCATCCCAGCACCCCTAGAACTTGCCATACCCCCCACAATATTTTTAAAGCAAATAATAATTGAGAGGATGACTGGACAGTGCAAAGGAGCTTTTTTGGTCGGTGGGGAATGTTTCTTTCAGCTGACAAAACCTCTTTGTAGCAACATCTACAGTACGTAACCTCTATGTTTTAAAAGTGCAAGCAAACGAAACACATACATTAACCCTACCCTGCTGGGAAAGGAGCCCTCAGGCTGCCAGCCACTCTGAAACATGACCCTCAACCGAACTGAGATTGCCCAGCCCTGTAATAAAGAAACCAAAGGTCCACTGCAGAAAATTGCACAATGGAGAATAAAGCTACCAATGACTACGAGTAACGCTGATAGCCGTATATTACCTCCACTACCAGAGAAATAGCAATTGCTCCCAAAATAATAATAATAATGAATGGGAGGTTGTTATTGCATTCATATTCTGTTTTAAAGCTTAGAAAGTTACTTTTAAGAATGAATATAATGAAGTGCTGGAGTCATCTATAACTGAGCAGAGGTAGGAAGCTACTCTAGGTCCCACTGCTTTAGTTACAGATGGCTTCAGCATACCATTATATTCATTGTTCTTCAAAGTCACCTTCGAGGCTTTTTTTCCTGCTTGGTCCTATAGTTCTCCAGCTCTGTGAACAAAGTGCCAGGGTAGAGAGGCCTTTGGTATAACCCAGCAGAGTCATTTGCTTATGTTCTTAAGAATGGTCAGACTAGTTATAGGTTTGGTCACTTTCTATCCATTGCAAATTTCTTACAGCTGTGCTCAATTCTTCGTTGGGCACAGTAGACCTATTAAATCAATGGAACTTACATAAGTGTTGATTTAGCAAATCTAATTCATTTGGGATTAACCATCTAAGGACATAAGATCCTTGGTTGTTGTAATTTATTTGTAATGTACATATTTAAATACAAACAAATATCAATTGTTCAAATCGAAAAGTAATGTTTTCTGCATTTCTCTGTTTTGGTACAATATGTACTGCTAGGGGCAGTGCTGTGTACAGATTGTCAGCTAGCACCCTTAAAGGCTAGCAAGTTTTATTTGTCATGGATTGCAGCCCAGTTTTGCAAAAGCTTCTGCCAAATAACACTGGTTACTCTGTCAGTTGACAGAAGACTCCTTGTTTTTTTCCCCAGCTCAACAGATTAACATAGCTATTCCACCGAGGGCAGGGTTTGGGGGGGGGGGGGAACCCCTGGTGTGGGAATTCTTGCCACTACAAATACTTTGAAGTTATGCATTGGGCAAAACACAGAGTATTCATATTGGTGGCCTCAGAGTGATAATTCCTTTCCAATCTGCAGCTGTCTTTCTATTCTGCCCCCCCTTCCTCCTTGTAATGCTTAGAGATGCTATTATGGGCTGTTACTGATGGCCAATGACTAACCTACCCCATCTCTATAATGTTGTTGGCCTACTTCTCATTACATGTGTACTGTAACTCAGTGTAGGTGAGGGAACATCCCAGCTGAGTAATAAAGCACAGGCTTTGCATTCATATTTTACATTCCAGTAATAGCAGAGGACAGAAGCACTATACTGAAGAAAGCAAGGCTATCGATTCTGTTTTATAACAACTAGAATGTTATAAGACCAGGTTCTATTAATTGCTAGTCTTTCTTTACAACTCAGAGTTTGAGATTTTACATGTTACTTTAGTACTTCATTGCCTCTTAGTATAAAAATGCCTTTAATGTGCTAACCTTGCTAAGCAGAATTTATGTTAATGTTGTCCCACTTAAAGCAACATTTATGCCATTAGCTATGATTAGGCAGAATCAGCTCTGTTGAAAATGATTCAGTCATACAGCTCTCTGGATAATAGCTTTGGAGTACCATGGGCAGGGAATTATGAGTACTTGAGATGTTTGTTAGGATCTTTGTCTAAGCCAATTAAGGACTCAGTCTGATGTCTTAACTACAAAATATTTCAAAATGGTTTGAATGTCCAATGCAGAATAATCACTTGGTAAGCCAGTGTTCATCCAATGCATCTTGGGCTGAGGCTCCCTGTTCTATTTCATATGGAGATCAGAAAACATTAGAGCATCTTCCAGCATAATTAGCACAATTATTATAATTTGCACGGACTATGATTCACTATACAAAGATCTCTATAATTATTCCAGCCTTTACAGTAAATGTGAACTGAGCCCCATAGTCGGTGCAATAAATATTAAGAAGAAAATTTGTCCCCTGGTGCCTGCATGAGAAGCAAGATGGCTTCCCCACAACATCCATCTCTTGCACAGTGGTGGGCTTGAGATTTGTCAGGTCAGCACCTCCTCATTTCCCAGCAATCAGAGGCAGGCCTTTCTGACGTCACTGTTGACACCAAAACACTCTTTTGCAATTAACTTTTAAACAATGTGTGTGCCACGTGTGAGGAGGAGTGTGTGAAACAACCCACCAACATTTCTTGCACTACCTCTAAGTAAATACAAGTGTCTCTGCACTAACCTAGTGAGCAGTGGTGATGGCTGAGAAGGGGGAGGCAAGGACATCCAGGTATTAAAGCTACTGCAAACAATAATATCATACTTCATCCCCCATTTAGTGCTGCTAATCCTTCCTGCTGGGAGACCCAAGGAAGCATAGCAATATCTCAGAGTTTATGCCTGGGAACCCTAGTGGCCTGCATAAAAAGGAAATTAAAGCCTATAGCTGAGATGGCAATGAAAGAAAACCGTGAGTTGCCATGAATACTGGGAATGCTTCCATGACTGGCTAAAAACATTTTGCTGCCTGCAGTGAAAAATAGGATGCACAACATTCTATGGAAGTTGAATCTCGCTGGAATTGGGGGAGCATCCTCCATTGCGTCTGAAGGCTGCAGACTACCATAGCAGGTGGCAAAGATTTGTCTTCCAACCCTTTACTGCTGCCTCCCAGCATCCATTGACTGGGACTGGTTACTGGGAGCAAATACCAGCCCCGTTACAGCAGCTTCACTGGCTACCAATCTGTTTCTGAGCAAAACTCAATTTGTTGATCCTGACCCATAAAACCCTATATAGCTGGAGTCCAGGCTACCTGATGAACTGTATTCTCCCATTTGAGTCCATCCAGCTTCTGAAATCTTTGAATAGTGCTCTTCTCTTAGTCCCACCACCCTCACAAGCATATTTGGTGGTGATAGGGGGAAAAAGGGCTTTCCTGTGGTCTGTTCTAAGAATGTGGAACACCCTGCCAACAGAAGCCAGGGTGCTGTCCTCCACCACACCCCAGGAGGCAAAGACCTTTTTATTCATGTATGCTTTGAGCAAAAGGTGGCTACTCAAAAAGGATTTTAAAAAAAAAGATTGGTGCTCTGGCTCTTTTGCATTAAATTAGCATTTTATCTCAAGAATATTTTAATACATTTTGTTAAATTGTGTTTTAATTCTTATAACATTTTCTGTACCTACTTTAACTTTTTTGTGAGCTGCTTTGAGTCCCAGTCCTGGAAGAGATACAGGATGTAAGTTAAACAAATAAAACAAAGAAATCTACTACTAGATGTGACTGCTTTACCCTGTCTGATGGAATGGCTGATCATGTTCCATAGGAAACTTCTATTGTACAACTCCTCTGCCTCACACAAGATTTTGCATGGCTATACGTGTCCATCGTCCTACACCTGTAACTTTTTTTGTGTTTTCCTACCACTTCTTCTACCTTTCTTCTTTCCATTAATAAAAAGGTGGAATAGATGCACAATATTTAGAAAAACGCAAAGGACAAAAACCAAAAGATGCTTCCCTTGCCTCATAAGACTGATAAGAGAATGAGCATAACCTCCTGCCGGGGGTTCCTGCAAAATGTCCTTAAATATGCCTTGAAGTGCTCATTAAAAGTAACTAGAAATAGTTACTAATTATACCTAAATGTGACTTGTAACTACTCATTACACTACTTCTAGTATGATTTTGCAAGTAATTGTTACATTACTTGTCGCTCAAAAGGTAGTTACTTATAGGTAACTTGTATTCTATTCTTGAAAAGCAATCACAAAGCAAAGGCAAGCTAATTTACAACGTGAAGCTGCAGAAATTCCATGATAGGGTAAACACTCATCCTTGATTCCTTAAGTGAGCTGCATTTCAAATTATGGAGCTAGTGTCTTATAAAGTTTGGACTGAATTTTTACCTCAGCACTGAGGATGGGCTAGTATCTTCTACTGCAGCTGAAGACAATAGGCTAGCTTAGAGGGTTCAAGACAGCGTATGCAGCATGCTTAGCCTACCTTTTAATGTCTCACCATCATTCCCTACCTTACCAGCATCTACCACCTAAAGTGGCTGCCTCATTCTGTGTAATGATAGGGACAGCTCTGCAACACCATTGTACTAGTGCGTAGTGTTCTTCACTGGGAGAGGTAAGTGACACTACAGAAAGGGTGAAGCTGGAGAAGCAGAATACAGTGGTGCCTCGCTAGACGATGTTAATCCGTTCCGCGAAGATCGCTGTCTTGCGAAAACATCGTCTAGCGAAGCACGTTTTCCCATTGGAATGCATTGAAATCCAAGGGAAAACTCAGTCGTCTAGCGAAAATCTCCCATAGGGAAACATCGTCTAGCGAGTGCGGGTCCCCGTCGGAATGCACTGACAGCTGCACTGACAGCTTTTGACCACTAGTCGGCGCATTCCTATGGGGAAACCTCATCGTCTAGTGAAAATTCCCCATAGGAGACCATCGTTTTGCGAAGCGCAGTAGCGATCGCAAAAAGGCATCGTCTAGCGATTTCCTCGTCCTGCGAGGCAATCGTCTAGCGAGGCACCACTGTATATCAAACTCACCAAAGCAGACACACAGGCAGGGCAATCCAAGGTCATAGTCCAAGAAGGAGGTCAAAGGTCTAGAAAATCTATAGCCAGAGATACAGCAACAAGGCTGCTCAACAAGTTGCTTCTAGCAGCTTGCAAATCCCACTGAAGGCTGTTTTCCAGCTGTGTTGCTGGAGCCCCACTCAGTGCTCAGTTGTTCAGGAGGCAAGGTAGAAAAGAAACCCAATTTCAGGGATTGATCCCTGAGTCTCCCTGGGAGAGAGTCCACTTGTGAGGAGACCTCCCCTGCACCTGAGCACTCCACCTTGGAGCTTCCAGCTAGATTTGTGACTTCAGCCTTCTTCATTCCAAAAGGCTGGTAGGTCACCCTACCTTCTCCTCAGACTCAGCTCCTGAACCCCCATCACCCATAGGCTCAGGCTTCTGGATACCCAAGGATCTGGCATCTGCGGGCACAGGCTCTTGGTTCCCTGGGGGTCCAGGATCTCCAAGGTCAAGCAAGTCTTTCACCCCACCAGGCTTTGGAGTCTGCAGTTCCTCAGGCTCATCCTCGCTCTAGTGAGGTCATGACACAATGCAGGCTAGTAAAATCTTTGCTAATTAGCAACCTTCCCTTTGCTGCTTTTGGCATCCAATCACATTAAATTTCATCCAGCAAAATAACTGGGCTAAGAACAGTGGAACAGTTAGGTAATGTTATAGGTAAGTACAGTCATAATGTTATGGTTCTTTAGATAGTGATACACATTATTTTACTTAATGCAAATGCATGTAATGTGGTAAGCCAGCCCTGCTGCATTTGGATGCCCTCCTGCTCCTTCAGCTGAATGGAGCCCAGGATGCCAACCTCAAAGTCCTGCCAGGCAGCTCCAGTGCACAAGGAAAGGAAATGATTAAGAACAGCATGGTTGCTAAGATACCACATCATTTGATCCTACACATTGACCTGTAAAAGAAATACATGGCCCTAATATTGCTGCCTTTTTCCACTCTCTTCCCTGAAATTCAGCAGCATGGTAGGACCAGACAGAAATCTGCTGGAGAGTAAGTAGGACTGGTAGTATCTGGAAGGAGGGAATCGAGAGAAACCTTACACCATCCATACAATATCCTGATCAATACAAACTGTTGTTATGTACATACCATTATGACTCCTCCTAACAATTTGTTTCTGATTTTAATAGAAGGTTTACATTTATTCTTATCTTTCTTAAGCCTTCCCAAGGATATCTACATCTCTGAGTTTTCCACCTTTCCAAGTCATTGGTTTTACCGAACAACTAGACCAACCTAGGTCAGTATTCTTTGTTCTGTTCCCTCCTTCTCTACTGTGGTACCTATCCCATTTATATCCTCTCAGAATTACATACATTTTACAAATGTTATTTTTCAAACCACACTGCATTTTTACAATGCATAAGCTGCCCAGTAAATCAAGGATTGAGAATATGTAGCTCTCCAGGTTACATTAGACTGAAGTCCCCATCTTCCCTAGTCAGCATGGTCAATGGTGATGGATGACGGGAATTCCAGTCTATCTGGCAGGTCACATTTGAATTATGTGGCACACTTAAAAGTGTGTCCTGTGTGAAAGGAAGGGAAATCCTAAGAAGGCCACAGTTCTGGAATCATGAGATGAGGTAGAAAATGTGTAATTCTTTTGAATAACAAACGATTCTCTAAAGTAAAGTACAAATCAAGAAAGGCCATGCAATGTGGCCTGGCTCTCAGTTGTACAGGGTGATGGTCAGTAGCAGATCACAGAGGTATGTGAGAATGTACCACATGAAAGATGCACCTTTGCTCTCTATTTAAACAGCAGTACTAGCCCATATGCAGCAAACTGGTTAATCCTATGCTTCTCAAATTTTTCCTCAAAAATAACAGCAAAAGCAATGCTAAGCCAGCTCACAGAATTGTATGCCCAGCATCAAACACAATGTATAATATTAAAATAAACAGTTCTCCAGAGCTTCTCTTATCTATGCATATATTTTCTAAAAACAATTAAAATTGCAGAACACTACATATTCAGACTTTATTGAAAATACATATTCTAAAAATACACAACATCATATTCAAGTACAGTGGTGCCTCGACTTACGAACTTAATTGGTTCCGGAACTCTGGTCGTAACTTGAAATGGTCGTAAGTCGAAGCACCATTTCCCATAGGAATGCATTGAAATGCAATTAATTCATTCCGGCCGAAGAAAAAAAATCACAAAAAAAAACCCATTGCAAGACCCATCGGAAACACGATTAATCCGTTCCAGCCGAAGGGGGGGGGGGGAAGCAAACAAACCATGCAAGACCCATCGGAAATGCAAAAAAAGCAAAGCAGAAAGCAAGCAAACTGTGCAAGACCCATCAGAAATGCAAAAAAAGCAAAGCAGAAAGCAAGCAAACCATGCAAGACCCAGCGGAAATGCAAAAAAAGCAAAGCAGAAAGCATGCAAACCGTGCAAGACCCAGCAGAAATGCAAAAAAAGCAAAGCAGAAAGCAAGCAAACAGTGCAAGACCCAGCAGAAATGCAAAAAAAGCAAAGCAGAAAGCAAGCAAACCATGCAAGACCCAGTGGAAATGCAAAAAAAGCAAAGCAGAAAGCAAGCAACCCATGCAAGACCCAGCGGAAATGCAAAAAAAAAGCAAAGCAGAAAGCAAGCAAACCATGCAAGACCCAGCAGAAATGCAAAAAAAGCAAAGCAGAAAGCAAGCAACCCATGCAAGACCCAGCGGAAATGCAAAAAAAAAGCAAAGCAGAAAGCATGCAAACCGTGCAAGACCCAGCAGAAATGCAAAAAAAGCAAAGCAGAAAGCAAGCAAACAGTGCAAGACCCAGCAGAAATGCAAAAAAAGCAAAGCAGAAAGCAAGCAAACCATGCAAGACCCAGTGGAAATGCAAAAAAAGCAAAGCAGAAAGCAAGCAAACCATGCAAGACCCAGCGGAAATGCAAAAAAAAGCAAAGCAGAAAGCAAGCAAACCATGCAAGACCCAGCGGAAATGCAAAAAAAGCAAAGCAGAAAGCAAGCAAACCGTGCAAGACCCATCGGAAATGCAAAAAAGCAAAGCAAAAAGCAAGCAAACCATGCAAGACCCATTGGAAATGCAAAAAAAAGCAAAGCAGAAAGCAAACAAACCGTGCAAGACCCTTCGGAAATGCAAAAAAAGCAAAGCTAAAAGCAAACAAACCCCGCATGACCCATTGGAAATGGGGGGGGGGGACCCAAAAAGCAAACAAACCCCGCAAGACCCATCGGAAATGGGGGGGGGAAAGCAAACAAAACCCCCAAGACCCATCAGAAATGGGGGGAAAACCCCAAAAAGCAAACAAACCCCCATCAGAAAGGGGGAAAAAACCAAAGAAACAAACAAACCCTGCAAGACCCATCACAGCATAGAAACATAATCCCACCACCCAGCCCAAAACCACGCTGCAAAACCCACCCAGAACAGTTTTTAAAAAGCAGAAAACAGCACCTTACCTTACCAGGCAGTCCGACGCACTCACTCTAACCGTTGGGGCGAAAGAGCTACAAAGAAGCAGCCTCTTCACATACCAACAGTTAGCAATTTGAATTCCCCGCCTTTTCCCCCTGCCTTTTTTTGGTTGTAACTCGAAGCTGTTGTTGTATTGCTTTATTGATAGTATTGATTGTCAGAAGTAGAAAAGAAGGCTAGGCAGTGGCTTCATCAGTTCCCGTTAAAACTGTTGGAGTATGCAGATCAATTGTGTCCCAGTATGCAGTGGGTGATTCTGCCAATCATTCAGTTCTACCCTGCTATCGGGGCACTATTGTGCATTGATCACTTCCTGCCCCTCCTCTCTCTTGTGTGCCTTCTTCCTTGAAGAAGGGCCATTTCCAAGATGGAGATTGCCTGAACACATGCTATCTGATTGCTCTCTCTCCATCCACATTTGCATCCATGCCATCCAGCTTTAGGGGGTGGTTTAGAAACGTTCTTTAAAGCTAAAAAACTTGCCTGAAATATGTAAGATAAACCACCTTCTTTGTTTTTAACTCAAATGCTATATTTTGACCTTTGCTACTGAAATACTAAAGTCTGTAGTTAATAAACTTTTCCCCCCTTAAAGTTATTACAGGTTAACTCCATGTTTTTGACTCTGTACTTAATTTAGCTCATTGAAGATAATTGGTCAGAACACAGGATGATCTCTAACAAAAACAACATTGTTTGACACTTGCAGATGGGAACCAAACATTGTAGAGTCTTAGGGAGTGGTCTCTTGGCGGCAGAGCTCATGCTCTTCAAGCATCCGCTGTCAGATTTCATTCACAGCATCACCAGGTAGGGTAGCGGGGGGGGGGGGGGAACTCTGCCTAAAAACCTGGAGAACTGTAGCCAGGCAGCATTTACAGTATTAGGTGTGATGGACTAATGGGCTAGTAAGTTTGACACAAGGCAGCATTCTTAGGGTTACCTGGCTGTTCAATATACCATCAGTATTGGCATAATGAGCAGAGCATCTTTTGTTCTCTATGGGCTATGGTGGAAAAGATCCATGTGATGTTTATGATGCCTATATGCTATAAAATATTGCAGGCATACTCAGACAGGAAACTTTTGAGTTCCTGCAACACTTCTCCTTGTACTGCATGAGTGCATAGTGTGCGTGCGTGCGTGGGTGGGTGGGTGTGTAGAACATCCACACCAATTATTATCTATTTTAAATATATTTTCATCTTCATTTTCATGTAAATGTTGCTCATTCCATTACTAAGCATCTTCAGAAAAATCTTTTATATTACATGATTTCTTAGCTCCTGGCAAGGGGTAGGTAAGGAGGGAGGAGCATTTTATCTGGCCTCCTGCTCTGTGCTGCAGAAAGTAAATAATCTCTCTCTCTCTTTCTGATTAATGCAAGAGATTCCTTGCTGGTTTAAGAAATTGTGAAAGGCAAAGAAAATAAAAGGTGAGAGAATATTGTATTGTATTGTATTAGGCATCCTTCAGTCTCGAAAGACTATGGTAACGTGCTCTGTATGGAGGACTTGGAACAGCGTCTAGTGTGGCTGAGAAGGCCAATTCGAGAGTGACAATCCCTTCCACACTGAAGACAAATATAATCTGTCCCCTGTCCAGCTCCCTGATTTTGCTGCTTCCGTGACTGCCTCTTTGCCTCGGTCTGCTGGACAAGGGTCTCTTCAAAATGGGAGAGGCCATGATGCAACGCCTGCCTCCAGGCTGAACGCTCAGATGTCAGGGTTTCCCATCTGTTGAGGTCCATTCCTAAGGCCTTCAGATCCCGCTTGCAGATGTCCCTGTATCGCAGCTGTGGTCTCCCTCTGGGGCGATTTCCCTGCACTAATTCTCCATACAGGAGATCTTTTGGAATCCGACCATCAGCCATTCTCACGACATGCCCAAGCCAACGTAGACGTCGCTGTTTCAGTAATGTATACATGCTAAAGATTCCAGCTCGTTCTAGGACTACTCTATTTGGAACTTTGTCCTGCCAGGTGATACCAAAAATGCGTCGGAGGCAACGCATATGGAAGGTGTTCAGCTTCCTCTCCTGCCGTGCACAAAGGGTCCAGGACTCACTGCAGTACAGGAGTGTGCTCAGGACGCAGGCTCTATAGACCTGGATCTTGGTATATGTCGTCAGCTTCTTATTGAGCCATACTCTCTTCGTGAGTCTAGAGAACATGGTAGCTGCTTTGCCAATGCGTTTATCCAGCTCGACATCTAGAGAGAGAGTGTCAGAGATCGTTGAGCCAAGGTACACAAAGTCATGAACAACCTCCAATTCTTGTGTGGAGATGGTAATAGAGGGAGGTGAGTCCACGCCCTGGCCCATGACTTGTGTTTTCTTCAGGCTGATTGTTAGTCCAAAGTCTTGGCAGGCCTTGCTAAAACAATTCATGAGTTGTTGGAGGTCTTGAGCAGAGTGGGCAACAATGGCTGCATCATCGGCGAAGAGGAAATCCCGCATGCATTTCAGCTGGACTTTGGTCTTCGCTCTCAATCTAGAGAGATTAAAGAGCTTTCCGTCTGATCTAGTCCGGAGATAGACACCTTCTGTTGCAGTTCCAAAGGCGTGCTTCAGCATGACAGCAAAAAAGATCCCAAAAAGGGTTGGTGCGAGGACACAGCCCTGTTTCACTCCGCTTCGGATGTCGAAGGGATCTGATGTTGAACCATCAAAAACTACAGTGCCTTTCATTCCCTCATGGAAGGACCTGATGATTTCAAGGAGTCGAGGTGGACATCCAATCTTGGGAAGGATTTTAAAAAGGCCATCCCTGCTAACCAAATCAAAGGCCTTTGTGAGATCTATGAAGGCGACAAAGAGTGGCTGTTGTTGTTCCCTGCATTTCTCCTGCAACTGTCTGAGGGAGAATACCATGTCAGTGGTGGATCTATTAGCTCGAAATCCACACTGTGATTCTGGATAGACTCTGTCTGCGAGCACCTGGAGCCTCTTCAGCACAACACGGGCAAGCAGCTTCCCTACAACGCTGAGAAGAGAGATGCCATGGTAGTTATTGCAGTCGCCCCTGTCTCCTTTGTTCTTGTACAATGTGACGATGTTTGCATCCTTCATGTCCTGTGGTACTCCACCTTCCCTCCAGCAAAGACAAAAGATTTCATACAGCTCGGTAGTGATGGTCTCTTTACAGCACTTCAGCACTTCAACAGGGATGTTATCCTTTCCAGGTGCCTTGCCAGAGGCGAGGGAATCCACGGCCGCTTTTATTTCTGCTAAGGTTGGTTCGCTGTCCAACTCTTCCAAGACAGGCAGGCACTCAATGTTATTTAATGCTTCTTCGGTTACTACATTCTCTCTGGAATACAGCTCAGAGTAGTGTTGCACCCAGCGGTCCATCTGCTGTGCTCGGTCCTGGATGATCACGCCTGTAGCAGACTTCAAGGGAGCAGATTTCTTCTGTATTGGACCTAAAGCCTGCCTGATACCGTCATACATTCCTTTGATGTTACCTGTGTCCGCTGCTATCTGTATCTGAGAGCAGAGCTGAAGCCAATAATCGTTGGAACATCTCCTGGCAGCCTGTTGGACTTGGCTACGAGCAGCTCGAAGAGCTTGCAAGTTGTACTTGCTAGGACAGGCTTTGTATGCTGCTAGAGCTCTCCTCTTATCCTCGATGGCTGGCATCAACTCCTCCGAATGGGCTTCGAACCAGTCGGCCATCTTTTTGGTCTTCTTGCCAAATGTGGACAAGGCGGTGTTATACACAGCGTTCTTAAAATGTTCCCATCGTTCAGGTGCATTTGCATCAGCCGGGCCTGGAAGGGTTTCCTCCAGCGCTTGGGCAAATTCCTCCACTTTTCTTTGATCGCGAGTCTTGCTGATGTCAATACGTGGTCTTCCTTCCTTTTTCGTGTGATATAATCTCTTTGTTCGCAGTTTTACTCTACTACACACCAGGGAGTGATCAGTATCGCAATCAGCACTCTGGTAGCTGCGTGTGATCGTAATACTAGGAAGGCTAGAACGTCTAGTGAGGATCAAATCGAGCTGATGCCAATGCTTGGATCTTGGATGTCTCCAGGAAACTCTGTGTTGAGGCTTCGTATTAAAGAATGTGTTGCTGACGCAAAGACCATAATAACAGCAAAACTCCAGCAAGCGTTGGCCATTTTCGTTCATCTTTCCAATGCCAAAACGGCCTAGACAAGTGGGCCAAGAATTGTGATCAGCACCAACTCTAGCGTTAAAGTCTCCGAGAATGAACAGTGCCTCTCTTTCAGGGACTTTTTTGATAGTAGCTGCCAGATCGTCGTAGAATTTATCTTTCACTTCTGTAGTGGATGACAGTGTTGGTGCATATGCACTAATGAGGGTGACCGGTCCCGCTGATGAGTGGAGCTGCAGAGACAGGATTCTTTCACTCCCCACAGTAGGTGGAACAATGGATCTCAGAAGAGTATTTCTGACTGCAAAGCCAACACCATATTCCCTGGTCTCATTCAATGGTTTTCCCTGCCAGAAGAATGAGAAGTTTTTTTCTTTGACAGATCCCGAGTCTGGCAATCTCGTCTCTTGCAGGGCAACAATGTCCATCTGCAGTCTACTCAGTTCCATGTCGATGACAGCTGTCTTGTGCACATCGTCTATTTCCTGCAGGTCGTCAGAAAAGTCGTGGTCAGAAAAGCCAGGGGTCATTGTCCGTACATTCCAGGTGCCCAGCTTTAGGGCAGAAGTTTTCTTATGATTGTTGCATGGTGCAGGGTTATCGATCTGCTTGTCGGCTTTTACCCTAAACCCCACGCACCCCGTGAGGTTAACAGACCGTGGCGAGGTAGCACCTTACTGGCTGGGGGCTGCCCAGCTTAAGGCGGGCGGTATCTACCTAGTGAGGTGCAATGACCTCTCCCACCGTCAGAAGTAGCCCCTGGCGTCATGCTCTACGCCAATTGAGCAAAGACTTATAACCGGTAACTGCTACTTCCCGTGTTGTTTCGACGCTGTATGCGAAGCTGGAGTGTCCTCTCCAGAGCACGAAGCCTGGGTAAAATAATATGGAGGATAGGCTGTTACCCAAGCAGCAAATCCCCCCCTCTCCACGTCACTGAGATAGTCCAGTGGAAAGGCAAGAGCCAATACAACTGGTTCCAGCGACGTCGCAGGAGTTGCCAGAACGACACGAACTGCCTTCGGGACTCCGGCTCCGGGTTTTGCCTCGAGGTTAACTCCTGAAGCCTTTTCCATCAGTGGATATAGCCACAAGGCAGTGGAGGTTTGAGATCAGAGTTTTCCTTCTCCTAGATGGGCTGCCTTCCAGGGCTGACGAGCCCCACCTACCCGGCCTGCTCTCTAATAGTGCAGAAGTATGATCTGACCCTTAAAAGGTTCCTACCCCCAGGTGTATGTAATGCTAATTGGCTTTCCTATTTACCCAAATTAGTAATTTTCCTATTTGCCTTTTCCTATTTACCCAAATTAATCTGAAAAAAGATTAGGGTGAAAAATAGAGTTCGAGAATTTACCTCACTTCCTCCCTCAGCTTCTTCTTCAAGAAAGGAGCTTAGGAGTGTCTGCAAAACCCTTTTAAAGCTGAAACCCCGCCCCCTCAGCCCATGCGGTTAGAAAGAGCAAAGGTCAGCCTGAAAAAACATCACACCAAAGAAAATATCTGCCCCAAAACATACCTCACTTCCTCCCTCAGCTTCTTCTTCAAGAAAGGAGCTTAGGAGTGTCTGCAAAACCCTTTTAAAGCTGAAACCCCGCCCCCTCAGCCCATGCGGTTAGAAAGAGCAAAGGTCAGCCTGAAAAAACATCACACCAAAGAAAATATCTGCCCCAAAACATACCTCACTTCCTCCCTCAGCTTCTTCTTCAAGAAAGGAGCTTAGGAGTGTCTGCAAAACCCTTTTAAAGCTGAAACCCCGCCCCCTCAGCCCATGCGGTTAGAAAGAGCAAAGGTCAGCCTGAAAAAACATCACACCAAAGAAAATATCTGCCCCAAAACATACCTCACTTCCTCCCTCAGCTTCTTCTTCAAGAAAGGAGCTTAGGAGTGTCTGCAAAACCCTTTTAAAGCTGAAACCCCGCCCCCTCAGCCCATGCGGTTAGAAAGAGCAAAGGTCAGCCTGAAAAAACATCACACCAAAGAAAATATCTGCCCAAAAACATACCTCACTTCCTCCCTCAGCTTCTTCTTCAAGAAAGGAGCTTAGGAGTGTCTGCAAAACCCTTTTAAAGCTGAAACCCCGCCCCCTCAGCCCATGCGGTTAGAAAGAGCAAAGGTCAGCCTGAAAAAACATCACACCAAAGAAAATATCTGCCCCAAAACATACCTCACTTCCTCCCTCAGCTTCTTCTTCAAGAAAGGAGCTTAGGAGTGTCTGCAAAACCCTTTTAAAGCTGAAACCCCGCCCCCTCAGCCCATGCGGTTAGAAAGAGCAAAGGTCAGCCTGAAAAAACATCACACCAAAGAAAATATCTGCCCCAAAACATACCTCACTTCCTCCCTCAGCTTCTTCTTCAAGAAAGGAGCTTAGGAGTGTCTGCAAAACCCTTTTAAAGCTGAAACCCCGCCCCCTCAGCCCATGCGGTTAGAAAGAGCAAAGGTCAGCCTGAAAAAACATCACACCAAAGAAAATATCTGCCCCAAAACATACCTCACTTCCTCCCTCAGCTTCTTCTTCAAGAAAGGAGCTTAGGAGTGTCTGCAAAACCCTTTTAAAGCTGAAACCCCGCCCCCTCAGCCCATGCGGTTAGAAAGAGCAAAGGTCAGCCTGAAAAAACATCACACCAAAGAAAATATCTGCCCCAAAACATACCTCACTTCCTCCCTCAGCTTCTTCTTCAAGAAAGGAGCTTAGGAGTGTCTGCAAAACCCTTTTAAAGCTGAAACCCCGCCCCCTCAGCCCATGCGGTTAGAAAGAGCAAACGTCAGCCTGAAAAAACATCACACCAAAGAAAATATCTGCCCAAAAACATACCTCACTTCCTCCCTCAGCTTCTTCTTCAAGAAAGGAGCTTAGGAGTGTCTGCAAAACCCTTTTAAAGCTGAAACCCCGCCCCCTCAGCCCATGCGGTTAGAAAGAGCAAAGGTCAGCCTGAAAAAACATCACACCAAAGAAAATATCTGCCCCAAAACATACCTCACTTCCTCCCTCAGCTTCTTCTTCAAGAAAGGAGCTTAGGAGTGTCTGCAAAACCCTTTTAAAGCTGAAACCCCGCCCCCTCAGCCCATGCGGTTAGAAAGAGCAAAGGTCAGCCTGAAAAAACATCACACCAAAGAAAATATCTGCCCCAAAACATACCTCACTTCCTCCCTCAGCTTCTTCTTCAAGAAAGGAGCTTAGGAGTGTCTGCAAAACCCTTTTAAAGCTGAAACCCCGCCCCCTCAGCCCATGCGGTTAGAAAGAGCAAAGGTCAGCCTGAAAAAACATCACACCAAAGAAAATATCTGCCCCAAAACATACCTCACTTCCTCCCTCAGCTTCTTCTTCAAGAAAGGAGCTTAGGAGTGTCTGCAAAACCCTTTTAAAGCTGAAACCCCGCCCCCTCAGCCCATGCGGTTAGAAAGAGCAAAGGTCAGCCTGAAAAAACATCACACCAAAGAAAATATCTGCCCCAAAACATACCTCACTTCCTCCCTCAGCTTCTTCTTCAAGAAAGGAGCTTAGGAGTGTCTGCAAAACCCTTTTAAAGCTGAAACCCCGCCCCCTCAGCCCATGCGGTTAGAAAGAGCAAAGGTCAGCCTGAAAAAACATCACACCAAAGAAAATATCTGCCCCAAAACATACCTCACTTCCTCCCTCAGCTTCTTCTTCAAGAAAGGAGCTTAGGAGTGTCTGCAAAACCCTTTTAAAGCTGAAACCCCGCCCCCTCAGCCCATGCGGTTAGAAAGAGCAAAGGTCAGCCTGAAAAAACATCACACCAAAGAAAATATCTGCCCCAAAACATACCTCACTTCCTCCCTCAGCTTCTTCTTCAAGAAAGGAGCTTAGGAGTGTCTGCAAAACCCTTTTAAAGCTGAAACCCCGCCCCCTCAGCCCATGCGGTTAGAAAGAGCAAAGGTCAGCCTGAAAAAACATCACACCAAAGAAAATATCTGCCCCAAAACATACCTCACTTCCTCCCTCAGCTTCTTCTTCAAGAAAGGAGCTTAGGAGTGTCTGCAAAACCCTTTTAAAGCTGAAACCCCGCCCCCTCAGCCCATGCGGTTAGAAAGAGCAAAGGTCAGCCTGAAAAAACATCACACCAAAGAAAATATCTGCCCCAAAACATACCTCACTTCCTCCCTCAGCTTCTTCTTCAAGAAAGGAGCTTAGGAGTGTCTGCAAAACCCTTTTAAAGCTGAAACCCCGCCCCCTCAGCCCATGCGGTTAGAAAGAGCAAAGGTCAGCCTGAAAAAACATCACACCAAAGAAAATATCTGCCCAAAAACATACCTCACTTCCTCCCTCAGCTTCTTCTTCAAGAAAGGAGCTTAGGAGTGTCTGCAAAACCCTTTTAAAGCTGAAACCCCGCCCCCTCAGCCCATGTGGTTAGAAAGAGCAAAGGTCAGCCTGAAAAAACATCACACCAAAGAAAATATCTGCCCCAAAACATACCTCACTTCCTCCCTCAGCTTCTTCTTCAAGAAAGGAGCTTAGGAGTGTCTGCAAAACCCTTTTAAAGCTGAAACCCCGCCTCCTCAGCCCATGCGGTTAGAAAGAGCAAAGGTCAGCCTGAAAAAACATCACACCAAAGAAAATATCTGCCCAAAAACATACCTCACTTCCTCCCTCAGCTTCTTCTTCAAGAAAGGAGCTTAGGAGTGTCTGCAAAACCCTTTTAAAGCTGAAACCCCGCCCCCTCAGCCCATGCGGTTAGAAAGAGCAAAGGTCAGCCTGAAAAAACATCACACCAAAGAAAATATCTGCCCAAAAACATACCTCACTTCCTCCCTCAGCTTCTTCTTCAAGAAAGGTTCAGGTTTCTTCTTTTTCTTTAAAGTAAGAGATCAAAGCATATTTTGCCTTCTGTGGACTGTCCTTACATCATACATTTTATTTATTTGGAGTAACTGCCCTTCCACCATAAATTTTGTTTATTTGGAGAAGAGGACACCAGATGAAGGAATCCTATCTTGCATCTTAAGTTCTGTGTCACTGTTTACCAAGTCTCAAGTTTAAATGTGAGAGTGCAATATCTGGCTGATGCTCATCGTCGAATGGATTTCTAGCAAAAAGGAATTTCATTGCTGCATAATAGATAGCTCTACTGTCTGTAAGGACAGTTCATTGTCAGGAAGTGGTGGGAGCTGCAGAACAGGAGAAGGAAGTCTTTAATTACCAAAAATGACCACCTCCTCTCATCCCTCCACTGCTTCCACAGCTTCTCAACAATGAAAGGGATTACATGGGAGCCATGAGAGCCTTGAAACAATAGTAGGAAATGTTTAATTTCCAGAAAATTTCCTCTGCTGCTAATGTCATATTCAGCCTTATGCAGACATGATTGAGTGAACAGTATTTCAGCCACCATCTGATTGGGCTCTCCTCTTGGAGTTTTTACTTTTTGCTACTGTTACTGTTATATTACTCTTTTTTTCCATTACTAATTTTTAAACCATGTTTTAAGGTCATTTTTGTGCCCATTTTGGGACCAAAAGGCAGGACACAAAATGTGTCAAATAAATTCAAATAACTTTAATGCAGGCTGAAGGGTCCACAGAATACAACATTCCACAGATGTTTGACCTTCTGCTACTGTTTACACACTTTATTATGCTTCTTAGTTTTGCAATGTCAGCAAAGAAATAGGACATGTGCTGAAGTTAGGAGCATTTATTGACTAGCATCAATAAAGACTTTGATTGGACTATTGGTGGAGGAAGTTATGAAAGGGGAAAAGATATGTTGCCAGATATATTATAGGAATAACTTTCTTCCACCCTAACATGATCTGGTTTCATGAATCTAAGGTAGCAGGAAAGAACTGGGAGTTCAATGACCTGAGGTACAGTTGCCATTATGGATGGGACTACAAATCTTATAATTCTCCATTCTGGAAATTGTACCTAACAGACACTTTTCAGACACCTAAATGTTGCTCACTTGGGAGAAAAACATCAGCTGGAAATTTCCTGTTCCCGCCCGGTACTAGCTGGGAGCTTTCTTTCTGAGCAGGATCCTTGTCTCTGCTCACTTCTTTCCCATAACTTCATACTAGAGCAGTTCCACCAGTGCACTTTGTGGTAGTGGCCCATCTGGCATTCCTCTGAATCCTGCTGTCCCTCCTGAAATGGCTCTCAACACAAAATTGCCCCTTATGCCTCCTGTGTAAAAATACCCAGTATTACTATGATATTTCACCATGGCGCTACAATACTTGGAATGATGGGAGCATTTGGATGTTATCATTTTTGTAAAAACAGTGCTTCTGTTTCTAACATCAGAGGAGGTTTTAAAGGACAGAACTTGGGGGAAAAAAAATACTTTTCCAGTTTATAGCTCCCCAAATCCACCTGGCTAGTGGCCAAGCTGCCTGATGGATTTTGGGAGTTGGATTATTCCTCAATTTCTGTGCTTCAGAGGGAAGCCTATGTAGAGAGATTTTGATGCTTGAAGTTTACAGTGTTTATTCCAGGTATCAGAGCTAGACTTCAATAAAGTCTTTGCCTGACTAATAGAATCCACAGGAGCCTGCTTAGTTGAGTGGTGTTATTTTGATAATAAATTAGCCACAGCAGCTGACAGTTGTCTTTAGAATAATGCAAAGAAAAGAGTAGGGAGCACGTCGATGATGTGAAGGGAGGATGTGACCATCCAACAGAGAATACAAAACAGGCAAAAATGGCATTTGTTTGAAAGGAGAGCTCCCTGTAGAGCAAGTAGATAGTTTCCTGCCCACGCTTCCATTTACTTGTGTGTGGAGATTTGGCTAAGATATAGCGCAATATAATCTCAATTATGGTTCTTTTCTCTTTGTTTTTTAACAGTAGGCTCTACATCCCAGTGGGAAAGGCAGAGAACATTGCAGATCTTTACCACCACTCCTACAGAAGGGGGGGGGAATGAAAAGGAGAGGTATTTAAATTATTTCAGCTCTGCCCTCTCATTTGTAGTCAAGAGAGGGAATGAGATGTACCTAAAAATGACTTGCTAATCAGCAGAGTACTCTGATTGTCTAAAATACTGATGATATAGCATGTTGTGTGAGTGATGCTGTAAAGCAGTGGTTCTTAACGTGGGCGATAACACCCCCCAGGGGGGCGATTTCGTTTTTCAGGGAGGCAGTAGAACGAAAAGGGGCGACGTGGGGGCGAAGGAACAGAAGGGGGCAGTAGGGGGCGCTGGAGCTACTAAATTTATTTATTTCGGATCCCACCGCTGATGCCACCACTTATGTCGCGCACCCCGTGTCCCTAGTTTGTTTCCCTCAAACCCAGGTCCCACCTTTGGGCACGACGTTCTTAATTCTCCATACACCAACTGCCACCAGTGGATCTTTATCCACACTTTACCAATAATGTTGTCTGGACACGTGTTGTCAAATATAACTGATTATTTATTGTTTAGTTGTAGAATCACATAAGTATTTTAATAGATGTTGTATTGTGTTGTACTCATTACTTGGACATTAGACACGCGTTTTTATTGGTAGTACTTCTCATATAAATCACTGTGAATCACTGGAATACTATTAGATGACTGTCTATTTATTTAACTTCTATCTTTTATCTATTCTTTAATTCATAACCCAACAGTACCACACCAACTTTCCAATCTCTCACATAAAACTCCCCTAAAACCTCTTATCTCTTGCTCTCTCAGTTTCCAACTGTCCCTCTGACCCCGCCCTCCTGTCCTCTCATAGGCTCCAGCTCTAGAGCTATACATGACGGACAGGTGGGACATGGGCATTCCGCCACACTGATGATATAGCATGTTGTGTGAGTGATGCTGTAAAGCAGTGGTTCTTAACGTGGGCGATAACACCCCCCAGGGGGGCGATTTCGTTTTTCAGGGGGGCAGTAGAACGAAAAGGGGCGACGTGGGGGCGAAGGAACAGAAGGGGGCAGTAGGGGGCGCTGGAGCGAGCCAAACCTGTGAAGGTGGCTGCAGCTGCGGTGCTGGCAGTGGATCCGGTGCCGCCGCCGCCGCCAGACAATCCCGCTCTTTCTGCCTGCCACGTCTCGCCTTTCTCGCTTAGGGGAGCACCGAGTGTGGATCAGGTGGAAGGAAAGGGTCTCTCGGGTCCACGTCCTCGCCCGGTGAAGCGCTGCACCTCGCACCCAGGTGGGGAGGGAGAGATGAGCCCCGTTTGTCCGTCCTGCCTTCCCGCCCACCTTCCCGCCCATTGCAAGGGAAGCGTGGAGAGAAATGGGTCGGTTTGGGGTGGCGCGGCATCTCTTTGGGCGGGATCGCAAACACACGGCGGAAAGTCAGCCGCTCCTCTTTCTCCCTGAACCCTGAGGATCCGTTCAGTGAAGGTGAAAAGGGCAGCATGTGAGTGGCTTGAGTATACCAGTTTGCTTCAAGAAGGGGGTGGCGGCGGCGCTCCACATGGTTTGGACTACAACTCCCACAATCCCCTACCGCCTCCTCCTCTTTCATTTCGAAGACTTCTCAACATGGCCAAGAAGAGGAAGTGTCGCCAATATTTGACGGAATACCTAAAACTGGGATTCATTCCATCTCCTTTCAACGTACAGCTTCCGTTTTATCTTCTTTGTGAGAAATCATTTTCAAATGAAGTGATGAAGCCTTCCAGACTGAAAGACCATTTGGTAAAAATTCATTCGGATAAAGCCGACAAACCGGTATCATTTTTCCAATCCTTAAAGGCCAAGTTTGAGGGTCGCAGCACTGTTGAGAAGTTATTTGGAAAATCGTCACTCAACGCCGACAAGGGGCTCATTTGTTTCTATGAAGTATCTTTGTTGATAGCAAAATGTGGCAAACCTCACACTATCGGAGAAACGCTGATTTTACCAGCAGTGAAACAGATTTTTGCCACCATGTTGGGGCCCAGCGCAAGCACTGTCACGCAATCGATTCCTTTGAGCAATGACACCGTATCAAAAATAATTGATGAAATGGCTGCTGATGTGGAAGAAAGGCTTATTGACACCTTGAAAAGTACAGAATTCGTGATGCAGAATGATGAGTCAACAATTCGTGAAAATGAAGCCTTGTTATTGGCTTATGTCCGTTTCATCAACGGAAATGAAGAGATTGGGGAAGAACTGTTATTTGCTCGAAATTTAGCCACCGACACAAAAGGTTCTTCGATATTTAAAAAGGTTGAAGAGTTTTTTAATGAGAAAAACATCCCTTTGACAAACGTCGTGGCATGTGCAACCGACGGAGCTGCATCCATGGTTGGACGATATCGTGGATTTCAAGCTCATCTAAAATTGGTTGTACCTGGAGTTATGACTGTCCATTGCGTCGTTCATAGACAGCACCTTGTCTCAAAAAATTTGAGTGGCCGTTTGCACAAGTCCTTACATTACGTCATTAATGCTGTGAATAAAATTAAGTTTAAAGCCTTGAACAACCGACTTTTTCACAAGCTTTGTGAAGAAAATGACGAGGAGTTTGAACGCCTCCTTTTGCACACCGAAGTAAGGTGGCTTTCAAAAGGAAAGTGTCTGCGGCGATTCCACGACCTTTTTGACACAGTTGTCGAATTTCTTGAACCCATTGATCCAAGTCTAAGCAGTTATCTTAAACTTCGACGTCTGGATGTAGCTTATCTCGCTGATGTTTTCGACAAGCTGAATGAAGTGAACGTAAAGCTGCAAGGAGATAAAATCAGTTTTATTAAGGCCAAAGGAGTAATCTGCTCATTTATTTCCAAATTGGACCTCCTTGCAAGCAATATGAGTCACCAGGAGCTGTATCAGTTCCCAAGCCTTGGTAATGAACGTCAACTCCAAGCAGAAGATTTGGACGTTTTTTGCTGCCACTTGAAGCAACTAAAAGAAGATATGGAAACCAAATTCTATGATCTGATAAATCTGAAAGTGCCCACTTGGGTGCTAAATCCTTTCACAGCAGACTTTGCACAACTTCATCCCAAACTGCAAGAGCCACTGACAGATCTGAAATACGACTGTGAAGCCCCATCACATTTTCAGAGTTACGGCTACGAAGCTTTTTGGGTGAAAATGAAGAACACTTACCCAATATTGTGGGAGGAAGTTAAGTTGCTTATTTTAGCCTTTCCTTCCACTTACTTAGTGGAGAGGGGCTTCAGCGCCGTCCAACAGATCCTTTCTAAGTCAAGGAACATGTTGAAGATCACTGAGCGTGGCGATTTAAGAATGAGATTGACAAAAATGGTTCCAGACATCAAGAAATTGGCATCAGCTCACCAAGCACAAGGCAGCCATTGATGGTTTTTTTGCTTTTTGTGTACATACATTTTCTTCATTAATAATTGTCTCAGCTCTTATTGTTGTATTTGCTTGCATTGGATTTCACGTTCCAGTTTGAGTTTTTGGCTTCGTTTTTGAATTCTTGTTGTGCTCTGTAAAACATTTTGTGTGTCTCTTTATATTGTACTTTTTTAGCGTGCACTCCAGTTCGATATTATATTTTGGTTTCTCGGTTTTATGGTTTCAGTTTTTTTTTTTTTTTTTTTGCTCTTCATGTAAGCTTTTTGTGTAGATATATATATTTTGTCGCTCTGATTTTTGTTGCTTTCCTTCTGTAAAATTTTTCTTTGTGTCTTTTTAACCCTTTTTACAGTGTGCATGAATATATATTTTCCTCGAATCTTAATTTAGTTTCAGAGTTTTCGTCTTGAAATTTTTAGTTCCTGCATTGCGGTTTGTTTTTATGCCCTTTTTATATTTCTTTTTGCATCTTAAAATTCACTTGTAACTAAATCATTAAATGTTACTATTTTTTTCGGGCATTTCATTTTCTTGCAATTGAATTTTGTTTTCAGGGGTCATTGGATTTAAGTGTCTTGAATAAATAAATAAATATATAAATAAATAAGATATCATCACCGCGGGGAGGGGGGCGATGATAACTTCCTCAATGGCTCAAGGGGGCGTTTCTTTCAAAAAGGTTAAGAACCACTGCTGCACAGCACAGTTTCTGGAACTCATTCGTGGACCACTAGAGGCCCACCAGCTTTATTCAACCAATATGTAGAATGGCAGAATTACAGAGAATATCTGTATTTAGCACTAACAAATTTTACACCAAATGGCGAATCACATTGCTTACAAAAATGGGCACATTCATCAGTAGAAAGCAAGACTTGGCTATTAAGTTATGTACAGAGTTAGGTACAGAGTTTGAAAATTTTACTTTTTCTGACCACAGTTCCTAGAATCCCCCAGCAAGCGTGGGGGGGGGGGGCAGATTCTACAAGTTATGGTTCCAAAAAATAACATTTCCAAACTCTGATTATGTATGTGCTTTCATTCGTAGAACCCCCCCCCCCCAAAAAAAATTTATTGGGAGTACACCAGGATGGTATTCCGAACCTGTGCTGTAGGGAAATTCTGAGAGCCGGTGCCAGTGTCAACTTTCTGCATGTGACTTGGTTTCTGATAAGGTTCTTGTGGATGAATCATACGCAAAAACCTTTTTTCATTATAAGACGCTGTGTACACAGCTTTGCTGAAGAAGAATCCTGTGCCTGAAGCTTAAAACCAAACAAATAGAAGCCGTAGAAGTCCAGCTCAGTAAGAGTGCCACGAGGAAGTTGTATTGTGCACCACTCTCAGCAACACAGGACGAGCCCGAGACATTTTGCTGTCTAAAGCACAGTAGCAGATGGCACCTCCCACTTACCCCAGTCAAGGTGGATAATAAGCCATCTTACTTTGGCCCATAAGGCAGAACAAATCCCACAAGCACCTCTCTCCAATCTTGACAGTAAAAAAACAGTAATAACAAATGAAAGAACTAACAATGTTCTCTCTTTTCATGACACACATAACCGGCCATCTGAGGTGACCATCTTACCCCAACCGATAGCGAGGCCAGCCTAACAATGGCACAATATTGTGAAGGACACTGAAAAGAACTTGCCTCAGCCTGCCAAGGTGGGAGACTCTACAGTGTACCAAGGACTGTGTACACTCTTCTTCCCCCCCTGCCCTCATGTTGTGGAAATTCTGAAGAATTTTTAATCCTTCTCATCTTTTTCCTCACCTTTGTATTCCTTGACAAGTAGAAACAATCTCAGAAAGCAATCTTGCTCTCTATTTACAAAATAAGTTACTATTATTAGTTTAACCTTTCTTTCTGCAGCTAACTACTGATGTTATGACTCCTTATTTTACATTTTCCTGATGAGCACTGTCCTTAATGGTTAGGTAATGTGAAGCAATTACCACAGGTGGCAGAGGCAAGGGGGGCAATGATTGATATCAGCAGCTGTTCAGATTATTTTCTCCTGAGCTCCCCACACATTCCCCCTCTGCTGGCTGGCAAAGAAGCGATGGCTTGTGGCCTAGCCTGTCAAACTAGCCCGCTGCCTCAGATGTGAGGGGGATATCATCCCATCAGCTGTCAATCTGGTCAGCTTCTGGATGTGTGATGGGAAAAGGGTGCCATCTTGGTTTTTGCCTCACATAGCAAAATGTCTTGGAACAGCCCTTTTCTGGACACAGGCTTTTTAAAAGCTGAGGGAATCTTTATAGCAACTGCCTCCTCAGATAGCTACTATTTTAAGATACCATACAGCTGTCAAAAGCCCAGGGGTTTTATAAGAAAGAAAATAGCAAGCCTCTTGATTCAAAACCACTTTTCTATTGTATGGTTTAAGGAGGGAAATAAAATCATTTAGTTCAGGACCATTCCCCTTCCTTCCATCCCTATATCAAAGATTGATCAATGAGGCTTTTAAAAAATCTGTTGCCTTGGAGTTTCATTTGGTGTTTCCTGGTTCTTGCGTTATTTTGTAAAAGGGTAAATAGCAGTAACTATTTACTTTCGGTGTGTCTTTCGTTATATTAGACATCTCTGCCCTTTCTCTGTAAAATAAACAGTGCTCGTCTTTTGATGGAGCCACTCTGGAGCCTCTTGGTTTTCTTACTTAAATAGTTTTCAATTGAAAAGTCAGCTAAACAATTGACAAATGTACCTTTTTGGGTGTGGGAGGCAGGAGAAGGGAGAATTACATGAAAACAATCTGTTGATTCAAGAGGAACTTCGATAAAATATTCCCAAATTGTGGGCTTCCTACTTGGTCATTGAGGCCTCCCTAATGATGGCCAGGGTAGCAGCATGGGCATCCTCAGGAATTTGGGAGGGCTGTATATATCAGAAGTAAAAATTATTAACATATTTAACAAATATCTAGTGGGGGAAGCAAGAGACAGTCAAGTAGCCACATGGGTTTGAGCATCTTATCACTCCTTGTATTTTCTAAATAATAATTTAATAGCTTTTCTTCTTCATTTTCTTTAGATGCTAATTAGTTAACTAGTTGTGTTTTCATTCATCAGATGGAGTACCATACATGGGACTCCCCTCCATTATGGTCATCAGCATACACACATGGACAGAAGCCAGCAATGGGTTTCTGCAAAGTCTAGAATTTTGGGATTTCCTGAAACAATAAATCTAGCTTCTCTGTTTTTATCATAGCAATAGTTAGGGATCATGGGAATTGAAAATCTAAACAGCTGGAGGCTAACAGGTGCTTGCTCTTAATTATTAGACCCTATTGGCTCTTATGTCACTCAAATGCTGTACTAAATGTTGTTGCAGTTCTAAAGAACCAATGTATTTTATGTATGCTAAGTGTTTTGTGCTGAAGGCTATAACCAGCAAATGAAATTTTTCAAAGCATTGTTTATTGATTTCTGCCTTTTGTACATCTATTAAAGACATGGCCCTAATCCTACAATGCACAGGCCTATGTGATAATATAGATCCAGAGGGGCATCACAATGCTTGGTGAGTCTCTGTTCAGTTTAATGGATATGCCTACCACAAGGGATTGCTCTTACCTACCATAGAGCCATTACATTTTTCCTTTCCTTCCTTCCTTGAAGGGTTTTAACTGAAAGGTTAATATATCTAGTTGTGTGAAATGGAGAACAGTTACAGATGGAACTGCCTGGAAGTTTTTTTTCTCTTGAGATGTGAAAGACATGTAAATCGTTCTGCAGACAAATGTCTGATTATGCTTGTGTAACTTCTTCACTTAAAACATAATTCTAGTGGCTTCTTATAATTAACAGAGCAAGGAATTTCATAAGTATGGCTTTCTCCCAACACAATGTTAGAATGACCAAGGCAAAATTTTGAAAAGAAGTAAGCTATGCTTGGAAGCTAAACACTAATTATCTGTATGCAATTCCAGATTGGCATTCCATTGATAAGGATGATGCATTTTAGAAGGGCAGCTCTGTTAGTTGTGGCATCAAAACAACAAAGAGCCTTGTGATACCTAAAATATGAAGATTGCTTCCACCTCCAGTCCTTTTGTCCAGAATTGTCATCCCTTATTCACTCACATAGTAATAAGATTGCAAGAATGGATCAAGCGCTACATTAAGTGTGATGTGAAATCAGAATATAGAGTTCTTCAACTGCCTCTGCACCTTCAAATAAAATGTTATAAGGAAGAAGAAAGTGTATAATCTGCATACATGAACCACACCAGAACAATATGTGTGTGTGTGTGTGGAGACTGTGCTATGACAGTACCATCTGTGCCTGTTTCTACAGGCAGAACCCACGGTTCCAACATAAAAGAGAAATCTTTCACTTGTGCTGCTGCAAATGCCACATAATGGGGGTAACCTAAGGCAGAAACCCTATCCACAATTCTCACTGCCCCAGGCAGCATGCTAGAAGATGTGAGATGAAAATACCAATGGTCTGAAGGCTGGCTGGGGATGATGGGCATTGTAGTCTCCATCTGGAGAGTGCCATGTTGGAGAAGGGTGTTGTAAGATAAGTTAAGGCATTTCCACCTTACATACCAGCAGGCTCTTGAACTTAAAGTCTGCAACAGACTGCCCATGAGCTTTATGATGGCCACTGTCAAGGCTCCATAATCCTTTCTTTATGATAAATGAAAACAATAGACCTGTGCTAATCTCATCATAGACACTTTTCCGATCATATGTGTGACTTCACAATTGCTGTCATTCATCACCCCCACAGCCATGGCTTCATGCTTCATATTGTTTCTAAGGGTTTATTTTAAAAAGTAACACAGATGGTTTTGCCCTTTACTTAGAGTAGATTCATTGATGCCATTGTTAATATTTGAAAGACAGAAACACATCAATTGGGAATTTACTAAACTATTGCCATATGTCACCACTTTGGGAATAAAAATGTGTCATATTTCCCCTAGGTTCAGTGGGATACACAGGATGGATGGCTCATTTGTAAAAATTAATCCAGAACAGTTTCATTTATTCTTTTCTTTGCCATTTTTAACTGTTGGGTATTTTCTTATGCAAAGGGACGTGGTGGCGCTGTGGGTTAAACCGCAAAAAGCTTCTGGGCTGCAAGGTCGCAAGATCAGCAGTTCGAATCCACGCAACGGAGTGAGCTCCCGTTGCTTGTCCCAGCTCCTGCCAACCTAGCAGTTCGAAAGCATGTAAATGCCAGTAGATAAATAGGTACCACTACGGTGGGAAGGTAACGGCATTCCGTGTCTAGTCACGCTGGCCACGTGACCACGGAAACTGTCTACGGACAAACGCTGACTCTACGGCTTGGAGACAGGGATGAGCACCACGCCCTAGAGTCAGACACAACTGGACTAAATGTCAAGGGGAACCTTTACCTTTTATTTTCTTATGCAGTGATAGCAATGTGTCATGGTATTTACTACCACAAGATGTAATCATGGCCACCAACCCATTTAAGCTAGAACTGGGCAAATGCGTAGAAGATGGGGGATTGATTGATTGATTGATTGATTACCCCTTTAGTGGAAACACCTTAAGGGGTCAGGATGGCTATGTATCACCTCAGATGTTAGGAGCACTTTGCCTCTATATATCAGTTGCTTTGGAGCAAGACCAGGAGGGTGCTCTTATACCCATGTCTGGGTGGGCTTCCCATAGACAATATGTGGGCCACTATGGGAACAGAATACTAAACTCGATAGGTCTTTACTCTGGTTCACCACAGTTCTTCTTATGTTCCTTTATCTTGTCTATTCTACTTCTCTTCATTACTGACACTTGAGATTGGGTAAGAGTCATAGCTGAGTAGAAGATGACATGTATGTAAAAGTCCACAGACTTCATCCCTGACAGATTGAGTTCCTTCCCACTTAAATCAATCTTTCCAGCCTTATGATCTCCAAATATTCTTAACCATACCTGAGTTCATGTTCTAGGGATGTGCCATTTTGATTTTTTTTTTATACTCCAACTCTGAGGATTCATCATTCTAGGAATTCCACAGCTACAGATATCTAAATTTTGCTCACCAAGAGTAAGGCCTAGATCAAAGGCTCCAGTGCCTACCGTTGACCTAGCTTCCTGTACAAAAGGATCATGAAGACTTCAAGCTAGGCCTTTCTGCAGGTGAGCAAAATTTAAGTGTCTGTAGGTATGAGTCTTTCAGGTTAAACTCTCATAATGGGTAATTCTGGGGGTTGGAGTTCAGAACCCCTGAATGGCACATCCCTATTCACATAATCACTGACCATCACTGATCATTTGATGTTTGAAACAGTTGAAAACTGTAATCTAGAATAGCCAAAGGACTTATTGAGGAATTATAAATTGAAGGATCATAGGCAGAATGTGCTGTGGAAGATGAAGACATTTGCCTGAGATCTCAGAGAACTAGAGTGAATCAGCTAGAGTAAACTGGCCTTCCCCAGAACATCTGCTTGGGAATGGTGAGGATCATAGTCCAACACATCTGGAGGGCCCCATGCCAGAGTAGACAATACCAGGCTAAATTAAAAATAAATACACTAAACTGGTATAAAGCAACTACTTATGTGCCTTGTTCATTGATTAAGACCCCTTCCGCCGAGCAATACAATTGAAAGCCATTTGTGGACAACAACCTAGAAATTATAGGAAAAATTATCCACTGCTATAACTCCAGGAAAGCCCAACTTAACGAGAAGTCAGGCATGCTTATTTATTTAAACTTAACCAATCCCTATTTTGGCTGTTATTTTGTGAAAATATGAAAGGCAGCCACAATATGTTGAAGCAGTAGGAAACTATCCAACCAGAAGTATTCCAGCTGAGAAAATGCTAAGAATTCCCAAACAAACTGCTATGGGTGTTTGTGTGTGTGTGTTTAAAAAGGATTTATTACATCATATTCCATATGATTTTTGGCATGCAATAGCAAATGTACAACCCTGAAAAGGGAGGGGGAGAATAATAGAGGCAGTGAATTTGTTTAAATGCAAGCTTTTGATGAATTTCAGACCCTTTACTGCCTACTATCACACTGTAAATTATGCAACAAAATAAGTCTACTGATAATTTTTCAAGATATTAACATGCACAAAAGCAACTCAAATGCTTTCTCAGAACCTTCTCTAGAGACTTCAGTATCCTAACATGTATTGTAGAAGCTTACTAATTAACCAAAGTGCCTCCAAAATATGGGAGGCTGTACCAACAAGATGCGAAACATTTTACTAATTCATTCTTATTTATAATCTTTGTTGCCTTTGATATTATAATTCTCATCCGTGCCAGTGTCACTCATTAGAAAATGCTGATGGTATCTTCAAAATGACTACCAATAAGAATCAGCAGCCATATGGCTTCCTCCTACACTGTACAGTAATGGCAATGCATGGTTCAGAATTCTCTGTCCCCTGGATGTTTAAATCACATGGCTGGACCAGTCACATGTGACATACCACCATATCATAAGAAGCTGTCCTATACTGGATCATGCCACTGGTCCATCTAGCCCAGTATTATCAAGAACGGACTGGCAGTTGTTGTCCAGTGTTTCAAGTAGGATCCTTCCATGGGCCCTATCTGGAGATATCAGGAACTGAACCTGAAAGCTTCTGCATGCCAGCTGGTGAAAGCCTTAGTGCCTTCCTGTTCTATCAGTTTCCTTTCTCCCAGTTAGGTGATGGTAAAAAGACCTGTGTGTGTGACCAAACCATTGGGTCAGCCCAAAATATTTTGCTACCTGAGGTAAAGAACAAAATGGTGCCCTTCCCATTCGATGTACAAAAGCTGTCTGAACCAGCTGCTGAAGCTGTAGTCAGTTCTGGTAATGGGAACATATCCATCACTGTGCCTGATGGCAGCTATTAGCTTAGACGGTGTAGAGCAGTCACTTCCCATATCTTACTGCCACTTCTCAGCAATTGCTGCCATAAGTGACCACCTCACTCGGCCTAATGTAGTGATGGCTCTGTCGTACCAATGTGGGTTTCAAGCTGTTACTATGACAGTGTAGAAAACCACAAAGAGGGCAGCTACTGCAGACAGCTCTGTATGATCTCACCAGCAATTCTTATTGTTGGACCTGTGCACATATAAAGCACAGTCTGATTTCAAAGCTAAAGGGACACAGATGAGGGCAGCAGAAGCTTCCAATAGACCCACCACTTTCATTCTCCACACCCCACCACCCAAACCTTTTTTCTCTCCAGTAATACAAGTGACCTAGGAGGAAACAGCCAGAAATGACAGGAAAGGGGCATGAGCATACCTTCTCATTTACGTGTTTCTTGTGGCATTAAATTACACACACTGGCCAGAAGCCTACTGAAGATTTACACCCACATATGTGTAATAGCAAAAACCTGCAATGGCAAATTACCCCTAATTAATGAATTGCCACTCACATTCCTGTTATCTGCCAAGTAGCACAACTGGCACATGACCTGGAATGCGAGCAGCACCTCACTGAATAGTGACAATTTATCACAGCAGGTTATACAGTTTATGCTTACACCAGTGTAAATTTCCAGTGCAATTCTGGCCATTTGTTTATATGTGACAACTAATATGGTACAGAGCATTTGGTCCTAATACTTCAGAAATCTGAAAAGGTATTTCTGCCTTTAATGTTTACCTTTGTTAGTTTGGTCTCAAAAGCCATCTTCTTACTGAAATACCCCACTTTCAGCATGTTTATACTCCACTGCAAAATCTTAGCAGTGTGCCCTTTTAAAGTAAC
The DNA here is from genome assembly GCA_037013535.1 of Intellagama lesueurii. Lineage (NCBI taxonomy): Eukaryota > Metazoa > Chordata > Lepidosauria > Squamata > Agamidae > Intellagama > Intellagama lesueurii. The sequence goes on from JBAJHW010000006.1 coordinate 74,841,233, forward strand.
AGACTGACACATCTAATTGCTGTACACTCTCTTTCTTTCTATAATGCATTACCCTTAAAATTGCTCGGGTTGTTAAATGTTTTTATTGCTGAACTTGATTGGTACAGCTGGCACTGAAAAGCCCATCATTATGTTGGGAAAAAATCGCTTATTCCGTCTCTGTTGTGCATCCATATGTATGTGGTCATCTGAAAACTGCTAATAATTTGCAAGAGGAATAATTAAGAGTAGCTCTGGCCATGGGCAGAGTACTGATTGTAGGCATCCTTCAGTCTCGAGAGACTATGGTAACGTGCTGTGAATAAAGGTCTTGGAACAACGTCTAGTGCGGCTGAGAAGGCCAATTTGAGAGTGACAATCCCTTCCACACTGAAGACAAATACAATCTGTCCCCTGTCCAGCTTCCTGATTTTGCTGGTTTCGGGACTGCCTCTTTGCCTCGGCCTGCTGGACAAGTGTCTTTTCAAATAGGGAGAGGCCATGATGCACCACCTGTCTCCAGGCTGAACACTCAGATGTCAACGTTTCCCATCTGTTGAGGTCCATTCCTAAGGCCTTCAGATCCCGCTTGCAGATATCCTTGTATCGCCGCTGTGGCAGAGTACACTTCCTCACCATTAAATAGCTATAGCATACTCCACAGCTCTTCCAGTGAGCACTCAGTGGAAGGACAGATCCTGAAGCTGAGGCTCCAATACTTTGGCCATCTCATGAGAAGAGAAGACTCCCTGGAAAAGACCCTGATGTTGGGGAAGTGTGAAGGCAAGAGGAGAAGAGGATGTCAGAGGACGAGATGGCTGGACAGTGTCATCGAAGCTACCAACATGAATTTGACCCAACTCCAGGAGGCAGTGGAAGACAGGAGGGCCTGCCGTGCTCTGGTCCATGGGGTCACGAAGAGTCGGACACGACTTAACGACTAAACAACAACAACTCCACAGCTCTAGGATGAGGTTGGGAGACCTTATGCGTGAGAAAGTCAAGTTTTCATCAAGCTTCAATACTGGTATATCTCTTCAGTTTATAAGTATTTTATTATTGCACTACTTATTATAAATACTATGATAGGCTCAAGCAAACATACTGGCATTAAAGTTGTGACTGTCCAATTCAAGCATTTTGCTTATATTGCACATATTAACTGAGGTATTATTTGTGCAAATGATTGCTGTGATTCTCCCCAGGTAGGTAGCAGTGCTCAAAATTATTCTGGTCATTAACTATATGATTGATTTCAGTGGGGGTGTAAAGCATGTGCTTAGCACACTCCTGGTAAAATCAGTGGGATGTAAAAAAAATACTGAACATTGGCTGTGCTTCTTTCACTGCACGGTGTAGGTCTGCATTTGATATGAAAAGAGATGGCTTGACACGTACTCTTCTGCTTTCTTCTGAGGTTTTCAGCTGTATGCCAAATGCTGGAACCCTGAGGTGCTATTTTTGCTTTAAGCTAGTATAATATGGGAGTACAATTGTGTCTACCTACCATGGGAACTCATGCTCAGTTCAGAGGCAGAAGCACTGTTGCTAATATGACCTGGATCATCTCCTTTGAACTGCCAGTTTTAAGGAGTGTAGTTGTGTCTGTTTATATGCACATCATCCATAGTGCCAGATTTAAAAAAAGCACCTACTGTGTTGGCAAGTGGGAAAGCATATCGCTTTTCCAATCTCTAATCAACCTGCAATATTTAAGAACATCATTAAATCTCATCTGCGGTTTCCTACAGCTCTTCCTCCTGACCCCAGCACAGCAGCACTGTAATCAAATAAAAGAGGCAACAAGAAGTGATCATTTAAAGGCAATTAGGGAGGTTAGATGTGAGAAATAACAAGGAGGAAGAAAATGTGTGTTGGGAACTGAAACTCGAGAAAATAAAATACCCAGTGTAGAAGTTAACCATCCAATGCACAGTGGGATTCAGTGAAATTTCAGCTGGGAAAGGAAAAGCAGAGCGGTAGTCAGCAAAACCCTAAGAGGTTTTGCTGACTGATCCACCTCCTGATCATTCTCTTGGGCAATGTTACAGTAGCCATTGAATGCTCTTGGTGGTTCTGATACTTAAAGAAAAGAGAGATAGGGAGGGAGAAAGAAAACCTGATTTCCTGTTATATCCATTCGTAAAGAGATATTTACAGAAGTTCCCTCAAAATTCTATTCTGCTGCTTGACTGGGATATGCAATCCCAGGCCAAGCCAGGAATGGGGAGCTTCCAGATATTTTGCACATACCTTGGACCTTGGAGCACAATATCAGTTCTAACCCCACACTCCCACCTCAGTTTATTTTTCTAACAAAAACTGGGTGTTCAACAGAAAAAGCCCTGTGTATCCTCTGTTGTTATGTGCCATCAAGTCAGAATTGACTTATAGCAAACATAATTGTTTAATGAGGTATTTAAGGTGTGGCTTTACCAAGTTGATCCCACAGTGAATTTACATGGCAGAGCTGGTGAACTGAACCCAGACTGCACCACATGGCATATGGGATCTCTACATGACCCTATTTAGCCCACACTAGCCTGTTCTAGCCAAGCCATGCAGCCAAGCCTTAATCTAACATGTGTTGTGGAACGAAGGGTGAGTTTCTGTAACAGAAAAGGCTGTGTCTCACAATCACACCAAATGAATTTCTTTTGGTGGTGGGACATACAACAAAGCCTCAGAAGGTGACCCTTACCTATGAGCAACTTTGAGAGGAAGACAAGAGTATTTCAGACAGCCTGACCCTAAGCAATTTAGCAATTTATAGGTAAGCATCCAGCAGCACTTTAAAATGAGCTCAGAAACAAATGTGCAGTTGATATAAGACCTCCTTTTGCTTACAGTGAAGTATTTGTGAACACAATTGTTTAATCATTATGCTTTATGGCTGGATGTGCTGTTTGGTATAAGATGTTGATACTCCATTGTTTGCTGAGTACGTTTTGGGGAAAACAACAGAGCTCCCAGAGTCTTGCTGGCTGGAGGATTCTGGGGAACAGTGGTGTAATCTACGTTTTTCCAGCTGGGTGCCTTCTTGAGGTGTAACTGGACCTTATTTGAGTAGAATTTACATCATCTCCAGCCAGCACAGCCATTGGCTGCTGCATGAAAGTGATGAGAATGTAGTGTTCACATCTGGAGAGTGTGTGGTTGAGGAAGATCGGTGAAAGTCAGTGACCCTGGTATTAGATCCCCCTAGTATTAATAATTGCATATGGCCTGAGCACACTCAGTACTAAGAATCACATATCCTGGCTCTAACATTGGACTAGATATCTTGTGTAATCTTCCTTACTAAAGTCCTATTTTTGTCCATTGGGAAAAGCAGTTTATGCCCTACAGAATGTAATTTGGTGGTATGAAAAATCACTATCTCCCTAAAACTTCCTGTTTGGCTATTAGTGGGAGGAGTTCTAACTTTAATTGTGTCCTAGCCTTCAATGGTATAATCCTCAACCATCTGTGTATTCTGCTAGGCAACAGAAAAGCAAGAACACCTGCTTATCTGGATATATTTTTCTTTCTTTTGGATAAGCTTTCTGTCATTAGATTGACTGGTGGGATCAAGAGGTTCAAATCTTTCTCATCAACAACAGTCCATACACACATTTGCATTTACCAAGCATAATCTGGCACTGAGCCATCCACTAAGAGACCATCCTTTAAGCTCCATGAAGGATGCTGTACAAAAAGCCAGGTTGAACATATGGTGTTCTTTCATCCATACGATGGGTATATTAGCATAAAATCCAAAATGATAGATTTGGAAAAGGCATCAACTGAAGAGCAATCAACTAACTGTGTGTCTGTTCAAGCCATCCATGAATCCTGTAAGCATGTCTAGATAGAACAAGGGAGGTGTACATAAATAGGAATCACAGCTTGAAAATGATTAGGAAAACGTTAATTTCTTGCCCTAATTTAAATTTTCAGCAATTAATTTAAAATGGACTATTTTAATTGTTAAAATACAAGTTGTTGCTATTTTTCTGTTCCTCATTGCATTAACTCATTTCAGGTATTTTCAGCAATTCTATTTCAACGTTTTAAGGATACAAAAAAGAACAAATGAATTAAAATTCTAAGCATTTTAAGAACAGTGAATTAGTCCTCCTTAATGATTGAACATTTATTGATTAGCATTGCACGAATATTTCAAACCTCTTATATGAGCCCACACTCTGAAAATGATAAAGTGGAGAGTGTTAAGGAATGCTCATCTGAATTACACAGACTGCACAGTTGTCTATTTAATGGCATTTGTCTTCCAAATAATGGCTGCTTCCTTCAGTTTCACATTCCACTCAGAAGAAAACTGGGTTGAACATGCCAGGAAATCTGTGGAGCATTGCTGGGAGGCCATTCCTAAGAGAAAAGGAAGGGAATTCGGGAGGGCTGAAGTTCTGCAGTTTAATAGGGAGGTGAACATTTGGAAAAGTCCATACTTGAGGGCATTAAATCTGCATAGTTTATTTTTGCATCAAAGATTCCATCTGCATTCAGATTTACTTTACAACCAGACAGGTGCTTTCAGTTCTAAAGATAGCACAGTGACCTTTTCCATATAATAAGCTCTCCGGTCATAAGTAGCCAGCTGAAATCAAACACCAGCAATTGTATAGCCTTTTGTCCAATACATGACCTCTCTCGTTCCTGAATCTCCCTGCTATAAATTTGTATTTTCCAGTAACACTTGTCAGCTAGAAGTCAGAAGCCTCCACCTTCAGCTGTTACAAAAAAAATAGCTAGAGCTAAAGAAGAGACTCTTTAGGTAAGGGAGAGACAACAGAATGTGTCCAGTATACTGTTTCCACCTTCTCTTTATTTTCTTTAATTTCTTCTGGTCAGATAGTGTGCTTCCCTGTTGTTGGTTCAGCATTCCTCAGCTAGGCTTAAATTTCCTTTTGATTTCTTGGATCTTCTGGAAGATATACATTGTTTCCCCCCTTTAGTTGTTCTCTCTTTCTTTGCACTGGTTGTAGTAGTAGTTATCTGTTTCTGTGTGACAGTTGTTGAAAAACTGCACTCAGAGTTCTGACCCTATTTCTGACACCTTTTACTTTTGCTGCTCGCCTGTCCTTACAATTTTAAGTGTTTCTTCCATCTTCCATCTAGGCTTTTCTTTTCTTTTTACTACAGGAATTGTCTTTTTGCATTCTTCTCTAATAAGATCTCTGGTTTCAATCCACAGTTCTTCAGGTTCATGGTCAATTGAATTTAGTAATGCAAATCTGTTCTTTAAGTGGATTTTAAATTAATCAGGAATGTTGTTTAAATTGTATTTTGGCACTACAATACTTTTAGTATCCTTTTTCAGCTTTACTCTAATGTTGGATATTGGCAGTTCATGATCAGTACCCCAATCTGCTCCTGGTCTTGTTTTGACAGAGAGAATGCAGCTTCTCCATCTCCTGCTTCCAATTACATAGTCTATTTGGTTTCTATACTGATCACCTGGTGATATCCACGTGTACAGATGTCTCTTTGGTTGTTTGAAGCATGCATTTGCAATAAACGGATTGTTGGCTTTGATGAACTATGTGAGTTGTTCTCCTCCTTTCTTTCTGTCTTCTAGGCCAAATTGTCCAACATTTGGTTCTGCTTTGTTCCCTACTTTTACATCCCAGTAACCTATGACTATAAGTTTGAAGAAGTTTAGCCCCTATCTGGGAATAAGATTCCTCAGGCTTTTTGGTCAGGGCACAAAATTTTCGTCTAAGGTGTTCTGCATTTATCCCAAATCTAGAATACACCATTTTTCTATAGGCTTCAAAATCTCTAGCCTGCTCCAGGGGCATCTGAGAATACAGCTCAGCTAAATCTCCACTTATTTGGGATCTCAAAACCATCATTCTTTCATCATCCTTCACATTAAAGTCCCAGCATGCCCTCTCAAATGAAATCAGGAAAGATTCAGGGCAATTTCCTTTCCTATATTGGGGAAATTTCTTAGATCGATCTTTGAGAGATTTCCCTCATTAGTGCTGTTATTATTGTTGTTATTTTGAGAGGCTAATTCTAATCTTTTCATTTCCATTTGAAATTCCATTTGTTTTAACTCCATTAGTCTGTTTTCTTGCTCAGCATTTTCTCTCATCTCTAGTTGTCTTTTTTCCTGCTCAAATGCCATTTCTCTCTGTCTTAATTCAAAATCTATTTCCTTTTGTCTTAGCTTGAATTCCTGTTCCAATTTCCATTTTTCAAAACCTTGGGAGCTTAGATCACCTTCTCTCCCTGAGGCACCCTCATGGGTCTCCTCCTGCATTGGAGCTAAAGGGTCTCCATTTCCCTCCACTTCCTGAGGTAAACTTTGTGCCTCTTGAAGATCAATTACCTCCATTCTGAGCTTTCTAATTCTTTTGGTTGGCATAAGTATGTGAACTTCTTTGAAAAGAGCTGGTTCCTATTGCGGAGTTAGTCAGGCCTCTTTTTAAAACACACTTTTTTACTGTTGTTTGCTTTTCCCAGTTTTTTTTTTCTGGGGTACTATGTAGCTCTCACTTGGCAGCTAAAGATGGCTACACTTTTTCTGGCACCACGCCAGCCACGATATTTCTTGGTCTGAGACAACCTTCTTGCTTCCAGACACAAAACAAATTCTGTTTTCAAGCCTCTGCTTTTTATGTTCCTTTCACCTCAGACCTGTTCTGACCCTGGCTTCTGCTTTTTTCACAAGCGCTCCCTTAACTCTCAGAGCCTTGGATTTTAAGCTAGCCCACTGGGTCTGTTCAAATCCTGAGGTAACCTCAAAAGGAATTTTCCCTTTAGAGTCTTTCCCTATCTTTAGTCCCCCCCCCCCTCAGATCTGGGATCAGAAGCCCCGCTACTAAGCTTTACCACTAAAGCTCTAGCAGGTAACCCACTTCTTTACCACAGACCTCTGACTAAAAGGTACCCTTGACTCAAAGAAAATTCACTTTTAATTCTGGCTTGACTGGATTCTTTCGCATCCCGCCACTGGACACCAATTGTGACGTTCACCTCTATGAAGCACCTACGTTTTGTGCCCTCACAAAGGTTCCAGTCTATGTTTCCCTCACTGCCACCAGTGGATTACCTCTATCCACAATATAAAAGACGTTTGTCAAAACACTTGTTTGGTAAATGCAAACAGAACTGATTTATTGAAGTGTAGCAAAGTTATTAATAATCACAGATGTTCTTCAGTTGTTCATTGTACACAAGCAAATCATTCACAGGTCTCTATACATACTTTCTTCCTGCCATATAATTAATTACCTTCTCTATTTATTTATCTTAACCAGTCTCTAACTCAATCTCTATTTCTTCTGCCTCTGACTCTGACTAACTCACTCTCACTGACTCACTCCTGTCTCTTGACTGACTCTTCTGACTCTCCTCCTCTCAGGCTCCGCCTTTTAACCTCTCTCTCGGCGCCGCCTCTCCACCACATTTGCCTAGTACATGAATAATACGTGACTTATTTTGCATAACAAGGGGTGAACGCTACAGTATTATTCAGTCAGACCTTGCATTACAGTCTCTAACTGCCTGTGCTATATCTTGTCTCAGTATTAGAGCCACTCCATTTCTTGAGTTTGTCATTTCCAGAGTAGAACATTTTGTTGTTATCTGACTGAAGACATCCCATTTCAATCCATTTTAATTGACGGACACCAAGCACTACAATGTTTATACAAAGAACCCGCAGTCCTAGAAAGTTAATTGAAAGCTGCTCTGAAAGCACTAGGAAGAAATAAATCACCAGGGGTAGATGGAATACCAGTAGAACTATTTCAAGCCTCAGAGAAATCCAAACAAGAATATGCCAACAAATACAGAAAACAAAACAATGGCCCACAGATTGGCAACATTGAATAAACATTCTAATCTCCAGGAAAGGAGATATCAAGGAGTGCAGTAAGTATAGGACCATTCTGTAATGTCCGGTGCAAGCAAAATGATTCCCAAGGTGGATTTCAAAAAGGAAGAGGGACTCAGGATCATATTGCAAATATCCACTCACTACTGAAACTCACCAAAGAATTTCAGAAGAAGATCAGTCTATGCTTTGTAGACTAGAGCAAAGCTTGTTCTAATAAAGATGCTTTGCAAAATAACACTTCTCTACAGAAATGCTAAATTTCCTTGCTGGATGTTCCCCTCTCGAGTGATTGCATGTGTGTTTCTGTGACAACTGATTGCAAATGTAAAGCTTCCAGGAAGCTGACTGTGGAAAAGAACTTATTGTGAGAGTACAATAGTGCTAAGCTCCACCCCAGAATAAACCAAAACCAAAATAAACCATGATATCAGGAGGTAACAGAAAATACACAAAAGCATGGATTTTGTCTTGAAATGTGCTGAGACAAGGCTTATATTGTATGGATGGTGTGGAAAATACTGATGACATGAGAAATCAACTATATTACTAGGACAAATGCTCTGTCAGCTCCGAGTATGTACACTTAGATCAAAACCTAACAATATTTTCCCAAAGGAGATGGTACACCTTTCCTGCTAGTGTGTAATAGAATTTTTAAAAAACAAAACAAAACACTTTGATTTGGACATTTTGAAGGTATTTGAAATCTAGGAATCCTCCTTTCCTTCAAAAGAAGTGTCAGTCAGGGAACAAAATTTACCTTGCAGATATTAGATGCGCCAGAAAATTGCATATGTTTTTAGACAAGGATCTTCCCGGGTTTCCCTCCGATTCCCATTATATCACAAAAATGAAACCACTCATCCCATTTGCTGTACAACATTCTCTAGAAGTGGTCAGACCTACTAAGCCAACTCTCATCTCCTTTGGGTGTTCTTTCAATTTGCTGCACCATTTTATTCATATTAATATTGGTGATCTGTCACAATTGCCCATCACTGTCTTATACGTATAGTGTGGCAGCAGTTTGTTTGTTGGACTCTTGCCATAGAACAACCTCACGTTTACTCTTCCTCCTTCCCCACCCCACCAACCATTAAATGCAGATGTTTCTCAGTCCAGCTCCCTCCAAATGTGCTGGGATGCAACTCCCATCATGATGAACCAAAATAGGTTGGGGAGGATGGGAGCTATAGTCCAATGCCTCTGGAGGACTGAGCTTGGAGGTGCTGATGGGCAAATACTTGGTATGGGAAAACATCATGCAGAGAGTTTTCCTCCCATTTATTCCTCCTGCACTTCATTATCTGCCTCATGCGACGACAAGGAAACCCAACGGCATGGTATTTACACATCAAGCATCCCCAAATGTCATATTAGAGGGGGAAATGCCACAGCGGCCGTGCATCTCTCCTAATGTCGAGTCATAATAACCTCTGCCTTCTGACCAGTTTTTGAAAGTGTATTCTGGAAACCAAATGGAAAAACTCTACTCCAATTTGATTTCTGTGCTATTTATTTTCTCATATTTTAAGTACTCCTAGGCACTGCTCTACTCTCTGCCTTTTGTCCAAGGCAGGAGGCTGAACTTTATCTGGTAGGTCAGTTCTGCAGCTGAAAAGGTCGTGCTTGTTCTTCTTTTCACTGTATGCCATGTGTAGTGCAGGTAGGAGGTGCTAGGTGAAATCCTCAGTCATGGCTTATCTTCTCCTGTACTGTTAATGTCAACATAATCAAGAAATAACCGAATCAAACACAGATTCCACAGCTATACCACACAAATTTGGCACAATATATTGCCTGGGCAGACAGGAGTGGATTTCCTCTGTCTTTAAATTAAACTGAAGAAGTGTGAGAGTTGTTCAGGGAGAACCGCTCTTTCATTAAACATCAGCACAAAACAACAACACCATCAACTCTGTTGGCTTTTGTGACAGCAGCCAATTAGTAGAAAATTTATCCCCACCCCTGAAATGGGGTTGTTGGCAGGATCTCTAGAATGAGCTTGGGTTTAAGAATTTGGGGTGGAGGGTAGAGGCTGCATTTGAGATGGTCATACTTGCCATAGCATGAAATATGGAACAATGCTGCAGTGAAACTAAAGTCGCATCCCATGCTTTTCCAGCAAGAATATTCTGTGTCTCATACATTTTAGAGGCACATTTAGCCATCTTGCTGCTCCCAAACAATGCAATCCATGGTGCCGATATTGCAGCAGCTTTCCCTCCATTCTTCCCTCCCTACAGTAACTTTGCTTTTCAATTCAGACTAGCATCTGTTGCTGCCAGTGCACATAGATTGCTTTGCAAAAAAATCCATTGAGGCATTAGGTATGTCCAAGCGGGCACATGCAACAAAATGTTGCAACGTGGAGTGCTTCTGTTCCCCTCCCTTCTCCAGCAGACTCCATTGCATTCCCACCCTCCTTCACCTAATTTTCCATCTTTCCCTCAGCCAGACAAAATCTCATAGCCTCTGAGGAGGTTCTTTGTGCCGTGGAGTATGGGTCACCCCCTCTAGCTGCTTTTTAAAACATAAAATAAAATCAAGAATGGGGGAACCATGCAGGTTAAAAATCACATGCATCCCACTCCCAATGGCTTTTTTTTGGTGGTCACTTGAACAATCCACTTTTTTCTGAAAGGGAAGAATATTACCTCCGAAGAGCACAATCCTCCTTTCAAACAACTCTTGCCTTCTAACACTTTGTTTTAACGGGAAAACCATTCTCCATCAGCTGTCCAAACCAGTTGGAGGGGGAATGGTTTTATCACCCCTTCTCCCAAATTGACCCCCACTATTCCAAACAGTTCCCCAATCCCCCATAGTCCCCCCGCCCAGACTGGAGCTGACCTCCCAGTTACTCCCAATTCCACAGGGAGGGGTGGTGTAACTCCCAGGGGATCCCACAGCTAAGAAAATGGATCTCAAGAATGGAACTATAATAAAGGATTTTTGCAAACAGTAGTGTTCTGTGAAGTGCACTGATAAGTACAACAGCACTTATGGCCTCTATACCAAAAAAACTGAAAGAATTGGTTATACTTGTTATACAGTACAGAAATGCCCACTCCTGGAAGATAATTCAAATGGAATTACAAAGGCTTAGTCAGATATTTCCTAATAGTGTAATAAGCAGAGGACAACAGGACAACACAGTGATACCAGTAGGAGAGGGAGGAAAGGGGGTGGGAGGGAATCAGAGGGTAGGCCAAGAGTAGCTTGATTTCCCCTCCAAGAGAAAGGTCTATAATGCTAAGCACCAGTATTTCCTCCCTGCACAGCTGGCCCTAGACATAATACCTAAAGCTAAACTAGCTATTCTGGCATTTGAGGTAGGATATCCCATTTCACTAGTGCCTCTTCCCACGACAGCAGTTTAAAAAAGCAATATCCAGAATGTTGTTTTTTTTCTGTGTGCATGCTAGGCTGTTGCATGCTTAGTTGTCTTTTTCATCAGTTGCCAAATGAGTACCTTTTCGCACATTATTTAAGACCTATTGTTTTCAGTGGACTGATCTTTGGTTTGTATAACTGCAAACCAGAGATTGTTAGAGCAATAATGAAGTTTTTCAATCCCCAGGACAGTTAAACTATATGATTGCAAGTAGAATTTCAGAAACTAGCAACAAGTTAAATAACTTTAAAACTGATGGCTTTTTGTGACACCCCAAATTTGCTAACTGAGGTGACTGATTCACTCTGCCTAATGGTAGGGAAGGCTCTGAGCTGTATTAGAAGCCCAGCACACACAGAAGGAACTCTGGAGACCAGTCATGATTCATTTGGCTGAAGACACATAAATTATCTTCTATTTACAAACAGTAAAACATTTTTGGAAAAGGAGGCAGAGCTGTACAATTTTGGAGAGGCTTTTTGAAAAGGAGCAAGACAACATACAAAAGGATAAGGCAATAGTACAGCCAAGACAGGAACCAGATTGCTGGCAGAAGATCAAGAACACAAAGACTTGGAACAACAACAGGATTCTTCACGAGCAAATCTCGTATAGTGTGTTCTTGTTCTTTAGCACAAAGAATCATATCCAGGTTCCTCAAGAGACCAGCTGGCATTTTGATCTGCACATTTGTTACTGCAGATTAGAAAGCAAAAGATCAAAGCTTAAAGGAAGAGCTTGTCAAGTTTAGAAAGATTTCTCCTTTTCCTCTCTTAACTACAAATGTAGTGATTTCCAGAAAACCGTTCATATTTTCTGTATTGAGACCAGCCCTGCTTGCTCTTAAATGCTCAAGTACTCTGAATTCTTCTGTGGTAATTTAATTGTGTCTTTCAGGAACTGGGGAGCTGCTCATTTTTTCCCCCTTTTACAATGTCGTTGATTATTTGGGAGTGACTGCCATCAGCAAACAGCTTCAAATGATGATAATTAGAAATGTCCCATTCAATTTGTATTTGAATACCTGCTGTATAAATTGGGACTGACCTTGCCTGAGTGATTTTGAGGTGGCCTTACAGGTAATGGTAGGGACGTGGTGGCGCTGCAGGTTAAACCGCAGAAGCCTCTGTGCTGCAGGGTCAGAAGACCAGCAGTTGTAAGATCGAATCCACGCGATGGAGTGAGCTCCCGTCGCTTGTCCCAGCTCCTGCCAACCTAGCAGTTCGAAAGCATGCAAATGCAAGTAGATAAATAGGTACCACCTCGGTGGGAAGGTAACGGCGTTCCATGTCTAGTCACGCTGGCCACGTGACCATGGAAATTGTCTACGGACAAACGCTGGCTCTATGGCTTGGAAACGGGGATGAGCACCGCCCCCTAGAGTCGGACACGACTGGACAGTTGTCAAGGGGAACCTTTACCTTTACCTTACAGGTAATGAGGAAGACAGGAGAAAACATTTGTTGGGGCTATGGGAGATGTCCCTTTGGCATTCTCGGTTAGTAACCTGGTTTGCCCGTGTGACCACTCACTGCCTAGCCCAGATGTTTGGCACCCATCTATTCTGGAATAGGTATGCATGTATACACAGCAAGGGGGAAAAATCATTCTGCAAATCGAAGGTAGCAATGGACATTACAAACTACAACAAGAAAAGTGGGGGGAGGCAGAGAAAGCCCTTAGCACTACTTTGACAAATTAAAGCCCAGACAAGTAAGGCTGTGGTGTATTCAGTCCATTCAAGAAATCTTAGCTTCACTTAAAAAAAAAAATCTAAGCTATCCCTGGTCATTTTCACAATTTGTAAGTGCAGAAGAAGATATTTCTTTCAGAATGGGATTAATGCAGCTGAAACTCCCAAATTTACATTGTTTAATCTAAGAACCTATGTTGTTTTCATTTCCCAGTGAATTTTTTTTTCCTTCAGAGATTAAACTTTACAGAGGGAGAAAAGAAGAAATCACATAATGGTTGCCTGAGGCTAATGTCCTATGACTTTCATTTTTAACTTCCCAGAATAAATTACACACATTGAGGCTGTAATCCTGTGCCCACTTACCTAGAAGTAAGTTTCATACAAAACTCAGTGGGACTTAAGAGTTAAAATAAGCAGCCCCTGGCGGAGGAGTTAAAACAACACCCTCCCGAACAGAAAAACACAAGGGCGGGGGGGGGGGGGGGAAGGACACGGGATGGAACAAGCTTCCTTGTACATGAAAAAATGAATTAAAAATTGCCAGACACAGTTCAAATCCTGTTTCTATTGGTAATAGGATCAAGCTCTTCCTTGTGAGCAGACATGTATACAATTGCACCTTAAATATATCTGATGTTGCTGTTAGTTACTATTCTTGTGATTGTGTTGTTTATTCTGCAGCTGCTCATCACAAACGAAGGTGCTAATTCTCCATACTCTAGCTACTGGAAATATTCCTCACCACTCACTGGAAATATTTACTATCCCTTACCACTGCCTATGCCTTGTAAAAAAATATATTTGTAGTGCAAATGGCTAGAAAATTAGAAAAGACAGAAGGCAGAGATTTCTCACAATAGACTTCAATGCTATTTTCAGGGGGGGGGGGAAACTCTCCTATCATTTTGAGCCAAGTTCCAAATAAACAAAAACATGTCCTTCCCATTACACCGAATAAGCAGTGAAGACTAGGGGCAAGAATATAGACAAGGAAGAAAACAACATCATTTGAAATCAGGGTTGGCTAATACTTTATTGTACATAGTAAAATAGTGTACGAAAGTGAGCTTGTGAGTCCTGCCTTATTCTTCATCTGGCCCTGCATTTCAGAGCTCAGAGTGGGGATGGAGGAGAAAGAAAAATCCAAAACTCAAAGGATTTTGTTTGTGAAGCCATTGCAGAGCTTGGGGTGAGGAGGTAAAGGGAGAAGTCTCAAAATCATTCTGCCTAGAAAGACAGAACTTCTAGTTTGAAGAGGCCTGCAGAACTTGCAGAGCAAGATTTTTTTAAAATGATACTTTTGCAGTTTGAAAAAAATATTAGCTATCCCTGATTTTTTACAGGGATCCACTTCATTTTTGCAAAATGAGTTAATGACTCACATGGGAAAGCAGCCTCAAAGAGTGGGAGGATTCCTCATTCTCAGCAGCACAGCAAACACTTTACTTGCAAAAAGATCCAAGTTGTATTCTTTGGCATCTCCAGTTATATATCAAGATTCCTGAGAGCTACTGCCAGAGCAGACATTACTTAGCTTGTTTGACAGAGAGTCTGGCCTAGTATAAAGCAGCTTCCCATCTTGCTATCGATTACAGCAGAGGTGGACAGAAGGCAGATTTGGAGCTACTGGTAGGTTTGTGGGTGATTTTAACAGATTGCCTAAGATTTTGGAGTCCCACTTGTTAACAATAGCAGTATACAAAATGACACACACACCCCAATTATACTGCTGAAAGATTGGAAAAACCATGGTTTTTCTGTAGAGCTCAATTCATTTCTGACACTCAAAATAAATCATTTGGTTTAAAATTCTTACTTCCATGGGCGTGTCTCTTCTCCCCCGCATCATGTTCCGATTCATAAATTGTGGTGGTCTAGTAAAAAACAACAAATTAGATCCAGCAAGCCTGAAGACAGTTGCTGTTCCTCTCATTTTTCTGTATGCCATAAAGACAGTGGATAGTTTTCATAGTTGTGTGCACCTACTTATTTAGACCTATTTGAATATATAAAATGTGCAGACACTTTCTAGTAGACAATCTATCCAGCTTCTGCTATGGGAATAGAGAAGTTTCCAAGTTGACCTGGGTCAAATATCAGAATTATGAAGATAAGATGGCTTGGAAGTCTAGACCTCAATCACTATTTGGTCTCAAGAACATGGAATGTTTTATTTGCTACAATGAGCTCAAGGTGGC
Organism: Intellagama lesueurii; assembly: GCA_037013535.1. Lineage (NCBI taxonomy): Eukaryota > Metazoa > Chordata > Lepidosauria > Squamata > Agamidae > Intellagama > Intellagama lesueurii. The sequence continues at coordinate 74,856,355 of JBAJHW010000006.1, forward strand.
ATACATAGTTCTGCCTCACAGGCAGTGGCTGAAATCCTGTTTGTTGTTGTTCAATCGTTAAGTCGTGTCCTACTCTGCGTGACCCCATGGACCAGAGCATGCCAGGCCCTCCTGTCTTCCACTGCCTCCCGGAGTTGGGTCAAATTTATGTTGGTAGCTTCGATGACACTGTCCAACCATCTCGTCCTCTGTCGTCCCCTTCTCCTCTTGCCTTCACTCTTTGCCAACATCAGGGTCTTTTCCAGGGAGTCTTCTCTTCTCATGAGATGGCCAAAGTATTGGAGCCTCAGCTTCAGGTTCTGTCCTTCCAGTGAGCACTCAGGGTTGATTTCCTTCAGAATGGATAGATTTGTTCTCCTTGCAGTCCAGGGGACTCTCAAGAGTCTCCTCCAGCACCACAATTCAAAAGCATCAATTCTTCGGCGGTCAGCCTTCTTTATGGTCCAGCTCTCACTTCCATACATCGCTACTGGAAAAACCATAGCTTTGACTATGCGGACCTTTGTTGGCAAGGTGATGTCTCTGCTTTTTAAGATGCTGTCTAGGTTTGTCATCGCTTTCCTCCCAAGAAGCAGGCGTCTTGATTTCGTGGCTGCTGTCACCATCTGCAGTGATCATGGAGCCCAAGGAAGTAAAATCTGTCACCGCCTCCATATCTTCCCCTTCTATTTGCCAGGAGGTGATGGGACCAGTGGCTATGAGCTTAGTTTTTTGGATGTTGAGCTTCAGACCATTTTTGGCGCTCTCCTCTTTCACCCTCATTAAGAGGTTCTTTAATTCCTCCTCACTTTCTGCCATCAGAGTGGTATCATCTGCATATCGGAGGTTGTTGATATTTCTTCCGGCAATCTTAATTCCGTCTTGGGATTCCTCCAGTCCAGCCTTTCGCATGATGTATTCTGCATATAAGTTAAATAAGCAGGGAGACAATATACAGCCTTGTCGTACTCCTTTCCCAATTTTGAACCAATCAGTTGTTCCATATCCAGTTCTAACTGTTGCTTCCTGTCCCACATATAGATTTCTCAGGAGATAGATAAGGTGGTCAGGCACTCCCATTTCTTTAAGGACTTGCCATAGTTTGCTGTGGTCCAGTCAAAGGCTTTTGCGTAGTCAATGAAGCAGAAGTAGATGTTTTTCTGGAACTCTCTGGCTTTCTCCATAATCCAGCGCATGTTAGCAATTTGGTCTCTAGTTCCTCTGCCCCTTCGAAATCCAGCTTGTCCTTCTGGGAGTTCTTGGTCCACATACTGCTGAAGCCTACCTTGTAGGATTTTGAGCATAACCTTGCTAGCGTGTGAAATGAGTGCAATTGTACGGTAGTTGGAGCATTCTTTGGCACTGCCCTTCTTTGGGATTGGGATGTAGACTGATTTTTCCCATCTTCTGGCCACTGCTGAGTTTTCCAAACTTGCTGGCATATTGAGTGTAGCACCTTAACAGCGTCATCTTTTAAGATTTTAAATAGTTCAACTGGAATGCCATCACCTCCACTGGCCTTGTTGTTAGCCGTGCTTTCTAAGGCCCACTTCTGTTGAACTTACACAAAAGACTTAACTTTTAGTGGCAACATTGGCTCATGTTAAATCTCCAAAGACACGACTTGGTATGCAACACAGAATGGTCAAAATCCTATTGTTTAGTGTATTAAATCACACTATATTAGGCCCACTGAATCTATTGAGATATGGTGACAACTCCTCTGCATGTTCCATTGATTCAAATGGGCCTAATCCAACTGCAACTTAAGCACAGTAAATTACAGTTAGAGCAGGCACATTTGAATTAATGGAACTTAAAGAGGAATTAACTCACCAAATTCCCAGTGATTCAATGGGCCTAACTCTAGTGCACTTTACTACACTAAGCAACAGGATTTTGGCCAATGTCTATGGAGATTTCTTGTGACAATTTGCCTCTAAATGTTATGCCTTTTGTGTAAGCCTGCAACAGGACTTTGGCCACTTTATCCTCAACTTTGTGAGAGGGATCACTCTAGAGCAGTGGTTCTCAAATTGGGGTGCCCAGATGTTCTTGGACTGCAATTCCCAGAAGCCTTCACCTCTTGCTGTGCTGGCCAGGATTTCTAGGAGTTGCAGTCCAGGAACATCTGGGGACCCAAATTTGAGAACCTCTGCTCTAGAGAATGACTAGCCCATAGTCACCCGGTATGTTTCATAGCTAGCTGGAACACAAACCTAGGTCTCCCAAATTCCAGTCTGACCACTACACCAAAGCTCTTGTATTCCTCCATTAAAAAGAATGCTAGGTTTTGAACAAGAATAGTCTGCCTGTTGGGCCATACAGAAATGAATAACTACAAAGCCCCCTCTTTTCAGACTCTGACAACAGGAAAGATGCACATTTTAATTTCAAAGAATCTTTATTGCAACAGACATGATTTTTAAAATGTTCTAAACATTCTATAGGCTTGGGGGGAAAGCATTCTATAGGCATATGTACAAGGAGTAGAACAAAAGAAAGGGTTTTTCTTGCCTCTTCCTTCTCAGTCCTTTTATCAGTTTCCCAACCACTTCTCCACATGTGGCTCATCTTTCATAAGGGGCTGGGGAATGGACAACCAGGGGCTGGAGTGGACGCAAAGCCCGGTCCATACCAAGTTCACCACGGGCCATCTGGGAAAGGATCCCATCCACCTGCACAAGAGAATGGTTTCAGCAGCTCCAAGTCACAAACCCATATACAGCATAAATAAGGGCTGGGTCATAGCCATTTTTGAAAGCCTCTCTGAGAACCTTTGCCTCCCTCCCAATACTTTTCATTAAAAATGGTTTATTTCAGCTTCCAGGAATGATGATTCTACATGAACACAAGACACAGTACCTTCTCTGTACTGTGTTTCGCTCCAAACCCCAGAAAAAATGAATCTAGGAAAGGACTTCCGTCCAGTTCTAGTTTTGGCCTTTGCGTGATTTTTGCATTTAGAGGCCTAATGCAGCCTTGCCATGTCTCTGAAAACAGCTAGACCCCTGGCTCTTCTCCAAAGATGCCCACCCCTAGCATCCTCATGTGATTATATAATAATTGTGTGTCATCAAGTCAATTCTGACTTATAGCAACCCTTTTCAGGATTTTCTAGGTAGAGAATACACAGAAGTGGTTTGCCATTCCCTTCTTCGGGGGGGGGGGGGCATCCTGAGACCGTGCAGCTTGACCAAGGCCACAGGCTGGCTCTTCTCCTTGGAGGCACAGTGGAGAATCGAACTCTCACCTCTGGCTCCGTAGCTAGATATTGAGCTATCCAGTCAGCTTATCCTCGCGTACAGCCTCCAAATTCTAAAAGAATAAGCTAGCCTCACTTCTGAATGGAAATTTCCTCCTCTCTGTCCAAATTAACCAGACTTGATTATCATTTTGATAGGGCAGCTCCATATCATCTGAGGTAAGCATTTCCCCCTTTCTGGTGTAGGTCCTCTCACAGAAGAATCCCTCAGGGATGAGAGTCACAGCAGAGAACATGAGACGAGCCTAGCCAGACATAACTTGAAAAAGCGGCTTTCCAAGCTCTGTGGCCAGATCATATCTAAGGCCCATCTTGCCCAACATCCTGTTCCCCACACTGGTCTCCCAGATGCCCTGGCTAGCTTACAAGTAGGATGATGGCCCTCACTTCCTGCCGTTCCTCAGAACTGGTATTCAGAGGCTCACCACCTCTGATACTGGAAATAAGACCCAGTATTGCAACTTGTAGCCCTCACCACTAATCACTACTGCTAGTCTTACCTTTCTTGGGTTTATCTAAAAACTATGTACGTTGGTGACCTTCCCCTGAGTCTATGGCAGTGGATCTCTTTCATGGAAGGACCTTCTCCACAGCAATGAGCTCTGCCTTTTGGCGACAAGGCCACTTCTCCTGTTCTCTGACACTCACCCGTTGGGCATAAGCCTGATCTTCTTGGGGCTGGTATAGTTTCCTAATCTCTGTGGTCCTGTGAAACCAGAACAGGGTAGAAACATAATTTAATATTGAATAGTTGTTGTTGTTGTTGTTTTACTACAACTCCCACAATCCCCCAGCCAACACAGAGGCCATGGTAGGCAGATTCTGAGAGCTGCAATCCAAAAATAAAGGATGTTTCCCAAACTCTGGTCTTAGCATCTGGCTGTCAAGAGCAAACAAAGCCGTGGTAGAAAAAAACAAAGCTCTGCACTCTCTCAAGGCAGGGAAGATACTGCTGGTCTGTATCTCCTGGTGTTTCCCCACTTATTTGCAGTGCGTACAAATATAAATAAAACCCACTGTCTCCTGGACAACTTATATCCTTAAACCAACACTTTTTGAACTTTACATAAATGGTGTGTGCATGGACAAAATAAAATTTTAGATTACAAATGAACTTGGGAATGGAGATGAGTTGGACTAGAACTCTCTCACCCCAACCATTGTTCAAACTGGTTGGGGATGATGAGGGTTAAAGCATAAGACATCTGAAAGTTTCCAGGTCATGTATTCCTCTACTAACGTTGAGCCAAAGAGTGAGTCAGCCAGGAAAGCAGTGAATGCCTCTCCTGTGGATGATTCCCTGCAGATTACAGAAACATTAATTAATTTCTCTCACACAATAAAAATGGGATTTGCTGTCTGAAACCCCCATCTATTCCAGGCGGCACACATCACTTTCTTCTTCCCCAATTTAACCTTGCAACAACAACTCTGTGAGATAGGTCAGCAATCACCCCAAAGTCATCCTGTGAGTTTTGAGGACTTGACCTTAGTTTTCCTAATCCCAGTTCTACACTTCCAGGAGTGTATCATTTTGGTTGTCACAACAGGTATATACACTGAAGACAGACTGCTCTGTGAAGACTTACCTTCTTTTATCTTTAGAGCCATTGGGTTCAAGGAATGAAGGTTGAGATGGGTTATTCTGAGGAGGAGTCAGGTTCCTTAAGAGATTCTGAGACAAGCAAACCAGATTACCTTTCATTGGTATTTGCTGGCACAACATGCATCTCTTTGGCTTCTCTCGGTTCCTAGAACAGGGAAACAGGAAAGCCTTAAAGCTGGAATGGAGTTCAGAATACAAGCTGAGAAGAGTGGGCCTTACCTGACCACACAGTCCTCACAGACGTAGTTGTCCGACAAGCCTTCAGGGACAGAGACGTTTAGTGGAGGCAGGTGAAAAGGGACAACCTTCTTTCCATCCTGGACACAAACCAAGCCTCCACGAAGCAAGAGAGGAGCCCAGTTGGATGATGGACGGTACAGCACCATTCCATGGACTACGCACCATCCACGGATCATGTCTAAAATGAAAAGGAGGGCTAGTTCAGCAGCACCCCACAGACCTGGCTTCAGTTTACCTAGTTTCACAGAGTCGACTCCATTCCTTCCTATAATCCTTTTTTTTTTTTTTGGCACTTATATTTTGTTCCCTCCAACTCACTTCACAAATGATCTGGTCACCTGTTTTCTCCTCAGAGGTCTCTGTTTTCACATCCTTCATCAGGTCCAGAGGAGGGGCTGTCAGAGAGGCCTATAAAGGGAAAGTGTGAGAATTAGAGTGGGCATAGAGTTGACCCCCTCCCTTCTGGCCTTATGCTTTCCCTTATTGCACAAAACTCTTCCTTTCTCCCCCCATCTTTGGACCCAGTGCTCCACAAAACTAAAGTAGCTCCTCTCTCCCTTTAAATAAAGCCACCAAGCCCACTTTATCTGTGAGCCATTTTGGAGTGCGAGAAGCCCATGCACCCTTCCAGAGCTTGCAAAATTTACTTCCTGGAACTACACCTCTCGGTAATCATGCTGGCTGGAGGATTCTGAGAGCAAATGTCCAAAAAAGTAAAATTTCTATGCTCTGTCCCTTAGCAATCCCTGCACTCTCCCTTCACTTTTGGCATGCCTTCTTTATTTCGACAGCAAACAGCATCTGAATTTGGTCTAGAACTGGCACAGAAGTGACAAGTTGTAGCCATTAGAACACAACAGTCCCACTAGATCAAGTAAAGTTGTCTTTGTGTTCACAAACAGGTCATGAAGACAACCTTCCAATGTTCTTCATTCCTTTGATCTCATATTGGTATTCAGAGATATACTGCCTTTGAACATGGAGGTTTCATTTGGATATCATGGCTAATAAACAACAATATATTCTCCTAGGTAATCAGAAACCAGCACATGAAGCCACCAACAGACTGAGGAATATAGTGATCCATTAAACTCAAAAGTATCTACTCTGACTGCCAATGACTTTCCTAAGGTCAGATGGACAGTACCTGCCACTAGCCCTACCAAGATGGCCAATGGTGAGGAATTATGGGAGTTGTAATTCAGCAATATCTACAAGTTGTCAAACTTTTTTCTAAGATGCCAGACAAAATTTTCCCGTTATCAAAATCCCGATGCCCCACTGCAGCTGGAGATGGAAAATGTATGCAAGCATGAGCTCTACCATGGGACATCATAAAGTCACTTCTCAGGATTGCCAAGTCATTTCCATAATATTCCTTCAAAATTCTCATTTCTAATCTAGATGTGGATTTTTCCACTCAACTGGGCTATTCAAAACAGCACAGAAGAACCTACTCTTGCCCGCCATCCTAGACCTGCAGTCACTAACCCCATGAATCTGGCAATGCTCCTCAACTTTGGCTGTTTTATCTTCTTTGCTTTCCACTGTTTTCAGCAGAGGCTCTCCACGAAAGGCTTTCAACCTTTCCACAAGTTCAGCATTCTGTGTGGGGAAACAAGTAGGGAAACAGGTAGATGAAAGAGTTGAACACAAAGAGACGGCTCCAGGTTTGAGGAGGGCCTGGATAAACTAGAAAGAATGATAATAATAAAAGAAGTAAATGTAGCTCTTCTCCCTCTCTAAGGCTGCAGTGGTCCAAAGAGAACCATCAGTTGGGAGCTGCCATTTCAATTTCCCACAATTCCCTCAGAGTGATGATTTGTTGGAGGCACTACGGGAAATTAAGATGGCAATTAGGCCAGAAAAGAATATTTCAGGAGGGAATCACAGCAGGTGTCAGTGGCGGGGCCTGTCAAGACAGTGGGTTTCAACAGCTACTCAAGGATACTGGGACTGAGAGCAGTGTTGTTAACAGTTGTCTTGATGTTAAATATGCTTGAGGGCAGGCCTCATCTGCCTACCTGCCAGTGTATATGTGTGAATGGTCTCAGATTTTCTCTCTTGAAGTCTCTCAATATCATGAGGGAGAACTTCTGTGGTCACGGTCAATGACTGTATATACACAGAGGGATAAGGGCTACAGTTACTTGTTTTTTATTATTCTTATTCAAAAACACAAGGCAGTGTCAATCAAAATTATAAAAATATTGACTGGTATTATAGAACAGATACAAGTTATAACCAAAAACCTACGTATCTGTTAAATATCGGCGCAGTATGTATGCTGTTCCTAATATTGCCGTTTTCTGTAGCTCTGATGGTGTGGTTTCTGAGATCTGCAACTGCTTATAGTACTGTGTGAAATTTCTTGATATTGTTTCCAAAGCCCCAATGACTACGGGGACCAATGAAGTGTGTTTCATCCACAAGCGAGATGTTTCAATTGCCAGGTCTCTGTATTTTGTTAGTTTTTCCAATTCTTTATTTTCAACTCTGGAATCCCCTGGAATTGCAATGTCAATGATCCAGAAACTTCTTTGTTCTATTATTACTATGTCTGGTGTGTTATGTTCAAGGTGTCTATCTGTTTGGATCCAGAAATCCCACAAGATCTTGACTTCGTCATTTTCTGACACCTTCTCTACCTATGTTCCCATGGGTTTTTGGAGGCTGGCAAGTTATATTTTTTGCATAATGACCAGTGCACTAATTTTGCTACTCCACCATGTCTAATTTTGTAATCTGTTTGTGCAATCTTTGGACATTCCCAGATGAGGTGTGACACAGTTTCATCTTTTTCTTTCATCATCATACATACAAAAATGTGCATTTAATACAATATCAGTTGTATTGCATTACAGTTACTTCTGAGCAAGCATGGTTCTCTACTTTGCCTCAAAAGAGGAAAACGGAACTTTGTTCATCGTTTTTCAACACAAAGATACAATCCAGCGACGGTCAAACTGTGGCTCTTAAGGCTACAGTTCAATTAGTCCTAGCCAGCACAGCCAAAGGTGAGTGTTTATGGGAGCTGAAGTCCAGCAACATCTGGAGGGCCACTAATTGCCCATTCCTTATATGGCCAGACAGGCTGTGCAGTTCCTTCTTATCTAATAAAAGAGCTGCTGGATAGCTCAGTGGTTTAGGCATTTGGCTGCGGAGTCAGAGGTTGGGAGTTTGTTTCCCCAGTGTGCCTCCTTGACAGGGGCTGGACTCAAGTGATCCATAGGATCCCTTCCAGCTCTGCCATTCTAAGTAGTGGGAGGAAACCACTCAGAAAACCCAAGACAGATTGAGACAATCTCTTCTCACCTTTCCTGTGGCTCGAATTCCCAGCTTCTTACATTGCTGTTGCAGCTGGGCCCTTTTTAGAGTGCTGTAGTCCACTGAGGAAGTTCCACTGGCTGGTGGACAAGCAGAGCTCCTGGCTGGTTTGTGCAGAGGAGGGGTGGAAGCCGATTTGGCTATTTTGCGCCCCGGGCGGGGCATTCTGAGAACCCTAAACTATAAACAGAATAACAGAAATCAGAGCAGGGAAGATTAGCCATAATTTTCCTCTATCCATCAGCGCATGAGCCTTCATGTGCAGGAAGGACAGTGGGAGCCAAATCTTTTTCTTCCTCTTTAAAAAAAACTTAATGATTAAATAGTTTTATGAGATGAAACAAATAAAATGAAGACGGAGATAGACTCAAACTGAAAAATCATAACGTTTATGTCATGGTTTGTTCCTGTACTTGACCCAAAGAAGAGCACACAGGTGAGAATCATGCAGCCCCAAAGGCCTTCTCTTCCATGGCCCTGATGCTGGAAAACCTTGGTGTGGGAAACACACAGCTCTGTCCTTCAACAGATAGGAACGTCCAAGGGATCTAAGAGGAACAGCCCAGGAGCTGCCTTTGCTGCCTCACCAACACCCACAGCCTGGGCAGCTGCCTGACTCTGGACAATGACAGCGCTAATCCTGATTGGTCCAAGACCTGCAAGAAAAGTGAGAGAGTGCCAAGTGCTCCTCTTCAGTGATCTAGACAGCAAGCCCCATCAACAGACACTCACTATACTGTGGCCCCTCTGCATATTCAGTTCTTATTCGGTTGTTTGAGGTCTGTTTCTCTTTACCCATTAATGTTTTTTTTCCTCTGAGAGGTATTCCCCCCCCCCCCCCATTTCCACACAACTTACAAGTTTCTTCAGACAGGCTGATACCTTCCTCTTGCTCCTCAGCAGCCCCCTTTTGCCTACATAACCATCATACCCAAGCACCTGTTTTTGCCATTCAACAATGGCTTTTATCAATTTGATGCTTATTTTTGTATTGCTTTTATGTAGTGAGTCAGCTTGGCAGAGTCTTGTACCCCCAAAAGTAATCTAAAATATTCCAAATCCATTTTGCAACTATCATATGGTCAATGAAACCATTGTGGGCAGAAGAGGTACATGAACAAGGGAGAAGATGAAAACATCATAGCCAATATCCTGTTCACTATTTACATGTGCGGCACTCCAACTGTGACAGCTGCCATAGCAATCTAATAAGGTGTTCATCGTGTGTAATCACATGTGCAATCATATGACCTGTCAGATCACCACAGCAGCTTCCCCAGCAGGAGTTGTGTGCACATAAATATGGAACAGAAGACTAGCCTGTATAAGTGATTCATGCAGAATCAGAGCAAGTTTATTGCATGTTGACTGCCCAAAGGGGCAGCACTCATCTTTGCTAGTAATTCTGGCATCCATTTGGGGATCCATTTGGAATCATTATTCTGCATTTTTACTCACAGCTTTTTGTGAAATTGTAATTAAATTGCATCAATAGGAAGCAGACTGGGGAAAGTAAAAGCACATTGGATACAGAATTGATTCAAGCTGAAAGTGAATCACGGACTCAAGGAGACTGGTAAAATATGAGGCTGTGAAAAATTAAAGCAGAATGGAAAGAATAGGCCAGAGCAGTTTCCTCCTAATGCTAGAGCTCCAGCAAAGGCTTCCTGCATCTGTTTGCCTGCCTGGGGGACACCTTTGCACCAGCTGCAACATGCCTTATATCACAGAGGAGTAGAAGTCAACTTCCAAGTTACGTATGTGTTCATTTTGTTCATAGTTCATTTTGTACAAGGTTCCAAGTGAACCAAGTAAATCTGGGGCTAGCTAAGAGCTTGTGAATGTTAGTTTTTTGGGCTACAGCTCCCAGACTGTGCCTCCAAACAAGCTCTGGTTCCACAGGATCTGATCATGTTCTACAATGTGTCCCTTGCAGCCAGACACTGTAGTAAGAACACAGACATGATGGGCAAGTTACAACTGGAACAACATGACTGCCTTTATTTATGCCGTCTCCTTAAGCAACCCTAAGATACCTAGGAATACTCAGAACCGAGTATTTGAATTTGATCCCAATATTTTTGTATACCTCTGTATATTTATATATTTCGATGTTTTATTTGTGGCTGGTCTTTGACCGTAATAAAGTTTTATCTATCTATCTTACCTAGGAATATGGTTTAAACACAAGTTGGCTAGAAGTAAACTAGACAAACATAAGGATTCACTTTTCTGAGAGGGAATTGTCGGACATTTTGATTCTGAAGATGGCTTGAGTGACTGGCTGGATAGCTCAGTGGTTTAGATATCTGTCTGCAGAGCTGGAGGTTGGGAGTTCAATTCCCAACTGAAACTCCTGCAAGAAGAGCCAGCCTGTGTAACTTTGGGCAAAGTGCATACTCCCAGGATGGCCCTCAAGGACCACTCCCAAGTACTCTTTTGGAAAACCCAGAAAAGGGTGGCAATACGTCAGAACTGACTTGATGGCACATGATTATTATCTGAATGGTTTTTCTGCTATTGCAAGATCCTGCTTACCCAGCTTGATTTTTCCCCCAGTATCTATTATAATATACAAAGACAGAGGATGGGGCACAAGCTCAGTGGCAGAGCATGTTGTTTGCATGCAAAAGGTTACTGTTTCAGTCACCAGCATTTCCAGCTAGAGTTAGAAGGATGCCCTCAGAAAAAGCAGAGCCTCTTCTAGTCAGTGCAGTCTTTCCTTCCCCCAGGCAATTACCCTCCAATTATGTGAGACAACTGTATGCCAGTGTAACCCATCCTAGTGTCCTTCCATCTGAGAAGGCAAAGTGGCATGCCATAGAGCAATCCCACTGTTTTTACTGATCAGAGATAACATGGTGATTTTCCTCTACCACCTCACCTTCCCAATGAGCAAAGGGTGCAGGATAGAGTTGGTATCTTGCTTAACAGGGGCAGTCTTCAGGTTTTCAGGCATTGCTTTCCATGCATTGAGATGGCTGTTCAGCATGGAACAGAAATTACCAAAATGACAAATAAATAGCAGCCAAAAGCAAAATGACATGGCAACAAATAAGAATGCTCTAATAGGGGAAAAACACAGAATCCTCCTCTGCCTATTGTGATTTCCTCATCATGATATCTATTTCTTTATTATTTAAACTTGTAAACTGCCCCATTAGTGTGAACACTCACTAGGCAGTTCACAACATGTCAAATCATCAAAATAATATGAAATTATAGCATACAATAAATACAACAAACCATGTTGCTAGCAAAAAAACCCCTTTCATTTAAATAGAATTAAACAAATTTAGGCATCTCAGGTCAGTGGTTAAAAGCACCAATAAAATACAGTTTTATATAATTCTGTTTTTATTAATTTCCTAAAAACTGAGAGGGATGGTGCCTGACAAACCTCTGTAGGGGTCTTGTTCCAGAGGGAAGGGGCCATGACAGAGAAAGCATGGTTCCAAGTGTTAGCTCTGCTGACCTCCTCGAATGTCACAATCTTTAACATCTAGGGCTGCAAGGAGCGGGTGGGACTGGTAACTGTTTTGTGAGAGAGACATTCTGACAAATATCAAGGTCTTAAACTTTTAAGGGCTCATGACCAATAGGTCTTAAACTAACAGGGAGCCAATGAAGGCATGACAAAATTGGGGATATGTGTTCATATCTGCTGGTACCTGTGATCAGTCTAGCAACCACTTTTTGGACCTGCTGAAGTTTCTGTATTGACTTCAAGGGCAGCCATAGGTAGAGAGTGTTACAGTTGTCTATTTTAGAGATTACAAATTCATGGACCACTGTTATTACGCATTTCTTATCCACGTAAAGGTGCAGCTGGGCAATCAAGTGAAGTTGATAAAAGGCACTCTTGGCCACAGCAGATATTTGTGTCTCCATAGAGAGAGCTGAGCCCAAGAGTACTTCCAAGCTGCAAACCCAATCCTTCAGGCGGAATGTGACCCCATTGAGGCCAGGTAAGTAAGAAGGGCTGCCAATCTTTCCAACAGTAGGATGTCTGTCTTATCTGAATTCAGTTTCCATTTATTGGCTCTAGCCTAGTTCTTTATCAACACTAGGAAGTGCTCAAGAACCTATTTGCTGCAGATGAAGAAAAGGAAAGACAGGGCTGTGATTCATCTGCATATGGATGAGAACAAATTCCATATTTCTGTATGACCTCTCAGCAGCTTCATGTAGATATTAAAAACACTGGGAAATGGCTGGTCCCTGAGGGACCCCATAACAGAGGTCCCAAGGGGTGGACACTGCCTCCCCAAACTGTAACATCTGATATCAGCTCTCAGAGAAGGACTGGAGTCACTGAAGAATAGAACCCTCAAGGTCCAAACTTGATAGCCATCTCAGAAGAATACCATGGTACCAAAGACCACAGAAAGATCCCGGAAGACCGGCAGGGTTAGATGCCCCCTGCCTGCCTCTCTTAGGAAATCATCTTGCAGAGTGACCAATGCCTTTTCAGTTATGGGGTGCAGCCTGAACCCCAAACTGAAATAGACCTAGGCTATCCTTTCCCTACAAGAACACCTGCAGCTGGTCCACCCCCATCAACTTGCCCAAGATTTGAATAGTGGCAATGGGCCTGTGGCTATTAAAATCATCCATTGCTCAATCTGGTTTCTTTGGAATGGGCCTTGTAACCGTTTCCTTGAAACAGGAAGATAAATGGCACTCCCCTAAAGAGGCATGAATGATGTGCATAGCCAGCTCCTTTGCTTATTTTAAGAGCCACAACACCTAGCAAAATTTGCAATAAAGACCAGAAATTCCAAACTAACCCCCCTATCCTATCTGTGCACAGTCACTTCAACGTTACAGCTCACGTTCCTGATTCAAAAGGATTTATCCCAGCATGCCACAGCTGCCTGTGACATAAGGAAAGGGGGCAGACCAGGAATGCTCCGCATTTCTGCTGCCGGCTGAGAAGTCTCTAAAATAGAATAACGGAACACGTACTAACAACCACCACCTGTATTCCCAGGGACAAACTTCCGTTGCCACGGAACCGATCTCGTTAACAAGCCCCAAGGCAACAATCTACCATTGTCATGAGGGAGTAAGAAAGCAATCCCGTCTCCATAGCAGAACGAGATTGCACCGCAGCCGAAGTACATCACGCGGGACTAGAAACTTGGCAAGAAGTCTGGCAAAGAAAAAAAAAGTTGAGCAACCGATCCGGAGAAAAGAAACAGCTTGTTCTTTCTATGAGGATCGCAACGAGTATTATTCTCCTCCGGAATCATAAAGGAGGAAGGCAGCAGGAAAAGAGGAAGACGAAATATGAGATGGATTGACTCCCGAAAGGAACCACAGGCTTCAGTCTACAAGAGCTGAGCAGGGTTGCCAAGGAAAGGAAATTTTGGAGATCGCTCATTCATAAAGCCGCCATAAGTCGGAGGCGACTTGACAGCAAATAACAACAATTTGTACTACAAAAGTTAAAACCTCTTTGATTTCACCAGCGGCGATGTTAAGAAAAATATAGAAAAAGGGGGGAAATGAAATGGAAGAAGACAGGGGGGGGAAAGACGAGGCATTTCAACCCACCTTGACCCTCGATGCTACACGTTGTTCTGTCTGCAAAAAAGCTCTTTTTCAAACTGCGCGCACGTCCGGCGGCTAAATGACCTCTCCCAGCTCACGCCCCTTTTCTGGGGACTTCTCTGCGCCTGCGCCAGCCGCTCTTTCCTTCTCCTTAAGGGGGAAGTGGAAAAAAAGATGGCGGCGCCCATCTGAGCAAGAGGAGTGCAGAAGGTTTGAATGAGAGTAAACTCCACTTCCTTGGTACACAGGTAATGGTGCACTTACTTCCTCTGCGGCTGTTGTAGAGGAGTTAGGAATAGCGGTGGCGAGATGAGCGGCTTAGAGGTTGGGAAACAGCACCGAGGGATCGCTGTGTGGGAGCGTGATGGCTTGCAGAGTCTAGGCAACTACTCGGGATATATTGGGGTAGGGGGGGTTTCATAGTAAAAAAAAAAAGGCAGTGGCCAGCAAGCTTAATTTTTTCTTTTAAATAAGCACTTAAAGATAAAACTGTCGGCCTAAAAGGGATAATCGATAAGGTTAGGGGTTTCTGGGATGATCTTATGTTTTTTAGGTGTCCTCTTCCTTCTCTACATGTTTGGGATTCAGCTGAGACTGTTGAGTTTCACAGAAAAGAAAAAGAGAAATTGCGGCATCCTTGAAGTCCTACAGATTTTTGTTTTAACATGAGCTTCCCTTGATTACAATCCAGTTTTTCAGATGCAAATAGCTTTTGGGTTTTGCCCTAATCAGCAGCTCAGACAAAGAGGCAGTAGCCGCTACACGTGGTCTGTGTTTGTGGAAGGCAATACAGTCCAAAAAGCTGCTCAGGTAGCCCCTTCGTTATTCAGTGTCTTTCTGCCACCTCATCTCATGGCTTTCCTTTGGTACTTCTTCCTTCTGGCCAATTCAGCAAGAAGCATGTGGATATTGGCATTTGAGTGGGCTAGATAGCACTGCTTGGTTGGGAGAACAGGACAACAAAAATTGACATTGTTTTATTATATTTCTTTTGTATCTCTCCTTTTCTCCAAAGAGTTTAGTCTGTGTAAAGACATACAGCTAAAATCACATGCAACAGATATCTGAAGTTACAAATGTCTCTGGTCAAACTACATCAAGCAACCAGGCATCATAAATAGGGACAGTTAAAACAATAATAAATGGCAGAGCCTTGACCTCCAGCTGTGATGTACCTGTTTTACTCAAGACATTTTGGGAGGAAACATCCGTCTTCTGGCATCTACAAACATAACTTGTACAAGTTGAAGACTAGGCTAGAACCTTTCTTTTTGACAGTTTCATGTTTCCACCAGCAAGGAGGTTTTAGTATGGAGGGCAACAGTCATGCAGCTTCCACATTTTTTTTGCCTGTGAAATAGTTTCACATTTCTGGATGACTATGGTGTTCCTCATAAAGCACATTGTTGCATTTGAATTCATTTCCACAAGAAGTAGCAATGGCTACCAACTTGGATTGACTTTAAAAGTCTATTAGACATGACAGCTCTGAGGCAGTGTGCCTCTGGAAGCGTGTTGTTGTGGTTGTCATCCATTGGCACTGGGATGGGGGGAGCTGAATGCTGAGCTAGATGGACCTTTGACCTGAGCCACAGAGCTTGTGTGCGCTTATGTTCTCCTGAATGTATAAATTAGTTTCTCATCAAAGCATGCACTTCTTTGCTTTCTATAGAACATCACCCAAATATCCATTATTATAGAATATTTCTACAAGTTATAGATGCATCCTTTGTACAATTTATGTGGAAATGCCATTCATTTTAAAGTTTATTTCAAAATATGCCAACCCCCTTTCCAGATAGAACTCTGCTCAGGGTGTGATCCACAATAAATTAAGTGAAAGAACATTGGCGGTTAGTAGCGCAGCAGCAAATGTCTCAGCTTGCAGCATCCCAAGTAAAAGATCAACAATCCATTTCCAAGATATTTGAGACTAATTTTCATTTTCATTTAATTTTAAGAACCACAGAGAGAAAGATGGGGTGGCCACATGTGGAATAAAGTACTTGAACGTCTATACCCCATTCAAGATAAATTCCTAGACCCTTTCTGTGTAGATGCCTTAATTGACAGAACAAATAAGCTGAGCTCTTTCTTGAAGATGTCAGCAAATGAGGACAGATTTCTTTCTTGACCTATGCTTAGCCCAGTACTTTGCCTGCATACTGTCCATATCTTCTAAGAAGAACTTTTCTGTACTGGATGTTTTCTGAAAGGCAACATTATTGTGGTGTTATTTTTAACTACTGTAAAGCATTTCATATCTGTCAGGTTACTAATGATCACAGAGAAATTAAAATTGCTGTGTTTTTTTTTAAACAGGGCTGCCAATAAATGCTGAAGAATGTGGTGCCTTTACCATAGATTTCATATGTATCCCTCATGCTGGAAGAAAGAATTAATTGGAGTATTGGGCCCAATCAAATGGCAGAAGCAACTACTCCCAAGATGCATCAGATCTATTTGTAGTGAAACAGGGAAGTGGGAAAAAAACTATGCATTGGAGACTAGGGAAAAACTTGAAAGTTGGTGGCATTCAAGAGTCAAGGACCACTTCAACAAAACGATCGAAATAGACGTAAGGATTATGGCAGCATTCAACGTTTTGTCCTGTAGCCCATTAAGTACTTTCATTTGTTATTGGAAATATTGGCTAGCATCCTACTCAATATTAACGTGTATGCAGAGCTCAGTCTGTAGAAGTTTGCAGCTTGATGTGCTCCTGGATTCGGTCCTGAGCCTGGAAATACCAGTTTCGGCATTTGCACAGTTAAAGATGGTGTGGCAGCTTTGGCTATGGTGAGGCATGCCTTACTTAGTTCTCATTTGAATTGCTGCAACACACTCAGTGTGGGGCTGTCTTTGAAACGTGTTCAGAAACTTGAGCTGGTTCAAATGCTGCACCCAGATAGCTGACTGGCACTGGTTATAGGGAGTGTATAACTCGCCTGTTACAACAGCTTCACTGCCTGCCAGGCTGTTTCTGGGCTCAGTCTAAGTCCTTGTTACATCCTATAAAGGCCTATATGGCTTGGGTGCAGGCTGTCCAAGGACTGTATTGCCCCACATAAGCCTTCTCAGCTGTTAAGATCTCTTCAGGGAAGTCCTTTCTTTGAGACCCGCTACTCACAGGCTTGTTTAGTGAGGATGCTAGATGGTCCCTACTCAGTTGGCTGCTTCTTGTCTTTGGAATGCACTGCCCTGAGAAGTCAGGTAGGCCCTCTCCCTTGTCCGGCAAAAACCTTCATTTTCAGGCAAGCTTTTGATCAATAGCAGGGGTCGTGAGTTGAGTTAGGAATGTTCCATTTCTTTTTTAACAATGTTTTTATAAGTTTTCAAAAATGCTTTTAATAGTGCTTTAAAAATATGTTTACATGTTTCATCATTTAAAACAATGTGTTCTTTATAGTGTTTTAAAATAACATTTATTGTATGATTTTAGTTGACTGTAAGCCACTTTGAGTCCTCTATGGGGAGAAGGGGAGAATGTAAAATAAATAAGATAAGCAGTGGAAAAAATAAAGGGAACTGTGGTGTAACTTTTAAAAATCAAAATGTGGAGAATGCCTTTTTCAAAGTTATAGCTCTCATCCTGCTTCTTTGTCTGGTTTTCCTCTAGAAATCAAGACCAAAGTTTTACGTCCTGTCAATGTTTCCATATCCCTCTGGAAAACTTCACATGGGCCATGTTCGAGTCTACACCATCAGTGACACGGTTGCACGGTTTCAGAAAATGAGAGGCTTTCAGGTACTGTTGGCTCTGTCAACTGGATGGCCCGGATGACGTTTGGAGAATGCTGAGGGGCATGGAAAGATCATGATACCTCTCATTTTAGAAAATACACTAAAGGTTTTTAAGAACAAATCAAAGCAGAAACTTTATTTAAGAACAGTTAATGATAATAAATGATGAGGACCTGTACAAGATTATGAAGAAGCCACAAGCTGTATTGTATTTTTTTAAGAATCTTTATTTTATTAAATGAAAACATATTGTAAGAAGCAAAAGAACAACAAACAGAACAGCAAACAAATAAACAAATAAAATACAATAATTATACACAAACAAAATTGAAACAAAGTGCTCCCCCCCCCACCGGGACCAATGGAGAACTAGACCTTTTCTTTTATTTCAAGGATTCACATTCCCCTTCCAAAATTGTAACGTTTCTTGCGATGGTGCTCTTCCCTTCCCCTTTATTAATGCATAATCAATAAAATCTCCCCAAATTTCTGCAAAAGTATGCCTTTTAAGCACTCCTTTTTTTACTTTAATATTGCATGTTAATTTTTCATTAATAGCCATATTCCATACCTCTGTATACCATTCACCTAATTGAAAATTATGTTTTATTTTCCAGTACTTGGCTATAATTAATCTAGCAGCTGTGACTAAATTAGAAATTAATTCTATAGTTGCCCAATTATATTCCACTTTATCAAATATTGATAGAAGTGCTATTTTAGGACATACTTCTACATTTTGTTTGGTTATTTCTCCAAATACCATTTGCCAAAATTTCATCACATTGTCGCATTCCCACCACATATGAAAATATGTGCCGGTTTTCTGGCATCCCCTCCAGCACAACATAGAGTAATTTTTATTTATTTGATTTAGTTTCACTGGAGTTAGGTTCCATCGCCAAACAATCTTATAAAAATTCTTTAATTCTTATAGACATGGATTTCACTGTTCATACATCCCATATTTTCTTCCATCTTTCAGTGTTTATCACTTCCTTCATATCATGTTCCCATAAAACTCTCAGAGGATCCTGTTGATCCTCTGCTTCAATTAATATTTTGTAAATTTTACTTACTATACCTTTCAATGCTTTATTTTCTGCTAGAATTTCCTTTAGTAATAACATTTCCTCAAATTTTGTAACTTCCCTATATTTACCATTTTTCCTCAACCAGTCTTTTGTCCAACTCTCACTAAACCACGACAATTTCTCCTGTCCTAATATGTTTTTTATTTGCTCTTTACTCCCCATCCTTTCTACCCAATCTTTTAATCTAATTACTTGCTGTCTTCTTAACACACTCTCCAGATTTTTCAAATTCCTAGGAAAGATTTCCAGTTCAGTCACTGGACATAATGGTGATATTAGTGGACTGAGCATATTCTTGTACTTATTACAAATTAATAACACATTTTTTTCAGGAAAGGATTACTAATTATTTTACCTCTATTTTTATTATATGGTTCGAAAATAATATTCTCAAAATTTAGATCTAGCTCAATTGACTCCATACCCCACCATATTACTTTATTAGGATGTGCAATGATATCTCCAACTTTATTTAAGAACAGTTGAGCTCTCACTTCTGTTCTCTACACCAGCTGACACCATCTCTGCATTCTCAGTTTCATGTTTACCAGCCTGAATATATAACATAGTCTATTTTTCATCTGGATATAAATATCTGACAAAAACCCTGAGCATTTTACAAGCTTGCAATGATTTCAGCTAGCTGCTGAAACCCTTTTCAGCTAGGAAAAGTAGTTCAGTCTATTTTGTTTATCGCATTTTGTGGAACCAATAGTGTTTTAAATACCCTGAGAAGGGGGGGGGGAAGTGGACACTGAAAGCAATAGATTTGTGTCACAATACTTACCTTTTTGTTTTCATTTTTATTGTACAGAGGGAAGGGGGCAGTAGAAAAGAGAAACAATCTTGTTGTACAGAGTTCTTGTGATAACTGATCACCTTTGCCGAATAGAGTTCAACTTTTTAAGTGGAAATCTCAAACTAAGGATGTATTTGGTGCTCCCTTTGTAGGGAAACAGGCAAGTTAGCAAAAGTATATAGATTATTAAGGTTGGTACCTGGCTAAAGAACTCTTACAGCATAATCATATTTGTATTTATGAAGAAGAGACATTGTATTAAATGAGATTAAATCCTGAATGAATTTGCATAGGATTGCAGTGGTAGCTGATAAATCATTTGAGTTTAAATCTTTTATATTTATATAAAAATATATAATAGCATGCTTTGTTCTTAAAAGCTGCCTTCATGCATCACAATGTTCTTTCTTTTCCTGTTCATTTTTTTAAAAAAAATGTATGTTTATATGCTGTCTTTCTCCTCATGGGGAACTCAAGGTAGCTTATAGTCAACTAGAATCATACAACAATCACTATTTGAAAGGTTACAGGGAATATGCTAAAACAATTAAATATGTTGCAATATTGAAAAACAATTTTAAAAACATTTTTAAACATAATTGTAGCATTCCTGGAGCATTGAACAGGAGGTTTAACCATGTTAACTTGTGTTGGTTGTTGTGGGTTTTCCTGGCTGTTTGGCCATGTTCTTAAGGTTTTTCTTAAGGAAGAAAAACCTTAAGAACACGGCCAAACAGCCCGGAAAACCCACAACAACCATCGGATCCCGGCTGTGAAAGCCTTCGAGAATACATTTAATTTGTGTTATTTGTACACTTCATCTGAGATAACTTTTTAGTTAATCAAAGTGCTTCAAATTGGGTTTAATTTAACCGATCAAGTACATGATTCAGCCCTAATACAAGGTTATTCCATGCTCTTACTTGCATGTCTGTATTATTTGACAATGCTATGAAATTCTGTAGCAAGGAGCAGTGATTCAGAAATGAAAGAACTGGTGGGAGTACCCATATGCTGTCTTCTGTGTTTTTCTGCCTCTCCCCCTGAGCTTCTTATGAATTAGAACTGTGTCTATAACTTTGCCAGAGCGCCTTCTCAATGTACACAGTACCATCACTTCTTTGATCTTTGCACTCAAGTCTCTTTAAATATTATATCCTCTTTGAATGCTAGCGAATCACAAATTGAGAAGAGTGTGTTTTATAACACCTTTAAAATTTCTTCACAACCTTGAATGAAGAGACAATGTACTTGAAACAGTTGTATCTCTAATGTATTTTAAAGGCTACATTAGTCCCCATGGTAACAAATAAAATACATCTCCTGTTTATGAGAATAGTGTGCAGATAATTGACAATGGACTTGAAGTGGTTTCTTTTACTAATGTATCTTGTGCGATACATTTATCCCTGCAATGAGATGGCTGAATACATCTGCTCCAGATACTGATGAATGCTGCTTTTCTTACAGACGTCTATGCGGTACATATTTAGATAAAGCAGTTAAATACAGATGTCTAAGCACAAGGGTTTTGTTCATTATTTGGACAATTGTGTTTTGCCTTCCTGTACACCAAGTTCTGTCTTTGTGCTGGGTGGGGTTTTGGAGGAAACAGCAATAGTGTTTCCGTGAAACTTGCACTGATCCTGTTCGTTAAAGCAGTGGTCCCCAGTCTTGGGCCTCCAGATGTTCTTGGACTACAACTCCCAGAAGCCTTCACCACCACCTCTTTTGGCCAGGATTTCTGGGAGTTGAAGTCCAAGAACATCTGGAGGCCCAAGGTTGGGGACCACTGCGTTAAAGGGCTAAAAGAAAACCAGGAACTGTATGATATGAGAATGTAGAATAAGAGGATCAAAGTCCTGGTCCCAAGCTTGTAATTAAACACACAAATGTAAAAGGAAGAGAGTAGCAAAGGGAAATATTAAATTAGAATGGCTCAGTTAGTTGGAAAGAGCATGTGGGAAATAGCTGTGTTGAGGCGCTTCCTGAAAAGTGGGAGAGATAGGTGTAGCGTTCTCCTTTAAATGTGGTCATGGCTCAGGTTTAGTTAGAGTGAGTTATGCATATTTATGTTGCTGAGAGGCGGAGCCAAGAGGCAGAGAATAAGAGGCAGAGCCTGAGGGGGAGGAGATCAGATCAGAGTTTTGGAAGGAGTTTGATTAGAGAGTTCAGAGATTTATGTGATTGTGATTAGACTGATGAAAATATAGTAGGAGATCTGAGAAGTGATTGACCAGTGACTGGAAGGGAGAAGGAATAGAACTGAATATTATAATACTGAAACAAATAAGCAAATAAACTAAAGATCTTTCTATTTCATTAAAGAGTGGACCTGATTCTTTCTAAAGGAGTTATGGGGATCTAGGGATCTCCTGGTGGCAGCAGTGGAAGAAAGGAAAGCAGTGGAAGAAAGGAAAGAGTTCAGTTTTGCCCTGGTGTGCTCTGAGGTCTGAATCTAGGTGGACAGACCAAGGCACGAGTGGGTCCAACGCCACATAGGTTCCAGAGGTGTGGGACTCCAAAAGGGTCAAAACGCGACATTGGTGGCAGCGGTGGGATACGAAATAATCCAGTGAAACCTATTGAAGTAATCCAGTGAAGCCTTTATAAAAGAGTTTCTTGAGTCAAGGGTACCTTTTAGACAGGATCTGTGGCAATGAGGTTTGGTTCCTGCTAGAGCTTTTGGGAAAAGCTTAGTAGCGGGGCCTCAGAACCCAGATCAGGGG
Organism: Intellagama lesueurii; assembly: GCA_037013535.1. NCBI lineage: Eukaryota > Metazoa > Chordata > Lepidosauria > Squamata > Agamidae > Intellagama > Intellagama lesueurii. Next base: position 74,878,694 of record JBAJHW010000006.1, read on the forward strand.
GGTCTAAGATAGGGAACGACTCTGTGAGGAAATTTCTGAGTTTTACCTCAGGATCTGAGGATCAGAGGGCTTGCTGTGAAATCCCAGGCTCTGAGATAGGAGAGCGCTGTGGATAAGGCAGAAGCCAGGTCATAGCAGATCTGAGGGAGAGAACCTAAGGAAAAGGCTTGAATTCTCTGAGAGGGAATTTCTGAGTTTACCTCAGGATCTGAGGATCAGAGGGCTTACTGTAAAATCCCAGGCTCTGAGATAGGAGAGCGCTGTGGATAAGGCAGAAGCCAGGTCATAGCAGATCTGAGGGAAAGTACTAAAAGAAAAGGCTTGAAAAATTTATATCAGTAACTGGAAGTAAAATAAGAAAACAGGTCCTTTTAAAAATTAGTGAACGCTGCTCTAATCACCCCAGAAAGAAAAGATGCCTCACAAACGCGCCACAAGGGGGAGTCCTGAGTCTGAAGAGTTACCTCAGGAATTGGAGGGAAATAAGGAATTAAGCCCTCAAGAATTTGAGAAATGGAAATTGGAACGGGAATTTAAATTTAAGGAACTACAGCTCAGAGCTGAGCAGGAGGCCAGACAATTTGAGCAGGAGGCCAGACAATTTGAGCAGGAGGAGAGAAGGAGGGAACAGGAAAGCAAAGAAAGAGCTGAGAAGGAGGCCAGACAATTTGAACAGGAAGAGAGAAAAAGGGAAATGGATTTTCAACTACAGATGAGACAGCTAGAGATTTCTGCTCTAAACAATAATCTTAATAATAACAACAGTGGGGGAGGTGGAATCCTGTCAAAGATAGATTTGAAGAAGTTTCCCCAGTACAAAAGAGGGGACTGTCCTGAATCCTTCCTCATTGCTTTTGAACGCACCTGCAATGACTTTGAAATCAGAAATGAAGATAGAATGATGGTTTTAAGAGCGCAGGTTAGCGGAGATCTGGCAGAAATATATGCCCAGATGAATCCCAAGAAGGCAAGAGATTTTGAGGCATATAAAAAGATGGTTTATTCAAGATTTTGTCTGAACTCTGAACACCTGAGGCGGAAATTTCGCTCTCTCTCTAAAAAGCAGGATGAATCGTACTCTCAGTTGGGAGCTAGATTGGCGCAGACTCTGGATAAGTGGATTGAAAGAGAGGAGATCACTTCTTTAGAACAGTTGAAGGATTTAATTGGGCTAGAACAGTTTTACTCCCTATTACCTGGAGAACTACGGTATTTAGTAAGGGACAAGAATCCTAAACATTTATGGGAAGCGGGAGAACAAACTGATTTGATTAATGCTTACAGGAACCCTAGATTTTCAGAGCTGAGAGTAAATAAACCAAACTCGGACAATAACTATAAAAAGCCTTTTAATAAAAATTACCTCAGCAGGAATCCTGAGAGAGAAGGTCAGGGCGGGACTTCCCCAAAGTTGCCAAGGGCTAGCCCGCCAAAAACATCAAACCCTGAGGCACGGTTCGCCAAAGTACCTCAGAATGACAAAAGGAATTTTAAATGTTTTAACTGTGGGCAACCAGGCCACTTACAATTCCAGTGTAGGCAACCATACCCCAACTTGGAGAGAAATGATTCACTAACCAAAAAGGTGTATTGTGTCAAGCAAGTGGAATCAGGGGAGGAAAATAGTAGACAGAGACCTGATCCCATAACCACCACCACTTCTACTGACCATGAGGAGGAAGATATTCCTATAGCCCAAGTAGTCCATTGTTTCTATATCAGCAATGACCAGACCCTTCTCAGAAACGCAGGTGAAGAGATAGTTGTGAAAGGAAAGAAGTACATTGCAATAAGAGATACAGGATCTCAAATCTCCATTGTCCATTCCGATTTAGTAGCCCAGGATGACATTATTCCTGGCAAAGAAATGTCTTTAAAGGGAATTGGGAAGGAAACCGTGGTTTTAAAAGTGGCTGAGATACCAGTAGAATACCAGAATTGGTCTGGAAAGTGGCAAGTAGCTGTGTCAGATGAAATACCAGCAGCTTTTCTCCTTGGTTGGGATTTAATAGAGCATGTCAAGAGTGCGTTAGTGCTTACCCGCTCAAAGGGGGGTCAAAACTCACCCTCTGCAGCTCAAACCGATACTGTAGCAGGTGGAGCGGTTACCGTGGCAACCCAGCTTGATGATAGGGCTGAGGCAGAACTCATGCTACTACAGAATCCCAAAACAAATAACAATTTTGCCCAGGAGCAGAAGGAGGACATTAGCTTGGGAGTTTGCTTTGAAGCTGCCAGGACTCCCACTGTACTGTCTCCTGAGTGCCCTGAGAGCTTTAGCTTAACCAAAGACCTGCTGTACAGGGAAACGTTAGCTACTCCATACCGAGGAAAAGGGGAACCCCGAAAGCAATTAGTGGTCCCTAGTAAATACAGGGAGAAAATCATTAATCAAGCTCACAGCAGTTTATTTGGAGCTCACATGGGGATCACCAGAACCAAAAGACGGGTTGGCCAGAACTTCTTTTGGCCAGGTATGGGCAAACAGATTACTAGTTTCTGTAAAACGTGTGATGTCTGTCAGAGACGAGGGACTGGGCAGGACAGGACCAAAGCCAGAAAGAACTTAAGGGCTGCCCAGACTAAGCAGAAGACCTGGTATGACAAGAAAGCCCGTGAAAGAACTTTTGGGCCTGAAGATGAAGTTCTTTTGCTTAGGCCAGTCAAAAGTCGCAAGCTACAATTAGCTTGGGAGGATCCCTATAAAGTAGTGACAAAATTGAACAATGTCAATTATGTGATACAGAAGGAGGAAGGCCCTGATGCCTTAAAGAGGGATGCATCTAAAGATGTTCGGGAGGAGAAGAGGGAACTGCCTACCCTTTCCCTAGCTAAGCAAGTGAAGCCCCGAGCCAGACTTAAAGATGACGTCACTATAAAACGACCAGCAGATGACATCCTGTGGACAACCGAGTGGCCGATGACCGCCAGTCGATGGAAAAGGGTGCGGAGGAAGGAGCCAGTGGTCAACAGAGGGACTCCTGAGTACCAGCAGAGGTGTGTCCAGCTGAAGGAGATGACCACAACCGGACCAGTCCATGGTGCGCCAGACTACAACGGGAAAGTGAGAGACTTGGACTTTGCAAATTGTGCCTTTGCAACAGAGACTCAGTTCTTGCCTCGAAAGCCCACAACGTTGTCGCAGATGTGCTTTCCAGGAGGCTAGATGAATGATACCAGGACTTTTATTATAAACTGAAATGGAATATAATTCACAGTTAATTATTTATGTAAAAGTTCAGGATCGTGATTTCTGTATGGTTGTAAATTCTGTAAATGATAAGGTAAGGTATATTATTGATTAGTAGATGATAAGGTAAAGTATTGTATTGATTATTAAATAATAAGGTAAGGATTTGGTTGATATTTAGTAAAAATGTGAAAGGTAAAATGTTATGAGAAACTTAAAAAAGTTTAAGCAATTGCACCTGTTTGTTCAGGAGGAAAAACGTGTTTCCCCTCCCAAACAAACCTAAGTAAGGGGGGAGGTCTGTAGCGTTCTCCTTTAAATGTGGTCATGGCTCAGGTTTAGTTAGAGTGAGTCATGCATATTTATGTTGCTGAGAGGCGGAGCCAAGAGGCAGAGAATAAGAGGCAGAGCCTGAGGGGGAGGAGATCAGATCAGAGTTTTGGAAGGAGTTTGATTAGAGAGTTCAGAGATTTATGTGATTGTGATTAGACTGATGAAAATATAGTAGGAGATCTGAGAAGTGATTGACCAGTGACTGGAAGGGAGAAGGAATAGAACTGAATATTATAATACTGAAACAAATAAGCAAATAAACTAAAGATCTTTCTATTTCATTAAAGAGTGGACCTGATTCTTTCTAAAGGAGTTATGGGGATCTAGGGATCTCCTGGTGGCAGCAGTGGAAGAAAGGAAAGAGTTCAGTTTTGCCCTGGTGTGCTCTGAGGTCTGAGTCTAGGTGGACAGACCAAGGCACGAGTGGGTCCAATGCCACATAGGTTCCAGAGGTGTGGGACTCCAAAAGGGTCAAAACGCGACAATAGGATTGAACACAACTCTGAGAAAAATCAATTGAAAAGGTAATATGTTGCTAAATATGAAATGCTAAAGTAGGGAGTCAAGAGATAAAAGGAACAACAGGGAAGTTTGGCCTTGGAGTTCAAAACGAAGCAGGGCAAAGGCTATTAGAGTTTTGTCAAGAGAACAAGCTGGTCATCACAAACACTCTTTTCCAACAACACAAGAGGCAACTCTATACATGGACATCACCAGATGGGCAATACCGAAATCAGATTGATTATGTTCTCTGCAGCCAAAGATGGTGAAGCTGTATACAGTCAGCAAAAACAAGACCTGGAGCTGATTGTGGCTCTGATTATCAGCTTCTTATAGCAAAACTCAAGCTTAAACTGAAGAAAGTAGGAAAAACCACTGGGCTAGTCAGGTATAATCTACACCAAATCCCTTATGAATACACAGTGGAAGTGAAGAACAGATTTAAGGAAATCGATCGAACTAGATTTGGTGGACAGAGTGCCTGAAGAACTATGGATGGAGGCTCGTAACATTGTACAGGAGGCAGCAACAAAAACCATCCCAAAGAAAAGGAAATGCAAGAAAGCAAAGCGGCTGTCCAACGAGGCCTTACAAATAGCAGAGAAGAGAAGTGAAACAAAATGCAAGGGAGATAGGGAAAGTTACAGAAAATTGAATGCAGGCTTCCAAAGAATAGCAAGGAGAGACAAGAGGGCCTTATTAAATGAACAGTGCAAAGATATAGAGGAAAATAATAGAAAGGGGAAAACCAGAGATCTGTTCAAGAAAATTGGAAATATTAAAGGAACCTTTTGTGCAAAGATGGACATGATAAAGGACAAAAATGGTAGGGACCTAACAGAAGCAGAAGACATCAAGAAGAGGTGGCAAGAATACACAGAGGAATTATACCAGAAAGATCTGGATGTCCCGGACAACCCAGATAGTGTGGTTGCTGACCTTGAGCCAGACATCCTGGAGAGTGAAGTCAAGTGGGCCTTAGAAAGCACAGCTAACAACAAGGCCAGTGGAGGTGATGGCATTCCAGTTGAATTTAAAATCTTAAAAGATGACGCTGTTAAGGTGCTACACTCAATATGCCAGCAAGTTTGGAAAACTCAGCAGTGGCCAGAAGATTGGAAAAATCAGTCTACATCCCAATCCCAAAGAAGGGCAGTGCCAAAGAATACTCCAACTACCGTACAATTGCACTCATTTCACACGCTAGCAAGGTTATGCTCAAAATCCTACAAGGCAGGCTTCAGCAGTATGTGGACCGAGAACTCCCAGAAGTACAAGCTGGATTTTGAAGGGGCAGAGGAACTAGAGACCAAATTGCTAACATGCGCTGGATTATGGAGAAAGCCAGAGAGTTCCAGAAAAACATCTACTTCTGCTTCATTGACTACGCAAAAGCCTTTGACTGTGTGGACCACAGCAAACTATGGCAAGTCCTTAAAGAAATGGGAGTGCCTGAGCACCTTATCTATCTCCTGAGAAATCTATATGTGGGACAGGAAGCAACAGTTAGAACTGGATATGGAACAACTGATTGGTTCAAAATTGGGAAAGGAGTACGACAAGGCTGTATATTGTCTCCCTGCTTATTTAACTTATATGCAGAATACATCATGCGAAAGGCTGGACTGGAGGAATCCCAAGACGGAATTAAGATTGCCGGAAGAAATATCAACAACCTCCGATATGCAGATGATACCACTCTGATGGCAGAAAGTGAGGAGGAATTAAAGAACCTCTTAATGAGGGTGAAAGAGGAGAGCGCCAAAAATGGTCTGAAGCTCAACATCAAAAAAACTAAGATCATGGCCACTGGTCCCATCACCTCCTGGCAAATAGAAGGGGAAGATATGGAGGCAGTGACAGATTTTACTTTCTTGGGCTCCATGATCACTGCAGAAGGTGACAGCAGCCACAATATTAAAAGACGCCTGCTTCTTGGGAGGAAAGCGATGACAAACCTAGACAGCATCTTAAAAAGCAGAGACATCACCTTGCTGACAAAGGTCCGCATAGTCAAAGCTATGGTTTTTCCAGTAGCCATGTATGGAAGTGAGAGCTGGACCATAAAGAAGGCTGACCGCCGAAGAATTGATTCTTTTGAATTGTGGTGCTGGACGAGACTCTTGAGAGTCCCCTGGACTGCAAGGAGAAGGCAAGAGGACGACAGAGGACGAGATGGTTGGACAGTGTCATTGAAGCTACCAACATGAATTTGACCCAACTCCGGGAGGCAGTGGAAGACAGGAGGGCCTGCCGTGCTCTGGTCCATGGGGTCACGAAGAGTCGGACACGACTTAACGACTAAACAAGAACAACAACAATATGTTGCTGGGGGGAAGATGACAGGTGAAACATGAGGCAACAGAAATAATTTTATGCCTTTTGATACCTTTTTAATGCTGCTGCTTATGACATGTTGCTTTTATTGTTTTCATTTTGGATGTGGCTTGTTTTGATTGGTTCACTTTTAGATCTGTTTCAGACTGATACACAGGGGTCAAGAATGAATATGGGAGATACATTTGAACACCCCTGTTTTACCATAGTTGACATAATGGCTTCTTGAAGGTTTAGGAGATAATGCCACATGGTCCTATGCAGGTTTACTCAGGACCACATGGTCCTATCAGTCTTACTGAGTTCCACAGGACTTATTCTGGAATAAGTAAATTGTAAGGTCACTGCCTTAGTATTTTGTTTTTGAGCTAGAGGTAATTTTTGTTGCAGTGCTCCTCTGGTGTTGTATGGACACCACCCTTGTAATATGTTGCTTCAGAATCCTAAACACGTAGTTGTCAAATATTTATAGGGCCAAAGAAAATTCCTGCAAAACTGTTGTAATCTCAGAAGAGACAAATATAGCGTGTAATTGATATGCCTGAAGAAATGACTCCTTGTTAGACTTGCATTGTACTGCAGAATGTTGGTCGGTAAATATTCTTTTCCAGGTTTGTGTATTTTTTCTAATGATGTAAGAAATTCTGATGTATTAACGGAAGGGTAAAGTACAATGATTGATACTGGTGGAAAAGAAGGCATACTGAATTGATAACTTTGTACTGCAGATATATCAAGATTACATTGCAGGTGTGTTACAATGGGAACAAAATACAAAAGCCAAATAAAGTGCAGATCTTCTGTCTTTGGTATATATGGACAGTGATATTTAATGCAGGCTAACATTAGTCAATGTCATGAAGGCTTCATAAGTGCCGGCTTTTGCCTGGCATCCTGGATATCTTTGCAGAGACCTGAAGTTGATAAAGAAGTGTTTAGCTCCTGCTGCCAATCACTATAAAAGTTCATGAAATTTTAGATATTGAATATTATCTGTAGTAACACATTTATATACATAAGCTGTTCTTCTAATAAACCATCAGTTGCTAGAAAAACTATGTTTTTAACACCAACAATTCATAACAAAAGAATTAGTAAACACACTTGACATCACTTGATAGGTGAATTTAATAGCTTAGTTGTAAGTAGTGAATGTCTCCATTTTAAGTAATTGTTGCTACTGTCTTAAAACATATGTTAAACAATCCAGATATGTCAGTTTGAAGCCTTGTTGGGTTAGTCAGTGCCGAGAGTGTTCTGAGTACTGTACTGTACTGCAAAAAACAAAAAAGTAATCTTTGCCATCCCTGTGTGTTTGGAGGCTGGTTTTGACCATTAAAGCCCAAACCATGTAGATATAGGTTGTTTGAAGGACTGTCTTAGGAATTTCCTGTGTTTTATGTTCCTTGGGAGAGGCCCCCAATTGACAGGCACACAAGAACAAGCTATGGAATTCTCCTTTGAGTAAACAGCTAGACAGCTGGTCCAACCAGTTACTGTTTCTAAGAGGATTTTAAACATACTGTATTTTTGTTTTCCTCAATTGAAAAGTTTTTACTGTTTCTTATAACATGCTGCTTTTGTTGTTTACATTTTGGATTTAGCTTGTTTGGTTTACTTTTAAATCTGTTTCAAAATGATTTATGGCCTTTTTGTTGATGATTTTGTTACTGTGGAGAAATGCAACCAATGGAGCACTTACGTGTAGGCATTTTATACCCCATCACATGTACAAAAGAAGATTATCAAATGGCTGAGAGAATGCTATTGAAATAGCCCGCTTCTGGTCAAAAATAGTCTAATTATCTTAACATTTTAATTTGTTTTAGTTTTACCTATATTTCATATAAGTCCATAATTTTAAATTGTGCAACACTCTGATATGAATAAAGAAAGATTAATAGTATGTCTTCTAAGCATAATATTTTTATAAGCTATCTTGGGATAATGGCAGTCTTTTAAAAGGTGGCTAAGGGTCATATCACACCTTAAGGCAAATGCTTATTTTTCTCCTCTTACAGTATTATCCCTCCAGGCATGCAAATCTTCCATTGGCACATGCCCAAGGTAATAAACATGCAAGCAAAGTTTTTCTGTTTCCCAGCTGGCCAGTTCCAAACCAAAGGAAGGCTAATGTGGATTGAAGCAACGTCTGTTAGGATAAACAGTCTTTTCCTCTAATTATGCACTGTTTCTAGATATTGAATCAGTCTATCATAATGAGACACTAAGAAATACATTTAACAATGACACCATGCAGCTTTCTGATCATCTCATTTTTAGGATGAGCTTTGACTTAAGAGGCAAACCTTACAGCAGCTTGACAGTGCCAACAGTGACAATGACATAAAAAATCCTTACTTCTTGGGGCAGGATATAGGCTGCTGCCAGTTTAAGAAAAAGAAGAAAAGTCTTTTCCCCTCTCTTGGAATGTGTGTTTGTGCAGAACAAATGGAGCCCCTTCGCAGGCCTGAGGAAGACAAAAAGCCTGACATGCTTTTTTGCTTAAAGGCAAATTGTTTTTGATGGACATAGTTTGGCTGATTCAATGAAAGAACAAAAATTCTGAATTTGGAAAGGTGCTTCATTATTTTGAGCCCAGAAGGTATAATTAAATCCACTCTGGAAAGTGACAAAAGATGACAAGTCTTATTTTTGTTACAGGTGATAAATCCAATGGGATGGGATGCGTTTGGATTGCCTGCTGAGAATGCAGCAATTGAGCATAAATTGCATCCGGCAAACTGGACGAAAAGGTGTTTGTTTCTCTAGTTACTTGACAAATATGATTGTGTCAAAGCAGAAGGTTGTGGTACATTGACTACTGTATTTGCTACTTTCCAAAAGTATTTATGTCCTGCTCTAAAGAAGAAGACATGTGTTGAGTAATGCATCTACCATTAGAGTTCATCCTTAACTATATATGGTTGCAAATGTTGCTGTTCTGCATGCTTTTGTAGACTTAGCATGAGCTGCTGTGTAGTTTCTCCTGGAGGAGGGGGTGTAGCCATGTATTAATAGGCATTTTTACCCACCAGAAGGGCTGGTCAATCTGTTAGGATGAGTGTGGCAACTACCATAGGCACTCCAGTACTAGGAGCAATTCATTCTACTGCCCCTCTACCTCAACTGTCACTTCTCTCTCCCCCTTTCTTCCCCCACCCCTGCTTTGCCTCCTTCCCACTATGCCTCAGTTTGCAGTACCAGCAGTGGGGTACCTGTCTGCCATCTATCCAGGGTCACCCTGGCTTTTCAATTCCATTATTCAACCTATTTGCCAATTAGCCATTTCATTTGCTAAATGATAATTTGGCCCTCACATTCAACTGCTAGCATCAGAGCCAGTTGCATTCTGGTGAAAATGCTGTGAGCAACATGACCCTCCCTACTTGCCCATTTACTCATCTTATTACAGTATTTGCTGGCACTGCATTACACAGAGCTAGCTGTAAATGCCTCATTTGGGGCTTGATTTTTTTTATTTCAAGCGGTGCTAGTTGATTTGTGTAGCTGAGGCTGCTTTACACATTGGACAGGCTGGGGGGGTGGGCGGGTTTGGTTGTTGTTGTTGATGGGAGTAGCTAGTTGAGGCTCCTCTGGGTGGCCACCCCAAGGGAGGCCCATATGTCTTCTACAAGAGGGTAGGGTTTTCACGGTGGCTCCAGCTTTCTGGCGCCAACTCCATCTAGCCCCCTCCCTGCTGACATTTAGGAAGCAATTAAAGATGTTGCTTTTCAGGAAGGCTTTTTCCTCCATCTGCTCTGGGTTTATATGATCAGTCTGTGTCATCTGTTTTTTTAGGGTTATTGTTGCTACTTTTAATGTTTCTATTTTTTGTTTTTGTTTTCTATTACATGTGTTGTAATCTGCCCAGAGTAGTGCCTCAACACTAATGCGAGTGAGATACTAAATAAATAAATAAATAGTTGCTGCTGCTGTGAGGTGAGGTAACAAAAGATGCAGTGGGGAGAGGAGGAAGGTGAGGTACAATCCTCATATGGTGGAGAGGAAAGACCTTTTATGTGTGTGAGAGGGAGAGAGTGAATTTGTAGCTCACTCTTTTCTTGCACTGTGCTAGAATTATTATTTTTTTCTTCCATGTCATGTCATTTATATGCTACTTAACTGACATGCTGGGGGTTAATTTGTTATGCCCACATGGCTTGGAAAGCAGCAGCCTTACAAAATACATTGAAAAGGAATCATCATCATCATCTTAGAACTGCAGAGCTGGAAGGGACCCTATGAATCATTCAGTCCCACCCTTGTCAGGGAGGCACAGTGGGGAGTCAAATTCCCAAACTCTGGCTCCACCGTCAGATACCTAAACCAAAGACAGAGCTGCGAGGTAGATAGGACAAATCTGCTCCACCTATCTGTAGTTCAAAGCCAGAGAGGGTTAAGCAGGTTGAACATTAGGCACTGCCTCTTTTCTGGGGTTGAGCTTTTCCTAAAATAATGCTTTTCTTTAAAGATAGATTTTATTTTATTTTTTCTTACAGTAACATTCAGCACATGCGCAATCAGCTTGAGGCATTAAGCCTGTCTTTTAGCTGGGATCGGGTAAGTTTAAAAATGTTTAACAATGATATATTTTAAATGTAGTTGGGAAACTTATCTATGCTTGTTATCCCCCACCTGGTGCCCACCAGATGTGTCAAACTACAATTCCCATTGCTCTTATCGACACAGATTATGGTGATGTCTGTTGGGGTCAATGAGAGTTGTAGTGCAACACATCTTGAAGATACCTGTTTGGAAAAGGTTGGCTTACTTAATATTTAAGTTTTAAATCTTCTGTATTTTTAAAGTACATTACATTTCTCACTTGTAATTTTTAATAACACTGTTTTCACAGATTAACTTACTTTTGATATTGTTTTATATTTGTAGCATTTCTATATCATCTTTTTTCAGGTTAGCTCAGAGTATAAGACACGGCTGTTTCCGTGATCTGTGAGGTCTGTCAGACTAAGCAAAGCCCAAGAACACTGAGTGAGTTTCATCACTCGGTGAGGCCTTTGAAGCTACGTATATCTCTAATATCTTAGTCCAGTGATTCCCAAACGTTTTCAACTCAAGGCTCCCTTGACTTACTGGCCACTGGCCATGGCTCCCCAATGATACTTGGGGTGGGAGGGTGGGAATTATTAAATTATTCATTAAATTATTTTCAGGGAGAAAAAAATGAACTTCTACTACCTCCCTCACCCAAAGTATTGTATTGAGGAGCAACGGCCAGTGAGCCCTGAGTTGAAAAAGTGACCAGAGCACCAGGGAACCAGCGAGAGAAGTAGTACATGACCACGGCAGCCACCAGTGTCTTGCCTGGCCCGGTCAGCAGGCACAGCAGTATGTTGCCCAGCAGGGCCGCTTGGGCCTGGTACAGATGCTCCTCCAGCAAAGACCCCTCGTGCTGCCGCTCTGCAGGAATGCCCACATTGCCTCCTCTGCTCCCCCCTGGTGAAGCTGCAAGGGAACAGAGAGGGGCCGGGACTGAAGGGGAAGCCTCCGCCTCAGGCTCTGCCAGCAGCGCCTCCTCATCCCTGTCATCTCTCTTTGCTGGCTCCGTCACTGGCCCCAGCCACATCCCCCAAGCCTGGAAGAGCATGGCCTGCTGGCGGTGGTTACTGCCACCTCCCCCTCTGCCTGTCATTCTGCCACCACCTTCAATGCTCAGGCAGCCAGAGAGGCTGCTCCTCAGTCATGTGGAGGCGGTTCTCCGCCTGCTCAGCCATGGCCACAGGGTGGAGAGGGCACCAACCCTGCCCGCCCAGACACTGCAGCGGGGAGTGGGCTGTGGTGGAGCCACCTGGCAAAGCAGGGAGGGAGAGAGAGAAGGAAGGGAAAGAGGAAGTTGCAGCCGAGGGATTGGAGTGGCCTCGCTCACCCTTCTGTGCGCTGGCTAGCCCTGCTGCCATGATGTGGCTAAGAGAATGCCCCAGCGTCCCACCTCAGTTTGGGGGTGCACCAAGGTGCCTGGGTGCACACTTTGGGAAGCAGTGTCCTAGTTCACGACTCTCACTACTACACCACAATGGCAGGATATGCCTGATTATTGACAGGCCTTTGCTCCACGGAGCTTGCAACCCAAAGTGGCAGTGACTTTCAGGCATTAAAATCTTCCCAAAGGCTTCTCCTGTTCAAAAGCCTTTGAATTGGAATGGGAGGGGGGTAGGAAACCTCTAATTGATGTCCATGGCTGAGGACATCATCATCCTTTTGTGCACAGAGGTGCACGAACAGGATTCTAGCCAGTGTTTCTTAATCTTAAGGCTTTATAGAACATAAGGGGAGCAGAGACAAGCCTACTGACAGGCTCACACTCTAGATTAACAGGCATTTGAAGGGGAAAGAATTGAGAGTAAGGCCATAACCAGAGAAGACACTTGGTAGCTGGTCATTTGTTTTTATCTCTCACTGGTGAGAAAAGAAATTGGTCTTGCTTGCTTTGCCTTGAATTAGAAAACTGGCTTTTACCTTTTGTGTATGGCCACAGTAAATGTTGATGTTCAGGAGACTCTTACAGACTTTCACATCAGCCAGAGAGCCCTGTGTATGAGATTTGTCTGTCTTCCTGTCTAATCAGTCTGACTTTGCTATACAGACAGTGCTTGAGTAACAAAGCTCATACTCTTAAAACAGCACTAGATTCTCTATCTTACAAAATGAATCAAATGAGGTATATTTCTCTCTATGTGCTAGACTGTGGAACCTTAAAGGGCTTTCTCATTTGTTTTAATGACAGGAAAGCATCAAGTTTGCCTGTTCATTAGAGTGTATGTGGAACAGGGTATCAGGTGATAGTCTCTTGGGTAAGCAACTGACACAATGCTGATTTTATATTGAAACTGTCCTTCCATTTGCAGGAAATAACTACTTGTTCACCAGAATACTATAAGTGGACACAGTATATTTTTCTTAAACTTCATGAAGCTGGATTAGTGTACCAAAATGAAGTAAGTTGAGTAGCGTCCTACTAAACTATGAAGTGCCTTTAGAATCCTTGTGTAATAATTTTGTTAGTGACAACTTTCACAGTGTAACTTTCACAGTTATGTATACTTGTAGACAGCCATGTTTTGTGTGTGTGTGTGTGTGTGTGTGCGAGAGAGAAACTGAGAAATATTTTGCCTCATGTTATTTAATAGAAGGTGATGAATGTAAAACATTTCTATCTTAGCTCTCCCTCATTAGTATTTCCAAAAGAAGTAACTAAGAACAATAAATTGGCAGATAAAAGTGGTAGAATAATCAAATGAGAAAGTCACAGTTGCAGTATAAAAGTGTAAGTGACTGTTAGCAGCCTGGCTGCTTCATTTCAGATTAATCAAGATATTGAAAGAGGCAGTCCAGCATATAACATATTGCAATGGTCAAATTCTGTAGCTGATGACAAATCACCTTATTGTGCCCAGTTTAATATTATAGGCCAGTGAGGGCGAACCTTTTTGAGCCCGAGTGCCCAAACTGGAAGAAAGAAAGGGGGAAAAAAACCAGCAGGCAGCGGGCCGCGGCGGAACTGGAAGTGGTGGTGGCGGAACCAGAAGTGGCGGCCGAAGGGGGAATCCTGGGCACGGAGGTGCTTCGAGACCCCACTCTGGATCTGCCGCCAGCGCCAGCTGCTTCGGATCCTGGCCTGCCGCTTGACAAAGTGCCAGCACCACGGCTGCAGCCGCCTCCACAGGTTTGGCTGTCGGGGGGGGGGCGGGGAGTAGCGATCTCACAACTTATGGCTTGCATGCCCGCAGAAAGGGCTCTGCGTGCCAGCTGTGGCACGCGTGCCATAGGTTCGTCATTGCTGGTATAGGCTAATACAGCGGTGGTATTTGTAAGTAGTGTGAATTTAGTTTCTGAAAGACATTTAGATATGCCAAAAGATTTAGTTTGCTTCATAGATTTATAGGGCAATCCTATGTATCTTTACTCAAACATACAGGTAAACGAGACTTACTCCCACATTAGCAAATACAGGAGTGCCTTAATGCCCAAAAGGAAATGCTGTTTTCTAGATCCGAGTTTCTTCCATTACTGAAGTTGGCATCAGTTTTTGATGATCAAGGTGTTTTGGATGCATACAAGCAAGAATAGAGCATTACTTGCATATGTGGGTTTTGAGATTTTTTTCACAAAATTGTCTTCATATTTTAGGACGCTAAGGGTTGGTGGATTACTGCAGTTTCACCTATCAAACCCTTAAAGAACCGGTGAAGAAAAGGCAGGATTTGATGTGCAAATACATTTTTTCCAGATAGTCTGAGGACCTCATTTAGTGAGACCCAAAAAGGCCCTTCTGAATTACAGCTGCTTTCTCTATTCACGCAGCACATTCTTTTCTCTAAAGAGAGATAGTGTGAAAGAATAAGGAGCAGGGTGCAAAGAATGAGATGGTGAAAAAATAGGGACTTCATTTGCTTGAAGGATCAGCATGCCTGTTGTTTTCATAGTTAGACGTCAGCTGTCTAACATTTGTGAAGAGGAAGATAGCAGAGAAAAGAGACAATGCTTCTGGGAACATGCAGAGTATCATCACTGAGGCTCTATGTGCAGCCAAATTATTTATTTATTGCTCTTTAAAATTAATTGAAGTTCTTTAGGCAGCATATGGATAAGCTAAAACATAAATATAATATAGCAGCGGCGATAAAAACAGCATAAGATCAAACCAAGATAAATCCAGAAGCAGGAATTAAATGCTGCACAGATCTAATGCTGATGCCAGATGATTCTTGCAAGCGTATCAAAGGTTGCTATGATGGCAGAGTCTAGAAAGGTTACTTTTATAGACTATAATTACCAGGCTGCATGACCATGATGGCTAGGTGTATTCTAGGGTTTATGACCCAAACAAACAAACATCCCATTAAATAACTGCTGAAATCCTTTCGAGCAGGATCCACCTGCACAACATGAATGACAGCAGCAGGAGGAGATTGCTACTGATTAAAGGCTTCTTTCTGCAATTTCAGCATGAACACAACTGTCACGTTATATGTGAGCTGTGTGCATTCCAAGATCACAAAAGGAATTGTTTAAATATCAGCAGTCTGCTACTGCTGATGATACCTTTCCCATTGCACAGACAGACCTGTGCAACAGAATTTTAGCTGTAATTTATTAAGATCACATGCCTTGTTTTCCATCTGAAGGAACATTTTTTGTGTACTATCAAGACAGTTCACAAAAAGGACTATCATGTTGAAGAGAGAATGTCAGCAAACCATTTTCCATATGTCTGAACAGAGCCTTCTTTCACACAGGCAAGAATTTGGGTCCAATTTAAGTGATGGACTGCACTCAGTATTTTAATAATATGTCTGACTTCTAATTTCCCTTGAATAGAGAAAGATAAGAAAAATGTGGTGACCATAGAGGCTTGATCCTCCTGTGATAAATTCCTAAATTCCTGTATTCATGTTGAGTTGGTTTAATTTGTGTAATTATATTGTCTTTCAGCAGTCAGGTAATATCCAAAAGGCTTTGTGTTGTGACTCTAGCAGTCGGCTTTCTTCCTTGCAGTGATAATGTGTAGAAATTGGCTGGCCTGAACAGTGTGCAGATATGCTTCTCATCTCTTCTGCTGATGTAGCTGATAACAGACAGATCACTCAAGCTATTTCCATCTTCTCCTCTTAAGAAAACTGTAATGCTGCTACAAATTTATGACTAGCTGTATATCACTATCCAGAAGAAAGGAAAAGGAGCATGCTGCCTCTTACTATTGACATGTATATTTAGCATTCAAGCCAAATGGTACAACTTCTTTTCATCCAGAAGCACTGAATGGTACAGGTTTTTTTTACGTATAAATCCATTTCATCCAGAAGCACCAGCAGAAAACTTGAACTGGGTAATGCTTTGTAAAGGAATTATAAAACTGGGATCTGAAGAAACATGCCATTCCAGGAATCCAAGGGGAATCTGATGTTTGTTTTTCTCTAATGGCAGGCTTCATATACCATATGGCAAACCATTTTTTAAATTGAGTAGCCATTCAAAAGTAACTTGAGGTTCTGCATGGGAATCGGTTGTTTGAAAAGAAAAGTCAAAAATTTCACTCGGTATATGTGATCTGTTTAGGAACCCACCAAAAGAATCTCCGTTCAGTTATGGCCAATGACATCCATAACTTACTTGGATCCATTAGAAGCCCTTGGAACATTAGTACTGTATTATTGTCACTTTATGTTACCTAGGATAGCTCAAAGCTTTTTTATGAGAGCTCTTTAAAAAAAAAATAATTCTGACATATGGTCTTCAATAGGGTTTGAAGAAGAGACAACTGGTTGTGACTCCAATTGGCATTTGCTTGTTCAAATTGGCATGTGCTTTGGGAGTCACAAACAGGATATTTATACCTAATAGCCATCTGAGAAACTGGCTGCACATTTATGTCACATGCTTGCTAATACCAGCATTCCCTCTCTGTTGATTCTTGGCACCATTTAGGCAGTAGTTAATTGGGACCCTGTGGACCAGACTGTCCTCGCTAATGAACAAGTGGATGAAAATGGCTATTCATGGCGTTCAGGAGCAAAAGTGGAAAAGAAATATCTCAAGCAGTGGTTCATTCAGTCATCTGCCTATGCAAAGGTACGATTATAAGTGATATTAACAAGGGGCTGGCATCCTTAAATGGTCTTTCCAAATAAGTATCAAGGTAATATCTCTACAGAGTTTTTTTTCCCTTTTAGCTTTGTTAAAAGCAGGATGGTGCCATTGCAATTATACCAGTACAAAACTGGGCAGTGTTGCATCATTATAGTGTTGCTAACACACAGTTTAGCTTCCAGCTATTTTCACCCTTAAAAGAGTAATCTGGTATTCTAAATGTATTAAACTAGCAGATCATGCTAACATAACTTTAAGGTTAGTTAGACTTCTACCTTTCCAATAGCATAGTTCCCCACGTGGCCCCTATTTGTTTCACCAAACTAAGAGCTCACACTACGTGCCCCTCAGCTGCCACCAGTTGATTACATCAACATTACCTATTATTAATAATCGAGGTCCAGGACGTATGTCATTTTAAAAGAACCAAATAAAAATTGTTTATTGATACAGGTGTTGACAGAACAAGCAGTGTTGTTAACTCTTAAACAAACATTCTCCTTTATCCCTCTCAAACACCACTTTCCCGCCCAAACTCCCACAACTCTTCAACTAATCTCGAACTCCCTATCTCTCTATCTGACTCCGACTCCTCCTGTTGAGTCTCTTATATCTCGTGACTCTGCCCCTCCAGCACTCCCATTGGTTTGTGCAGATAGCATATGAATATTCGTGACCTGGGCGGATGCCACACATATTTACAAGCTGAGTATGTACAGTCATGTGAAAAAGAAAGTACATCCTCTTTGAATTCTATGGTTTTATATATCAAGACATAATAAAAATTATCTGGTCCTTAGCGGGTCTGAAAATTAGGTAAATAGAACCTCAGATGAACAACAACACAAGACATGATTTACTTAACAAAAATAAACCCAAAATGGAGAAGCCACGTGTGAAAAACTAAGTACACCTTATGATTCAACAGCTTGCAGAACCACGTTTAGCAGCAAAAACTGAAGTAATCATTTTCTGTATGACTATCGGTCACCCACATCGCTATGGAGGAATTTTGCCCCACTCTTTACAGTGTTGCTTCAGTTCATTAAGGTTTGCGATCATTTGTTTATGCACAGCTCTCTTAAGGTCTTGCCACAGCATTTCAAACAGGTTGAGGCCTGAACTTTGATTAGGCCACTGCAACACCTTAATTATTTTCTTTTTCAGCCATTTTGTTGTAGATTTGTTGGTGTGCTTGGGATCATTGTCCTATTGCATGACCCAATTTCAGCCATGTTTTAGGTGTCAGATGGATGGCTCACATTTGACTCTATGTCAAGGATAATTTTCACGCTGAGGCAGAACCAGGCCTGTGATAATCAGCAGCCATGTTGGACAAGTGGGCAAAGTGCTGAGTCACACAAAATGTTTATTGCAATATGAAGTAGTGTCTGGGTGATGTAATGTCCTTACTGATTGGCTATATGTAAATATGCATGCGTATAAATGTGTGGACTTGTGGAGAAAATGTTGGATCTCTTCTGATGAATGTTATGCTGTCATGCTGCTGGTTTGGACTGCTAGAACCTCTGTATATACGTGGTATTGGGAAGAAGCTGCCTGTGTGTGTGTTATTCCACTGGACTGCCTGGACCGGCACAAAACTCTGCTAAATGCTGCAAATTTGCACCAACACTCTAGAATACTTTGGTATACAGAGGAGTTCATGGTTGACTCAATAACTGAAAGGTGCCCAGGTCCTGTGGCTACAAAACAAGCCCAAAGCATCACACCACCACCACCGTGCTTGACAGTTGGTAAAATGTGTTTGTGCTGATATGCTTGTATTTGGTTTTCGCCAAATGTGGTGCTGTGTGTTATGGCCAAACATGTCCACTTTGGTCTCGTCTGTCCAAAGGACATTGTTCCAGAAATGTGGTTTGTCCAGATGCAACTCTGCAAACCTAAGCTATGGTGCCATGTTCTTTTTAGAAAGAAGAGGCTTTCTCCTGGCAACCCTTCCAAACAAACCATACTTGTTCAACCTTTTTCTGATTGTACTGTCATGAACTTCTCAATTTTGGCTTTATTTTTGTTAAATAAATCATGACACAGTGTAATATGTCATGTGTTGTTCACCTGTGGTTGTTATTTACCTAATTTCAGACTTGCTAAGGACCAGAGGATTTTTATTATGTCATGATACTTAAAACCATAGAATTCAAAGAGAGTGTACTTTGTATTCTCGAAGGCTTTTGTAGGTTTTTCGGGCTGTTTGGGCATGTTCTGGAGGTTTTTCTTCCTAACATTTCGCCAGTCTCTCTGGCTGGCATCTTCAGAGGACAGGAGCTAGAACACGGCCAAACAGCCCGAAAAACCTACAATAACTAGAGTGTACTTTCTTTTTCACATTACTATATATTGTGGTAAATGAATGTTTCCCAGAACCATTTTTCTGAGCTGGTGGTTGTTTTTATTCTCCCCATCCTTTGTGGTATGGTGAATAACAAAGGTTAATTTACTTCTGTGCAGAAACTGGTTTTTCCCCCCTTAATTTATTTTTTTGGACCATAGCTCCATGCTGGCTAGAGGATGCTAGGAATTATACTCCAAAAAAAGTAACTTTTTCTGCAGTTGTGCATCCCCAAATTAACTTTCTTAAGCTCTACTGCAAATCTGATATTTTTAAATCGTCAGTGGTTTGGGCAACTCCCTCTCTTTTGGGGGGGGGTGACTCTCACCACAAAGAATTTGGTTCGCAGTCTGGGGGTCCATCTTGACCTGGCGCTTACCATGGAGACCCAGGTAGCATCCATGGTTCGGTCTGTCCACTTATACCTTCGGCGGATCGCCCAGCTGCGTCCCTATCTAGACACGGGGGCGCTCACCACGCTGGTCCATGCGCTCGTAGTGTCAAGAATAGAATACTGTAACGCTCTCTACGTGGGGCTTCCTTTGAGACTGATGCGGAAGCTTCAGATGGTCCAGAACACGGCGGCCAGGCTATTAACAGGGGTGAAAAGATTTCACCATATTTCCCCCACCTTGGCCGCCTTACACTGGCTACCTATCCGCTTCCACATTGATTTCAAGGTGCTAACTATTACATATAAAGACCTTAACGGTTTAAGACCTCAATACCTGGCAGAGCGCCTTCTTCTGCCCAGTTCTACCCATATCACCTACTCCAGTCAGGCCGGGCGGCTGAGGGGCCTAATGCCAAGAGAGGCCTGGTGGGAAAAAACTAGAAATCGGGCCTTCTCGGCAGTGGCCCCTCGCCTTTGGAACAACTTACCTGTAGAGATCCGCCTGGCTCCCTCGCTGAGGGCCTTCAAGACTAACCTGAAGACATGGCTATACAGGCAGGCCTTCCCTACAGCCATTACCTAGCCTATCTCCCCTTTTCTTTTTCTTTTTCTTTTTTTTCTCTTCTTTTCCCCTTTCCCATCTTGGACTAATTTGGATTTTATCTTAGTTTATTTTTATATTATTTGTAAACCGCCCAGAGTAGACACGTTCTAGATGGACAGTATATAAATCTAATAAATAAATAAATTAATTAAAATCTTTCTGAAATAACTGATCCTTTGACAAATTTACATTTTTCTTCACCTTCTTCAGTCCTTCCTGGAGTCCATTCAACAGTTGAGTTATAGGGCAGGCATAGTGAAAATGTGGCTGTTCCAAATAATTTACTCTCTCTTTTTACCTAAAACAATGAGCACAGTGGCTAAGATGCTAAGCTTGCAATGGGGAAGGAGCCTGGTTTAAATCAGCCATTCTCAACCTTTTTTTGGCCACGGCCATAAACATAGTATGAAACAAATGTAGACCAAATCAGGATTGTACAAGTCGCCTAACGAACCTTTTAAGGTGGTGTGTGAAAAACCATTTCCAGTCTCTGGCCCCTTTCAAATGTGCCAGGGCTCCCCAGGGAGCCATATGCCCCCCTTGCGAATGGCTGGTTTAAAATTTGTCTTTGTCATGAACTGATCTAGTGATCTTAGATAGGGATGGGCCTTTTGTGTAAACACAAAAGTAGTTGCTGAAAAAGACCCTCATAAACATGAATGATTCATTTAAATGAAAGGGGGGGGGTACATGAAGGTTTTGGTTTTTTTCACATTTCCTTTTACATTCAACTTTAATTTCACTGTTTGTCCAACTGCGGGTGAAATTTTTCATCCAATACTGTTGTGAGAGCTGCTGTCAGTTGCCAGTCAGAATGTCTAGGAGCAAGGGTGTGGGATTTTTGAAATTTGATTATATGTAATTGGTATTATTAAAAGGGCCTGGATTGGTTGGACTCCAGTGACAGGTTACTCATTGATTTCAGACATTGCTGTGGGAATCTCTGGGTTAGTTCCTGGTGCCCTTCATCTTGTATTCTGACACCTGGCTTGTCTGCCTGCTGGATTCTGTAGAGAAGGCATCAAGTGGTAGAGGGGAGAGAAGTCTCCCCATATTCTAGTAATTTTGGTTTGGCGGGGTACTTTGATTGTATTTTTTGCCTGCTCATTAGCTTGCTTTTCTTAGTTTGTGGGGAAAGGGATTTTTTAAAAGTGCTATTTTCCCCCTGTGTACGTGGGAGAGGATGCTTTCTCTGATTGGCTGATGTTTTAAAATTGTTATTTACCATGTATTTATTTGTCAAAGGTGTATTTTTGGGTGGGATTTGGATTTTTTTTTCCTCATGTACTCTTGACTTGTTTTTGAAGTTGATTCTGTTTTGTCTGCCTTGCCCCCCCCCTTTTTTTTTTTTTTTGGACCAGTTCTAAAGGCTTCTTTGGGTCTTTTTGGACTACCAGTGCCATTAAACATAAATGGGGAAACCTGGAATGAAATGACCCAAAAGAGGCGGTCCCTGACACATTAAATGAAAGGAACAGTTCACAAAAACTATAAAAATGAAAGCACAAACATCCCCCCCAAAAAAACCAAACCCCAAACATTTTTAATGTGCACATCCTTAACCTTAGAGATGCCACTTTTATTCTCTGCCTCAGCCCTTCCATCTGCAGTCTTGGGATGATAATATTGATTTGTAGGGTTATTAGAATGATAACTATGGGATAATACATATGAAGCACTTTGAACATATGAAAACTCTGTACAAGTGTTGTACTGTGTTATATACTACTCTTACTAGTATGAGACTGGAGCTGATAGGAAGTCTTTAGTAATTAGCTCACTGCCCTTGGAATTTAGGTTACCTGTGTGGGTTGCAAGGAACGTAACCCAGTATTTGTAGATATTTGTACTCTTATTTTCTACATTACCCTCATGCTGATATTTTTCTTGCTATTTCTCTGCAAGATTTCGTAAGTGATGCCAAAGTAGTAATTTTAGGCACCTGTACTTTTTGCTGTTTAGCAGTCACTTAATTGGATCCACATTTAGTCATGCCTTTGACCTATTGAAAAAACTGGATCTTAAGTTACTCACTGCTGATTTAATTCCTTTGATTTAAATGCAGAGCTTGGAAACATTATTTTTTTAGCTGCAACTCCAGTGCGAGAGGCCTTGCTAGCTGGGGGAGTCTGGAAGTTGTAGTCTAAACAAGTAGACTCCAAGTTCTGTTTAAATGTGGCAAACTCTGGATACCACATACAGTCTGAAATCCAGTAGTTGGTCACAGCTAGAGTAGGCCCACTGAATCAATGGAACTAATGGAGGAGTGGACTCACCAAATTCCTACTGATTCAATGGGCCTCCGTTAGTTGCAACTTACTGCTGGATTTCAGCCACTGCTACTCTTGCTTGTACTTGACATTATAATCTTTCCAATGTATGATTTTATTATTCTTGATTGGCTGTCAATTTAATCTATATGTAATTACAGAACAGAGAAGGATGTCATACATACTAATGGAAGAATATAGTTTGGATTCAGAAGTAGAATGAAAAATAAGTAACAGGGGGCAACTTCAATGGACTTGCTTATACAGGTTGAGCAGCTAAGAGTAGGCCTGTCTGTTGCAGAAAGAACAGAAACATTTCACTTTTCAAAAAGCATGTATCACCTCCTCCATTTAATGCAGTGACATCACTACCTGCCGTATCATCTTCATGTCACAAGGTGCCATGAGTTTTTCAGACCATTTATGCATAAAACCTTATTCACCCATTCTCTGATCCAGCTTCATCAACGTAGTTAGAAAAGAGTACCAAGCCCCATTGCCTCCCTTGCTGCTTTTTCCACTGGAGCGGGTTCAAGTTTGAAGAGGTGAGGTCCTGGCTCACAGGGAGGCCCTACGTATGAATAAGAACCGGATTTCCTGGGGTTCTTAATTGTGTATAGGCCCTACATGCAAACAGGAATCTCTTTTATTCAGCCTGGAGGGGCTACTTGCTCCTTTCTGATCATGTTGACAAAGCTGGGTTAGAGAATGAATCAATAGGACTCCAGAGGCAGCTGGATGTGATATTATTGGAGACATGCTCCAGCTGACCTACAGGACACCAGGCTGGGGCTATATCAGAGGAACAGAGTTCTCTCCTTTCTGTAGATTGTTAATTCATTAAATAAATAGGGTACTAAAGAAGCAGATGATGCCGACGAGTGAGTCTCCAAATTGTGGGCTGCACTAGAAGGACTAACTTGTTGCAAGAAATAAATTAATACCTCACTTTTAAAACTCTCTTCTTATATGCTTCCCCCATCTCTTTTGGCAGAGTAATCTTTAGGAAACTATAAAAATAACTAAGTGTCTGAAGAACAATATAGTAACCGCAGCATTAACTTCTTCAATACTCTTCCCCTCAATGTTTATTACCTGCAATTAATTGACAAGACAGAGTTTAAATACTGTAGCAACAACTGTTAGCACTCTTGTGGGAAACCTGTGTGGATGAATGAATAGTGGTGCATTTTGCTGTAATATGGAATTGTGAAATTATAAAGACAATGGTCACATTCTTTGTTTTTCTGGAAATGGTGCACCTCGGTATTTTTAAGAGTTAGAAGAGGATGTAGTCCAGAAAAAAACTGTCTTCTTCCTGTCTTTTTGTATTGTGCTTCTTGGTGTACAAACTACTTTGTCATGCTTATTTGTGCTACTGCACACCTGTAAGGAGAAAGGTAGGAAATCATCTGTTTCCTATGGTTCTTTACAGCCAGAGATTCACTCACTGCAACTTGTCCTGGTAGCCTACTGCTGACCATGGTCACAGTTGGGATCAAGTGTCAATTCTGTGCCACACTCTGGAGGCATTGAATGCTCTGAGGTCTGGCTTGGGAGAAAGGCCAGGGTATCGTATCTGACTATTCTCCAAGGTTTGATGGCACTCAGGAGCAGTGAGATTGCTTGCTGCTTCTGAGAGTTTTCAGAGATGATATGAGATACTCTGTAGGTCCTCCCTGTATCCCAGATGATTTAGGATGAGAGCTTTATCTCTTCCCTTGAGAATGAAATCCAGGACAATTTCTATTATAATAATCACATGTTGGCAAGTAAATTTTGACTTATGGCAACTCTTCCAGGGTTTTTTCTAGGTATAAAGTACTGGTGGCATGCTGTAACTGCAGCTTCCTCATGGCCACACAGATAGCAGGTACATAACCCCATCAGCCAGATGAGTTCCTTGTGATCTCAACCAACCCCTTCCATAGGAGGCACAGTGGGGTTTTGATTTCCTGGGCCCTGGATCCACAGTCAGATACTCCAACCCACCTCACAACCTGTACACTCATCTGATTTCTCTTTCCTGAATTTTCTGCACAATGCAAGGGTTGTTTGGCAAGTGGCCACTGGAGTCGGAGAATGGTGCATTCCATTTTTGAACTCTTTGTTTCCATGGATGAGTAAAATTGGAACCTCAGTCTTCCATAGCCTTTGGGAGCCTTGGTGTGGAGGGGAGCCTTTAAAACTCACAGCTGGATCAGCAACAGCAGGGACTATCCAGCTGTCATTTTTTACTTTTAAAGACACTCTCCCCTCCATTCAGGGGTTCCCAAAGGCTTCCCCAGGACAAAAGGGAATCCTAAGGACAGGGGAAGCTTTGAATGAGTGTAAATTTAATGTTTCCAGCTCCCAGTCCAGATTATGCTGGGTGTAAAGCTGCACAACAGGTTTTTGCCTAATATGTAGTGTAGGAAATGAAGGGTAACCATGGCTCTCAACAAAACAGAGAAAGGCATCTGAAAAGAAGGAATTTTTATCACAAGGTCTTTACACATACCTGGGATTTGAAGGGGAAATGAAAGATCATGGGGAACTGAAAACATATCACCCAGGTTCCAGAAATACTTTAGGTCAACTCTCTAGTGTGTAGGATCTTCCAAATGTGATCTACACTCCTGTCATTCCAAGGCAGCAGGACCAGAGGAGTTGTAGTCAAGAAGGGCTCAAAGACATCAGATTAGAAAAGGCTACTTTTGGCAAATCCAAGGGTTCAGGTAGGAAAAGTGGGGATGATTGCCTTTTAATTTTTTGTTCCAGCAGGTAACCCTGTTGAACTGAGACTCATTGGTGGACTGTGTGGAACACTTTGTATGTCAAGCTGTGTTTAAAAGGCTTTCAGAAAAGTTATTAGCTATTCTGCTACCTGATCTTGTTAATTTGTTACAAAAAATATTTTTAATTAGATATATTATGATTCTTTTCCCTTTTCCCCTATATTATATGATAGATGAACCTTGAAAGTAACAAGCTCCAAGTAACATAGATACCTGTTTGGGTAACAAGGATCTAACAAAATTATGTTTCAGAAGTAGCATGACAAGTGGGAATGAAATCATTTTATTGGTGTACTAAGTAGTATTTAATGCTTTCTCGGGACAATTTAAGAAGCATTTTGATAGGAATTTTTCAAGTTTCTGCCATTTGCTCACCAATCCTAGGGTTTTCCCCCTCAAAAACAATTGTTGTTGTTTAGTCGTTAAGTCGTGTCCGACTCTTCGTGACCCCATGGACCAGAGCACGCCAGGCCCTCCTGTCAATAATGTAAAAATATTAAGTACTCTGACATTTTCCCCAACGCTTGAATGAATAATGAGAGTATATTCAGTTCTTCTTCGTGGCCTCTGTGAATGCACACAATTGGGTTTAGACAGCGCCTGCACTGGTCTTCTCGGAATCTTCTAGAGCTTTTTATAAAAAAGTAACAAGTTAGAATCGCCCCTATCGCGCATGCTCCACCCGCCTCAGCCTTAGTTCCATTTTACCGCCCTGGTGCTTGGAGCTTCTCAGTTAGAGCTGTTCTTATTCGATCGATCTTTACGGTTTGATTCTCGGTTTTTGACGCGGAATTCTTCGATTATCTGATTTCTATTGCCCCTCGACTACGGACTGGACTTTGTTTTCCCCTGGATCACGATTCGGCTTTGGTATACGGTTTGTGGGTTCCCGCCATTTTTTTCGTCGTGCCGCTTCTCTTACGGCCTCTTCTTGGCTCCCGAAATTTGGACACTTCGGACTTTTTGTGAGTACGCTTTATGTCCAGCTCGGGGCCATTCAGTAAGTGCGCGTCGTGTTCTCGTAAATTGCCATTTTCGGATGGTCACGACCGCTGCCTCTTTTGTCTGGGGGAGGACCACCGACCCAACTCTTGCAAACACTGCAAAGCGTTTACTAAGGTTGCCCTCAAGGCCAGAGAACAACGGTTGAAACTCTATCTCTGGGAGAAAACGCTTTCAGCATCAAAACCATCGATCATGGAAATGACCTCGACCCCCTCAGCGACTCCGCGTTCCGAGGTGTGTCTCGTTTCCCCGCCCCCGTCGCCGTCGAAACCTACCGAAAAGTGTGCTAAAAAGTCGTTGATGTCGACGAAGAAAACACCCTCCTCGACGTCGAAACCTGTCTCGACATCGAAGAAAACATCTACGAAGAGTAAGAAGGGCAAAACCAAGGACAGCCGTAAGCAGATTCCGCCTGTTTCGGAATCATTGCCTTCTCCCATCTTGGAAGACTCATCTCGGGATCGAGAATCCTTCTCGGAGGCGGCTGCCTCTTCACCTTTGCGTCAACCAGACGTTTCTCCTGTCGGACCCGAGAGATCTCCGACCTCTAGTCGACTGGCGGATATCTTCCTATCCAGTGTGACTTCTGCCCCTCATAGCCCTGTTTTTACCGGGCGGGCATCTCCGACGCCGTCCTCACCCGTACCCTCTTCGAGGCCCATCTCCCCTCGAAAGGGGACGGAGAAGACCAAGAATCGATCGCCAGATCAGCGTCGAACAGGTCGACGTGAGGTGGTTGTTCTTCACCACCCCTCTCGACGTCGACACAGGTCGAAGCGACAAGACCCTGTGTATGTCGAGGTCGATCGCCGTAGCTCCCATCGTCGACGTCGACATGACAATTCGGACTCCAAATCGTTTTCGACCGACGAGGATTATCACAGGAGGAAGGTGCGGTACATATACGCTTCTCCATCCTCGTCTTCACCATCCTCGTCCCCACCTCGACGCCGACGCCGAAGACATCTCGACGTCGATAATTCTCAAGCCTCTGAATCTAGGCAGAAGGTTAGCACTGCCCCAGATCGGGCTAAGGCCTCATCGACGTCGAAGGTGGTGCGGACGAAGACCTCCTCGAATCCTGCAAGTGCAGACCATCTTGCACCTCTTAAAAAGAAGTCAAAAAGGCCTAAACACTTACCTTCGGTCTCTGATGAGGAAGACACACTTTCATCGGTCACATCCCGCCGAGGTGAGGAAGTTTTATCAGACTCCTCCGGAGAAACTCCTATCGAAGACCAAACGATCCAATCAGACGCTGGAGATCCTCATCCATCATCACCCTCAGAGGACTTCACGTCTTATGTGCAGATGATTGCCAGAATGGCCAGTACGTTAAAATTGCAAACGGTACAACCACCTCCTCCCACAGAGGACCTCATATTTGGAGACATTAACCAGGAAAGGTCTCCTCCACTGAGCCTTGCATTTATTTCTACATTGATGGAACTCATCAAAGAATCTTGGAATAAACCATCTTCCTCATCTCCTGTGTCGCGCAGAACGGAGAACCTCTACCGTACAAATGGAGAGGATACTGACTTCCTTGTTAAACATCCTGCACCGAACTCTATAATAGTCCAGTCCAGTGCCTCCAAATCATCAGGGAGGGCTCAGGTGACCCCTACGAATAGAGAGGGTCGTAAATTGGACGTCCTAGGAAGGAAGATATACTCCTTCACCACACTTTTACTTAGGATAGCGAACTATCAAACGGCTATGGGTGCATACCAGCGACAACTTTGGTCTAGGGTCTTACCCGCCCTCCAAGCTACCCCCGATGACACCAGACAAGGCTTCCTTAACACCTACGAAGAAGCAGTCACGCTTTCCAAACACCAGCGATTGGCTTCTCGTCATTCTGCAGATGTGGCCTCAAGAACATTAACATCAGCCGTCACCCTAAGGCGGCATGCATGGCTTTGGTCCTCTGGGTTTGCGGACGATGTTAAGGCACGAATAGAAGACTTACCTTTTGATGCCAAAGGACTCTTCAACGAACAAACTGATGATTCTTTGGAAAATCTGCATAAGATTAAAAAGACAGCCAAGTCGTACACCTTTCAGCAACAACCTAGGTATAACAGATATCAATGGCGTAAACCAACCCAGCAATACCAGCAGCCCGCCTCTCAATCCTACCGACCTTTCAAGAATCAGAATCAGAATAGGTCATACCAAACTTCTTCTTCTGCCTCCACCTTCTGACCACAGAATACTTCACAACGACGTCAACCCTACAGGCCGCCTGTAAAGAAATCCAAACAGTTCCTTTGACTTACACGTACAATCATTCGTACCCTGCCATCCCATTCGACTAGCTCCGTTCCTCCACAATTGGACCAACATTACACAAGACTCTTGGGTCTTAAGTATTATACACTACGGATACCGTCTGGAGTTTTTAGAATTTCCTCCTCTAGGACAGATCAAACACACTTCCTTCGACCCTGTCCTAGAAGAAGAGATCCTCACTCTTCTACAAAAGCAAGCCATTCAACACGTACCACCTCGAGACATCCCAAACGGGTTTTATTCCCGTTACTTTGCAGTACCAAAAAAGGACGGAGGGATCAGACCCATACTAGACCTCAGAGAACTGAACACTTACCTGCATCCAAAACGTTTTCGTATGATCACCTTAGACACCATTCTCCATCTTCTAAAAGAAAACGACTGGTTTGTGGTTATAGACCTCAAGGACGCTTACTTCCACGTCTCAATTCACCCCTCTCACAGGAAGTATCTCCGCTTCAGTTTTTGGAACGACGTCTACGAATTCTGCGCCCTTCCCTTCGGGCTGTCCACAGCCCCTCGCACTTTCACAAAGTGCATGGCTCCAGTCACGGCGTTTCTTCGTCTGCACGATATTCAAGTCTTCCCCTATATAGACGACTAGCTAGTGGTATCGCCGACCAGAGAGAAGGCGTTACAAGACGCCGACTTCGTTCTGCTAACCTTACAAGAACTTGGACTTGCAGTGAACGAGAAAAAATCCCATCTGATACCTTCCCAAGTCGTTGATTATATTGGAGCAAGACTAGACTCCGTCCGAGCTCGTATCTTTATTCCACCAGAACGCATAAGGAAAATACGCAAAGCCGTTCACAAGTTTCGACCGCGGTCAAGGGTCTCAGCACATCATGCCCAGCATCTCCTCGGCCTCATGGCCTCCACAACATCTGCAGTATGACACGCGCGCCTGAAACTGCGATCTCTTCAGGCGTGGTTTTTGACAATGTTCGACCCTCTTCTAGACAGCCCAAGAAAACGTCTGTCTGCCACGCAGGAGCTGGCCACTCAATTAAGGTGGTGGACATACGTGCCACATCTTCTTGTCGGTCGACCGTTCCGTCCCTTACAGCTGTCAATACAGGTGACGACGGATGCCAGCCCCACAGGATGGGGAGCACATTGCGGACCTCACAAGATACACGCCCTCTGGTCCCGTCGCGACCAGCAGCTGCACATCAATCATCTCGAGATGCTGGCAGTGATAAAGGCCTTCTGATCCTTCCTCCCTCTCATACAGGGTCGTGGTGTGCAGATAATCACCGACAACATCACGACCATGTACTACATCAACAAACAGGGAGGGACACGGTGAATGTCACTTCTGTACCTGTCCGTACACCTATGGGAATGGTGCTACGAGCATCATGTCTTCCCAGTAGCTTTGCACATATCTACGACCGACAACGAACTGGCGGACAGATTGAGTCGTCTCACGGGACAGTCACACGAATGGGAGCTGGACGAGGACATTTTCCACATGCTCTGTGCCCGGTGGGGTTATCCCACG
Organism: Intellagama lesueurii; assembly: GCA_037013535.1. Classification (NCBI taxonomy): domain Eukaryota; kingdom Metazoa; phylum Chordata; class Lepidosauria; order Squamata; family Agamidae; genus Intellagama; species Intellagama lesueurii. Next base: position 74,908,871 of record JBAJHW010000006.1, read on the forward strand.
ATAGACATGTTTGCAACTCAGAGCAACAAGAAATGCAGGGTGTATGCATCCCGTGCCGGCAGGGGCGAGGATGCTCTTGGGGATGCTTTCATGATCCCATGGGAATCGGAGCTTCTGTACCTTTTCCCACCAATTCCACTCATACAGAGAACTTTGGTCAGGGCTCGACAACAGAGAGTAGACGCCATTTTCATTGCACCATGGTGGCCTCGTCAACCCTGGTTTTCCACCCTGAAGGAAATGGCTGTGGACATGGTCAAATTACCAATGGTTCCGCATCTCCTCACTCAGGACTCAGGGAACATTCTCCATCCCGATCTGTAGTCATTACATCTGACAGCTTGGAGGTTCACCCATCCATACAGGAGGTGCTAGATAAAGCAAGAAAGCCCTCTACTAACCTCCTTTACAAGTACAAATGGACTAACTTTCTCAAGTTTGCCCAAGAAAAGCAGTTAAGAACTTCTCCCGTTTCTCTCCAAACCCTGCTCACTTATTTACGTTACTTGTTTGATGCAGGCTTGGCGTTATCCACCCTTAAAGTTTATATTTCAGCGATTGTTTCTTTTCAGCCCCGTGACTCTGATTCATCACGACTTTTCTCTCACCCTACTCTCAAGTCTTTTTTGAAGGGTCTGTCTAATATCCGACCTCCTGTTAAGCCTCCGGTGGCTCAATGGTCCTTACAACTCGTTTTACGCGCTCTTACGTGCCACCCTTTTGAGCCCATGGCATCCTGTGACATGCGTTTGCTGTCATTTAAAACTTTATTTCTGGTTGCTATTACTTCAGCGAGAAAAGCAAGTGAGTTGGCAGCTCTTCGATCCGACGCTCCCTACCTACAGTTCTTTGCAGACAAGGTCGTTCTATACCCTGATGTCTCATTTTTACCTAAGGTTGTGTCTGATTTCCACCTCAATCAATCACTAACGCTACCAACCTTATTTCCACATCCATCCTCGGACATCAAGCGCATGATCCACTCTCTAGACGTTCGAAGAGCCTTGGCATATTATGTTTCGCGGACTAAGGACGTTCGTACTGCCCCAAGGCTATTCCTCTGCTTCCAAGGATCACATAAAGGATCCCCTGTCTCCTCTTCAACGGTTTCTCGTTGGCTTGTCTCCACTATTGCTCTAGCTTATGAACTGCAAGGCAAGACCCCTCCAGAGGGTCTGAAAGCACATTCCACCAGAGCTGTTGCAACATCTACAGCGTTGATGCGTGGTGTGGATGTTCCAGATATCTGCAGAGCAGCCACATGGTCTAATGTGTCCACCTTAGTGACGCATTATAGACTGGGCCTTCGGGCCAAAAAGGAGACAAGTTTTGGGAGAGCAGTTTTGACATCTGTCCTGCAGTGACGGCCCTCCTTCCGGTAAGTGAGCTTGCTAGTCACCCAATTGTGTGCATTCACAGAGGCCACGAAGAAGAAAGAAAGGTTACCTACCTGTAACCATGGTTCTTCAAGTGGACCTCTGTGAATTCACACATCCCGCCCGGCCTCCCCACTATCCGTCACTGACTATGTCTATGCTAAGCTCAGGCTATTGTGGCGGATAAATGGAACTAAGGCTGAGGCGGGTGGAGCATGCGCGATAGGGGCAATTCTAACTTGTTACTTTTTTATAAAAAGCTCTAGAAGATTCCGAGAAGACCAGCGCAGGCGCTGTCTAAACCCAATTGTGTGAATTCACAGAGGTCCACTTGAAGAACCATGGTTACAGGTAGGTAACCTTTCTTTTTGTTTTGTTTTGAGTAATAGGAATGAATTGCATCTTAAAAAGTAACTTTACAAGTGCAGTTATGTGTTATCCAGCGGGCAGAACAATCCTGTCTAATCCAGACACAGTTGGGCTTTAAAGCTGTATATATAAAGCTGTGGAAAAAAATATTTTCAGGCCAGTACAATGTCAGCTTCCTTTTTCCTCCTCACTATTTAAGATAAAAGATAGCTCTGTGAGTTTGGTATTTGCCTGCAGAGCCAGGGACTGGGAGTTCAGTTCTTCACTGTGCATCCCAGAAGAACCAATCCATGTGGCCCTGGGCAAGCTGCACCATTTCAGGCCACCCTCAGAAGAAGCAAATGGTGAACCACTTCTGTGTATTCTCTACTTAGGAAACCCTGAAAAGGGTCACCATAAGTCAGAATTGACTTAATGGCACACAACTATTATTTATTCTACTTCAGCTCTTTGATAGAGTTAAAAATATATATCTGGCTTTTTCCATTAGGCCTACTCAATTTGAACTGTTTATATAGTCTGTATTTGTGCATAAACAGTGAATACAATTTCAGATGTTCACTTCTAAGATATTATAATCCTTTCTCATTGCAACATCTCAGATGTGTTTTCAATCTAGGTCATCACTTTGCTAGCTACGCCCAGCTCCATAATTCTCTTCTCTTTCTGTTTCTTAGCAACTGGTGCAACTGACTGCCATTTCCATACTGTATCAAAATTTCCTCTTGCCTTTCTAGAGTTTATTTTCCATAGTTTTTTTTTTTGTCCTGCTAGTCTATTGCTGCCACTCTTTGTAATCAGAAAGATATTTAGAATAATGCTCAATGGTAAATATGATTCTCATGTCTTCATAACTAATGTAAACATGTCTCAGGCATCTGAACTACAAACAGTTATCCCCAACTTTAACTGTTTCTATAGATGAGGACTTATAATCTTATATGCTTAATGCTTTCTTTATGAACTCCTTTTTCAAATTGTTTTTAAGATCTTTGCATTTCAATATGTAAAGCTGCTGCCACATCTGCACCCATAAATTCTTGTCTTAGGACTCTCATTCTGGATTCTTATTCTCAAAGAACTGGCTATCTCAGTGCCATGTTGCTAAATTCTAGATTGCTTTTTGGATTTTAATGCTGTTGATTATTTTATCTAAATGACCTTCCCTTTCAAAAGTTTTAAAATTGCTTATTATGACTATTCTGCCTGGAGTGTCACCCTTCAGAATCTCATTTGAAACTGTTTTAGGGCTACCAGAGAGAGAAATTGGCAGTTCAATTGAGTTCTTGCTTGTTACTTTTATCTCTCTTTTCCTCTGTGTCCTGGTTTCGATCTAACGTGCAGGGTCTGATAAAACATGGCAACTTGGCCTAGGAATTTGAGAAACTGACATTCACTGAGTCAGATTCTTGGTCTGTCTAGCCCAGTGTGATTGATGCTGTCTGGCAGGGAGTCTCAAGAGTTTCAGACAAACATGTTTCCTGATTGGAGATGCTGCGGAGTGAATCTGTTGTCTTCTATGCGGCAGCATGCGAAACATATGTTCTGCCACTCAGGTGCAGCAGCCTATGTCCACCTGTGCTCTCCTCACCTGCTCCCTTCTTACCTTTCCTTGGGTACTTAGCTTTGACATAGCTTTTTAGAGTTGCCTGAATTGTCATCCAGGTAGACAACTGTAAAATACTGTCTGTCAAGCTGCTTTTGGAAGGTTTTAGGGAAGTTATGGATAAGGCAAAATGCAGTAACCAGACTACAGTCTGGTGCTCTTTAAAGAACAGGTTTCACTAGCCTTGAATCTACTACACTTGCTTCCAGTTTGTTTCTCAGCTCAATTCAAGGTGCTGGCTTGTCTTATAAAGCCCTAAATGGCTTGAAGCCAGAGTAACTTCCTCCTGCGTGCCTGCCCAGTATTTGAGGTCTCAGCAAAGGTCTTGCCACATGTCTCATCACACTGAGAAACTAGGCTGGTTAATACATAAGACAGGGCTTTCTCTATAACAATACCTCGTTTATGGAGATTCTGCCAAAGGGAAGTCAGGCTGCCTGTTTCCTGGTGACTTTTAAGTGGAAGGCCAAGATTGTATTATTTAGTAGCGCTTTCAGTGTTTGAAACTGGTTTTAAAATTGGCCCTTTCAGTTCTTGATATGAATTTAATGTTGGTTTTTAAAATTGGTTTCTAATCATTGCTTGTCATCTATTTTTTAAAAAGATCTTATCTTTTTTTGTGTTTCACTTTGGGATGAGGAGTGATAAATATATTTAATAAGTGATAGGCTTTTTTTATTAATAGAAAGTTTTTAAGAATATCAGAACTGGGAAAATAGTTTCAGAGTTAACTTCCAAACTAGGATTTGTGATACTCTGATTTATAATGACTATGCTTTTCCTAGTTTCAGATATTGTGAGAAAGAAAGTTTTGCCCAAACAGTGTTTCCACAGTCTCCCAGTTGGCACCATACATCTCCTCTGTTCTTTGATTTGTTCTTCCCTCCTTACCCAAGCTTTATATTCTTTCTTCCTTTTCCTTTCCTCTGTCTCACCCCAATATGGTGGTTTTCTATAGGTTTGTCTTTTCCGTTCTTTCTCAGCATATTCTCTGGGTACTCGAAATTCTACCCATTCCCCTGTCCAGGGATCTTCTTGTATCAAATCTACTAAGTCTTCTCTTTTCTCTGTAATATCCTCCTCAGCCCAACACGCCTCTCCCTTTTCCTCTTTCAGACTGCTCTCCCCCTCCTTCCCCCCCTCTTTTCTATCCTCCCCTTTTCCCGCCAAATTAGCGCCCGCTAGTGCTTCTGTACTTATTTCCAGTTGCTTTAACCCTCTTTCAGTGATCTCTGTCTCTTCTTCTGCTCTGTTGATGTGGGAGTCGGACGGTACACCCTGGAGAGTATCCCTGGGGTTACTCTCATCCTCACACATCCCCCCCTCCAAGTGTGCCGTCTGGGTCTTCTCTTCGTCTTCCCACGGTCCCTGTCGGGAAAAATAATCTGCATTAACGTGAGCCCCCCCTTTTCTATGCTTAACTACAAACAAGTAGGGTTGTAATGAAAGATACCACCGTGTCAGCCTAGCATTTGACTCTTTCATCGGTTTAACCATTTTAACGGAGTGTGATCCATCACTAACGTGAAAGGAGCCCCTAATAGGTAATATTTGAGTGCGTGAGTCACCCACTTGATGGCCAAGGCTTCCTTTTCAATAGCTGCATACTTTTGTTCCCTGGGAGTGAGTTTCCTGCTTAAGTACAATATTGGATGTTTCCTGCCTTATTTGTGCCATCGTTTTTTCTACTGCCAAATACCCTGCTAATGGGATGTCATGCGCAAGCCGCAGCACCGTATCTCTTAACTTATTTGGGACCACTAACATTTCTCTTCCTGTTGTCCCTTTTTCTTTATAATACAGTAACCCTCCCTTCAACAAAAATCGTTCTTCATCCTTATCATTCCCTTCCCCCGGCTTAGCCACTTGCAACCATTTTTGTAACTCTGGATCATCTTGTTGCCACGCTATTATCTGATTCTTAGACACCCCTTGAATGCTTTCGATTCCCATTAACCCTTCGACTTCTGCCGGTTTCTTGGCCTTTGTTAGCTGCTCGACCCCTTCCCAATCCCTTCCTAACAACATTTCATGGACTAAATTTGGTACCACTCCTATTCGTAGTCTTTGTTTTTGTCCTTTTACAGTCACTTCTGTTTCTATCCATGGGCACAGTTTTACGTCTCCGTGGGTACACCATATCATCATTTGTCCTTCATGCCTCAAGCCCGGATAGTCTCTAATCAATGTTTGGCTACACCCCGTATCTACAAGGGCTTTTACTGTCCGTCCTTCTATCTGCGCCATCACCTCCCAGCCACGGTGTTCCTTACCACCCACCTTGCCTGCAGCCATGAGGGCCAAGGCCCACGCAAAGTCCTCTACCAGGCATTCTCTCTTGAAGTGTCCCTCTTGCCCACAGCCATAGCAAATTTTCTTTCCTTCCTTTCTTGCGATCGGCGAGGATCCTGTGTGTTGCAATTCTGAATCTAGCCCAACAGTGATGTAGGGTCTGATGAATCTTGAGCTCGTTGGCGTCATCCGTGCTGATCTTAGAATTCCCTCAGTCATCGGGTTCCTTGTCTTTGGCCTCAACGTGGCTGGTGCCAGGAACGCCATCTTTTCTTGATATTTCGCTTTGTCCCTCGTCTGGTTTACGAAATGATTGCCTCTCTCCTCTGTACAGGTGTAGGCTTCTAACAACGTGACCGCCTCTTCCAACGTAGTTGGTTGATTGTGCAGTATCCAGCTCTTGATCTCCGTTGGGAGTGTGGTTATTAGTTGCTCAGTCACCACGAGCTCCACCACCACCTGGTCCGTGTTGCATACTGCCGGCCGCAGCCATCGTACTGCACTGGCTTTCATTTGTTGCAACAACGTACGAGGTGGCGTGCCCCATTTGTATCGTAGCCCTCGAAATCTCCGGCGATAGGCTTCCTCCGAGATCTCTAGAGTGCCCAGAATTGCTGTCTTTACTTTGGAATATTCTTTTATCTCTTCTAGTTCTAGAGTGTCCACTATTTCTTGTACTAATCCGGTTAGGTACGGCATTAGGATGAGTATCCATTGATCTCGAGGCCATTTCGCTGCTGTAGCTATCCTTTCAAACGTGTGTAAGAATGCTTCTGGGTCGTCGTTCAGTCCCTTTTTTTGTAGCTTTACTTGTGCAAAGTTGGGCATCCCTATTAATTGACCTGCTTGTGTCAGGGGCTCTGTAGCTTTCTTATCCACCCGGTTCGGTATTGTCATCATCTTCTCCATCATCTCCCTCTGTTGGGTTATCAATTGCAGCAAAATGGCGTCTTGTCGCTCCAACGTCCACCGCTCCATTGCATCAGGAGTTAAGGACGTGCCCCCATTATCTAACACGTTATCAGTCTCAAACATGTTCACATTATTCGGTTCCGCTTTTAACAAGTCATACTTCTTAACTTCCATCGAACCAGGTAACTCTCCCTGTAACAAAAGAGGAGATGAACTCTTAAGTCTAGGTGTCCATTTCTATCTAGTGCCCGAGGTGTCTGGCATATTGTCTGTCAGGGCTATGGTTGTGGATGGTACACCCAGCCCACCTGCAGCTCCCAGACTTTCTTCCCCCTGTTCTGTCTCAGTGGGGGTCTGAAAGGACTGAGCCCACGGGATCTCCCAGTTGGCGCCATACGTCTCCTCTGTTCTTTGATTTGTTCTTCCCTCCTTACCCAAGCTTTATATTCTTTCTTCCTTTTCCTTTCCTCTGTCTCACCCCAATATGGTGGTTTTCTATAGGTTTGTCTTCTCCATTCTTTCTCTGCATATTCTCTGGGTACTCAAAACTCTACCCATTCCCCTGTCCAGGGATCTTCTTGTATCAAATCTACTAAGTCTTCTCTTTTCTCTGTAATATCCTCCTCAGCCCAACACACCTCTCCCTTTTCCTCTTTCAGACTGCTCTCCCCCTCCTTCTCCCCCTCTTTTCTATTCTCCCCTTTTCCCGCCAAATTAGCGCCCGCTAGTGCTTCTGTACTTATTTCCAGTTGCTTTAACCCTCTTTCAGTGATCTCTGTCTCTTCTTCTGCTCTGTTGATGTGGGAGTCGGACGGTACACCCTGGAGAGTATTCCTGGGGTTACTCTCATCCTCGCACACAGATACTGAATTCATTTTGAGGCCAATAAACCATAATTCAGCAGACCAGATAACTAAATTGGGACCAGCTTAGTCTGGCATGCACAATCTCTTCCACCCGCTTTGTTTTATGTTGGATAGTCTAGAACAGTGGTTCCCAACCTTGGTTCCCCAGATGTTCTTGGACTGCAACTGCCAGAAATCCTGGCCAGCACAACTAGTGATGAAGGGTTGGGAGTTTTAGTCCAATAACATCTGAGGACCCAAGTTTGGGAACCAGTGGTCTAGAAGATGAGTTTTGTCTCCAGAAAGCAGGTGAAATGGGTCTGAGACCCCTGAAACACATCCCCTTTCTCCCCTTGATTTGTTATGTGAGGTCAGTCTGAGGAACCTGTAAGCTCCTTGGAATACAGAATGGGAATTGAGATGGCAAGGGACGTTTGTAGGGAGCTAAGCTATGTTTGTTATTGATTGTTTCCTTTGTCTTACCAAGTTAGGTGTTTCTTGTGTGACAGGCAGCTTCACCAGGAAGCTGCCTGTCACACTTTGTCACACTTCGTCCCAGTACTGTATCTTCTTGTGCCCACCCTCCAACTTCTAAAGATATTTGGGGTTCTTGGTAGACACAGTAGTGTGTACTAAGACAGCTGTGGTAGCATCCAAAATAAGTGAGAACCATAAGAATATCTGAAATCACATTCTGATATTGTCCTGCCAAGGATTTTGTACATAAATAGTCTCCATTCTTTCATAGCTTAGCAAGCCTTTGAAGTGGCCATAGAAACATTTTTCTTGACATATTTTATCAAGACCCATGTCCAGTTTATTTAGGTATGCTTTGAGGCATTCTTATACTTTGGAATTTAAAACATTTTAAAACTTCCAAGGCTCTTTACTATATTACAGTGTTAAAAACTGTAATAGTCATACAATAAATAATGAAGAAAGCAATTTAACAATCAGATGTTTTATTAGAATCGCATGGGATAACTGACTAGATTAATGATCAGGAAAAATGTGTGGACAGACATCTCAATCTTCAGCTGGCAGAGGAAACAATCTATATTGGGAACCCATCTGATCTCAGTGGGGAGATCATTCCAGATGTGGGCTCCACAGCAGAGAGTTGTGTAACAGTTGCATCCGAAAGTAAGTACTTAATACTATTCTTTACTCTTTCAGTCATGGATCTGTTTCTAACATTATTATAGGAGAACACAAATGAGTGTGCCATGGTATTGGTTGATCAAAATAAGTTAAATAAGATAGGCATTTGTGGAATGAAATCATATAATTAGTAGATTTCTGAGTGTATTAAGCAAATACATACTAGACATAAACAATAATATTATTTCTATATTTCTCTCTGATTCACATTTTGCAATGCACTTAACAACTCATCAGCCCTTCACAAGAGCAATATAGTCTTTCTTAGTCTCTAAAATGCCATGCAAAATCTGTGTGTTGTAAATCTCCTAAAATTCATCCCATTATTGGTTTGAAGTAGCGTTTTAAGGAATGCTTTATGCTTTTGATAAACATGGTTTATCAAATGAGGTGATTTTTCAAATGGTTCCAACTTGTGGGGAAAAAACATAACTCTCTCTGTCAGGGTGGGCAAGCTTAGGGAGATTGGGGGTCGAACTTTGCTCCCAGGCCCCACCGTAGACCATAGCAGGCCCAGAAATTGATTTTTCAGGCTTTTTTTTTTTTTCAAAGTATGCAGGAAGTGGCCACATGGGGACATATTTTCTTTCCACTTTGGGGACTGGGTTCCTTAGGAGGACTTCCGCAAGGGCACTAAAATGAAAACTGCTTCTGGAGGCTTCCAGGAGAAATAACCATTTCTGGCTGCCTGTTGCCATAAATGGCTATTTCTGTTCCTGGAATATTATTTTAACACATCCCTTCAAGGTGGGCTTGTGGGTGTGGGTGTATTTTGTTAAAATAGTTAATGTATTAATTTCAGAATATATGTATACACACACAAACTTGACGGGCCTTGCCAGCCACACAAATGTCTCGGGGGGGGGGGGGGCTAAAAGCCACATGATGCCTATCTTTATATGAACTCCTGTTTTTTGTAATGGCTCATTCTACCTTCTGAAGCTACAGATTGTTCTAATATCCGCTTCTTTCCATTTTCAATACAAATAATGACTTATTATTTCCTTTGTTGCCTTGGTGCATTATGTAAGTGCTGCTTACTGATGATTTGTTCTTAATGTGTGCTAGATTGCATTTTAACCTTTAGCTGCATCCGTATTTACCCTTTGGATTCATTTCCGTATATTACATCTCTGCTCTTATTATTTTGCGGGAATTTTATTTAGTCATTTGTGAGGGCTTCTTAGGCTCTTGCAAAGTGCAATTTCCATGTCTTTTCTTTCCACAAAATTGGATTGCTTGCCCATTCAATTAAATTTTCTCCCAGTGGTTGACTTACTGTTAGACGGAACAAGGCAGATCTCAATCATCAACCAGTCAGTGACCAACGTGTTGGTGCTATTAAAGGGCAGCAAATGGTCAACTGGTGAAAAAAATAGAGGTCTACATAAATAATTCTTTATAACTTCCCCTCTTCAAGTGTACCGTATGCATGCAGGTTATTAACTGTTCCAAACTCTTTTGAGAAAGAACAAAGTGAATTTATCAGTTTAATAATAGCATTAATAAAGAGTTACTTTTCTTTTCATTTTGTTCATATCTCACCTTTCTCCCCACAAAGAGATCCAAGGTGGCTTATAACATATTTAAAAGACCAATATTAAAATACAGTGACCAAAATCCAGTTGGCTTAAAGTTACATGGGGCAAACTGGATGCCAGTCATTTGGCACCAGTAATGTTTAGACAAATTAAAAACTTTCTGTCTCCCAGTTTCAACTGAGGAAGCCTTTGGGGAGTCATGGGATGGAAGGTGGCTTTGATATGCCAAAAAATGCTGCTGGATCATCCCTTGTGACACACACACACAGAGAGAGAGAGATCCCAAGACTTGCAAAAGCCTCCTGAGAGCAAAACCGAGTCCTACAGAGCCTCAGGATCTGAAAGGGGGAAGGATATGAAGTTTTCAATTTGTTTAAATTAAACATTACTCATGTAACATCATTCAGTTTTTCACCATAACTTTCCCCCCAAAATTATAATAATAAAACAATTAAGGATATTGGATATTGAAACTGCTGAATAAAAACTGTTTGTAGTAGTTTAAAGGCACATTTTAAAAGATGTCCTGTGTAAATTCCATCTGTGGGAGGCAGACCTTTGTTCGCCCACAGAAAGAAAGATGGCAGGGAGAGGGCCAGCCTGACCTGTTATGGAAGGGACTTCCACAGTAGAGGACCAGCTTCTGTAAAGTCCCCGCCACACATCCTCACCAAGCACATGTGTAAGGTTGAGGAGGAGGGGCCAAGAAAATAGCCTCCCCCAAAGATCTTAATGCTCAGTGAAGTTCCTATGAGGACATATGGTCCTTGAGATATCCCAGTCCCTTTTAAGGCTATATAGATCAAAACCAGCACTTTGAATTGTGACCAGAAGTGGACTGGTAACCATTGAAGCGATAGTAAAAAGGGATTTCTTTTTTTCCCATTGTAGCTGATTCTGGTCAGCTGCTGCACATTGGATGCCTTGAAGTCATTGTTTTTGTGACAATAGACTAACATTGCTTCCTTTTTGGAAATTGTTTCAGTTATTGAATTTATCTTTGTATCCATTTGGTGGAGTGCCAAGTGCTATTTGTACTTCCTTTCTGAGGCACCTGATATCTTCGGTCATCTTTTTTCTGTTCTTCTGAATGTGGAAGTTTTGATCTTCAACTCTGTGCCCTGAGTGGAAGACAAGAATTGTCAAGCATAGTTTTTGAAAACCTGAATCCCATATCCAATGACTTCCTGAGGTTTTTTTCTCACTTCACATGTGTATATTCACTGTTACTTGGTGATTGGGAATGGGAGTGAAGGTTACAGTATTTTCTTGACAGCAAGTCAAATCTAGCATCTTCAGGAGGAAAACATGGAACAAGATATGTGGTTGGTCTTAATAAGTGAGAGTTGGCGGCATATCTTAAATGCTAAAATAATTTATATGTAATATTTTAGTTTGCTGAAATTTTGACAATAATAAACAAGAAGAATATAATAAGATAGAATTAGGTTTTCAAGTAGGAAGAAAATTAATATTATTTCAATTATATTTCAATCACATGTGTAAAGTTTATTAGCATCAGAGTTTTATTATCTCTTACAATTTAATAAAATGCAAAGGAGGCTACCATTTCCATGTTATAGGCAACAACTAGTTGTGTGCTTTCTTCAGTGCTCTTTCAAAACTTTAATATTGGACGGCAGCTTCTGTCATTTCAGCCACTGGCTGGTGCATGATAGGAGTTGTTGTCCAGCATATCAGGAGGACTCAAAGTTGTGTAAGGCTGCTCTGCACCATGGCTTCTGCACTGTTTCCAGGATCTGAGTTTGAGATTTTGAGTCTTCGTTTCTCAAAAGGAGAAAAAAAGAAAAGAAAAGATAGGAGTGAAGAGGAAAGCTTCCAAGTTGTTAGAAAGGGATTGCAGGATCATGTTTGGACAAATGGTCTTTACCTATGTTTGAATTCTTAACCATTTCTTCCTTCAGGCCATGACTGATGGTTTGTCAGATCTCCCCAAGTGGTATGGAATAAAAGAAATGCAAGCCAATTGGCTAGGCGAGTGCTCTGGGTGCTATTTTGACTTTATCTTAAAGGTGAGTCCAGCGACTGAAAATTGCAGTGATATTTCTCATGGTATGCTACAGAAGGCTGAAAATGTTAGAATAGAACTCAGATATTATAAATTATAGCTGGTCAACGTGGAGTGATGATTCTCTGAATTGAATATTTTGGGATACCAACATACGTTCAAAGAAATCCCCATTTTAGTGCTCCTGAGTTGGGCTCAATGCAGATGTAATGCTGCCCACTCTTCCATTTGTGGTTAAGAGTTCAGGCATGTTGTTGAGTTACATGCTTCTCACACTCATTTGCTGAAATTCACTTCTATTGATTATTAGATCTAACCATGTTTCTGGTGCTGCATTTGTGCTAATGTTAGTTAGTAAACAGTTTGTAACCTGTCTAGTTATACTAGAGTCTAGTATATTTGTCTACAAACTATTTGCAATAGCAGTTTCATTTGATATAAATTGGATTTCAGTTAGCCTGTATTGGCTTTCTGATGCTTAAATGGACCAAAAAGTAGCTCTTAAGGACAGATCTCAATGATCAGCATCTGCTTGATCAACCTGTTCCGAGTCCTATGGAAATCAATGCTTTCCTTGAAGGACTGTCATCACCATCATCATCATCATCTTAGAACTGCAGGGCTGTTTGGCAATAATTTGTATAACCAAGATTATTTTGAAAGCCATTATCTCTGCTAACATTGTACTTATGGCTGCAGTCCTAAGCACACCACTGAGCATAAGTGGATTGACATCTGAGTAAACATCCGTAGGATTACATTCTAGGTAATTATTGCTCTGCTTTGATTGTAATACTAAGCCATAGAGTGTAAGGCAGACAGAGCTGGTGGAACAAAGTAAAATCTGCCTCTCAGATAGTCAAGCAAACCACAGTTTCTCCCACTAACATTGTTTTCTTGCATGTCCCTTGCCTCTGCAAATACCTGGTTGCTGTACCAAAATCTTTTGTTGCACAGTATCTCCAGTCTTTTTACTTTTGGCCAGCAGCTGAAATTATCTGAGAAACATCATGGATGTTCTCCTCAGAGAGACCGTACCATTCTTCTCAGTTAAAAGCAGTCCTAAAACACCACACCTTTGTTCCTAAACAAAAATCTTGTCTCTAAGACTGTTCTTTCGGTGAGATTCAGTGGGCTTCTAAATTTCGAAAACTTTCCCAGTGAACAAGAAAAAAGGACTGATATCGCAACTGGAGTCCTTAGAAGCTAAACAAGTGTGGGTTGATAGCTGCAGAAACAGAATTTCATGTGAGGCTAGTTGATGCTTTCAGCTGAAGTCAAAATGCAGTTTGCACTGTTTAGAGCAAAGCTATGCTTTAAAAACACATCCATTGTAAGACATAGTGAAAGTATTAGGAGTCTCTTAAAAATTCCTCTCACAATCAGTCATAGAAACGTACTTGTTCTATAGTAATAATAATTTAATAATAATTAATTCAATAATTAACTCATCAGTGTTTGAATACAGACCTATTGTTGTTACTCATTACAATGTTGGGGGAAAAAGATAATTTGTTACTTTCTGTTTTTCTCATTATGTTTAGTTACTTTCTGTTATTTTTTTTAATGTAGGGTTGCTAAGAGGAGTCCTTGAAAAATTCTGACTAATATACCTTTAAAAATCCTTTGGATGCCTTTTAAAAGTAATTTTTGACTGTTAAGTGGGAAATGTTACTTTGTAAGTTTGATCTATGGTACTTTGGAAATCCAACTTTGTTACATCTCTGTTACCCAAAAAGTAACTAGTTACAGTAGCTGTGTTCCTCATTGCTTCCTGCTTCCAGGCTCTGCTGACAGCATTACAGCAGGGCTTGAAAACTGAGTTGGAGAGGGACAGCATGTCAGGAAGAACGTGGCAGAGAAAGGAACTTGTTACCATCCAGAGGTAGGAAGGTTAGAGAAGTTTGTGAAAGTACTACTGAGAGTCTTTTAAATCCCATAGTTTAATTCCAGTCCTCTGTCTCAGGAACCAAATAACCAATTAGGGCAGAACAATCAACAAGCTGGGATTTAGCCAGGACACTGAGTTTGGATGTAACAATAAACCATTGTTAATACAAACCAGGAGTTAAAGGCCAGCTTCAAACCATTGCTTACAATACTGATTTCTTGGCCCAGAATAACAGTTAATGAATCTGGCTAGGTCTGAATGTACAAACAAACTAAAATTAATCTGAAGAACCATGGTTTGGATTTATGTCTGAACTGAGCCATTTTGTGCTCAGGTGCAGACTATGGCCTTCAAAACATTATCTGTTTGCAGAATTCATAAACAGAGTTAAAGGTGTCTACAAGTGGAAATTGTATATGTTGCTCTAGAGAAAATTGCAGTAACTTTTCCTGTATTTTCCTCAGATTAATAACAAGCCAACAGGAGAGAGAATAGCAGCTTATACATATACACCTGAAGCTGTATATGGCATGTCCCACTTATATATCTTACCTAGCCACAGACTGCTGCATGGAAATAGTAGTCTGAAGGAAGACTTTCAGAAGGAGTTCATTCCAGGCAAAGGTGATTTTTTTCCCATTATCATTTTTTAAGGCAGTAAATTGTTTGTGTAGCCTGGCAGGATCAGACTTGAGTAAAATGGGTTCACTTACATATAATGTTTTACAAATACAGTAGCAAAAGATAGCATAAATATATAGCCTGAGTTATATAATACATGTTTCAGGGATAGTCCCAAAATGTTTACGAGTTGACAGGTTGGGAGAGGCAAAGGGAAGTAGGCAGTAGGCAAGCAGGTATGCACAGTATGGCAGCCAACTGGTTTGCACTATACTTCGTTTGTATGAAAAAGCCAAGCTAGAATATGAAGCTTTATAGCAGTGGTTCCCAATTTTTGGTCCCCAGATGTTGGACTACAGCTCCCAGAAATCCTGGCCAGCACAGCTAGTGGTGAAGGCTTCTGGGAGTTTCAGTCCAAGAATATCTGGGGACCAGGGTTGGGAACCGCTGCTTTATAGGATCAGGTGAAATGCTATTAGTCCTCCTGTCACCTGAAAAAAGAACAACTATAAGCTGCAGTGCTTCATTATAGGTGGAACAACTGAAGACTTCTGCGACATCTTAAATCAAGGATGGATATTATGGAGTGCATGGGATGAAACTTATGTAGTCCCCTAAGTCCGTTTGTACTTTCCGTGGCCCCAGACAGAAACACAAACATGTTGGATTTGCTAGTACTTCGATTCATCAGAACAGAGAATTGCAGAATATTGTATCAGTCTTTGGAGAAAAGGGTACACTCAACAGTGACACCTTTTGACACAAAGCAGAATTACACTCTCCAAAGCTCAGGGGTTTAGGTATCTGGCTATGGAGCCAGAGGTTGGGAGTTTGATTCCTCACCATACCTCTCTGACAGGGCTGGACTTCATGGTCCATAACTTAGAATTTCAACTGTGCAATTCTATGTTATGATGGAAGAAAACTGTCTGAAAATTGAAGACAACTCTCTGAATCAAAAGCTGAAAGCTGCTCTCTGAAAATCAAATGATGACAGAAAATAGAAAAATCAAAACATAACCCCCATTAAGAGGCAGTCCTTCTAAATGTACATACATATGGAAAACATTTCCAGTGTAATGACAAAAAATACACAGACCTTAAGATTTTTATGTATTTGCCTTTGCTTCTGCATTAATATTGTTTGTGATTTCTACAACACTTTAACGTTACCCTTAAAGAATAATCATTCTTTTCTCAAGGGGCAGGAAGAAGAGAAGAGAAAGGTACAAAATGAATCTTAAAAAGCTTTGAGTAGCTTAGGAAGCTTTGCATTGGAAACTAATTACATTCAAAATTGCCAGTATTGCTTTGAGCAAGGTAACATCTGATCTCCAAGGGCTGCTTCATGAAGTAACAAAACAGAGATAGACTTCTGTAGTAATAAGTGAAGATTCTTGACATTGTGTTTCTGTTATTATAATTTACTCTTTTGTAGACTCTCTCATTTCAGTGACAGCTATCAACTTGCTCACTCGTCAGGAGATTCCTGTAGTCGTATCAGCCAAATTGGAATTTGAAGGGTCTCTTGAGGCTAAAATAGGTGAGTGCAAAGCCCCAGCACTATAAATTGCCATTTATAGCTTCTACAAGCATCTGTGAAAGGAGAAATAACTGTCTGCACTTGATGCAACTACTACTGGATTTGCTAATTTCGAAGCTGGAAAGCAATTAGGTGATTTGAAATCTTCTGGCGCAGCAAGAAATAAGGTAGCCATGCTTTTTTCATTGCCTCCTATCACCAGTCTTCCTCCTTGACTTGCTATAACTGATCAGGCTGTAGGCCAGAGGCCAAAAGGGGTGTAATGACAAGGCTAAGGAGGGAGGAGTCCTGCTGGAACAAACCACAGACCTGTGGATCCCAACATTCTATACACGGTGGCCAGTCAGATGTCGGTGGGAAACCCGCAAGCAGTATATGGGTAGAAGAACACACCTCTGCTCATATTCCTCAATGACTGATAGAGGCATGCTGTCTCTGAGACTGGTAGTCATGGCTAATAGCCATTGATAGCCCTATCCTACATGAATTTATTTAATTCTTTTAAAAAAAACTGTCTAAGCTGGTAGTAGTCACGTCTTAGGAATTTCACATTTTTACTGTGTGCTCTGTGGAGAAGTAATTCCCTTCTCCTTATTTGCCTTTGTTGGATAACCCCACATTCTAGTATCATAAGACATGGAGAAAGATATCCTCTTTCTCCACATCATGCATAATTTATTTTACAGATTTACATATATGCCCCCTACGTGCCTTTTTCCTAAACTAAGCTATGCTTAACGTAGAATTGTTCCAGCTCCTTGATCACCTTGGTTGCCTTTTTCTACACCTTTTCCAGCTCTGCTGGTTTGCCCTTTTGCATTGGGAGGTCTGACAGTATATGACTGTTCTTCAGTGTTGAACTGTCAGTCTTAAATATTATGTATTTTGTGTAGCAGTCTCAGTTTTGTATTGTGCTTAGAGTAATGTGCAGAAATGTGTATGTGTTCATTTTTATAAGCTCTAATGTTATTTCCTTTCAGGTGAACCATAATGTTAAAGTAATGCTTCTCTGGGCTTAAAGAATAGCCAGATGAAAATGTTAAATACAGAAAAAAAAATATTATTTCTCCTGTTATATTTATCTAACTGTTATATTTATCAAGCTTTAAAGAAACACATATAAAAACAAAACCTTTATCTGAAATATCAGTAAAAATAAATACAAATATATGGAAAATGTAATATTGTTGAAATAAACAAATTGTATGACCCATCTGTCTTGAAAAATACTAATAGCAATCTTGCTTCTCCATGTTCAGCACAGTCCTTAAGACACTGAAATAGCACCTCTCACCCAAACAAGCAATAGTGAGGTGGTATCAGAAGTCCCCTGAAACCACAGGCTTATAGAAATACAAACATATGAAGAAAGTCCCTCACTAGGAGACAGGGACCTTAAAGATCCCAATAAGTTCTAAGCATATTCAATAGCTAGAGGCTGCTGATCAAGGTTCCCTCCAATGTGGGCAGCTGCACAAGTGACTCCGCCCCTTCTGCACAGGGCTCCTCCTCCTCCACGAACCCACAGCAATTGTTTCCAGCCCCTTTGGTTCCAGTCATGATGAAACCCCACATGGGGGGGCAGAGTCACACACACAGGGGCGGAGCAGACCCGCACATGCGAGGGGGTGAGCCCTGCCCAGCAGAGCTGAAAATTAGAGAAAACGTTGCTGCTGATTAATTATTGGAGGAACAAATCAGAAGATTGTAGAGG
Source organism: Intellagama lesueurii (assembly GCA_037013535.1). NCBI lineage: Eukaryota > Metazoa > Chordata > Lepidosauria > Squamata > Agamidae > Intellagama > Intellagama lesueurii. The sequence goes on from JBAJHW010000006.1 coordinate 74,926,771, forward strand.
AATAGAAAATGCAATGGAATATTCTGAAATATTGGGTTGACTGGCTGGGTAGAATTCTGAACAGTATTACTCCACACTATAACAGTTGATTACAAGTCCCACCTGTTAATCCTAATTTTAATTGCAACTCTTTGCTGTAGTCTTCTGTAACAGCTGACATCCACCCTTAATCCAGTCACACAAATAGGGTTTGAAGCATCCTTCCACTTCAAAAGCATATTTATCTACAGCATGTGAAGTTGCAATTTCAAGAACGATACAGGGAAGCCCTACTCATCCTGTTTCTTGGATTTAGAGAAGTAGTGTCATCATGGGTCTTTTAAGTCTAACCTGCGCTTGGAATAGGATAGAACCTTGTAAATGAGTACATTGAGACTGAGTTATAACATAAATTTAATTTGTTCAAGTACAGGCCAGTACAAAAGTGTTCAAGTGTAAGGCAGTGGGGAAAAAACTGGCTGAGATAAGAGAGATTATGTTTCATATCACTTCTGCCTTGCCATGTAAAGCCCAAGATGATGAGACGGACAAATTTATCTGTCAATACATATTGAATTGCATTTGCTAAGGATTATGATGGTGATGAATGCAGAGCATTTCAGTTTAATGGAAGTATAGATAGTTTTGATTTTGAGGGCTGATTTTATAGGCTGAAAAGAACAAAGAATCATGGTTTGACAGGACTGAAAGTGTACACAAGGAGTGTGGCCTTACTAGTGCTGGCTAAACTCTGAATAGGAGAGCTGCTTGAACATGCCTTTAATTTTAAAACCCAAAAAGTGCCACAATCTCTTTGAGAACTGTGTAAGAAATTTTTTTTGGTTTTTCCCCCACGCCCCAGGAATCCCTTGCACAAGATCAGATGATGCTGAAGTAGCTAGGAATTTGAACCTGTCATTTGAAGAAGTCATTGAAACATTATCAGATGGCTCAGAGAGGTTGATCAGCTCTGGAGAGGTTGGTGCACTACTGTGAGTTTCTGCTTTTATCATCCAGTGTTCTCCATGCTGTCTCAGGCCAACCTGATAAATTTAAAACCTGACACATTTTAAGAGAAGCATAGTTTCTTTTCAGCGGAGTTGATGCCACAAAGAGAATGAGGCCCGCATTTGTCATGGTGAAATAGAGTCCTCAGCTAGGAATTCTCTATGTCTGTTTTTTATGTGATGCAGGAGAGCTAAACTGATCGATTTGGATCTGGATTTAGTAATGTTTGGAAAAGACCAACTGACATCATAGGCCTTGGTCATTATTAACTATTTCAATTACAGTTTCAGCTACTCGTAGTAGGAGGCAGCAGTTTTCCCATGTGTGCCCTCAAAATCTCCCCCAGAGGATTGGGGAGCAAATTTTCAAACAGCACCAGGGACATAGCAGGGTTGAATAGGAGGAGACAGCCCTTTTTCTTGAAAACAAACTACATTTTACATAATGTTGAGTGTATCCTAGGTGTGTCTGAGCCTGGATGTAGCCCCTTTAAAAAGGAAATATCCCTGTTGTATGATATATCTTAATATGGCTCCTGGCCAAGATGGCTCTTGGGGAACATGGTGCAAGTAAAGAGAATTAATTAAGAATGTCAAATATTTTCCTTAGGGTTTAGCAGAATTAATATTTACTAAAATACTTAAAAATATGTTCTGTATGGCCAGACATGGATAATTTTAATGCCTTGTTCAAAAAGGGAACTCCATATTTATTTATTTATTTATTTAGAAAATTTTATATGCCGCCCACATTACCCAAAGGTCTCTGGGCGGCTTACAACAATTTAAATGCAGTAAAAAAGATAAAAAGATAAAACAATTAAAATACAATTAAAATATAGTACTCTAAAAATTGCCATCAGGACCCACAGTTGATATTATTTCAGTTAAAAACCTTCTGGAACAGGAAGGTTTTGACCTGGCGCCGAAACGTCATCAACGTCGGCACCAGACGAATCTCAGTCGGGATGGCGTTCCATAGTCTGGGGGCAGCTGCCAAAAAGGCCCTTTGTCTACAAGCCATCCCTCTTACCTCAAGGGATGGCTCTTTCAGGAGGGCCCCCTGGCTAGATCTTAATTGCCGGGTAGATTCATATGGAAGGAGGCGGTCCTTCAGGTATCCAGGGCCCAAGCCGTTTAGGGCTTTATACGTCGAAACAAGCACTTTTGAATTTGGCCCAGGCAGCAACTGGTAGTCAATGTAATTTTAACAGAATTGGCTTGATGTGTCCCCTAGCGGCCCCAGCAGTCATCAGCCGCGCAGCTCGATTCTGAACCAGTTGCAATCGCTGGACCATCTTCAAAGGCAGCCCCATGTAGAGCGCATTGCAGTAATCTATACAGAATGTTACCAGTACATGCGTAACTGTCATGAGACTCTGCTTGTCCAGGTAGGGCCGTAGCTGGTATAATTTCCGCAGCTGAAGGAAGGCACCCCTGGCCACCGAGTCCACCTGGGCTTCCAGAGTTGGACTATATGGATAGTAGGTAGGTGTTGCTCTCTAGATATATTTGCCAACAGCACACATCTGCCATGCCATTAGCATAGCTACTGGTGGATGATTGTGGTCTAAACATATTTGAAGGGTCACAGCTATATACTCCTGCGTTAGGGAATATCAGTATGCTCTATTTTTGGTGTGTTGTTTTTTAAATCACACTTGAGTGTGGGAATGGAGAATGTGTGGCTTTCTAAATGTTACTGAACTGCAGCTCCCATTAGCCCTAAGAAGCATAGCCAGATTGGGGATTATGGGATTTGTATTCCGACAACATCTGAAGGGCCACAGTTCCCATGCTAAAAGCCAGCAGGGTAGAGACAGCTTGATTATAGTGTGAATGATTCCAGTTACGCACAGGAATCAGTGGAACACAGGAATCTCAAAACCTCTGTGTGTCCACGCTGCATGGTTTGAAAGTGCATTAAAAATATAGACATTAATCCGAAGAGATATTTGATTGTGTGGGATATGATTCTGTGGGACAAGAGGAAGCCCACTGTTGATCTTTTAAGGCGGGATGACCCAAGACATTTGGCTGCCACAGGTGGCAAAGATAATGTGTCTTCCCCATCACACATATAGAAGCTGTCTGGATTGGCAGTTGAAATGTATGTCAAGGCTTACAGTGGGGTGGTGTCCTGTACATCTGAGGGAGCAGGCCAGTGTAGTGGGCCAAAAACAGATGGCTCTGTTCCTCTTTTCAGCAGAGGGGAACCAAGAATCCATGAGGAACAAGAGGGAGGCTGCTACTGCTGTGCCTCAGCATCTTCTACTTTAGATCATTTTCACATTGTCTCTAACAGTAGGATCGTCCCTAAGTGTCCCCAAACCTTCAGAAGCAACCGTGGGGAGTGTAGGAGGCTGATACATCTACAAAACATGACACATAGCCATTTGTCTCTTGGCCTCAAAATATTAGTTTAAATATTTAAGGAAATGCCATCTGGTCTTTTTTTATATAGTTATCACGTTACATTCAAAGTAAGAAAGAAGAAGTTCCTAATTAAGAACTTTTGAGTCTTCCTAAATCCATCCGATAAGTTGCATTATTGGTTTAGGGAAGGAAACTTTTTTAGCCATTAGACTCCAAAGGAGACTACTATAAATTAAGAGCCTTTAGCAGAAGAAAGAGAGGCTATTTGACTGTGAATCTTGAATTCTAGACTCTAGAATTATTATGTTCTAATATTTTAAGCCTTTTTATCCTTCTGTTTGGGGCCAAAGTGCCCAGAGCAGCATACACAATCAACATTGCCGTTTGTAAAGTACACTATCTATAAAGGAGGAGGTGATGATAACTATTTGCTGATTCTTCCTATTTTATTTTATTTTATTATATAGGCCACCTTTTCCTCAGAACTGGAACCCATGATAGCTTACAATATAGCTTTAAAAATAATTAAAATACAACACAGTTACAATAACTTAAAATATATTTATTAATTGTATTTATATCTTGCCTTTTCTCCAATGAATTCAAAGTTACATATATGCAATGATGACACATCAGCTCTATGGTTTCTTCTCATTTCCCAGTTTGTGGGTCAATTGATTTTCTTAACGGTGGGTGGAGGAAAACTTCTCACATATAAGAGCATGACTGTGACAGTATGAACAATGCAATGTATCTATGGAACTTCTCTTTTTTTTAATCAGTTCACAGGTATGAGCAGACAAAAGGCATTAAATGCAATAACGGAACAAGCAAAAAATAAAAGAATTGGAGGACATCTAACAAGTGATAAGTTAAAAGACTGGCTGATTTCGCGGCAGCGTTACTGGGGAACACCTATTCCCATTATTCATTGCCAGAACTGTGGCCCTGTTCCTGTGCCCTACGAGGACTTACCTGTGCAGCTTCCCAATGTATCCTCCTTCACAAGAAAGGACGGCTCACCCTTAGCTTCCATTTCACATTGGGTAAATTGCACTTGTCCAAGGTGAGTATAAAATACCACACATTTTCTGTACACTGGAAGAATATTTAAGTTTATATTAGTTTTTTGTTTGGTTGAATTACATTCTGATGCTTCTCAGTTTTACTATGTTTTTGGTTATTTTTATCACTGAGAATAATGTTGAGAAATCTGGCAGGGGCGAGAGTCTGAAATGTTTTGAAATTGCTGTGGCTGGCCACTATAGGACTGCAGCTATGATTTTTAGGCATTTAAAACTCTCCTCTCCTCCCCCCCCCCTCCTGTTGTCCTGAAAGTTTTCCCCCAGGACCAAAGGGATTCTGAGAGAGCCTAGGAATTGGGGAGGGGGGACTTTTTCTTAACAAAATATGGTCCCAGCTGATGACATCATCAGGCTTACAGGGCATAACTTTACATTACTGGAATCCAATGGATCAATTTTAGCTGGGACTAGAAATTAAATTTAACCCAAAGTATTATCTGTGGACCTCCATCCTTTACTCTGTCTAACTGAGAAAATGAGGCATCTTCGTTCAGTTTCTTGTATGAGTCCCAAGCAAAATCTGCTGTTCACATTACCTTTTTTTACACTTCGTAGGGAAAAGTTGCTGCTCTATGTACCAAAAGATTATCTTCGCACTAGAAAATTAGACTCTGTGAAGTCATCCTTAAACCCAGTGTTTTTAATAAGTATCTGAGCTCCATGTTGTTCATGGCAGACAGCTCTTTGGATCAAAAAGGGATTTTGTGCCTACTAGATTTAAGCCTTTTATTTGCTTGGTCAACAGAGTCTAATTCAGACTGAGAGAATTACATATTCATTAGGGAAATGAGAGCTGTACTTTCAAAGGCTACACGAGTGGGGGTGGAAAGGGGCAGAATGTACCTTTATCCTTGGAAGAGTTTCCTCATCGTGCATCTGATAGAACATTGCTCTCAGCAGAGTTGACACGATTAATTCTGTATTGTTAGGCTGCCTGGTTGGATCCGTATGGGATCTCAAGCCATTCACACTTCAGAACACAGTAGCTATAAACCTGTCACATTCTCTGGACATTCAAATGCTTGTGAAGAGATTCTGTGTGGTAATGAGGTGCCTCAGCAAGGCTCACTCCATTTTTTTTTTTACATTGTTGAAAAAGGCATTTCAGAATAAAAGAGGAATTCATGCACTAGGAAATTGCAACAAAAGAAATTCCTTATAATATCTATCTATCTATCTGCATAATGTGGACAACGTTATCCCTTTTTTAAAAAGACCACTGCAAAGCAATGTAAGAGAAAGCTTTGTCTCGGGACTTAAGCAGGTCTTGGACATTAATTTCAATGTTCAGTTTCAGCTAAAGTTATTTCAAGCTAATAATGTATAGTTACTTTAAACCTTGGCAGGGAGGACTGCTCATGAATGGCACTGCTGTCACCCAGAGCTCCAGTCTGTTCCCTTTCCTTCAGTTAACCAGAGCATATAACTCACCCCAAAGGCCTAACCTACACATTCAAAGGAGTCACATGTTCCAGTCCTTCTAAGAATTTTTCCCATTCAGAATGGTGCTGCACAGCTATGATGGAACAATCCTCAACATTCATTCTATGGACCCCAGAAAATTAGCATGTCAGTTAGCATATCTCTCCTAACTTTCTATCAAACATTTTAAAGTTTTGATTTATTAAATCAAAAGATTAAAACAGTATTTTGTAAGCCTACAGAGTTAACTTTGTTATCTCATGCCAGAGTCAGAACAGTAAAACCATGCAGTATGAATGGACAAGTGGAGCAGAAACATAACTGGCATCTTCCTGTAAACTTGGTACATGCACCACTGACTTTGCATGTGGAAGTTTCTTACAAAATGAAGCATTCAAATATATACCTTCCCCAATATATTCTCAAGGGCAGTCTCAAAAGAACTGTATCAATTATTTTCTCCTCTGAACATACTGATGATCTTTGAATGAGCAGAACTAGGCCACAGACATCTGGGATTCAGGAAGCTGGCTGTTAGATCACAGTGTTTCCAGGTTGTCTGGGGAGGATATACACAAACTGAGGGCAAACCTTGTAACATTCTGTCCTCCAACAATGGATCTACCCAGAACTGCAACAGTCGTGTTGGCGTTCTTCCTCTCCCTACAAAAAGACTCATAGGTAGCACGTTGGACATCAGTACAGTCCAACACTGTAAGCCAGTTTTCAGAAGTCTGTCTTTTAGTACAACACATTTTGAAATGTCAGAGTTGGGGCTTGAAGAAGCAAGAGAGAACAGCATACTCAAGACTGCCAAGTTATTGCATCCAGACTAAGTTAGTTGCACTTAGTTCCCCTTAGAACCAGAACAGCTCCATTTGGTAGAACTACTAAATTGCTTGTATGTTATGGACAACCCAAACATGGCCTAAATAGATTATATCAGTTATATAGTTAGTGTAACAACTGGCAGGTCTCCCTCTATGTAATAGGAATGTAGTGTAGCTTTTTTGGACTCCCAACTTGCAGAATTCTCCAGAAATTCTCCTTGTTAAATGGCTTTTAATAGGTTTAGGTAGTAAGAATGTGCCATTTGTGTTTGGTTTTTTTTTTTATTCCAACTCACAGAATTCACCACAAACTCCCTGGACAGAATTCTGGATGGTACAGTACTTAGATCCACCCCTACAGATACCTACATTTCACTCCCCTGCAACTTAGTGTATCTGACAGGCTGCATGGTTGTCTTAGGCTTTGCATTCTGTTGTAAATGTCCAAAAAAGGAAGTTGCCATAGTACTTCCTGGGAGTCTTGCTGCTTTTTAGGCTCTATACATGTGTCTCCCGAAAAACTGCAATTCTCAGGAAATAAAACTTCCTTCTTTGTACATTAACAACAGGAAGCAAGGCTCGAGATGTTAGATGGACAAAATATAGATGTCCTTGGGTGCCTGTAGATGTGGGTCTCTGGGCTGAACAGTGGAGGGGGTTGGGTAGGGAGAAGATAAATAGAATTCCATCTGTGGAGTTCCTGGAGAATTCTAGAAATTGGAATCCCAAGTACCAGTGCAAATACAGTAAACAGAAAAACACTGGCATATCTTTACTACCTAAATCTACCAAATGCCATTCAACAAGTGCAGTGTCTACAGGAGCATCTGTTCCTGACTCCTGTTGTGCTGCAGCGTGGTCCCAACTTTACATGTTTGTAAGGCATTAGAGACTTGACAACAAAGCTCAACATGATGCTTTGTTTGACAAAGCTGTATTGTCACTGATTTTTCTGTGACATCCACCCACCAGTCTAGTACACATATGTATCACAGACACCACAAAGAAGAAAAACAAGGTGCTTACCTGTTACTGTTGTTCTTTGTGAACTCACACAACCAACCTTCTCCTCTTTTTTGGATGTCCCAGTATCTACACTGTTTTTAACTTTGAACAGCTGACTGGTAATGGGGGGCAGAAGGGAAATGCCTGGACATGTGCAGTCCAGTGGGCGGGGCTCCCACAAAAACACTGGGCTCAGCTATAGAAGATTCCAGAATGTACCCAAGCACTGTTAGACACACAGGTATTGGTTCACAGATGACTGCTCAGAGAAAAATCATAGATAAGCAACCTGGTTTTGCTATTCCTTTTATTTGGGAGATTAAAAAAATATTATTTAAAATATTTTTACCCCGTATTTCTCCTTAAAAAGGAACCAAGGTGGCTTACATCATTAAAAAACAATATTTAAAGCTAAAAACAATAAGTATACAAATACTAAAAAGGATCAAACAAATAGCACTCTGAGAAATAGTAAGCAAAAGCAATATTAAGAACACATTCAAAGCAGTAAGGCATAACAATCCATTTAAAAATCCCACTCAGGCAGCCAGTCACTGAGGGAAAGCTTGCCTGAAGAAAAAAGTCTTTGCCTGCTTGCAGAGGTTCTGAAAAAGTTTGACCATACTTCAGAAGAAACATAAATCAATGAATCAACACTGAATGTTGTCACTGGTGGTGAGGATGAGGACATCATAAATACTCTATTTTTATGACCCAGTTGTGGAAGGGTTAACAAAGAAAGGTGACATAGGACTGCTTTTGAACAAGCAACAGAATAGGAATTCCTGAGTGACTTTCATTTCTGACTCCTTCACTTCTGATATGATTTGCAGAGCAGGGACTTGTGTATCATCATCATCTCTGCCAAGAACTGTGGGCCTCCATTTTGTGTGCATAGTTAGAAATAGGTTTGCACAATAAATACGGATTACTGACAGTACAGTGCATATTGGCCCTTCAGTCTCTAGAGAACATCAACAGAACAGCAAGCAAATAAAAACTCCCCAGCTGGCTCTATTTCATCTCAATCAAGCCCTAATAGTAATAATTTGTGTTTCTTAGATGCAAAGAACCTGCAAAAAGGGAAACAGACACCATGGATACCTTTGTTGATTCTGCTTGGTATTATTTAAGGTACACTGATCCTCATAACTCTGAGAGGTAAGTAATTTAGGCATCCTGCTTTCAGCTGGTCACACATCTTATAAACTAGCTCTGTCTTTTATGATGCAGGTTGTAAAAAGAAACCAAGATTCTCTCTTAGATAATCCTTTTGTCCTTAGCTTATGCAGAGCCCATTGGGAAGAGTAGTCCTGTGAGAGAATCTTTTGTGAGTCTACCATTGCTCTCCTTTCACAGGATACAATGGAGTTAGCAGGATGGCACTTCTGAAGTGTATCACTTAATGCATCATCATCCTTGATGCAGTGTTCTCTCAATTTCAGAATGTATAGCAGAGTTTGTAGAAACCTCCTGTGGTCTGAAGAGCCAAATCAGAAGGAAAAGATCATGAATTGTGGTCTTCAGCTCAGCCTGAATGAACCCTGCTAATGATATCAGAAGAACATATGGTGGGCTTTTTCTCTAAATGGATTATGCATATAATTCTAGGCAAGCTATAACTTCATCAGTAATGATCTGCCATCAGGATAATAGAACAGAATGCTTTGGCAGGATTTTTAGTTATCACAGTAGGAAAACAGAGAACATTTTCACCTTCCTTGTCTCCAGAGTCTGGGACACTAGCGTTTGACACAGTGCCATGCTCTTTGAAATGAAAGGTAGGCACAAAATGGCGCCTCATTATAAAGGAGAAAGAGCATGGTGTGTTTTTTTTCTTCTGAACTGCTGCTTATTAAATTTTATGTAAGCAATCTGCAAGGTCCCCAGGACTCTCCAGCTACAGTAACAGATTTATAATTACCAATCTTATGTGCCAGTAAGAAGGCTCCTGTTGCCACGATTCAGATCTGAATGAAGTAGCAGGGAAATATCTGGTTCTACTACTATACGTACACACACATACAATGTGTTTACTAAAAGCCCAGAATTCAAAAGTGGAATATGGTTATTGACTAGATCCAAGCTAATTTATTAGTACTTAAATCAGTGGGATATGTTAGTCATAGTTAAGTCTGTCTGATTTCTTTGGAATGTAACTGCAACGTATTTTGATCCAGCACTGAGCAGAGTAATAAATCAGTTTTTAAGCATGTGTTCTCAGATGTGTGTGATTATTAAATTTATACCTCATTTTTCCTCATAAGCAAGGTCAACTACATCCTTGAGGACTTCCTAATAACTTATATTCACATATGAAACACATGTACCTTCATCTTTTAACACCTTAAACCTGGCCACCACTCCTTAATGCCACCAATGAGGGCAGTAGTAAAAGGACAACTATCCCCCCAAACCTCTGCCAAGTATTTTGGAGTTGCCTCTTCTATTCTTCCCCAGCCAGATCCTCCTTGCTCTAAGATGGTATCTTTTTATATTCAGGTGTTGAGGGAGAAGGTGCCTCTATTTTAGTTAATTTCTTTGTTCCTTCTGGTAACAGGTAGCTGTGCACAACATCAGTATATTGTTTTCCGCTTGTAATCTGTTTAATCTCTTGTGTTGTGTCTTTCATTGTGCATAAAATCAATGATAAGGAGAGTTTGGTTTAAACAAACAAAAAGGTTTTTATTAAGATAATATAGTAAATGGTATAAAGGAAAGGTTGGTTCTAGAACCTATAACATGAAAGTTAAAACAACTGTTTTTATTCACATATATTCTGCATTTCAAGTCCAAAATAACTTCTTTACAGACTCTCTTATATTCTGACTTCACACACACTAGACTCTCCAGACAGATGTTTTCTAACTGACTCTAGAGCAGACTACTACTTCTATCTGACTCTAAAACAGTCTTCCAACTCTCTCTAACAAAAAGCAAACTCTGAACTCCAGGCTCTTCTCTTAACTGACAGATTACATTTCAGTCACACCCATCAGTCAGCACTCAGTCCTGCACTCAGCATTACGTCATTCAGCTGCTTAATGGCACTAGCAGTCTGCCCGTGCATATACACAATTCAAGTATTCAAAATCGTTTAACATACAAACCTGGCACTGTTATTTATAAATACACATATACATAGAGGTTTAGAATGGGTGGAATCCTCACAGTTCTTATGTTAAAGGAAAACTAATGTATGGTGGAATCATGATTGCCAGATATATATTATGAGGAGCGAATCATCCATAAAAACAGCAACCACTATTGTGCGATAAGAGATGTGAAATCATAATGGATAGCAACACAATTCAGTGCACTGTTAGTGAAGTAAGTCTTGCGATGTAGAATGAGGCTTACTCTCAAGTGAGGACTATAACCTAATTTCTGTTCTGTTCTGCTGAACTGAAAGCCATTCCTAGACAGGAGAAGGATTAACAGTTAGAAGGAAAGTGGTTGATATATGGGAAGATATGGATAAAGGTCTTTAAAAATTTATGTACTGGAGCTCTATCTATAAAATGTTAAGTATGTTATTCTTTGCTCATTTTATTTGGAATGAATGTATGCAAACACAGTGTGTTTATATTTGTGGCTCAGTCTCCAGGGGAAGATGATCACTAAGTCATGCCCACTGACCTTGGGTAGCTGTTTTTTTCTGGAGTTATGGCAAGAATCCCATATAGAAATAAGACATGTACAAGAAGAGCTATAATCTAACAGAAAATTTGTAACACATAAGGCACTCTCTTTGCATTTGGAGCCCAGGAAATCAAACAAACTTTGCTTGCCAAAATCTGTTGTTTTGTTAGAGCCTGAAGTTATTTTTGTTTAATGGTCTCCATTCATCTGTTGAGAGGCATTTGCTTGTTTTTGCAATTGTTGGATCTGTTTTTAAAAAGGTTTGCTTGTTTACTGTGGAATATTTACTATGAAGGTACTTAGTGGTTTTAAGCATATAAATGTATTTCTAAGTGACTTTGCTAACTGCGACCTCCCTGATTGTATATTCCTTGGCTTGAATATATTTCTCTGCAGTCAGTCAGATATGCAAAGCCCAGTAACCCTGCAAAGCTCTGATATCCTTGGCCATTGTTCAAGGGAGCACTGGCAATATGAAGATTGGATTTTGTAATCAAACACTGTAATTCAAAGTACAGCTCATATAGAGGCCACTGAGAGTGCAGAATAAATTTTGCTGTAAAGTAATAACATTATGTTGCCACCTAATGGTAGCATCCAAATGTAGGCCACCTTTTTATTTATATACTTACTGATTGGAAGTTTCTAACTTTCTTGGATAAAGTATACAGTTGATGGCAGTTCCTGACTATTTTTTGCTTATAGGCCTTTTAACAAAGACTTGGCAGACTACTGGATGCCTGTGGATCTGTACATTGGGGGAAAGGAGCATGCAGTGTTGCATCTGTATTACGCCAGACTCTTCAGCCATTTTTGCCACGATCAAAAGATGACTAAGCACAGGTGAGTGGGAAAAGCACGGTTATTCAGTCCTGAAATAAATATGTAGCACTTTGAGTGTAGTAGGAGAAGAGCCTGGAAGTCACAAGTTATAGGCAGCATACTTACCTTTAACTAATTAATCTTTTTGTAATTAGGATGTAAGAAAGTTATACCTTAGATTCTTTACTGGTATAACAAGTAATGCTTTATACTTAAAAAGTTACTTCTCGAAGGTAGTGCAAGGTATTTTCAAAACTTTTTCAGGAATCTCCCAAGTTTTATGCCATTCTCTTATCAATCTCAAGGTTTGTGTGGATGCATGTTTTAAAAAAAGAATGGAAGGTAGCAGAAAACCAAAAACCAGCAAAAAGAGTACTATAACTAGCCAGTTGCTCAACTTACCCAACACTGAAACAAGTCAAATTAATGGGTTACAGTATATTTCAAACAATATAACAGGTAACAAGGATGAATTACTTTTAAAAAGTAAATTTCCCAACTCTAGCTATGTTTTTAAAAATTTTCACAAGTGTTTTAATGGCATTTTGCTTGTTTGATAGTTTTTTAAATGTGTTCTTTATAGCGTTTTTAAATAGCAATTTTTGTATGATTTTAGTTGACTTTAAGTCTGTTTGCATTCTCTATGGGTAGAAGGGCAGAATGTAAAATAAATAAGATCAGATCAGATAAACAGAAATCTTTCTAGAGAAAGCAGGATCACAGGTATATTTTACATTGCTTTGCAGTTGTCTAGACATGAAAACCTTTTAGACACCCATGTGAGATTTGAGATAAATCTGGGAGATTACCATGTGATCCAAACATAGATGCATTGACTTTATTGCTTGTATGACTTCTTGACCCTAATGTAGTAGTGTGGTACACTGGCTGATGTTAAGTAAATCAGGTAGACATGGAGGACAGGGGCACTTCTGCTTCTCACTCACAGGATTCTTCAGTGAAGCTCTGTCTTCAGGCCTACTCTTCTAGTATTCCTTAAGACTGCAGCTGATGTGTATGGAAGTAGGGGAAAGTGACTGAAATAAAAAATTAAGAAAACAGCAAAAAGATTTTTTCCACTGCAAAGAGGCTTTTTCGACCATTGTTTGTTTGTTTGTTTAAAGTCTTTTAAAACAATACTTTGCCCAAAATGGCTGGCAGAATGGTTCACATACAATAAAAGGCAGGCCCTATTCACAGATTTACAATCTGAAATATCTGGTGCTAAAGGAAAAAGCGAGAGGAAGAAATGTAGGCACCAGCTCATTAACTTAAATAGTAGCGAATACAATTGCCAGGTGGAATGAGGTACTGTATAGCCCAGGAAGAAGAGGAGCCCACTGAGGCAGGTCTTTCAGCCAGCCCTTTTCCCCATCTGCCTTTTTTGCAGCCTTCTCCCCATCTGCCTCTTTTGCAGCCTGATCGAATGGCTGCTAGTTATCACGTTACAAACTGAGAACTGGGGCTTCAACTGTGGCAACATCCATAATTCTGTAGAAATGATAGTCTGGCTCATTTTGCTTTGGCTTGTGTCACAAGGCAGTAATGAAAAAACCTTGCCTGAGGCCTCCAGACATTGCTGGAGTGAGTTTTTTTACTGTGGTTAGAGTGGAATTAGGGAGTACAAGGAGAAAGAAGGGAGGTCTGGAAAGCGACAGTAGTATATTGGCTTAGTGTGAGCTGGAAAATTGATACAAAGAAGTCCACAAATGGCCATCTGAAGAAGGACCAGAATCCAAAACTGTGCTATAGTACAGATTCTGCTATGAAGAAGAATGAAATTGGAAGCAGCAAGCTAGTCCAAGTAGGTGACCTATAAAGGCAATGAGCGTGTTTCGCTGTGAGTGACCATGAGAGGGAGCTGTCACTGTAGCCGTGCTGATAAATAAATGACAATAAACTGAGCAGTAAGGAGAGAGAAATGTGGTTGCCAGCAAAGCTTGTTGTAACTTAGAACAGCTTGCTTCCCAGACTTCACAAGTTGTTTTTAGCCAGTTTTCCCCTCCTGTTCTTGAATTCAAACCTTCCATTCTTAAAAACAAGTACCTGCTTTTTAAAAAAAAAAAAAACTACCATAGATGGTAAAGTATTCTGTGTTTTCACCAACATCCTTCTCTGCAAACAAACATAAATTGAAAACTTGGCTTGTAGCAAGCAGACAACAGATGTGAAGTGAAAACCATGTCATCAAAGGATAAACGTTCCCTGAAGAATTAGTTCCAATCAGGAGTTTTACTCATATTTTTTCCACATTTAGCTGGTTGGTTTTCCCATGTATGGTCAAGAGTGATGGCTTCAAAGAATTTTATTTTTAGTGTTGAGGGGTCTTTGCACGGGATGAAATGTTAATATAACTTCCTTTTACCCTTTGCCATTTTGCCAGTTAACAACATTTTAAGAGTAATTAATAACACTTGAGTAAAGTTCTAGTAAGCAATTAATAGGAGCTGAGCAATGATTAGCAGTTTAAGAAGATATACATTTCCTCCCCTTCCCCCTTCCTCTGTTATGTTCTGACACAGAGAACAATTTATCAAATCATTTCACTTGTGAAATGAGCAAACTCTTAGTGTTCATCTGACTTCTTACTTTATGCTGGTCATGTAGGGACAGCTGCTGTGTAAGTCCTCCCTGCTCTGGCGTTGTTCAGCTTTTGAGAGGGATGACATCAGCACAGGATAGAGCTACACTATATTTATTTATCTATATATTTAAAATATTTTTACCCCGCCTTTCTCCTTGAAAAGGACCCAAGGCGGCTTACAACAATGAAAGACAATATTTAAAGTTGAAAACAATATACAGTGGTGGTTAACATCATTAAAAGACAATATTTAAAGCTACGAACAATGAATAAAGAGGCATCTTACATCATTAACCGGCAATATTGAAGCAGAGATCAGTAAGTATACAAAAATTTAAAAAGGCAACTCTGAGAAATGGAAAACACAAAAATGGAAAACACAAATAGTACTAAAAACCCAGTCAAAGCAGTAATGCACAGCAATCTATCTAAAAATCACACACAGGTAGCTGGTTACTGATTGAAGGCTTGCCTGAAAAGAAAGGTCTTTGCCTGCTTGCAGAAGGATAGCAAAGATGGGGCCAATCTGGCTTCCTGTGGGAGGGAGTTCCAAAGTCTTGGAGAAGAAACAGAGAAGGCTCTCTCCTGTGTCCCCATCAGACGCACCTGTGAAGATGGCGGGACTGAGAGAAAGGCCTCTCCTGATGATCGTAACACCTGAACTGGCTCATAATGGGAGTTACGGTCTTTGAGATAGATTTGGACTCAGGCCATTTAGGGCTTTATAGGTTAAAACCAGCACTTTGAATTGTGCCTGATAACTGATCAGCAGCCAGTAGAGCTGTTGTAACGGAGGTTATGTGATCCCCGTAACCAGCTCCAGTTAGCACTCTGGCTGCTGCACTTTGGACCCGTTGAAGTTTCCTGACACCTTCCATCGGCAGGCCCACATAGAGCACATTACAGTAATACAGCCAGGAAGTAACAAGGGCATGTATCACAATGGCCAGATCAGCTCTCTTAAGAAACAGACGTAGCTGGTGGACTAGTTTTAGTAATGGAAATGCATTCCTGGCCACTACCAAGACCTGGGCATCCAGCCTCAAGGTTGAATCCAGAAGCACCCCCAAGCTGCGCACCTGTTGTTTTTTTCAATGAGAGTGTAATCCCATCCAGTACAGGCTGCATCTCTATTTCTTGATCTCACCTTCAACTGACCAGGAGCACCTCTGTCTTGTCTAGATTAAGTTTCAATGTATTCACCCTCATTCAGTCCATTACTGATACCAAACACTGATCTAGAGCCGAAGTAGCTTCCTCGGATTTAGGTGGCAAGGAGAAGTAGAGTTGGGTGTCATCCACAAACTGGTGACACCGAACCCCAAAACTCTGGATAATCTCCCAGTGGTTTCATGTAGGTGTTAAATAACATAGGAGACAAAAGAGAACCCTGAGGGACCCCACAGGTCAGCAGCCAGGGTTTCAAACAGCAATCCCCTGGCATTATTTTCTGAGTTCTCTCCTCCAGGAAGGACTGGAGCTACTGTAAAACAGTGCCCCAAGTTCCATTCCAGAGAGACGGGTCAGGAGGTTGATAGTATCGAAAGCCACGGAGAGATCCAGCAAAACCAACAGGGACACAGATCCCCTATCCACTCATAGGTCATCTACCAAGGTGACCCAAGCCGTCTCTGTCCCATAACCAGGCCTGAAGCCAGACTGAAATGGGTCTAGATACTCTGTCTCATCCAGGAACCTCTGGAGCTGAGAGGCCCCAACCCACTCTAGTACTTTCCCCAAGAATGGGATATTAGATACTGGTTGTTAGTTATCCAGCATTGTGGGGTCCAAAGAGGGCTTTTTAAACAATAGTCTTACTATTGCCTCCTTTAAGCATAATGGGATCCTACTCTGTTGCAAGGAGGCATTCACCACTCCTACTACCCTATCAACCAGTCCCTTTCTGGCAGCTTTTATGAGCCAGGAAGGGCAAGGATCTAGCAGGCACGGGGTAGCCCTCACCTCCCCAAGGGTCATGACCACATCATCAGGCTGCAGAAACTGAAATTCATCCATTAACCCAGGGGAGATGGGGACACAGTTCCATTCACAGGATTTGAAACAGCTACAGCATCCAAGTCAGAGTGGATCTGAGCAATTTTGCCTGCGAAGTGTTGTGCAAATTCTTCACAGTGTGATCTGCATTATCTACGTGGGGGGTTAGCATGTAGCAGGAGCTTGACCATTCAAAAAGCTCCGCTGGGCCGATTCCATGCAGTTGTAGTAGTGGCAGAGAAGAATGACTTCTTTGCTGCTACCACTGCGATGGAGTAGGCCTTCCAATGGGCCCTAGCTCTTTTTTAATCAGATTCACTCCCAGGTTTTCCGCCATCCACTATGCAAGTTACCTGCATTCCACTGTGGCCACCGCCATGTGACCTGTGGCTTGTCATATTACCCTGACAATGTGAGAAGTAGAATTTCAACACTTGAGTTACAACTGTTGTCAAGACTCCATGTTGAATCACAACTTGCCTCACCCTCAAAGGCAGGATCACCTTCTACTTGAAGTGTTGAGGCAAAAGTGTCCTATCTGATGCACCCTATGGAACTAGGTACTGGCTGAGTTCTTTAAAGAAGTTTAGCCTTGATTGATGCTACCGACGTAAATCCTCCTTTGTCTCAACCTTCCCACATAAAAATAAGGAATTTCAACATTCTTCTCAAAGATGGCAGGGAATTGCCTGACACTCTCGATAGTTTTTGCATAGGTAAGAATGATGTTTTATGCAAAAAAATGGTCAGGTCTGTACAATAGTTGCCCTTTTTTTTACAGAAAATTGCATGCTTGTCCAAAACCGGTCTGGCTGCTAACTTAATAAAGAATCTGATAGGTTGTCTATGTCTTTCTTGATAAACAGCAAGTCTTTCTTTGTTTATTGTAATGGTGTGCTCCGCATCTTAAAGCCCTAGAGAAATTTAATTCTAATTATAGAGGCCTTTGAGGGGAAAAAGCAGCTCTTCGTCTTGCTGTCTGGGCTATAGTCAAGTAATCCTGATGGGCTTAAAGATTCCTCTTGGGCTTTCTTATCTAGTGGAGGCAGCCTAAACAGAAGAGAACAAGGAATTTAAAGTATTCTTTCCATCCCATAACATCCTCAAGAGGGAAGGGGTCCCTGTGGCCCACCAGATGTTGCTGGACTGCCTCTTCCCTTGATACACCAGTTCTTGCTTAGCTAGATCTGATTATACTTGACATATAACAACATATGAAGATCCAGAGATTCCCCATGTATGCTCAGAGAGAGGCCAAATGCAGAGTGAGACTAGTTTTTTCCAAAAAGCTGGATAGAAGTGTAAGTATGGCAGCTCTCCAGGTCTTTATTCCTGGAGTGTTCAACTCCATGTTCCTCACTCAAAACTTATTTGCATAAAGTATGCTTAAAATGTGTTTTGAAAATTATTTGCAACATAATTCTTTCTTTTTCCTTAGAGAGCCTTTTCATAAGCTCTTAGTTCAAGGTCTTATCAAGAGTCGGACCTTCAGGCTAGCAAAAACTGGAAAATATTTGAAGAGAGAAGAAGTCGATCTTTCTGGTAAATTGGTTTATTATGGGTCTTGTTTTCATACAGATTCAGAAAAGTAAAGTGTGCTTTGGGAAAAGAGACATTTATTTGTGAGAGTATGAAACCAATCAGGATCAGTTAGCAGATTAGAAATGCAGAGAATAAATAAATAGTAATAATAATAATAATCTAGGAGCTAGAAATTAAGAATAAAGTTACAGTGTTAGCATCTTGCTGTAAATACAGTCTTTGATTTTACTAAAGCCCTGGTTTCCAAACTTGAGTCTGACTAACTCTTAGATCCCTGACCACTGGCTGTGCCAGCAGAAGCTTGTCTGACAACACACGGGATAAGCTCTAGCCAGCACATTTCGTACCGGTTTGAGAACCATTGTACTAAAGTCTGATACAGGGTTTCCTACAGTCTCATGCTAGAACCCCATGTTGGTCCATGAAACTTTTGAATGTGTTCAACAGGGTGGATGAGTATTTATCTGGCTTCAGCAGCCTTCATGTCCGGTTGAGTGTAAGAAACAGGCTAACCAGCTCTACTACAGTGGTGCCTCGACTTACGAACTTAATCCGTTCCGGAATGATGGTTGTAACTCGAAATGGTTGTTAGTCGAAGCACCATTTCCCATAGGAATGCATTGGAACGCGATTAATCCGTTCCAGCTGGAAAAAAAATTGCAACAACAAAAAACCCACTGCAAGCCCCATCGGAACGTGTCGGAGCCAGAAAAAAATTCAACGAAAACCAAAAAAACAATGCAAGCCCCATCGGAACGCGTCAGGGCCGGGGGGGGGGGGGAAATCACCTAAACCCCAAAAAACAATGCAAGCCCCATCGGAACGCGTCGGGGCCAGAAAAAAAATCACCAAAAACCAAAAAACCAATGCAAGCCCCATCGGAACACGTCAGGGCCGGGGGAAAAAATCACGAAAATCCAAAAAAACAATGCAAGCCCCATCGGAACGTGTTGGGGCCAGAAAAAAAATCACCAAAACCCAGAAAAACAATGCAAGCCCCATCGGAATGCGCTGGGGCCGGAAAAAAAACCCCACCAAAAATAAACAACACAGCAAGCCCCATTGGAACGCGCTGGGGCGGGGGGGAGGAACCCAAAAATAAACAACACAGCAAGCCCCATCAGAACGCTCTGGGGCGGAAAAAAATAATAATCAAAAATAAACAACACAGCAAGCCCCATCGGAACGCTCTGGGGCTGGAAAAAAAACAAACCAAAAATAAACAACACAGTAAGCCCCATCGGAACGCGCTGAGGCTGAAAAAACAAACACACCAAAACACACACAAAAAATCACAGCACAGAAACATAACCCTCCCTGCCCAAACCCACCCTGCAGAACCCTGTACAGTGGACCCTCGACTTACAGATGGCTCCACTTGCGTACTTTTCGAGTTACGGACTTCTCCGGCCGCAAAATTTCACTTCGACTTGCGGCCGGAGAATCGACCTACGGACCGGAAAGGGGAGGCGGGGAAAGCGCCATAGGAATGCATTGAAATTTAATTAATGCATTCCTATGGGGGGGGGGAAAGTCAGAAACCAAAAAAAAGTCAGAAATACAGTCACTTACCAGGTACAGTAGACCGAGCCCTGCTCCTCACAGTCCCTTGGTAGCCCCAGAACAGCCGGACTCTGTGTGAGCAGAGAGCCAAACAGCTGAGAGTCGGCAACCAGCAGAGAGGCGGCAGCCATTTTGGAGGCGGCAGCCATTTTGAGAGGCGACCACATGGCTGCTGCCTCCCAAAATGGCTGCTGCCTCTCTGCTGGTTGCCGACTCTCAGCTGTTCGGCGCTCTGCTCACACAGAGTCCAGCTGTTCCGGGTCTACCAAGGGACTGTGAGGAGCGGGGCTGGGTCTACTGTACCTGGTAAGTGACTGTATTTTCTTTTTTTGGTGGGGGGGTATTTTTTTCTTCGGCCAGTTACGGATTAATGGGTTTTCAATGCATTCCTATGGGAAATGGACCCTCGACCTACAGACTTTTCAACCTGCGGCCACCGTTCCTATACGGATTAATTCCGTAAGTCGAGGGTCCACTGTATGTACTCAGAAGCAGAAAGCAGCACCAGGCAGTCCGAAGCCTCCTCCAACGCACTCTCTCTAACAGTTGGGGCGAAAGAGCTACAAAGAAGCGGCCTCTTTGCCGACCAACGGTTAGTATATTTGAATTCCCCGCCTTTCCCCCCACCTTTTTTCCAGTCGTAACTCGAAGCTCCGGTCGCAAGTCGAAGCAAAATTTTGCAGCCGGAGCTGGTCGTAACTCAAAATGGTCGTAAGTCGGGACGTTTGTAAGTCGAGGCACCACAGCCTCTCAAGTCAAGCCTCCTTAGCTGAGTTGACTACAAAAAGAGATGTCATTGTTTGGTCACTGAGATGGGCAGTGGTGTCACAGATATGTCTAGAAGGTTCTACAAAGGCTTGCATTTGCTGCTTCCTAGTGAATGAGTACAAACAGGTGTCAAGGGCTCCCTTGCGACCCAACCCCTGAATCCCACTAGACTCCTTGAATGACTGAACATATCAAGGCATACAACAGCTGTGCCAGGCAGGAACCCCCACCACTTCCTTGTCTACCAGTCTGGGCTAGGGAACACTTAAACCTTTTTCTTTAAATCCCTGGAGCTGCTAAAAAAGCAAAGCCCAATTCCCCACATCCCCAGAGTCACAAAGACGGAAGTACAGCAGTATGTAACCAGCCAGAAGGCACTGTGTTTAGAATTGAGGGGGGGGGGGGGGGATTATTTTACTTATGCGCATTGACACACAAAATCAATGGAGAAAGATTTCTGTTGCATTTAGGAGAAAATTAAAAAGAAGATCAAATCACAGAATCACAAAAGAACATTCTGTGTAGGCAAGTCAAAACAAGAAAGCTAATTTTTGTAAACTATACTACACGCAGACAGGCTGCATTGAAACAGGTAGTCAGGATACAGAAACAGAGTATCCACAGAATGCATTTTCAGAGTGAGAGCACAGGCAGAGGTAAGAACTAAGCTAAAGGTGCCTGGCCTGCTTTTACTGTCACAACCTTGTAGTAACTCAGATTAAACTCAACAACCCATCATAGGCATTAGAAGTCAGAATTTTCCAGAACTTTTTGTGCTTCTTCTTGCGAAGGTTGTAGCTGAAGCAGTTAGCAGACCTCACCAAGTAACCTTGGCAAGTCAGAAACATGGATAATGCAAATGCACTAACAGAGCACAAGCCCCTAAGCTGTCATGCTGGAGATTCTGCTAAGAACAGAGAAGAAAGGCAAAGAGCAAAAGCTCAGTTTCTCTATAGGAGGCAAATGGTGATTTGTATGTTAATCTGTCTCAGAATGGAGATGGACAAACCAGTCTGTACCCAAGCTGTGTTATTTTCATATTTATTCAATCATAAGTCTGATTACCAGACGGTCTGGTTTCCACAACAGTCTGAAGATTCAGAAGCAGAGCTTGGAAAATGTACCTTTTTGAATTACAGTTTTCAGAATCCCCCCTCCATGGCCCTGCTGGCTAGGGGAGCCTGGACATTGTAGTTCCTAAAATATCTTCTCCATATTCTGCTGAAAACAAACATGTGACATACCGCCCAGAGCAGACTTCGGTCTAGATGGGCAGGATATAAATAAAATAAATAAATACATTTTTAAAGACAACTTAATGTGAAATGCCCATTTTTTGTATGCAGATTTTGAGCTGTGAACTTCATAACAACGTTTTTAGAAGTACACAGTGTCTAAAAGGTTTGTGTGTTCCAGTCTGCATATAAATCAGGGGAAGTATGAGTCAGATTGCTTAAAACTATTATATAATCTTAGAACTGCAGAGCTGGAATGGAGCAACAAGTCCAGTTCCCATAAGGGGGAATCGAACTCCCAACCTCTGGCTCCACAACCAGATACCTAAACCACTGATCCAGCAGTTCTTATCAGCTGAATGCATCGCTAGATGAAAGAATAAGATAGCTGAGACTGCAGGAAGAAACCCCTCCTGTATATCAAATATAAGTGAAACATGCATATTGTTAAGAATTGGGTTGTGCGTAGATCTTACATGGTTGACAGTGTTGAGTTGAAGTGAGATGAGCTCTTTACAGAGGAGGAGGAATGCAGTGCTAAAGTGCAAGAAAGTTTTTGCTTTTTTTCCCCTGGGCATGTACGTATATGGTTCATGCGTATAAATTCCTTTTTATACTTTGAATTGGAATTGTAATAAAGGACATTGGAACCCATTTGCTCCTCCTCTGTTGCTTTCTTGAAACATGTGACGCTGCCGCAGACTTTCAGAAATAGAAAATCCATTTTGAGATAGGGATTTTTGTCGCTTTTGTAAGTCACTGTTTTGTGGAGGTCACTTAGCAAGATACGTGAGAGAGGTTAGGCTTCTCAAATCTATATCCAGTTGTGACTAGCAATCAGGGTAGACCCATTGCATGGTAACACTTATGTAAATCATAGCTATTCATTGAGTTTGCTCCAGTTGAGACTAGCAGTTGGAATGTAGTCTATAGACAGCAGTCCTTTTTTTTTGACCCTCAAGAGTAGCTTTTGCCAGCCCCAACTCTCATTACTTCCCATCCAATAAATATAAAAATGAATGAATGAATGATATTTTCATTCCACCTGGTTTTCAAATCCCTATTAATGTATGTTTTAAAATATTTCTGCAACTAAGTTAAGTTCCTTTTGAAGTTTACAGAGCAAAAAGAAGTCTGCTTTCTGTATATGTATATATTTAGGTCCTGAACCTGTTCATGCAAAAACCAAAGAGAAGCTGCAGGTGGCGTGGGAAAAAATGAGCAAGTCCAAGCACAATGGTGTAGATCCCGAAGAAATAGTCCAGAAGTATGGAATTGATACAGTTCGACTCTACCTGCTGTTTGCTGCCTCTCCAGAAAAAGACATCTTATGGGATGCAAAGAGTAAGGTTTTTTCTTGTTACCAACACTTGATTTCTTAATTTGTGTTCAGACTGGGGGAAAAATACCTTTAAGACATTAAATGGTGGGGGTGGGGTGGAACTCCATGTTCAATCTGTTTGCTCAACTTGCTGGTTTCTGTTGCTGCACTCCAGACAAAATGTCTGGTTTGGAGGATTTCTATTGGTTTCGCTTTCACATTTTGATTTTTTAATGCTTGAGCTATCAATTGCCGCAGGAGTCTATGTTATTCACATCCGGCTCTCTTGAGCTTGCTGGCTTAAAGCATGACACAGGAGATAATGTGATAGGACTCTTCTCAGTCTTCAATTCCCCTTGAAGCTGTTATTAGCACTGATGCAGAAGAATACAAGTGTGATACAGGTGTTTGTATTTTGTTCTTCCTGCTGTAGGCCTGATGGTGAGGGTGAGTACTGTACTTTAGACCAGAGTGTCACTTATCCCCCCAGAGCTACTGCTGTCACCAAAATCAAAGCTTCCTGGTATTGCTTTAAAATTTAGGCATAAATAAAAGAAATGAGCATCTGACAACAAATGGCCTGTCTTGTAGCCACTTTAGCTGTTAGAACATTGTGCTGTGATTTTTCTTTGGTTTGTTCCACCTTGGCAGAGTTTGAAAGCCACATTGAGAATGTTTTGGGTGGGGAGGGAGGAGATGTTTGGGATGCTGTGAGCGAGAAAGAAAAGACTTAAAATTAGAGTGCTTTCAGAAACAGGCTTTGCAGTGTCAAAGTGATAATTCAGTGAGCCTGGTGGCGCATGTTAAAAAACATTTGCACATGCATATGTTTGCATCAAGGGCCCCAATGTTGTGTCCCTTTAGGTTTACAGTTGAGGAAAAGGCATTTGTTTCTTCAGTGTATGAGAGAGTCAGTTAACTGGATAACATTAACATTCTAAAGTTAATACAACTTAATAACTCCCAGGTTAAATGTGGTTAGGATTTCTGTCTGAATGTAAAACTCTGGTCTTAAACCAAACTTAAGAGACGAATCTCACTGATCTTTCTGAAGAAATCTGTTTCCAGGAGCTAAATCTAATTGCTTGTCCCGGATTGACTAGATCTTCAGAATTAGTAGGACAGATTCAGGAGGCCTAATGTAGCAGATGGATTTAGGCTGAGGTCTGTCTGAAATCTATTCTGAAATCAGCTGTTCTAGGACTAATAATAAAGACGGCTATTGATCTGTGTTCCATAGTGCTGCTGAGTTACTCCTGTTATCTTCTTTTTGCAAGCTGTACCATTTGAAGCTGTATCTTTCTCTTTGATCATCTCCATGGCAAGAGAGTATTTATTTTTGTCATCACTTTGCATCAAAGTGTAAAAGTGACATTCTTGGCAAACAGTTTCGCCACTGGCCCTTCAATCTAAATATTTGAAAAAAAATATTGCATAGCTGCTACAGGATTAAACCCATGGATAATTATTTAACATGTTATTTTTCACTGCAGAATGTATGATGATTGTAGAAAGAAGTTAATCTCTCCACTAAAAGGTGTCTCTCTGCCCAGTAGCCCCACAGATTTGTTACTGTCCTGTTAAGAGGGTGCGTCCACTTATATTACTCACAGGGTGTCTAAATTTTATTGATTGCTATAAGAACTAGAGAGAAAACGTTGCAATCACCTTGAAAGAAGGATTCATATACTACATATAGGAGTTATTTCTGTATGTTTTGTTTTCTTATAATCTTGCTGGTCTGTGACCGTAATAAAGAATGATGATGATGATTTAACTCAATGTAATGAGTTGTGTATTGAAATGTTTTTGTATTCCAAACTGCTAAATGATGACTCATTACAAGGGGCAGTGCTTTTTGTCAACTTTCTCCCTCTGACAAGGTTGTTAGTTTTTTTCTTAAAATTTGTACTAATGAAAACGTCTCTCTTTCTGTTCTACCATTTTTCACTCAGCTGATGCAATCCCTGGGGTACAAAGATGGCAGTTTCGCCTCTGGCAGTTAGCAACCACACTTATTGCGGCTAGGAATTCTGGAACTCTGCCCAGTCCTCAGCAGCTGAATCAGAAAGAGAAAGCCAAAGCCACCCGTATCTGGAAGCTGAAGAATCATACAGTCTCTGAGGTTAGAACAAAATTCTGACTATTTTTAAAATGACTCAGTCACTTTGGCTTGTAGTGATGTTTTGGCAGTTGTCCTATGAAGCTATAGCAGTGAAACGGCTCTTTTAGCAGAACATGAGCCTTCATTGCTGCTTTTAAGATGCCCCCCTTTATAAATTGAAGAGAGTAAATGTGATGCCATTACAGCACAGACTTATGTCCTAACCTAGAAGTGCAATATCTAAGTATGACATGGCCTCCTTCAATCTTCTTTTACTCCAGATGGAGGAAAGAAGTCACGAACTCTAGATTGCCATAAACTATGCTCATTTCGCCCATTCATGGATTGCTGCCTTGTCGTGGCGAAGGGGCTTGAGTAATTCGGAGAAGCTATGGGCTATGCCGTGCAGGGACACCCAAGACGGACAGGTCATAGTGGAGACTTCTGACTAAACGCGATCCACCTGGAGCAGGAACTGGCAAGCCACTCCAGTATCTTTGCCAAGAAACCTCCATGGACAGAAACAAAAGGCTAAAAGATATGACGCTGGAAGATGAGCCCTTCAGGTCGGAAGGCGTCCAACATGCTACTGAGGAAGAGCGGAGGACAAGTACAAATAGCTCCAGAGCTAATGAAGTGGTTGGGCCAAAGCCGAAAGGACGCTCAGCTGCGGACGCGCCTGGAAGTGAAAGGAAAGTCCGATGCTGCAAAGAAAAATACTGCATAGGAACCTGGAATGTAAGATCTATGAACCTTGATAAGTTGGATGTGGTCAAACAGGAGATGGCAAGAATAAACATTGACATCCTGGGCGTCAGTGAACTAAAATGGACGGGAATGGGCGAATTCAATTCAGACGATTATCATATCTACTACTGTGGGCAAGAATCCCGTAGAAGAAATGGAGTAGCCCTCATAGTCAACAAAAGAGTGGGAAAAGCTGTACTGGGATACAATCTCAAAAATGATAGAATGATTTCAATACGAATCCAAGGCAGACCTTTCAACATCACAGTAATCCAAGTTTATGCACCAACCACCGATGCTGAAGAGGCTGAAATTGACCAATTCTATGAAGACTTACAACACCTTCTAGAACTGACACCAAAGAAAGATGTTCTTGTCATTATAGGGGACTGAAATGCTAAAGTAGGGAGTCGAGAGATAAAAGGAACAACAGGTAAGTTTGGCCTTGGAGTTCAAAACGAAGCAGGGCAAAGGCTAATAGAGTTTTGTCAAGAGAACAAGCTGGTCATCACAAACACTCTTTTCCAGCAACACAAGAGACATCACCAGGTGGGCAATACCGAAATCAGATTGATTATGTTCTCTGCAACCAAAGATGGAAAAGCTCTATACAGTCAGCACAAACAAGACCTGGAGCTGATTGTGGCTCTGATCATCAGCTTCTTATAGCAAAATTCAAGCTTAAACTGAAGAAAGTAGGAAAAACCACTGGGCTAGTCAGGTATAATCTAAACCAAATCCCTTATGAATACACAGTGGAAGTGAAGAACAGATTTAAGGAACTCGATTTGGTGGACAGAGTGCCTGAAGAACTATGGATGGAGGCTCGTAACATTGTACAGGAGGCAGCAACAAAAACCATGCCAAAGAAAAGGAAATTCAAGAAAGTAAAGTGGCTGTCCAACGAGGCCTTACAAATAGCAGAGAAGAGAAGGGAAACCAAATGCAAGGGAGATAGGGAAAGTTACAGAAAATTGAATGCAGACTTCCAAAGAATAGCAAGGGGAGACAAGAGGGCCTTCTTAACTGAACAGTGCAAAGAAATAGAGGAAAATAATAGAAAGGGAAAAACCAGAGATCTGTTCAAGAAAATTGGAGATATTAAAGGAACATTTTGTGCAAAGATGGACATGATAAAGGACAAAAATGGTAGGGACCTAACAGAAGCAGAAGACATCAAGAAGAGGTCGCAAGAATACACAGAGGAATTATACCAGAAAGATCTGGATGTCCCGGACAACCCAGATAGTGTGGTTGCTGACCTTGAGCCAGACATCCTGGAGAGTGAAGTCAAGTGGGCCTTAGAAAGCATGGCTAACAACAAGGCCAGTGGAGGTGATGGCATTCCAGTTCAACTATTTAAAATCTTAAAAGATGATGCTGTTAAGGTGCTACACTCAATATGCCAGCAAGTATGGAAAACTCAGCAGTGGCCAGAGGATTGGAAAAGATCAGTCTACATCCCAATCCCAAAGAAGGGCAGTGCCAAAGAATGCTCCAACTACGTACAATTGCACTCATTTCACACGCTAGCAAGGTTATGCTCAAAATCCTACAAGGCAGGCTTCAGCATTATGTGGACCGAGAACTCCCAGAAGTACAAGCTGGATTCGGAAGGGGCAGAGGAACTAGAGACCAAATTGCTAACATGTGCTGGATTATGGAGAAAGCCAGAGAGTTCCAGAAAAACATCTACTTCTGCTTCATTGACTACGCAAAAGCCTTTGACTGTGTGGACCACAACAAACTATGGCAAGTCCTTAAAGAAATGGGAGTGCCTGACCACCTTATCCATCTCCTGAGAAACCTATACATGGGACAGGAAGCAACAGTTAGAACTGGATATGGAACAACTGATTGGTTCAAAATTGGGAAAGGAGTACGACAAGGCTGGACTGGATGCAGAATACATCATGCGAAAGGCTGGACTGGATGAATCCCAAGCCGGAATTAAGATTGCCGGAAGAAATATCAACAACCTCAGATACGCAGATGATACCACTCTGATGGCAGAAAGTGAGGAGGAATTAAAGAACCTCTTAATGAGAGTGCAAAAGGAGAGCGCAAAAAATGGTCTGAAGCTCAACATCCAAAAAACTAAGATCATAGCCACTGGTCCCATCACCTCCTGGCAAATAGAAGGGGAAGATATGGAGGCAGTGACAGATTTGACTTTCTTGGGCTCCATGATCACTGCAGATGGTGACAGCAGCCACGAAATTAAAAGACGCCTGCTTCTTGGGAGGAAAGCGATGACAAACCTAGACAGCATCTTAAAAAGCAGAGACATCACCTTGCCGACAACGGTCCGCATAGTCAAAGCTGTGGTTTTTCCAGTAGCCATGTATGGAAGTGAGAGCTGTACCATAAAGAAGGCTGACCGCCGAAGAATTGATGCTTTTGAATTGTGGTGCTGGAGGAGACTCTTGAGAGTCCCCTGGACTGCAAAGAGAACAAACCTATCCATTTTGAAGGAAATCAACCCTGAGTGCTCACTGGAAGGACAGATCCTGAAGCTGAGGCTCCAATACTTTGGCCATCTCATGAGAAGAGAAGACTCCTTGGAAAAGACCCTGATGTTGGGAAAGTGTGAAGGCAAGAGGAGAAGGGGACGACAGAGGACGAGATGGATGGACAGTGTCATCAAAGCAACCAACATGAATTTGACCAAACTCCGGGAGGCAGTGGAAGACAGGAGGGCCTGACGTGCTCTGGTCCATGGGGTCATGAAGAGTCGCACACGACTAAACGACTAAACAACAACAACAAAATGCTCATTTTGAAAGTGCCTTCCACTGAAACTTGCCCAAGGTTACTTATTGGGTGTGTTTGTGTGACTGTAATTCTAGTTGCTTTACATTTATCCCAGGAGCACCAGCATCTTTCTCTCAGGGAAGGGACTATAGCTTGCTGGCAGAGCTCTGCATGAAGAACATCCTAAGTTCAATCTCTGCCATCTCCAGTTAAAAATATCAGGTAACAGGAAACATCTGCCAAGGATCTTGGAGAACCACTCAGTCAGGACAGACCAGGATGGTGGGATATGTGGCTCTCCCGAGGTTGTTGGGCTTCAACATACAGCACCCCCACCCACCCAGTGGGCCACTGGTCAAGGATAGTAGGAGATACAGTCCAACAGTATCTTGGGGAGGGGCACATTTTCCATATCCTGGAGCAGCACTGGGCTATTTTTAGACAAAACACATTGACACCAAAACTCATCTCGCAGATTGAATGTTCAGATGGGCAGCAAGAAAGGAGCAATTAATACTTTATTAATTAATTAATAAAGTGCCAGATGTGATCGCTCCTTGTTCAGATGTTTATGCATTCACTGTAAAACAACAATAATAAAAAATGTGAATGCATTTCCTAGTGCAGTACTTTAAATATGCATTTCTAGTTCCTGCTCAGTGCTTCTTAAATTATGCAAAACACTGCCAAAATGGATGCCTGCTGTAGGCACCAGTGACTAAGGCTAAGATGTTTAGTGTATACCTTATCTATCCAAGTCCTCAGATCCAATGGTACCATACAGAAAAAGATATTCATAGTACAAGATTGAGTCTTGTTAAAGTATAACCATTGAACAGAAAACAGGATTCTTGAGGACAGTTAACAACTCTGCAGTAAGCTGACACAAACAATTGCAGATTTTATAGATCAGAGATTTTTTTTTGCAAGACCTGTGGGAATGAAGTAATGAAAAAACCTATGTAATGCATATTGAAAATATCCTTCCTGCCATGGGTGTGGTTGCAAGTTCATGGATGTGTGCGCGCGCACATAGGAACTGCATGTGTACAATAAAAATTATGTGTACAATTGTATTTGAGGTTAATATATGATCTGTTTTGTAACATGAAGCATGTCTTTGTAAGATGCGTGCATGTTTGGCCTGGATAAGTTGAAGAACCAGAGAGAGAATTAGGACACAAAGATGGAGACCAACAAAACCCAGAGGAACTATGGGACTTTGTATTTCTGGCTATAAGCCCTCATTGTGTGAAATTCAACTCTTGAACTGAACGTTTTGAACTATGCTTTCAGTAAGTTGACAAAAAACATCTGCTGCTAATTGAGGGAGTGGAGCAAACCCGGGGGTTAAGAAGACCCTGGTACGAGGATCCTCCTGAGCAAGCAGATTCCACACCTGTCCACTAAGTGATGGAAGACACATTAAACATTCCATACTTCACAATAAGTGATAAGGACCATATCTAGGGGGAAACAAGGAAACATCTAATGCGCATGCCCAGCTAGCAACCTGCCTAAAAATAATATAAAAAGAGGGGTCTGGGCAACCATAATTTGTCTGCTGAGACCAAAAGGCTTTTGGAACTAACTACTTTCTTTGGAACTTGGACAATGCAAATAAAAAATTCTTCTCTCTTTGGTGAGTACGTATGTGGTGTGAATGTGTTGAATGCATGAAACCCCTTTTATTAGAATTGTAATCAATAGGTAATAAAGTATATTCATTTTTGCATTTATTAATGTGTCTTGTGAGGTCCTTTGCTGTTTAATATTGTTCTTCTTGGGATACAAAAGATCCAGTAGTCACCCTTTTGTGACATCTTCCCATGGAGGTGCACACAGTTGTTTTGGGAGCCAATCAGTTTCACCTTTCCAAACCTATGATTATAGATCTTGGAAACTTTGCCCTTTTTAAAAACTGCATAATTGGTGGTTGTTTGAAAAAGTAATTTCATATAAATAAGGATACAAGTCAAGATCCAAATAAGTACTCTAGGTTAGTAGCTGAAGATCTGACTACTGTATCACTTCAAATAAATGTCCAGACTCTGTTTTAAAGTAGGTCACATGGTTCCTTCTATTTAAAAAAAATTCTGTGTAGTTGGAAGAGAAGGATAGTGCAAGTCCAGAGAATCTTTGGAAGTGAGGTGCTAAGTGGGCCATTCCTCAGTTCATAGTCATAATACATACATGAAATGGATATTCCAGGTCTTTTTATATAGTGATATTCTAATAGCTATAACAAATCAGCTAACAGTGTGCTTCCTTGCTTGTGTTAACTGATTGGATAGTGATTAGTGTTGTCTTTGGGGCTCTTTGTGAACACTTAAAATCCCGTATCTAGGTCCTGGAAGCTATTATTATTTTTATTGTTTTTTAAGAGAACACACAGAATTCCCCAGCCAGAATGACCATTAGTGTTGTAGGGTTCCACTGAGCTTGATGTGACTTGTTTCTGAGTATACACATACAGAGTTGGGCTATGAAGGATTTCGTCCCGCAGCACAAGCCTACCTGAACATTGAGTTGCCATCTGAAGTTCCCCGCTAGATCCCATTGCCATTTGAAATTAGGTGGGTGATGACCAGCAGGATGGCCTTTTTTGTTGTGGCCCCCTCCTACTAGAGTTGTCCTCACTGAGTCTTGCACAGTGCCAAATGGGATGTCATTCTCATGCCAAGTTAAAATGGTTGATCCTGTTTACTGAAAGGGAACAAAATCTTTTGTTTTTGTTTAATCAGGTAACAGAATGCCTCCTGAAGGATTATTTGTTTAATGCTGCAATTGCTTATCTGATGGGCCTCAGTAACATGTTGTCAGTAAGTATGGTGTATCACTTTATATATATATATATATATTTAAACCCTCTATTATCTTGCACTGTGAACCCAAACTAACGGAAAAAAGTAACTTCAGTGCACCCATTGATGTGATTTCTGCAGATTTTTAGGGAGTGCATTTTTGTGGGATCATTCTGCACCACTGCACTTAATACTGAATGTTTGAGATCTCCCTTTTTAGAATTACATAAACATGACACCTGCCAGGTTGTTGAAGACCAATAATAATCAAACACATTTCACAAACCTCTCTTAATACTGTAAATATATCAAGCTGTCATTTAGAGCATGTTTTCAAGTAAGATAAAATGTTAGGTAGTAAAAGAATTGTGTGTTTGTTTTTTTAAATGCTTTGCTTCTGAATAAAGAAGCAAAGTAAATATTCACTTAATTGCTCTAAGACTTTTGGCTGGATCCTTATAGCTGGTGCAGACTGTGCAGGCCGGTGATTCACACCCTTAAGTTTGTCTGATACAGAATAAAACCTTGGAGCCCTTGGACAGTATGGTAGAATACAATTTCATCAGCACTTCATATATCAACTTTCTCTCCTGTCTGAAACCAGGAAGTATGAGAGCTAAAATTAGAACAAGACCAAGAATTTTCACTTCATTATAAAACAATGAAGTCTGTTCTAATTTCACTTTGAAAAGATCTTTTCTAGTAAAAATAGTACAAAGAACCACTGTTACTAGGAGAACTCTGAATATGACTCCTCCTGATGGACAATCTATAGAGGGCTGTCATATCAGGCAATGGGGAAGAATTTCGTATGCTTCCTGGCAAAGCTAGCAACTTACAAATGAAGTTTTCTGTGTAATAAAAGTCGGCATGTCTGCAGTAAATGCCTTTTTATTTCCTGCTTTTGGCACCTAATCTCCATGCCTTCTTTCAATCTAACACTTTGAAAAATGGCATATTTTCTACATTTGCAGACCAGGAGTGGAAGATGTATGGCCCTCAGCGTCCACCAGCCATAGCCAGCATTGTTAATAGTGGTAGATGATGAGAGATACAGTTGAGCAACCTTCAGAGGGCTACACTTTTCACCAGCCCTGCCTTCTTAAAAATGTGCTTTTTTGACCAGTTAGAGCAGTGGTCCCCAACCTTTTCCAAACCGTGGACTGGTTGTGGGGGCGGGGTCCGTGCACAGGTGGGTGAAGCACCCCCACGCTCGCGGGTGGGCGGGGCACACTTGTGGGTGGGCGGGGTGCGCACGTATGCATGGGTGGGTGGGGCACGCTCGTGCGGGGGGGGTTGGACGGGGCACCCGTGCGGGTGGGTGGGCCGTGTGTGCATGTGGGCGTGCGTGGGGGGAGTGTGTGCAAGGAGGTGGGAGATCTGTCTCCGCGGCCCAGTCCTGCCAAGGCCATGGACCGGCACCAGGCCGCGGACCGGGGTTTGGGGACCCCTGAGTTAGAGCACCCATTATCGTTGTGGTTGTTGTGTGGAATACACTGGCAGGAGTACCACAGACACCTGTGTTTTGTTTGTTCTCCCCCTTAGTAACAAGCAACACAAATCTTCCAGCTGTTTTTTGTGAATGTCAGGTTTTTCTCCTTTAGGCCAGTACATGTATAACCTCATTATATGTGCAGAGTTTATGTGTGTTTAAGTAGCAAATAATTTCTCTGTAGCACTTCAACCATTTTTTCCATCTTCAAATTCTTTAGAAGTCCTATATTCCCACAACATTTTATTTATTATTGTTAGTTAATTAATTAATGATGTGCTGTCAAGACTATTCCTACTTGTGATCCTTACGAACATTGGTGGCGCTGTAGTGGTGCAGCTAGCCAAAGGCAACACAGGTTAGTTTTTCTCCTAGGAGGCACAGTGGGGAATCAAACTCCTGCTCCATGACCAGGTGCTCCAACCCGCTGAGCTATCTTGTTTGTTTGGTTTCTTTTGTCTCTCCTTTTGCCTTCAGTGATCTCAAGCTAGAGACACTAAAAGCAATAAAAAAGCATGCTTCAGGTATGTGAGTAGCAAAAGACAAACAAAAGACATAGTGGCACAGCTCCGCAATGGAGATGGAAAAATGATAACAGAGGACAAAGAAAAGGGAGAGGTGCTCAATTCCTATTTTAGTTCAGTCTTTTCCTATAAGACAGACTATGAACTTCCAAACAAATTGGAAGGATTGCAGCTGGAGATAGATAAACAAATAGTCAAGGAATACCTTACTACCTTCAACGAGTTCAGATCTCCAGGGCCGGATGAACTGCATACAAGAGTACTGCAGGAACTGGCTGAACCGCTATCCATTATTTTCTTGAAATCATGGGAAACGGGTGAGGTGCCAGAGGATTGGAGGAGGGTCAATGTTGTCCCTATCTTCAAAAAGGGCAAAAAAGAGGAACCTGGGAACTACAGGCCAGTCAGCCTGACATCAATCTCAGGCAAAATTCTGGAACAGATCATAAAGTGGTCGTGCAAGCAGCTAGAAAACAATGCAGTAATAACTAGAAGCTAATACGGATTTGTCAAGAACAAATCCTGCCAAACTAATTTGATCTTGTTTTTTGATCAGGTCACCTCCCTGATAGACAGAAGGAATACTGTAGACGTAGTATATCTTGACTTCAGCAAAGCTTTTGACAAAGTGCCCCATGATATCCTGATTAGCAAGCTAACTCGGTGTGGGCTGGATAGATCATGTGTCAGGTGGATACACAATTGGCTATAGAATCGTACTCAGAGGGTGACAATTAATGGGTCCTTCTCTAACTGGGAGGAGGTAACTAGTGGGGTACCCCAAGGCTCAGTCCTGGGCCCGGTGCTCTTCAATATTTTTATTAATGACTTGGATGAGGGAGTGCAGGGAATGTTTGTGAAATTTGCAGATGATACCAAATTGTGCGGAATAGCTAATATCCTAGAACGGGGTCCACAACCCCTGGTCCGTGGCCCGGTGCCAGTCTGTGGCCTGGGCCAGAGCGGGCCGCGGAGACAGATCTCCCCAGCCCCCCTGCACGCACTCCACCCCGCACAGCCCCTTCGCGCATGTGTGCGACTGCGCACCAGAGCGCCCCCTCTCCTTCGTGCATGCGCATGAGTGCCCCCTGAGCACCCCCCTGCCCTTCGTGCATGCCTGCGAGTGTGCGCACGCCCCGCCTTCCCCAACTGGTCCGCAGTGTTGAAAAGGTTGGGGACCACTGCCCTAGAAGACAGAAACAAAATTCAAAATGACCTTGATAGGATGGAGCACTGGGCCGAAAGCAACAGAATGAAATTCAACAGGGATAAGTGCAAAGTACTGCACCTTGGAAAAAGAAACCAATTGCACAGTTACAAGATGGGGGATACCTGGCTCAGCAAAACTACGAGCAAGAAAAATCTTGGAATTGTTGTAGATCACAAGCTAAATATGAGCCAACAGTGTGATGTGGCTACAAAAAAGGCAAATGCTATTTTAGGCTGCATTAATAGAAGTATAGTTTCCAAATCCCGCGAGGTGCTAATGCCCCTCAGCACTGGTTAGGCCTCGCCTTGACTATTGTGTCCAGTTCTGGACACCACAGGTCAAGAAGGATGCTAACAAATTGGAACAAGTTGAGAGGAGGGCAACAAGGATGATCAGGGGGCTGGAAACCAAGCCTTATGAGGAAAGGCTGAAAGAATTGGGCATGTTTAGCCTTGAGAAAAGAAGACTGAGGGGTGGTATGATAGCACTTTTCAAATATTTCAAAGGCTGTCATACAGAGGAAGGACAAGATCTGTTATTGATCATCCCAGAGTGCAGGACATGCAACAATGGGCTCAAGTTAAAGGAAGCCAGATTTCAGTTGAATATCAGGAAAAACTTCCTCACTGTCAGAGCAGTACAACAGTGGAACCAGTGACCTTGGGAGTTGGTGAGTGCTCGAACACTGGAGGCATTCAAGAAAAACTTAGATAATCACCTGGCAAATATGCTTTGATTGTATTCCTGCATTGAGCAGGGGGTTGGACTTGATGGCCTTGTAGGCCCCTTCCAACTTCACTTTTCTGTGATTCTATGATTCAAGGCAGCATACATGGCTCTTCTGCCCCCTCCCCAGTTCTTCCTCACAATAATCCTGTGAAGTAGGTCAGGATTAGGGAGTGACTGGTCCAAGGTGGGGATGAGAACTGGAATCTCCCATGTCCTAGTCCAGCACTCTCATTGCTACACTACACCAGTTCTTCTTCCACTCCTATTCCTTGAGCATGTGGTTCCACTGCAGCAATGTGAATGATACATGAGCATGTGGATTGATTTTCTTTTTCTTTTTGTAATGGTGAATTACAAGGAGTCTGTTCCTACTCCAGTAACTTAAAATGTTCATATAGCCTTTGGTGGCTGCACACTCCATCATATACCACTCACCCACTAATTGCCCAAATATTTTATGTGTGGATAAGAAATAATGCTTTGAAGGAAAATCTCTTGTAAGAATAATGTAGTTGACAGTCCCAGGTTCAATCCCTATTCAGCCATGAAGCTTATTGGGCGACCTTGGCATAGTCACAATTTCTCAGCCTCCACTACCTCACAAGGTTCTGTGTGTTTTTTGTGTGTGTGTGTGTAAAATGATATGGCGATGTGTAACCAGGAGTTACTTGGAAGAAAGCCAGTATATTAATATAAAGGAATTATGCCCTGTAGCTGAAGTCTGTTTTCTTAGATTAAAAAAAATAATGTCACTTTCTAATAAATTCTTCACTTTGGCCATTGGAATAATCCTGTTGTTTTTGCCCTGTAAAATGCTGCCTCTTTTGCAAACTTCAGAGTTTCACCTAGAGCAGGCAAAGCTGGAATGCTAACAGAAGTATTCAACAAAACACAGGCCCAGCCAAGAGTAATCCATCTTCTCTAGCTTATCTTTTGCATTTGCAAAAAGAATTGTGAACCTAGTCTGTGCTACAATAATGAATACCAGTTTCCAACATGTTTTGGGGGGGCTCTCAGCCTTATAAACTTATCACTGTGAACATTCTTTGGGAATCTGTACAGAGTCCCAAGAGCTTGTCAAGTGTCCACTAACTGAGCTACATTTTCTATGTAGTTTTGTTCAGCTCCAAGTTTTGCTGACAGAGACATTACTGCCTTTTAACATCTTTGTATAAAAACATTGCAGAAATTTCTGGGAGTAATCATGATAGCCTTTTCCCAGTTAAAACAATAATAATAACAACAACAGTTTTATAGCAATTTGAAAACTGAGTTTTAATTTGGCACAAACTTTCATAGACTGCAGTCTACTACATCATATATAAGTTCTGATGATATGAGCTGCTGCCATCAGCCCATGTTCTTCTTCGTGGCCTCTGTGAATGCACACAAATGGGTTTTACTGCGCCTGCGCAGAACTCCTCAGAATATTCTAGAGCTTAAAAAGACGTGATTAGTAGGACGTTGCCTCATGGTGCGCATGCTCCGCCCGCCCGTAATACCTCAGTTCCTTTTAGCCGCCACTGAAATCGGACTTCTGTGACTCCTAGAGCGATTTTGTGATTCTAATCTTACGGTTTTCTGATCTTCAGACTGCTTAACGGTTTTCGATTCTCGGATCACGGACTTAATCAAGTTTTTTATTTACGGACGTTTCCCTGTGAGTTATCTTTTCTTTTTGTCTTCCCCCCCTTTTCCCCCTCCCTTCCCGCCCTTTTTTTATGGCCTCCTCAGGCCCATTCAAGCGTTGCACGACGTGTGCCAATAAAATTCCTTTTACTGATGGCCACGATCGTTGCTTGTTCTGTCTGGGTGAGAGTCACCAGACTCACTCTTGTCCTGAGTGTAAAAAGTTAACAAAACTGGCTCTTAAACTCTGGCTTCAATGACTTAGGTCCCACTTGTGGGAAAAATCTTTGGCACCCCCCAGTCTTCCAACCAGCCCCACAATGGAACCTACCCCTATTCCAGTGCCTCGATCTGAGCCCTCCATCCCGTTGGCTCCTACTACTCCCTCGCCAAGGACCTCTACCAAGGTTTCCAAGCCTAAATCTCCTTCGGTATCGACGTCGGCCTCGATGTCGAAGTCTTCCTCGGTGTCGGCAAAGACTCAATCTGTTAAGAAACAAAGGGATAAGGACAGAGTCAAGCAAAAGAAAGCTAAGCGGGCTCCTAAGCCTCATCAGCCTCGTGAGCCGCTAGTTGTCCACGTTTCCCTCCCATCTCCCATCTTGGAGGAATCGTCAAGGGACATCCCAGACCAAGACTCCATTTCCGAAGCAGGAGAGTCGGGTCTTCCTACTCGGGCTCAGGCTTCGGTCTCGATACCGAGCTTGTCTCCAAGTCATGGCCATTCTGAGGCTGATGCCATATCCAGCCCGGCCTCGGCCCATTCTAGCCCTGTTTCGACCGGGCGGGCAATTGTTATCCATCTTTCGAACTTGGAGGCATCGGTCTCGCAGTCCCCTCCGCGGAAGAGGGCTACAAAGCGGTGTCACATCTCCCCATCCTCGCAGTATCGGGAGGTAATCCTTGTTCCGCATCCATCTCAACGCCATGCCTTCCCTGAATATGGAGATCCCCTTTATGACCTCAATAGGCACGGTGATCGCCACCGATACCGTTTTGACGAATTTGATCTGAGGTTCGTTCAGGACTGTTATGAGCGTCCCAAACGTGTTCGGTACGCTTATGCCCCATCCGAGTCCTCTCCATCGCCGTCGCCACCTCCTCTTCGGAGTCGACACCGAGCTTATTACGAGCTCAGTCCAATAGTACCGGTGTCCAAGAAGTCTGCTAAACACCATCTGTCTAGCTCTGAAGTACCGCGTCACGATCCAGTTCTATCTTGACACAAGCCCTCTCAACACGAGCCTGTTCCATCCAAACACCCACACTCTTCTACGGTACCGTCGGCTTCGACGTCACGCCCAACTGTTTCTTTAACTGGATCCTGCTCCGGCCGTCAGGTCCCAGCACCAACCCCTCTTGTTCCTGTTTCTCAGGATTGTCAACATTCTCCCTCTCCGACTCTCTCCATCTCTGGAGGTTCTTCGATGTCGACAGTTTCTGAACATGATCCTCCCTCTGAGACGTCCAGAGAGTCTCCCTCAAATTTACCAACTCCTGATTCGGACGTTGCAGATGTTCATCCCCCATCTCCATCTGAGGACTTTACGTCTTACTCTCAGCTCATCCTTTGCATGGCCAAATCAAACTACCAGGCTGCAATGGGGGCCTATCACAGGCAGCTGTGGAACAAAATCCTCCCGGTCCTTCAGGCTGCTCCTGAAGAGATTAGAGCCAGTGCCCTCAATACCCACCTCGAGGCCACTACCTTGGCTAAACAGCAGCGTTTGGCATCTCGCCATACGGCTGACGCTGCCTCAAAATCTTTGGCTTCTGCCATTGCCCTTAGACGGCATGCATGGCTGCGTTCTGCGGGGTTCACTGATGATGCTCGGTCCCGTAGTGAGGATTTGCCCTTTGATGGCGTTGGCCTTTTCAACGATAAGACTGATGAGGTGATGGAAAACTTACACAAGATTCGCAAGACTGCCCGCTCTTACTCCATCCAACAGCCCAGATACCAATGTAACCAGTGGCGTAAGCCTTTTACTTTCCATCAATCATACCAGCACCCCTACCGCCCTTACAAACCTGAGAGAGCCAACTTTTCTCAGCCTTCTTATTCTGCTCCTCCTTTCCGGTCCCAGGCCCCTGCTCAACGCAGACAAGGTTTTCATCGCCCTACAAGAAAAAATAAACAATATCTTTGACTCTCCTCTCTTGGACTATCCCCATCATCCCCTGCTGACTCCCTTTTTCGACAAGTGGTCCACCATCACCAAGGACACTTGGATGCTCGCCATCATACGTTTCGGTTACCTATTAGAATTCAAGGAGCTTCCTCCTCTCGGTCATGTCAGACCCACAACTTACTCACCTGCTCTAGAGGATGAGGTTACGCTCCTTCTTCACAAACATGCTATCCAGAGGGTTCCTACCCAAGATATTCCAAACGGTTTTTACTCACGTTATTTCACAGTTCCCAAAAAGGATGGAGGCCTCCGTCCCATCTTAGACCTGCGACTTCTGAACACCTACATTCATCCGAGGTGTTTTCACATGGCCACCCTCGAATCAGTCATCCCTCTGCTTCAGCCAGGCGACTGGTTCGTGGTTATAGATCTCCAGGACGCATATTTTCATATTTCAATTCACGAGCACCATTTCAGATATCTTCGTTTTCTTTTCAAGGGCGTTGCTTACCAATTTTGTGCCCTTTCCTTCGGTCTGTCCACCACTCTAAGGACCTTCACAAAGTGTCTGGCTCCAGTCGCTGCCTATCTTCGTCTGCACAACATCACGATATTTCCATATATAGACGATTGGTTGATAGTAGCACGATCACACAGCGCAGCCCGAAGGGACGCTACCTTTGTTCTCCAGACTCTGGCAGATCTCTGCCTGCAAGTCAACTACAAAAAATCTCATCTCGAGCCATCTCAGACCACAGATTATATTGGGGCGCATCTCGATTCCATCGCAGCCAGGGTGTTTCCCCCTCCAGAGAGAATACTCAAGTTAAGGTGAGCCATTTGCCCCTTTTGGCGTTGCACCACAGTCACCGCTTACCATACGCAGCACCTGCTAGGTCTGATGGCTTCAACTAC
Organism: Intellagama lesueurii; assembly: GCA_037013535.1. NCBI lineage: Eukaryota > Metazoa > Chordata > Lepidosauria > Squamata > Agamidae > Intellagama > Intellagama lesueurii. The sequence goes on from JBAJHW010000006.1 coordinate 74,966,987, forward strand.
GTCTGTACTCCAACATGCGAGACTGAAGATGCAGTTCTTACAGGCCTTGTACCTGTCCCAGTTCGACCCTCTGCTAGACCATCCTTCCAAGCGTCTACTGGTGACCCCGGAGTTAGCTCGCCAACTTACCTGGTGGACTTTTGTCCCTCACCTCCTGGTGGGCCGCCCATTCAGGCCTCTCCAGCTCACGGTACAGGTCACAACAGACGCCAGTCAGATAGGATGGGGTGCACACTGCGGTCATCAAGCGATCCACGCTTTGTGGTCAAGCTCAGAGAGACTGCTGCACATCAATCACCTAGAGTTACTAGCAGTCATCAAATCCTTCCGAGCTTTCCAATTTCTCATAGCTGGTCGCGGCGTCCAGGTCATCACGGACAATATGACCACCCTGTATTATATCAACAAACAGGGTGGCACCCATTCTTTGAATCTTCTATATTTAGCGATTCAGCTGTGGGAATGGTGTTACGATCACCATGTCTTTCCGGTGGCTCTTCACGTGGCTACAGAGAACAAGGTCGCCGACCGTCTGAGCCGTCTTACCACCCAAACCCACGAGTGGACCCTCAACGACACCGTTTTCTCTCGTCTCTGCAGTCAGTGGGGGACATCAGGTCTTGACGTCTTCGCCACCCAGGTCAACTCCAAATGCAGCAGGTACTGCTCCTGGGCAGGAAGAGGAGAGAACTCTCTCGGCGATGCTTTCATTGTGGACTGGGGAGACAACCTTCTTTATCTCTTTCCGCCCATTCCTCTCATCCATCAGCTGAGCTCCGATGCCATTCTAGTACCACCATGGTGGCCTCGACAACCGTGGTTCACCACTCTCAGAGCCATGGCTACCGACTTCCTGAGATTACCTCTTCAACCGTCCCTTCTGACTCAGGACGAAGGCCGAATTTGTCATACCAACCTCAACTCTCTACACCTTACAGCATGGAGAATTCCCCCAATGTGGCTGAAGTTTTAGATAGGGCTAGGAAGCCCTCTACTCAATTGTTATATTCGTATAAGTGGTACGCTTTCACCAAATTTGCTGCATTGTGGAAATTGCCGACAGTTCCAGTTTCCTTGGACACCCTTCTGCAAGTCAGTTCCTTCATTATCTGTTTGACCAAGGTTTGGCTCATTCAACATTGAAAGTTTATATTTCTGCTATAGTTTCGTATCAGCCTGAGGGGTCTGAGGCCTCTTGTTTATTTTCTCATCCTACCTTGAAGAGATTTCTGAGAGGTTTGCGGAACATGCGCCCACCTACACGGCCTCCACTTCCACAGTGGTCTCTCCAAGTTGTTCTCTGTGCACTCACTCGTCCACCATTTGAGCCCATGGCCTCTGCGCATCTCAGACTTCTTTCCATCAAGACTTTGTTCCTTGTGGCTATAACTTCTGCGCGTTGAGCAAGCGAGCTGTCCGCTCTTCGAGCTGATGCCCCTTATATTCAATTTTACCCAGACAAGGTTGTATTATATACAGATGTATCCTTTCTTCCCAAGGTGATTTCAGATTTTCATGTTAATCAACCGTTAATCCTTCCGACGTTGTTTCCAAGTCCCTCTTCTGATGTTGAGCACATGCTCCACTCCCTCAACGTTTGTCGTGCCTTAGCATTTTATATTTCCAGGACTAAGGAATTCCTCACTTCCCCCAGACTTTTTGTGTGCTTCCATGGCCCACGAAAGGGCTCTCCTGCCTCCTCACAGACAGTCTCGAGGTGGATTGTGTCTGCTATTACTTTAGCCTATGACTTGGCAGGCAAGACTCCACCAGAGGTGCTAAAGGCGCACTCCACGAGAGCTATGGTAACTTGGTTGCGTGGCGTTGAAGTCCCTGACATCTGTCGAGCAGCCACTTGGTCTACACCCTCGACTTTTGTGATGCATTATCGTCTTGACGTCAGGGCCAAGAAGGAAGCAAGTTTTGGAAGGGTTGTGCTGACTTCGTTGTTGGCCCGTCACGGCCCTCCTTCCGGTCAGTGAGCTTGCTAGTCACCCATTTGTGTGCATTCACAGAGGCCACGAAGAAGAAAGAGAGGTTACTTACCTGTAACCATAGTTCTTCGAGTGGTCCTCTGTGAATCCACACATCCCGCCCATCCTCCCCGCTGTCCGTCATTTGGTGTCTTGAGCTTTGTCGGAGTCAGAGCCTTGACAGCGGCGGACATTTCGGAACTGAGGTATTACGGGCGGGCGGAGCATGCGCGCCACGGGGCAACGTCCTACTAATCACGTCTTTTTAAGCTCTAGAATATTCCGAGGAGTCCTGCGCAGGCGCAGTAAAACCCATTTGTGTGCATTCACAGAGGACCACTCGAAGAACTGTGGTTACAGGTAAGTAACCTCTCTTTTTGTGCAGTCCAGAAAGGTCCAGAAGGTTATGCCAGATAAACCCTATTAGTCTGTAGGATGCCACATGTTGCTGTTTCTGTAAAAACAATGTTTTTCATGATAAAGCTTGGTATGTTTTAACTTTTATTCTGTCATTTTTCTTTACAAGTGACTACTGTATTGAAGAGTAATTACATTTTAAAGTCCCCTTTCTTCTTGATCCCATTTGTTTCTGCAGCAAGCATCCGAAAGGGTTATTTTGCACTGTGCAGAATATGAAGATGCTCTGGCAACCCTGTCCATTATGCTTGCCCCAATGGCCCCACACATCGCTTCTGAGATCTGGAAAGGTAACTTGCAAAGTTATATGTGTTTTTTTACCACTCTGGAAAAAGACTTATAGGAAAATTAAATATTTAGATTACAATTAAATGCACTAAAGTTGGTGGAATAAGAAAGGAATAGGAGCAGTGGCTCTTGAATAAGCAGTATCTGGGGTCCCTAGGGGAGGGGAAGCAAAAACTAAACTCCATATAATAAGTGTCCTAGAACCAACAGAAATACAGCAAAACTGCAAGCTTTAAGTTCTCTGGGTCTCTCCATCAGGCTCTGTGATACAAAAGTAGGGAATAGAGAAGAAACGAGAAAGTTCAAAAAAGTAGCCCAGATGTTGTGGCTTGATGAAGTTCAGTTGATTAATTAATTATAGACAAGTTTGTGACTTAGTTCAGCTACCCTTTCTTGCTGCAGGAGCAATAATGAGAATGTACCACCTTGTGGCCTTGTTCCCGAGAGGTCAGAACTGAGACTTCTGGCATGTCATTTAGTGCAAAAGTGCTCTCAGTGTATAAACTGAAAAAGGAAGAAAGGTTGGAATTAAGACTGCATGAGCTCTGTTTATATAACCCATTACTAAGGTGAAAAAATATGCATGTCCTGACAAATGCTGCTTCTCCGTATATGTAAGAAGCTTAAAATTTATACCATTTGGGGGAGCCCTCTTCACAAGAGTGTATTTATCAGCATTTACTGATATTGCATGGTAGCCTTTGTCTCCGAAAGGGCTGCAGGGAGTCATCCTGAGGCTAGCAACCAATTCGTCATTTTCTTATGCAGCATGACCAAATAAAGCACTGAATACACTTTCTGTGTATTTGTGTGAATGAGTCAAGTTTTTCTTCTACTTACTTGTATATCCTTTGCTTTGCTTTAGTTCTCTGGCCTGTTGAAAAAGAGAGCTAGCAATAATATTTTTCCTTCTCCTGTTTTTCTCCTGCCATGTGCTTTGGAATGGTGTATGCCTTTGAATGGCACTTGGCAAGCATCTTGACTACTAACTAAATAGATTTGTAAGCTTGTGTCTTTCTGTACAGATGTACTTGTGTCTACGTAGCTGCTCCTTTTTCTAGTGGTGAGTTCTTATGACTTTGTTTAAAAGAAATCTGTTGGCTGAGAGAAATACCAAACAGGAAAGCATATATTGGCTTGTATCCAGTCTCATATTAAGTTCTTTGATCTGCCCTCAAGATGAATGGATTTTCTGTCTTAATACTATTCTGTGGCTAGAAAGTATTTACTTCATTATTACATTCAGCACATCAATAGGGCGGAGTCCAGGAAAATGCATGTTTGCTTTTTATGTGTAGTCCTATTTGCCCCTAGGGCTGGGTGCACTTTAGATATGTGGGATCTGTTTTGTTGTTTTACTAAAACTCCAACATCCACCAAAGGTGCGCACTGAGAATTAAAGAATTTTGAAGTATCAAAAACTCATTGTCCTTCCACACAAAAAGCCATTCTCGATTACTGCAACCTTTCTTCATGTCAACAGTATGGTTTAGAATTTAGCATAGCAAATTCTGCCGTTGCTGTTTTTGTTGAAAGATTAGGAGTCAGAAATCCTTGTCAGTTGATTGCAAATCAGAGATCCAGATGTACATTTTTCCCACCTTTGATTTTGCCTTGGTTCTTCAGTGCTAAATTACATCTTGTTTGCATGATGGATTTTCATCATTTTACCGACCTCGGAAGGATAGAAGGCTGAGTCAACCTCGAGCCGGCTGTCAGATCCCTTGGTATCGAATGCTGACCATGAGCAGAGTTTGGGCTGCAATACTACAGTTTGAACCACTGTGCCACAATCCCAGCAACAGGATCTCTGTCTTGTCAGCACTGCATTGTAGCATTTCTTTTCCAGTATTCTTTTTGCATCTTGCTTCTTTTGAGGTTGTGATGCAAAACAGCAAATAATGCTCTATCCTGGTTATCTGTTTTATGTCTCTGTTTTCTGTCTCCTGTGGGAATGTTTACAATGGAACTTAACACCAAACATAGACCATAAATTATTGCACATGAGATGTAACCACACACCCAAGACTCTTAAAGCCACTGAATGTTTTGACTGTTTTACTTGTAAATTCAGTGTTTCATTCTGTATTTCGTTTTATTCCATACAGTATGTCCAAAGAAGTGAACATGATCCACAAAAGTTCACACTAAAGTATAATAGTTAGTTTTTTAAGGTATCAGGTTTTGGCTTTTTGTCTTGTTTTGTTATGTTTTTTTCTTTGGATTTTGCCTGATAAGCAAATAATTAGCCCGCCTTAATTTACAATCTCATAATTGCTTGACTTACCTTTAGGTATTTCAAATAGATCCTCTTGTCTCTATTGTAGTAGGAGGCCATATGTATTTTAGAAAGTGGGGAAAGAAGGTTGATTCTTAAAAAATTTCCTTGGCTATCAGTGATGAGCAGACCTAAAATAAAGGCAGTTTCTCTTACTGTTCTGCAGAGGAGTAGAAAATATTTCAACTTAAGCTTTTTAGTTGGTTTGCCCTTAGTGGTAGGTACCCACAGAACTGCAATGAATTTATTATTGAATTTCAAATGCAGCTGACTTGTAGTGATGCCATAAGAATATGCATTTTTTAGAATTAAGACCTACATAACACTGTATTCAGCTTCTAAATTTTTCCCTGTTTGCTAGTGATAACAAGGTTTTCGGGAATGGTGGGATGACCATCCATTGCATTGAAACTATATAATTAAACCTTTTGCTAAACCTGTGGACATATATTTTTGATCTCCACAGGAAACAGCCAATTACTGTCTTAAGAAAGAAATCTACTTCAGACTGATTATGATTTGTTATTTTTCACTTTGGAAGGTTGAATAATACTCTGCAAATTTACATTGTTAATGTTTGTGTCTGTCTTTATTATGTAATGTTCCACTTGATTGCATACTTTGCCCTCTGTGTACATGCTGCCAGATGTGTGTGTGAGAGAGAGTGTTCTGCAAAGCATGTCAGCCCTTTTACTTCTGGACAGAGTTCATCAGACTGATAGTTTAGCAATCTGTAAACGCGAACAGGATGAGGAAATCTGTCTGCTTCCTGAAACCTTGTATCTGAGCAACATTCAGACACCACATTGAAGACCTTTTTATTGTTTATAAAATAAGATATTTTCCTCTCTAGACAAGGACATTTGTTATTTGATTGGGAAGGTTTCATGTTCGGTTAGGAATTCTATGAAGCAAAGGTGGGAGTTGCCTTGTGAAAGGTACATTAACCTGCCTTTTATTTGCAACTTATGTTATGTCTCCTGGGCTGATTCAGACAGCCCTCCAACATGTGCGCACTAGACGTGAAGGGCATGGAAGCACTGTGTGAAGATGATCATGTGGATTTTGGATGTAGATCGAGGGACTTTGGCCATCAGATTCTAGTCCCCACTGAACCATGAAACTCATTGGAGGGGTTTGGGCCAGTCACTCTCAGGCTGTTCTCATATGACTGTTGTGAAAATAAAGTAGAAAAAAAGGAGAGCCACATATGCCCTCTTGAACTCATGAGAACAAAAATAGTGACTAGTATGGGTGGAGAAGGACACTTCCTCTCTTTCCCTGAAGAATAAGTTACTACAGTAACTTCATAGAATTACTAGTATACATAAATTACTTTTGTTGTGTCCTGTTTTGATGTACCAGCTGTTTTGTGCAGTTTGGTAAAAAGAGGTAGTATTAGGAGAGGTCCATCCACATGGTTTGTAACCTTAGTTTTACACTGGTCAGAGGACTATCTTACATCTGTTTTAAAAATGCTGTGTATATCACTGATACAGTATCTTTCTTCACATTCTCAAGTTATTGAGTCAACAACAATTGGACAGTAACATCTGAGCTAGGTATATATCACTGCTTATCATGTATGGAAGAATATAAACAGATGAGAGTGCAGAAATACCTGCTTGAAAAATGTTTTCAGTAGAAAAGTTTGATACAATGGACAAGTAAAGTGTTCCTTCTTCCACAAAATAGTCCTTTTGAGTGATTTAAGCAGACAGAATTGTTTTTGGATTATTGACAGCACAAGCCTCTGTTGACTCAGAAACCAGCTCCGTTGAGTTTGATGGGATATACTTATCCAAGTATTGCAGCCAAACCTTTTGTAAGATTTTCGCTACATAGTGGAGCTAATGAAGGTGGTGATTGCTTCTGTTTTAAGTTTCCAGAGTGTGAGCTGGGGCAAGAAAAGCAAACAAGATGAAAAGGCAGAAACTTTGTTTTGTTTTGTTTTGTTTTGCTTGTTTCACAAAAGTTTTTCTCCCCTCCTTAGAGGCGTCTTTTCACAGTTTGGCATAGTTGCGTCTCTAATTAAGACCCTTAAGAGCTCACTTTCTCAACAGATGCTTTATGACTGCAAACACAATTCCTCTTAAGTAGCCTTTCTTGCTTTGTGTTTTTTTTTTCTACAAGTCTTACAGCCAGCGTGCCACTGATTTAACTTTTTCATTGAGGTGAGGGTTGTTTTTGTTGTGCAACAGGGTGAACCGAGTTAAGCAGGCAAACAAGGAGTGATCTATAATTCAGTATTTTTACTTTCTCATCCAACATGTGATCATTAGGAAAGTACGAAGTCTGTTTACAAATGGAAAAATCCTCAGGAGAAGGGGCCAGCAAGAAAATGAATCACCATTCCACAGGCTTATTCCTTTTTTCTTAATTACATTTTAAAAGATTTCACACATGTCCTCATGATTCAGTGCTTCCATCAAGAACTATTCTTGGCCATCACTTGACCAAGTATGTTGCCAGAGAGCTGTGCCACACAATAGGAACATATACAGCAGTCATGAGGAGGAGGAGACAGGGCTGCTTTACGAAATGCTTAATTTCTCTCAGGTTAATGAGGGCAAATATCCAAAAGAATTATATGACTTACAGAAACCCTTTAGCGTTCAGTTTTCATGCATTTGACTGTGGACCTGAACCAGCTTCTATTAAATGGTACATTTCAGTGGGACAGATATTCAGTGCATGGCTAACTTCATCCGGATCGTGCTCTTTAGCCTGAGTGTTATCCATTTATTTTTATTAATGTGACATAATTGCATGCACAGACCTATACCTGTTTACTCAGAAATCCGGTCCATAAAATTCAACAAGACCTACTCCTGGGATCAATTTTGGATTGAAGCCTCAGTTTGCCTTTCTGTAGAAATATATTTGTCATGTTCTGGAAACTTCCCTATCCTCTCCCCCTTAAAGCTCCCTTAAATGCCTGTTTAAAAAGATATTTGAACTATTCTTTCCTCATCTTCTTTTCCCTAGTCTTGTGCTTGAGTTTGCTGTCTTTTCCCCCACTTCATTTTGGTTGTCAGCCAGAGAACAGTTTCTACTATGTCATTAGTTCTGTGCTAAAACAGACTGCCAATAAGTTTTTGTTCTAGGCAGTGCTCAGAAGTTGATTAAGCAAAGTATAGAAACAAATGTTTACCAAAGTACAAGCAATCTGTCAATGGTGTGTTTCAGGTTTGTCTCATATTCAGAACAAACTTTGTACCCATCACCGTTGGGACTTGGACATACTACAGCAGCCCTGGCCAACAGTGGATCCAGAATACCTTCAGCAGCCAGATATAGTGGACATGTCTGTTCTGGTAAGAGTGCAAAGTTTTACTTCATCAATGATCACTAAGGTTTATGTAAAAAAAATTGAGTATATCTATCAGGAAAAGTCTATGTGGAGCAGTATTGCTCCCCTCCTAATTAGTTGGAGGACAAGGCAGCCGAGCACCAGGGGCAGTGAATCATGCCAGCCCTCCTTGTGAGCCTCTGTCACTTTGGAGAGCCTCATTAGCAAAAGAAAAAAGAAAAAGAAAAAAAAGATCCAGAATGTGGCTCTCTAAAGTTAGCCAAGCCAGAAATACTTGGCTCTGCTGGTCCTTGGAGCAAAGCATTGTAGATGGGGTGCTCTGGGAGATTGCCTGTGCTGTGATGGCAGGGTTGATGTCCCAGGGCACTGGCTCTGAGGAAGGACCCCAACAAGCAAATACTTGGGCTCAGGTAGCTCTGTGGAAAAGAACACTGACCACCTTCTCCAGATGGCACTGGTTTTTTAAGAGGGCAGAGAGTGGTGGAGATGACTGTAGGTAGTGACACAACAGAGGAGAACAGCGGAAGAGTACAAGATACTGTTAGTGCAGAAAGGTTCCTTTTACTGTTCTTGGCGGCCAGTAGATGTCTTCGAACTCCTGATGCTACAGGGGTGCTGAAGCTAAGCAGATAGCGATTTAGTTGGCAGTCTAAATGAGAGACCATTATGAGTGCTATGCAACAGTGGGACAGTAATAATTATTTTCTTTTTTAAAATATTTCTGTGATTTTTCTTAAAAAGAAGGAAAAACACATCAAGGTTTACATATCCTTCTGGTTTGTTGAAACTTGCTAATATGAAGCTTTTGGCTTTAAGTCATGCTCCACATTTCTGAGTTTTAGTAGCTGTGTAAAAATTCAGTAGCTGTAAATATTCAGAACTTGTATAAATACTGAAACTGGGTTTTTCTCAGCTTTACATATTTCTTTCTGTAAAAGTTGCAGTAATATTAAAATATACCTCTCTGTGCTAGAGTATTTGAGTGTCCAAAGCCAGGCTGATGCAGTATGCTGATATTTATTACCCTTGATTATTAATTATTGTTTAAATATTGATGGCTTCAAAATCTCCTCTTAACTCAAGAGAAAATGTGGTAGCTGTTTTAGGGACTGGCATTTTCTGCTTTGATTATTTTGGGAACAGCAGTAGGTGCTACTTTGGAAGATAGACTATAGCTGAGAACATGAGAGTGTGAGCATCTTAAAAGCAGGGGTGGGGGAGCCTTGATAATTCATGTGGTCCCTTAATGCCATCCTTGTTGTACACAGGCTTTCCTGAGCCAGGAATGGCCTGTGTTCAGGGAAGCTCTCCTAGTTAAGGCATCTGCAAGTGCAATCCCACAGTGGTATTTTTGCTAAGCAACTATCTTTGCTGCACATCAGTCCTTCCCCCATCAGGAGGAGATGGAGTAGGTGATGCACAGCTGATGAAATCCACACGACAATCTCCAACCAGTAATTCTAAAGCAAGGGTATGGGATGGGAATTATTTTTGCCAGTGGGCCACTCTAACAAATCTGTACTTTCTTTCTCACCAAAGCATACATATGTACACACACATAGGTATGCACTTCATTTTTGATACACAAGGACAGTACACGTTTTATGGCAGTGATGACTCTTCCAGCAGGACAAGTGGAATGCTACCCTACCTCAGCTTTAGGTTATCCTTAACCATCCCACTCTTGCCTTCCTCCTTAGCAGAGGAAGAAAGCTTCTACCTGTCCATCTATGTGTTTGCCAATCTCTGTGTACTTGTGTGTGCTTCTCTGTGTATGTGTGTGTATATGCATGTGCATGACTACCCCCTTTTGCCCCTGACTCCACACACCATTGGTTGTTGTGTTCTCTCCCCCTTTCCCCCATCAACCACAGTGGGCACCAGCTGCCTTGAGTTTATGGCGGCAGGCATTTATCTGGATGAAGCAAGTAAAATGTTATGGGGATATGCACATCTTCAGACAGTAGACATGTTGCATGGAGTTGTATGTGCCTCTCTGTGCTTAGGGACTTCTATCTCACCTTTATTGGTGACACACTTTGCTCTCTCTCACACACACACTTTTTTGTACTTCTCAGTGAATATATGAGACAGAGGAAAAAACAGATAATAATTAAAAGATGGGAAGTGGTAGATGAGCAATTGTAAAGGAATATGTGGAAATAGAGAAGACTAATTGGGCCCAAATACCTCCTCCTGATGGAAAGCCTATCTAGAGGCCTAATGGATATAGGCCCCTTCACTGGGAACTTTCAAAAGACTACTAAAAACATGGCTGTTTATACAGGCCTCCCTGGACTTTAGAACATCTTAATACAGCAGTGTTTTTAACAATTACACCTTCAACCTCTCCACCATGCCTTTTATTATTTTAATTATTTTATTTGTCATTGTTGTTGCATTTTGTTTTAAGTTGTTACTTGGTTAATCTTTATATCGTTTCATAATGTTGGAATCTGTAAACCTCACAGAGTGGCCTTAATAGCCAGATGGGCGGTATAAAAATCAAATAAATAAGTTTAAAAAATAATTTTGCTGAAAAACTAACCAGTGTCTATGCATCTTATAAATCCTATAAGGCAGATGCCTTCTGACTTTTCAAAAAAAAAATTCTCTTTAAAACACAACTCAGTTGAGTTATGTGACTATGCATGCAATGAAGCTGATACTAGCATGCAGTTACAAGACAAAGATTAAGGCAAGTTGAAATCAGTAATAATTGTATGCTGTCAAGTTGATTCCGATTTATGGCAACCCTTTTTAGGGTTTTCTACGTAGAAATTACTTAGAAGAGGTTTACCATTCCCTTCTTCTTGGGACATCCTGGGACTATGCAGCTTGCCTGAGGCCACACAATGCTGGCTTGTTCCCCAGGAGGCACAGTGGGAAATTGAACTCCCAACCTCTGGTTCCGCAGTCAGATGTCTGAACCACTGATACAAACCAACAATGGCTTAATTAATACAGTGGATTTAATAGAAATTAATAAAATCCATGGAAATAAGATTCTGATTTCCATAAACATGTGTTACCTGTAAGCAAATGGGAAGAAATACACTGGAAACAAGGAGAAAAGTGAGAAGGCCCAATTTTAGATATTTATTTTGGTTCTTCCTGTATGTCTTTTTCAACCCCAGATCAACAACAAATTCTGTGGTAAAGTTGGAGTACCTCAGCAAGTAGCCCGAGATGCAGAAGTAATTCGTGAACTGGTTCTTCAAAGCAAGTTGGGGAGTGAATACCTGCAAGGACGTACCATTACAAAGTTCTTCTTGTCTCCTCGAACTGCCCTTGTCAACTTCCTTGTTCAAGAATAGCAGGCAGTGATATTTTTAGAACTGCCCATAGAAGTGCACCTGATGAAATTCATCAAAGGAATCATTTGGTAGAGTTAGAAGAGCCCCCCAAAAATCATGGTGGGGAAAGAAATCATAATTGTTTTAGGGGTTGGTGCTTGCAGAGGAAGCTCCTGCACTTGAGGGGAGCATACTCGTTGGTCAGAGTACCTCCTCAGGTGTTGAAGCCTCATGTATGGGCAGCAAACCCCTTTTCATGGACACCCCCCAACATTCGTTCGGAGATGGAAGACCTGATGCATAGTTCCAGAGATTCATGGACCTAACCTGTACAGCTCCTATGGCATATTAATTCAGCATATGAAGAGGGGGTTTGTGCATTCCCAGTGTCACTCTTCATTAAAATTAAAAACTTTTTAGGCATTTGAAGAGACTCTCAATAATGACGAAAGCTACCTGACCATATTCTCACTGCTGAGTGCAGATATTATGATGGAGAAAAGAGGGGTTGGGAGAATAAGGAAGTGAGAGCTACATTGTACAAAATGAGTAAACATATGCAGGTCACCAGACATTTCTCTGGAAATTGTGGACAAAAATGCACTTTTGTGTGTATTGCCAGGTGGCAAGCTAAAGTGCCACAGTGAGTATTTGGCACAGGATGTTCCTCAGTTTAATAAAGAGCAGCTATTATATTCTTGTTTCTCTGTATAGAAATCCTTACTGCAAAAAATAATAATGATATTTTAAAGCTCTTCAGTGGGTTATTCATAGACGTAGCGTACATTATTACAACCAACCATGCCTTTTCCCAGTTTTTCAATACCAAAGATATTAATTCAGAACAGTGAAGTCTATTTCTCTTTTAACTATATTTTAACTATATTTTTTATTTATTCCCAGAGAGCTCACTTATATAATGAGGTAATGAAAACTGTTTCTAAGCAAGACAAAGAAAATCCTTATTTATCTCTGAGTTCCAAAGTAGCAAGGTGATAATAGATCAAGTTAAAGCATTGCAATGTTGCCAAGGGATATCCATACATGCCGGGCTTGATCTTTTATTTAATCTTAATTCTCACACAGCTTCAGACATGAGACTACAGTGGAAGTTGTTATTTTGTCGGTGTGCTTTGTAGTGTAGAAATAAAAAATGAAGTATCCTGTCAAGTGTGGAGAGTCAGTGATGTACTGCTATAGCATGGAAAGCAATTCTCTGGGGATAGTGCAGGCCCTTGGCAAGTACAATACACTATTCTTGGGATAAGAAATCATTTCACTGTGGAACAAAGGGGGCAGGCTTTAAAGTTTCCTGACTTCTGTTCTTCTCAACTACATCTTTATTTCACAGATCTTTACAGTCTGCACACCATGAATTGTAGGTCAGCTGCTTATCTTTACTTCTTCCAGATGCTTGGCTAGTATCTCTTGGCCCTTAACTCTGGATGGCAAATACGACAATGAAACACTAGTTCTTTTAAAAAGTCTAAGAAAAAAATTAAACACACACACAGACACACAGAAAGAGACACACACACAAACCACCTGTAGTTGAACTGTAGGCTTTATTCAGGTTCCTGAATGCTGCTAGTTGGCCGGTCTCCTCTTAAGTTTAAGTTATTGGAAAAAAGATGCCATTGGCCAGCATCCTGTTTGTGCCAGCGTAATGTAATGTAACACTGGTGTAAATGTGGCAGGTGCTGATGCCTAGTAACAAGGAATTACACTATACAATTGTCTTAATTGGCTTTGCATCCCTGTTTTTACTGATCATGCAGTGCACCAGCAGAAGTACTTCAGGGGTCTCACTTCTGCCTCAGCCATAGCACAAATTACTATGGGCACAACCTCAAATTGTTCATGCATACTTGTACAAATAGAACTGGATATGGAACAACTGATTGGTTCAAAATTGGGAAAGGAGTACGACAAGGCTGTATATTGTCCCCGTGCTTATTTAACTTATATGCAGAATACATCATGCGAAAGGCTGGACTGGATGAATCCCAAACCGGAATTAAGATTGCCGGAAGAAATATCAACAACCTCAGATATGCAGATGATACCACTCTGATGGCAGAAAGTGAGGAGGAATTAAAGAACCTCTTAATGAGAGTGAAAGAGGAGAGCGCAAAAAATGGTCTGAAGCTCAACATCCAAAAAACTAAGATCATGGCCACTGGTCCCATCACCTCCTGGCAAATAGAAGGGGAAGATATGGAGGCAGTGACAGATTTTACCTTCTTGGGCTCCATGATCACTGCAGATGGTGACAGCAGCCACGAAATTAAAAGACGCCTGCTTCTTGGGAGGAAAGCGATGACAAACCTAGACAGCATCTTAAAAAGCAGAGACATCACCTTGCCGACAAAGGTCCGCATAGTCAAAGCTATGGTTTTTCCTGTAGTGATGTATGGAAGTGAGAGCTGGACCATAAAGAAGGCTGACCGCCGAAGAATTGATGCTTTTGAATTGTGGTGCTGGAGGAGACTCTTGAGAGTCCCCTGGACTGCAAAGAGAACAAACCTATCCATTTTGAAGGAAATCAACCCTGAGTGCTCACTGGAAGGACAGATCCTGAAGCTGAGGCTCCAATACTTTGGCCATCTCATGAGAAGAGAAGACTCCCTGGAAAAGACCCTGATGTTGGGAAAGTGTGAAGGCAAGAGGAGAAGGGGACGACAGAGGACGAGATGGATGGACAGTGTCACCGAAGCTACCAACATGGGTTTGACCCAGCTTCGGGGGGCAGTGGAAGACAGGAGGGCCTGGCGTGCTCTGGTCCATGGTGTCACGAAGAGTCGGACACGATTGAACGACTAAACAACAACTTGTACAAAAGAATTTTGGCCAATGAAAGGCATTTCCTATATATACAGGAAAATGGATTTGTTCCACAATATAGCTTAGCTGACACTGCATATATTTCAATAACACAGAGCATGTGTTAACAAGACTTTTCTTTATTATGCCATCATAGTTAATCACTAGGCAGACAAAGACTTCTATTTATCTTATTTTACTTTTTTTAAAAAATTGATTTACTTAATTAACTTATATCCCACTTCTTCTTCGTGGCCTCTGTGAACGCACACAAATGGGTTTTACTGCGCCTGCGCAGGACTCCTCAGAATATTCTAGAGCTTAAAAAGACGTAATTAGTAGGACGTTGCCCCGTGGCGCGCATGCTCCGCCCGCCCGATTCACAGAGAACCACTCGAAGAACTATGGTTACAGGTAAGTAACCTCTCTTTTTCACCTTGTCTTTCTTTGGGTACCTATAGGAATTGCATGAAAATAGGAAGAATGCAGTAAAATGTTATATCTAGAACAATTCAAGAGTGTGGGTGGGTAAGTGGCTGTGTGTATGTGCAAGCCAAGAATATGCCATAGGATCACTCTTTTGAAAGAAGAAGGTGGGGGATCCTATTTGGAAGTATCAAGAGTTAAATCATAATTTGACAAATTTTGCCAGATTTGAGTTTTGTTCCCGATGAGTTCCTATCTTGCAGTTTTGATACTTTCATTTGGTTAAAGATGTTTGATTCAGAGTCTCTTAAGGCAAGTTTAATTAGTGTTGAAAAGCTTTAAAGAACAGATTGCATCTAATTAATGTTCAAATGTCAAAACTCAAATTATGCTAGCTAAAATCCATTCCACACCCTGCTTGCTTCAGCCAGCTCATCTTGATTTATTTGTTTATGTATTTATTTCAATTCATTTCATTTTTATACCACCCCATTCGTTTAGAGCACTATTGTGGATGGTTCACAACATAATAAAATAATAAAATATAACAATAACAACTAAAAATCAATGAATAAACAGATAAATGAATTAATGACATCAAACCACAAACTATTGAATTTCCATGTAAATAATTTTGTAAGAAAGTAGAATTGGGCCTTTTATGTATGGTTAGGACTGGGAAACAACACAATTAACACAATTGGTTAACCCTAAGTGTTACATATCTGATGACTTTCCTCTCTGCTGTTCTGTGACTGACCACTATTTGTTTTGAAGCCAGAATGCATACAGATCTAACCTAGAAGAGTCCTTAAAACAATGGTGTTATTATTGTAGTCAGCACCATTAACAGCTTCTGAAATGTTTTAATGGCTCTTCACACACTTACCCACCTGTATGGCTTTGTGTAAGTCTTCGTTCACACAAACAATTTTTCTTCAACAGAAAGCATTTCCCCTTTGGCCCAATCTAATATGGCTAACAAGTACATGGTCTCACCATTTCAAACCAGGGAGAAAATATAGGCAGGCTGATTTGCTTTTTCTGTCACCACTTATAATCATCATTATCATAGAACTGCAGAGCTGTAAGGGACCTTATGGTTCACCAAGTCCAGCCTCTATAAAGGAGGCACAGTTATGAGGCCAATTAAAAATAAATAAAAATACATTACTTTTTTCCCCTTTTAATAATAGCAGAAAGACACTTAAAAAAATTATTCCCTTCCACAGAAGAAGAAATGTTGGAGATGGTCACTCTGGTTGTTTTTAGTATACATCTCTTTGTAGTAGGAAGTTTCCCCAAGTCCTACTTTCTTTTTCCCTCAGCACAAATCCCTTTTCAATAATCAAAATGAACTGCAGGGAAATGTTAATGAGAACTTTGTTGATTGTTTTATACTCTGAGCTCATTCCAGCACTTGCTGAATGGACCAGGATTTCTCAGGTATTGTACCGAGCTTGCGCTTGCATCATAAGCAACACACTTGATTAGAGAAAGCCGAGAGATCACAAAATGGCCTTTATGTGTTTCAGCAGAAATGAGGAAGGAGAGGGTAGGGTAGAGTGGGGAGTCAACATCCTGGATGTAATGCTCCAGATGTGTGGATGATAAAAACAGGCTTTTAGGAGAGAGGAGTTGTCAGTGGCTTGAGAGTAGACATTGGGGCTGGTAATGTACAGGCAGATCCTGCTCAAACGAACTAGCTTTCAGCTTGTTAGAGCTTTGGAGGACAGGTTTCCTTCCCTGAAATACCTTCACATTGAAAAAAGGGGGGGGAGGGCTAACCATTGATACAGATTAAACTTTCCCTAACTCTTCTGGGCAGACTTGATATAGGTATTGGCAGAAACCTCCTATAATCCTGGCTAGGCAGGCTAACATGTAACCAGAAGCACAGGATTTCTAGAGAGGAACATATCTACCTTTGGACTAAATGTGGATGTACTCTTGACAGCTCACATCTACCATCTGTTTCTTAAAAGATCACATGTGAAAAGAAGGAAATGTCCTGAATTTGAATTCTTAGGCCAACCTATGCATTCAGTTTTACAATAGTTCAGCAAATTAGCTGTAAGCCAGGAAATTCCTCACTGAAAACCTGATTCCTGTGATCTCGCCCCGCTTCCCTTACCTCCTCTGACACCGTTCGCCCTAGAGAAGAATGTTGCACACCAAAGTCTTCTAATAAAACATGTTTATTTGTTAACAATTCTTCAGCTTCATTTATGTCCATACTTTCCATCTCTGGTTTCAACAAGTCATAACTTTTAACCTTTTCAAAATGCATCAATTCCCCTTTTAATGGAAGGGGTGAAGAACTCAACACTCTTGGGAATATTGCCTGATCCATTAGGTGCATAGTCAGTTAACATCATTGCTGAGGGAGAAAAACCGACTTGGGAATATTGGGAGTATTAGTGGACAATATGGAGACCTTTGGGAATTGTATGAAAACAGATTGTTGTGGACTGGTAACTCCAAAACAAAAGAACAAATAATAGCATTATGTTTTGTTTGCAAAATGCAAATGACGTCAAGAGAAAACAGAATTATTTCCCAAATAAGTGAAGCTCTGGGAACTGTTTAGCTTTTCTTCGCATCAAAGTTAAGGGACCTTTTTGGACATCCGTGGAAGTTCAAGTTCAGCAAGGACAAATGGGGAGTGGCTGAGAACAAGGGTCTAGCAGACTAATGAAGTGATGGTGCTATTCAGTGATAGTGCAATTGATACAGCTGCTCTTGATGGTGAAAAGTTTAATAAGTCTAAGGGGAAGCAGAAATATCAGAACACATGACCCACAGCAGAAAACAGCCTGTTGCTTGTTGTTCCTCCTTGCTAGGAATGCTGCCATTCACAGTTTATATAACTGTGTAAACTGGGACAGCTCACATGTTGTATATGGAAGGTCCTGTGCTGTTTGTTGACTGTAATAAAATCTTACTTCAAAGTCCCAGTAAAAGCACATAATTGTGTTGGATTCTGGTAGCCATATAGATCACCAGAATATCACTTCAGCTGCAATTTTCCTTATCTTTGGGGTTGGTGGAGATTATTAGTAATGAAGGCAGAACCTGTAAAGTTACGTTTAGGTCTACAGTGCTTAGAAACCCTCATTCAGGATTGCCAGGAGCTGGGGTTGAGGTTCCAGGATCCTGTGGTCTAAAACCAAAATGCCTTCCAGCTGTGCTGGGTGAAAACTGGAGAAGTATCCTACATAATTCTCAGACCATCAGGCACTTTTATTTCAGTGACACCTCATGGCTGCAGGATTGTTGCTCTGATATTAGCCAATAGGTGAGTCTTCATTTTTTTTCCAAGCATGTCAAGACTAAGTGCCTTAGGAATCCAGGATGCTGCCTTACACTGAGTCAAGACAGTTTGTCTAGCCCTGTATTGTCAACTCTGATTGGCAGTGGCTCTCTTTATGTTTTCAGGCAGTATTGTTTCCTAGCCCCATCTGGAGATGCTAGGGATTCTGCATGCTCTTTTGCCCTTCTAGGTGGTGCCTTGATTCCTCTTTTCTGTGCCTGTCCTGTCCTGTATTTTACTTGTGATTTACAGCTAAAGGTGGCTTGAAGGGAAGGTTCCATCAAGGTTACAGAGAGTCCTACTTTTCAATCCCTGGAGTGATCTTCATCTTAAAAGAATGGCTTAAGTTTGGCTTTGATGATCTTCATCTTAAAAGAATGTAGCAGATGAAGGGAAGGACTGAGACCATGCAAAGCTGCTAGTTTATATAGACAACATCTGACTAGATTAGCCTTCCACAATCCGGTGTTCTCTGATGCATTATACTTCCATCATCCACAGCTATTGTGACTGATACTGGCGCTGGCTAAGGAAAGGGAAAGTAAAAGGTTTGGGGAAGTCTGGGCTACATGAACTCATAGTCTGATTGTATGTTTCTAATGTCTGGATTTGTATGTTTCCAATGTCTGAATTGGTTTTTATTTATCAAGAACACCCATCTAGCTTCTTATAGTGGTAGCTAATAAGAAATAATGTTACTTTTGAGAAGCCTTGAGATGATTCATCTCTTGACATCTTGGTTTCTGCCTAACAACAACTGGAAATTGACAGTTGTGGTAACCTGGAATCTTGAAAGAATGGGGAGCTCTGGTGGCATTTTAACCCTGCACAAGACCAGCAAATTACCACTGCCTTGGAAAATTTATAGATATAGTAATTTTCGTGCAATCAGACCACATTACATAGGCAATAATTTAACTTATGACCACAAGCAGAACATCCTCTCAGAAAATCCAGTGATTAAAATATTAGACACTGCAGATACTGCTACCAAGTAGCAACACTTTAATTTTTTGTTAAATCTACAGTTATACCTGTTCATGCCTTTCTTTTCACCATCAAATACCTGGCCCAAACTAGCCCATAAATATATGTGAGGATAATTGTCAGTACAGTACGATGATTCCAAAGTAAACATCAGTTCCCTTGACAAGCTGTTGGAGTTTTATTTTAGTGAATATCTGTGACTTCAACAGTTCTAATTCATTTCATCCCCAAATAGCAGTTCCTTTTCAGATCTGCACAGACTAAATGAGCTGCAGATGCAAATTAGTTTACTTAAGGGATGAATGGTCACAGTTCTCCTCTCACGTTCATATAAGTAGGTGAAGATTAACCTAGAAATTCTTCAAAAAGCAATCCATGTGATGAACAGAGCCACAGATTCTTTCAGCGTTTTACCAAGTGAGAGAATAGATACCGTAGTTTTCACAGCAGTGTGGCCAGTGTCTACTATGATAACTTGCTTGAATTTAGAGAATTATTGTACCTGGCTGCCATTTTGAAAAATAATGTGTACTTCTGAGGTATTTTTGTAAAGATTTATTTTGTGCACTTGGCAAGAATGTTGTTGGGGTTGTGCCCTACCTAGCTGGTCCAAGACATTTTGCTCCCTGAGGAAGAATACCAAATAGGGCCTTTCAGTCACTTAAGTTAGAGTGTAGTGCTGAATAATATAATAATGATATATTGTCAAGTCAATTCTGACATAGTGACCCTTTCTAAGATTTTCTAGGCATAAAGTACTCAGAAATGGTTTACTAGTCTTCTCAAAGGCTTTCACGGCCAGGATCCAATGGTTGTTGTAGGTTTTTCGGGCTGTTTGGCCGTGTTCTGAAAGTCCCTTCTTTTGGGAATGCCCTGGAACTATGCAGTCTGCTCGAGACTATGCAGGCAGGCTCTTCTCCTTGGATGCACCATTATTACCCAACTGGCCAGGTTTGTATAACACCTCTGCAGAGTCTTATTTTTGCCAAGACATATATGTGTACTCCACAGGCTGTTTCACCTGGAAGACTATTTTTGTCCAAGGACAAGTGTAGACTAAACACAGTGGCTGAGAAGAAATAGCCTTCGGTTGAAAATGAGCCAAGCCCCCTAGAGAAAATGACAAGAATATCGCTTGAAACAATTCTTATCAAAACTGTATATAGAACACATGAATGCCCCAGCTAAAGGATCTCTCAAGACAGCCCTTCTGCAGAGAGGTAAAATAGAATGGATGACCTTCTTTTGTATGTATACCATAAGAATTGTCTGAAGGCCTGGGAGAACAAACACCCTAGAATGTTCTGCATTTTTGTAAACAAAATCTGCCCATCTTCTCTCTCCTATAAGGAAGTATCCCGTTGTGTTTCCATTGTTCTTGGACCATCAGATAGGACTAGCCACATGGGCAGGTTTATCTGCAGGTTAAGTGGATACATGGCTAACAAGGGGTCAGATCACTTTAGTCAGCCTCTCCAGAAACCATATAAAAAGACATAGAGTGGTCATATTTGCTGTTCTTGGGTGGGGGTTCTGGTGTGAAGATGCTTGTTTCCATCTTTACCTAGAAGCCTTCTCCAGGTTTCTTTGAGTTGACTTCACTCTTCCTGAGCTGAAATAACTAGGCCCACTAAAATCCCACATTTAGCCAGAGAATCCTAACAGCCTATATTTCTCTCCTGGTTCCTGGCCTAGGACCTCTGTTAGCCTGTTCTCTCTGCTGATCATTGTCTAAGAATTCCCTCACATAGTTCCAACTGGAATTCCAGCACTCTTCAGCTTCAAAACAGTCAAATGAGACTACGGAGAGGTAATCTTTGTTACCCAAATCTATCTTCTGAGATTATTTTCCTCACACATTAGTGGCTCCCTGATCTACGTCCTCTTTCCTCTGTGTGCGTCTGAGTGGTTTAAGGAAATAGGCTTCCTTTCTTTCCTCTTATTCTTCTAGCACGTCTGCACATAGTTTGCTTGAGCACTGCAGGACTCTGCAGGAGCAGCCTGAGTATCATCACCACCTCAGCCATGTGAGTTTGCTTCTTTTGAGTCTGTATTTCCCCTTATTAGTTATATAATTTATTGTTGAATGCTATTTCCCAGTATAATCAACATGTAGTGTATATTTTAATTCTTGTGTATTCAGTAACATTTCCCTCATGAACAGTTCTGTGAGTGTGAAATAGCCCAATCTGTGTCAAGACACACTATTGCCATGATTCAAAAATCCGTTATGGGTGTTTCTCTGAACATGTGTGAGTTTATACATGTGCTCTGAGACCATACCTGCTATCACCATGGGGAATTCAACTCCCAGTCTGTGGGAAAACCCTGCTCAAGGTTGTTAGCTACATTCCGTTTCAGTGACGTGCACACACTCCTGGTGGAGAGCGGCGGCTCCCAGCGGGCAGGGTGACTCCCTCATTCTGCCTTTTCCCTTAGAGTTAATCATAAGTTCAAAGCCTTTCTCCGGCCAATCCTAGTGGCGATTATGTAACCAGTATCCTATCTGAATTCTTTCAACATTCGGTGTAAGCTTGCTAGTTAATAAAAGGAGTTCTCAGGGCGTCACCTGGGGGGCTCCACTGGCGGACATCTGCATGTGGACTTCTTCATTTTCTCTCTAAAGCTAATTGCTTTCCTAATTGTCTGTGATCACCCCCATCATTAGCCTTTCTTTGTTCCGTGATCACCTACATTTGGTGCCCAACGTGGGGCAATCAAACAAGCCATAAAACAGAGGCTTCAAACAGACTTTTGAAAGGGAAATCAACATTGCCTGAGGTATAGGCAATCAACACTGCTCGCCACGCCCGGCAAGGGTTTCAAGACTTCTTCATCCATTATAGGATCCCGGTGAGTATTCAGTGAAAAAACAAACACGATGGGTAACTCCCTTTCACCACTTCAAAAAAGACATAAACAGGAATTGATATATCTGCTTCGCAGAGAAGGTCATCATGACGTTTCTGATCTGGTAGAGGATTTATTGAAACAAATACATACTTTTTGCCCTTGGTATAAGGAGCAGGGAAGCCATAAGCTTTCAGATTGGGATAAAATTGGAGATAAACTTCACAAGAACCATGTGGTTTCAGTAAAGATGCTTCACACATGGCATCTTTGTCGGGATGCGATTTCAAAGCTCACAAATCCTTTGTTAACTCAGTCATTAGCTCATATTCCAACAAGCCCTCAGATTCTGCCACCCTCCAGGCCACCTGATCTCCATGAAAATAGAAGCAATCTCCCTTCCTACTCAGCCTCCTACGCAGCTCTTGCTACGGTCCCTTCTCCATCTTCCCTTTCTCTTCCCCCCACCTCCTTCCCCCTCCCTTCCTCTTTCTCTTCCCCCTTCCCCCCCTCCTTGCTCAGCAGTGCAGCAAATGCTATCTGCTGTTATGGCCAAAGGCAATTCACAGGACCTTGCCGGTATCCCCCCACTGATGTCTGTTTGTCCTGTGGTTCTTAACAACCAAGGACACCGTGTTCATGAGAATTCAAGTGAGGGGAACTCAGTAACTAGTACCCCAGTTCAAGAAATCCGACCTGCCACTGTTAAAAGTGCTGGTCATGATTTGATCACAGCTGAAGAGGTTGACTATCAATTCCCTCTTGCTGTCTACAAAGTCAAAACAGCACATCATGTTGTACCAGGTGTCATTGATGGGGATTTTGAAGGACCTCTATTCAAACCTGGTCTAATATACCACAGGTCCTTCCTACATGTGACTCTATTGCTCAATTGTTGCTGCTTCCATTAACACAGATGGGCGCTTTGCAATGTGGCTTGCCTAATCCAAATTTGATTCCTCAACACTATGAGTTGATGATAGTGGATCTCAAGGACTGTTTCTTCACCATTCCTTTGGCACCACAAGACGGAAAAAATTGCTTTTACAGTCCCTGTGTACAACAATTCCCATCCTACTCAAAGATATCAGTGCAAAGTCTTGCCACAGGAAATGTTGAATTCTCCTACTTTATGTCAACATTTTGTGGATCTAGCCCTACAGCAATTTCATTTAGAACACCCTGAATTGCTTGTATATCATTACATGGGTGACATTTTGGTGGCAGGGCAATCCCTCCCCACTACTGTCTATGATTCTCTAGCTAACTGCTTGGAGAAAAAAGGCCATCACATAGCTCCAGAAAAGATCATTCCTTCTTTTGATCCCTTGCAGTTGGTCGTCTTAAACACTCCCCAGCCACCTACTGGGTTGTTGTGCAGCCCCCAATCTGTCAAGGCCAATGCTATAGCAGAATGGTTTTATTTACCTAACACCGCTCCTCGAAATGTTTACTCTAAGTGCGATTGCAGACCTTGTAATCAAGGGATGCCATCATGCCAAACAACTCACAGGTTGGGATCTTCTGTGTTGTTCCTTACCCATTTCCAAGGCTGACTATGATAATTTAATGTCTTCGTCATTGACTTCTCACATTGCTTTTTCAGACTATGTTGCTGATATGCGTTTTAATCCTCCTCTGACTTTAAAAAACCTCCTTGCTGCTAAATCACAACCTTTTTTTGCAGCTCACATTCGATCTCATACTGGATTCCAAGATGCTATCTCAGAGGGAAATCATCGTGCAGACTCTGCACTTAGTTCTTTGTGTCCCCTTTTTTCTAATCCTATTGACAGCCATTCCTTTTTTCACCAGAGTGCTAAACAACTCCATAAGCAATTTTCTATTCCTCTTTCTCAAGCTTGAGACATCGTCTTCTCCTGCTCCTCCTGTTCCATGTCTCCTATTCCTTTTCCTTTTGATGCTGTTAACCCACGAGGAATGGATGCCAACCAGCTTTGGCAAATGGATGTCACTCATGTTCCTTCCCTTTCTCCTCTTTCTTATGTCCATTTACAGGCTATTGTGGAAAGAGCACATCGCTCTTTTAAATTTCTCCTTGCAAAACAAACAAAAAACAGAGGGATCAAGACCCAGGATGTTCCAGATGTAGTGTCAATAGCATTGTTCACACTAAATCATTTAACTGTATCTGCAGGTCAGCACAAGCTGTTGCCAGTAGAGAAACACTTTCGTAAAGAAATCCCTATGGAATGGCCACTGGTGACTTATAAGCAACCTCCTGACCCTCAGTGGGAGGGTCCAGCCCCTTTACTAACATGGGGTCAAGGCTATGCTGCTGTGCTTACTCCCACAGGTCCTTTGTGGATTCCAGCTCGGTGTGTGAGGCCTTATCGTGGAAAGAATGAGCTGGCATCTCAACCTGCAGGACCCCATTCTGGAATTCAATCCAGCAATGACTCTAACCCTAACCCAGATGACTGCGCGTCGTCGGAAGTGCCCGACCAGACCTGAAAGCACTCAGCCCAAAGTTACCTGGGGGGTGTTAAAGACGCTGAGTGCTGATGCAAAAAGAACTCTAAATCAGCAGCACATCCCAGAGACTTGAAACTTTTCTAGCAGCTGTTATTTCGCAGCTGAATGCCAGCTCCCTGGTGCTGTTGTGTTGTGTATTCATTTATGCAATTATGCTTTTCATACTCCTTGTAATTTGCTGTTATTTTATTCAATGTATACCAACCTTCTTTTTCATAATAACTACCAGTTGCAAAGCTTCACCTTCTGGCCTTCGCCGAAAAGATTTATATATGAAAGAATATATGCCTTTGCTTGAAAGAAAAGAAAAAGGGGGAATGTGGGAAAACCCTGTTCAAGGTTGTTAGCTACATTCCGTTTTAGTGACGTGCACACACTCCTGGCGGAGAGCGGTTGGCTCCCAGCGGGCGGTATGACTCCCTCATTTTGCCTTTTCCCTTAGAATTACTCATAAGTTCAAAGCCTTTCTCCGGCCAATCCTAGTGGCGATTATGTAACCAGTATCCTATCTGAATTCTTTTAACATTCGGTGTAAGCTTGCTAGTTAATAAAAGGAGTTCTCAGGGCGTCGCCTGGGGGGCTCCGCTGGCGGACATCTGCGCGTCGACTTCTTCATTTTCTCTCTAAAGCTAATTGCTTTCCTAATTGTCTGTGATCACCCCCATCATTAGCCTTTCTTTGTTCCGTGATCACCTACACCAGTCTCCACAGCCACATAGCTAACTCACTGAGCAATCCAGCCAGCTGTAGTCCCTAAAGTAAATCAATTTATTTTGACACATAAGGGGGGGGGGAATTCCACAAGCATCTTTCTCCACCCATTCCTGGCAATATAAAGGCTATAATAACAAATTAACTAACCATTTGCTTTCTTTTCATCGCATTCTGCCTCACTCTAACAGTTGGGCTGGCCCCAACTACTTCAATAGTGTACCACACATGCTTTTAAAGTGGTGTGGACTGTTCAGCCACTCAAAGGAACAAGGAACATGTTGTGCAGCACAGTTCAGTGCAGGTCAGATACTTGCTCTCCCAGTCTTGCAGAGTAATACTAAGTGGTAAGAGCCTAGTAGCATCTGCTGTTATTAGATCTTACTTTCTTTCCTGCAGTCAAGTCTCTTCACTGCCTATTCCTTCCCAACCACACACATTTTCTTCTTTTTTCTCCTACACATTCTTTACACGAGAGGTTGCTGCATCTCTCTGCAGTTCCCAATGTTCTCACGGGCCAAATGACAGGGAAAATCTGTCAGAACTCTCCCTCACCTCTTTACCATAAAATAATGCTTGTCCTGAGACAAATTCCAAAGTTCATGGTGATATTTTAATTCGGCCAAGCCAAAAGGCAAGCTTTCAAAACACAAAATATCTCTTTGTCAAACGTGACGTACATAAGCAGGGGCCTTGGCGTTAGAGCAATGTAGTCTGCATGCTTTTTTTAAGATGTAAAGAGGAATACGTTGCAGACGCCATAGCAGAGCTCCTCAAGTATTAGATTTTTACAATGAATGGCCCCTAATTTCATTTAGAAGATAAGCTGTAGGTTTTTCCCCACCTTAAAGAAAATGCAGTCCTTCCTCTCCATTTCAACATTACTTATTTCCCTCCCACCCCCAACCCCTCAATACCCAGAGGAAAAGCTCTTGGAACCTTTTCTTTCAGCCCAGCAGACTGGGACTTCAATGGCAGCAAATATTTAAAGCCCCCTCAAATACATACAGTATGAAAGTGCCTAATCAAAGCCTTTATTTCTCAAAACAATGTGTACACTTCTATGAATGATGTCTTCTCTTTGTGTACACGAAGGCCAGACTCACATGAAAGATAACCTATGATTAGAAAAGGAAAGTCCTTAGATAAATAAAGCATTTGTGTATCAGAGCAGAAGTTTCCTTTGCCTCCAGGAGCATGCAAATTATCTTGCATTGTTTAATTATTAGTATTCAGTATCAGGACTTAAGTGTGGGATTCTTCATGAAGTCTGACTTCACAAATCCCCCAAAATTACCTCAATCACCTTTCTGTAACACTATCAGGCCTTTAGATCTAATTATGGGTGATTTTTCATGTCTGTTTCTGGCCTGAGAGCACTGAATAAAAGACTCCTTGTGCCTCTGTGAGTCTCATCTGATGATAATTAGCAAGATAACTCTCTGTCTGTATAGTAAAACTCAGGACCAAATAATTGTGTGACTTCATTTTGCATACTGTTTGTTTGCTTGATTTAAAAGCATCTGCTCTGAGTGTGTGTGTATGAAGGAGATTGACTGACTGACTGACTGATTGATTGATTGATTGAACATATTTTTACCCAGCCTTTCTCCTTAAAAAATACCCAAGGCAGCTAACATCATTAAAAGACAATATTTAAAGCTAAAAACAGTAAGTATACAAATACTAAAAAGGATCAAACAAGTACCACACCAAAAAATGATAAACAAAAGCAACAGCAAAAACACAAAAAAAGATAGGTTTTGATTTGTGCATGTGAAGAAGTCCTGCCACCACCTATGCTTTTACCTCCATCTGTAGGTCCAACTAAAAGACCTCCACCAAGAATACTATTATCTCTCGGAGTTAATCTGGCATTTGCAAGCCCTTGGCACTACCAGCCCTACTGTTAGGCTGGGTGAGGCAGTTGCCTCAGCTAACTAATTCTGGGTAATGTGAAGAGGGCAGCTGTGACAGTCAGGAAAGCTGGAAAGAACCAGCTCTTTTCCTTCGTTAAAGCAGTATATTCCTATGAGAATCTGCCCAGTTAGTTTGATGCCACCTGCTGAGGTGGAGGATGCAGTCCCATCTCAGTGTTAACAACAGAGCCACTTGCCAGGCTGCAGGAGAAGTAAAGTGTGTGTTTGTGTGTACACATGCGTGCTCACACACATGCACCCTCATGCACACACCATCTTTAATCTTAGGCTGCAAAATGTCTTGGTTTGTCTAGCCTCAGAATTAATGCACACTCTCCACAGTGTTTTTATGTAGCTGAACATTGCCCATGTTCTTTGGAATGGAGAACCAGTCTTTCCTCATTGCCCTCAGAGCAGGAGGCTCTGACTTTGTCACACTGGAAGGGGTGACATCACATCAGTAGACTTAAAGACTGCCAAAAGGTGTGCCACCTGATTCACCTGTATCAGTAACAAAGACCACTGGTGTGTGGAACAGTCAAGTGAATGGTTCATCAAGTTTTATTGGTATTGATGATTCCCTCTGTAAGTATCAGTTCAAAACCAGAATGAATGAGTCCAGCAGACTAAAAACAACAGGAAGCCATTTAGGGCAGCAGGTTTAGTACCCCTTGAAGACTTTTTGGGATAGTCCAAATGCTCATTTATTGATGGACTTTGTGAAGAGAGAGAGCAGGCAATGTGTGGTCTCTAGATCTTTTTGGCCAACAGTTCCCATCAAGTCCTAGCCAGCATAGGCAATTATGAGAAAGGATGGGAGTTGTAATCCGAAAACATTTGGCAGGCTACAAATTGTCCACCTCTAGTTTAGCCTCTTAATTGGTTCTGCTGTGATGGAACCATGCCCATAATTTCCTGATCATTGGCTACACCTAAGTTCCAAAGCACTTATTTGATTCTATAAGGCTAGGCTCACTGAAAGGACAGATCCTGAAGCTGAGGCTCCAATACTTCGGCCATCTCATGAGAAGAGAAGACTCCCTGGAAAAGACCCTGATGTTGGGAAAGTGTGAAGGCAAGAGGAGAAGGAGACGACAGAGGAGAAGATGGTTGGACAGTGTCATCAAAACTACCAAGATGAATTTGACCCAACTCCGGGAGGCAGTGGAAGACAGGAGGGCCTGGCGTGCTCTGGTCCATGGGGTCACGAAGAGTCGGACATGACTTAACGACTAAACAACAACAAGGATTAAAGCCGGGAGACCTTGAGATACTGAGCTACAGTAGCCAATAGTGAGATATTACGGAAGTTGTAGTTCAACAGCATCTGGAGGACAATTTGACCACCAGTACTGTAGTTACAGAAGGTTTTCGTTTCCAAGCCTCTGGTCTCTTCAAAGAACCAGCTATGCAAGCATAAGCCCCAAATGATTTTCAAACTCATTTTGTAAGTGTCCTAGCATGTCTGCTACCCAGTCATTTTTATTTTCGCATCAAGAAGAATGGGTGTCTGCTTAGTAAATGTAGCTGAATATTGGCCCCACCTTGACCTCGTTTGGGTAAAGTTTGTCATTCAAAACTATGGAGAAACACAGATGAATGATACTGCTAATCACTGCCCATGATTTAGTTTTGATGTTTTTTTCCAAATGTAAACACATTTTAAAAATAAACAACTGTCCATGTCAAAGTGTAGTTTGGGGGCGTCTTGGAAAGTCTGGGCTCTGTCTGTATTCATGGCATGCCTTCAGGTGGACTGATCTGCTGTGCCAAGATGCAATTTCACTTAGTTTCAATGGCAAGAGGAGCTAAGATGGAGCAATAAATTTCCCTCCAGGAAACCAGAGGAAATTTTTCAAATTCCTTCTTGGGAAAGGGTCGTATTTGTTCCTTTGAGGCTGAAATGGAAACATTGCTCTGACACACTAAATCCGTCTTTGGACTCTTTTGTATTCTCTGCTGTACATAGATGTACACTGTACCTGAGTAGACTAATTTTTATACCAATCAGGAGGGGATTTAAATGGCAGCTGATCACTATGGCAATCCAGGAGGGAAATGTGTTTTTCCCCCTTCACCTGCTTCCTTTTTTTTCTGGAACACTAAGGAGAAAAAAGGCTTAGAGGGTGGAGAAAATATTGGGAGGTTCTTGTTGCAACATCTTGAAACTACAGTGGATGCTCTTTTTAAAAAAATAGTTCCAATTCTGCATCAAGAAAAAACAATATTCCATTTCAGGAATAAATCAGAAGTTAAGTACAAGAATCCTGTAGATGCAAATGACTGATTTGTATTGCTTTTATTACTTCTGTTTAGGATGTGGTGGAGAGTGACAAAAGCAAGCTGTCCAGAAATAGTCCAATAACAGGTATCTTAATTTATTTTAAACATTTTACCCCACCTCCAAAAACAGAGATGGAGAAATTTCCTTTTTTTAAAAAAATTACACCTCCCAGCATACCCTGTTTTGGGAATTCTGGGAGTTGACATCCAAAAAAAGGAGCTTTCCCCATCTCTGTCCAAAACTGGCTTATAAA
Source organism: Intellagama lesueurii (assembly GCA_037013535.1). Lineage (NCBI taxonomy): Eukaryota > Metazoa > Chordata > Lepidosauria > Squamata > Agamidae > Intellagama > Intellagama lesueurii. Next base: position 74,996,614 of record JBAJHW010000006.1, read on the forward strand.
AATAAGAACTAAAGAATATTGTTTCACCAACACTTACTCTCTGAAAGACATGACATAAAAACAAAAAAGAGATTGGGAAGGAGGAATTTAAAAAGGAAACACATGAATAAAGCTTAAGGAAATGTAACTGCAAGAAAAGTGTGATCTTCCCTGGTCTATAATCTCACTTTGCTGTTGTCTTCCATTTCAAGTTCTATAGTGGTCCTATACTGTTCTATACTGTAATATGGATACGTCATGTTGTAACGTGCAACAAGAACTAGGAATTCTTGTCATTTAAAGAATATGTATTATATAATGCTACCTATTAGTACTACTGCATTGCATGGAATCATGAACTTTAACACAGGGAACTTTTTCAAAAAGCTAGAAGCATTTGAAGTGTAGATTTACCATAGGATGCTAAAAATTCGTTGGACCAAGAGAGAGAGACAGATGAAGAAGCACTGAAGTAGATAAATAAAGACCAAGAAATTTAACCCTCCCACACACACAATTTTCTTTTCTGCACAGTTATTATGGTAAGGGAACTCGCTGCATCTGATCATCTCTGTGTTAAATTTAATTTTTATCTCACTATTTGAGACAGAGGTAGTTCAAGAAGATTAACGGGAATAAACACATATTGGAAATGTCACATATTGACCAAACCTCCCCCAACAATGTTAAAAATATAAAGACAGAACAGTAAGTTAAACCCATGACAATAAAAGAAAGAACCAATACTGGACCATTTACCCTTCCTGCCCCCCCCCCCCCCAATCATGTGTCAAAGGCCTACCTAACTAAAAATGACCACAGGGTGGGAAGCAGGACAACAGGGGAAGAGTAAACCTCATTTTCCTCTGCAGATTATTTAGATTGTGGGAGAAGTCACCAAGAAAGCCTCCACATAATATGCCTCCAATGATGGCAAAACAGTTCTTGTTTGAAGCTACGCGACAGGAAGAGAGTTCCTGTTTGAAGCTAAATGACAGGAAGAAGTTAGGAATGGTAGCAGACACTACTGATGAGACTCAACCAAGCACAGTCTACAGTATTTGGGAATCCTGACCCACAGGCTGAAGCAAAGCTCTTTTGGGTGCTATCACTGCAGCCATCCCCAGCCTGCATGTCTCTGTCAGACTAGCAAGCGGTACCTGCTGTCTAGAAGCTGTCAGATTTGAAGGGCATCAGACTGACAAGAGTTGATTAGGTGATTGGTCATCTGCATAGAAAAAACAATACAGGCTAAGTCCAGTGGAAAGTTCCAACCGCAGTTAACCCACTGAATGAATGGGACATCTTAAGGCCACAGTTATTAATAAATAAACATTACTCAGTGGGTCTACTCAATGTGGGACTAACAATTGGTTAATCTCTAAATGCACATTACACAAGCTTCAATATAAATACTTGTTTGAGATAAGAAGACTGTCAGTTAACTTCAAGTTTAAAAAGTAAAAGCAACCACCCACTGTTTGAAAGTTGATTTTCATCATCTTATTTCTTCAAGACCACTAGAGTTTCCCTCCCAATCACATAATAACATGAAGCCCCAGTGATTATAGTATGTGGGAGATTACTGTTCACAACTATCTTCACTGATTGAAAACAAAGGTCCACACTGATTAATTAACTAAGACTACTTCTAGGGAAGCGGGGGTTACCACATGATTTCTTGGAGCCCTATTAATTGGTTGCTATATGAACCCAGATGTGGAAAAGCAGCTTTTCACACCACAGTGCAGCGGTGGCCACAGCACGACAGGAGCAGGTAGGCCCCCCCACAGGCATGAACTGAAAACTAAACCATGAATCAGTTCAGTTTTCTGGTTGATTCATGGTGAACCACAAACCATCATGAATCACCATTTTTCAGATTTTTGTCCATCTCTACTGAAAAATAATACAGGAAATGGTCTGGGACTGAGATGGTCAGATTCACGTCATTTTCTGTTGACTATATGACATCTAGGTCCCTGCTAATTAGCCTGGAGCCCTCCCCTCAATTTGTAATTGCCCCCCCGCCAATGGAGCTCCTACTTTTTTTTTTAATCAAATGCATTTGCATCAGTTCAAATGGTGTGATTTCTTGAAGCAGGTTCATGACTCAAGGGGTGACCAAAAGCTGCTCACCCAGCTTGCTTATTCAAGATGAGGAGAGAGGAAGCAAAGGGGTATTCACAGGGGTGTCAGTTCCCCTTAACTATGCACCTCTTTTGCTCCAAACAGTTTTTTAAATGGCCTGGAGCCAGCACTGGTGTGCTAGTGCAGTGGTTCTTAACCTTTGTTACTCAGGTGTTTTTGGACTGCAACTCCCAGAAGCCTTCACCAACAGCTGTGCTGGCTGGGGTTTCTGGGAGTTGCAGTTCAAAAACACCTGAGTAACAAAGGTTAAGAACCACTGTGCTAGTGCACCTGAGAGACCAAAAGAGAGAAAGAAGAGGAAATTAGCAGACACGGTTTACAAAAACAGCTGGTAGAAATCCCTTTGCTTTAGCTGAACTGACAGGAATCAGAGGAGGAAAGTGGCAACCAGCCATTGTTTGCAGCTGGTTAAGATAGCTCTGCTGTAGCTGTGCCCCCTGCAAATCTGGATGGCTACACCAGAGCTACCATAACAAGCTGCAAACAAAGATGGTTGACAGGTTCTTCCTTTCTCTTTGCTGAGTCCTGTACTGTTGGTTAAAGCAGTTCACCCAAGGAAACCCAACTTCCTGGGTGTGCACTCACAGTGGATCACTTTGTATTTTCCCTGTTGTGTAGTCTCACTCTCACAGATGTATTTTAATGTAAATTTTCATGGATTACAATTCACCACTTTAGATGCAACAGAATATGGGAAATACAGTGCCTGTGTATGTGCATGCTCTTCAACACTAAGGACCAACAAAACTGTCAGACAGAATTTTATGTCAAATGTGAACAGATGGAGGGCTTTCTGTGTTGTCTGTGTGCATATTGTTATACCTATGTCAGATCAAATCCTCTGTGAACAGGAAGGAAATACATTGTATTTTACATTGTTAACAAAAGTCAGGTCAGGGAAAGACAGAAAGTAAGATGTCTGTTTCCTCACCAGCAAAGAATCTTCCTAAACTGAGCTTGAAAGTTTTTTCATAATATCGCAGATGGAAAGGAAAAGAAAGGAAGAAAGAAGATGTGGACAGTGATAACTGAGTCATTACAAAGCAAGAAAAAAAATTAAGGAAATGATTCTATAAGAGTACTTTTCTTCCTCCCCCTCCCATTTTTTTTGCTCGATCCGACAGTTTGTGTAATATGAACCCTGCAGAAAGTGCAAACATTCTGACATGCAATCAACACTGCCCATGAACCAATTGCAGTCTAAGCATTTTAAAAATCAGTTTATTTCAGTGAATGAGAGATGTAAGACCCTCACAGCTGTATATATTTGCACAGAATTATGTCCCCCTGAGTTTAATAGTTTATCCTAATTAAGTGTGTATTGAATTGCGCCCTTGCAGTCAAAGGGACATGTTGCAAAAAGGATTGTTAATGCTGCTGCTTTTCTTTGAAGAAAAAGACATCACACATGTACAAGCCACTCCTTTTGTTGCATTAAACAGTACCTGTGGGAAGAGCCAAATAGCACTGAGGAGGAGTGGTCCTTGACTGTAAACTGATGCTAGGTCAACAGCTTGAAAAAGTTACCCTTTTGGACTACAGCTTTCAGAATCCCCCTATCTATCACAGCTAGAGGCTGGGGGATTCTGAGAGCAACAGTCCAAAATAATAATAATAATAATAATCATCATCATCATCATCATCATCATCATCATAATACAACTTTTCTAAGTTCTGACCAGGCTCCAGTTTAAGTCAGGAAAACAGTACAAGACTAGGATGCCACACCTACTTTTCCTTCAAAACAAAAGGGGCAGCATGAAGCATGCTTTTTAGACAGAGTGATCAGCTAATCATCCCAATGTATTGTTTTGTATGGCCCTTATTTAAGGGTTGAGTTTCCCATGGATATCACACTGGAATATAAAAATTATTGCCTACGTCTCTGGATGCATATTCTGGACTGGGGGTGGGGGAACAAAGGTATTAAAGAAAGAAAGAAAGAAAGCTATGAGAATACAAATGTCTTAATTTATAGGTAGAGACATAAACATAGACATCACTGTTAAACAATTAAATAGTGACTGTAATTTAAATGTCCTCGAGTATATCAGGCAAAACCAAAATAAAAATAAAGACTAACAGCTATATTTTAATGTGAGCTTTCATGGACAAATCCACTTCTTCAGACATAAAAGTGGGGCTACGTGGCAAATATTTCTATGCTTATACATGAGACCATTGCCAGAGGAGACTGTATTTTTCTCAAGAGGATACCATGTTAGGCTGTTGCAGTAAAAACAACAGAAGTCCTGTGGCACTTTAGAGACTAACAAATTTTATGTGGCACCAGCTGTTGTGGACAAGAGATCATTTCTTCTGGTATATGGAGCACAGTCTCAATAGAAAGAATTTATGCAGACAAGCGAGAAAAGTACAGTGTCTGAGGAAATATCCTTAGAAAGAAACCATGAGAAAGAACCCAGAGCTACCATTCTTTTCCATATCACATTTTATTCAGATGAACCCTTTCCTGCACACCTGGAGAGAGAAAAACACAGTATTGGGGAACCATTCTGACATTTTATCAAAATTATACAGCTCCTGCAAGATGTTAATGGATGGGGGGGGGGAAGGGAGCATGGAGAAGCAGATCACTGCAGACAGTTCTGTTATATTCCCATATGATGGTACTTGTTGAATTGTGCTCCATTAGAACTGAGTCAGACCATTGTTAGTCATCATTGACTGGCAGTGGCTTTCTAAAATTTCAGGCTGGATTTTTTTTTTCTTGCTGCAATTGGAGATCGATGGTATTTCCAGGTGGTCTACACCACCCCAAGGACTAACCATGCCCAGACCTGCTTAGCTTCCAACATCAGGTTTGATTGAGTGTGTTCAGAATGTAGAGTGGTAAAGATGAGCTATCTTTATAAACTGCTTAATATCTGTACATGACTGTAAGAATTTCCACCAGAAATTCTAGAGAGCACTTCATGATGGATATACAAACCTTTTTAACAACTTGATTAACCACATTGCCAAATCTAGTATCTTCAGCCGTTTGACAGCTGCTCATATTCAGTCATGTTTGGTGGGCATAAGCTAGGAGCTTAACTGTGAAAATCATGCGTTCCTTGTTTAGTGCATACTGCTGTCGAGTAGCTTTCATTAATAATCACTGACTTGCAGGAAGGAATGCATGATTTCAGAATGATTTAATACTCATGACTGACTAATACAAGACTAGTCAAATGTCATGCCATTGCACATTACGAAGGTATTTCTTCCCCCTGTTTGCTGTCTCTGGGCAACACTGCACAGTTAATGCAAATACCTGTTCTAGTATAACTAGAAGAAGTTCTCCATTCCTAGTTTCAAGCTTCATGTACATGTAAACAGATTTTACTTATCTTCTGCTTTGGTTCTTTTGTGAGCATTTTACATTTTGAAAGGACATTTTAATTTTACAGATTAAAGATTGAATCTCTGGAACAAAATGAACACATGCCATAGAAAGTAAAACAGCTCTAGTCTCAATGATTTAAATGACAGATGTTTAAGTATGTGTGGTACATGTAAACATGGATTAATCGTATTAGAGCCTACATGTTTGCAAGCACATAGAACAAAACACAAAAACACATAGAACAACACGTAGATAACACGCAGAACAACAAAACACAAAAAACTCTTAGCATACACAAATTATGATAAAAGAAAAAGACTGAAACCCACACTTCGGGAAATTTGTGGCTGTCTATATGACAACTATGTTACCATTATGTGCATGCCATCCTACATTGCATAAAGGCAATATTCATCATCCACAGTAGTGCTCAAATTCAGTCACTTATCAAAAGAAATGTTTTAGCATTGTGCTCAAGATTAGGGCCTAATTTACAACCCAAGAGACTATAAAATGTTTTGTCCTAGCTTCACAGGTGCTGCTTTTCTCTGAACTGCTCCCAAATGGATGCAATGTACACTTTAATTACTTGCCCTATTGTGCTGCAGTGGCTCATATGGCCTGTCAAGACATAGGCCATTGGCCTCCATGACAGTCCAAGTCTTAAGAAAAATAAAATGATGGCAGAAAATCCACACATGAAAAACAGACAGAAACCCAACTTCCACACTTTATCAACTTTACCCAACATGGTGCCTTCCAGATATGTAGGCTACAACACTCATGATCACCAGCTAGCTGTAGGCTCAGGATGATAGGCATTGTAGTCCAACCCATTTGAAAACAACCCAGTTGTAGAAGTCAGCTTTAAAAGTTTAACTGCATATGGCAGTGGTCAAGGAGAGAGGTTACTGGACATCATAATAACTTTCAATGCCCAAGGATTAGTTTAAAAATCATTATACCTTCCATAATTGCCAAAACTTTAAGAACAGATGAAATCACTGTTGGAAAGTAATCTACAGAATAAATTACTAAAGATTATAACAGCCATATTTAAATATATAATAGCTGCTGAAAGTTTAAAGAAGCTGCTTACAAGTTCAAATATGACCTAATGTAATACAGCTGGAAGGCAACTATGATCCTTGTGATCATCTACTTCTTAAACCCAATTAAAATTTTTGCATGTCACTTGTTAACATGTTGTAAGAAAACTAGCACATTTCTCATATCTCTACCATCCATTATATTTATGTTGAGAATCAGTGGTGATGATGATAGTGAGGAAGGAAAGGATCAACAAAAACATGTTCATGATATTAATGTTATCACTGTCTACTGGGATGCTTGTTTGTTTAATATGCAGGTTGGTCACCTACAGCACTCAGTGCTTTTAAAGACAGCATCAGTTATAGTCACTGTCTGTATCCACAGAGAGAATTTGCAAGAATTCATGGATCTTTATGGCTATTAATGGTGGAGAGATTCAGACTTTTGTGTCCTGCAAGACCTAGGGCCCAACTCTACTGACAATAAAACCTGCTGTTGTACCAGGTCCTCCTTAAAAAAAAAGAAGACTTAAATTTTAATGTACACACAAGGTATGTGCATGTGAGGAGCCCTATGGCAGGGGAGCGAGTTTTTCTGCTTCTCTGCCACGGGCCCATTTATTCAAGTTGGTGGCAGCAGTGGCTGGTGAGGACCCGCACACTGGCATAAAAGTTTTGGATTCAAACTAAAGTCTATGTGACTTTAGCCTGAATTTTTTTTAAAAAGATCCCTCTGCTGGTTTATTCTGGCAATGGGAACAGGCCCAGAGTTTGGGGAAAGAGGGATAGAATATGTTATCCTAGAAAAGCACACTTCTATTATTGGAAGAGCAAACATGAACAAAGCATATTTCAGCAGAATCAGTATCTGTTCTTCTTCCCTCTGAGAATCTGGTCATCTGCCAGAATAGTTATTGGGATAAGGTGCAAAGGAATATCATACCTCAGAATGCACCTGAAAAAAAGAGAGAGAGCGATCCACCAGCAGCAAGAAAAAGTCAATCCTTTCTGTTTCCAAGCAGTGCCAATGCACAGGGAGTCCAGGATTCTGCTCAACCACTTCATTCTTGCTAAACAAGAACATATTTCTAAGCAAAAACACTAGAACTACCATGACAACTTCGTCTTGCAGTGCTAAGAATGGAAGGTTTCTTTCTATTGGAGGAGACTGGTCAGAGATCTACTCCCTTCCTAACCACAAAAATAGAGCTGCCTAGGTGAAAATGTGACCTCCTGGTCATCTTTGTCTTGTGACTAGGCAACAACCTAATTACTTCATTGTTACCAAATGGAACAAAATCCATCCTAAAGCAGGTAAGCAGCTGCCACCACCTGTTGTGCTAAATAACAGTAAGTGTTCTTACATATTAGAGAGATCTAAGGGCCTGTTGATACTGGGCATTTCTTCAGCTTTCCTTCCACCCATAATACTGATACAGCATCACTCTGCCCACATGACATAAAGCTGAAACTATTGACAGACTAAATGTGGGACAAAAATACTTGTTTGTTTGGGTTTTTTACACCACTGCTCATGGCAGTGTATTTTTCTTGTGTTTTGTTCCAAGTTGTTCCAGAGAAGGACCTGCCTATTGACCCCAGTTCCATGTTTTTTATTTATTTGTCTCACAGTGTTGCAATATATAGGATTGTATTAATATTCACTTGTAAGACATTTAAAAAAATTAAATGAGGGTACATATAAAATACAACACTATATGATTAATTATATATTAAAAGAAAGGAAATTAATATTTTGGGAGCAAAATTGTGCTACATCAATTACATCATCTCTCCCCCCTTCTTCCATGCATGTTGCTGGACATTATGAATGTTGCTATAAAGTCATGTGGTTTGGTTTTCTCCACATTTGCATTATTACTCCACCAGATGGATATCCTAATTTCTCTAATTTGTCTTTAGATCATCCAACACCACTTCATAATCTCTTCAAAGACTTCCACACATCTCATCCAGCATCATACTCTCATGCTAGCTGCTCAGCTGCTTCCACCCATTCTGCCAGGTGGGTACGTCTAGCTCTCTGTGTGATGTAGTGGATAGAGTGATAGACTAGGACTCAGGAGGCCTGGGTTCAAATCCTCACTCAGCCATGGAAACTCACTGGGGAGAGTTTAATTGGTAAAACCACTCTTTAAATATCCCACTTACCTTGAAAGTCTTAGTAGGGTTGTTTAAGTCAGTTCCAAACTGACAGCACATAACAACAACAACAACAACAGAGTTTAAGAAGCTCTTTCTAGATTTCAGTCTTGTCCTGGAAGGTTGGTGCTCATATAAAGGATGGGCTACCTTTTCTACTACCTTACTTCTTTCATTCTTTGCTATCACTTCCTGCTGCATATTCTTTGGGGCAAGAGTATACTATGCTATATATTGTATATTATACTGAAGTACCATGTTGATGCATGCTGATCTGTATACCTTGTGAGTATCTTTCATTTCATGATGTTCCCTTATAGGCATTTTTCTGCTGGTCAGTCTCCACCCCTCTAAGTCTTACTGCTGCTCGTTTAGTTTTCTTGGGATATGCACAATTAAGCAAAAATGTGAACGTCTGAGAAGAATGGTGGGGAAAAACCAGTGGGGAAGGGAGGAAAGAGGGAGGGAGAGGACAGAGAAGATCATAGTATCTGTGTCTGCTTTTTTATGTTACAAAACTGAAAACTAAAACGAATTAAAATTAGAAGGCAGTAGGGTAAAAACCAGAAGGTCTGAGAATGGGAAAGGGAGGAGAGAGTGAAGAAGGTGGGAAGACAGCAGAGAAGGCATTAACTGTTCCTGCATTTTGCTTTTTTATTTTTTTATATTGTCACTTTTGCACCATAACATAAAAATAAAAGCTACATACAGTATGAAGAAAGTGAACATTAGGAAGCACTGCTGCCAAAATATGAAGGTTTGAAAATGGTATGTGAGTAAAACAAAGAGGGAAGGGAAGAAAGGGTGAAGGAGGCAGGGAAGGGGGTCATGATAGGCAAAAAAGAACAGCAATCCCCATTGGGCATGATACCTTAGGGAGCAATTCCAGAATAGCATGGACAGCTGGTCCTGGGGTGATCTGTTCAATCCCAGTAATGTCAGCTATAAATGCCCTCCCCATGTGTGGATGCCAATACTAGGATGATCTATTCAAATCCGCAACAAAAAATACCTGAATGACCCAGAACAATCAGGGACAACACTACAGTGTGAATGAGCCCTGCGTGAGGTGTCACGTGGGAAACTTGCAGGAGTTCTCTGGAACCTGATTTGGAGAAGACTTCACAGGTTCAGAACATCCACCTCAGAATGGGAAGGAACTCTTCCCTTTCAGAGTGATCTCTGAACAGCCTGTGTACTTTGCCTGTCTCCGTTACCTTCCTGCCCAGCTTCTTACTTGTTATGGGGTTTAGAGGACCACTACGGCTGTTACGCATGGTAGATTTGGGTGGTAGGAAAAGGCAGAAAAATTTGAGTTATTTAATTTGTTATTACTGATTCTCACACGCACACACACCAAGGAACAGCGGAGAGGTGCATATGAGATGTTCTGCTTTTTGGACTGAAATCATTTCAGGTAGTATCCACCTTGACCCAGGTGGGCTAGGGTGCCAATTTCTTGTTCTGCCTCAGCCAGCACAACATTGTGGGCTGTCCTGGGGATTTATATTCATTATATCCATTTCTCAAGTAGCTTAAAATTAAACAATAAATCATGACAATAAAAATAATAAAAAGAGCAAGTAAAAATAAATGGAACAAGAACACCAAGCTCATGCATAAAATATTTTTTCAGAACAGCTCATATCACTTAACATGCAATATTCCTAACTCTGTGTGATAAAGAGTTCAACAGAATCTATCAAGCCTGAACCGTTGAACAGGGATGGGCCTGGGAGATTAAGCAGGTTTGTAGGAAGCATTAGGAAATGTGGGTCAATGAAGTAGCCCTTTTTAAAAGGCTATCAAGCCTCCATATCATTAGTGTCTAACGGTCCTCCTCCCCACGCTCTCTTTTTTCTGTCTGTGAGTGCTAAGCTGTTACATCATCTTCCTCTAAAGATCAAAGTTTTCTGTGCGTGGTGTGTGGGAGAGAAACCGTGCTGAATGTTTTTCAGAGCTGTTTGCAATCTGCACCTTTATCCTAATCATTGGCACCATCCTATTTCTCTTACAGGAGAGCAGAGCTTAAAGGCATAATAAAGAATTGAGGTGGGGTGGGGAAACACAGCACATATCTAGTTGAGCAGGACTCTTTAACCTGTTTGGGCAGACATTCAGACTATGTTTCATGGAGACAGGTTTCCAGAAGGCACTAAACATGTTCCCAGTTTTGAAGCATAGTCTTGCCTCTAGCTGTGTAAATGTGCTTTCTTCACAAATCAGAGCAGGATGAAACTGGGTGCTAGTTTCTTCCCCTTCTCTCCTTTATTTGCTGTTAGCAGTTCAGTGCGTGGGAAATTCCCTAGTTCAAAGCCACAGTGATTAATCACAGACATGTTCCTTAACAAAATCAATAATGTCTGGCTTCAGGGTAGCAATTATTCCGTGAAAGGAAATGTCACCAGCTAGAAAATAACAGATGGAGAAAAAAATAAACAAGCGTGTTTGCACACATGACACACTGGAGATTTGCTTACACACAGAAGGACTCTGATTTTTCCATATGGGGAACCAATGTACCTCCAGAGGTTCCTGAACTATAATTCCCATTGTTCCATGAGCCACTCTGGCTAAGGCTTCTAAATGTTGGAGTCCAGTGATGTGTGAAAAGTGACACATCCCTCAACGTGATTTAATCACACGGATATCATATAATCCATTCAGACATGGATATATATCTGGGCACAGTTTTATATATGCTACAGAAAAGGAAGTTACACTGAGTCTACTGGGGACGTGGTGGCGCTGCGGGTTAAACCGCTGAAGCCTCTGTGCTGCAAGTTCAGAAGACCTGCAGTCGTAAGATCGAATCCACGCGACGGAGTGAGCCCCCGTCGCTTGTCCCAGCTCCCGCCAACCTAGCGGTTCGAAAGCATGCAAAATGCAAAAATGCGAGTAGATAAATAGGTACCACCTCGGTGGGAAGGTAAACGGCGTTCCGTGTCTAGTCACGCTGGCCACGTGACCACGGAGGATTGTCTGCGGACAAACGCTAGCTCTATGGGTTGGAAACGGAGATGAGCACCGCCGCCTAGAGTCGGACATGACTGGACAAATTGTCAAGGGGAACCTTTACCTTTTACCTTAGTGAGGGTTAGTCCAAAGTACTGGGTATGGAACTGCAGTCTAGCTTCTTTACATTTCATTGTTCTACACTTGATTATTGAACCCTTCAAGCGAAGTCTTGTGTTATGATGGCAGTTGTGATAAAACATTCTTCCTCTTCTTGAGGGTCTCCTAGCTTTCTAGAGATGGGGTTGAAGAGGGCACAGGCATCTGTAGGGTTTGTCCCATCTTTGTTCTGTTGGGTTATTCATGTCTGTTGGCAGCAGCCCACCATCCAATCCTGCCTATTGTAGGCGAACTCAGCTGAATAATGGTGTATTTGAAGGACGCCATAAGACAGTAAGTTTCTGTGGTATTGAATCTATGATGGATAATTCCTACATGACTCAGCCCATAGAACAGGAAGATTGCCAAAACAGTACAATTTGTTTGTTCTAAATCACTTCTTTTAAGACCAGGAACTGCTTGTCGATTTTCCTATTCACTTTCTAAGCTAACAATCCACTGTTTTCCTCTACGAAAGAATGAAGAATGACAACTGCCAAAGTGCAACCTTAGACAATCTGGGAGCAAGCCCTATTGATCATCACAGCACATGGATCTGAGTAAACAGCAAAGGATTGTACCTATGTGATACAATAATAGTCCAAATCTGTATCCCTACTGCCTGTCACATTCCCGCCTGTCCCTTGGTCGTTTCACCAAGCAAAGGCACAAGCTACGTGTCGTTCAGCTGTCACCAGTTGATTACATCAACTTTATTCACTATTAATGACAGAGGTCCGGGCAACGTATCATTTAAGAACCAAGTAAAAATTGTTTATTGTTACAGGTGATAACAGTCCAGTCAATGTCATTAACTCTCAACTAAACAACCTTCTCTCTTCCACTCTCAACCGCCTACTCTTTCTTTCCCTCTCCCTCCTTTTCTTCACCCCACTTAACTCTGCCCCTCACCAACTCCTATTGGTGCATGCAAATCTCAACATAAATATTAATGAACAGGGCGAACGCTACACTGCCCAATATTAGGTGAGGCTGTTAACTTGAGCCAGATATCAAGGAAATATTATATTACTGCTGAAACAGTTGTACTAGATCCCAGTTGGTTTCCAGGCCCAGTTTAAAGTGGTGGTTATAACTATATGAAGCCTTACATGGCTTAAGACCAAGATATTTGAAGGATAACCTTCTCCAATATGAGCCTGGTCACATATTAATAGAATATTAATAGAAGCTCTCTTATGTGTTCCAAAATCACTCTTGAGCAAGACTAGAGAATGGACACTGTCAGTGGCTAAATCTAGACTCTGGAATTCTCTGCCCAGAGATCCACCCAGTACTTTCTGCTACAGTACAAAGAACCACAGTTGGTGGGTTCTCACTGCTTTTCTGATGATTTTATCATTCAATTTTTTTCATTCCTTGAAATGGGTGTGACATGCCCCTCGCGTGTCCCCAGATTATTTCACTAGCCTGAGGCCCACGACATGTTCTCTCCTTTACGCTGCTACCAGTTGACCTCTGTCAACACCCTTTAATTAGAAAGATTGAGGTCCAAGCTGAGTATAAAGTTGAACAAAACCGGTTTATTGGTTACAGTTCGCTTAAACAGGTTCTTCACAGACTTTAAAGTATTCATTCAATTAGTAATAACTTGTTTCACTCTTAATTCTCTATAAGTTCCACACTCTTAACTGCCTACCTTAACTCCTCAGTATACCACACTCTCTAACCCCCACAGAGTAACTTTTACTTCAGACTCTCATCTCTGACTCTAACCCCCTAACTTCCATCAGACTCTTCTCTCTGACTTAAACTGGCTAACTCACTCCCAAAACTCCTCTTCTCTGCCTCACCCCTCCCTTATGGTTTCTCTGGCTCCGCCTCCCAACAGCTCCCATTGGTACATGCAAATATCCTCCTACATGAACCAAAGCAGGGTGATCGCCACAAGGGGTGACTGTTTTTAATATAAGTATTAGTATATTTTATTGGTGTGGTCTTAAATCTAGTCCTGGAGTGAGCGAAGTCCAGCTACGGGGCTGCATGCAGCTCCCTACAGCTGGTTTTATGGCCTTCTCCTGAACCCTCCTTTTTTAGGCAAAAAAGAAGACTTGCTGCTCGTTTTCTTTCTTTCTGTTTTTCTTTTCTATGTCACCCACTGGCTCTCAAAATATTTTCCCTCCTTTTGTAAGCTATTTAAAAAGGAATATACTGGTATCAAATAAATAAGCATAAAGACACTAAAGGGTTATCTGTTGGCTAATGCATTTGATGAGGGTGCCAAAATTGTTACAGATTATGGTGAAAAACACAAAGACATTTGAGTTCTAAATTTGTTTAACCCTATTTAAATGCAGGCTTTTCAGCTAGTGATGGGTTTTATTGTGTACTGTAAGTTTGTATTGTTGATTTTAATGATGATTTGATGTGTTGTGAACTGCCCAGAGAGTATTCGCACTAATGGGACTGTATAAAAGTTAGAGTAAGAAATAAAGACTTACTTTCATTTTTGTATTCTTTCATTAATTTCTGAACTCCAAATCATCCATTTTAATGGAAGAGGATTGTTAAAATTTCAGATGTCATTTAGATTACCTCATAAGGATTACCTCTTTGACCCACATATGTAAAAAATGTCTAATAATTGATATTCCAACAAATAGTGTTACAATTCTTGTCAGCTGCAAGTTGGGATTCAGAACATGAGAGGGAGGGGGAAGAATAGATATTGAAAAATCTTTAAAAGGCCTGGAAGGTGGGAAATGCCCTCCCTCCCTCCTTAGCAACTCATTTGCTGTTGCTGCAAGAGCTCTGCTGCCCTCCATTTTGGATTCAGATAATTCTCCTCGCTGGCTTGCTGCTGTTCCTCCATTTTGGAACATGTCATTGTTTCCCTTCTTTTGCCCTTTTGGATTTCTTCCTGTTTAGCCTTTTGTGAACTGCTCTTGGTCTCATTACAATGATGATTTCTCTTTCTCATCTGTATTGTCTCCTGCTCATGAACTGAGAAAGAAAAGGATGTTGTTGTTGTTTTTGACTTATGCAACTGCCCAGAGAGTGCTAGCACTATGGGGAGGTATAAAGTCTTATTTTCTCAAGGCTAAACATGCCCAGTTCTTTCAATTTCTTCTCACAGGGCTTGGTTTCCAGCCCCCTGATCACCCTTGTTGCCCTCCTCTGAACTTGTTCCAATTTGTCAGCATCCTTCTTGAAGTGCTGTGTCCAGAACTGGACTCAATACTCAAGATGAGGTCTAACCAATGTCAAATGGGAACTAGTACCTCATGGGATTTGGAGACTATACTTCTGTTAATGCATCCTAAAACAGCATTTGCCTTTTTTGTAGCCACATCACACTGTTGGCTCATATTCAGTTTGTGATCTACAATGACTCCAAGATCCTTCTTGCTTGTAGTATTGCTGAGCCAGGTATCACCCACCTTGTAATTGTGTGTTTGGTTTCTTTTTCCTAGATGCAGTACATTGCACTTATCCTTGTTGAATTTCATTCTGTTGTTTTCATTCCAGTGTTCAAGCCTATCCAGATCATTTTGAATTTTGAGTGCTCTGTAGGGCTTAATTTGGTCTAGCATCAAAAACATGAATGGGTAAAAAAGAAATGAAAGAACCCCAAAGAGCCTGTCTCTTTAATGTTTAATGCAAAGACCAGGACACCAATTATCTGAAAACAAATTAGCCCCCTGCCAAAAAAACTCTGAAACAAATGAAAGTTTTCCCTCTGCACATCTCTAGCAACTGCATAATCCAACCTATTCCCTTCTGTACTGATGCTATATGAAATATCCAATTGTAGAAAGTGGTACTCAGGCAAAGGCAGCTGTCTCATTAACAAGCCTTTAAGAAAGAAGTCAAGCCTGCCTCTTTACAAGTGTTTGATTTAAGACTGATTGTGCAGCAACAAATCAGCAACACTGTTTTTGTTGCTTTTGTTTGTATCTGTTGAAGATGATATTCAAGCTGTACGGTTTTTTAATTACATTAAAAAAATTAAATAAATTAAAACAACCCTTTGAGCTGCAATGGTTTCTGACAGCAGGGGACCAGACAGAAATGGTTTTGGAATGAACACAGAATCCCAAAGAGATATAAGGCTCCCTTCCTATAAATGGAATGCATTCTGACCTTCCCCCCCCCCCCCCGCCCCCTACGGGTGCACTTGCCAAAATGTCATGTTGTCTGACACTGAAAAACATACAAATAAAATTACAAAGGAACACAGGAACCAGCCAAAGGAATAATGAGACTATAGACAGTCCACCCATTAAAATCCCTTCTCAGTCCTGGACAAGTCACTCTCACAGCATCCTACTATATAAAATGGAAAAAAATTACATATGTGCCATACAGATTTGTTTTGAGAGAAGTTCTGAAAACTATTTTTCTAAATAAAGATACTACTGAAATAACTGATTACTACAGTTTGATTACACATCCAAGGCTTAATCTGGGCAAAGATATCACATAACTCAACCTATGATGAAGAAGACGGCAAGCTTGTTCTTTTCAATTGTGCTATAGTCATACTTCCCTCACATTTGGCTGACCATGAAGCAGTCTTTGGCAGATGCAGTATTCATAACAGTGGCTTCCATATCTCAGGATCTGGACATCTTTGCAACTTTGGACCAGCATATCCATCATAGAAATAAAATGCAGAGAGACCAGTCCTATGGTCCAGCTAAGATGACTGGCCACTCTAGCACTGTTTGGGGTATTCAATATAAAATGGTTAGTCTATGATACTCCCTTGGCAGCAGTGCATTTTTTAAAAAAAGAGGAACTATATTATGCCAGCCATGCACATTTTAGCTGAACAGATACCAACAAGCAGAGACAAAAATAGACATTTAACCCAGGCAATGGTGTTGACTATTGAATAAATGTTAGCTGCTACTCAGAGTCCTAAATGAACATGATAAAGTATGTGTTTGTTTTTAGTAAGAAAAGGCAATACTATTACTTTTAAATCTTAAAAAAAAACCAAGACAAATGGTGGAGGTTTTTGCATAATGAGTAAAATTATAAGAGCCCTGTGGCACAGGGGTTAAACAGCAGTATTGCAGTCAAGCCTCTGCCCACAACCTGAGCAAGTGTCTCTTCAAATTGGGAGAGGCCATGCTGCACCGCTCAGATATCAACGTTTCCCATCTGTTGAGGTCCATTCCTAAGGCCTTCAGATCCAGCTTCTTGTATCGCAGCTGTGGTCTCCCTCCGGGGTGCTTTTCCTGCACTAATTCTCCATACAGGAATCTTTTGGAATACAACCTTCAGCCATTCTCACGACATGCCCAAGCCAACGTAGACGTCACTGTTTCAGTAATGCATACATGCTAACAATTCCAGCTTGTTCCAGGACTACACTATTTGGAACTTTGTCCTGCTAGGTGATGCTAAAAATGTGTCAGAGACAACGCATATGGAACGTGTTCAACTTCCTCGTCTGCTGTGCACAAAGGGTCTAGGACTCACTGCAGTACAGGAGTGTACTCAGGACACAAGCTCTATAGACCTGGATCTTGGTATATGCCGTCAGCGTCTTATTAAGCCATACTCTCTTTGTGAGTCTAGAGAACATGGTAGCTGCTTTGCCAATGCATTTATCCAGCTCGACATCTAGGGAGAGAGTGTCAGAGCTCATTGAGCCAAGGTACACGAAATCATGAACAACCTCCAATTCTTGTGTAGAGATGGTAATAGAGGGAGGTGAGTCCACGCCCTGGCCCATAACTTGTCTTTTCTTCAGGCTGATTGTTAATCCAAAATCTTGGCAGGCCTTGCTAAAACAATTCATAAGTTGTTGGAGGTCTTCAGCAGAGTGGGCAACAATGGCTGCATCTTCCGCGAAGAGGAAGTCCCGCATGCATTTCAGTTGGACTTTGGTCTTTGCTCTCAATCTAGAGAGATTAAAGAGCTTTCCATCTGATCTAGTCCGGAGATAGACACCTTCTGTTGCAGTTCCAAAAGCGTGCTTCAGCATGACAGCAAAAAAGATCCCAAACAGGGTCGGCGCGAGGACACAGCCCTGTTTCACTCCGCTTCGGATGTCAAAGGGATCTGATGTTGAGCCATCAAAAACTACAGTGCCCTTCATTCCCTCATGAAAGGACCTGATGATGCTAAGGAGTCGAGGTGGACATCCAATCTTGGGAAGTATTTTAAAAAGGCCATCCCTGCTAACCAAATCAAAGGCCTTTATAAGATCTATGAAGGCCATCTGCCAGATGGTTGTCCAATTTTCTCTTAAATGCCTCCAGTGCTGGAGCTCTCACCACCTCCGCAGGTAATTGGTTCCATTGTTGTACTGCTCTAACAGTTAAGACGTTTTTCCAGTTATTCAGCGAGTGAAGTCTCCTTCAATTACCCTTCCCCCAATTTATTTTACCTGGAATGTGCAACTGTAACAAGTTGTACTTTTTGTTTCTCTTGATGTCACCAAAGCATTTTAGCTTTGGGCACTTCATTGTATTTTACCAGCTCTTGGTATCTGGCGCATTCTTAAAGCCAAATTGACATATTTGCGCGGGCATTGTGGCCACCCCAAGGGACCCGTGGGCCAAGCGGAGGCGGGTGCCTCACCCTCTTCACTCCGGGAAAAGGTGACCTGAACCGAAAGCGGATCTCATTGGGCCCGAGTCCAGTTGAGTTCTCCTTTTACCGATTTCTTGTTGGACCAGCAGAAAAAAAGGAAAAAAGAAAAGCCAAACAGCCCCGCCCCGTCGCAGATCGGCCGAGGCGCTGCCAACGAGGGCTGGAACAGCTCTCTCTCTCTCTCGCTCTCGGGGAGAACCACGTTGCAAACTCAACGGGACCTGTCGGAAGCTCCACCCCGTCGGCGTCAACTCCTCCTCCTCCTCCCGCCCCTTGAGGGCCCAAGGGGGAGAGCGGAGAGCGAAAGGGAAGCGAGGAGGAGGCCGAAGTGCCTCTAGGGCCCAGTAGCGGCTCTCGGGCGTGGGGGGCCGAAGAAACCCGCTGTCGCGCTAACTGCAAGGAGCCGCAGCGGAGGGAGAGCGAGCGAGCGAGCGAGTAAGTAGCCGCGGCAGGACCTCCCGGCTCAGCGGCCGCCCGCAAAAGCGCCACGAAAACTTCTCGGGGCGGGCAAACTCTTCGCTGGAGGAGCCGGCCGTGCCCGCGCCTGCCTGCCTGCCTGCCTGCCTGGCTAAGGCTGCACCCCTTGTTCCGGCAAGTAGCCCTGGGACTCGGCGGGCTTCCTTCTTTCCGAGGAACGCCGCGAGGGAAGAGCTTTTGGCGTTTCCTCCCTCGCTGCCTCCTCCGCACACGCGCGCGCGGGGGAGCGCCCCGGGCCAGCCCGCGCGGGCCGGCGAGCAACTTCCAGCCCCGCGCGGGAGGTGCAGAGGCGCGCCTTGGAGCTGCCTCAGGCGTCTCCTTTCCCGCTCTGTCCCGGGTGGGTAGGTCGGGTGCCTCAGCGAACGGACGGGGGGAATTTAGAGGCAGCGCAGAAGGAGGAGGGGGTGTATGTATTTATATACATATATATATATATATATACATACACGTATACATATGTATACACGTTCCTTTCCAGCGTTAAGGCGGGCAGGGCGTGTGTGAGAGAGGGAAGGACAGGACGTGCGAATCGTAAAGATTTCCCCTCGCTGGGGAAAAAAGCCTGGACTTCGCGCGCTTCCTTCCTCCCTCCTCGGTTAAGTAGTAACCTGTGGCTGTTCGGAAGCTCGTCGCTATTTCCTCTGGGTTGGTGGGCTTTTCCTGTTTACTCCAGTCACGGTGTAAACGTCCGACCAGACTCAGACCAATAGCTTGTCTGGCTTTAAAGTTAACATTAAACCCTTAGGTAGTTTCTCTTGGTCTTGACGATCACCTAAATGTATGTGTGGTTCTAGTGAGAGTTGTCCTAAAATACTCTCCCCCCCTTTTTTCCCCCCTTTTAATTCCAGCGTTTTCAGCTAAAGTAATGCCAGCGAGATCAGAAGAAGAGTCCATGGTAACCCTAGATTTCTTCACAAGTAACAGTGGAAAGAAATTGGATCTTACTGCTTTGGAGAAGGACTCAAAATTTTCTGGTATAATCTGAGAGAAATAGAACTTTTTAAAAAGCAACTTGGGGAATGTGACACCCCCCCCCCCCATTTACACTCAGAAAATAGTAACTGTATATTATAAGGAATTTATTGGAAGCAGCTTCAAATGCCCTACTGGTTGCTGAGGGGAAATCTTGTTTTTTAACATAACTAATTGATTTCAGTTCTTAAAATCCCATCACCTTAGGTATCCATCTTTCTTGGATGGTAAGGGAACAATTGATTTTTAAAAAATGGATAAATATGATGATCTGGGTTTGGAGGCCAGTAAATTTATAGAAGACCTCAATTTGTATGAAGCCTCCAAAGATGGGCTCTTCCGGGTGGACAAAACAGTTGAGAACAACCCAGAATTTGAAGAAACCAGGAGGGTTTTTGCTACAAAAATGGCCAAGATTCATCTTCAGAAACAGCGAGAGCAAGAGGAGCTGGTGAGAGCGGCTTCGGGAGCTCCAAATGGTGGGCTTGGTTTTAATACTCAGCATCAGCTTCCGGTCCATCCAGCAGCCAGAGGCACTGGAGGAACGAATAAAATGCATTCAAGAGAAAATACTGCCAAGCCCCCTTTAGCTACTTCACCAACAGTGTGTGCAGGCCATCATCTTGCCTTTCCAAATCAAACTCAAGCTCATACTGATAGAGAGCAAGCCAAGTTATGTCAAGATGGCCAAAGAGCCAGTGGTGACTACGGATATGGGGAGAGTCTGGGTGGTACAGAAGCTTCTGGAGGACATGGATATCACAGGGCAGGGCAGGTGAACCCATGTAGTGTCAAGACATCGTTTTCTTCCTATTCTCATGAAGAGCCTCAATACGCTGATCATCGGACGGGTATTCAGAGTTGGGGAAGGGATGGTGGTAGGTTTTCTGGTGTGACAACTGGCGTAAGCTCCAGTTTATGGTCTGGTGGAAGTCATGATGAGTCATTGCAGAGAAGTCCTACAAAACCTCAAGCAGATCTCCATCTGTACCAGCCATTGCAAAACTCTTGCAGATCTTCAGAGAGTGGGAGGCAGGAAAGTGGAGGTGAAGGCCATGGACTTAGCCAAAGCTGTGAGCAAAATGCAGGTGGCCAGAGATCATTGTCTTTCTCGCATACCTCTTTGCCATCTTCTGCTGTGCTTGGTGATGATTTACACATGGGATATTCACCACAAATATCTTCATTCTCTTCTTCATCAGCACATCTTTCTCAGAACCTTTTGAACCAGTCTGATATTTTTAATCCAAACTGTGGCACTGAAGTCTGGGCTTCTGGCACACCAAATAAAAGCAGTACTGACAGCCAGTTAAGACATAATGATAACACTCATTCTTCTAGTTTACATCCAACTCCACTGCCTCCAAGGGTAGACTATCAGCAGGCTAACACTTATCCACAGCCCACAGGTCATTTTATAGTTCATGGTCAAAATCATAGGCTTAATTGTGCTGCATCTGGCATGAGTCCTGGGCGGAATTCCATCAGTGCAACATCTCATGGACCAATGATTTCCGATGTTCCAAAATCTCCATTTAAAGAGGGCATTGGCACTCTGCAACATGACTCGGGTCACCAAGAAACCTCCAGTTCTGCAAAAATAAAACTACCATGTCAGACACTTCTTCCACAACAAGAACAAGGACCATCCACTGCTGAATTAAAATTAGAAGCTCTTACCCAGCGTCTGGAGCAGGAGATGGATGCTTGTCCAAAGGCTGACTACTTTGGTGGGTGTATTTGTGTTTTATGTTTTATAGTACATTAATTTTTCTAAATAGTTAAGTGGTAACTACTACATTGCACCTGCAGGCGTATTTTCTTGTTTTCTTTTCTCCACTGCCACTAATCATGGGAACAACTAATACTTTTAAAATTATACTTTCTGAAAGCTACAATTTTTCTATAATAACTTCAGTAGAAAATGATAAGCTAGGGAAAAATGAATGGAAAGCATGTTTTTACAAGCAAGTTGATATACCAATTTTAATGTCTCAAAGACTGTGGTCCAACACACAGTTTATTTCTGGTGTATTTTGGATTTATAACAGTTTGGTTTTGTGTGTATGTGTGCTTTGTTCTTGTTTTGGCAAAAAGGGTTTTCTAACAGTCTTAACAGGATTATTTGATTAAATCATTTTTAACTTACAAAAAAAATCAAGAGCCAGATGCAGATCCAAAAGCCATTGCAAATTTTTTTGCCCTGGATGTCACATTTGTAAGAGTTTCATTAAGTTTGATGAATGAATAAGAAATGCATGAGAACAGCATTTTTTAGTTTATGTCCTGATTTTTTAAAGGGTTGTATCCAGCTGTGGTAGACAACCAAGGTTACTAGATTTAATACTAGATTTAAGTAGACCTATAGAAATAATTGGCAAATTGCTGTTCAGTCCCTAATTGGTAACCAATCTGAGGGAAAGTTTTAATAGCTGATGGGATGTAGTGCCAAGCCACTCCTGTCCACCAGTCCTGTTAGGAAAGTCTGTGCTTGCCACTTACCCTCTCTGTTCTGTACAACAGGAGTCAGTGGTGTGGGAAAAAAGACGTCAGCACACCAGTTCTGGGGGAGTCTCAGGGATATTGGGTTAGGATTCACTGGGGTAGGACAGGATCCTAAGGTGTATGTTAACACTGCATATGCCTTCCCTTGCTCTTCCGTAGCCTAGTTGTATTGACAATAACACACTCGAGGAAGCTCTGTATGTTAGCTTCATTTAAGCTGAAACACTTCCAGGAGTGTGCAAGCAAGAGAAGGATGTCTGCTTTCCATTTTCAATTATTTTTCGGTCATAAGCTTGCCATCCCTCACCAGTTGCTTCTCTACATGTTAATGACATGCAAGGAGCAAGATTTTGTCAGTACTACTACAAAATTGGGGCTGCGTATTCTGAGAAATCAGACTGGATCAAACTGAGTTTCATCCTCTCCATTTGTCTAACTCTGGCCTGATGACTGGAAACATTTTTCTGCCTGATGCAAAGGCGAAGGGCAGCACTCCATGATGGTAGTAGGCTAGACTGGCAGGGAGTGGTACAAGCCATGCCATCTGTACAGCAGGACCTCCTTAGGCACCTTCCCAACATCTGAGGCATCTGACCTGCTCTCCCTAATAAAAGTTTCAAAATTGGAGCATGAGAGTGATGGCACTCTCTTTGTCTTCAGCATTAAATTATCAGAGGCATGCTATCTTTGAAAATGGTGTTGTTGGCCCCATATTACAAGTGGAGCATCTGAGGCTGATGTGGAGATGGCTTGTTTGAGACCGATCAGCAAGTCTGTGGTAATGGTTTAAATTTGAGATTTTCCTGCTCACAGATCATGTTTGTAACTGCTGTGTTGCAAGGTCTTTCTCCTGATGATAGATGTGCTCTTCAGCGTTAAAACAACACTTCTTATCTTAGACAGCTCTTAATTCATAGAAGATTTGTGGGCTGTACATGTGTAATTGTTGTTGAAGTAAAGTTGGAATGAGAATTACTGTTTTACCTTAGAGGAAGGAGCTGCTGTAATAATCTTGGTTTTCCACAGGTTTTTCTTGCTTATATTTCAAACCCATGTCCAGGGGGAGCTACAAAAATGTTCTATTTTCATTTGCCTAGGTGTTCATACCCCGCTTTTCAAGATCAGATCCTTCAAAAAGTGGCTCATAAGGTAACTAGGTCAATAGAAATAAAACTTTTTAAAAATTGAAAAAACTAGGATAAGACCCAGTTAAAGATAGCAAATAGAATCCAGATGTATGATAATGTAAAACAGCAGCAAAGTGAAAAGTTTGGTGAAAAATGAAAGTCCTGAGATGGGATACCATTAAAAAGAAAGATAATCTCAGTTTTGGTGGCAGTGAGTTCCACATACATCTGGGAAAAGATACTTTGCACTGTAACTCCTGGAATCCCCAGCTAGCATGGCCATGTGTTGCAGGATTCTGGTGACCAAAGTCCAAATAAGCAATTTTTCCAAATTCTGGTTCCATGTTTGGGAAGTTCCCACAGAAGAGTACCACCTGATCCTCAGAAGACAAGAGTACTCACACCTCAACTAACTTTGAAGTACAGTGGTGCCTCGACTTACAAACGCCCCTACCTACGAACATTTCGACTTACGAGCAGCTTCGCTCGCAAGTCGAAGCAAAATTTTCGACCTAAGAACAGAAAAAGGCAGGGGGAAAAGGCGGGAAATTCAAACCGTTGGTGGCGAAGAGGCTGCTTCTTTGTAGAAGTCGCCCCAACGGTTAGAGCAGGGGGTCAGGGAACTTTTTTACTCCTGCGGTGCAGGAGGAGGAAGGAGAGGTGGGGGCGGCTCCGGATCGCCGCGGGGCGCAGGAAGCCGGGGTGCTCCCTGCCCATCCCTGGTGCGGGTCTACTCATGAGTAAGGCCCGCCGAAGGTGCGGGTCTACTCATGAGTAAGGGCGGCCGAAGGTGCTGGGCTGCGGCGTGCGGGTCAGAGGGGCTCCTCCGTGGATGGGGCGTGCGGCGGCAGCGCAGGAGGAGGATCCCCGCCGGGGAGTGAGTGCCATCGGAGGAGGCTTCGGTCTGCCTGGTAAGGTGCTGCTTTTTCCTTTTTAGAAACTTCTGGGTGGGTTTTGCAGGGTGGGTTTTGGCTGAGGGGGGTTATGTTTCTGTGCTGTGTTGTTTTTTGCAGTCCCAGCATGGGGATTGCTCGATGTTTATTTTTGGGTTTTGGTTTTTTTGTTCGTTTGGGGGTTTTTTTGCAGCCTTCGGGGCTTGCTCTCTTTATTTTTGGTTGTTGTTTTTTTTTAAAGCCCCAGCGCCTTCCGATGGGGCTTTCTGTGTGCTTTATATAGTTTTTGGTATTTTTTTGAAATGCTGGAACGGATTAATCCCGTTCCCATGGATTTCAATGGGAAATGGTGCTTCGACTTATGAGCATTTCGACTTAAGAACACCATTCCGATACGGATTAAGTTCGTAAGTCGAGGCACCACTGTATGGGCTGTGAGGAGGAGAACTAGTGTTTTTCAGGACTTTCCGGGTCACTGCATGCCATGAGTCCACAAAAATTTCAGAGTGATTTTAAGACAATAGAAACCAGATGTATGGGCAAATCCTGTATGAGCTAGCAGAAGTAATATAATATTTCAGAGTGTAGATGGTGCTGTTGGAAGTATGGTTTTCTTACCAAGAGAGAGAGATAGTGAATAGAGGAAGAGCAGGTGAAGAAGAATGTATAATATTCCATCTGGACAAAGAAAGGGTTATTCTTTTGGTGGTTGGTAACAAGATTGTACTTGGCTTCAGGCTAATGGGCTTGCTTCCATGATTTGTGCTCGGGGACAGTTGAAGCCCTCTCTCTGTCCCTTTGCTAGTCTTTGGTGGATGCTTGAAGGGGGAACACAAGCTGTACATTTCCTACATCATCTGTAAAATAATGTAAAGACAGAAGGGAGGGGAGCACTGCAGAGAAGGATAAGAGTGGGAAGTGGAGCTAAACAGCCTGAATGCTTCTCAAACTTGTCATTCCCCCGCTCCGCACACAAACCAACAGTGAATTCTAGTTTCATGTAGTGTCAGTTATATGAAAGAGAACTGTTCCAAAAGTGAAAAAAGAACCCTAGTGTCAGTGGAACTGTGTTCATCCCTGTTATGGATGATGAGTGTAAAGCATGGGGAGTGTGTAAAGCGGAGTGGGTGGATTCTGTGTGCATAATTGAATGGAGCTCTCCATCTTCAATAGATGCCAGTATGGTTAGTGTTAGTAGAAGCATTTCAGGCATGGAGTTTTTCTCTGCCCGAGCTGTGGATTAGCAGGTGCAGGACATATCCACGATGGATTACGGTTTGGGCTGGAAGATCTGGAGATAGATTGCATTTTAAGATTTTGATTTTCTAAGAAAAAGCTATGTGCATACTTCTATTTGGTTTATGTAGATATATAGCAGTTTAGACTGTGTATTTAAATTTGCAGAGTCAGCTTTAACTTTCCACTTCCTCTAAATAGCATTGCAAGAAGTATGCTTTGATCTCCTTGTGAGCATGTAATAAAACACAATAGTAATTTTGGTAACAGAAGTTCTAGACAGTGGGTATGGGTGTGTGGGATTATTTTAATTAATGTCCTCGTAGGAAAGAGGAAATCTGAAACTATTTAAATCATAGTGGAATCCAATAAGAGAGACCACCTCCACACCCTTTCCAGGCTCCTTGAAAAGGAGATTGGGGCAGTGTAGTCAGTTCATGAATCCAAAAAATGAGGCATCTGAAATGTAAAAGAAAGAATGCGGATGATTTTAAATCTCTTCCATATAATGATTTGCTGTTTCAGACTACTTTCTGAATGATTCCTCATCTAGAAGAGTAAACAGAAAACATTTAGAGTTCAATTATCTAGATGTGTATGAA
Organism: Intellagama lesueurii; assembly: GCA_037013535.1. Taxonomy (NCBI): domain Eukaryota; kingdom Metazoa; phylum Chordata; class Lepidosauria; order Squamata; family Agamidae; genus Intellagama; species Intellagama lesueurii. Next base: position 75,022,804 of record JBAJHW010000006.1, read on the forward strand.
CACGGCATCTATTTTAATCCAGGGAAGACTATAGAGTATGTTGTGCAATCCATTCTGTTAAATAACTGCGTACTGAGAGTCAGTGTGCTGGATAGAGAGCTCAGGAGACCCCAGTTCTAATTCCTGCTCTAACCAGGGGGTAGCACTTCTTAAACATCTCTCATACCTCGAAAGCCCTATTGGAATTGCCACAAGTAGGAAACAATTTCCTGACATATAACAACAATAGTAGCAGTTGCTGTTATGTGCTGTCGAATTGCCTCTGACTCATGGTGACCCTATGAATGAGCACTCTCCAAAATATCCTGTCTTCAGCCACCCTGCTTACCTCTTGCAGACTCAAGTCCATGGGAGTCAGTCCATCTCATATTTGGTCTTCCTCTTTTCCTGCTGCCTTCCATCGTTCCCAGCATTATTGTCTTCTCCAGACAATCTTGTTGTCTCTTGATGTGCCCAAACACACGGATAGCCTCAGTTTAACAGTTTTGCCTCCAAAGATAGTTCAGGCTTGATTTGATCCAGGATCCACTTGTTTGTCTTTCTGGCAACCCAAAGTACCCACAAATAGTAGCAGTAGTAATAATAATTCACATAGATTTTATTCTGACAGAATATTGTACCTGTGTGTTTTTTGGTTTCATAATTCTGGAAGCATAAAAAAAACCATAGGAATTGCTTGCTATAGAATTGTCATTGCATAAAATATCTTGGAAAACTGATGTGATGGGAAGTTGAGAATTCCTTCCTCGTTTTCACCTTGCTTCCCTTCTCCTTTTCTTCACTGAATCATCTTCTGATATTTACCTAAGCATCAACAGTAGAACTGCCTTTGAACAGCTTAAGAGCATGTAGTTATTCACAGATCTGGGTTGTACTGTAGCTTCAAGCTGTCTACAAAGCATTTCAGCAAATAAACCTCTGGTGCAAGTGATTGCTTAGGCTGTAATCATGTAGTAAGGGAGTAAGTCTCAGTGAATGCATTGGGGCTTAATTCCTAGTAGATATTTATTGGACTGCACTGTCAGTTTTAATTTTTCTCTTAATGGGAGTCATGATGGAATTGTCGTACAACTTAGCTTTACACTTCCTTCTCTGTTGTAACAGTAAGTACAACATCTGCATTCTAGTTTGTGACCATCAGGAAATGGAAACATGAGTGGTTTCAAAGGCATAGCTCAAATGATTTTTGCCTTTATAGAAGTGCTATTTGAAAAAGTCACACATTCTAAATTAGCAATTCTATATCTTACCAGGTCTCTTGTATCTTTTATACTATTTCCTTCAGAACAAGGTGTAGGAAAAGGGAAAAAGCTGCCCCTCCCTTATTTTGAGAAACCAACATTTTCTCCCACCTGTCTTCTGGCAAAAGAAAAACTCATATATTTTTTCTGAGGAATATCTGAGATGCAGACTTTCTGAGAGTGAGCATAATGCTTATCTGTCAGCTCAACCATAACTGCCGACACTGATGAAATCAGTCAAAACCCTTGAATATTGTCTGAGTTTGATAAAAGGCTGGCTAAGGGTGAACAAGCTGAAACTAAATCCTGACAAAATGGAGGTGCTGCTGGTCAATAGAAAGTCAGATTTGGGAATTGGGATTCAACCTGTTCTAGAAAGGGTTGCTCTCCCCCTTACCAACCAGGTTTGTTGTCTGGGTGTGCTCCTTGACTCTGCATTGTTGCTGGACTCCCAAGTGGCAGAGGTGGCAAGGAGTGCCTTTGCATGGTTCCACCTGATGTGCCAGTTACAATCTTTCCTGAGATAACATGACTTAGCAACATTCATCTATGCCAGTAGTTCCCAGCCTTGCATCCTTAAATGTTACTGGACAACAGCTCTCAGAAATCCTGGCCAGCACAGTAACTGGTGAAAGCTTCTGTGACTTTAAAAACAGTTGTCCTCATTTTTATTAAGACATTTTGCAGAGAAAGGTACCAGTTTGATTAAGACTAGTTGAGATGTGCAGGGATTCACTTTGGGGAGTGTATTTTTCCTCCACCAAATAATAATAAATAACAGATTGTATGTTGGTGGGATACAAATGAGTGTGCATCATAGAGACCAGCATAAGGGAAACTTCCCCAACTTGGGGCTGTTTGGGTGGATTCTGCCCCTACCCCAGTAAGGTCTGAAAATTCTGGGTTTATTCCCCTTCTGTCCTCTGTGTGTGATGACATAGTAAATATTCTTGTAGTCAATATTACCAGTGACATCATAGGGAAAGGCCTGTCACATGTTCTTGATCTCTTCTGAGATGAACTGGTCACATTCTTCCAAGTTCTTCCAAGAATTGCTTCTTGACAGTACCCTTGCCCTCAGGGTCCAGAACTTTAAAGACACCAGTGATTATTTCCTCAGGATCAGGACCTTTCAGCTTTTTCCCAGACATGGTGAAGTTGATGGGGCCTGTGGCCTCCTTGATCATGGCTTCCAGCTCCTCATTCTTTACATTCAGGCACCCCATAGCAGAAAATTTGGGAGTTTTAGTCCAAGAACATCTGGGGACCCAAGGTTGTGAACCACTGATCTATGTGTTAGTTACATCCTGTCTTGACTATTGCAGTGCTGTATACATGGGGCTACCCTTGAAGACAGTCCTGGCTTTTCAGTTGGTGCAGCGCATGGCAGCTAAGCTGCTAACAGGTGCACAGTACAGTGGTGCCTCGACTTACGAACGTCCCTACATACGAACAATTCGACTTACGAACAGCTCCGTTCACATAATTTTGCTTCGACTTGTGAACGCCGCTTCGACTTACGAACAAAAAAAAAAACAGCGGGAAATGCACTTTGGACTGCCCGGTACTGCCTGGTACTGTAATTTTAAAATGCAAAAATTGGTTTAAAAGGTGCTTGGTTTGGTTTAAAGCTGCTTGGTTTTAAAGGTGTTTTGTTTAAAAGCTGTTCGTTCCCTCCCTCCCTCCTTTCCTGCCCTTTTTTTTAACCTTAGGTCATCTTAGGTTAAAAAAAAAATTCTCCCCCTAGTGGTAGAGGACGGATTAAACGCTTTTGCATTCGTTCCTATGGGAACGAATGCTTCGACTTACAAACCGTGCCTCGACATAAGAACAAAAAATAACCGGAACGGATTAATCTGTTTTCAATGCATTCCTATGGGAAATGCTGATTCGACTTACGAACGTTTCGACTTAAAAACACCATTCCAATACGGATTAAGTTCGTAAGTCGAGGCACCACTGTATTGTGGGCTCAATTCAAAGTGTTCATTTTAACCTTTAAGGCCCTAAACAGCTTGGAGCCTGGCTATCTGGGGGACCATCTGTCTTGTTATGAGCCTTCCTGGACTTTAAGATCTTCAGGCGAGGGTCTTAAAAACACCCACAGTTTCAGAAACCCAGCTATCAAACACATGGGAGAGGGCCTTCTATGTGACTCCTAGGCATAGAATGGAGTCTCCTTTGAGTTGTAATCTGTTTCCACTCTGACTGCTTTTAAGAAGTAAAAACACATATTTTTAGACTGGCATTTAATGTTTAGCCTACCTTGCAGTAATGTTTTTAATCTGTATCCTTTGCAATTTTAATTTTTAAAAGTATTTTGTTGATTTTTATGGTTTTATGGTGGGGCAGGTTTATTTTATTTTATTAAGGCTTTAGCTAAATGTTGGTTTTATCTGTTTTTATTTCTTTTAATAACTTTGTAAGCTGCCTTGAGTGCTATCTTTTAGTGGAAAAACAGGTTATACGTACATGTGAGAAATAAATAAAATAACACAAATTTGTCAGTTCCTTTTGTCAGGGCAAAAGGATGGAAGTGCCAAATAAAGTCAAGTTTTTTGTTATATGGGTTAGAAAGAGCTAGCTGTATGTCTCTTGTAATTTGGGCTAACTCTCAAAAAGGACTGACTTTACTGAAAATGCCTCAATAGAGATTCTAGGGAAGATATCTGGGCGACTGTTGCTTCTTAGACCTTTAATTTGAGGAAGCACAATTGCACTGTGCCTCCTTGACAGGGGCTGGACTTGATGAACCACAGAGTCCCTTCCAGCTCTGCAGTTCCAATATTATTATTATTTCTTATAAAACAATTGCTGTCCCCAATTGTATTCGAAGGAGAATTGAAGTAACCAAGCATGCAACTGAAGTATGTGCTGTGCTTTGACGGTTTTGGCTTACCAGAAGGCAAATGATATTTGTCGTTTGCAGTTGTTAAATGTCAAATTGCAAGTGCTGTATTTTTTTTTAATAATTTAATGGCAAAAAACCCTGTTTTATTTATAAAGCTTTAAAGAATAGGTTATCATGATGATCAAACAATCATATTAATATCTGTTATTCAGTCAGAATTAATTATTTCTCATTTAAAAATGGTGGTGGCTGTAGTTTTGACTGAGTTCTTCATAAACCCAGGAAGCAGACATAAGAGTTGTGCTTTTCTGTGAGCTTTGTAGGTGGGACTAGCATTTTAAATTATTTCAGAGGATCAGGTTTCATTACTGACAGCTGCAAAACTCCTGGGCCACATGAGGCAGGGCTTTTTCCGGTGGCAGCTTTTCTTGTGATTTATGATGAGAATCCAAGTCTGATAAGAGCCAAGACATTTCTTACAAGGCATGTTTTCAGTCCCACTGTGCTCCAAAGCTTCCCTTATTTAGAAACCAAGATGCAAGATGGGCATTAGGGGAACAGAGAGATCTTTGTGTAGGACGCATTGCCCTAAAACCAGAAAGCAACATGAGCATTTTCTTTACTTGCTTCTCTCTTCTTCCTTAAACATGGTTGCTATTCTATCAGGGATTTGAAGTGCATACATTTATTAGAATTAACACCCACCTGTCACCAAGCTCTATATGTGTAAACAAGTTTTGCTAATTGCTCAGATTACTACCTCTGTGACTTTGTATATCAAGCTTCTGATTAGAAGTGTGCATATCTGTTTTTTGGATTATAACAGAAGCCCTGGACATCATGGTCAGCTGTGAAGACACAAATACACAGACCTCTCCTAATAACTGTTAGTGTTGGTTGAATCACAGAGGATTATAGACTTCACTTAAGAAAAGATTTACACTGAGGCAGGAAACAGTGCAGGAAAGTGCAGCACTTTTGGATATATATGTGAAAAATCATAAATAAATGGAGTGAATAGTTCCGAAGATCCTAGAATCTGTGTGCTTGAGCCTATCCTTCCTAAATCGTTTCATCTGATCTAATTTGTTTCCTTCTGTCAGGACTAAGGGGGAGACATTGGCTTTGAGAAAAAAAATTGATGTACTTGCCACCTTCACCCTGGATTCTTCATGCTAGGGTACACAAGCCGTAAAGAACTTGAGAGTTACACTTGATTGTATGAAATAAGCAAGACTCAAAAGCTAACTATGTTTGCAATTTTCAGTCTTGTATTTGAGGATGTCTAAGATTTTTAATGAAGCTCAAACGCAGCTTGTACTGTGTGTTTGTCTTTGATTTGTGGGGAACAGCCAGTGCTGAGGGAGAGCAATAGTTTGAAGTTTGCCAGCAGTTGTGACCATGAGAAGTAGCAGCCAGTACTGCCTCCAGATCAGTAGCTTGAAAAGTTATATTTAAGTTCAATCAAGAGCAAAATGGTGCTGATTTTTTTTTCTTCCTGTGTTGATTTTGCAATTGGCATTTCAGCTATGCTTAGCACACATTGACAGACAGACAGACATTGAATGTTTGTGATTCAGGGACCCTCTATCTGTAGCAGGCAGTTTATTTTTAGGGTAGATAGGCTGAAAAGTATACATTCCTCAAGAGAACAAGGTGTGGCCTGTGAATGATGAGAAATCCATGAAAAAATAGCTGAAAAGAGCCCATTGTGAGTTCTCTACCAACAGTGCTAATGGAGAAAAATGATTGCATCAGGTAGGCCTTGAAAGAATTATGGTGCTATACAAAAAAAGAAGGTATCCAGTGGCCAGTGACTTCCCTGTAATCTATTTAGTCATTTTAGAAATCCGTTTGGTCATTTACAATCTGCTGAAATACTGAGGGATCAATTTTTTTAAAAAAAATCTCCTTATTACAAATGATTATTGAGATTTTCCTGTATATGATTTGTGTGTGGGTAGGCTTAGAGCTCTTCATGGAAATTAAGGTGGCTGGCCTGAGAAAAAGAAATCAGAGGTAGAGAGTCTAAAATAGGATTTCTAAAACTACCTTTATTTTGGGACAAGGATCTCTATATAGCTAAGCAGTGTCAAAACAATTTGTCACAATAAATATGACTGAGTCATCCCATCACAGCCCCAGTTGAAAGGGAATGAAAGTTGCAAGGACTGGAGTGTTGGCAGCAGTATCCACCAAGTAGATTTTGAAGGTGGGGAAAATTGGCTTTATAGATAAGAGATGGTGCTTCCGTAATAGGCTTGAATTCTCTGTGCAGTTCAGAGTTTGGTCTTTAGTAGCAAGCTAGTCATCTAAGGTTGAGTCGGCTTCCTGGTAAAATAAAATAAAGTAGATCTGCTTCTGGATTAATTCTCCACGCCAGCATTCTTTTTGTACTCAGTCACTGTCACAGAGATGTGCTGATTATGTGAGGCAGCAAGGAAGGTATGTTCTCTGTCTCACACTCCTAATGTGTGAGGCAGCACTGTGTAACAATTGATGCCTCTGTTAGGATGGGCTGCAGCCAGAGAAATGACCAGAGAGACAGGCATGCAGCTGGTAGATCAGAGTGGACAGCTTGTCTAAGTCATAGACCATGTTTGGAAAAATGTATTTTGAGCTGGAGTTTAAATATGCTTCTTGTCACTGGTTATAATTAACATGATTTGTATTTCTGTTTGGGTGAACTTGGAGAATGACAACATTCAGCTGCTGAACATGTATTTTTGAAACAGCAACTATACTTCTGGTGTTGCTAACTTTATATGAGTGGAATCTTATATTAGTCTTTAAAGGTCTTATATGCAGTTGGACTGATAGTAATGATTTTTGGACATTTAAGACTCCCTCTCCCATCCCACTGTGCCCAAAATCTTCCCCAGAAACTGCCCCCACCCCCAAAGATTACTAGGCCTAAGGGAGCCTAGTAATCTTTGGGGGTGGGGGCGGGGCAGGAATAGGAAATTTAATTAATGAAATACAGCTGTGGCTGATGACGTCACCAGTCTTATGTGGTGTAACTTTAGTAGATCTCAGCGGCTGTGTTTACTTCTCAGTAACAAAGTTATATTTGAGTTGTAAAAGGTACATAGTAGTAACTTAGGCTGTAAATAAGAATCTGCTGTTAGTGAGTGTAGTATGGAAGTATGTTTCTCTTGAGGTATTTTCAGAGAATAGAGATAATTTTAACATGGCTTAAGTCAGGAAGAGACTAACTAATTAGGTCAATTGCTCCTAAACTGTTGTCCTCCAGATTGCTATGTGTGCTCGTCCAGATGGGAGCAGTAGTTAAAAAATATCTAGAAACCACCTGCTTGGGAAGCTTGGAAAAAGATGTGGAATCTTTCAGTATGCTGGGCTGGAAAGTCCTGGAGCACAATTAATCTGGGCAAGATTTGGAGGACAGAGACAGTACTCTAGTTGAAAGCCTAGTGAAAGTGGCCTTGTTGAAAGTAGTAACATTATAAGCATGTTTTGTATAATTATTTTTTGTTTATGTTAATTTTTTCCAGTTTGTATGTTTTTCTTAAAATTATTATTAATTAAACAAAAAAGAAAGAGAGTGTCCATTGCAGTTATTTTTAATGGAAGACTTAAAGTTCACTAGTACTTAGTCAAGTTGCAGGGTTCAGAAAGCAACCAGCCAAGAAACCCACCCATCTCTATTTGCAGAAATGGGCAGTCCACGAAGGCATTTGAGGAGGTTATCTTAGCAAGCCAAGATCCTAATATATGTTTGCAGCTAGGATGAATTTATTGCTGTCTGCAGACTGTTGACTGAAGGGAAATGCATCTCTTTCATCACAACTTTTCTCTCTTCTCTTGAGAGTGTTCCAGCCTCAGAAATTTTCTTGTCTGAATGTTATGAAAATAGATCAGATCCTGGAGGCAGGTTCTAGAGAAGTATGATTTGACTTGTTATGAGAAGCAGAAACAGTTGTTATCATTTGTTGAGCTGTAGTTTGTCCCGGATGGTCCTTTTTCTTAGCATGCAGCTAAGCAGGGGAGGAGAAACACTGGGTTAAATTGGTTTACTTTGCAGTTTCACTTTAGCCATCCATACCAATAAGATAAATTACCTTGTTGCAAGAGTTCACATTGCATTTCCACATTGGTTCAGTTTCCCCTGGGATCACAGATCCACCTTATTAATACCGTTCTTTTCTGCTTCCCTGCCCTTTGTCATTCCCCTTTGTCCATCCTCTCAGTTCAGCCGCTACAGCTATCAGCGTCAGAGTATTGTGCATGTGTCAGGAAGAATTAATCCTCATTTTCCATATGACAATGGTAAATTTTGTGTTTACATGTATTGTGTGGTGGTATAATATTCATTTCCTTCCAGTGTACTACTAGGACACTCTTTTTTTTAAATGAAGTGCACTGCATTGATTTAACAGCTTATCAGCTAAGTGCAGTGGACTATCAGTTATACCAGTTGCATGAGGTTGCCACAGAAGCAGTTAAATCAGGCTAGAAAATGGGGGGAAGGGAAGAAACAAGAAATTATTAAAACTGGCAAGAAACATTGACCAGCTTGGGCAATCTCATCTGCATCCTAGCCAAGCTTTCCCCTCATAAATAGGGTGGCAGTAGGGGAGGAGAAACTGACAAAAAGTTGATAAAAATGGCAAGAAACACTGATTAAACATCTCTGTGTTCTAGGAAGCCTCTCCCGTCCTGACGAGAAGGCAGGAAGGGGGCTTCCCTATGTTGATTTTCACAGAGTGAACAAGCAAGGCATCCTTAGCATTCCAGCACTTACCTGCCACAGCACTTAACTTGACAGTCATATGTTTTTAAAAGTAGAAAAATTGTTTGGAGGAGAGACAACAGGCACCTGCTTGAAGAGGTTATCTCACTGTAACAGCATACTGCGTCCATCTGGAGGCATCAACATAGAACATGCTCTGACTCCCCCTCTGAACCAAGAGAGGCAATCACATGCCAGAAAAGGGGGGAAAGCAGTGCCAGCTGAATTGGTACAAAATAAACAACTCCCCAATGACAGAACAAAAAGACACAAATGTCACTGAAAAAAACAGCAGGCTTCAACATGACTTGCTCCACGAGAAAATGAATAATTTTAACTGTTTCAACTCCTACATAAACTTTGTGGTATTTTGCAGTGTTGTTACACCCTTGAGGAGAAGCAGTGTTCCTATGTTTAACCAAAAGTAGCTCTTCTAAATTAAAACAAGGCCAGTTAAATGTAACAGCAACAACAAAAGAAAAAAACCTGATTGAAAACTCATTGCTTTTGCTTCTGGGGGAAAAAACAGATACAGTAGGACCACCATATCGGTTTGCATATCCATGATTTTCGGTATCCTCAAGGGGCTTGGAACCAATCCTCCATGGATACCATGGTCCTATTGTATTTGTACCCAAGGCTTGTAATTTATTTATTTATTTATTTATTTATTTATTTATTTATTTATTTATTTATTTATTTGATTTTTATCCCGCCCATCTAGACCAAGGGTCTACTCTGGGCGGTTTACAAATTGTAAGAAGTCTTTAGATGAAGAAAACTGAAAAGAATTTTTTTCCATATTTTGTAGCTGTCTGGACAAGACTTGCCTGTTTATTTTTACTGCATTTTATATTGTCCAGTAGCCAGTTTTCTGAATGGTTCACAAAATACACTGAAGAGTTCGTTTAATGTTTTCTTGCTTGTGTGCAAATATGTCCAAGATGATGATCCTTCTGTTTTTATTTAAGTGGATTTGCCAATTTGAGAAGACTTTCACTTCTTAGAAAATGTAGGCCCTATTCATTTCTAGCAGAATCCAGGTTAGAGGAGCAGTACATGCCCCTCTCCCATCATTGCTTTCTCCTTATGAGTGAAGGCAGGGCTGAAGATCAGAGGTTTCCCTTCCAGTGTAGGCTCTACATGTGAGCAGGGGCTCAGTTTTCTGGGGTTATTATTTGCATGTATAGTCTGCATTTGAGCAAGGATCTCTCTTCTCCAGATTCAGTGCTATTTCCATGGAGAAAGAAATAGTGAAAGGTGCATGGCTACATGCTCCACTCTGTGTTGACACCAGATTGTATAATGTCTGAATAAGGCTTTGATCAAAAGTAATATCAGGTAAAATTTGCAGGACACATTTTGAAGCACTTTAGAGTCTTATTTTGAATGGTGACTATTTGTCGAGGTAATCTTTTTGAGCTCCCTTTTTTAGCTGTGGACTTTATCCTGCTTATGGTATGATACTGCTTGTATAACAATTTTCTAACAGAATTCTTACTTGGACATGTTGATAGTAAATGTTTTTCAGCTACATGCAACATCTGTGCTCATGTTTCATGTTGAGAAGAAAAGTGATATTTTTCCAGCAGTAGCTTGTACAACACACATGCTTTCAAATATCTTCCAGACTGTACATCCTTTCATTCTGAAAAGACTGACTGTGCATTGCTATGCATATTTCCTGAGAAATAAGTTCCACTGTGTTTGGTAGGGCTTGCTGCTTAATGAGTGTGCTTTAATATTGCAGCCTACTAAGAATCCTTGGACCATGTAACCATAACTTAGACATATTTCTGCTAGTCAAACTGAACAGATCTTAGAATTTTATCACCAATGGCAAATTGTTTTGCCTTTACAACTTTCCATTAAAAGAATTGTCATAGCCTTGTACATATATTTCTTTCAAGTGTCTTTTGACTTAAGGCACTTCCTCTGAATAATTATGTGCCTTTTTCCTTTGCATTTATCATTATCACCCCAGCTCTCTGTCTAAAACTACCACCATTCTATTTCTGTATTTAAGAAAAACATCTGATTTTAACAAGTACAATTTCTATCTGGTTGTTGACTTCATTATCTTGTGACTGTGGTCTTGCAGTTTCACAGTCTTGTGTTTCTTCAGCCTACGACAAATAGTTGTGGGAAATTTCAGTACTGGTAGCACTCTACAAAATTCAGCCTGATTTTTGAATAGTATATATCTGTTATTCAAGCAAATGTGACTTCAAAATAATAAAGGGCACATAGTATTTAGAGAAAGCCTCTGGAATTCCATCAGATGGTACATGTTTGCATTTTGTAACTTAGAGTCTTAGGGTAGGATCCAGGGTTATAGTTATGTATAAAGTACTTGATGGTGTGAAAACATAAAAATAGAATTAGTCCTGCCTAAAGGCTAGTGCATTAATCAAATACAAGCTATATTAAGGAGAAAAGGCAAAACGAGAGGAAGATTCAGTCAGATTTAAAACAGGCCCAAGGAAACATTTGAATGATAGGAGATTTAGGTGGTGTGATTAGACAAAGCACCTTCACATTCTATTACTTGGCTCATTATGTGGGTTCCTTGAGTAAAAGCCGTGAAGAGAGACTTGCAACTATACAAGTAAAAGTCATTATAAAATAAAAGTCATGTGCAGATACTTAGCACAGACATTGGATTCACTACAATTAATCTGGATTGAGGGAACATAAAGTGAATGGCCTAAATCCAATTGCAAGTTTCAACTAAATTAGACCCATGGAATCAGTTGCTGAATGGGAAGTCAACGCTTATGCCAATCCCATTGATTTCAATGAGTCTGCTCAGTTGACAATAGCAGTTGGAGTCAGGCCAATGTGTATTGTAGTTAAGACCTTATACAGTGGTGCCTCGCTAGACGATGTTAATCCGTTCCACGAGGATCGCTGTCTAGCGAAAACATCGTCTAGCGAAGCACGTTTTCCCATTGGAATGCATTGAAATCGCTTCAATGCGTTCCAAGGGAAAATGCAGTCGTCTAGCGAAAATTTCCCATAGGGAAACCTCGTCTAGCGAGTGCGGGTCCCCATAGGAATGCACTGACAGCTGCACTGACAGCTTTTCACCACTAGTCGGCGCACTCCTATGGGGAAACCTCATCGTCTAGCGAAAATCGCCATAGGGAAACATCGTTTTGCGAAGCGCAGTAGCGCTCGCAAAAAGGCATCGTCTAGCGATTTCCTCGTCCTGCGAGGCAATCGTCTAGCGAGGTACCACTGTATAATAATTTATAGCAGTAAGAGTGAGTGAATTCTGGACATGGAATTAAACAGAGCATATGAATGCTATTCCTGTGTCATTCAACAATTGATCCTGAGGATTGCATCCATCATAATTCTCCTTACTGCCATCAGCAGGGAACATCTGTTCTTCCAGATGGAAATTATTGTTGAAAAACAGTCTGGCTTGGGATGTTGGCCCATACTGAAATTTCATTTTCAGGAATTGTCTGGGAAAAGGATGGACTGTGGATTTGGTACTCTTCCAAGTTGGTGATTTATTGAGAAATATCCGGTGCTGGGGAGAAATAAATTACGATTTAAATTAGCAGACTGTAGAAGACATGCACTGTCACTCCAGAGACAATAATTTTCCATTTTAGGATGTTCTCACAGGTTATTTGTGAGAAATAGATAGCTGAGTAGAGATATTCCTAAATTTTCTGTAAACTCAATTCTGTCTCTTATGCAATAACTTCCTCCTACAATATTATTTGAGAATTTATTCCATTTTCCTGCTTGCTTAATTAAAATGTATATTAAGCAAGCAGGGATCGTATTTCTCTTAGTACTATTTCACATAGTGCGTAGCAACAGACTAGTGTTTGCCATTAAACATATGCTGAGCAGGAAGCTACTGATAATACCATGCATGTATTTCCAGCCCACCCATCCCAACTACTTATCACATTCACCATTTCAGATGTACCTTTAAATTCTTAGATTGTAGTGTATTTAGCAACAATAGAGAAAAGCAGCACATACTTAACCTAACAAATGATGGTAGGTTTCAGACTAGTTAAGTACTTATTTAATTTATCTGATTGCTATATTTTTATCCCAGCTTTTCAAGTCACTCAAAGGCACCACACATGGTTTTGAACTTTATGGTGGATTTGAACTCAAATACCTAAGTGCCATGATAGCACTCTAGTCACTACCATACTGTTCCATATGTCCTGAATATCTTTTCCTTCATCGTCACCACTGAAGTCATCACCACAATGACACATAAACAAAATTCTACAAATAAAAATGGGTTGGATCAAGTTTTTATTGATTTCTGTGAAATAATGTACAAAAGGTGCAGTGGTAGGAAGGAAGACCATGAGGTTATCAATGTCTGGAACTTGTGCATACCTTATATTTGCTTTGCTACAGTGTCCAGACTCACTATTTCTTTCTGCTTTCTTTCTGTGTGTTTACATTTTGGTATAGCTTACAATCTGTAAAATTATAATAATGTACGCTGCTGAGAGCAGCAAAAGAGTAATGAGTGAGTGGCAGCAGCCTGCTGGAATCTGGCAAATCCTAGTCAGAGAAGTATAGTTTGAGTCCTGGACCCTTTGTGCATGGCAGGAGAAGAAGCTGAACACGTTGCGTATGCATTGTCTCCTACGCATTTTTGGTATCACCTGGCACAGACGTCCCCCAACCCGAGACAGACCTCCCGCCCCACCCCCCACACGCACTCACCCCTGCACAGCCGCGCGTGCGCTCCAGCACGCCCGTGCGAGCACCGTGCCACCGTTTGCGCATGCGCACGAGCGCAAGCGCACCCAGAGAAGTGCCGCACTGCTGTTTGCGCATGCACACAGGCGCGAACGTGCCTGTGTGAGCACCGTGTTGCCGTTTGCGCATGCGCATGAGTGCTTGCGTGCATGCGCAAATGGTGGCGCGGCACTTGCACGGGCGCGCACATGCTTGTGCAAGAGAGAGAGCGCACTTGTTGGCGCATGCGCACGGGCGCGGGGGTGCCCCGCCTTCCCCAGCCGGTTCGCGGACCAAAAAAGGTTGGGGATCTGACCTAGCAGGACAAAGTTCCAAATAGAGTAGTCCTAGAACGAGCTGGAATTTTTAGCATGTATACATTACTGAAACAGCAACGTCTATGTTGGCTCAGGCATGTTGTGAGAATGGCTGATGGTCGGATTCCAAAAGATCTCCTGTATGGAGAATTAGTGCAGGGAAAGCGCCCCAGAGGGAGACCACAGCTGTGATACAAGGATATCTGCAAGCGGGATCTGAAGGCCTTAGGAATGGACCTCAACAGATGGGAAACCTTGACATCTGAGCGTTTAGCCTGGAGGCAGGCGGTGCATCATGGCCTCTCCCTATTTGAAGAGACACTTGTTCAGCAGGCCAAGGCAAAGAGACAGTCCCGAAACCAGCAAAATCAGGGAGCTGGACAGGGGACAGATTGTACAATTTGTCTTCAGTGTGGAAGGGATTGTCACTCTCGAATTGGCCTTCTCAGCCACACTAGACGCCGTTCCAAGTCCTCTATTCAGAGCATGTTACCATAGTTTCTCAAGACTGAAGGATGCCTACAGTCAGTCAAATTAATAAAACCAAGCCAGATGCCTTCCTTGATGCCTAATGCAGGACAGTATTCTGCATAGCTGCAGTTCTATCCCTATTTTAATTGCGTGCTGCCAGGTATGATTCCAAACTGTGGCAACCCTTTCTAGGGTTTCCTAGGTATATACTATACAGAACTAGTTTATTCTTCAGGGGTCACTCTGGGACTGTGTTGTTGCCCAAGGCTGAACAGGCAGGCTCTTCTCCTGGGAAGCACAACGGGGAATCAAACATGTGACCTCCAGCACCACTTGGGAATAATTGTAACCCCTTCATTGCAGCAAGTCTTAAATGTTGACTGTTGAAGTATCCAGTTGTGTTCTTAAGGTCCATAGATATGATTGACCACTAGTGCACAGAAAGAGCATATATTTCTCAGACTGTTGTTAAGCAGGAGTAGTTTAGTCTTAAAGATTAATGTGTGTGAAACATTTCAGGTACAGTAGTCTGGTATTTTTTTAATATATATTTACAGATAGAGCAGTAATATCTTTAACACAAAAATGTATGTAATCTTCCAGAAACACTTACACATCCCTTCTAGCTGTAGAATATTGAATGTGAACCGGTAAGACAAATTTTACAAAAAAAGAAAGAAAGAAAAGAAAGTGTTAGTGTATCAAAAATTGCAGTTTAAAAATCTCAATTTTTGACATGTGAGGCAATTATACAAAATCTATGAGGAAAACATCAGGAGCAGCAATTAACATAAATGTCTATGTTGTAGTCATGTATTTGTTTGCCTGGGAGTAAATCCCATTCAACTCTATATTACTTACTTCTGTGTGGAGATGGATAGGATTGCGCTGTTGCTGTGATTCTTTCATTATGCAATGCCACATAATTGTTTTATGTCTTTATACTGCTCATTAAATAAATCCTTAGAAAACTGTTTACATTACATTGTTTTGTATTTTATTTTGCATGAAGCTGCACACACATACCTGTTATTGTAAACCATGAACTTCAGATAACATTCTGTGAATATGTTTTAACTTCTCTTGACCTTCTCCCACTTTTATCTTTGACTCTTTTGCCTTGCTCTTAATGCCTGCACTGATGTCACTGTAGCCTGGTCAGGCAAATTTGGAAGACATTGCCGTACCTGCTTTGATGTAATAGATTAGCTTTACCTGGGAGTTGCTTGGCAGGTTTTTTTTAGGAGACTTTTGAATTCCAAAATCCTTGTTGTTGTTGTTGTTTAGTCGTTAAGTCGTGTCCAACTCTTCGTGACCCCATGGACCAGAGCACGCCAGGCCCTCCTGTCTTCCACTGCCTCCTGGAGTTGGGTCAAATTCATGTTGGTAGTTTCAATGACACGGTCCAACCATCCATCTTGTCCTCTGTCGTCCCCTTCTCCTCTTGCCTTCACACTTTCCCAACATCAGGGTATTTTCCAAGGAGTCTTCTCTTCTCATGAGATGGCCAAAGTATTGGAGCCTCAGCTTCAGGATCTGTCCTTCCAGTGAGCACTCAGGGTTGATTTCCTTCAGAACGGATAGGTTTGATCTCCTTGCACTCCAGGGAACTCTCAAGACTCTCCTCCAGCACCACAATTCAAAAGCATCAATTCTTCGGCGGTCAGCCTTCTTTATGGTCCAGCTCTCACTTCCATACATCACTACTGGGAAAACCATAGCTTTGACTATGCGGACCTTTGTCGGCAAGGTGATGTCTCTGCTTTTTAAGATGCTATCTAGGTTTGTCATCGCTTTCCTCCCAAGAAGCAGGGGTCTTTGAATTTCGTGGCTGCTGTCACCATCTGCAGTGATCATGGAGCCCAAGAAAGTCAAATCTGTCACTGCCTCCATATCTTCCCCTTCTATTTGCCATGAGGTGATGGGACCAGTGGCCATGATCTTCGTTTTTTGGATGTTGAGCTTCAGACCATTTTTGGCGCTCTCCTCTTTCACCCTCATTAAGAGGTTCTTTAATTCCTCCTCACTTTCTGCCATCCGAGTAGTATCATCTGCATATCTGAGGTTGTTGATATTTCTTCCGGCAATCTTAATTCCGGCTTGGGATTCCTCCAGTCCAGCCTTGTCGTACTCCTTTCCCAATTTTGAACCAATCAGTTGTTCCATATCCAGTTCTACCTGTTGCTTCCTGTCCCACATATAGATTTCTCAGGAGATAGATAAGGTGGTCAGGCACTCCCATTTCTTTAAGGACTTGCCATAGTTTGCTGTGGTCCACACAGTCAAAGGCTTTTGCGTAGTCAATGAAGCAGAAGTAGATGTTTTTCTGGAACTCTCTGGCTTTCTCCATAATCCAGCACATGTTAGCAATTTGGTCTCTAGTTCCTCTGCCCCTTCGAAATCCAGCTTGTACTTCTGGGAGTTCTCGGTCCACATACTGCTGAAGCCTACCTTGTAGGATTTTGAGCATGACCTTGCTAGAGTGTGAAATGAGTGCAATTGTACGGTAGTTGGAGTATTCTTTGGCACTGCCCTTCTTTGGGACTGGGATGTAGACTGATCTTTTCCAATCGTCTGGCCACTGCTGTGTTTTCCATACTTGCTGGCATATTGAGTGTAGCACTTTAACAGCATCATCTTTTAAGATTTTAAATAGTTCAACTGGAATGCCATCACCTCCACTGGCCTTGTTGTTAGCCATGCTTTCTAAGGCCCACTTGACTTCGCTCTCCAGGACGTCTGGCTCAAGGTCAGCAACCACACTATCTGGGTTGCCCGGGACATCCAGATCTTTCTGGTATAATTCCTCTGTGTATTCTTGCCACCTCTTCTTGATGTCTTCTGCTTCTGTTAGGTCCCTACCATTTTTGTCCTTTATCATGTCCATCTTTGCACAAAAGGTTCCTTTAATATCTCCAATTTTCTTGAACAGATCTCTGGTTTTTCCCTTTCTATTATTTTCCTCTATATCTTTGCACTGTTCATTTAAGAAGGCACTCTTGTCTCTCCTTGCTATTCTTTGGAAGTCAGCATTCAATTTTCTGTAACTTTCCCTATCTCCCTTGCATTTTGTTTCCCTTCTCTTCTCTGCTATTTGTAAGGCCTCGTTGGACAGCCACTTTGCTTTCTTGCCTTTCCTTTTCTTTGGGATGGTTTTTGTTGCTGCCTCCTGTACAATGTTACGAGCCTCCATCCATAGTTCTTCAGGCACTCTGTCCACCAAATCTAGTTCCTTAAATCTGTTCTTCACTTCCACTGTGTATTCATAAGGGATTTGGTTTAGATTATACCTGACTAGCCCAGTGGTTTTTCCTACTTTCTTCAGTTTAAGCTTGAATTTTGCTATAAGAAGCTGATAATCAGAGCCACAATCAGCTCCAGGTCTTGTTTTTGCTGACTGTATAGAGCTTCTCCATCTTTGGCTGCAGAGAACATAATCAATCTGATTTCGGTATTGCCCATCTGGTGATGTCCATGTGTAGAGTCGCCTCCTGTGTTGTTGGAAAAGAGTGTTTGTGATGACCAGCTTGTTCTCTTGACAAAACTCTATTAGCCTTTGCCCCGCTTCGTTTTGAACTCCAAGGCCAAACTTACCTGTTGTTCCTTTTATCTCTTGACTCCCTAGTTTAGCATTCCAATCCCCTATAATGAGAAGAACATCTTTCTTTGGTGTCAGTTCTAGAAGGTGTTGTAAGTCTTCATAGAATTGGTCAATTTCAAAATCCTTGAGCAATGTACATAAAATTAAGCCCTTTATTGAAATCAGTTTCCATGGATTCTCTGATTATACCTTGTTAGTTCTTTTTATACTCAGTGCCTTTTTACCTAAAACAGATAAATAGTTATACTTAGGTATGTGATAGACTAAGCAAGAGCGTGAACACTTAAAGTAATACATCGTCCTTCTAAGGCCATATTAGGAAATATTTATTATAACCATGTGATTTAGTGGAAAGAAAAATTACTGTTTCTTAGAACTGTGTTAATCCTTTGTTAGTAAGTGAATAATTTTTGTGTAACAGTTTGCTTGCTCACATGTGAAGTAGAAGAGGCTTATCTTTGAACTGTTTTTGAGTTTAAAGGAATGGTGGAAATACAGAAAATGTGCTTCAGATAAGGAAAACTATTTTACTTGCTCAAGATTTGCCTGCTTGTTCCCTGCTGTCTCTACCTTTTATCTTATTTGTGAAGCATATGTTGAACTGTTTTATGACAAGCTGGTTTTCAAATCAAATCATAATGGGTCCCTCTGCTGGAAGAAAAGATGTTTATAAATACAATACTAATCCAATCCATCTGTTTCTTCAATGTGTACTGTTTATTTTTGGCTTGTGTTTCTTTATTTGTGGAATGTGCTTCTTACCTGTCACTTTTAAACAATTTATTTCAGGAACCTGCGTGAAATGCAACAAAGGTGTATATGGTGCAAACCAGGCTTGCCAAGCAATGGGGAATCTCTACCATGATGGATGCTTTACCTGTGGAGCATGTAGTAAGTATCTGTTTAGAGGGAAAATCTCTTGAGTTAAAGATAAAGCTGAGATTTTTCAGAAAATGTGTATTTTTAAAACCTTTCCTCTTAAACAAGTAGTCATGGACCTGCTGTCCAGAGTCAGCAAAGTCAGGCATTTGCTGGGGTGCAGACATGGGCAGTGTCCACCATTAGTCAGAGCCAATTAAATTGCTGTTCTGTCTCTTTATAGGTTTTCATTTTCCTGTGCATCCTCTACTGCAGACATGTGAAGAGAGAATGAGGGCATGTAGATTAGTTATTTGCCCAGCTTCTGACCTGCACAATTTAATAACCAGATCATATTTTTTTTAAATCTTGTTTTGGTGTCAGTTATGTGGCCGAAGATCATCACAGATTTTATGTGTGGCATTCTGCCTGTGTCCAGATTCCCAGTCTCCTATTCAGATAGGTGGTTGACACTTAAACTGCGGAACTTTTGCAGGATGCACCACAGGCTGGAGCCAGGCGAGAAAACAGTGTATAATTTCAGAAAGCAACAGCAACAATGGTCTAAATTGGGTTCTCTTGGCACAATTTGTGCATTATTTTAATTGGAAATGATTTTGAATCATATGACAAATGCCTGGATTATTTGCAGCTATACCCACCCACCTCCCTGTGTGTGTGTATTATGTTTCTAAAACAGCACAGCTGCACTTGGAATTTAATAGCATAGACTAAGGGCCAGTTTCTCCAACCACAAATACCAGATTCACCGCAGCCAAACTGTTCCGGAGCCCAAGGCCCCTTACAGTACATCATTGCCTAGCTGAGTTTGGAAGTATATACAGAAGGCATGGTCACTGTTTAGACTGCATGTGGCCCCTCCTCCCATTTTTTTCAGATCTAGTTGCCCCACTACTGTCACAGGCATAAAAAGATGTATTTAAAGGTGTTTTATTTTAAAGCAAGGAGTGTGTGAGGGGCACACCTTCTTTTTTTAAAGCCAGAAGTATTTCAAAAGATAGCTCTCCCCCATTGCTGCACGATTAAAATTGACTACAGCACATTTTCACCCCGTCATGGGTCCCAGAGTGAAAATTGGCCTTTAGGTCTATGGAAGTTTCCATTCTATGCTTAAAGAAACAGGTAGACCTTTTATTCTAGTCCTGGTAGATGCCATTCCTGTCAGGAATTTATAAGCCACTTTATAGACACTTCTAGGTTCTTAGTGGAAAAGTAATTGTAATTCCTCTCCTCCACCTACAGATGGAAAGGTAAAGATAAAGAACTATACAGAATGAGGAAGTGAACATCTCATAATAGTAGAACTGTGGAAGGGCTCAAAATAGACCCTGAATACCTCACACCCACTCAGTACCTTGCTATTTATGTTAGACAGATATTTCACTCATACATATTTAAAGTAATACACATCCGTGTATATTCAGTAGCAGTAAAGACCCCCCCAACTTGTTAAATATTTATCTCCTCTCCCTCCCTCCCTCTCCCTGCCAAGAGTGTTTCCATTCTTTCATGTATTTAGAGTTGCAATGAATCCTTCTGAATTGCAGGAAATATGATTTATGTAAGTCTCAAAAGTTAAGCCTATTTTGTAGAATTACATAAGCATCTATTAAATAATAGCTGAAACTCTTTCCTTTTGACACCTGTTCCAAAGGCTCAAAACAGTTCTTGATTTTAAAATTTCAAATTAAGTGATCAGAATCCAAATATAGGTATGTAGATAAATAACTGGTGAATATAAATGAATCCTAGTAGTCAAATAAAAGTGAAATTTGTTTTAGTGTAATGGTACTTATTCTTCAGCTCTGTACCAGTTCTGCTTCTGTGCAGATGGAATCCTATTAGGTCTCTGAATCTTATACTCCCACTGATGTTTATTACTGGTAATTTTATTCATAGGCATTGTATTCCAGATTTTCTCCTCTGAAGTCCTGATGGCAAATGAATGGTTCAACATGCTTTTGCCAGCAGTAATTGTTAATATGCTGACTTTCAACCTTCTGAGGATGTTTTCATGGAAATTTACTGAAGAACCTTTGGAAATTTTGAAGGTGTGACTTTGGGTGATGATTAAGCATGTTGGACTGTATCACACACAACCTGAGTGTGTGCCAAAGAATACTCTTAATACCTTATTGTTAGCATTTAGAGGGGGCGCACAGTATTGGTTCAATAAACTGTGTTTCTGGGGAACTTTGCTTGCTCTTACTAAGCACCTGTTTATGAAGCCGCCTTGTACTAGCTTAGACTTCACAGTTAGCCAGTTGTTGGTCCAGGTAGAAAATGGCCTTGCCTAGTTCTGTTCTGCATGTGTGTGTGTGTTATGTGACTTTAAGTTGCATGTGATTTAGAGCAACCCTAATAGAGTTTTCAAGGTACACAAGATGTTTAAGGAGTAGTTTTGTCCCACCCCACTTCCTGTGAGTTTCCATGGCAATGCACAGATTTGAGCCCAGGACTCCTGAGTCCCAAGCTGTCCCTCTAGCCATTAAACCACACTGGATAGTCTTGCCCTGTGCTATCCTTTAACTGGAGAGTCCAAGAATGGAACCAGAAACCCGCCTGCAGACATTGTGCCTGGCCATTGAGCTATGATCCTTTTAGAAATAGATCCTCAGCCTCAGACGTCAGTGTGGTCACTGCCTGTGCTGGTTGTGAGATTCTGGCAGATCTAGTCCATCAAAGATAACCTTTCCAAGTTCCGCATTTTCTTCACTTGAAGTTTGACAAATTTTCCAAGAGTATTACTTAATAATGGAAGCTGCTGCTTAATAACCTTCTGCATTTCTGCGTTCTCAGATGTAAATTGTTAATCCAGTTATAAAACCCTTGGAGAAAGTAGCATATTGCAATATTTTAAAAAGAAAAAAAAGTCTTATGCTGTTCACCCACGTAGTTGTATCATACTTCAATTTGTTCTGCAAGACTTTTTTTTGGCAGTTTTGACATGTTACCATTAATGATTGCCTCTGTATCCCCAATGCAGTCAAACTCCCCAGTCAAAAATACAT
The DNA here is from genome assembly GCA_037013535.1 of Intellagama lesueurii. Taxonomy (NCBI): domain Eukaryota; kingdom Metazoa; phylum Chordata; class Lepidosauria; order Squamata; family Agamidae; genus Intellagama; species Intellagama lesueurii. The sequence goes on from JBAJHW010000006.1 coordinate 75,044,659, forward strand.
GATTAAGTGGGATTAGCTGTCCAGAGCTACAAATAAGTTCCAAATTCACCACTATAAATAGGTTATACACACAAATATAAGTCCCATTTATTTTGATGCTACTTGCTTATAACAAAGTGTGCTTGAATTTTGGTACTTATTTGCAGATTTTGTATTTTGCCTTAAAGATAAACACAGTGCATACATAAATGGTATCATTTCATACTACATAAGAACCAAGACTTCTGTATAAAACAAAAAGGCTGTATGCTGTGCATTTTTAATACAGGTTCACTGGTGTAACACGTGTAGTAAAGAAAAATGGAAGGCACACGTCTTTAAAAAAAAACCTGGGCACTTACATTGGAAAGTCATAGCCAAATCAGGGCTTCCAGCCATTTTTACAGAAAAACACAATCACTGTAAGCTAGCGCTGAACAGAGTGTGGCCTATTGGCCACATATGGCTCCTAGCGCCTTTTTTGAAGCCTCCCAGCCTTCCCTACCCTCAGTGGTGCTCACTTGAAATAAATAATCAGCTGTGTTCCCAGAAGCTACCAGAGATGTAGCTGATAATTTTAGGATCTGTTTTAGAAAAAGAGGTGAGGGGCTTTTTTCTCCCAAAGGTTTCCCTGAGCCTAAAACTGTGCCTCCTAGGAGAGCAGCCAGCCTGTGAGACCTTGGGTGAGCTACATAGTCCCAGAGCGCACCCAGGAGAAGGGAATGGTAAACTATACCCAGGTACCCTACAGTAAGGAAATCCTGGAAAAGATTGCCACAAGTCAAGATCTATATTATTCACTAAGTTGAGCATATCATTTGTTAAAGGATAGCTGTTTATGCACATGTGAAGCTGTGCTTTGTTCTCTTGTCTTGTGAATAATTCCCATAATTCACAAGTCCTATGTATCATTGTTATGTGTGTAAGTAATAAGTACGTTTCATGGGGTCACAAAGATAAGTATTTTAAATTTTACAATAAGCAGCTTCACCTACTAGTGACCTGTTGACTTTCTGGCACTTTTATTCTAGTTTCACACTTCATTATGGTCTTCTTGGAACACAAAGCATTTTCAGTGGTGTTCTCACCCTTAAACCTGCTTAGGCTTGGCATTTTTTCTCATATGGTTCTCATATTTTTAGCAGTGTGAACCATGAGTTCATAAGAGGAAGGATGAGAACTAAAGGGAAAAATGCAAAGGAAGTATTTGAAATGGCTGAAAGATGTGGGGAGAAGTAAAAGTCTTTAACACAACAACAAAAAAGCATAATTTTGAGAATCGGTGGGAGAGATTGTTCCAGATGTTCGGTAAGTTATAAAATCCAAAATCTGAGCCAAAAATTGTTCTTGTCTTGTGGGAAAAAATTGTCAGCAAATAAATGGTGGACATTTGTCCTGGTTTTTGATTCTTAATAACTGAGGTGCAAATAATGTTGAAGAAAGCACATGCTGCTAATTCTGTGATGGACATTTGCCAACTTGTTACATTGGTGAATGATGCAGTATTGTGAGTTTTGGAGAGCTGGATTGTAGCAATAATATACTGCAATAATGGTCTTGCATCAGAGGTTCCAAAGTCTCTTGCCAAGCCTCCCTTCAAATAAGCATAGATATGAATTTGCTTTAGCCACAGTCTACTGTAATTAATATGCAAACATACAACTAAGCAGACAAAGTCATCGTATTTTTAGTTGTGATCCCTGCTGGGATACCTCTATTCCTTCTCCCTTGCTTGTCTTCAGTTTATTAGAATGCTTCTCAAATTATTGTTTGCATCACTTGGCTCTCTGGGGAACAGACTTGCTAGAGCAGGTTTTGATGTTGTCTTTGCCTGATCGCTTCACTCTTCAAGATATTTTTTTCTGATATAGTTCTGCTGTCAGAGGTGCCAGTGGTTGAAAATGAGACCTTTTGGATGCAGTGCATGGGCTCTTCTATTATGCTTTGTCCTCTTCTGTAACTGTATCTTAGTCCAATTGACTATGATACTTTTTTTTGATGGAAAGATGAACATTAAAATAAATGGGTTGATCCATTTTATGAATGTCCTGCTCAGTCCACTACTTAGCATTCTGGATTTTGATGAAAGAAGGTGTATTTCTGCCTTTTTCACAGGGAAGATAGAGGCAAAAGGGTTCATTCCTCCTTAACAACTGTCTACATCTTGTAAAATGGAGGCTTCCTTCATATTAAACTCTTCTCATTAGAACTAAAAAATAAAATTGGCCTAGATGGGATGCATTCTGCAAAAATGAGGGGATTATTTAGATGTTTGGAAGTTAGTGTTTCCTGCCACTTTTCTGCAATTTTAATTACTTTGGAAATATCCCAAGTAGATCTCAGGGGTTTTTTTTGCAAAAGAAGTCTTATACTCTAGCTAGTGTGCCATGTAAAGCCTGGAATATGGGATTTGGATTTGTGGAACCCGGTTTCCAATTTGCAGCCTTGTGCAAATTTCACTGGGTGGCTCCTTGCACAGTTCATCTTATCCTGCCTTACTGCTTTAAATGGCTTGAGGATAAGAGTCTTCTCTGAAAATAATGTGAATGTAAGTTTTTGAAAAGTTAACAAATGAGGGTGGTGGGGTATGTAGTATACATTTAGTTACAGATCTGTGGATGGCTCTGATTATGTTGCTTAGATATGGTGCTGATGCAGTACATGTGTATCTTGACATTGTAATACCGTGTTTCCCTGAAAATAAGACCTAACCTGAAAATAAGCCCTAGTATGATTTTTCAGGATGCTCGTAATATAAGCCCTACCCCAAAAATAAGCCCCAGTTAAGTGAAACCCCACCCTCCACCATTGTGCAGCATTGTGCAGCAACCAGAAGAAAATGACATGACTGTAAAATAAAACATCCCCTGAAAATAAGCCCTAATGTGTTTTTTGGAGCAAAAATTAATATAAGACCCTATCTTATTTTCAGGGAAACACGGTATGTCAGAAGTGTTTTCACCTGTGATCCTAAGATCCCCTTTTTTCTGCAAAAAAATTAAAGTGATAAAAAGGCTTGAGCACAAATTTCAGATGGGTTTCTTACCTGTTCACATGTTCTTGGATTGAAAATCCTACGAGTTCTAGGCAATTTCTTACTGTTTGTTTTGAGCTTCAGTGTTCCATTGTAGTTTCCAACAAAGATGTCGGGGTTTAGTCTACTATTCCAAACAAAAACCTTTATTTAATAAAGTTTATTATAAGTTTATTTATTTAAAATTTATTAGATCTTCTGATTTCCTTCCATATGTTTTCATCCAGAATGGAGGCAGCAGGATTTGCTGCTCCTAAATGTGCTACTGGTCAGCTCAGTAAACTAGGTTATTAAGTTAAATATTTTTAATTTACTATCCTAGCCTTCCCCAGTCTGGTCCTTTCTGGCTATGCAATGCTTATAACTGCTGTTAGTAGTATGGTGCTAATTAGAGATGGTAGGATTTGTAATACAACAAATCTGGAGGGCACCAGATTGGGGAAGAGTACATTACCAGAAAGCCACACATTCAAGTGGCTTCAAAAGAAGATTAAATATATTCATGAAGGGCACAGTTTTCAGGGGCTATTATATAAGTTGGCTGTGTCCTGCCGCCAGGTTTAGAGGCAGTATTTCTCAGAATACCAGATGCCTAGGTTTCAGTAGGAGAAGATTCCTAATTTCTGGGCTTCTCATAGGGTAGGGATCTTAATGATCACTATGAAAAGCAAGTTGCTGGACAAGCTGGGCCTTAATCAACATCATCTCAGAACTGTAGACAAAGGGACCGTATGGATCATCATGTCCAGCTCATGTCAAGGATGCATAGTGGGGAATCGAATTCCCAACTTCTGGCTCCTCAGCCAGCTACCTAAACCACTGAGCTTAAAGCTTTTTTATGTTCTTGTTATAACAGTTCCCCCAGATAAGCTGGAAAAAACACAGGCCCACAGTACAGACCATACATTCATACAGAGACTTGCATCCAGCTTTTCTCGATGATGATCAACACTGTTATGTTGATGTCTGAAGTGCAGCCAGCAACCATTTCGAAAGCAACTTCAGACCGATGTACGAGAATGGATGTGTGCAATTCCACTGGCTGTATAACTCTGTGTGTTAGGTACAGTGGTGCCTTGACTTACGAACGCCTTGACCTACGAACATTTTGAGTTACGAACAGCTCCGTTCGCAAAATTTTGCTTGCGAACAGGGCTTTGACTTACGAACAAAAAAAAGGCAGGGGAAAAGGGCGGGAAATTTAAATGTACTAACTGTTGATGGCGAAGAGGCTGCTTCTTTGTAGGTCTTTCACCCCAACGGTTCGAGAAAGGGATGCGGCGGCGGGGGTGGCCCAGCGGCGGGAGGCTTGAGCCTGGCCGGGGTGCTTCAGCTGCTGGCCTCCCGGCCACGGCGGACGCAGCGGTGGCCCAGCGGCAGGAGGCTTGAGCCTGGCCTGGAGGCCATTTGAATTTCCCGGGCTCCTGCCTTCCGGCGCTGGGTCCATCTGCGCTGCTCGCTTCCTGGCCGGGCTCCGGGAGGCAGAGCCCGGCCGGAAAGCGAGCGGCGCGGACGGACCCAGCGCCGGGAGTAAGAGCCCGGCTGGGAGGCGAGGACCCATCCCGGCCGGGCAGCAGTGGCAGAGCCTAGGCCGGGCAGCAGCGGCAGAACCCAGGCCGGGCAGCGGTGGAGGTCGCTGCAGCGGTGGAAGCCCGGGAGGCTTCGGAGGCTTCAGACTGGTAAAGTGCTGCTTTTTCCTTTTAAAAAAACTGTTCTGGGTGGGTTTTGGAGGGTGGGTTTGCACTGGGGGGGTTATGTTTCTGTGCTGTGTTGTTTTGTTTTTGGATTTTTTTTATTTTATTTTTTTTGCAGTCGCAGCGTGGGACTTGCTCTGTTAATTTTTATTTTTGGTATTTTTTTGAAATGCTGGAACAGATTAATCCCGTTCCCATGCATTTCAATGGGAAATGGTGCTTTGACTTACGAACGTTTTGATTTACGAACATCTTCTGGGACGGATTAAGTTCGTAAGTCAAGGCACCACTGTATCTGGCTGCAGAGGCAGAGGTTGGGAATTCAAGTCCCCATGTGCATCCCAGAAAGCCAGTCTATGTGACCTTGGGCAAGCTGCACAGTCCCAGGAGGCCCACAGAAGAAGGGACTGATAAACTACTTTTGAGTACTCTCTACTTAGGAAACCTTGGAAAGGGTCACCATAAGTCAGAGTTGACTTGACAGTATGCAATTATTATTAATTCCACAGTTAAGTATCTAGAACACAATTTGCTCATTGCCAGCAAAAGTCATGTTTAAAACGTGTCGCAGTTTCTTTCAACTTTAAATCATCTTCTCAACTAATTCATGTATGTGGTAATACATGTCGGGTACTTGTCTGACTATGCTAAAGCCATCCAAGATCTAATTCAAATATTGTCAAGAAGCAGTTGATTTTGTTGGTTTTGTTGGCCAGGGCTCGTTGCTGTGTTCCTTTTTAAAGCAGCATACCAAGCATGGGAAACTAGTACAGAAACAGGAATCAAACTCAGTCAGAAGCAAAAAGGATTGATGCAGTCACCAAGGAAATCCATTTGCTATTTAGCTAGTATGGGCAAAAGAACTTGTTCAGGCTAAATTATATACAAATAAAATACATCCTTCCAGTAGATTAAAAGGAGTACTGTTTTGGTCTGTGGAGTTTGCTTATTTCGGGTAAACTACATGTGGAAAGGCTCTTCATGTGATATTACAGAGGTCAAAAGTGTAAACTTGTTTTGATTATGGGGTACTGCCGTCTCTACTGGATAAAAAGTGGCTTCTGGGACATAAAAATATTATACTGTAAGTCCTGTCTATGGTGAGAAAAGAACAGCTTCCTAGTTGTTTAAATGAATCGGCCATACACAAAAGAATGGGCATAGAAGTTGAAATTACAAGCTGAAAATAAAAATATGTCCTGTAATTATATACTGTAAAAATGACAGTAGAAGTGCCAACATATTTATATTTGCAGGGACTTCGGCTAGTAATGATGAGCAATGTGCATTGCTAGGGTCCAAGAGTTAGAACCAGCTGCTCTGTACTAGTAATTTGTTCTCTTTCATGGTTAGCTCATAAATTAAACCATTTGACATATATATTAGAGGGTACTATTGTAGGCTTATTCTGTGTTTCAAAGAAGCATCTTTGTGGTCAGCTGCAATATGAATAACATACCATCTCTAACTCCTAGTGTTGCCTTATGCCCTTTGTTTTAAGAATATGTGATATACCCTGCCATCCTTCGGGTCTTACCAATGAATATTAATGTTCCTTAGGGAAGATGAACTAAAACAGTGGGGCTCAAGTCTGGATCCAGTCCATAGAATTGTGATTCAGTTTGTTCAATAACTCTGAAAAGTCACTTTCACCTGCCAGTCAGAGGCACTTCATTTTTGCTTGCTGCTTTGTTTTTGTGTGTGAGGCTGGGTCAAAGGACAGTGAAGCAAGGAGGAACAGTAAAAAGAAGACAAGAAAAAATTGCCCAGAGTGAACGCTCCTGTATTCTCATGGTTTATCTTACAGACTGTCATGGGTGTTCATAGTAAAAAAGACTGTGTGGAAATATTTTAAAGAAATTCCCTGTGTAAATAAAAGAAATTTTTTAGCATGAGAAAGAGTTGCAAGGCATATTTGTAATAGTGAAACAGTATAAACAATGCTTTTATTCTGTAGTATATTAAACATTTTAATTGTCGGAATTATATCAATATTTAGAAAGTATGTTAATATATGTCAGTAGAAAATTTATTTACAGCAGTTATTTCAGAAGAAGCAGTGGTGTTAGTCTGTGCTGGCATGTTAGGCCAAGACAAAAAATGTGGTGGCACCTTAAAGACCCAACTGCTATACAGTAGTACCTCGGTTTACGAAATTAATGCATTCTACGGCAGACGTCCCCAACCCCCGGTCCGCGGCCCGGTGCCAGTCCGTGGCCTGACCTGGACCAGGCTGCGGAGAGATACCTCCCCCCCCCGCACGCACTCCTCCAACAGCCTGTTTGCGCCTACGTGCGAGCCCGCACGAGCGCTGCGCCGCCCTTTGCTCATGTGCATGAGCGCGTGCGTGCCCGCACAAGCACTGTGCCGCCCTTTGCGCACGTGCACCTGCGCGCGAGAGAGAGCGCTCCTTCACGCATGCGCGCAAGCACAGGGGGGTGCCCCGCCTTCCCCAGCCAGTCCACGGGGCTAAAAAGGTTGGGGACCGCTGTTCTACGGGACATTATGTAAAGCGAAAAATTTGTAAACCGGAACGCGGATTGCCATAGGAACGGGGTCGGCGCTATAAACCTCCAGGCACAATGCATCCTGGGGAAACTTTCTTTGTAAACCGAAATAAACAAACAAAAATGTAAACCGAGGCATTATTTTCAATGGATTTCTGTTTGTAAACCAAAAATTATGTTAACCGAGGCGTTTGTAAACCGAGGTACTACTGTATTTTAATGTAAGCTTCCATGGACAAGTCCACATTGAAATATAGCAGTTAGCCTTTCAGGTGCCACAATATTTTTGATTTAATGTTTTATTTTTGTTTTGTTTTGTTTTTGCCTAATCAGTTATTTAAGTTAGCTTTTTTGTTCTTCATAATTTAAATCATGATTTCAGCCATTAGTGTAAATTAATCACCCTGTATTCCTCAGTTATATAACAGTGGCTTTAAACTGAAATCCTGTACTACTTGTTTGAGGTTGGGCCCTATTCATTTTGGTGAGACATTTTAGGCATATATAGGATTAGGTAAAGGTTCCCCTTGACATTTAGTCCAGTCGTGTCCGACTCTAGGGCGCGGTGCTCATCCCCGTTTCCAAGCCATAGAGCCAGCGTTTGTCCGAAGACAGTTTCCGTGGTCATGTGGCCAGCGCAACTAGACACGGAACGCCGTTACCTTCCCACCGAGGTGGTACCTATTTATCTACTCGCATTTTTACATGCTTTTGAACTGCTAGGTTGGCAGGAGCTGGGACAAGTGACGGGAGCTCACTCCGTCGCGTGGATTCAATCTTACGATGGCTGGTCTTACGACAGAGGCTTCTGCGGTTTAACCCACAGTGCCACCACGTCCCTATATAGATTACACACTCTTAAAAAATCATTTTGGCTCCAATATTCTCAGTTTGGGTTTGTTTTTTAAAATTTGCATTCAGATTTCTTGCTGCAGAGGAGCATGGCAGAAGTCTCTTGGGGCTGACATCATGCTAAAGTTGCAGGTATCTTTCCCTAAAGATTCACATGCTGTGAAGCACATTTTATAGAGAATATAATAATGTAAGCTGTCTCATAAACCACTACCGCAGCCAAGTTTTAAAAATAGACACAATGCAGAATTCCTATTCAGTGACTTATGTCTGTAACATAATGATAATGGCAGCTATCCAAGATGCATCTTGCATGCTAGTTAAGGTTTTCATCCACAATAAACAAATAAATAAATATTGGGAAGGAAATTTATCTTGGTAAGCACTTGGATTTTTCATCATTACATTGAGACCAACCAACCTGGGTTTCTGAGAAGCTTGTTTTGTTAATTATATAGTGATAGAGTGGTCCTCGAAGGGAATTCTGTTTGTAATTTTTAAAATTAAAATAGAAATGTTTCTCCGCCACCAATATGTCTGTAATCTTACATTTCTTTCTTCTCAGTGTTTAGAGGACTGATCATTTGTTATTCTTCTCCCTGCACAAAGAGCTGGAGGAGAGATTTCTATAGGAACCCAGGACACTTGGTTTAGTATTCAGTGTCCGTCCAGCCTGCATTTATGCAAAAGAACCATAGTAGTGGAGTGTTGGAATACGGAGATCTGCCAATGAGGTGCAGGCTTGGAAATGCACTGGGCTACTCACAGTTTCACAACCTGACCTCATCCTCAGAGTAGTTGTGAGGATAAAATGGGAAGAACAAGCCCATTCGTACCCCTTCAAGCTCATTCTATGAAAGGCAGTGTATAAAGGTAACAAATACATAATAAATAGAAAGAGAATGCAGGCTGATTTTCAAAAAATACAATATGCATGTATGTTCAGGAATTTAGTTATGTGTCGTGTTAATGGGTTATTCCCCTCTGGATGTTTTTTAAGTCCTAGGAATGTGATGACTAGCTGTAGGACATCTGTTGATATGTCCTGTGTATATTTTCTGATCAGTAAGTAATTTGTTTTATGCATTATTATAATGTATGTCCTATCTTACACTTTCTGGTTAGCATTCCCAGGCTGGCTTACAGATGAATTAAAATACATATTATCAAACAAAAAACACAGCTCATGATTAAGTCTGTAATCCATTTTTTTTAAAAAAAATTCACAGCAGTTTAAAATAATTAAAATTGCAAGGATTACTAACTTTGGAAGTGCAATTCTTTTAAATCTTGGAGAATTTTTCAATTAGGAAAACAAATTGCCTTCGGCAAGCTGCACAGTCCCAGGGTGCCCTCAGAAAAAGGGAATGGGAAACCACGTCTGAATATTCTCTACCTAGAAAACCCTGAAATGTACTCTAATGCCATAAGTCAGAATTGACTTGACAGCAGATGATGGTGATGATCTAGAACTACCGCCATATATATTCAGGGCCAACTTTTGAGGTGTCAGTTCTTGGCTGGATTGAATTCTTTAGTCAGCCTCTCATTTTAGAACTTCAGCACTCACACTGGCCCAAATCCTATTGTGTAATGTAAGTTGTAAGTCTCAGCCCATTCTTCATTGGTAAATAAAGAACCCCTGCAGCAGTTCTGAGGGGCACTGTGCATGCTGACTTAGTATGTGTATGCCCTGAAGAATCGCTGCAGGGACTCTTCATTTACTAGTGAGAAATAGACTGGACACATGACGCCATGTATTTTTTGTATTTTGTATTTTTCTTTTGTTTTTGACCTGATAGACTAACACGGCTACCTCTTCTGAAACTACAATTTTGCTTATGATATGCAAAAAGATTTTGGCCAAAGTATTGTGTGCAAGTATTTTGTGTTCAGAGGAAGCAGAAGAGAAGAGATCATGAATTAATAAAATGTTAAGGCTGCATTTTGTACATTAATGACATGATGCTTCACAAGATAAATATTGGAGCCTTATAAGAAAAGTGCACATGCGTCAGTTTCCTTTCTGCGATTCCTATTTGTCTGACTGGTTCATGTCTTGCAGTCTAACTGTGGTACTGGTATAATTCCACTTCTTTTCAACTGGCATCATTAGGCAGCTAGAAATGGTAATCAGTTTTTGGCCTTCCATTGGTAACTACTGAAATTAGTACAGAATCATGTGCCTAAGTCATTTTATTTCATCACTGCTAGAGCACCCCTTTTCTATCTTGTCTGATGGCGACCTCTGGTGTTAATGCAGTGTGCTTTGTAAAGAGAGGCTCTGGTCTACAGATTTGTAGGTGTAAAGAATTCTCATTAATTGGTTGATCATTACCATTTTGGTGTTTGTTTATTCATTCTTGTTTTAAATTTTAGAAAAAGAGAAATTTTGGGAGGAAAGGGAAAGGTGTATAGGGTAAACAAAGTTAAAATAAAAATCCCACACTGCACATTGGGATTAAAAGCCACAACTAGTTTTTAAATATGAAATGCTAATTTAAACTATCAACATTAATGCAAATTAATATTAATTTTTATTTTCCCCTCCATTACTAGGATGGCTCATAGATATCTGGGACAAAACAGTTCCCTGGCTCAGGTCACAATCTAAAATACTGATGAGAGCAAAGATAGTCATATAGGCCATAAGGAAATTAAAATAAAATAAATCCACATTCATCAGGCCATTCCCAAGAGCACAATAATATGAAGGACCTGCAAACAAACTGTTGCTGTGACAACCTTGATTTCTCCTCCTGGAGTTCTGTGATAACTAAAATTACTTCTTGTTGTGGCAGTCATTTCTGGTTAGTTCTTCAAGAGGGATTTGTGGATATGCTTGATTGTTCAAAGTTTCTAAATATTACAGGAGTAAAAGCATCTGCAGACAGGAAGATGCTAAAGCCACTTATGTGCCCATCCATGGGCATCTCCTGTGTTAGGAGGAAGAGGAGGGGGAGGGAAATAACACCATACCTGACTGCAGCTTGCGGCTAAGCCAGATAGTCACGCTTTCTTCCCCAAGTTGAAACATGCAGAACAAAATGGCTGCAATTCACATTAGGTGTACAATGTTGAGGGCTCCTGGTTTTATTTTTCCAGACTTCTCTGAAGCACAGTGGTATACTTTGGGTTTTTTGTACAGCAGTCAGGTTAAAGCTGAATTTTTATTCCTGGCTTCCACAAGTAGAATTCACTCTGCTGACTTACTGGTCTTTGATCCTTTGTTTTTCATTTCAGGTCGAAAGCTGAGAGGGAAGGCCTTTTATTTCGTTAATGGGAAAGTGTTTTGTGAAGAAGACTTCCTGGTGAGTATGCTACAGCGTCCTTCAGGCTATTGCTTATGCAGGAAAATCTTATGTGGATTTTGGCTAAAGAAGAACTATCCAAAAAAAGATTAGATAGCCCATTCATGGCAGGCCAGGTTATATATACTTTAGCAGCTCTGCATGTAGCTAGATTGGTTTTTAAGAGCAGTTGAGGTAAGAAAATGAAAATCTCTTACCTGAGAGGATCTTAAATGAGGCAATCAATACCCTGTTTCCCCAAAAATAAGACCTAACCTGAAAATAAGCCCTAGTGTGATTTTTCAGGATGCTCGTAATATAAGCCCTACCCCCAAAATAAGCCCTAGTTAAGTGAAACCCCGCCCTTCACCATTGTGCAGCATTGTGTAGCAACCAGAAGATGACATGACTGTAAAATAAAACATCCCCTGAAAATAAGCCCTAATGCGTTTTTTGGAGCAAAAATTAATATAAGACCCGGTCTTATTTTCGGGGAAACACGGTACTGAGGACTTATTATTCATAATTACAGTGCTGTAATGTTTATGTGTATTATCTATATATACCTGTGCTTATAGGTACAAGGTTTAAGTGCAAGTTATTCTAGTTTTTGGTCCCTTGGTCCAAATCTGTCCCATTTCCCTTAATTGCTTTTATTTGCTTGTCAATGGGGCATCCAAGGGAATAAATGCTGAATTGGTAAATCTTGTGTGGCCTTTATTTAAAAGGAAGCAACAGGAAAGTCATTAAAGGAAACAGTTTTAAAGCAAACAACATTATAATGGCAAGGCATTCCTGTCAGTTATTGATCTAAATGCTTAGGCTTTTACTTAGCATTGTGAAGATTTAAACTATTTTTTTTTCTCCTCTTTACTATAGTATTCAGGTTTCCAGCAGTCTGCTGACAGGTGTTTCATATGTGGCCATTTGATCATGGACATGGTAAGTAAGTTCAGTATGTAGCAAATGTTTTTTTTAAAAATAGTTGTAATTTAGAACAGTGTCCAAAGCGAAAAATAAAATGTGCATATAAATTTATTTAACAAGTTACCATGAAGACTTGGTGAAGTATGATCAACAACAAAAATCTGTAGATTTTCTATCCATGTAAATAAAGAAAATGAAGTATATCTAGTTGTGTGATTGTTGGAGACTGATGTTGTTAGTGATGTCTGCTGAGCTTTTTTAAAAGTATGCAGATGTGCGCACCCAGTATTTTGATTTGATTTTATACTGTTCTTATGTTTATGTCACACTGTTCTTCCAAGGACCTCAAGGTATTTATCTTGAGCTTCTTCCCTTTTTTTACTCTCACAAGAATCCAGTGAAACATATTAGGTTGATGGACAATGACTTGCCCAAGGTTGGCCTGTGAGCTTTGTAGACAAGTTGGGTTCTGAAGCCACATCTCCCCAATCTTAATCCAGCATTTCAACCAGTGTGTTGTGCTAGTTATCATAGAATCACAGAGTTGGAAGAGACCACAGGGGTCATCGAGTCCAACCCCCTGCCATGCAGGAACTCCATCAAAGCACTCCCGACAGATGGCCATCCAGCCTCTGCTTAAAAACCTCCAAAGAAGGAGACTCCACCACACTCTGAGGCAGCATATTCCACTGCCGACCAGCTCTGACTGTCAGGAAGTCCTTCCTGAGATTCAGGTGGAATCTCTTTTCCTGTAGTTTGTCCTAGTGTCTGGAGCCGTGGAAAACAAACCTGTCCCTTCCTCGACATGACATCCCTTCAAATATTTAAACATGGCTATCATGTCCCCTCTTAACCTTCTTTTTGTAAGGCTAAACATTCCCAGCTCCCTAAGCCGCTCCTCATAGGACATGGCTTCCAGACCTTTAACCATTTTGGTCGCCCTCCTCTGGACACATTCCAGGTTGTCAACATCCTTCTTGAATTGAGGTGTCCAGAACTGGACACAATACTCCAAGTGAGGTCTGACCAAAGCAGAATAGAGTGGTACTATCACTTCCCTTGATCTAGACACTATACTCCTATTGATGCAACTAAGAATTGCATTGGCTTTCTTGGCAGCCGCATCACACTGCTGACTCATGTTCAGCTTGTGGTCTACCAAAACTCCTAGATCCCTCTCACAGGTACTGTTGTCTAGCCCAGGTGTCTTCCATCCTATATCTGTGCAGTTCATTTTTTCTGCCTAGGTGTAGGACCTTACCTTTCTCCCTGTTGAAATTCATTTTGTTAGTTTTGGCCCAGGACTCTAATCTGTCAAGGTCATTTTGAATTTTAATCCTGTCCTCTGGGGAATTAGCAACCCCTCCCAATTTGGTATCATCTGCAAATTTAATCAGCATACTCTCTATTCCTTCATCCAAGTCATTGATAAAGATGTTGAATAGCACAGGGCCCAGAACAGAACCCTGAGGCACCCCACTAGTTACCTCTTTCCAGGATGAAGAGAAGCCGTTGGTGAGCACCCTTTGAGTTCGGTCAGTCAACCAGTTACAAATCCACCAAACAGGAGCACTGTCTAGCCCACATTTTACTACCTTCCTTGCAAGAATATCATGGGGAACTTTGTCAAAGTCCTTACTGAAATCAAGATATGCTACATCTACAGCGTTCCCTTCATCTATCAAGCCTGTAACTCTATCAAAAAAAGAGATCAAATTAGTCTGGCATGACTTGTTTTTGAGAAACCTGTGTTAACTTTTAGTGATGACAGCATTGCTTTCTAAGTAATAACAAACTGTCTGTTTAATTATTTGCTCTAGAATTTTTCTGGGAATTAATGTCAGGCACTGGGCGATAATTATTTGGGTCTTCTTTTTTCCCCTTTTTGAAGATAGGAACAACATTTGCCCTCCTCCAGTCTGTGGGGACTTCTGTTCTCCAAGAATTCTCAAATATTATTGCCAATGGTTCTGAAATTACTTCTGCCAGTTCTTTTAATATCCTTGGATGTAATTCGTCTGGCCCTGGAGACTTGAATTCATTTAGAGTAGCCAGGTATTCCTGTACTACTTCTCTACCTATTCTGTGCTGCATTTTCCCCACAACATCACCTGCTCTTCGCCCCTCAGGTTGAGCACTATTTTCCTTTTTGGAGAAAACTGAGGCAAAGAAGGTGTTGAGAAGTTCATCCTTTTCCCTGTTCTCTGTTAGTAGTTGGCCATCTTCTCCATGCAGTGACCCTATCATTTCCTTGTTTTTCCTTTTGCTGCAGGCATAACTAAAAAAGCCCTTTTTATTGTTTTTAATCTGTCTGGCACGCCTGAGTTCATTCTGCACTTTTGCTTTTCTTACCTGCCCCCTACATATACTGGCTATTTGCTTGTATTCCTCTTTGGTGTTTTCCCCATTTTTCCATTTCTTGTACATGTTTTTTTTAAACACTTAGTTCAGTTGAAAGTTCTTTAGTCAACCATTCTGGTATCTTTAGACATCTCCCGTTTTTCCTTCTTATTGGAACAGTTTTAGATTGTGCCTTTAGTATCTCCCTTTTGAGAAATTCTCATCTATCCTGAACTCCCTTCTCTTTCAGTATCTTTGTCCATGGAATTGCAGCCAGTAATTCCCTAAGTTTACTGAAATTGGCCTTCTTAAAGTCTAGAATGCGTGTCTGGCTGCACTTGGCTTCCCCTTCCCACTGTATAACAAATTCCAAGAGAGTTATAACAGTAGTGATTTGCTTTCCTGTCATTTTCTGTGACCATATGTAACTCTGTTTCCCCACACACTTTGAATAGGTTACAGGGGATGGAGAAGGCTGTTACATTGTTGGAAGAAATCTTAGGTGATGAATCATAGGAGTTTCAATTGTCTGTTTAATCAACAAAATCTCTATTTTTGTGTATTAGGAAAAGATGTTCTTTGGGAATAATCATAATTTGCTTTCAGAGATGATGTACAAGTATCTTAACAACCAAGATGATTTTAGAGGAGGCAGATACCCTTCTTTCTGACAGAGAACAGGGTGCCATCTCTAAAAGGATGCATTTTAGTTATGCTACTTGTTTTAAAGATAACTGGACAATCTGCTGGTCATGGGGATCCATTTTTAAGCCTCTCTCCTGATAGCATCTTTGTAGGAAGATGTTGCACAGAGACTGCTTCAAGCAGCAGCAGACTAGGAGCAGTAATGTATAGAGTGTACAGCAGTAGCAGTGGTGATAAAAATGAAAGTGTGTAATTTCTGCTTTTCTGAAAATAACCTATTTAAATGTCTCATGCAGCTGTCTTTTTGCTACTTAAACTTCCAGCTTCCCTTTCACTGCTTACCCTTCTCCTTTCTGCATCACAGAAGATCAGGGGCCTCCCACCTCATCATGTTCCTTCAGAATTATAATGATAATAATTTGCTCTCAAGCAGTCATTGCCATCTCTGCCAGCTACTTCTTACCAAATTATCCAGATTGATTATGATACAGGTGTCACAACATGGTTTTTGAAGCGAACTGCTATAAAGAAGACAGTTTACAAGCTTCCTACACTGTTGCAATCCTGTTGTATTTCATGAAGTCCTATGTATTTTGCTTCTGTACTGTGTTGTTGTTGCTTAGTCGTTAAGTCGTGTCCGACTCTTTGTGACCCCATGGACCAGAGCACGCCAGGCCCTCCTGTCTTCCACTGCCTCCCGGAGTTGGGTCAAATTCATGTTGGTAGCTTCGATGACACTGTCCAACCATCTCGTCCTCTGTCGTCCCCTTCTCTTTCCTTCACACTTTCCCAACATCAGGGTCTTTTCCAGGGAGTCTTCTCTTATGAGATGGCCAAAGTATTGGAGCCTCAGCTTCAGGATCTGTCCTTCCAGTGAGCACTCAGGGTTGATTTCCTTCAGAATGGATAGGTTTGTTCTCCTTGCAGTTCAGGGGACTCTCAAGAGTCTCTTCCAGCACCACAATTCAAAAGCATCAATTCTTTATACTTGTACCAGATGTTTGACATAGCCTTTAAAAAGGGGTTATTAATTTCACTATCTGGGTTCAATTTTCTGTAACTTTCCCTATCTCCCTTGCATTTTGTTTCCCTTCTCTTCTCTGCTGTTTGTAAGGCCTCGTTGGATAGCCACTTTGCTTTCTTGCCTTTCCTTTTCTTTGGGATGGTTTTTGTTGCTACCTCCTGTACAATGTTACAAGCTTCCATCCATAGTTCTTCAGGCACTCTGTCCACCAAATCTAGTTCCTTAAATCTGTTCTTCACTTCCACTGTGTATTCATAAGGGATTTGGTGTAGATTATACCTGACTAGCCCAGTGGTTTTTCCTACTTTCTTCAGTTTAAGCTTGAGTTTTGCTATAAGAAGCTGATGATCAGAGCCACAATCAGCTCCAGGTCTTGTTTTTGCTGACTGTATAGAGCTTCTCCATCTTTGGCTGCAGAGAACATAATCAATCTGATTTTGGTATTGCCCATCTGGTGAGGTCCATGTGTAGAGTCGCCTCTTGTGTTGTTGGAAAAGAGTGTTTGTGATGACCAGCTTGTTCTCTTGACAAAACTCGATTAGCCTTTGCCCCGCTTCGTTTTGAACTCCAAGGCCAAACTTACCTGTTGTTCCTGTTATCTCTTGACTCCCTACTTTAGCATTCCAATCCCCTATAATGAGAAGAACATCTTTCTTTGGTGTCAGTTCTAGAAGGTGTTGTAAGTCTTCATAGAACTGGTCAATTTCAGCCTCTTCAGCATCGGTGGTTGGTGCATAAACTTGGATTACTGTGATGTTGAAAGGTCTGCCTTGGATTCGTATTGAAATCATTCTATCATTTTTGAGATTGTATCCCAGGACAGCTTTTCCCACTCTTTTGTTGACTATGAGGGCTACTCCATTTCTTCTACGGGATTCTTGCCCACAATAGTAGATATGATAATCGTCTGAATTGAATTTGCCCATTCCTGTCCATTTTAGTTCACTGACGCCCAGAATGTCAATGTTTATTCTTGCCATCTCCTGTTTGACCACATTCAGCTTACCAAGGTTCATAGATCTTACATTCCAAATTCCTATGCAGTATTTTTCTTTGCAGCATCGGACTTTCCTTTCACTTCCAGGCGCATCCGCAGCTGAGCGTCCTTTCAGCTTTGGCCCAACCACTTCATTAGCTCTGGAGCTACTTGTCCTTGTCCTCTGCTCTTCCTCAGTAGCATGTTGGACGCGTTCCGACCTGAGGGGCTCATCTTCCAGCGTCATATCTTTTAGCCTTTTGTTTCTGTCCATGGGGTTTTCTTGGCAAAGATACTGGAGTGGCTTGCCAGTTCCTGCTCCAGGTGGATCATCTTTAGTCAGAACTCTCCACTATGACCTGTCCATCTTGGGTGTCCCTGCACGGCATAGCCCATAGCGTCTCCGAATTACTCAAGCCCCTTCGCCACAACAAGGCAGTGATCCATGAAGGAGTCTGTACTGTGTACATGTGTGAAATAGAGTGTTTATTCATGTGTATTTTACCTTCTGTTAAGATTTTGCAGGCTCTGGGAAAATCATATCATCCTGGCTGCTTCCGTTGTGTAATCTGTAATGACTGTCTTGATGGAGTGCCGTTCACAGTAGACAGCGAGAACAAAATCTATTGTGTCCGAGATTATCACAAGTAAGGAGGAAAATGGATTTTTGGTGAAATTACCAAAGTTAAAATCTAAATAGCTGTAGGTCTCCTGAAATTAATGGCACTTCTGTCCAGCTAGATCTGGATACTGGTGGTGCCTGCCAATGATGAAGAGACCCGGAGAACTTAATAAAATAATAGGAACTTGCATTTTCATCTGGTTCTGACTCTAGGAGTTTGTACCATCCTTTCTTCCTAGTTCTACCTACAGTGCAGCTAGGAAAGCATAAAAGGACTTCAGTGTGTTTTAAGAGATGTACAAACTGTTCTTACTGCACTGGTCCCACAAATGGTTGGTTTTTAATATGTCTAAACTACATATTTTCTGGCAATATTTGAATGGGTTTGCATAGGTCAAAATCTAACTGTAAAGCAGTCTTAATTAAAAAATAACCAAGAGAATAATAAAGCAGTACATATATTGCTGTTGTTTAAATAGAGTAAGCAATATCCTTGATGCTTTACCAAGTCTGTGCCCCGAAGTGCTTACAATATTAAATATGATACCATGGAGATAACAGAGGAGGGGATAAAAATAGAAACAGAGATATGTATCTGTTTCAGTGGCACATACTTTGGCTTGAATTGAGTGAGGTATGAGGACTAGAAAAAAAATATAGAAAAGCAAACTGAAGTACAGGCTTCAGTATATGCTACAGATGGATGAAGGAGGAGGATGAGAACAAATGGATATAAGATAAGCTTTAGAGAGCAACTTCATATCAAGTGCAGTTGCAACCCCTGGATTTCTTTTTGATGTTTGTACACTGCCCTTCTTCCAAAGAATTTGAGACAACATATTCTCTTTCATGCCCGGTTTTGGCATTCCCAGCTGTTCGTAGGTTAGGCTGAGATATCAGCCAAAGCCGTCTGAGGAAGTACTAAACTAATAAAGTGTGTTTTAATTCTTTAATATATATTTAAAATCACAAAATGTGATTTTTAGCATAAATTTCTGGGTGTAAATTGCTGCTATCCAATATTGAATAGCATACGAGCCCATTAAATATGATGTTAAAGCAATTTAAAGCCTCATAAAAAGGAAAAAATAAGAATTGTAGTCCATCAGCATCTTAGGGGTCCCAATTCATCATGCCTTCATATTTAAATTTCTGTTCTGTTTTCCTAACTTATAGATCAAGTCTACACCTTCTGAAAAATAATTTGGTAGAGTGGACCATCTCAGACTTGGTTGGGTTGAACAATTTTTAATGCTTCCTGTAGATTTAAAAACAATAGTAAAACAAGGAAAAGCTTAGGGCTTCTCTGTCTCTTGGAAGCTGAAGTGGTACAAGCCATCCTACTGTCTGGTTCCTGCCTCATTCTGCTATGTGTGTAGATCAGGCCGTACCTAGTGGCAATCTGTTAACAGACTTCCTAATGCTATAAAGAGAACTACCTATGATGGGAACATTTGGATTTTCTTTCATCTTTATAATTTGCCTTTCTTCCTTCCTTCCAATAAAGAGTTCTGGCACCAAAATGTGCAGCTTGCGGACTTCCTATTCTGCCAAGTGAGGTAAGTAATCAGATACTTTATTCCTCCCATTTTCCAAGATTATTGTAACCTGCAGCTGTTTAAACCATTCATGTATTAACATGGGGCTTAAAATGTCTTGAAGTGTGGCAACTGATTTGGCCTGCAGGCCTCTATCCATCTAAAGGTAAGTCAAGAGATTTCCTTATGAAAGTATTGGATGTGGAACAACACAAAGGTTTGAGATACCCAAAAACCTCACAGATTTTTTGTGGAATAATGTGTCATAGACATATATTTGAATTATGTCAGTAAATCTGAGGTTTTGTGTTTTCCTACAACAGATCAACATGGCTACTCCATTGGAAATTGAGCTTGAATTAGTCATAATGTTGTTCCATTGGTTTCAGTAGCAAGTAAGCACACTTGCTTCTCATGTTACATCAAAATTGCTGTGCTCTTCTCCATCCCTTTTCTTGCCAGTCTTTGTATAGCAAATTATATTTTGTTAGTATAACATGTTTTGTATCGTAAGCAAATATGCTTAGTTTTACATAATAAGCTGATATTCCATTACGTATGGTTCTTTATTTGGAAAGAATGAATATTCCATGCTCTCTTTTTTTTACCATTTTTTAAATCATGAAAGCCTCAACTACCGTATGTGTTTGACTGCTAAAGGACATCTCCAAACATTTTTTTCCTGCTGTTCAGTTCTCCTTTCCTGTAGCCTTTGGACATTTTGTTTCTTAAAGAAGCTGCTGAAAATTTGCACAAATTTTGTTTGTGCTTGCTTTTTCTAGCAGCAAGCATAAATTTGGAAGTTCAACCTTCACTTTACCATAAGAAAGATTAAATGCTCCAGAAGAACCCTATATTATCCCTCTCAAGATCATTTACCCTATAAAATATTCTTTATGTTTGCATTTTTTTTAACAGGGATCTGATGAGACTATCCGTGTTGTGTCAATGGACAAAGATTACCACGTGGAGTGTTATCGCTGTGAGGTAATCCTACTATAAAATAATAATAAATTATTATTAGTAAAAATAGTATTAGTATTATTAAAATGCTAATATAAAATAATTTAAAAAGCCAACTATATTTATAAAATTCATATATTCAACATTCAGAACGCTTATTCACTAACTTTTGCGGAATAATTAATCACAGGGATTCACAGAAGAGACAATTGTGAATGCACTGTGCTTGTTGACAGGAAAAGAGAGGTCACCATCTTACCCATGATTAGGAACAACATTCTGGAGCAAATAAAGCAAATTTTTGACCTTCAGAACTTTTCTTCCTGTATGCATGGTATGAAATTTGGGCAATTGGAGAAGGATGAGGAAGTCCAAAATATCTGGCCCATTGTTTTTGCAAGCAGAGTGACTTGTAGGATGGAAGTTGCAGATCCAGTGAAAAACAAAGTTGTTGAGGTATCGGTTTAGTTTCTCCCTTCACTATAGACAAAAGCCCCGTTGTGTCCCCCATAGATCGATCCATTGACTTGGGTGAGGCACACAGGCCACTTCGTAAAGTGTGAGTAGTAACATCTTGGTTATCCGCTGAGACATTCCATGGTCCATGGCCAATAGCTGGGAATTGCTTGTGACATCATTGGCGGTTTTGCTCCTACTGGATGAGCTAGCAAAATTTGATTTCACTAAACTGTCTGTGGTGGAAGTGGATGTAGCAGGTAATGTTTAGCACTCATTCTTTCTCCCTAACACATACATGAATAACAGATACATTAAAGTCTGTTTTTCACTTGAGAGTGTCACTTGAAAAAGGGTTGCATTGTCCATGCTGCATGAGCGTCCTTTGTGATCTTGCGGCAAATATTTTTATACCTGTGGTGGACTTCAGAACCAATTGATTTTTTTTTGGTATAATAATGCAAGTTGTTTTATGATTTATATATATAGCAGTGAGACCCCTGGAAGCAAATATGTTCCTTATTTACCCTAACCTAGTCCTTTCTTCTCCTTTACTATATAGGACTGTGGCATGGAACTGAATGATGAAGATGGACACCGTTGTTACCCACTGGATGAACATCTGCTGTGCCATGCCTGTCACCTTCAACACATGGAAAAAGGCACAACTCCAGTCACTTCGTACCTGCATCACTACTAGGCAGCCCTACCAAAATTTCTAGAAGATTCAGAATGGCATCCAGCAGTTTCTGTTTGGTGCTCAGTTTCTTCAGCTGGCAGTTTGCAGGAAGAGGATGAAGGAAGAAGATACATCCCACTCATGCAATTTGTGCATAGGAATTGTACACAAAGGATGGTTTTGACCAAAATGTAGTGCAGTAACTTGTACTTTATGTGCCCAAAGGGATACGTTTTCTTCTGAATCATTTTCTAAGTAATTAAATTATAACAAAAACAAAGGTGGGCAAATTCAAGATGTCCAAGGGTTGCATGTGTCCACCCCAGGACCTGGAGGGCCTCACTTGATCTTGGGCTGCCCCATCCCAGGAATAGTTTTCAAAAATTTGTTTAAATAGGGTCCTAAACAACTTCTAATGGCTACATTTTGAATGTGTGGAGGGAGGAGCTCTGAATTATGGTGGGGGGCAAAACATGACAAAATAGCCTTCCATATCCTTAGAGAATGCAAAGGCGCTTTATGAGCCAAAATAATGTTTTATTTAAAAAGAAAACCAAACAACTGGGGGGTTGAATGTGGGGAGAACGGTGCTGGAGAGCTACACCTTACCTACCCCTGCTCTAAAGGCTCCTTTTAGAGTTGTTATATAAAGTAAAAAGCCTTTCTTTCTAATATAGTGGCCTGTTTTTGTGGTCTAAATTTCCAATCATGGAAGCACATCTCCACTATGCTGCTCCATGTCTGAGCAAATCTCATTTTCTTCCCCAGAAATCTACTGTGTTTTCCCTATTTGGGGAAATACTATCAATTCTGCATTTTTAGCCCAAATGGTGATTGAGACATAATCACATCCCCCTCTCCCTCATTCTGTTGAGACACTGCATACTGAAAAAGGCACAACTAGTGGCAGCACGTATGTTACATTCAGGTGAGAAGCCAAATTGAGTTCTCAACATTCATCTTAGAAACCCAGTCCTCTTAACCTGTTGCCAAAGGCTAGACATCACTAAAGATACAAAACAGTAGTCAGAATAACTGAAGAGCGCACATTAAGACAGTTTATGCAGTTTGCAGCTCTTTAAAGACTCGGCTTATTTTAAGCACTTGCAACAACTTGAGATTGGACTTATGTGTATTGCTTTAGGATCTTTTCTACCAGCCATTGATTATGTGCAGTGACAGATAATTTGTTTCATGAATTGGATTGTCTGTGCTGTGTGTCTAGGAAAGATAAAACATGTTTTTGCCTTTAAACTCAGTGCCTTATAAATCATAACCTCTACAGTTAAGTGTGTATTTAAATATCATAACAGGCTTTTGAATATTTGTGTATGTCTACTAATACAGATGATAGACTGAAGCAGATGAACGTTAATTAAAATGTTTGCCCCAGATATTTTATCAGTTGATTGTCCCAATGGAATCCAAGCTTACGGAGTGCCAATAAACTAATTCTGCATCTGCAGAGAGATGTGTGTTCAACTTCTGAGTAGTCTGTTGTTACTATAATTAAATAGCTGGTTGGCCTTTAGCTGGTAAAACCTTTAGACAGCTCATCTATAAGTAGGCCATTTTCTGAAGGCTTTTGTGTGTGTGCTGCATTACTGAATTTTACTGGCAACTTATGAAGTACAGGGCTGTTCAAAACAGTCTTTAAGAAACACAGAGGCATTAAAATAGCCAAGATTGCAGTTCCTAGCAGCAGTTGACTTAGACAGCACAGGCAGGAAGCACATAATGCTGTGTAACGATTCTGGACTGAAAGATCTCTACGTGGACATGATTTGTAGCTGTAGTTAGTAAAAAACCTAGTTTTGAAGATCAGCAGTTCCCACCACACACTTGGCCTTCATTATGTAAAAGTCAGACACAGAAGTCAGTATTTAGAAAAGATTGGACTTTTATTGTTGTTGGAGTACACCATATGTTGACTTGGGAATGCAACTGCTTTGCACAGCACTGGAATACAGGTATTTTTCAACCCTCACGCCTACAGAAATTCTGTTCTGTTCCAGCAATGCCACCTATCCAACTTAGCTTTTTTGCTGCAACTAGTTCTTAATGGGAAATGTGCCAGAGTTACCAAGCAACATCAGATGATGATGCATGGCTTTCTATATTCCACACATTTACATGAATGGCTTGGATTTTAATTTTAAAACTTGACCGGCTGTTCTTTCTACTACATCTACAAAGCAAACAGGAACTGCATAGATTACAAATGACTGTGAGAGGAAAATAATTTAAACAAACCTGAAGAAGCTCTCAGACATTCTGAGGTTAAAATGAATAGTTGTTATTTGCAGAGATGGTACAAATATAGTCATTTGAGACACCAGGAGATGACTGCAGCCATCAGTTGTGTTTTTAGCTTGGGGTGTCAAAACTGTATTAACCTAGCTGTCTACATGTTCTCTTAACATTTAAATTCATAATTGCAATCTTGAATAATATACTTTTAATGACAAGAAATATAATGCACTGCACCTGAAACCAATTCATGTCTGGTTCTGAACACAAGTGGTTAGAAAAAGGATGACAACATTGTTTAAAATTGGTCCTTGATTTAGATCTAGTTTTAATATAAAGCTCAGAAGCACTGAAGTTGAGACACACACTTATTTTTAACCAGTACAAGACTATTCTTATAGCTTAGTCATTTTCAGAGAAAATTACAATTGTGAGAAATATAATTAACGGCATGCACAAAAAGCAAGCTGATGCTGATCCCGAGTGCAATCATGGAATTTAGCCCAAGAAAATGGATCAAATCTGTATTCTCCACAGATCATATCTATTTAAACCAAGGCAGCATTAAATAGCTGCTGGTTTGCCAATTTGAGAAATACCTTTCTACATATGAGCCTCTTCTGAAACAAACAAATACTTTGGACCTTTAGCATAAGAGGGTTCAAATAAGCAGTTTTACATTCTTTGATTCTGTTTACATCTTTTAAGAAAACACTATGATTTGAAACACTGAAATTTGTCATCTAAATCTAAGGACTGTAGTCATAAAAATAGTGCGAGACACATTCCAGACTAAGTCATTTTACACCTCATCCTCCCAACAATGATTTAACAGAATATTGCATCAATATGTAGCAGGGTTGGCCAGAGAGAGTTGCCTTTTGAAAAGAGGGGAGAGAAACTCACTCTTTTTCCACTTAGAAAAATGCAAATGCATATGGAAAAAGGGAAGCAGAACATACAACCCTGCACCTGCTCTCTTGGATTACAAGTGCACTCAACTAAAAGTTTAATTAAGCAGCAATATTTATTTCTGTTACTGTTAGCAAGGCATTAACTAGTATCAAGTAATTTAACTTAAACCTATTTTGGTATATCCAGCAGCCGTTGAATCTCTTAATATGTCAGAAGATGAGCATCTCCTTTGAAAGACTTAGTTATCTGAAAGTTCTTACAATGCTGCACTGCTGGGCTGTAAAACCTGGCTGACACTTTGTAGGGTCCACAGTGCTATTTGGCTTTCACCTCCCTAACCCTGTGTGTGGAAACTCCAGTAAATGCAATACTCCTCAGATCATTGTGATAACAGAACCAAAACAGTAAATCTCCACCAAGTTACAAGTTGGAGTCACTTTTTCACCCCCAAAGATGAAAGCTAAGAAAAAGGCCGTGGGTTGGTGTGGAAAGCAGGTCAGTAGAGACTCCAGGTATGGCTTAAGGAGTCATCCCTACCAAGCCGTTTTCCACACACACAAATTCAGTCCATCTTCTCCTTCTGGACTAGTCTGGGTGCATCCACAAAATCCTTGCCGTTGTAAAGGATGATCGCAAGAGTCCCAAAGCTTGCACTTCCCCAGAACATCACATAGGCCAGTGTCTCTGTCCATGTGTCACCTATGGAACATGATAAAATAACTTTAAATTACATATAACAAATATGTAGGAATCATAATACCAATCAAGGCAAGAAGCAGACGTCTGCTAAAAACCTATTTTGAAGATTTCAGATTAATGAACAAGAATAGAATGTTTTTTCTGTGTAATGCTTATAGTCTGCCAGTAACTGGATAATTATCACGATGCTAGTTAAAAGGATGTTCTTATCTATACACCACAAAAAGTTGGCTTCTCAGTGCTGAGTGGGATAGAAGAAAGCATATGGGAGGTATTGGAAACACCCACAAGGACTACACGTAAACCACAGAGTCTGTGGTGTGGACCTCTCCTTAAAGTGTGTTGAGTGTGCGTGAGAGAGACACAGAAATCATAGCAAAAGGTGGGAATGTAGCTGAGGTCATGACATGGAGTAAGACATTATGTACTGCTAGTTATCGAATGTAATGTCATTTTACCTTAAGGGGATGTGTATTTAACTGTTACTGCCCTAGGTGTTTAGCTAATAAATACAGTCAGTATTCTGTTCAATATTTATATGTGCAGAACTCTAAAAGTAGAGGCTGTGCTAGAGTCTGATGAGGTGCTAGTTGTATACCTGGTTGCATACAACTGGCACTTTATTGAATCGAAACAGCGGATTCCATAGCTAGAGCTTTGCATGAGTGTAAATGCCGGATATTTTTATCCCTGTTCCACTATATGCCTCATACCAAAGGGAGGAGGGAGTTGTGGCCCATCAGATGATGGACTCCAATTCCTACAAGCCCTAGGCAGCATGGCACAGAATGATCACAACTGGAGGCTCACAGGTTACACATATATGTCTTCAAGTTAGTAGGCATCAATAAGCAGAGGGTTATGTCCCAAAATTGGTACTACTGGTTACAAGAAGCTGCATACCAAGAACAGATTGCTATCAGAATTGGCTTTAGGGGAATATATAGTTTTGAGACAAACTACAAGAAACAGTGCATTGTGGAACAGACTTGAGTTAAGGAGGAATAAATTCCTTCCAGGGAGTCAACTATGTGAAAGAAGGATTGTTCAGGTCCCGGGATTCTGCTTTGTGGCCCATAAACCAAATCAAGAAAGATTTCAAGCCAGACATCAAAACAAAGCTATAGAAATGTCTGCTCTGGAAATCTCCCTCTTTATCTTTCCCCTTACAATTGTCTCATACTCTTCAGCAAACAGACAATGAGCAGTACAAAGTTTTGGTCTGAGACATTATTTGATAGTGTAAGTTGAAAAGTCAACAGCTTCAGTTCTACCAACAAACTGCCAATCATGAAAGTAACATCAGCTCTGCAGTAATTCAAATCCAGGTCCTAAATTCTGAGGAATCTGGAATCATAGGCTACCAATGCTATGCCTTTTATGCATGCACTTCTGGTGCTTTATTTTTACTCCTGCTCTACCCTTGAAACACACAAGGGTAGCACTGGAGGAAGCCTGCAGTGTGGCTGCTTCTGCCTTTGAGTAGTGAACTTGTTTAGATTGCCTTCCAGCTATCCCATCCATTCAGACTATTTTATGATGATCTGAGGAAATTTCATGTTCTCTGACCTCCACAACATTAGGTCTTTTGTGGTATCTGTCATATACTGAAACACTTCGATTTCTCATCAATACACTGCTCAAGATCTGGTCTTGAAAATACGAAGCTGCAGAAGCAGCAGTTACAAACATCTCTTATTCACCTACAACAAGCTTTTGGAACTAATTATGTATAATATACCTTACACACACAAGCTAAGTGATCACTTACCAGCCATAAGCAAACAGATAATGCACATTGAGAAAGCAACCACCATGATAATAGGCAACTGAGAAAGAAAGAAACAGAATTAAGAGACGATTTGTAATATTTGTTTCAGTTACATGTGATGTACTGAGTATGACTAACAGGCTAGTAGTACATGGGCACATTTAATGTCCTAATTTAACCAGTAATAGCTCAAGGAACAATTCTCCACACACTCTGCTTCAGAAATGCTTAATGTACAAAGAATCACTCAGCACTTTACGGATGACATACGTTTCTCTTAAGTTCATAAACTTCAGTGAGCTCTTTTATTGGATGCAATCAACTTTATTCTAAAAAGCTTAATGCAGTGTAATAAACGTGTTAGCCCCTAAAATGTGACTGGGATCCTCAATGAGTGTAGCAAAAACTGCATCTAACTTAACTTTCTTGCATATATATTAATTCTGTAACTACAAACCCCTTTGACTCATAACAAAGGATTTCCTGAACAAGGAATTCTCATGACATACATACATCCCCAATGGAAGCCCATTAGTTCTAGGAGACTCAGATAAGCACCAGGAATCTGTCAAAGAGAGAACCCGGGCAAAATCCAGGATCCTTGCTCTCTTATGCTATGTTCTTCAAACTCTGCTCCCTTCCTTTCTGTACTACTTTCCATAATGTTCCTTTCCCCATCACTAAGATTGTTCCAAAGAAAAGCTAAGGAACTACTCAGCATTACTCCTCACATATGATAGCTCTACCAGAAAAGTTAAAGTTTAAGTCAGAAGTGACTTAACAGCAACTGTAATAGGGCTTTCAAGGTACAGTCATGGCCAAAAATATTGGCACCCTTGCAATTCTGTCAGAAAATGCAATGTTACCAATACAGTTACCAGAATGTTACCAGTACAGTTAACAGAAGATAATTTTAAACTTTGGCAAGGAATGATTAATAGATATTGTAATGAAGGGAAGAAAGTCAGAATAAATAAAAAGTATTGGTATAAAACAACAACAAAAGGAGGTATAGGCATACCAAATATAAAAAAATTATTATATTGCTAACCATTTGAGGTTTATTGGGGAAATTATATATAACCCAGAAAGGTTAATTTGGTGGAAAATGGAATAATCAGAACTACAGGTTGATACTGAAAAACATCTATTTGGTATAATTTAAAAAAAAGTGAAATGAATAACCCCTTTTTAAAGGCTATGTTAAACATCTGGTACAAGTATAAAGAATTGATGCTTTTGAATTGTGGTGCTGGAGGAGACTCTTGAGAGTCCCCTGGACTGCAAAGAGAACAAACCTATCCATTTTGAAGGAAATTAACCCTGGGTGTTCACTGGAAGGACAGATCCTGAAGCTGAGGCTCCAATACTTTGGCCATCTCATGAGAAGAGAAGACTCCCTGGAAAAGACCCTGATGTTGGGAAAATGTGAAGGCAAGAGGAGAAGGGGACGACAGAGGACGAGATGGCTGGACAGTGTCATCGAAGCTACCAACATGAATTTGACCCAACTCCGGGAGGCAGTGGAAGACAGGAGGGCCTGGCGTGCTCTGGTCCATGGGGTCACGAAGAGTCGGACACGACTTAACGACTAAACAACAACAAGTATAAAAAGAATTTATGTCTGTCTAACTCTCCATTAGGATTAGTGGCCGAAATGGAGAATTTTCCTGCCAATATGAAAGTTTATTTAGAATTATTTAAAGAAAAAAAAGTGATTAGATTAAAAGACTGGTTGGATAAAATGAGATCGAAAGACCAAATGAAACAAATCCTTCAAAATAAGAATATATCATGGTTGAAGTATATGCAATTAGAAAGATGGACTAATGATTGGGTAAAGAAGTACAACAAAGATAGAGAATATACAAAGTATGAACAATTTCTATTATCATATTCAGATGACTGACTCAGTGAAGGGTGTAGTGAGTAAAATTTATAGATTTCTGCTAGATCTAGAAGAAGAAGAGACCGAGAACGAAGGATTGAAGTTAGTGTGGGAACAAGACTTAGGAAAAAGAATAAATGATGAAGAATGGATGAAGATTTGGAAAATGAGGGTTTTACGATTTATGTCAGTGAGAATAAAAGAAAATTTTTTCAAATTGGGATTAAGATGGTATTTGACATCGATAAAATTGAGTAAAATTAACACTAGTTATCTGAATATCTGTTGGAAATGTGAGAAGGAAATTGGTACATACTTTCATATGTGGTGGGAATGTGAAAAAGTACTAAGATTTTGGAAACTAATCTTTAAAGAATTAAATGACATATGTGCCAATAATTTTGGCCAGTGCATTTTTGGGTTTCTGTGTGGGATTGTATCAGATTTGACTTTTCTTCTCTGTTTTTTTTAGTTGTTCCAATGCAAACCAAAGAAATGAACATGTGACTACCAAAACATTTGCAACTGCAACAATTTTCTGAGAGAAGGGTTGCATTTTCTAACAGAATTGCAAGGGTGCCAAGATTTTTGGCCATGACTGTAAGTGAGACATTTAAGGAGTGGTTTTACCAGTTCCACCATCACCCTGAGTTTCCATGGTCAGAAAGGGATTAGAATCCAGGTCTTCTGAGTCCTAATTTATCACTCTACTTACTACACCACACTGGGTGCCCAAACCTGAATACTGGCATGTTAAAAATGAGTATGCTTAGATTCATTATTCTGTGCCAAGGGAGATCTCTAAGAAAAGAAACACAGGCTCTCCCAGTCTGAACTACTTGCTTCCATATGCAAGGAGGAGAGCAATGAATGGAGTGCAGGAACCATAGGCCCACTGTGGACCTACTATTTACAGAAGTGAGACAGAGGCTTGCTTCATGCTGAGCGCACATTCCTCATCAGTGGGGAAAAGGATATTCCATTTTATGAAGGATCAAAAGCCCAGACAGAATACTGATTAACTGCTGTACCCACTGCACACATTACACCAAATATTTAAGATTTACCATCTGCAATTTTAAATTAAAAGAGCACTAGGTGTACTATGGAGAGTGATCATCACATTCCCAACCCCTGGCTCCAGCCATCTCATAGCACTAGACAGCAAATGATTGCGCAGCTCACCCAAGGTTACCTAGGCTGGCCAGACTCCTGGGAGACAGATTGGGGAAGCAAACTCCTGGCTTCACAGCCAAGGGTCTAACTTACTTTTCTGCAAAGGAATCCAATACAATTGAATGCTAAATATTGGAGTTAAAGACTTGGCCCTGATATTTATAATTTATAGTTTATTTTCCTTTAAGTCCAATGTATCATCATCTGTCATTAACTTTGTATTAACCTTTCTTTTTCGGCCTTCTCTACTGGAGAATAATTATGCACAGCCTGATCAAATCCTCATGACTGCCAGGAGATTTGACAGGACAGGTTCCTCCAATAATAGCTAAAAGCAAAAGGAAGGATGTTTCAGTGACATCACTGGCAGAGCTGTTATAGCGGTATCACTGGCAGAGTTTTGCTGATCGCAAAGCTCAAGTCCTTTCCACGGGCCTCTCTTATATCAGCTGCATGCACTTTGCACTCTTAATGCTAATAAATGCTGATGAGAAATTTATGAAGAACTTCACTTGTCAGCCTCATTTCTTCTTCACACAGATATCTCCACTCAGAATCGCAGCAATTATGAGTGCATTTCAACTTTCAGCAGCCACTAAAAGTGCTGATACGATTTCTTTTTTATCCTTCACATATTCAGAGATGAACAGGTGGGACAAGGGTAGGAGGCCGCCAGTGGCCTCACTTCTGATTCAATTTCCCTTGTGGGAGACTGTCAAGGCCCTCCTACAAAGCTGATACAGCACCACGAAGGGCTCCTGCTACAAACACAGTATATGGAACATCACCAAAAAGCAAAGAAGCTGCATTTCGTGTCAGGGCCTAGCACTTGGCACTCAGCGCCTCTGCACCTGCCAGAACAACCAAGCCTGGAAGCCACAGTTAACCACCACATCTTGTTACAGCCAAACAGGAACCATGTTTAATGCTTCCAAAGAATCCAGGCTGTGATACAATTGTTTTATAGTTGGTTTCTAAATCCTGACTTGCTTGGAGAGCATTAACCATATTTTTCAGGGTAGACATAACAAAGTGATAGTTAACTGCTGCTTCTTGGTTTATTTGTGCTAACAAAGCAGGAGCTACAGCGATCCATTCTCCATTCTAGTGCACAGTATGTGCATATCCTGGCTTGTTAAGGCAGGAACTGAAAAGCCATACCAGGCCACCAAGTGATCTGGAACAAGTCACTTGTCTCTCAGAACTTTCCACGCACCCAAACATCACACCATGAACTCCCTGGAAGAAGGGTAAGATGCCACCTAGCAGATACGGGACATACTCTTTTCCTTCCAGCTCAAGAGATAAGTCCTGAAAAATGCTCTATTAAAAAAAAAGACAAGCTTTCATTCCGAATATATTAAATATAAAAGACATATGATCCCCAAAAGTTACTAATACAAGCTTAACTCAATGATTTTTTTAAAATCTTGCAAAAGTGGCAAATATTGGAAAATCCTTACAGCCAAAAATTTCCAATCCTTCTGTACATGGAAAGGACTGAGAGAATCTACTTCATCCACAGAATAGTTTCCAAGAAACAGATCAATAGCATCCTGCAAAACAATACAGAAGTCAGTGGTTTAGAGTTAGCCCCAGGTTATCTTGTAAAGCATCTCCCCCAAAACTCTCCCTCTTCTTGCTGCCTCCCTCCCTCCCTCCCTCCCTCCCTCTCTCTGCTATTGCCTACACCAGTCACAAGAAGCCAGAAAGAAGCAGTGGCTGGAGTGCTGAGGCTGCATTCAGATGTGATAAACCCAGGCCCAACTCTATTCACTCAGTATCACACAGTGTGGCCCACTTTCACAGCCTTATTTTGACAATAAAGTAAAACGATACCACTCATCAAATGCCACCTGCTGTGCCCTACAGGAAAGGCAGAATACAAATGTGGTGAAACACACAAATGCTTCTCCCCACTTCTTCTTCCCATCTTCTGCTCCTTTGCATTCTAGCACAAGCCCAAGCAGTACACAGTCCTTCCGCTTGCTCTTTCACCAACCTTCTCTTCTGTCTGCAGTAAACTAATTTGTTTGCTAATTTGTTAATCCACACATCTCTTCTCCTGAAGACATATTCCTTAGTATCTTTCCTGAACCACAGTGTCCCCTCCCTCCCTCCCTCCAGCCACCATCACTCACTAGAATGCCCTGTCTTGCCTGTCTTGGATCGAAAAGCCCCACAAGCCCTGGATACAACAACTATGTAACTTTTCATTGGGTCCAACACACAACATGCTGCCAAATAAAAGCCCAATTAAAAGTAGTAACAGTGAAATACAAGAACTGGAAAGTTCTTACCTGCCTAAATCCATCAGAAAAATTGTTTTTGTAGTAACGAATTAACGAGTTCCAACCATCCATAAGTAAGCCCCATTGAGTTCTTTTTCCAGTTCTGATTTAAAAAAAAGAAAAACAAACAACCACAATAGACTTCAGTATTACCAAAAGATGGTAAAACATATCCAAAGGGGAAATTAGAAATTTAACCTCAATGTCTAACACTTAAAGACATCAGCAGTGGATCTAAAATGGGGCTCCTTGCATGTCATCCATTTCATCACTGTGCAGAATAAGCAAGTGTGGAACTATTCTGACATTGATGGTTGAAAACATAGGTTTTGGGTCCTCTGGCTTATGATATCCAAAGCTCCTTCTCCAGCTCAGCCCAACATCTTTCCTCTTTCCCAAACAGACTAAACACTGGCATAAGCCTTTTAGCAAAGTTTGCTCCTCCCTTGTTGTGAATTTGGCCTAAAAATTCTCACCAAAATGGCATTAGAGAAAGTATAGCCAATGCAGGATTTTCACAGGACAACAGTGGACGATATAAACATTACACCTTTCGAGTTGATAAAGATAATTGTCATTAAAGTCTGAATAAGAAAAACTGCCAAGAATAGAAAGAAGAATCTGGAAAATGCATCATAACCATTTATATCTATGATGAGCAGTGAGACTGCTGAGTGATAATTTTATTGCTCTGCTTATTCAGCTTAACTTGCTGGTTTTGGAATCTATCATCTGCATATTTTTATGCTTTTAATAATGATGGTCCGTTGCTATAAGCTGGTTTGAGAGCCAATCAGGCTGGTCCAACAAATTTTAAATTCCTCTTGGTCCAGGTCTTTTCCCAGCTAGTTTGTTGTTGTTGTTTAGTCGTTAAGTCGTGTGCGACTCTTCGTGACCCCATGGACCAGAGCACGCCAGGCCCTCCTCTCTTCCACTGCCTCCCGGAGTTGGGTCAAATTCATGTTGGTAGCTTCGATGACACTGTCCAACCATCTCGTCCCCTTCTCCTCTTGCCCTCACACTTTCCCAACATCAGGGTCTTTTCCAGGGAGTCTTCTCTTCTCATGAGATGGCCAAAGTATTGGAGCCTCAGCTTCAGGATCTGTCCTTCCAGTGAGCACTCGGGGTTGATTTCCTTCAAAATTGATAGGTTTGTTCTCTTTGCAGTCCAGGGGACTCTCAAGAGTCTCCTCCAGCACCACAATTCAAAAGCATCAATTCTTCGGCGGTCAGCCTTCTTTATGGTCCAGCTCTCACTTCCATACATCACTACTGGGAAAACCATAGCTTTGACTATGCGGACCTTTGTTGGCAAGGTGATGTCTCTGCTTTTTAAGATGCTGTCTAGGTTTGTCATCGCTTTCCTCCCAAGAAGCAGGCGTCTTTTAATTTCATGGCTGCTGTCACCATCTGCAGTGATCATGGAGCCCAAGAAAGTCAAATCTGTCACTGCCTCCATATCTTCCCCTTCTATTTGCCAGGAGGTGATGGGACCAGTGGCCATCTTCGTTTTTTGGATGTTGAGCTTCAGACCATTTTTGGCGCTCTCCTCTTTCACCCTCATTAAGAGGTTCTTTAATTCCTCCTCACTTTCTGCCATCAGAGTAGTATCATCTGCATATCGGAGGTTGTTGATATTTCTTCCGGCAATCTTAATTCAGTCTTGGGATTCCTCCAGTCCAGCCTTTCGCATGATGTATTCTGCATATAAGTTAAATAAGCAGGGAGACAATATACAGCCTTGGCATACTCCTTTCCCAATCTTGAACCAATCAGGTGTTCCATATCCAGTTCTAAGTGTTGCTTCCTGTCCTACATATAGATTTCTCAGGAGATAGATAAGGTGGTCAGGCACTCCCGTTTCTTTAAGAACTTGCCATAGTTTGTTGTGGTCCACACAGTCAAAGGCTTTTGCGTAGTCAATGAAGCAGAAGTAGATGTTTTTCTGGAACTCTCTGACTTTCTCCATAATCCAGCGCATGTTAGCAATTTCAGTGTTTGTGATGACCAGCTTGTTCTCTTGACAAAACTCGATTAGCCTTTGCCCTGCTTCGTTTTGAACTCCAAGGCCAAACTTGCCTGTTGTTCCTTTTATCTCTTAACTCCCTACTTTAGCATTCCAGTCCCCTATAATGACAAGAACATCTTTCTTTGGTGTCAGTTCTAGAAGGTGTTGTAAGTCTTCATAGAATTGGTCAATTTCAGCCTCTTCAGCATCGGTGGTTGGTGCATACACTTGGATTACTGTGATGTTGAAAGGTCTGCCTTGGATTCGTATTGAAATCATTCTAGAGATTGTATCCCAGGACAGCTTTTCCCACTCTTTTGTTGACTATGAGGGCTACTCCATTTCTTCTACGGGATTCTTGCCCACAATAGTAGATATGATAATCGTCTGAATTGAATTCGCCCATTCCCGTCCATTTTAGTTCACTGACGCCCAGGATGTCAATGTTTATTCTTGCCATCTCCTGTTTGACCACATCCAGCTTAAAAAGGTTCATAGATCTTAAATTCCAGGTTCCTATGCAGTATTTTTCTTTGCAGCATCGGACTTTCCTTTCACTTCCAGGCGCGTCCGCAGCTGAGCGTCCTTTCGGCTTTGGCCCAACCACTTCATTAGCTCTGGAGCTACTTGTCCTTGTCCTCCGCTATTCCTCAGTAGCATGTTGGACGCCTTCCGACCTGAGGGGCTCATCTTCCAGCGTCATATCTTTTAGCCTTTTGTTTCTGTCCATGGAGTTTTCTTGGCAAAGATACTGGAGTGGCTTGCCAGTTCCTGCTCCAGGTGGATTGCGTTTAGTCAGAACTCTCCACTATGACCTGTCCGTCTTGGGTGTCCCTGCACGGCATAGCCCATAGCTTCTCTGAATTACTCAAGCCCCTTCGCCACGACAAGGCAGCAATCCGTGAAGGGGTCCCAGCTACTACAACAGTTAAATACTTTTTTACTGGAGATAAAATAAATACATTTTACTTCAAGAAAATGGGCTCAAACTTGCCTCGTGTAGTCCGTCTTTAAGGCACCCGTTCCAGCATACTGTTTGGCACAAGCATTTGCATTATCAGCCCAAGCTATGAAGAGAGAACAAATGCTTAAAACAAGAGTCAGGAAGTAGCACATACAACATGATTTACTTATCAGAATAGAAGCATACCGTTTTTATAAAGTTTCTCAAATTCTGCTTGTTCTTCAAGTCTCTGGCCAACATGAAGAACTCCTAATCGCTACAATGACAAATGAAGCCATTATTTACAATTGCATCCCCATTCTGCTAATATTTCTATTCCATATAAATTGGAATACTGCAAAGTATCAGAAAAAAGCATGCTTGTATATTTGAAGTACGTTCATTTCAGGAATGATACATGTAATATGCATTAAATTATCATTACATTTTTATGTTCCTAAAAGACCAGCAACAAGTTTTTGCACACAAGCTTTAGAGGGAAACAGAAAGACTAGAAGCAAATCACAACCTGCAGCTGTGCTTGGAGGGAGCGGCGGGCTAAGAGGCTCTGAATCACATTGGTTCGGTCCAGGCAGTCCATGCAATTACTGCGAAATGTCCCTTCTTGTTGCATCAACACTTTCCCGTCAGAATCAACCAGAAAGTAGCTGAAATACATAGTGGAGTTCAGTTAAGAGTTTACAAGGCAAGGCTTTCTTTTTCTGCTGGGAGATTAACACAACTGTGTCAACAGAGTGTCAGGGAAATATCTCCACTCGCAGATTTTAGACTGCAATTCCCACAGTCCCTCACTATTGGCTATGCTTTCCAATCCTGATGGGATTTTGTAGGCCAAAGACATGTAGAGGTCGACAGCTGTCCATCTATGCCCTGAAGTAATTTTTTTCAAATCAAAACCACTCTTTTGGCTTTAAAGCATTTCCACAAGCTTCTAAGCATCATTTTAAAATATGGAAGATGCATAGTTATTAAACTAAAATATGTTTCTAGCAGTAATCATCTAGTAGATCTGATAAGTAGACAACTAAGCTGCAAATTCTGTTCTACTTCTTGTCTCTTAAAAGGCCAGTTTTGATGTCTTTGCTACCAGGTGCCTGTAATTACTCCTATAAAATGTTTGTGCGGCTAATGAGATTTGGGACTTTTTAAAAGTAGCCACTACGTGACATAGCAAGGCATTTTCAGAATCATAGAAAGATTCAAAAGTTGTTCACAATAGGACATAAAGGCCTGCAGATTAAAGACCACAATTCTTTTGATTCACTACTTTTCATTCTCCTGCCTTAAAGGACTCTTGCTGTGAGAACTGATTCTTAACACAATTATGCTGTATAAAATGGTTGCTTTGTGTATCCACCCATGTACATTCATATTATAACACACTCAGTGTAAATAGATTGCTTGGGTTTATCTTCATCCTCACAATAATATTTATTGGAAAACTTTGGTTAGTATTTCATCCTATTCCCTACCAACTACATTGAAAAAAAGTCCTTCTGGTAACTAGATCATGTTTATTTATTTAATATATCTTGCCTTTCTTCCTAAAAAGAAACTCAAACTTTAGAACAAAATATTTATTTAAAATGTAACATAAAAAGCAATCACAAAGAATTTGAAAACCTAGCATTAAAAGACATGGCAAACAGCCAATCAGTTAAATGCATGTCAACAGCAGACCTGTTTATGGCCAAGGGATTGCCTACACAGAAATGTCTTTGGTTGCAAATTAACTCTGGAACTCCAGAGTCCAGGAATAGCCACTAAGAAGGTGCTGTCTTGAAACTATATCCTTAATTCTTATTCAAAGAGCAGTATTTGTTTAATCTTGTTGAAACAGGAATTTAAGTTTGAACTTCCTATTTGTTAGCTCTGGAAAATTCAGGATATCTCAGGATATTAAATGAAATTTGCTAGCTTCACCACTTACTGCAAATATCTTATGAAATTAAGGGCACATCTCCACACAGTTGCTGCAAACTTTATAAAAACTCAGCCAAGCAGCATGATCCTAGTGTAAAGCCATCAAAAGCTTTACACTGCTAGACAGAACCCCCTAAAAAACACATAAAACATTTGAATTGTAGTCGTGAACAATTCAAATGGAAGTGAAGTCTGATGATTTGAATAGAACTTCAATTCAAATAAATGGATCTGAACTGAGGGTCAGATCATCACCAGCTGAGATCATTGCACTTAAAAATTACTAAAGTAATGAAGTTTTCTTGCAGAGCATAAAGCAGTCCGATGTACATAATCTAATTATTATGTCACTTCTACTAACCACAATAAAATGCCTGCGCACTGCAGTTGCAATATATTACCCAAATTCATCTTGTTGCTCAGCTAGTTGATCCAATAAAATCTGGAGCCGATCCCACCTCATTCGACTGCATTCTTTATGGAAATCAAATGCTATGTACCTAAGCAGAGAAACCAAATATGAGTTAGGAGACTTTTCATTAGTACTTGAACACAGGGATGATGGAAATAACAGGGGGGCGTGCTACTTGTCTGTAGCAGGAAAAAACCAATCCTATACAGTTTTTATTAGGCAGCATAAATGTTTCTCTTGATAA
The DNA here is from genome assembly GCA_037013535.1 of Intellagama lesueurii. Classification (NCBI taxonomy): domain Eukaryota; kingdom Metazoa; phylum Chordata; class Lepidosauria; order Squamata; family Agamidae; genus Intellagama; species Intellagama lesueurii. Next base: position 75,082,726 of record JBAJHW010000006.1, read on the forward strand.
AGGAATTCCCTAAAGGTGTACGGAGAATTATAATTCAGTGTTTGCAGCAACAAGTGTATAAGTCTTAGGTTCCTCTTATAAATAATTAAGGACGGAGATGATTGAGTTTCACAGCTGAGTGGGGATTTGAACCCAGATATCTTCAGTCCTAGCCAAACACTCTAACCACTATACCATTTGTCTTCAAAATTTACCACCACACCTACTATGCCGAAATACCATTCACCAGTTCAATATACCACATAGTTGTCACAAACCTTATAAAAATGCAGCCAAATATTTGACATTTGGTTTAAGATGGCTTTCCCCAAACTGGCACCCTCCAGATGAGTTTGACTACAAGTCACATTGTCCCCTGTCAATACGCCTGCCAGTGAACCTGGAGTCTAGGGATAGGCGCTGTAACTCAGCATCTCAAGGGGGAGGGGTTCATGTTACAGAAGGCTACTTTAAGGGTTCCCCCTGAACTGTAGGATACAGCATGAGACTGAGCCTCTTCAGGTCTTTCATCATGGTTGACTATGACCATCACTCAACTTTGTGTTTCCACAGCTTGGAGCTTTGATGGTTTACTTCACCTGAACATGCTTAGGACCGGCACAAGTTCATTTCAATGAAGTGACACATGGCATGTGTCTGCTGTAGAGGGAAGGGGAATTTCTGCTTTCTGGGCACATTTTAGTCTGAGCTCTCGTATTTATGCATATCAGCAAGGCAATCAGTCCAAAAATAAAGTCTGTACAACTCTAGAAATGTGTTAACATCCTGTCAACACAGCACTTGTCTATTCAGGTTTATATGCAAATATTTTATTTCCAGTGTGATGAAAATATATTTCTGATGGCATGTACCTGACCATTCCATTTCCCAAGCTGTTTACCATTTTTGAGAACGTCTGTTCAAGAGGCTTTTCAGAGCCCTTCTGGTTAACCTATGAAGAAAAATCCAAAAAAGACACATAAAGGAACAACAAGATGGAGTCACATTTCCGTGAATTTAGATGCATAAATAAAGAAAGAGCATACCAGATTAACAACCATTTGTTTTCCGTAGCTAATAATTTGAGAGTCAAAATGTCTTTGGAAGCCATCCATCTGAAAGAGAACAAGAAATACACCTTTACTTGAGGTATTTGACCAAGCTGCACATTATAAAGAATCTTTAGATGGTGGGATGCAGATTTCCCCCCCAGTACTGAGCATAATAAAGACATATTACAACAGACTCAATATACATTTCTAATTGTGCAGTTAAAACAGACTACAATATTTTCATAACTACAAATGTTGACTGAAAATAAAGGAGTACATTTCAAATGTTTGATGTCCTTTCAGTCTTTAATTTCAAGATCAGGGCAGAAGTCTCTCTCATATTGTTAATTATGAATGAACTTTCAAAAAAATGTAGTGTCTTTACTGCAGGGCCACCTTGAAAAGAGCCATACTCCACAGTAAAGTGCAACCGTTTTAAGATTTCTTGCTTTTTATTATATGGACTTTATAGTAAACCTTTCATGCATAAGGACAGCAAAAAAAAAATGTGTTTGAAAAACATACATGATTTACTGTTTTGCTGATCTGTGGCTTTGGTTTATACTTGAGGTTTGGTCTCTGTGACCAGAAAAAGGGAATCGATCCACGTGTCTGAAAAACAAAAGCCAGACAAAACAACATTTTGTTATCAGTGCAACTTCCCAATTAGTTTCTATATTTCATCTTAGAGTATTTCACTATCAAGGAGGTAGGGGCAGAAACTAATTGCAGTAACAAAGGCTCATCATCCAGCCCAACAGAACAGAAAAAAAGTACCTGGACAAAAGAAGCTTTGCTCCCATTGTAATGTACAATTTGCTCTGTTTCTACAAAATTAGCTGCATGTCCTTCAGAATCAATACCTGTTAAAACAAAAAATTCAAACTTACAGCTAATCACCTATAACACAACGCTTACCTATTATTTTAAATCCTAGCTGATGTGCCACTTTTTGTGAAGTATAAGGAAACAAAAAACGCCCAAATAGGTCACAAAATGGCCTAAAATGTTAATTGTGTCCTACAGAGACAGACAATTATATTGTATTTGCCCTTCTTGGACTAATGCATCACCAGTCTATTTCCACCACAGGATGTAGCCACTTTTTGAAGTGCTTTAGATTAAAATAGTAGCAACGGATCTTTCTTCGTTAATTTGTGTGCTTTGAAATGCTAAGGTGCTTTGCCCTCTGTATTATGGTTAAATTCCTCTACTCAGAACGGATTTTAATATCCTCTGCAACTTTTGAAAATTGGGATATTTTAAAAAAATGTGTAGAGGATTTTTGCTGCATGGAAAAGGAAGGTCACTGGGCAGATTTGGATTATTCGGCGGCTAACGAAAAGGCTCTAAGCAGTGGTCCTGCCTTCCCTTCACCAAATAGTACCTTTTTATAGGAAGGCCAGTCACTGGTTGCCTTCCTTCAAAGAGCTCAGAATGGCTTCTGAGGCTCAAAACAGCCCTTTAAATGAGGAAAGGCCAAAATACAATTACTTGTGCAAGGTCATTTTGCAGTTCTGATGACTGAGAAGAAATTTGAACATGTGGTTTTCCATACCCAAATATAAGTCATACTTCCCCAGGGGATAATGAGATCTAATCTAAACCTACAATAAATCACTTAGAGTTGAAAATAATTTCATTAGCAACGTATAACGTTTGCCATTTAGTCTGAGGCAACAGGATTCCAAATCAATTACAAGCACCAGAGAATTCTTTTAAGCCAAACCTTTATCAGGATATGATAACAACTTAATACGGTAGCAAGATGTAAATAGATAAAGCCCATCTATACAGTGGCTACACATTTGCCTTACCCCTCACATAGTAGCGCACACCAGCTCTGAAGCAGCTTCTTCGCGAAATAAGAATCCAGTCAAAATATTTTCCATTAATGGAACAAGAGTGCATAATGATAACTGATACAAGGCAACACGTTAAGGAATAAATGCACAGGTTTAATACAATAATACATTGTAATGGCCAGCACACTGTGTCAGCAGGACAGGGACCACATTTGTCTCTGTTTCAAACTGATTAAATGTAGTATGAAAAGCCAACAATTAATCAGTCACTGCATGCATGATTAGAAAGAAGCACTCTGGGCAGAAGCAGGAGAAGAAGAAGTGATTCTTAAGGCCATTGGGGATTATAGCTTCCAGAATTCCTCATTGCTGGCTATGCTTGCTACGGCTAAAGGCAATAGTAGCCCAAAGACATTAGTAGGGACATCTGCCCACTCCAAATTAAATTATAAAGAACAAAAACATTCCTTTGGTTTAAAAGTATTTCTACAAGTTTCAAAGCATTATTCTTAAATATGGAGCAAAGAAACTTTGATCAGATGACAGGGTAATCATCTTAGTCAGCTAGCTGGATAGCTCAATGGTTTAGGTGGAGCCAGAGGTTGAAAGTTTGATTCCCCACTGCGTCTCCTGTGAGTACAGGAAGTCTGTGTGGCCTTGGGCAAGTTGCACAGTCCCAGAGTACCTCCAGAAGAAGGGAATAGTAAACCACTTCTGAGTGTTCTTTACCTAGAAAACCCTGAAAACAGTTGCCATAAGTCAGAACTGATGTGATGGCACACAATTATTCTTATTAACCATCTAAATTAGTTAACTAAGTTACAGGCCCTATTCTACTTCTTTAAAAGTCAGTTTTAATGCCTGATTTATTGCCAGAAAGATGCCTGAAATTATTACAAGTTCCACTGAAAAGTACTGTAGGTGAAAAACACCACAGTTGCCCACTTCTGATCTTACCAAATAAGACTTACAACGATGCAACTGTCTGTAATTCAAAGCAAGAAAATATGTGGCAACTAATACATTCTAAAGAAGGTTATTAAAAACAGGAACTTTGATTAGGAACTTGTTGTATCCTATCCTTGTATACATACTACAACTTACAAATCACTTCCTTTCATCAATCATGTTTCCTAAGTTGTCCCACTGAACTCAGTGGGTAAAGTAAGTGCCTAGAGAACTGCAGCTTTAGATTCAAAATGGGTGGCAGCTCTCAAAAACCGTATCATTCGAAGATCAGATAGCTGACATCTCTGCCAGAATGCCACCAACTTCCATGGAAACACAAGGGGCCTTTTTCAAAGAAAGAACAAGAAATGAAGAATTTTTCCATGTAGACTTTTATGACTGGATAATCTGAAGTTTGGCAACAAGGACTGTTCTAAACTGGATAACACCAGTCAGCTAATAAAGGAAAACCACATAATACCAAATCAGGATTTGGACACACAAGACAAGGTATTAAAGCAAGAATTGCTGCACAGAACCCGGGAAAAAAAAGAGAAGTAGGCTCTGCTCATATTGCAGTGTTTTGAGCAGCACCAAAACCAAAAATGCAGTCCAAATCCAACCATTCTGGAATTCATAAATTTAATCTTGCTCTTACGCAGTTAAGATCAAGCTGAATCCTCCCCTTAAAATAAACTTAATACTGACATATTCAACTTAGGCAAATTTATCAGTAATACTTTTAGATCTAAATATGAAACTCCCTTTTCTTAAATACTTTCTAACGTCTCTTGGTATTTGTTACATTAAATACACTTAATGAGGGAGATGGAAATACTACTGCCTAAGGAACACGTCCATTCTACCACATGTAGCTGACAGTTCCACTTGAAAACAAGGCCAGCTTTTAGAGCAACCGAAATAGATATACTGAATCTTTCAAAGCGTGTCATCCAGCATGTTGGGCAATGATGCTGTGGACTGCCATAATATAAGCATCAGGCCAATGATGTGGATAGTAAAATACTTCAAAATGCAGACAAACTCTAAAGAACTGAATGTGTTACATTAGTAAGTCATCTTGACAAAAAACCACAAGTTTTGTTAATTCAAACAATTGCAAATACAACATAGGAGCTTCATGTGATTCATTTGGAGCACAGAAGCTCTAAGTAGCTTCCTTTCACTATTTGTTTCCTGACAGCAGATGAGTTCTGTCTTTTCATTTCTATTAGAAGACTATTTAGACTAACATGGTAGGAATTCAAACAAAACTTGAGGGTCGGTACAAGATGGGCACTACAGACAACTTAATCTTTGACTCTTTATGAGCAAAAACGTCACCATCCATGCTCAGAAGAGAGCATCCAGCAGGCTTGGTGAGGTCCTTTGGTTTTCAGAACAACAACAACAACAAAGGTTTTTAGACAATATCTTAAAAGTGAGAAAGAAAAAAACCCCAACAACCCTATGAATATTGAGCCTGTTCAGTGGCCACTGCACAGCAACTGATTGGTATCAGAAAAAACAGACAACTAAGGCAAGGAGGAGAGACCATGCACTAAAAGTATGGTCAGTTGCTTAGAGCAGTGGTTCCCAACTTTAGGTAACCTAGGAGTTCTTGGACTACAACTCCCAGAAACCACCGCTAGCTGTACTGGCTGGGGTTTCTGGGAGTTGCAGTCCAAGAGCACCTGGGTTACCCATGGTTGGGAACCACTGGCCTAGGGCACTGGACAGAAGCATTTCACACTACAACATTTTGTGAATACATATACATAGACCAAGGCTCCTCTCATGGCTATAGGAACAGATTTGACAATATTTCTGAGTCTAGAGCTAGGGTAGGAAATATTCTGAATGGGTCCTCAGGCTCCGCAAGGCCTGCTCAATGTAGTTTCTGCTGCCTCCAACCTTCATTAAATAATGTCAAATGGTGGCAGCAAATCCCACCACCAAAACTGAGCCAGTAAAAGCCATTAAAACAAGCATTTCTTACCTGTTTCAAGGCAGTTTTTAATTTGGCACAGACATTTGGTGATACTTTTCTGACAAATTTACAGCACTGCCATGCGGGCAGAGAGAGTTGTCAAAGTTGTCCTCTCCTATTCCAGATCTTTGAAATGATTTTAGACAGCCTCCTCCTCCTCTCCCCACTCCTGTACAGCCCAAACGTGGAGAGTCGAGCAGGTAGTTTTAAGGCCAAAGCAGAAAGATCAGAGAAGTCCTACAAGAAGGCCTGAACTTGAAAATTTCATTCAGACATTATATTTACATCTATGAGTTGCTCATGTATTCTAAATCTCATGCATGACACTTTGCAGAACTGTGGCAGTAATACAAAAACACATGTTACGGCTCTAAACATTAACCAAACTGGGTTCCCCTGGCAAAATCATAAAAAGGATACATCCATGTATTACTGGAATAGCAAATCTATGGAGCTGTAAGAGAGGAAATTTAATACAGTTGAAGAGCCTTTCTTTAGTACTAAAAGATAATTGCCTAAGCACCGGTGAATTAAGATAGGAATGGTAAGGTTTATGGAGCTCTAGGAAAACCAACCAATACATATTTGCAGGAAGAATCATGTTTATAGGAAAACACTCTCTACTCATACTGTACATGCTTATCGATGCCTTGGCTTTACCATAAAAAGTGGTATCAACACCCAGAATTCAACTGGTTGGTTATGCAGGCATAAGTGCAATGACATAGACTGCAGCAGCGAACTGCAACCTTTTCATGAGTAACTGTTTGCATCCCTTGTGCACTAGTTCAGATGGCTAGCACACAAGGAGAGATATAAGCAGCAACTTGTTAACAATTCTCTGCTGCAGTTTACATCATTGCACTTAATATTGGTGATAACTAACCAACAGGATTCTGGCCAATATGCAATACATTACAGCTCCGACCTTCATGCATTTGTTATTTTGGCAATCCTTAGAATTAACCTTATTAGGGTGTTGTTACTTATCCTTGTATTATACATTGGGAGAAAAGAAACAGAGAGCTCAGCTTTCCCAAGGCCACCTTGAAGGTGCCTAACCTGAGATGAGATCTAGTCCACAAAAGCCAGAGTAGCAATACCACAACATAGGGAAAAGAGACAAGAAGCAATATAAACAATTGCCGGAGGTATAATTTCCTCTATGTAAGGGGAGCATTGATATAAAAAGGCTTGTTTCAAGTCAGAAACCTAATGATAGTATTTTAAGCAGCCAGTTTCCAGCAAGGTGTCAAAGATCAATTCTGCAGGCTTAGTGACAAAGGCAGCATTTTTGAAATACACATTCCTTGCCCAAGTAATCTGTTGCAGCTTGCGTTTTTCTTTCACTAAGATGAAAGATGAAATTCCAGTCAGGAGGCTTGCCCCTGACCAGTCTCTCACACCCTATGGCACATTAGCGCTTTATGTAGGGGCATGTTCCTGGCTCACAGCTCACATGCCTCTGCTCTGATGGCAGAGAATGCTATCAGCTACATGCTAAACTGGTCCAAATGCCATTGGCTCAGAAAGTGAGGGATGATTGTTAGACTGCATCATAAGATGTCAGCCTGTAGAAATATGCATTACTACCAAAAAAAATAAATTAAAAAAAGCACAGCTCAGTATTTACAACCTACAATGAAACTGTCAACAGGAAATAATTTGTTTGCATCACCAACAGTTTAAAAGCTGCTATTCTGCCACTCTGACAGTGTTAATGAATTATTTGGGCTATCAACTGATGCTGTGAAATCTCAAAATACATCTGTGGCATCATCTTTTCTAAAACACAACAAAATCTTTAAGAGCCATCTCATCCAGGAATGCTGGAGAAAGAACAAAATAAAACAAAAACTTCTTTATTGCTGGTCCATAGCTGTGAGGAATTTGGTGGTCAACCAACTGAAGAACTGTTAGTACCCAGCTTTGGTCAGGAAACATTGTACCTTGCATGCATAATTAAAAGCCTCTTCCTAACAAGCTGGGCGAAAGATGCCAAGTTAGCGGATTTGTTCCACTTAATAACAAAGACGCCTGACACAAGATTAAATTCTGAACTGTGAGATTTCCAAATGACAAATAATTTATTAAAAGGATTCTCAGTGAACCACAACTTTATTAAAGGTATACAATGGAACTCATGAATCCTCATAGGTCTGTATCTTGAATGTCTTTTTAAACCTCTTAAGAGGTATTAATATGCATTATTACCAACTACTATTGCAATTTGAAGGATGGCATTTGTTCTCTTGTGCCATGCAATATTCTTCATCTGGATTAGCCTCAGTTACTCAGCTCCTTTAAATGCCCCTACAGCACCCCTCCAAATCACCACAGACTTCTATGCTGGGCACTACCACCTCTCCTGCCGCCCACCCTTACTCCTCCGTTATCCAACTTTGTCTTCTCCTTTCAGTTGAATTCTCACAGGCTCTGCTCTGGATTTAAGGCCTTGCTGAACAATCCACAGCACATACCAAAGCGTATGAGCTAAAGAGAGGTTAACTTGCAATAACTGTGGTAGTAGAAGCAGCAGTATCAGCCCTTCAGAGAAAGAGATTTTCTGTTGCTGCTGGAAAAGGTGAGGCAAAATAAAGAAAATGCACAAAGAGTCCGTCTCATTCAGTCAATATTACCACCACTTCAAACACGATGGCAATAACATACAGTATACAAGTGCCTACTGTACTGTTATAATCTGTCTGCTGTTCTTGCGTTGTACTGTTGTCTACCGCAGATGACACTAAACCCTTTCAATGAAAACCTATGGCTCCTTCCAAAAGAAATGGATGCACCACAATGTTTGAGCATCCTGATGCACAAACTATACTCTAGACAAAAGTCTCTATTAGGACAGAATATGGAGAAACTGCATTGTTTCCTACTGGCAGAGGTGTCAGATATTTAATCTCTCTGTCTCTTTAATAAGTATACAGATCGTATACACGAAAAGCTGAATTAGATTCAGATGGAGGAGTGAATACTGCTAGAAGAAGCAACAATAATTTAAGATATACAGATGACACAATATAACTGGCAGAAATTGGAAATGGCTTGAAATGATTACCAAGGAATATTAAAGAAGAAAGTGCTGGATAAAATTCAGGTAAAGAAGTTAAAATAGCAATGACCTAAAACCACTGCTGACGAAAGTTAAGGAAAGAAAGTGCAAAAGCATAATTATAAACTGAACGGGATTACAGAAGAGAAACAATGACTACAAAAGAATCACGAAAGAAACTGAAATTATTAAATATTTTCTAAACTTCAGTTCAATCATCAATCAAAACAGAGATAGTAGCCAAAAGGCTGAGACTTGGAAGGCAGCTATAAAGCAACTTGAGCATAAGGATGTGTCACTGGAGACCATGGCCAAGATAATCTATACTATGGCATTTCTGATGACCATATATGAATGCAAAAGCTGGACAATTAAGAAAACTGAAACAGAAAAATCATTTATTTAAAATGTTATGTTGGAGGAAAGTTTTATGGTTACCATGGACGATCAGAAAGACAAATAAACGGGTTGTAGTTTAAATCAATCCTGAATCCTCAATGAAAACTAGAATAAATTGAGGCTATGGTATTTGGACATATCCTGAAAAGACAACCATACTAGGAAAAGTGAAAGGTGGTATCAAGAGGAAGGCCCAATATGAGCTCGACTAACTCAGTTAAGGAAAGCAGGGCCTTTAGTTTGCAACAATTAAGCAGAGCTGCCAATAATTAGACTTCCTGTAGATCAATAATTTATTGGGTCGATTGCCATACATCAAAAACAGCTTGATGGCACATAATAACATTTTCTTCCACCCCACTGCAAAATAGCTACATGCTTGCTAGAGCTATTGCTTCTGTCTAAACCAGGGGTCTCCAAACTTTTCAGAGTGAGGGCCACAACGTATGTTTCAGATTTTTGAGGGCCGAAGGAAGATGTGCGTACGCTGGTCTGCACTCCCTCCCGCCCACACTCCGGCTGGCTGGATCAGATAAAAAGGCAAGGCGGTCTGGATGTGGCCCACCGGTGTAGTTTGGAGACCCCTGGTCTAAACGAAACCTATTGATTTTATAAGCATCCACAGATATTTAGTTGCATCACCATCTGTCTTAGCTGTTCTAATGAGCAACAGGCAACACACAGCTATAAAGACTTATCACCAACATCCGTGGTATTTTGAAGATATTACAAACTGCAGAGAGATGTATTACCTCAGGTTGAGCAGCAAATTCTCTAAGAAGGTGCCCATTCCATACAAACCGTTGATCTGCCTGGAATAAGTCATAGGATACATTGTAAACACCAAGAGTCTCATTTTCAAACTGCTTGAATTCAGTCTTGTATCTTAAGACACACTGATTTCAATGGGTCACCTCCAAATATGATTAAAATCTGAATTCAACCCAACACATTCCTGAAGTGTGACCAGTTCCCTTGAGCTTCCATTTAAAAGAGTATTCTAAGATACATACAGAGCTCTCTCCCAGAAAAAGGGTCAGTAAGTAGATCACTGGTTCACATAGCTGGCTTTTAATTTTTTGATATCATATCTAGGCCACCAGGACACTGTATCAGCATTATATTAACTGCTGCTTAATTTTTACAGTTAAAATACAAATCTTAAAATATACTCATTCATCTAACATAAATAAATACTTCTAGTTTTTTAGGAGTCTGGCAAGAAGCTGGGCACAAATATCCTTACCCTCTCTAGCAAACTCATTTCTTGAAACTCCGGACTGGTATTAGCCAAGCGTTGTAGAGTGTGCGTTAAGTCATATGTTGTAGAAAAATAAAATCCATCCACGCTCAGTACATGGCTAATCATTGCTAAAAAGACTTTATTGTCCTGTAACTATTAGAGGAAAAATACTGTTAGTTACCATGTATCCTGTAATGTTATCTTTCCAAGAAAAATCAATTTCCTACAGTGATACAAGTCTTTGATAATATTCATGTGAAAAGATTTTCAAGACTTTCTTTTCTTATGAGGACTGGAACAAAATATTTTAAAGTCACAAGATAGACCATTTAAATGTTCACTATGGGTCATCCGAGATATACTAAATTATTTTGTAGTTTCAAATAAGGAAAATAATAGTTACAGACAGCGTGCTAACCAACACTTATTTTAAGAAAAGTCAGACATTAAACTTCTGCTTTAGATTCCAGCTAACTGCAAGGAAATTGTTTGAAAAAAGAAACCAAGCTTAATTTTCAACAAACCTTAAAAATGTTTCAAGCCATATAAGCAAACTTACAGAAAAGCACCTAAACTGTAATGACATTGAATTACATACAGGATCCAAAGAAGTCACATAAGTGACTTAAACACATTTCTGTGTATACACCTGTGCCATGTTCTTCCTTACTTCATCATCTTGTGCTGTATTGAATTCTATTTTGCAGGGTCCTGTTGATCTTCAGCAACAGGTTTTTGAGGATGTGATAAATTACAATGAGAAAGGGCTCCACCCAGAAGAGTAGCTATTTGGATCCTAGCCTATCATCCAATTGTTGAATTCATTAAAAAGAACTTTATACAACATTTCAACAAGACTGCTTTTGAACAAGCTTCAAGAGCCCTGATATAGAGATCTACTTTCATTTCATCTCAGATGTCCTGAAACAGAACTCTGAAATAATTCAAAAGCATTTTTTTATTTTAAAATATGTTCCTACCTGAATATCAGTTAAATGTAACATTGTCTTTTTGTAAGAGAGGATATCAAAGTCGGTTGCTTTCCAGACTACATGATTGAAAAATTCACCTATTTTTTTCTTTTTTGTTATTACAATAAGGTATGAACCTGTAAAACAGCAAGAAAATGATCAACTACATGGATTCTTCATTTAATTAATTATTTTTAAAATGGCAAAACAATTATGAAACAAACAAACCAAGCTGTGCTGGGTCACCTAATGTCACAGCTTTTTTCTGTCATTTCTGCCATCACATTCTCAAAAGACAGACAACCCAACAATGTTAAAGGTTCAACATAATTTGCTTCTATCATATAATCATTTATAAATATGTATATGTTTTGAGAAGACTCATGCTCAGCAGTACTTTCTCCAGAATACTATAGGTCTACCTGCAAGTGTGACTGCTGGGTTCACAAAGCTTCAAGAACTCTCATATCAAAGGAAGATGATAGCATAGCAGTCAACATGACATGCTACTTGTGTGCCACATGGTTTCAAAAACAACACACAAGGAAAGAATGCATTAAAATATGCAATATCTACCACCCAGCCTCAAATACTGCCAGCCCAGAAAATCTGTATCACAAGATCACCCTGAATGTGGTGGAGTCTGGCTCTTATAGGACTGCCAAGAAGCTGTATTAAAGTTAAATCATTACCATTGAAATAAGACATTTGAATGCATTTGTCAGGGTGGATCTGATTTAAATCAAATCACAATTTAAATTTTAAAAATCAATTTTTGACAATTTAAATAAAAATTGAGTTTTTAATTTAAATTGTGATTTGAATTGTGATTGAAACTGTGATTTTATTAGATTTTTTAAAAAGAAATCATTGATTTTGATCCACCCTGGAAGCAACAAGATTAATCTGTTATCATAAGATTATGTGTTGAATCCAAATTCAGTCTACGTACGGCTGCACCATAGTTTCACACATGCTTCTTTTCTTTTCTACTCTTCCCTACCCCCTTCCATCTAAAGTAACAATTACCAGTGTACTCATAGCCTTCCATTTTTCCAGAAATTTTTGTACCTGCCACTAGACGGATTGTTCCCAGAATACCATATATTTGCCTGGTAACTGCTGAAGGTGGAATATCTTTCTTAACTGCAACAGAAAAACAACATAAACAGTCATATAGCACCAGAGATAAAATGTAATATTTACAGTCATACAATTAAATCTTATCATGTGCATAATTAATAGCTTATTATTCCCAAAATAATCTGTTCTCAATCATCCCAAAGTGCGGAACATTATTGTTTGTAAGTATTTGGGCAAAACAGACTGTCATAAATGAGGATAACGAGTAGATTGTAACAGTGATGCTGTTTAAATATGTGAAGTTTTACTAACTTCTAATTTTATCCTTTGATAATTTAAAGCAAAATTATCTAAGGCTGCACTAGAACAAAATTATCTAAGGCTGCACTAGAATTTTTTTCGATGTAGTGGAGAAGAGATACCTGTAAGAGTGACCTCTGTGGAGACTCTGTCAATAGCAAGAACATCGTTTGCTCCATCATCGCAAGCTTCCACATAAAACTTCTCTGGTGTTATATGCCTACAAGGTAAGAAATGGCTCAGTACATGACCAGAAAACTAGGTACACTGCTAGAGACTACTATGATTCTTATAGTATTACTACTACCCGTGGGCCTTGGAATCAATTTGGAGAACAGTGAACTAAAGCAGAAATTTAACAAAATTAAAAATATATCAACTAGCTATTGCAAAAGAGAGAAAGTTCTGCTTTGTTAAGCATCAAGATATTTATTTCTCAAATGCAAATATTTCGTAAAAAAAGTGAAAAGTTAAAAAGCAAGAAGAATTCCCTACTTAAAAGACAGGATATCACTCATATATATGTAGCCTTCAATTCGTCATCCATACCACCTCTTGGTCTAAGTCTGCCAACACAGATCTCTGCATGTTCCAACCCACTTCTCAAAGCATCAAGTCTGCCTCTCCCATTTCACACTCTCTCCATTCTTGCCAATGGTGTTCTATGTCCAGTGCATTGTACACAAGTCATAGGTACAGCGATGGGGCGATATCGCATAATGGTAAGGAATGTGAACCTAGAGGGTTACAGTTTTTCTCTGTTTTTAATTTCAGCCATTAACTTATAGTGGCCTTGGACAAGCTATGAGGAGAAACACTTTTAAAGCACATAATCTTTAAAACGCTTTCCTTCAAAGAGCCCCCACCTCTACTCAGACTAGCACACATTAATAAATAAGTGAACTGCATTATTAAGGACAAATCAACAAAAAATATAAATAGTTAGATCGATTAAGGTATCTTGTTTCTATATCCATAGGAAATGGCAGCTATCCAAAACAACAAAAAACACTGAGGAAAGCATATCAAAAAATTGTTATTGTTAGCTCAAGAACTGAAGTCTTGACAACTTTAAACAGAAGAATACAAGGTGAGAAGTGAGAATAAGCAGTCTTTGAGAGGTTGATTCATGATATCTAAACTTTGTTATGATCTGGCTAAATAAGTCAGTAGTTTAGGTATCTAGCTGCGGAGCCAGATGTTAGGAGTTCAATTCCCCACTGTGCCTCCTGTGAGCAGAGCCAGCTTGTGTGGCATTCGGCAAGCTGCACAGTCCCAGGTGCCCCTCAGAAGATGGGAATGGTAAACCACTTCTGAGTACTCTCTACTTAGAAAACCCTGCAAGAAGTCACCGTAAGTCAGAACTGACTTGACAGCAGACTATGATTATGATTATGCTTTGTTAATTTATTTATTTATTGGATTTATACCCCGCACCATCTGGCAACCAGGCCACTCTGGGTGGCTAACAACAAGATAAACAGCACAATATCAAAACACGATAAAAAAATAATAATAATACATACATTCAACAAATATAACCAGCAGGATAAATTAAAACAGATGGCAATGAAGGTGGTAAAAAGGATGATGAAAAGGATGGCAAAAAGGATGGTAAAAGGGAGGCCGAGATCTCAAAAACCTAATGCTCAGGGAAAGCCTGGCGGAAGAGCCAAGTCTTCAATGCTCATTTGAACCCATCCAGCGAGACTGCTAGGTGGATCTCAATGGGCAGGTTATTCCACAGGCGGGGGCGACTACCGAGAAGGCCCGTTTTCTTGTTTTTTCCCTCCGGGTCTCCTTCGGGGTCAAGGCCCTCAACCACCCTGCCTGTGAAGAACGGTTATTACGGACAGATCTGGTTGGGAGCAGGCGTTCTGATAGGTACCAAGGTCCTAAACCGTTTAGGGCTTTGAATGTTATCATCATAACCTTGAAGTCGATGTGGAAATTAACTGGTAGCCAATGAAGGGCAGCCAGAGTGGGGGAGATGTGCTGGAATTTCTTCACCCCAGTTATTAATCTGGCCGCCAAATTTTGGACCAGTTGAAGTCTCCTCATCAACCTCAAGGGTAGCCCCACGTAGAGAGCACTGCAGTTGTCTATTCTTGAGATTACGAGTGCATGAATCAGCATTGTGAGTGCCCCCGCGTCTAGATAGGGATGCAGCTGGGCAATCCTCCAAAGATGGAAATGGGCTGCCCGGACCACAGATGTCACCTGGGTTTCCATGGTGAGATCCGGGTCCAGGCAGATGCCCAAACTGTGAACCTCATTCTTCATGGGAAGAGTCACTTCCCCAAAGGGGAGGGAGTTTCCCAACCCACTGACGTCAGGGCCGCCAACGCGCAAGATTTCTGTCTTGTCCGGATTCAACCTCAGTCCATTTGCTCTCATCCACCCCAGGACGGTCCCCAAGCAGTGTTCAAGGGTCGGAACAGCATCCACTGCAGTTGGAAAAAAGGAGAGGTAGAGCTGGGGATCATCAGCGTACTGATGGCACCGGGCCCCACAACTCCGGATGACCTCACTCTGCGGCCTCATATAGATATTAAATAGCATTGGCGAGATGATCGACCCCTGCAGAACCCCACAATTGAGGATCCACAGGGTGGAAGTCATCTCGCGAAGCTGCACTCTCTGGGGACGGTCCTCCAAGAAGGAACGGAGCCATGCCAAAGTGAGGCCACCAATCCCCAACTCGGAGAGCCGCCCCAGGAGGATACCATGGTCGACGGTATCAAAGGCCGCTGAGATATCGAGGAGGACCAACAAGGACATATTGCCCCGGTCGGCTTCCCTCAGGAGGTCATCCTGCATGGCAACCAATGCTGTTTCCATACCATGCTGCGGCCTGAAGCCTGACTGGAACGGATCAAGGGCATCAGTTTCCTCCAGGAGTGCCTGGAGCTGATCGGCCACCACCTTCTCGACCACTTTACTCAAGAAAGAAACATTGGCGACAGGCCTATAATTCCCAATTTCGTCCGCCGCCAAATTAGGTTTCTTTCAAATGGGCCTAATGAGTGTCTCCTTGAGGGCAAGGGGAACCATGCCCTCTTGGAGAGACCCATTAATTATTGCAGTGGCCCATTCTGTTGTTACCGGCTTGGCTGCTTGATGAGCCAAGCTGGACAAGGGTCTAAAGAGGAGGTGGTGGCACAACAGTGAGCAAGCACCCTGTCCACCTCACTGGATGTTAAGCAGCAAGATTGACGAAAACTCCAGCTGGGAGTGTGTCTGGAGAGAGATCCTGAAAGAACGAAATGACAAAAATACCACAGAAAAGAGACTTGCAGACATCACCTTTCATTATGCAAACAAAAGGCACTTGATTAATAACTGCCAACAAGCAAGATCACTGACTGGGTGATTAAGCAAAGTTCACCATTTCAATTCTTATCAGCTGGAAAAAAGGTATACTTGTTTGCTGTTTTAGGTACCTGTCTCTATATTTGGTTTTTAGAGCAACATTTTTTTTTTCCAAAAAGAAAACTCAAAAAGTCAGAAATGCTAATTTCTGCCTCCTGTTATCTTTTTCTGTTCTCTTGAATGTCAAAAAAGAGAAGAACTAGAGACAGGTTATGAGATTTAGATTTTAAAACATAAATGAGAAAAACTGTAAAGCAATTTTTAACAGAGAGGTGCGAAAGAAAGTATAATTGGAAATGAAATTAGGGTGGCAGTACTGTGCTCTCTTCAACTACTTGTCAAGACTGTTCTATGCAAACCTTGCTTGGTGCATGTCAAGAGTCTACATTTTCTAGATGGTGCCTTTAGACTGTATAAGGACTGTGGCGTTCGCCCTTGTGGCCCCTGCTTGTTTTTCCTTCACAAAGGCTCACGTCGCATTTTCCTCTCGCTGCCACCAGTGGATTACCTCAATCCACAATATAAATGACGTTTGTACGTGTGAACAGAAACAGAACTTATTTATTGAAGTGAAGCAGATTGAATAATAACAGAAGTTTCTCAGATAAACATTATACACAAGCACATCATCAACAGTTCTCCCAGTACATACTTCTTTTCTCTTGCTATATCATTGCCACCTTCTCTACCTATTTTCTAACCAGCCCTATATCTCTCAGTATCTGTTCCCTCTCCCTCTGACTAACTAGTCCTATCTGACTCCTCCTTCTCCCGCCAAACCTCATGTAGCTGCTAATTCCGCCTCTCCAGTCTTCTCATAGGCTCATGCAAATCAGCTCATGAATATGAATGGCATGAGTGACGTGGGTGATCGTCACATTCCTCCCCCCTAAGAAAAAGTTTGTTTCATGAGGGAAAACCTTACAGTTTACCCTTATGAACAACGGAACATACAGGGAACATTACATACATATGTCCTAAATCATATACCATATGTTAACATATAACACATCATATTTACCATATACTTATACATACCTTATACTAGTTTTCTCTCTATTACCATGTTTACTAGATCAAACTTATTACTTTAAACATTTAAAACAATCCATACAATTATAAACATTTGCATTACTCACATTAAGACAGATTACATTACCTCTACTCACCATTATTATTTCCCATCACTATACACCTCTCAGTTCATCAGCATTCAATGAGACATTTCATTTTAATTGCATATCATAACTAGTGCACAAACAGAACATTTAATACAACATTACACTCTTTTATCCACCCATTAGTCATTTGGCCTTCGAGACAACGCATCAGCCACCACGTTCTGGGTCCCTTTTACATTGCGAATTTCAAAATCAAAGTCCTGTGAGAGTAGGACCCACCTCATCAGTTTGTTGTTGTTGGACTGAATAGTCCTTAGCCACAAAAGTGGGGAATGGTCGGTGCATAACACAAAATGTCTCCCCCAAATATAAGGTTTCAGTTTTTGCAATGCCCAGACTATGGCTAGGCACTCCCCCTCAATCGTGGATAAATGCTTCTCGCCCGCCTGCAGTTTCTTGCTGATGAAGGTCACCGGATGATGGTTTCCGTTGTCGTCAGCTTGGCTCAGCACGGCTCCCAGCCCGACGTTGGACGCATCCATGAAGATTACAAATTCACGTTGGAAGTCTGGTGCTCTCAGGACCGGACCAGTAGTCAATGCTGTCTTTAATTTGTTAAAGGCTTCCTCACAGTCGGCCATCCAATGGATTTTCTCAGTTTGTCTTTTGTGGGTTAGATTAGACAGAGGGGCGGCTATCTCACTGAAGTTAGGCACAAAACGTCGATAGCAGCCTGCTAACCCTAGAAAAGCTCTTATTTTTTTCTTGGATGTTGGCGTGGGCCAATTGTTAATAGCCTCTAATTTCGATTCAAGGGGTTTGATTACGCCTCCACCTACTACATGGCCTAAATATTTTAACTCTGAACTCCCAAGTTGGCATTTACTTGATTTAACCGTTAAACCCACCTCATGCAATCTCTGTAGCACAGTTTCTAGGTGGATTTTGTGCTCTTCCCAGGTCTGGCTATAAATCCCGATGTCGTCCATGTACGCTACTGTGAACTCTCTAAGCCCCTGTAAGGTTTTGTCCACTAGCCTTTGAAAGGTCGCTGGGGCATTTTTCAATCCGAAGCTCATGACCCGGAATTCGAACAGGCCTAGGGGGCTACAGAAGGCCATTTTTTCTTGATCTCTGGTGTCTAGGGGCACTTGCCAGAACCCCTTAGTCAGGTCGAAGCTTGAAATATACTGACATTTTCCTATGGTCTCTATAAGGTCATCTAAACAAGGCATCGGGTAAGCATCTGTTTTAGTGAGGTGATTTAATTTTCTATAGTCTATGCAGAAGCGGATGCTTCCATCTGGCTTATCCACCAACACTATTGGGGCTGCCCAAGGGCTAGAGGAAGGAATGATAATATTTGCCTTCAACATTTCATCTAGCTCCCCACGAACCTTGGCAACATATGGCCCCGTTACCCGATAAGGAGTGACGGCTATGGGGTGTGCATCCCTGGTATCTATTTTATGCACCACACCCTTGGCCACACCAGGCTTATTAGAAAAGACTTTTTCGTATTTTAGAAGTAAGGCTCTGACTTCTTCTTGTTGCTCTTGTGATAGAGTAAGGCTAATGATAGCTTCCTCAGGGTTATACTGGGGTTCACCCCTTCCTTCCCAATACTGCAATTCAGGTTTTTCATTGGGAGTCTCTCTGATGGCATATAAAACAAAATTTTCCTTTCTATAATATGGCTTGATCATATTCACGTGTACAACCCTTCTGCCTTCTTCTCCCTCCTCCTGAAGTACATAATTCACGTCACTCATTTTAGAGATTACTTTATATGGACCTGACCATGCTAATTGTAATTTATTTCCTTTAATGGGTCTCAGCATTAATACTTTTTCTCCGGGATTAAATATTCTTTCCCTGGCCTTCCTGTCGTACCAGTGTTTTTGCTTTCCCTGAGTGCTCTTTAAGTTCTCTGCTGCTGTTTCCAGAGACTGTTGTAAGGAGTTCATCAGCTCATCAACGTATTTGATAACTGACTCAGGGTCATCCTCTCTATATTCTTCCCAGTTTTGACGGAGTAAATCCAGGGGTCCTCTAGCTTTCCGTCCAAATAATAACTCAAAAGGACTAAATACTGTACTTTCCTGGGGTATAGATCTATAAGCATATAACAATGGCTGCAATTTATTGTCCCAGTCATTTGGATTTTCAGCTGTATACGCCCGAATCATCCTCATTAGAGTACCATTAAATTTCTCAACTAAACCATTGGACTGGGGATGATAAGGGGATGACGTGATGTGGGTAATCCCGCAGACTTGCCACAATCTCTTCATTAATTTGGAAGTGAACGAAGTTCCCAAATCTGTAATTATCTCGGAAGCGAAACTCATACGACACATATAATTAATTAGGGCATCTGCCACTGTCTCAGTTTCAATATTCCGCAAAGGTACAGCTTCAGGATACCTTGTGGCATAATCAATAATTGATAAAAGAAATCTATTCCTACGCTTGGTAACTTTGGGTAGGGGTCCCACTATATCTAGGCCTATTCGTTGAAAAGGGGTCGAGATGACTGGCAATGGACACAGCTTAGCCTTTGTTTTGTCATTCCCAGTACTCTGTATTTGGCAGGTGTCACAGCTCTGGCAACATAGCTTAACATGCTTCCCCATCCTGGGCCAATAGAAGTTCTGAGCAATCCTTTGCTTAGTACGTGAGATCCCCAAATGGGCTGAAAACATATCTTTATGCGCCTTTTCTAAAATTTTCTCTCTATATTTAAAAGGTACTACCAGCTGTCTGTGTATGCTTTCCCCTCCCCTCATAAGATTCACTAGAACCTCTCTATATAATAGGCCTTCTTTTACAAGATATCTTTCAGGGTTTTCAGGGATCAGTGGAACTTCCTTAGCCTGTCTAAAGCATTCACTTAAGGTAGGGTCTTCCTTTTGTTCTTGTATGAAAGATAGATTATTAGGGTTTCTCATAGTAACCAGATCAGCTGTTTCTCTCCTCTTATTCCATGAAGATTTCCATCGTTTCCCTCAGTGGCTTCAAATTGCCTTCCCTGAGAGCGAGTTGTCACAAAAACACTCAGCACATGCTCAGCTAAATCAAGACCTATTAAACACGGGGCAGGAATTTGATCAGATATGGCCACCTTCCAAATTCCAGACCATCCCTTATATCTCATTGGTATTTTTGCCATGGGCAGCACCACTATTTCAGAACCAATCCCTTTAATAGAAATATTTTCATGGTCTAACATATTTTCCTTAGGGACTATATCAGGGTGACATATTGTAACTTGTGAACAAGAATCTTTGAGCGCTAGATACTTATTATTATTCACATAGATAACATCACCGGAGCTATGTAGAAGATTCGGATTACATTCTATCAGAAAGCACTGGACAACCCTGGCCACAGGGGAATCTTGGCTCTCTGACCCTTCTGTTACTTGTGTTGCTATGGCAACAGCTCCATGGCTAACTTCAACTGCAGTATTAGCTGTTCCATTATGCTGTACACAAAACACCTTCTTAGGCTGACCAGAATTTCCACCTTTATGCTGATTACAATCCCTAGTCTTTTGAGTCTCACACTGAGCCCAAAAATGACCTTTCTCCCCACACGCATAACATTGTTTACTTGCCTTGGGTTCAAAATAAAGGGCCTTGTTAACCTTTCCCTCAGAGCTATTATGTTTCAGGTGACTCTGCTCTGTGGATGAAGGCTTGTCTCTAAAATGGCTTCCAGTACCTTGGGTACTTCTGAGGTAATCTCTACTGGGTGGGGCCCCTCTCCTCCTGTCGTCCCACACTTTTCTACCAATTTTTTTTAAAATTTTAAAGATTTTTATTTAAACATATAAGTACAGAACACCTAACATCCAACAACTACAACAAAATACAGAAGAGAGAAAAAAATAGCCCATAAAACCACCCTTCCCCCCTTTGAGGACAGAGATTCCAATCTCGTTTGGGTCTCAGATTTCTCAGGTTTCCAGTGAGCATTGAAGAAGAAGAAAAATAAACATAAAAAGTTTTGCCCTAAACTTTTGTTTTTTTCTGGGCCCAAACATATATTAAGTTCCAGCTTTGTTTTACATAGTCTCTTGGTTGTTCTCGTAGTGCTTCTGAAAGTGTGTCTAGTTCTGCGATGTCCAACAACTTCTTTAAAAACTCCTCCATCGTAGGTATTTCTTCACTTTTCCATTTTTGGGCCCAGAGTAACCTAGCAGCTACGAGTATATACATTAAACAATATTTAATTTTCTTATCAATAATTTCCGGCATAATATTTTGTAGTGCTATTTCAGGTTTAAAATTTAGTTTCTGTTGAATGATTTCTTTTATTGTTTCCCACACCTGTGTCCAATATCTCTTGACTTTTTCACATGTCCACCACATATGATAATAAGTTCCTGCATTTTTTTTACACTTCCAACAAACATTGCTGTTACCCTCTGATATTTTTGCTAACCTTACAGGGGTATAATGCCATCTATAAAACATTTTGAGGATATTTTCTCTTAGATTTACCGGCTTGATCATTTTATGACACTCTTTCCACATCATTGTCCAATCATCAATATCAATATTGTGTCCAAAGTTACTTGCCCATTTTATCATCATCTCCTTCACCCTCTCGTCCTCCAAGTCATATTCCAATAGGTATATATACATTTTTTTATTATTTCCTCATCAGTATAAATCCACAGTTTATCCACCTGAACTTCACCCTCAAAGAAGCCCACAATTTTATCTTTTTTATATCTCGATTCTAGTTTGTTCATTGACCACCAATCGGTTGCCACCCCTAATTCCTCTAGCTCTTGCTTATTTTTTATATTCTGTTCTTTATTAAGTAATTCTTTATATGTGAGTAACGCTCCTTTCTGATTCAACACTTTCAAAGTAAATGCTTCTAATGGCGCTACCCATATGGGAATTTTCTTATAAGTTTCTGTTTGAAATTTTTGCCAAACTAAGCATAGTGCCTTTCTCACAATATGTTCCACAAAATGTGATTGCTCTTTGTATTTCCCAACCCATTCTTAGATCATGTCCCTCCAATTTCAGTAATCTTTGGTTTTCAAGAATTATCCACTCTTTTATCCACGTCATAGCACAAGCCTTATAGTATAATAGCCAATTCGGTAGTCCTGAACCCCCCCTTTCTTTCAAGTCCTGTAATAGTCTGAGTTTTATTCTTGGTTTCTTAGTCTTCCATACAAATTTCGCTGTCAAACGATCCAAGTCCTTGAAATATTTAAAGTTTAATAATATTGGCAAATTTTGAAAAAGAAATAAAAGTTTTGGTAAAATCATTATTTTTATCGTTGAAATTCTTCCCATCAGAGAGAGTTGCAGCTTATTCCATTCTTCCAAATTTTCCTGGATTTCCTTCTGTATTCTAAGATAATTCTCTTTCATTAAGTTACTTGGTTTTTTGGTGATGGTAACTCCTAAATATTTGGTTTTCTGTACTACCTCAAAGTTAGTTTCCCTCACCAATTTTTCCACGTCTTCTTTCTTTATGTTTTTAGTCATGAATTTTGTTCTTTGGTCATTTATTTTAAGACCTGCAACTTGTCCATAATCTTCTATGACTCTCAATAGTTCCTCCAGATTTTCAAGAGGATTTTCAAGTATTATTACCAGATAATCCGCATAAACTTGTACCTTAAATTCTCCTCCTCTAATTTTTAGTCCTTTAACTCCCTCGTTAGCCCTTATCTGCCTGTTTAGGATTTCCAAAGTTAATATAAATAAAAGAGAAGATAATGGACATCCCTGTCTTCTGCCTTGTTCAATCTGTATACTCTCCGTTAGATTACCGTTAATTTTAATCCTGGCTTCCTGCTTGGAATACATTGCATTAATTGTTTGTAGAAAGGTTCCTTCCGCTCCCATTTTTTTTAGTTGTAACAACATGAACTCCCAATTGACATTGTCAAAGGCTTTCTCTGCATCTAGAAAGATTAACATCATCTTTTCTACCAATTTTTACCTCAGAAAATCGAGGATCTCTAATTTCACTAATGGAATCAGCGTGTTCAGATGCCTGTAATACATTTTTAGGATTTTTGTCCTTGACCAAATAACGCAATTCCCCTAGCAACACTGAATAAAATTGTTCAAAACCAATTACATTTTTCATTTGGTCTAGGGAAGTGACTTTCTCACGTTCCATCCATTTGTCCAAACATTGAATCAATTTAGCCCCCACTTGGGCATAAGATTCTTCAGGCTTTTTGGTAAGGGAACAAAATTTTCTTCTAAGGTGTTCTGCATTTATGCCACATCTAGAATATACCATCTTTCTATATGCCTCAAAATCTCTAGCTTGCTCCAGAGGCATCTGAGAATAAAGTTCAGCTAAATCTCCACTTATTTGTGATCTCAAAACTATCATCCTTTCATCATCCTTAATCTCAAAGTCCCAGCACGCTCTCTCAAATGAAATCAGGAAAGATTCAGGGCAATCTCCTTTCCTATACTGGGGAAATTTCTTTAGATCAATCTTTGAGAGATTTCTCTCACTAGCACTGTTATTATTGTTGTTATTTTGAGAAGCTAATTCTAATTGTTTCATCTGTATTTGAAATTCCATTTCTCTTTGTCTTAATTCTCTTTGTCTTTTTTCTTGCTCAAATGCCATTTGTCTGGCCTCTTGCTCAGCTTTGAGCTGTAGTTCCTGAGCTTTCTCTTCAGCCCTGGCTTTGATTTCTAGTTGCTTGAGCTCTAGCTCCTTAGCTTTCTCTTCAGCTCTGGTTTTTCTCTAATTTCCAGTTGCTTGAGCTCTAGCTCCTTAGCTTTCTCTTCAGTTCTGAGTCTATACTCCTGTTCTAGTTTCCATTTCTCCAGATCTAGGGAGCTTTGAATAATTTCCCTTGAGGGTTCCTCAGGTACCTCAGGTATTTGAGGGCCTCCATTTCCATTCCCATTCCCCTCAACCTCTTGAGGATCAATTTCCTCCATTACTGGCTTTTTAGTTCTTTTGGGTGGCATAAGTATCTACTTTCTTAATAAAAGGGACTGATTTCTATTGCTGAGTTAGTCAGGCCTCTTTTTAAAACACTTTTACTGCTGTTTTCTTTTACCAGTATTTTTCTGGGGTACTATGTAGCTCTCAATCGGCAGCTAAAGATGGCTACACTTTCTCTCGCCTCACACACAAACCACGATGTTTCTTGGTCTGAGACAACCTTCTTGCCTCCAGACACAAAACAAATTCTATTTTCAAGCCTCTGCTTTTTATTTTCCTGTCACCTCAGATCCGCTCTGACCCTGGCTTCCACTTTTTATCCACCAGTGCTCCCTTATCTCTCAGAGCCTTGGATTTCAAGCTAGCCACTGGGTCTCTCAAATCCTGAGGTAAACAAAAAAGAATTTTCCCTTTAGAGTCAGTTCCCTATCTTTAGTTCCCCCAGATCTGCGTTCAGATCTGGGGGAACTAAGCCCCACCACTAAGCTTTTCCACAAAAGCTCTAGCAGGTCACCCACTTCTTCACCATAGACCTCTGACTAAAAGGTACCCACGACTCCAGAAAATTCACTTTTAAACTTTGGCTTTACTGGATTATTTTATATCCCGCCTCTGGACACCAATTGTGGCGTTCGCCCTTGTGGCCCCTGCTTGTTTTTCCTTCACAAAGGCTCACGTCGCATTTTCCTCTCGCTGCCACCAGTGGATTACCTCAATCCACAATATAAATGACGTTTGTCTGAACACTTGACGTGTGAACAGAAACAGAATTTATTTATTGAAGTGAAGCAGATTGAATAATAACAGAAGTTTCTCAGATAAACATTATACACAAGCACATCATCAACAGTTCTCCCAGTACATACTTCTTTTCTCTTGCTATATCATTGCCACCTTCTCTACCTATTTTCTAACCAGCCCTATATCTCTCAGTATCTGTTCCCTCTCCCTCTGACTAACCAGTCCTATCTGACTCCTCCTTCTCCCGCCAAACCTCATGTAGCTGCTGACTCCGCCTCTCCAGTCCTCTCATAGGCTCATGCAAATCAGCTCATGAATATGAATGGCATGAGTGACGTGGGCGATCGTTACAAGGACCACAAGAAAACAGGGACACTTAACATCAGACAAGCAGGACTGCAAACTGAAGACAACTTATTTGAGCCACTAGGGAGTACTGTTAATTTGGCTGCAATTGGTTTCACCTAATTGGGAGACTAGATTTTATCCCTAATTCTCTGATAGAAGGTTTCCTTTGTTTCTATATAACCCCAATCAGTCAAGTTTCAATGTAAGGTAAAACAGTAGCAGAGGAATGAGAGACAATTCAACCAATGGCCACTAAGGATGGAGTTTGAAACCTGTGCTCTTGAAATAGGTTTGCAGCCTGCAACACCCAGCTCCATTTTTTTCTCTTACAAAAATGGGATGGGGGAAGTTTTTTTCAAATACTAATAAGCCACTTTGTCCATCTTCTCTCCCCTCCCGCAATTTTTTAAAAGTAGTTTGTGAACATGGGGGCCAGGTGTTTGAAACCTCTCAAAACATGACAGAATTTACTCCTACTCTGCCAGGAAGCAGAAAGGAAATCTGAGCCATCTAAACATTTTGGAGGGCGCTGGGGAGGATGCATTTGGGGCCCAGGGAGGGGTAACATATTACCCACCCCTGCATTAGAGCATCAAACAACTGCATCATTCTTTGAAGACTTAACAAATTAAAGCAGGTGTATAATTCCAAGAGCCAGAGTCCATTTTATCTGATGCATGAGGAGGTCAGTTATGCAGAAAGGCATACACAGCCTGAGCACGGAGTGTCTTTGAAGGAGAATTTCAGTGCTTGAAAAAAAAACCACAGTTCCAGCGAGTCTATCTTTTTACCTTTCTTAAGCATTTCCTTATCTTGTCAACTAACCTGATACAGGGGACAAACATATTTTCCAGTGGGCACTGGAACACTAAATTGGCCTTCAGTATCTATTTCAATAAAATCACAAGGCCAATGTGGTTTTGCATCCATAGTTCACTGGGAATACCACACATTTTTCCAGGGTCTCCCAGATTCTTGAAATACAAAGCCTTTTGGCTGTCAGTGGTATACAGTACTTTATAAACCAAAAGCATCTATCTTCTTTTACTTTTCTTTTTAATTAAACACTCCCATCCCATTTCTTGGGCGCAAGAGGTTTTAGGAGGGTTTTCTTGACTACACCTGATGCGCTAAACCTGTTTGCCCAGTATGCTACACCCTCTTTATAAATGGACATAGATTCCTGCATGCTTTTATTAGTCTCCTCCCCTCTTCTGATTATCTGAATATGCTATGTACGTTGAACTCTCCTCTCCTATCCATGCCCCTACATAGCAAGCATTTTACCTCTGAGAGTTTAGCACACGCTAGCCAGTCTTATTTATTTATTTATTTATTTATTTATTCATTCATTCATTTATTTATTTATTAGATTTATATACCACCCATCTAGAACATGTCTACTCTGGGCGGTTTATAGTCTTTTAATGAACACCATCTTTCCATTTGGCCCTAAGAATTGAGCATGAGCTTTTGAGTACCCTTGAAAGAAGTATTTCTTCCCACCCATGTCTGCCTACCTGTACCTAATAGGAAGCAAAAGAAAACTGCCTTGCCTGCAATGGGCTGTCCCTCCTTCCAAGCAAATTATTACCTTGGAGCTCTGGACTCTCCTCCCTGGTCAGATAAGGGAAAGGGGAGGTGATCGAAGAAATAGAAGCTGGCCTGCCTCACAAACAACTGTGACACATCAACCCTCACAGCTGATTCACAGACTTCTGTGTTATTGTGTATCAGCTGCCCCAGTCCTTACTGATACAGTACTACACTAATTTGATTTTAGAGAAGCACCAAATATATATCTCTGCACCTTTGTATTTTATTGTGAAGGAGAGGTCAGCATAGATGTCTCTGATGGGCTGTCTAGCACTGACCCAGGGTCCCAGGACAGCAATGTGCCTGCCTTGCTGGGGGAGACAGTACTTGGCAGACCTGAAGCTAAAAACAGTGCAATGCAGACTGAGGCATGGTTTTCTGACCACAACCCAAGGAAATGCCTGCCATTTCCCCAGAGTTCTTAGATTGTGCAATACAAATTGAGGCCATTTCCATGAAGTCAGAGGATACAGATGGGGGGGGGGGGGGGCGATACAAGAGGCCATCTAGTAGCAGAGCACCCCCTGAAGAAGGGGGTCAGTGGGAACTGGGGACTATAAAAGACCATACTGGAGGAGGTGGAGAGACACACTGAGCCTGAGAAAGCTGGGGGTAGAGTCCCCAGATGTGATTGTAGAGAAGAAGAAGAAGCAGGAAGGGACCTGGGGGGACACTGAATAGGAGCTGGGGGAAGCATACCAAGCTGAGAAGATGGATGAAAAAATCTTAGTGCTCCCCAAGAGTGGGGTTATATAATCAAGGAGGATCCTTGGACAGGGGAGTTTGTACAGTTCTGAGTTCCAAAGGATGAGGGGTCTAAACACCAGTACCCTTGTTCAACCCCACATCCTAACTACTGGGGAGAAAGATGTGCCTAGTCAAGGGTCCAAACCCCTAAGGAGACCCAAGGAGTAGAGCAGACCCCGATGCAACTGTGGTGTTGTAGATAGCAATGCCAAAAGGCTCACCTGCATCACCAACAAGAGAAACAGCAGCCAGAGTCAGAGAGAGCAATGGGCCAAGGAGCAGAACCCTTGATATACTGTGTGCCCTGTCCTCACTGCAGTCATACAGCATCTCACTTCTCCAGGTCTCTAGCTTTGGAGACCAGAGGTTTCCACCACTAAGACA
Source organism: Intellagama lesueurii (assembly GCA_037013535.1). Lineage (NCBI taxonomy): Eukaryota > Metazoa > Chordata > Lepidosauria > Squamata > Agamidae > Intellagama > Intellagama lesueurii. The sequence continues at coordinate 75,110,826 of JBAJHW010000006.1, forward strand.
AATTGTAGACTAAAATCGCCCAGTGCAATTAACGGGGGGGATTGCAAAGAGAAGGACTGAGACAGGGCTAGTCAAGTCAAGTAGTCCTGGAGAGGAACTGTTAGCCAAATAATCTGTTGTTGATTCCCTCTCCCAGGTTTCAATAAACTCTGTTGTTTTGTACAAGTTGGTGTGGACTCCACGGATCTGAGAATGGAGGAGGGACTACCTGCCAACCAGGGAAGGGTTGGTGGGGCTTACGTATATTTACCCAATCAAAACCCTGCTTATGTGTTTCTACCCATCCCAATGTATCATATCATCCCCAGATACTCCAGAAGCAGGCACAGTAGTATCCAAGGACACTCTCCCAGCGGCAGCATTTTGAGCTCTGTGCAAGTTACCTCAATGGCATCAAACAGCAAAAAAGTAGAGAGAGAGAGAGAGAGACAATGCTGAAAATGTTGCAAGGGGGCCTTGAATGCTCATGCATAGTAATGAGGTTATTCCTACACAGTAGAATCCTAGGACATAACCTACCCCAGATCTAATTTAAATCATGTATATTTCTTTGTTAATGTCCAGGAAATTAATTAAACTACTACATATTATTTTCAGAGAAAATATCAGCTGTCTGTTCATGAACAACCAGACAATCTGTGAGAGCAACTGACAGCAGGAGGCAACACTGTGACTGTCCATGAAGATTGTGAACGGTACCTACTAGATTCTTCATTCTCATTGAGTCCGGCTGTCAGGACTTGATGAGACATTTCAACAAGCAACTTTCAAGCCCAAGATTCACACCTCCAGACCAGAGTAAGAGAGATCACACGCCTGATCCTATGCTACCTGCACCATCTAGAAATAGCCTTTCCCTCCTTACCTCTGCCTGTTTTTCAGTGTTATGTGCTGTCAAGCTGCTTCTGACATAGAGTGCCCCTAGGAATTAGTGATCTCCAGAAGGTCCTTAACAGCCCTGAATGTTGCTGCTGTTACAAACTGTCAGGCTTAAAGCAACTCTAGCAGAGTTTTAAAGGTAAGTGAGATATTTAAGGAGTGGTTTTACCAGTTCCACTCCCCCAGGCAGTTTCCATGGCTGACTGGGGATTTGAACCCTGTTCTCCAGAGTCCTAGTCCATCACTTTATCTACTATGCCACACTGGGAACCTCAACAGTCCCAATTAGTTCTTACAAACTAAAGACCATGAATTCACTTTTTAAAAAATCAATCCACCTCATGTTCTCAACTGACTTCAACTTTTCCTATCATTGTGGGGTTTTTTTCAGTGAGTCTTGCCTTCTCATTACAGTGGTGCCTCGCTAGACGATGTTAATCCGTTCCACGAGGATCGCTGTCTAGCGAAAACATCGTCTAGCGAAGCACGTTTTCCCATTGGAATGCACTGAAATCGCTTCAATGCGTTCCAAGGGAAAATGCAGTCGTCTTGCGAAATTTCCCATAGGGAAACCTCGTCTAGCGAGTGAGAGTCCCCATAGGAATGCACTGACAGCTGCACTGACAGCTTCTGACCACTAGTCGGCGCACTCCTATGGGGAAACCTCATCGTCTAGCGAAATTCCCCATAGGGAAACATCGTTTTGCGAAGCGCAGTAGCGCTCGCAAAAAGGCATCGTCTAGCGATTTCCTCGTCCTGCGAGGCAATCGTCTAGCGAGGCACCACTGTATATGCCCAAAGTACAGCAGCTGCACTTTTGTTTCTACAGAAAGTTCAGACTTGATCTAATGTCCACTTATTTGTCCATCTGGAAGTCTACAGTAACTGTAGCATTCTTCTTCAATAACACATTTCAAATAATTTTTTTTCCTATCAGCTTTCTTTACTGTCTAGCTTTCACATCCATGCATAGTGATCAGGAATACCATAGTAAGGATAACCTTGTATCTTGGCTTTCACTGACACATCCTTATCCTGAAGGAACTTTTCTAATTACCTGCCCTTCTGAGTATCCTGATTTTTTGGCTGCTGTCACCACTTGGATTGATAATTGAGCCAAGGCATAAAAAAATTTGTAACTACTTCTATTTCTTAATTCTCAACAATAAACTTGTGTAATACTTCTGTAGTCGCAATTTTTGTCATCTTAATCTTCAACTATAGTGCTGCTATTGCATTTTCTTCTTTAACTGTCCTTAGTAACCATTTTAAGTTATGGATGTTTTCTGCCAGTAATATGGTGTGATCTAATTATCTTAAACTATTGCTATTTCTTCCATCAATTTTCACTCTTTCTTCATTTCTAGCTTTTTATATAATATGTTCTGTGTACAAATTTAACAGACAGGGAAATAAAATACACCTTTGTTTGACACCTTTGTCAATGGGAAAACATTCTGTTTCTCCATATTCTGTCCTAATAGTAACCTCTTGTTCTCAGTACAGGTTATACAGAAGGACAATCAAATGTTGTGCAATACCCATTTCTTCTGGAACAGTGCATGGCTTTTCATGACCCACATAGTCAAAAGGCTCTGATGTAATCTATAAAGCAAAGACTTTTGAAATTCTTTGGTATGCTTCAGTGGCCAATGCGTATTTGCAATATGACTGCCAGTGCCTCTTTTTTCTCTCTTCTGAATCCAGCTTGAACATCTGGCATATCTAGCTCCATATATGACAAAAGTCTTGAGCATCACTTTGTTTGCATGGGAAATTAATAAAATGATCCTAAAGTTACTGCAGTCCTTGGCTTCTCCTTTCTTTGAGTTGGAATATATAATGAACATTTCCAGTCCATTGACTACTATTTTGTCTTCCATATTTGTTGACATATTCTTTTCAAGACTTTGATAGATTCAGCCCCTGTAGCTCAAAATAACTCTATTAGTATGCCATCTATCTTGGTGATTTATTCTCTGCTCTACCCTTCCAAATATAGCAATCTCACTAGTTATTCAAACAAATTTTAGCATGAACTTATTTGACAATATTAATAAAACCATTATTTATTTCTAAATAATAAAAATCAAAGTTTACCTTATGTAAAAAGAGGTGACTATATCCTGGAAAATGAATAACAGAACGTATTTCAGACTTGAGCTTCCACTAGACAATTCTGGTTAGAGTTAATATTCAAATGCAACCAAATTATTTAGCATCTTGCATCACACTAAACATTGCTGGAAAAATTTAGTCACTAAAACTATATTATTATCTCACTTGCAATGCTCTCACACAAGAGGTTTCAGAGAAACATCACTTACATCCATTAATGCTCATTTCAGATTCATGCATGTCAGCCTCATCCACCAAAGCACCTGGTTCTTCTCCCCGATTAGGAAGAAAAACATTATGGGCTCACTCTTTGATGCTCTAATGGTATCTAAAGATAGCACTCTACATTCAGCATTATTTAAGAATCCTTTTAGCCCTAACTGCACCAACTCTATTTCTGTAAAACACGTATTTCCATCATAAGTGTTCGATTTAATTCCAATACAGGAAACTCCTTGATGCTGTATATTGTTGAGAGAATTATCTAAAAAAGTTGCTGTGCAATGTGGCATCTATGCATGTTCAAGTTGTCCCCAAAGTGTCTAAAAGGTAACTGAAGACACAAAGGCAAACTGTTCTAGCACTCAAACAGCCCTAACATAATGGTAGTACTTGGAAAGAACATTGGCAATTCTATGAGTTCCATAAAGTGTTACATTTCAGTTAAACTGCTGTGCTCCACAAGTTATCTCATGCAATTTTCACACATATATCCCTCTGAGTATCCCTATTAACAAAACTGATTTATACAACAAGGCAGCATCAACTTTCTTTTAAAGAGTAAAAGATAAATTATATTTTCACACTCAACTCCAGTAATGTTATCAGACTGGAAGTGTGATTCAAATATTCCATGACTGGAAGAATACTCACAAGTAGAAGGAAAAGAAAAGGAGAGGCAAGGTACTGTAGCACTGTGAAGACTAACAATTTTATTTTGGCGTGAGCTTTTGTGGATCAATGTCCATTTTTTTCAGACACTGGAGTGTAAATGCAAGACTGGTATATTTATACATATCCCCATGACCAAGGGATGACACAGGAAACAGTCAAAGGTGCAAAATTCCCATTCCTTTCTTAAGGAACTATTGTCACTTTATTATCTGAATCCTCACCTGGTCAGGGGGATATGTATAAATATACCAATCTTGCATTTACACTCCAGTGTCTGGGAAAGTGGACTTTGAGCCACAAATGCATACACCAAACTAAAATTAGTGGTCTTTAATGCGCTACAATGTTTTGTTTTTCTTTTCTTTTGCCAACATGTTGAGACAAACTAACATGCCTCCTTCTTTGGAAATTGCCATACACAGAAGGCAGCTTATGTCATCTGAGGTGCAGGCTCTTGTCCCCTAACCCTGTGGGAGTCTTTCCCACTCAAAGCACATTTCAACCTGCCTGGCACACTGCTGTCAAAATCAGGAATATGATTCTGACAGCAGCAACAGGAGAGCAACTGCAGGGGGCAGAGGATTGCCCATAGGTGTTCTAAAATGTCCACAGAGTATTTCTGCTTTCTTCCCCATCCTGCCCAGAGGGAGTGAGGGTGGTACAGGAAGGAGAAGGGAAGGGGTGTTGAGACTAAGTGGGAGGCCAGATGGGTTTCAGGATACGTTTGGGGAGAAAGATAAGTTGGAGCCTTATGAATCCAGACATTGGTAACAAAGTGGGAAAGAAGTGGCAAACCATATTATAGTGAGTTCTTAAAAGTTTGGAGCCTTGAGGGCTTCTATTATTTGCAAAGTCATATTAAACCTTACAGAGGTGATGGACTAGTCAGATGCAACCGGTTTGACATACTAATGCTCTGGGATACTTGTAAATCCCACTCATATAGTGTAAAATTCACATAATAACGGCAAATAAAACACCTCTACAATTATGATTTTACTTTATTTATTAATAAAAATTTATGAAAGATTAAATTCATTTCACATTTGACATTTCTTGAACACCACAGTACCTTTAGCAATTACTTATGGTCGCTTTGTAGGCTGCATCTATCCTGTTAGTAAGAACAGGAAAGGAAGAAGGGTTATCCTTATCAAGCTAAAAGGGCAAAAATGATCTACATGGCCTAAGGTAATTAATGCTACTGATTTCAAAAGAAAAGTATGTGTTCTCAAATTAGAGGAGCACTTGCTAATCAATCAAACTAATTGATCATATAGCTGTGCCTGCAGACAATGGAGCAATTCTGCAGAACTATTACCAAGATATATCAGGTTGGCAATCACAAACCTCTGAAATCATGCACTAAATACCACATTATTCCCACTTTGAATAAATCTATAGTTTCTGTTGAAATAAATGCAACTTGTTAGTCAAAATGGTGGTACTGATTTTAAAAAATCTGTTTAACTTTGTCCAAACCTTAATGTGCCAGAATGGCTGTTCTAAGAAAAAATGGTATGGAATGTGTGTGTGTGTGTTTTAATGCAGTACTTCCAACCTCTCTTTATTCATACCAAAGTGCTGCACAATTCAAAATCATGGGCAAACATGAAATATAGGCAAAATCAAAAACCAACAAAATGCAACAACAATCACACTGTTTTTTGACCAGAAGTGGTCAGAGCTTGAGACATGTGTAAAAACGTTTCCTCAATTTCAGCCGTCATCCAGGGGATCAGCATCCATGAAATGGGTGTGTTCACTGCTATTCCAGTGCAAACGTCTGGAAGGGAAAGATTTGCCGGCTGAATGCCATAGCCCAGGGGACACCTGAGTATACTCACAATGCTTTTCCATTCTTTGGGGAGGCTCTTTCTATGTATACCATTACACAACCTCCTTTCTAAAGAGGCAAAGTTTGCTGCCAGTGCTATAAAAGAGCGGCTCATAGTGTCCACTTACCAGGAGCCATAGATGCTTCCTTCCATGTGAAATGAAAAATTATTGGTCCTGGATCTGCAATCTATACCAAAATTGAGCACGTCTAATGGCAAATCAGAAATTATTCATAATCTATCTTTGAACTGAGAAAAACCCAACTTTGCATCATTATCATATGTACTGGCAGGTATAGGTAGGCATCACTTATTCCTGATGCAGCACATTAGGTATCTTTTCCATTCCAAATGCCAAGATAAAACTCAGATAACACTACCAAAAATGGTCCCTTAAGAAACTATAGCTCTTGCAACCCTCCTTTTCATACACACTGTAGCTGCTCACCCTCTCTAGCTTGGGAATATTGTTGGAAATTGCACTGGTACTTTTGCCATTAAAGATCATACCCAATAACAAACTACAGTCCACTGATGTGATGTAATAAACTCATAAAATTGGGTGGGCAAAGGCCATCAGGCCAACAGTGACACCTCAAGTTAAATACTGGTACAACACCACTCATCAACAATGTTGCATCAGAACTATCATTTAAGTGGATCATAATTCTGCTACAGTTTGTACTACTCCAGTAGCAAGGCAGACAACCATACTCAACGTTTAGCAGTTACTGTATTACTTATTATATTTTAAAGGTTTCAGTAACTGCCAAGAAAGAAGGCAGCAATTCCAGCAACCTGGCATATGCCCTAAAAATAATAAAGTGCGCAAATACAATCCGCTACACTTTTATTTCTAAGCCTGTCAAATAGAAAGTTATTCTGCCTGATACATTGTTTCAGATAGCACTCCTATTATACTTAGCCAAGGCTTCATGAATACAAAGATTATTGTTTGCAAATCAAAACAATCGTCAATAGTATGCATATTACTTACTCCAGAATAATTTCCATATCTCCCAGTTTACACTGGATTGAGTAATCTAAATGTTTGCTGTTCTGAAAGGCAGAACATTCAATTCCAAGATTACTGAATCGCATCACTTGTGCATGGCTTAAGAAACTACTAACAGTTATAGAGCAAGGAAAGGGCACAGCTGGTAAACCATACTGTTATACTGAAACTACCTTTCGGTATTCTAGTGTTGAAACACAGAAGTCAACTTTCAGTTCTGGGTTTATCCTAGAGGTAAAACAGAACAACCAATGAAAATTTGAACATGCTTATTATGACAGATCTAAATATAGGTGAAAAGCTGATTGCAGGCTCCTACCTATTTAACCAGATAGAACCTGAAACATACCTGATGCAGCATGTTAGGTATCTAGGCTACCCAAGAATTTAATTCTAACACTATTTGAAGAACTTAATTCAACATCAGTAGAAACTGCACTTTTACAGACACCTATACAACCTAAATTACTTGAAACACCATTTTAAAAACACAAGTATTTATTGTGTTGCTACAATGTAGAGAAAGCCTGAACCCAAGAACAAAGAGATTTTGACTGACCACAGAATTAATTTGGTTGTATGTTATTAATACACTGAAGACTATGTGGGAAATAAAAATAACGTCAGTGTTCCTCAGAATTTAAGCACTAACCCTGTACACTTACTTTGAAGCTATTTCCATAAGACATTTCTATGTAAATGTGTTCAAGATCAGAGAACTACTTGTCTTTCTAAGAATGTTTACTAAAACCTCTTCTTGACGTGTCCTGAGTCATCCTCCTCCAGAGAACTGCACGTTCCTGCCCCCTGACATTTCCAATATTGCTGAGGTAACCTTGACTTTAGCCATCAGTTATCATTATTAGATTTACTGAACGAGTTTAAGCCATCCTTCATCCTTTTGGGCAACAAGTACAGTTAAAAAATTAAATATAATTAAACAATGAAAAACAACAACGTACAATCAAAACAAAAACAAAAAGCAGCAGGCTTGTTCCTTCAGGCAACAGATAGTCTGCAACAGACTGCCAGCTATCCCTTTCCATTTAATTGTTATAAATAATGCAGTTATTAGTGAAGATGTTGGAACAAGATGTTCTACTTTTCAAAAGCTGTAACAGAAGGCAAATCTTATTTGTGAGGGCAGCCTTCCACAACCTGGTGCATTCTTAAGGAGTTAAATTAAAACTAGTACCATCTCCAGCCAACATGATAAAGAAGATATGAGTTGAGGTGTAAAAGTTTTAAAGCAATCATAATAAATTAGGATGATGATTATCACACATGATCACATGAAACAAAATTCTTAGTTTTAGGATGATACACATTACAAGTTCTTAAATGGAAGAACCATTTTTTAAAAAGACTTAATGCCCAGGTATCACAAAGACCACCATGACAAGGCATTCTATTATATAGCAGTTAGTCTCTAAGACAAGGCAGGCAATTTGAGGCCCTTCAGATACTGTCAGCTCTAATCAGCAAAACCAATTGTGAAGGAGCATGAGAACTGCTGTTCAGAAACACCTGGAATATCACAAGGTGGTATTCTGGCCCAGATATTCTCAAAGTACACAGTGTGGTGGCAAGAATCATCAACAGAAGATACAGTAAAACCTTCCACGGGAGGTGAAAGGAAAGCCAAGAAAACTGGGACAAAGGCTATTTCGTATAGGAAAAGGAATCAATGAAGGAATTTTGAAAAGAGGCCTTTTAAAGTCAGGTCGGGACACCTTCAGTGGAAGAGGGTAAAAGATCAGGAAAGAGAGAGATTACTGCAGATTTACAGCGAAAGGAAGTACTTATGATCATTTCCTAGTTACAATTATATTTTATCTTTCCTCCAACGACCAGTGGGTCTCCCGGTGAGGCCAGCATCTCGGAGGAGGAACCAGGAAATAAGGTCAGTTCGGTGGGAGGCCGTCATCAGATGGGGTTAGAGATAATGACAGCAAAGGTTACCGAAGGGACACTACCGGTTTATGACGGTTGGGAGGGGGGGGTCAGGAAAGGGGGAGAAGCCGCCCCTGGTCAGGGTGAGGGGCTCAGAAAGGAGGTCAAGAGCGACTAGGGGGACAACGTCGGTGGGGAGGGGGAGCGGGGAACCTGTGGGAAAGGAAGGAGGGCTGCGGGCGAAGGGAAGTCGCCTTTTCCCCGAAGCACAGGAGACGGAGAAGGGCATTTTCCCCTCTGCCGCCCCGTCACCGGCCACTCACAGCTTGAGGTTCTCGTAGGCTCCTGCTGAAGCCGCCATCGCTGCCCCCTTCGCTCCTGCTCGCTGCTAAGTAACGCCCGGTTCCTACTTCGAGTCCAGGATTCTCTCCTCTATTCCGCCCTCCTCACCTGATGGCCACGCTCCGGCCTCCAAGACGGAAACGCACTTAGGACAAACTTAATCAGAAAGCATTTCTGGCTCTAGGGCAAGGCCTCGCAAAAACGGGAGGAGCTGGGATTGGTGGAGCCGGTGGCGCTAAACGCGCCGACCTCTATTCTGAGGAAGGGAGGCGCGGGGTGGGCGGGGATTAGAATTGTGACATCACCTTCGAGCTCGGGGCCCCGTCAAACACTAACCGGCCCAGGATTGGCTGAGAATGTCATTGTAACGTCGCTTCGCTAAAGAGAGCTGGCACACGGCCTGAGGTCCGACAAAGTGAAAGTGTGTGAGGCGGTTTTGATTGGCTGCTCTTGTTCGGAATCCCCGCCCATAACTCAATTTTTTATAGATTGAAGTCATTCCAAGGCAAGCGTACGGAACTTAGAATACAGATGTAGAAGACGTTTATACAGGGCGGGCCAGTGGCGCAATGGATAACGCGTCTGACTACGGATCAGAAGATTCTAGGTTCGACTCCTGGCTGGCTCGGCTACTGTTTTTTAAAATTCTCTTTTCCATTATTGAAAGGTCACATTTTAAAAAAATGTTTTACTGCGTGATTACACAGTATTCCTGATTGTAGGCAGCTACTTTGCTGCTTCCACTTCGTGAGAAAACAGATAAAAGGCTGTTACCTTTTATTAGGTCAGGAAAAACTGCACACTACATGCTGATAGCATGATCACACCTATTAACAGAAACTCAATTCGGTGATAGAATCGAAAAATCGGACCCAATATCTTATTTTTTCCAAATCCACAGAGATTATAGGAGAATTAGTTTCTCTTATATGCTATTATCAATCCTGCCCAAGGAATGTTATAGGCTGAGGTGGATTACTATATGATGTCTTCCTTCCAGGCAAGTCAAGATGCACAGTACCCAAACCAAGCCAAGTTATTTTGGCAGAGGAGGCAGAAAGCCTTTCTCCTCATCCCTGACAGAAAAAATATATAATGACAAAAATTCTATTATTTACACCCACTAACATAAGTTAAACGACTAAAATGTCAGTGGTGAATTCCTGCAAGTAAACCTTCATTCAACAGCAATGTGCCAAATGGATGGATCTACAAGAATTAGAGGAATAACAACACATATACAGCATTTATTTATTTATTTATTTATTTATTTATTTAATGTATATACCACCCCATTAGTGCACAGCACTATTCTGGGCGGTGTACATATAAAACAGCAAAGTGACTCAATACAACAAAATAAAAGAACCAAGCACAAGAGAAATAAATAAACAAACCAACATTAAAACCTAAAACCTAATTGCTCCATGAAACAGAGCAGCCACATAGGGGCAAATAACTTCAAGGGAGACTGTCTTCAAAAGCCTCTAGAAAGAGATGTGTTTTCAGCAGCCACTTAAAACTGGGCGAGGGAAGAGCCAAGCATAACTCCACCCCAAGGCAATTTCAGAGACATGGTGCAACTGCTGAGAAGGCCCAACCTCTTGTTAAGGATTTTCTGGGCTCTTTTGGAGTAACCACCTGGAGGAGCATAGCCTGGGAGGATCTGGTGGTGTGGGTCGATAACCTTGGGGAGAGACACTCTGACAGATGTGATTCCAAACCGTGGAGAGCTTTATAAGTAAGTGTCAAAACCTTGAACTTAATGTGGGATGCATCCAGTACCAGTGCAGGCGAGCCAGGACTGGGGGGATATGGTCAAATCTGCTCACACCTGCCACTAGCCTGGCAACTGCATTCTGGACCTGCTATAATCTCCCTATCAACCTCAGGAGGAGCCCCTCATATATAGTGTTCCAGTAGTTGATCCTGGAGATCACGGGAGAGCTCCCTCATCTAAGATGAGGTAGAGCTGGGAGATAAGCCTCAGTGGATTGAAGGCTGACCTGGACATAGCTGGTACAATATTTCTAGGGTGAAGGTTTCTTATATTGTAAGGAAGCTAATGAGAACAAGTTGGAAAAGGAGCAGGAGATGAAAACATGAACAAAGAAATCCATATCTTGTACATAGGAAAGTATTAGTCTTAAATAGAGCAAATATGATCCAAAAACAAGATAATGCAAAAAATAAAGAATAGTGTGAGATATGAGACAAAACTTGAAAAAGACTTCAGATAAGAAATGAGACAACAAAAGATTCTAAAATCCATCTTTCATCCCAAAATCCCTAGGAAACAACAAAGTAGATCAAAATTAAGGAAGGCCTGCTGTCATACGTGTACATTAATGGAATGTGGGAAACTTCTGCTTAAAGGTTGTAGCTGCATTCTGTTCCAGTGACGTGCATACACTCCTGGAAGGAAGTGGCAGCTGCCAGCAGGCGGGGTAACTCCTTATTCTGCCCTTTCGCTTAGAGGTAGAGCATAAGATCAAAGAGTTATTTCAGCCAATCCTAGTTGCGATTAGGTAACTAGTATCCTATCTGAATTCTGACAACATACTATGTAACTCACGGTAAGTCAATAAAAAGAGCTCTCAGGGCGTTGCTGGTAGGCTACGCTAGCTCAGACATCCATCGTTGACTCCTTTGTTCTTTCTCTAAGGTAATTAGCCTTCCTTTGTTTTGTGATCACCCACATCTGGCACCCGAACAGGGACATCAAACAGGGACTTGAAGCAGGGACCTGACATTGACATCGGCTGAGGCAATCAAAGCAGCTCACCTCGCCCGGCAAGGACTCCAGACGTGTCCTCGCATCCTCTTTTAGGATCCCGGTGAGTATTTAGTTAAAAATGGGAAACACTCTTACAGTGCTTCAAACTCAACATAAAAGAGACTTGATTTATTTGCTCCATAAAGAAGGTCACCATGATGTATCTGATTCAGTAGAGGATTTACTGAAACAAATAGGTACTTTTTGTTCTTGGTACCCGGAAGGAGGCAGCTTTAAGATTTCAGATTGGGATAAAATTGGGAATAAACTTCACAAAGACCTTGTTGCTCCAGTTAAAGTCCTCCATACATGGCATCTTTGCCGGGACGCGATTTCAAAGATCGCGAACCCTTTGTTAGCCCAGTCTTTAGCTAACCTTCCAACAGCCCCTCAGATTTTGCCACCCTCTAAGCCACCAGATCTCCATGAAAATAGTCCTTCCTACGCAACTCCTGCCGCTCTTCGAACAGCCCCTTCTTCCCTTTCTCCTCCCCCCTCCTCTCCCCCTCCTCCCCTCCTCGTTCAGCAGTGCAGCAGATGTTATCTGATGTTATGGCCCAAGGAAGCCCGGAGGATGTTGCTGCCGCCCTCCCCCTTATGTCTGTTTGTCCTGTGGTTCGTAACAATCAGGGACAGCGTGTCCATGAAAGTCTTCCCCTTGCCATGTTTAAAGAGTTCAGAAAAAGTGTAGTTGAAAACGGTCTCCATAGCAGTTTTACTCTTGGGCTGGTTGATGGGCTACGAGGAACTGGAAATCTTATTCCAGCTGATTGGAAAGTTTTGGTCACTCCTGCCCAATATGTATTGTTTATGCAGGAGTGGAAAGACGCCGCTGCTATTCTGGCCATGGATAATCTACAAAACAATATTGCTGTGTCTGCAGATATGCTAAATGGAGATGGACTCTTTGTCACCATAGCACAGCAGATTACCATCCCTAGCAGGGGATTGGCACAAGTGGCTGACATTGTTAGAGCAGCCTGGTTAAAAATCCCAGACAAAGGTACCCTTTTAGGGTCTTTTGCCAATTTGCGTCAGGGTCCTACAGAGGACTATATGTCTTTCATTAACAAATTGCAAAGAGCAATTGAACGGCAGGTGGAGAATACTGAGGCTGCTGATATTTTGATGAAACAGCTGGCGTTTGAAAATGCTAACATGGATTGTAAAATGGCCCTTCAGGCTATTTACAATAAACCAGAGACTGACATTGCTGCCATACTAAAATTATGTAAAAATATTGGAACAGAAACTCACAAGACACAGCTTCTCGCCACAGCCATGGCTACATCCTTAAACCCCGCCCGAGATCGTAAATATTTTTCTTGTGGCAAGGAAGGGCACTTCAGTCGGGAATGTAGATCAACCCCCCAAAATAATAAACACCCTTCTAAAATATGCCCCCGGTGTCAGAAAGGTTATCACTGGGCCAATCAATGCCGGTCTGTTCCAACGCCGGGAAACTCCCAAGTCGGGTGGTCCTCCAACCCCGGGTCAAGTGAGGGGAACTCAGTGAATACTACCCCAGTTCAAGAAATCCGACCTGCTACTGTTAAAAGTGCCGGTCATGATTTGATCACAGCCGAAGAGGTCGACTATCAATTCCCTCTAGCTGTCTACAAAGTCAAAACAGCACATCATGGACTAATACCCAAAGACACTGTGGGTCTCATTGTCCCCCGCTCTAGCATCTCTGCACGGGGTTTATTTGTTGTACCAGGCATCATTGATAGGGATTTTGAAGGACCCCTAATTATTCAAACCTGGTCTAATATACTACAGGTGAATCTATCGCTCAATTGTCGTTGCTTCCATTAACACAGATGGGTCCTTCTACCAACCCTTGTAGTGGGGGTTTCGGTTCTACTCGAGTTGCTGCCTTAACTACCATCGAGCACTCGCAGCCCCAACTCCCTCTTAAAATGGGATCGCTTGTCCTTAATGGCCTGATTGATACGGGAGCTGACGTTACCATTATTGCAAAGAAAGACTGGCCAGAAAGCTATCCCACCCAGCCAGTGCATGACATTTGGGGAGTTGGAGGCTATGAGCAAGCCCAGAAAAGCCTTCAGCCCATTGTTCTGGAAAGTCTAGGTGACTCTCCTAGACAAATCACAATCACTCCTTACATTCTGCCTATTCCCTTTTCCATCTGGGGTAGGGATCTCTTGAAAAAGGTCGATGCAAAATTGCAGACAAATTTATAATACAGGCCTCTACGCAATCTGACACAGCCTTGCCATTAACCTGGCTCCCTGGACCACCTGTCTGGGTTGATCAATGGCCATTGTCTAAAGAAAAGCTCCATGCAGTGGAGGCCTTAGTTAAGGAGCAATTAGATCAAGGACATATAGAGTATTCCACCAGTCCATGGAATACCACAATTTTCACCATAAAAAAGAAATCTGGGAAGTGGCGTTTGCTACACGACCTTCGGGAAGTTAACAAGCGCATTCAACCTATGGGCCCCTTTACAATGTGGCTTACCTAATCCAAATTTGATACCCCAACACTATCAGTTAATGATAGTGGATCTCAAGGACTGTTTTTTCACCATTCCTTTGGCACCACAAGACAGGGAAAAATTTGCCTTTACAGTCCCTGTGTACAACAATTCCCAACCCACTCAAAGATATCAGTGCAAAGTCTTGCCTCAGGGAATGTTGAATTCCCCGACTTTATGTCAACATTTTGTGGATCTAGCCCTACAGCAATTTCGTTTGGAGCATCCTGAATTGCTTGTATATCATTACATGGATGACATTTTGGTGGCGGGGCAATCCCTCCCCACTACTGTCTATAATTCTCTAGCTAACTGCTTAGAGAGAAAAAGGCCTTCACATAGCTCCAGAAAAGATACAAACCACACCTCCATTTCTTTATCTAGGGCACAAACTGTTGCAAGCTACATCTTCTCCGTTCTTACCAGAACTAAAAACTCCATCTCAATTTACATTAGTGCAGTTGCAACAGTCCCTCGGGCACTTAAATTGGGCTCATCCATTTTTGTGCCTTCCTACTCATGAATTGCAGCCTTTGTTTAATGCACTCTGGGGACATCAGTCTCCTGCTGACTCCATACCCATCACCAAGGCTATGAAGCATGCCATACATCAAATTAATGCAGCCTTGCGACGTACCATGGTCGACCGCATTCCTTCTTTTGGTCCCTTGCAGCTGGTTATCTTGAACACTCCCCAATTGCCTACTGGGTTGTTGTGTAGCCCGAAGTCTGACAAGGTCATTTCTGTAGCAGAATGGCTTTATTTATCTAACATTCCTCCCCAAAATGTTTACTCTACTTTAAATACAATTACAGACCTTGTAATCAAAGGATGCCATCGTGCCAAACAACTCACAGGCTGGGATCTTCTGTGTTGTTACTTACCTATTTCCAAAGCTGACCATGATCATTTAATGTCTACATCACTAACTTGTCAAATTGCTTTTTCAGACTATATTGGTGATATTCGTTTTAATCCACCTAAAGACCCTCGCTTAACATTCATTCAGCAAGTACCCTTTTGCTTTTCCTCTCTTTTCTCTGCTACTCCTCTCCCTGATGCTCTAACTGTTTTTACCGATGGTGCGACTACCAGAGGCGTGATTACCTTTCAGCAACCTACCGGAACTTGGAAAACCTGTTTTACTTCTATTCAAAGCTCTGCTCAACGTTCAGAACTGGCGGCTGTCGTCCTTACCTTTCAAATGTTTTCAGATCAACCTTTAAATCTCATTGTAGACATTCAATATGTATTTAACCTTCTCACTCATCTGTCACATGCCTATCTTTCTCCTGCTCTTGACTTCTCCTTACTTTCCCTGTTTCTGACTTTAAAAAACCTCCTTACTGCCAGATCACAACCTTTTTTTGCAGCTCATATCCAATCTCATACTGGATTTCAAGATGCTATCTCAGAGGGAAATCATTGTGCAGACTCTGCTCTTCGTTCCTTGTGTCCCCTCTTTTCCAATCCTATTGACAGCCATTCCTTTTTTCATCAGAGTGCTAAACAACTTCATAAGCAATTTTCTGTTCTGCTTTCTCAAGCTCAAGACATCGTCTCCTCCTGCTCTTCCTGTTCCATGTCTCTCATTTCCTTTCCTTTTGATGCTGTTAACCCACAAGGAACAGATGCCAATCAGCTTTGGCAAATGGATGTCACTCATGTTCCTACCCTTGCTCCTCTTTCTTATGTTCATCTAACTATTGATACTTATTCAGGATACATCTGGGCTACCCCTCTTCGTGGCGAGACCTCTCGCCATGTCATACAACATTGTTTACGTACATTTGCAATTATGGGCCGGCCTCAAGCCTTAAAAACAGACAATGGCCCTGCCTATACTTCTCACGCCTTTACCACTTTCTGCAATGAATGGGACGTTCGACTTTCCCATGGTATTCCTTATAACTGCACAGGACAGGCTATTGTAGAACGAGCACACCACTCTTTTAAATTTCTCCTTTCAAAACAAACAAAAAAACAGAGGGATCAAGCCCCAAGATGTTCCAGATGTAGTATCAATAGCATTGTTCACATTAAATCATTTAACTGTATCTGCAGGTCAGCATAAGTTGTCGCCAGTAGAGAAACACTTTCGTAAAGAAATCCCCATGGAATGGCCGCTGGTGACTTATAAGCAACCTCCTGACCCTCAGTGGGAGGGTCCAGCCCCTTTACTAACATGGGGGCACGGCTATGCTGCTGTGCTTACTCCCACAGGTCCTTTGTGGATCCCAGCTCGGTGTGTGAGGCCATATCGTGGGAAGAATGAGTTCGCATCGCAACCTGCAGAACCTGATTCTGGAATTCAACCCAGCGATGGTTCTGCAGCGGGACCAGATGACTGCGCGTCGCCGGAAGCGCCCGGCCCGACCTGAAGGCACTCAGCCCAAAGTTACTTGGGGGATGATAAAGACGCTGAGTGCTGATGCAAAAAGAACTCTAAATCAGCAGCAGATCCAGGAAACTCCTGAAACTTTTCTAGCAGCCATGATCTTGCAGCTGAATGCCAACTCCATGACGCTGTTGTGTTGTGTTCTCATTCTTGGAATTATGCTCCTCATACTCCTTATAAGTTGCTGCTGTTTTATTCAATGTATACCAACCTTCTTTTCCATAATAACTACCTATTTCAAAGCTTCGCCCTCAGGCCTTCGCCGAAAATATTTATATGTAGTTCGCAAATATATGAAAGAATTTATGCCTTTGCTTAAAAAACAAGAAAAGGGGGGAATGTGGGAAACTTCTGCTTAAAGGTTGTAGCTGCATTCTGTTCCAGTGATGTGCATACACTCCTGGCAGGAAGTGGCAGCTGCCAGCAGGCGGGGTACCTCTTATTCTGCCCTTTCGCTTAGAGGTAGAAGCATAAGATCAAAGAGTTATTTCAGCCAATCCTAGTTGCGATTAGGTAACTAGTATCCTATCTGAATTCTGACAACATACTATGTAACTCATGCTAAGTCAATAAAAAGAGCTCTCAGGGCGTTGCCGGTAGGCTCCACTGGCTCGGACATCCGTCGTCGACTCCTTTGTTCTTTCTCTAAGGTAATTAGCCTTCCTTTGTTCCGTGATCACCCACAATGGAAGACAGCACATTTCATTCAAAGAGGAAGGGATAACCATTTAGCATGAAAGCATAGCTGAAGAAAGTTTGTCTAATTAACAGAATTGCTCTGACATGAAGATCTGAGGTGGCGTAAACGGGTATAGTGTCCACAGGAGGCCCTTCCTTCAAGACAATAATTGGAGCTACCAGGTCTCTCAAAGGTACAAAATCTAGCTTCACACTGCATTTTTTCACACTTCTTGTCTCAGGAAGGACTACACCATATTTTATGTTTAATGTTGGCTCTCAGGTGTGTGTGGGTAGGATTTTCCACCTCAGGGAACAAACTTAATCAGAAAGGGATAAACCAAATAATCTTCAGGAATATTGTCCTCAAACCATGCCTGTAAATATCCAAGCCCTGTTTCCTTTGAGAGAGGACCTCTTCGCTGGAGGGCACAGAAGAAGTTATAGAGTCATAGAGTTGGAAGAGACCACTGAGGCCATCCAGCCCAACCCCCCGCCATGCGGGAAGAGTTGGGAGGACTGCTTTCATAAACACAGAAATATTTGGGTTTGACCCTCAGCCTTTTTTTCTCTCAGTCATTTTTTGCAAGAACCTGTGTTGGAGAGGACCTTCTCTGTCTGATACAAACAACATGTGCAGTTGATTTGCTTTCCAATGTCTTTATATTTAATACAGCTGTCAGCTGAAAACCGATGCTACACCTTCCGCTGCTACTGAAAATAGGAGGCATCTCTCTAGTCTTCTTTCAATTTTTCTTTTCTTTTACCATTTGAAAGACGCTTCCCACTCGCAGCTGAGCACCAGCTCACACTATTTCCTGAGTGTGAATTAAGCAAGGGAAAATACATTTTGCTCCTGGGGATGTCACAATGATGAGAACAGGTGATCCCCAGGGTTTGGGATTTCTTTCTTTGCTTTTCAACCTGAAGCAGGCTTTTGGGTCACAGGAAAGGTTTCTTTGGGTATTGTTAGGAAGGCCGGCTGGATGGCTCTGTGGTTTAGGTGTCGGGCTGTGGAGTCAGAGGATGACACTTTGATCCCCCTCTGTGACTTCAGGGTCAGCCTGTGTAGCCTTGGGCAAGCTAATCACATGCCAAGCAGAGCTCGATAAAGTTGCTTTCTTGGACTGCAGCTCCCACAATTCTCCTAACCAGCCTAGCTGTAGGTCAGAATCCTCTGAGGTCAGAATGAGGTCACAATCTGGAGAGGTTCTGTTTCTCTGCAAACTGAGAGGCAGTTAACAGTCAGGCTGAGCCTTCAACTGATCAAGATGGATCTTCCTGTTAGGTCAAGACGAGGGTTGGAGGTGGGCTATATGAGCCCTTGAGAGCTCCCCTGGCCCAGTGGATAGAGCGTCAAGCCAGGTAGCAGGGGAAGAGGTCGAAGTCCCTCCTAGGCTACAAAAAGCCATTTGGGGAGAGGCCAAGACAAACCTGTCCTGGGACATTTGTATCATGAAGACCTGATTAGGATTCAAAGGAGGCAAAAATGATTTCGGGGCCCAGAACAGGGATAGGATCCCTTCCTGGATAGGGAAAAGTTTTAAAAGAACTCGTCAAGCAGGTTTTCCTAGTGTTTTTCTGCCTCTCTTGCCAAGAGCTTGCAAAAGGTCCCTTCTTGGGCCACAGCTCCAAAATTCCTAAGCCAGGAGGAATGCCAGACCTCACAAGAGGGCAAGACCCTCCTGAAGAAGCAGGAGTCAGTCCCCGAGGTGACTTTTGGTTGGTGGTTTCCTTCCATCTTTCGCTGGGGAGCTCATTTCTGTCTTCTTTTCTTCTCCTTACACGGGTCTGGGGCCGCTTTGCCACTAGGCTGAGTAAGGCAGCCATTTGAAGTCTCCAGCACAATCCAAGCGGATAGAGTGTTGGACTGGAACTCAGGAGACTTGGGTTCAAATCCCTGCTTGTCCATGGAAATTCACTGGGAGATGACACTGGGCTGACTGACATGCCATGACCCAGGGGACGCCCGGGTGCACTCGCAATGCTTCTCTACTGGTCCAAGCCACTTGCACTTTGACATGGCAATTTGAGAGAAAAGGAGTCTGTGCCCCTTTGTGCACCTGTTCCACCATGATGTGGGGCCTCAGGTCCCATCCCACTCCCAGGTAAACAACACAGCTCCTCCCTTCCTCCCAGCTTGGCTCCACACCCTCTTCCTCTCTGCTTTGCAACTTTATCTGCAGGGCCGTCATATCTTCTGAACTCTCCCCATTTTCAAACTCTCAACAATGGGGTTGCCATGTTCAGAGGAGTTTCCTCAGAGGGTGGAGACCTCTTTCACAAATCCCTTCTCTCTTTCCTTGAACAGAAACACTCCTTGGAAGAAGGTGATGAGTCGTCCTGGACACTAAGCAGGTGGGAACGATGGGAAGGAATAGCAGCATCGCTTTACATGGAATCTTCTTTGCCTCAGTACTGGAATCTTTGGAGTCACTGTGTTTCAGGATCCCATTCCCTCTCATCAGATCCCTCTCTGGGTCCCTCTTTTCCCACCAGTCTGACTTGCTGTGCCTCCCAGGGCCCTAGTCCTTCAGAACACCTGGAAACCCTTCTGTTTCTTGAACTAGGAAAAGGAAGGGGGAAATGCTCCAGGATGCATTTATCTCAATTGGCTGAAAGACCTGAGCCCTCCCCTTTCCCCCGGGAGCCCCAGCTCATCCCTCCACCCGTGGACCCCCAGACACCCTTACCTGATGGCTGCAGCTGCCGGACTCCAGCACATGTGGGGCCCCAGTGAGAGTGCCAGATGCAATGGCAGAGAAGGAAGGAGGGTTCTCTCCCCCTTCCCCTCCACCCCTCGGTTTTCTTTGCTCCCCTTCTCTCTTCCTCTCTTTCTTGTCCTCCACCATTTCCCTCTGGCTCTTCCAATGCTCTTAGGGTAGCCTTGGCAGCCTCAGAGGGGCAGGGGAGGAAAAGGAAGAGAAAAGAGAGGAAGAGGGGAGGGGGGGAGGGAGGAAAGCCATTCTTCCTTCTTCCTTTTCTGCCATTTAATGATGAGTGACTCTTTCTCCCCCCCCCCCCAAAGTATCCTCATTTTGGCTGAATTGAAGCCCATCACTTGGCTTTTTCCAAGCAAATTGGCCTCCAATTGGATTGTGTTGGACCCCAGTGAGGGCACAAAACTGCGAGATACCTCCGTCAACCCTTCCTTGAGCCTCCACATCTTCATCCTGAAGAAGATGGGCCAGAGGGCTGGTGAATAGAAGGAGGGGCGCTTGGGGTCTGTCAGGAAGATGGGAAGGGTGGCGTGCTCTCAGGTTTAGTGGAGGGAGGGAGGATGTTGGAGACTCAAGGGAGGTGATGGAGAGTTGAGTTCTTCCCTGGTTTGGATTGGTATCCTGGCCAGGGAAGAACTTTGGGGGCCCCCGTAAAGCTTCCCTCATATTTGAGGTGAACTTTACGATGCACCGTCTTTGTGATCTGGGCCAAGCCATGAGAAAGCTTGGCGCCTTTGCACTCCCATTTGCACAGCACAGCCAGAGTTGGGTAAGTGGTTGTGAGTGGGAGGGAAGAGCAGCCCACTGTTCTGCCAACTGTCCTCTGGCTTGGACGGCGATCTGGGCGCAAGGTAGAAGTGCACCACAGCCCTGTTCCCAACCCAGGGATTCAGGTGGTTCGGCAGGTCTTTCTTTTCCCTGGCACTTGAACCCCTGCTATGACCAAGGAGGAAGGGCAAGGAAGATGGGTAGGAGTAGAGAAAGTGAAAGAGAGATTGATTGATTGATTGATTGAACGAACGAACGAATGAACGAACGAACGAACGAACTTATATGCTGCCGACAGTACCAAAAGGTCTCTGGGTGGCTTAGAACAATTTAAATACAATAAAAAGATAAAACAATTAAAATACAATTAAAAATACAGTACTCTAAAAATTGCCATCAGGACCCACAGTTGATTTTATTTCAATTAAAAATCTTCTGGAACAAGAAGGTTTTGACCTGGTGCCGAAACATCATCAACGTCGGCGCCAGACGAATCTCAGTTGGGATGGAGTTCCATAGTCTGGGGGCAGCTGCCGAAAAGGCCCTTTGTCTACAAGCCATCCCTCTTACCTCCTTGAGGGATGGCTCTTTCAGGAGGGCCCCCTGGCTAGATCTTAATTGCTGGGTAGGTTTATATGGAAGGAGGCGGTCCTTCAGGTATCCAGGGCCCAAGCCGTTTAGGGCTTTATACATCAAAACAAGCACTTTGAATTGGGCCCGGGCAGCAACTGGTAGCCAATGTAATTTGAACAGAATCGGCCTGATGTGTTCCCTAGCGGTCCCACCATTCACCAGCCATGCAGCT
Organism: Intellagama lesueurii; assembly: GCA_037013535.1. Classification (NCBI taxonomy): domain Eukaryota; kingdom Metazoa; phylum Chordata; class Lepidosauria; order Squamata; family Agamidae; genus Intellagama; species Intellagama lesueurii. The sequence continues at coordinate 75,132,454 of JBAJHW010000006.1, forward strand.
CAATTCTGAACCAGTTGCAGTCGCCGGACTGTCTTCAAAGGCAGCCCCATGTACAGCGCATTGTAGTAATCTATACAGGATGTTACCAGTGCATGTGTAACTGTCATGAGACTCTGCTTGTCCAGGTAGGGCCGTAGCTGGTATAATTTCCGCAGCTGAAGGAAGGCGCCCCTGGCCACCAAGTCCACCTGGGCTTCCAGAGTTAGACCGGGGTCCAGGAGCACCCCCAAGCTGCGGACCCTGTCCCTTAGGGGGAGTGTAACCCCATTCAGGGCAGGGAAATGGCACTCTAGCCTGTCCTGCGAAGCACCCACTAACAGCGCTTCCGTCTTGTCTGGATTGAGTTTCAATTGATTAACCCTCATCCAATGCATTATCAGGTCCAGACACGAGTTCAGCACAGAAACCGCCTCACCTGGATTGGTGGAAAACGAGAGGTAGAGCTGAGCGTCGTCAGCATATTGCTGACTCCTCAGCCCAAACCTCCTGATGACCTCTCCCAGCGGTTTCATGTAGATGTTAAACAGCATGGGGGACAGTATCAAGCCCTGAGGAACCCCATGACATAAACGCCATGGGACAGAGCAACTGTTCCCCAGCATCACCTTCTGGACACGGTCAGCCAGGAAGGAGCAGAACCACCATAAAGCGGTGCCCCCAACTCCCAACTCAGCCAGCCTATCCTGAAGGACACCATGGTCGATGGTGTCGAAAGCCGCTGAGAGGTCCAGGAGTATCAACAGGGTCACACTCCCCCTGTCTCTCTCCCAGCAAAGATCATCGTACAGGGCGACCAAGGTAGTCTCTGTACCAAAGCCCGGCCTGAAACCCAATTGAAATGGATCCAGAAAATCTGTTTCATCCAGCAGCACCTGGAGTTGCCCAGCCACAACCCACTCCAACACTTTGCCCAAATAAGGGAGGTTCGCCACTGGTCGGTAGTTAACCACCAGCCCTGGGTCCAGGTCAGGCTTTTTTAGGAGTGGCCGAATTACTGCCTCTTTCAAGGCGGTAGGTACCACTCCCTCTCTGAGGCGAGAGGCGTTCACGGCCTCCTGGACCCAGGTGCGAACCCCCCTGGCAGATCTTCCAATTAGCCAAGATGGGCAAGGGTCGAGCGGAGTGGTGGTAGAACGGACAGATCCAAGCACCCTGTCCACATCCTCAGGTCTCAACAATTGAAACTCATCCATTAATACTTGACCTAAGCACGGCACACTGGACACATCCTCTGATTCTGCACTAATGGTTGAGTCCAACCCACTGCAAATCTGAGTGATTTTCCCCTCAAAGTGAATGGCAAACTCATCACAGTGAGCTGATGAGCGGTCTGGGACCTCCACCGGATTTCCCGGTTGAAGAAGATCCCGGACCACCCAAAACAGCTCTGCTGGACGACATTCTGAGGAAGCAATACGGATGGCAAAATATTGCCATTTCGCCAGCCGTATTGCCACGAAATAGGCCCGATAATGGGCTCCAAGTTGTGTTCGATCGGACTCCCAGCGGGACTTCCTCCACCTGCGCTCCAGCCGTCTCCCCTCTCGCTTCATCGCCCGCAGTTCAGAAGTATACCAAGGAGCTGTCTGGGCTCTGCGTGCAGGGAGAGGGCGCTTAGGCACAATCGTGTCAACTGCCCGGGTCATCTCCCTATTCCATAGGGTGACCTGAGCTTCGATAGCAGTGCCGACCATATCAGATGGATAATCCCCCAGAGCATTCAGGAAACCATCCGGATCCATTAGTCTCTGAGGGTGGATCATCTTAATAGATCCCCCACCCTTGCAGAGGAGAGAAGAAGCTAATAGACTAAACTTGACCAGGAAGTGGTCTGACCATGACAATGGGGTCACAACCAGCCCCACCACATCCAAACCACCATCTTCCAGTCCCGTTGAGAAAACCAGGTCCAAAGTATGGCCCTTCTAATGTGTCGGGCCGATAACACATTGAGACAGCCCCATCGTTGTCATGGCGGCCATGAAGTTCTGAGCCACCCCAGTCAAGGCAGCCTCAGCATGGATGTTGAGGTTCCCCAGCGCCTGGGAGTCCTCAACACCAGGTCCAAGACTACCTCTGTCAGCTCAGGCAGGGAGACCATTGGTATGCAGCAGGGTGGGCGGTACACCAATAGAATCCCCAATCTGTCTCGTAAGCCCAACACACAATACAAGCCCTCAAGACCTCCTCTCAAAGGGATAGGAAGCCTGGTCAAGGAGATGGAACTCCAATAGACTATAGCAACTCCCCCTCCCCGACCCTCTGAGCAACATTGGCGCTGGACCGAGTACCCAGGTGGACACAGCTGGGAGAGGGGAACACCACCCTCCTCTCCCATCCAGGTCTCAGTAATACACGCCAGGTCAGCACCCCCATCCAGAATTATATCATGGATGAGGGCAGTCTTATTCTGTACCGACCTGGCGTTCATCAACAGCACCGTGTGGCTCTAGGGTTTGCTGATATGGTCACCTGATACCATCTGGTTGGGGGTAGGACTAGAAGAGGGGATAGATGTAAGATATCTAACCTCTCTTCTCCTACGTGGGCATGTTCTACCCCCACTGCCATTCCTTCCCCTACCCAGCACCACCTCAATGGCTGCCCCCTCCAACGCCCTCCCCCCTTCCTGTTCCCTCAGATCCACTGTGGGTCTCTACTTACTCAACCTGATGGCAACTGACAACCCAATCACAATAAAACCCCTTCTAAAGCCCTTTCTCCCCCTGAGCCAGGTGGCTGGTGTTGAGGAGGGAGTGGAGCAGCCAGAAGAAGAAAGGGCCCAGTCCTGCAAGATTGAGAGAGAGAAAGAGAAAAGAGGGTTGGAGGGCAGTTATAAACTGCTAGTGATAACTCAAAAATAGTGTGATTGTCCAGAGCCCTCGCTGTAGGAAGGAGGGAGGGGTACGAGGCTGGAGTGGCAGAAGAGAGTGCAGGATGTGAGCCTTCCTTCCTCCTTGCCATCACGGTTGCTGCAGCCAGAACTAGAGGAGGGAGGGAGGGAGGGAGGGAGGGAGGGAGGGAGGGAGGGAGGGAGGGAAGGGTGCAATGCTCCCCCCCCCCCGCCTTCCAGATCCTCTCTGAAATAAGTTGCATTCTGTATTGGAGGACTGGGGCTGGGGAGAGGGGGAATGACTGAAGGCAGTGGATGAGCATCGATGAGGACGACAGTCCCTTTGTATTCGCATGAGATCTCGGAAGGGAAAAATATGGGAAGATTTGCCTTCTGTGCTGGGGTTAGGCTGACGGGAAGAGCCCCCTGCACTGTAGGGACAGAAATGGGACGACTCCACTCTCTTCTCGTGCTCTGCTGACCCTGCAAGAGGAGGAGGCACCCTTCCCAGATTGGATGGGGAATTTCCCAGGCCCCATGGCTGTTCCGCTCAAAACCAATCACCCTGTTTCTACTCCTGAAAGGAAAGCCTCTGCTTCTCTGAAGAGCCGCAGGTCTTTCTCCTCCTGCCCCTGAGTCTCCACTGGGTTTATTGTTTAGGGATTCAGTCTCACTCTCCTACTAAGTGTTGTTTTGGGAGGCTCTGAAAAAGAGGAAGAGGTTGCATCTAATAAATCATGTTTCAGGGTAACTATCCCCCAAAGGTCTATGGGTGTGTGCCTTCTTTTGCACTCAATCTGAACACACCATCCGGAAAACCCATTTCCAAGCTTTTACGTCCTCCTGGATTGGAGCACCGTGTTCTTGGTTGTCCTCTTCTTGACTTGCCCCAGTTACTTAGTGCTTCCACATCTGTTTCCAGGACATCAGCAGCATTGTAGATGCTTCACAGTCCATGGGACCAGAGAGGGTTGTTCTAGGGACTCTGCATTTATGATCCCTTCTCATCATTTAATCTAGTCCCAGGATAAAATGACAAATCTCCATTCCCATGCCTGCGTGCTTGCTAATGCATTGCTGAATTGACTGGCTTGATGCCTTTCTCTTCCGGAGCATTTTGTTCGTCGCTTACGGGATCTGAGCTGGAACTGGTCCTGGCGAGAGAGTTCTCCACCTCTGCTCAAACACCTTCTTTTGAAGCCCATCTGTTGCAGGTGCTTTATGGGCTATGCAAAGGGTTCGTGTTCTTTTCCCCCCCACTTTCTTCACACTTTGTAGGATCCCCATTGGTTGAGGAAGAGTAGCAGAGAAACTGTTCAGTCTCATCGCAAACTGCATCCAGCTGAGACCCTAGAGGTGGGGAATATGTTGTGTAAACTTGAAGTTTCTTCCAACACATCCCAGGCACCTCACCAGTGCCAGATCCCAACAGGAGGTTCAAATCTCTTGCCCCCACCTTTCATTCCGCTGATTTCTCCCTTTTCCTTCAGGGTGAGACGGTCTTGACTTTTCCCTCTGCTTCCAGCTTCTTCCCTCCTGGGTTTGCTTCAGGCTCATCTCTAAGTCCAAGGCTGTGTCTTGAATGTTGTCCCACTAGAGGCAGCAGAATCCTGGTGGTGGCCTTTGTCTTCTCGTCTGTTGTCCATCCTTTTTCATTTCTGTCATTCCTCTCCATGCTCTGGACGTTTCCATTCCCTGCTAAGACTCCTGAAGGAGTCAGCCGAGTTAGGTGTAATTTGTTCATTTGCAGCGGCTGCAAAGCTGCTCCCCCCACCCACCCACCCACCCGTTCCATGTGGACAAGAGAATCTTCTGTTGAAATGTTTTCCTTCTGCTCCTGCCAGTGAGCAGTGAAGAGAAGAAGGGGTAGCTGCCCCCCCTCCCATTTTTATACTGGGCAGGTGGACCGTAGTGGAAACCCTCCCTCTCTGGTCCACCTGTCGGCCTCTCCACAGCCTAGCCTTAGAATTCCCCCGACAGCTAGCAAGGGTGGCAAGGGAACCCCACCCCACCCTGGCCAATCAGGAGCCACAGGGGCAGCAGGGGATACCAGCGGCCGCCCTCCTCTCGCCCTCGCAGCCTACCTAGGAAGCAACAAGTGATGCCTGGGGAGGTCTGAGCAAAGGTCTTTTCTCTCCCGCAACTCTTTGTGTTGCCTGACTACCCTTTTTCTTTCTCAGCTCGGGAGTTGCGTCTTCTGGACTCCCTCAGTGGCTCCTCTTGGCCCCACTGAGGGTGACTTTCTTTTCCAGGGGAAGCCTCCCCTTTGCTTACAGTTGCCGAGTCCCTTTGAGCTCCTTGCCTTTCAAGAGAATTCTGTCTCCGGACATCTCACTAGCCTGTGTGCCCTACACGGCTCAGCTGGCGAATACAATGACACCATAAAACAATTCACACTCTCCGGCCCCCATCCATCATGTAGAGTTTGGTGGTCCTGGGCTGGGTCAAACTGGAACATCAATTAAAAATGTTTGGTCCTTTTCTTCCCTTTCCTTTCATTCTTTTAAATTGCATGTCATTCCATTCTTCGTAATCCTGTCCGTTCTTTGAATCTTTTTTAAATTCAGCGTAAATGAGATACATTGTGTGTGATCACTCCTTCCTCTTGTGTTCTGTTGCTCCCCTACCACTTTCCTTTTGAACCCTGTTCCTCCTCAGGTCTGTGCTTCACTTGTGTTGCTTCCTGGGGGTTGTGGTGGAGGGGATGGAGCGTCACCGAGCCCTTCTGCCCTTGCCCAGAATGGATGCTTCTGCGCACCTTCACAAACCTTCCTAAGCCCCAGGGTCTCTTGCTTTTTTTATGCTTTTCTTCCAATCAAGAGGTGGACCTGTGGAATCCACGGTGCAGCCACCAGGTAGGGCTGAACCTCTGCCTTAATGAAGAAAATCCACCCAAAACACCCACAAAGAAAGCCACATTCTTAACTCCGCTACACTTTCCACTCCTCCTGAATGTAGGAGATATTCCTCTATTCTTCTTTCAATCTCTTTCTTTTCTTTTACCATTTTAAGGAGAACATCCCCCTCACAGCTGAGCACCAGTAGAGAAGGAGTCACCTGAGCATTGCCTGCCCAGGGGAGGGAGACCCTTCCTCCACTTTTCCTGCTGTGATCCCAGTCTCCCTCCAGCACTAGAAGTGAGGAAGAGTCACCTTCCAATTGGGAGAGTCTCCCTCCATTAACCATCCTGGGGAGCAACATCTTCTTTCTGAACAGGGAAATGAGGAGGCTCAGCACCATCGGAGGCCCTACGCTTCCCAAGCTCCCCCACCATGGGGCTCCCAGCTCCAGAGTCCATGGGAAAGGTAGGAGCCATGGCAGTCTTCCATGTGCCTGAGGATGGGGGGGCAGGGACATGGAGGGGGAGGCCTCCCTGCCCTCCCCTGCCGCAGCCAGAGCCGGAGGCAGTTCAGCGGGTGGGAGTGGGAGGGAGGGGTCACTGTGGGGGAAGGGGGCCATTTGGAAGGTGGGTGTGAAGGGACCATGTACACAAAAGCATACACAAGAAGAACACACCTTTGATCAGATCACACAGAATACAGTTTGGAAAGATAAAACACAGCCAGCTTTATACATATATGTACATGTTTTTTATTCCCTCAGAGAGTCTCTGTAAAGGAATAAGGCTTGCCAGATTGGCGGGTTATCTCGCTTTCCAATCTAGATTTGAGAAGCAAACAGACACAGCTGGGTCTGTCTCTCTTCCCCCAGGCAAATACCAAGACCAATCTTATGCAAATTGAACTGCGGCACCTGGACAGTCATTGCACAATACCTTTTCCTATACAAACATTTCTTTCTCACACCTTGGAAATCTCCTTTTTTCCCCAGCCTTGTAACCTCTCTGCAAGATAATAAATTGTTTTCCTGTCAATACAATACAACAATGTAACCATGTATTTCCATAATTGTTGTCTATAGACCCACCCTGTTGACCCACCCTGTTGTAAAATTCCATCCTTTCTGTGATTCCCACTCCGATAAAGTTTTGGATTCCTTTGTAACCCCATCCCTTCTGCCAATAGGTCATTAACCACCTATTTCCCCCCTCATTTCTTTGTACCATGAACCACCCGTTTCTCCTCCCATTCCCTTGTGTAACCAATGTTATAAAAGTCCTAGTATTCTTGTGCAACACACGGTTGTTCCTGCCTACACTTGGAGGCATGACTTCCATCACACCTTTTATTTAGCTAAATAAAACAGCAACCATTTGAACTCTCTCTCGTGTCAAGGTTATTGGTGTTAAAACTTTGACTCGCTATTCCAGGAGACTAGCTCCTGGTTTCAACAGGTGCCCGTCCAAAAGGTATCCGGTGGATCTTCCGAACTGGGAGATTCCAGGGCTCAGGGGCTTAAATTCTCCCAGGGAGCATCCATTATCCATGTCTCCAGGCCATCAGGCTTAGAGTGGGGTGGGAGACGGAGGTCCAGCTGCCTGTGGGGGCAGTGGAGGAAGAGAGGGAGTCTGCTGGGAATGCACAGGGTCCTCACTCTGCTGTGTTGCTACTTGGCTAATGTTCGAGTAGCCGATTTTGAAACACGCAGTAGAAGATAAAGAAAAACCCCTGATATAAAATCCAAATCTTACAACTGGAAGGCCGGCCTGAAGAGCAGCAGCAGCAAGGAGATTGCATGGGAAAGGGCAGAGCCAAACCCACTCCAGCAGAAGCCATGCGAGAGGCGGAGGTGGGAGCTCTGCCAGTCATCCAGGCCGGAAAGCGTCCCACGTTGACTTGGCCATGCCTTCACGCTCCTAAAGGACTTGGTTGCTGCCACTTCCATTCCGACAAGGGAAGGTAGCTCTGCTAAACGGCTGGGCGCAAGGATGCATTTCTCCTCTTCCTACCAACAGGGGCGACAGGGAACTGGCTCAGCCTTCCCTCAACATTTTTTAGGTGTTGCTTTTCTCCTCTGTACCGTTCTTCTGCTGCTGCTGTAACTGGCAAGGCCAAAAGATTTGTATATTTTTAAAAGGAAGAAATAAAATTATTATTGTCTTTTTCTGTTTATTTCTCATCTGATTGATGTCTGCTCTGTGATCGGTATAATCTTTTGCTTTAGTTTAGATTATTGATGCTTTTGGTGTGACTATCTGCTTGTTGCTCTCTTTTGTTATTGATACTTTATATACTTGTTTTGAAACTTATGGTATCCGCATATTGTGTATTGAAAGAATGTTTACAAATAAAGCAGAGACTGGAATGGAAGGAAGCACAGCCTTTTTTGTACTGCAACTCCCAAAATGATCCAGATCTGGAAGAGAGGAATTGCAATACATTGCAGTCTTATTCCCACTTGGGGATCTCCAGGTCATTTTCAGCCTCCTCCTCCTCACACATTGGCCTCAGTCGGGAGGGCCACTCTTTCCAAGAGGAAGAAGAGAATGGTAATGGGAGAGAAATGTGAAACGTTTTGATCTTATCGTGTATCGAAAGACTGGATACCAATGAAGGAGAGATTGGAAATGCCTGAAGCAGCAACCCCATGTCCCAAGGCATCACCCAATGCCCTCATTTTTCTTTTTGCAAAGGTATCTTCCTTTAGAACAGGGGGGTAATTTGTCCACTGCCCTATTTTAGCTGGGGGAGAATTTTCAAAACCGGAACTCCTTTGATTTTTGTCCCAGGTGTCAACACACTTCCAGACTTTTACACTTCATTAATCAAAAACAAGGCACACTCCGGCATTTATGGCACCAAAAGTGAGTTCTCCCTGCCCGCACCCTATTGGTTGGCTTCTGCACACACACACCCCAAACCACAAGAGAGAATGAAAAGGATCAGCCTTCCTGAACATGTGTGAAGCACTTTCCCTTCCCCCTGGACCTTCTGCAGCCTCTGCAGAGCTACTTCCGCTCATGAGACGAGGGGAAAAGACGTCTCCCGACAGATCTCCTTTGGCAGCGCAGCTCACCCCTCCTTTGCAGGCATCCTGGACCTGGGGAACTCGAGCTGTGGCTTGCCGTGTCGAGCCAAGACAAGCCCTCTAATATTCCAGGAGAGCGTGAGGTCAGGACAGGTCCTTCCAAGATCCTCTCAATTCTGCAAGTGAATCGAAGATGAAACTCCCTAGGAACGTGAGGCTGAATCCTACAGAGTGCTTCCACGTTTGCAGGAGCAGCATGCGAATGCTGCATGCTCATAGGCAAGGTGCCAGGGGCGCACTGGGCATGCGGTCAGGCCCTTCTCTGACGTGAGACTAGCAACTCATGCATTAGCAGCTGCAGCTTCCGGGATTCTTCTTTTGCATGCAAAGAACCATTAAAGGATTCCATCTATAATTGTTTTAAGATTCAAAGAGAGGCCAGAGGAGTGAGCAGGAGCTTCAAAGATCACTTTTGTCTGGAAAACGTCAAGGCCCTCTTGTACCAATAGTCAACTACCCATTGTCTTTAGAGATGTTCCTGAAATTCCTAATTCCTGAGTGTCAATTAAGCTTTTCATAGGGAAAATACGTTTTGCAACTGGGGATGCCACAATGATGGGAACAGGTGATCCCCAGGGTTTGGGATTTCTTTCTTTGCTTTTCAACTTGAAGCAGGCTTTTGGGTCACAGGAAAGGTTTCTTCGGGTATCGTTAGGAAGGCCGGCTGGATGGCTCTGTGGTTTAGGTGTCGGGCTGTGAAGTCAGAGGGTGGCACTTTGATTCCCCTCTGTGACTTCAGGGTCAGCCTGTGTAGCCTTGGGCAAGCTAATCACATGCCAAGCAGAGCTCGATAAAGTTGCTTTCTTGGACTGCAGCTCCCACAATTCTCCTAACCAGCCTAGCTGTAGGTCAGAATCCTCTGAGGTCAGAATGAGGTCACAATCTGGAGAGGTTCTGTTTCTCTGCAAACTGAGAGGCAGTTAACAAGGCAGTCTGAGCCTTGACCTGGTTAAGTTGGATCTTCCTAGTAGGACGAGACAAGGGTTGGAGGTGGGCTATATTAGCCCTTGAGAGCTCTCCTGGCATAGTGGATAGAGCATCGGGCAGGGATTTGGGAAGCCAGGTAGCAGAGAAAGAGGTCGAAGTGAGGGAGAAGAAACCATGTTTTAAAATTATGTCTTTCTGTATTTTTCCTCTGTTAATACATTTACAAACACCAGGCACCAAAAAGCCTAACACTGAAGACACTAGAAACATTCACACCTAACCAATAGTATTTATGGCCTACCTAGAATAACAAAGTAACTTTCTTTTCTGCCCAAACTGCCCATTTGAACTAACAGATGGCCAAGCATTGGAATGCAGGGAGGAGGAAGACAACAATGATTGTTGTAACATTCACCAGTGAATCACCATCTTGAAGGCCATATATCCAGGGCCCAGGAAGAACATACATAAACATATCAATAGATAAGGGAAATGGATACTCTTGCCCCCAGACTTTCAGGCGCATCTTGGGTACAGGTCAAGGAGACATGAGGGCACAAAATGTATATTTTCTAATGACCAATGGATTAGCGTAGTTGGCATCGCTGGCCCAATGAGAGACTGGATCCAAAGTTGGGGTACGGATGACCAATAGAAATGTAGTACTTTATGGCTCTTTGTCTGTAACCATTATAAAACATGTGTACACTGTATTTTCCGGGTCTTTCTCTGCTTTTAAGAGAAGTCCCAGCTGACCTTTTCTTTGCTGCTATTCAAATAAAATTGGGCCTTTGGTTCAGCTGTTGCGTCTATGCTTGATTCCTTGCCAGAGAATCTTAGAACCCAAAGTTGGCCGGTAACAGAAGTCCCTCCTAGGCCACAAAAAGCCATTTGGGGAGAGGCAAAGACAAACCTGTCCTGGGACATTTGTACCACGAAGACCTGATTAGGATTGCAAGGAGGCAGAAATGACTTCGGGGCCCAGGACAGGGATAAGATCCCTTCCTGGATAGGGAAAAGTTTTAAAAGAACTTGTCGAGCAGGTTTTCATACTGCTTTTCTGCCTCTCTTGCCAAGAGCTTGGAAAAGGTCCCTTCTTGGGCCACAGCTCCAAAATTCCCAAGGCAGGAATAATGCCAGACCTCACAAGAGGGCAAGACCCTCCTGAAGAAGCAGGGGTCAGTCCCCGAGGTGACTTTTGGTCAGTGGTTTCCTTCCATCTTTCGCTGGGGAGCTCATGTCTGTCTTCTTTTCTTCTTACACGGGTCTGGGGCCACTTTGCCACTAGGCTGAGTAAGGCAGCCATTTGAAGTCTCCAGCACAATCCTAAATCAGAGCCAGCATATCAAAAAAATCAGAGATCATGGGAGATGTAGTCCAACATCTATACAGCTCATCTTCTCACACCTGTGATGTATGGTGCTTAGTTACATGCTTGAGGATCCCCTCAGGGGGAGCAATTAATTGGCTCTTTGCATGTCACTACTGTCTCAACCTTGAGGGGGTTTAAATAATGTGATAGGCATTTCCTTTGTAAATCCTTTTATTTCTATGCAATCATAGGTCTTCTGACTTAGATATGGATTTTGCCACAACAGTTAAACCGCATGCTTCCCTTGCAATGGGCTCACATCAAATTATGCCCCTTAGCATGAGAGCAGCATTAGCTTAAGACTCAAGGAGCCGGCAACCTTTTGGCCTGCGATGTATCTTGGACTTCAGGTTCCAGATGCCTTAGTCAGCAAGACCAATGCAAAAGGACTGAAGGAGTTGTCTAAATAAATACATAAATAAATGAATGAACGTTTCCCCATTCAGGCTTCAGCAGAGGGGCATCCACCAGCGACCTGGGCAATCCGACTGTTTGTTAACATTTACCTTTTGCTCTTTTCATAATTTTAAAAACCGTTAAACAATAGATGCACAATTAAGCAAATAATGATTTTTTTTTCTTGCTGCCCATTTCGCAGCAAATCTATGGGTTACTCGTCGTGAAATCGACCACCATCAAATCACTTGGTAAGTCTCATTTTGAACGTTTGCAGACCCCCTCCATTGCATCTCGAAATGCTACATAACTTACTCGGCTTTAAGATCACCTCTCCGCCACCTTTGCCCTCGCAGTACTTTTATAACATCCTGACTGTCGAAGAGATCTGTGATCTCAAAAGACCGCATCGTTTTAATGAGCTTTTGGTTGCCTAATAAAGGTGCCATTATAGCATAGACTCAAGAGTTTCTGCAAAAAAATTTTTTTTTAAAAAGCCCTCGATTTTTTCCGCGCAAGCTCCTTAACGTCCTTCTCTCTTTTCCAATTGCATCGAGTCTTCCACTCCTGCGGGTGGCGCTCGCCCCCAGTAACCGCCGCCTCCTCTTCACTCTCCGCTTCCGGTGTACAAAAAAAAGAGGGTGGGGCTTCCAGCCATTCATCGCGCGCAGCGTACGAGGGGCTCGTTCTCTTCTCCTTGAGTAACGGAAGCGGCCTAGGCTTCGGCGGTGGCGCCTGCTTCGCGCTCAATTTTTGTTTCTTCTTCCCTCGCCTTTGGCTTCCCGTCGCCGGGCAAGGCGCGATCCCAAGTCTCAGGCGCTTGACGTCGTGCCTGGAACTTTGCTACCATGAAGCTCGTGAGGTAAATGAGAGCGTGTCGGGCTGGGGCGGGAACGATTCGAAGAAAACACGCGGCCTTGGCCTGGGCGCCTTGCGCTTTTTCGGCGTCACCTCACAAAGCGCCCCCGAGGGGGTTCCTCCTCTCCCCATTGCGGGTGCGGGTGGGTGTAGTTTCCCGTTGGCTTTGTCTGGGCTTTCTGGAACTCCATTCCGGCATCTCCTCGAAGCGCTTTCTTCGCCAGCCTCTTCTCTTTGGGGCCTTTCCTGCTTCGCTCCCCGCGTCGCGCCTCTCAGGGCCTGGTCACAACATCTTGCGAGCCCCCTTCATCCGAGGGATTTGACGCAGTGGGCTAATTATTAGCTCACGAAACGTTTATGCCCAGTAGACCTTTGCGAGTCTTTCAGGCGCAAGAATACGCTGTTGTGTTTGAGCAACAACAGGTTAACACAGCTATCCCTATCCCCGCAATCTCATAAGAAACGGGAGCCACATTTAATACAAAGTTGTGGTGTGGGGATTTGAGGCCTATTATATGACGTAAATCTATCTGCCAGTTTTGTGGTGACCATTAAGATAGGGGAAACGTTTCTTATATTTTTAATAACTGAATAGAAGAAGCCCTTGTATGTGCAGCTTTTACATGAGATGAAAAACCTGCACCTGTTTGAAAGAGTTCTTCTGTGTAAGTGTTAAGATGAAGGAACTTTAGCATGTTTGTTCCCATTGCTTTAGTTTTTGCTTCCAAGTTTTTCTTTTTCTTTCAAGAACAAAAATTAGATAAAGTAACAACCCATAATGGGCATGGGGCCTGACTCTTCTTGAAGACTAAAGTTTGTGAGGGCTGGAGTGGGGAGGCAGATGGAGAGGACTTCAAGTTCTGGTCTAGATGGGGCTTCCCTTCCCCACACAAAGCCATTTTCCATCAACTGCCCTTTAGGAAGAATTCCAAAAGAAGAAGACCAATGGGGGTAACAAATGCCTGTCTTGTGGGTAGGATCCTGATGGGCTTTTTGTTCCTAATATTTTTATTTTAAACATTTTTTATGTGGTTTTATTGTGTCAGTGTCATTTCAAAGCTACCAAGTAATTTTTCACAAAGAAACTTGTAGAACAACTTTGCCCATGCGTAAACTGTTGGGGACTGTTGTCGTCGTGGATAGGAGCTTTGGTGTGATGCCTTCTCACTGCTATTGCTAACCTTGCTATTAGTCATACTTTGTGCTCACCAGTGTTTCAACTTAATCATATTTTAATACAAACTTTGTCTCCTCACTCTCCCACATTCTTGCTCTAAGGGTTTGGCTTTTTCAGCATTCCTAGTAGCATGCATCTAGGTAGCTCTCACCTGACTCCTTTAAGAAATGAATACACATTTGTCTCTCCCTTCCCCACAAAACAATGCATTTTCATTTTGGACTCGCCATACTTGTACTGGAGAATTGTTAATTTCCACAGTTGGTTCCCACTGATAACAGAAGAGTCACATGAGTGTAAGTTATGACTAGTAGTGCAGTTCGGAAGTTAAAAAAAAAACTAATGTTGCTCTTGAAGGTGTTCTTTGCCTGTTGCAATAATCACAGACCCTATAAGCACTAGTATATATTTGATAGGGAAGGAATTTTCATATTTTAGCCCGGAGACTCTTGCAGAGTGCGGGCGGCATAAAAGTCAAGTGGAAAAATAAATAAATAAATATTTAATGGGCTTACATCCACATAATTCAATGGAAGCTCCATCCTTTCTTTGTGGAGGTAGCCTTTGTCAGAACTTGCTCTCCCATGGGTCTTTGCAAGTCTCAGGGAATCTCATGATTCCCACACAGCAGCAGGACACTTTTCTGCCTGCTGACCAGAGGAAAGGCCAAGGAACTAAATGCACATAGAGGGGCTGTGCTACCTCATGCTACTGTGGTGCTTTTGCTCCCATGATTCCACCTGGAGAGTATCTGCCAAAATAAAGGGGTGGGAATCCGTTAAATAAGAACTTTCTATTATTAATATGAGTTGAATTTTTATTTCTATTTCCATTATAAATTTCAGGTTTCTTATGAAACTAAGTCATGAAACTGTAACAATTGAACTGAAGAATGGAACTCAGGTTCATGGAACCATCACAGGTATGGGATTCAGGGTTTTAAAAACACTGTTATATTCCCTTTAGGTAGATTTTATCTCATAAAGATTAGATTTGTAACTAAATTTAATACTTAGTTACAAATACTATGTAAGTTATAGTAAATATTTGTGATAATATTTGGAAGAACAATTGTTGCATTAAAAGCTAAAAAAAATTAGCTGGGTGTGTTTCACTTATTTCACTTTCACTCAAGCAAATAAGGAGTGGATACAGAGGACAGTCACATAAACATTTGCACTTTAACTTTGTGAAATTAGTAGAGCTCCAAAACAAGCCTACCTGAGGACCTCCTGTTGATTTTCATAGCATCGCAGGGATTTGAACCTGGATTTCACTTGCTCAAACCCAGTTATCTAATTATTACTTTTCATCGGCCCTAGTCTGAGCCATTTTCTGTAGTTTACTGCTTGTCTGCTTCATAATAGATACAGCTAAGTGATACATATCATTTTTGCTCAGTCTGCCATGTGATTCTATGATTTACAGGTTGATAAACAGTTTGTATGAACAATATGCGTGTTATAACTCTTTCACTTAATGTGGCATGCCTATGGCATTTCCATTTGGGTGGCTATGCATCTTGATCTGTGTGATGCTGCCAGAACAAGATTTTTGTAAGGGTAGTGGTTTTTTGTATGAGAAGGGCGGTGATACATCGTTTGCCTGCTTAATTTTATTTGCCAGGAGTGGATGTCAGTATGAATACACACCTTAAAGCTGTAAAGATGACTTTGAAGAACAGAGAACCTGTCCAATTGGAGACCTTGAGTATTCGAGGCAACAATATTAGGTATTTCATTCTGCCGGACAGTTTGCCCCTGGATACCCTCCTGGTGGATGTTGAACCAAAAGTAAAATCCAAGAAAAGGGAGGCAGGTTAGTATCTTTATTTCAGATCACCAACTATACATATGTTGATTCTATTTATGAACATTCAAATTTGTCCCTTTTCATCGTGATTATCTGCAGTACAAATTCTTATGCACACAGAAGCCTATTTTTGTTCTTTGTATGGTATTAAAATTAATGTGTGTTTCTCTTTGTCTTCAGACTACGAGAAAAGGTTGAGGGCTGCTTGTTCATTATTTTTCTCAGTTGGGCACTTCAATGTGATTTCTCTTTATACTGAATATCATTTTTTACAAAATGTTCTCTATCTCTCTTAAACTGACACTTTCGTATTTTTACTAGCCTTTATAGCTCTGTTCCCCATTATTTTGTAATGCTTTAAATATAGAGAGGACACATTCCTAATTGCTCTTCATTTAGGTTTTCAGGATACCAAACAAGTATTTAATTTAGCTTACATTCCAAAAGAATAGTCTTCCTTTCTTCAGTGATGTGAGGATCCAGTGCAATGTGCCACAAATCTGGGTGCTTCCCCCCCATCTTATCCATTTTTCAAATGCTTCAAACAGAGCTACTCTGATTTCATTTTTCTTTACCATTGAGTCAGTTAGTGCAAGAGTATGATTTGTTGCTTTTAGACAATAGTCTTAAAAGATCAGCATGCCCTGTTTTTTATGGTTGAAGGAAGTCCTTGTGCTGGAAATTAAGCTGTTGTGGAATGTGTCCTAGTGCCCAAAAAAGGGGACCTGGAATGTACAGACTTTATACCCACTTAGAATTTTTCTTTGAGCTTTGACATGGGCTGCCTGTAGCAAGGCACTTGTGTACTTGTGACAAAGCTCACAGCAGTACCAAAGCCCCTGCTTCCCCCCACCGTTCCTTAATATGCTTGGCTTCAGTCTGAAGGGGGAAATAAAATAATGACTACCAGTCCATTGAATGTACAGTGGTGCCTCGACTTACGACCATAATCCGTTCCAGAAGATGGACGTAACTCGAAATGGTTGTAAGTCGAAGCACCATTTCCCATAGGAATGCATTGGAACGCGATTAATCCGTTCCAGCCAAAAAAACAACAACAACAAAAACACAGCAAGCCCCATCGGAAGGCGCTGGGGCTGAAAAAAAAACCCAAAAATAAACAGCACAGCAAGCCCCATCGGAAAGCGCTGGGGCTTTAAAAAAAAAACCCAAAAATAAACAGCACAGCAAGCCCCATCAGAAGGCGCTGGGGCTGAAAAAATAAACACACCAAAACACAAAAAAACATCACAGCACAGAAACATAACCCCCCCCCCCCCCAAGCCCAAACCCACCCTGCAAAACCCTGTAAATGTACTTACTCAGAAGCAGAAAGCAGCACCAGGCAGTCCCAAGCCTCCTCCGACGCACACACTCTAACTGTTGGGGCGAAAGAGCTACAAAGAAGCTCTTCGCCGACCAACGGTTAGCCCTCTAATTTGAATTCCCCACCTTTTTTCCCTGCCTCTTTTGATCGCAACTCGAAGCTCCGGCTGCAAGTCGAAGCAAAATTTTGCAGCCGGAGCTGGTCGCAACTCGAAATGGTCGTATATCGGGACGGTCGTAAGTTGAGGCACCACTGTATAAGAAGTATTTTGCTATTTTGTTCATAGTGGAAATAAAACATTTTGAATCGCATCTTAAATTGAAAAGTACTAGATGCAGAATTGGGCATTTTGCTTAATTTTTAGAACAAAAACTTCAAATGCTACTACTATTCCATATTTATTCCAATAAAATATTCTCTCTTTAAAAAAAAATTCAGTTGCAGGAAGAGGACGCGGCAGAGGACGTGGCAGAGGCAGAGGACGTGGCAGGGGAAGAGGCGGTCCAAGGCGATAATGTCTTTATAGCTGCTTAAAAAAAAAGTCAGGCAACTTCAGCTATTTTTTTGTACAGGTTTTGTTTAATGTCAATTTTTAATAAACCAGTGTGGAAAATGTCTTGTCACTTTCACATATATGTCTTGGAAACTGGTTAGGCATGTCTTTGTTTCCTTTAGTATTCTCCATTCAGAATTAGGGAATTTACTGGAATCTCTTTAAAATTCACCAGGGTTCTGGAATTTCTTGTGGCAGTTTGTCTTCTATCATAATTTAAAGTATGTTTCATTGATTTATGTGTATTCAGTACTTCTTGAAGTATTCGTTCCATCTAACATCTTGGCTTGCTGTAAACATTCTTTAAATCTTATCTCTATAGATATGTCAGGTCTTGCATGAAAAAATGGATGCAGCATTTACAACAGTTGTCACGTGTTACTAGATTAAAACCAACACTTCCACTTTTAATGTAAATTTCATTGAAAATACTTGGTTTGGGAAGCAATATTAAATAGACAGTAGGTCAAAAGAAAAACAATCCCTTCAAATCTCCAAAACATAATACTGATATATTTTTAAAATGTGAAATAGTTTCTTTCTACTTTGCTGGTAAGATAGAGGAAAGGAGAGTTTGGCTCGTATTCTGGCAAGTACACCCTAGAGAGACTGGATAATTGTTATCTGCCTTTTTTAAAAAAATTACTATTTCAGAGATGAACAATTTGGCAACACATAATAAGTCAGGAAAAAGACTATTTCAAAAGAGACTGGTTTCAATGTAAAATTAGTTGGTGTGTATGCTTTTTTTACCACTTACCAAATTCTTATTCACATTTGTGGTATTTGAAGGTAATGTTATCAGTATTCTACAATAAATGCAACAAATGAGGACACTTAAATGTACATTACCTTGATAGGACTAACATTTGCCTGTTTTAGTTTCCAGCTCATGACAATTCCAGTGTAGCCCTTTGTGCCTAACATCTCGCCAACCTCGCTATTTTTTAATTGTATGAAGAATTTATATAAAATGGAGGAATGTATATTATATCTTAGAGCAGGTTACTCTTAGAGCTTGCTGTTTACTTCTGTAGTAACAAAAGTTGACAGTGGCCAGAATCCTGTTACTGATGTTAGGTCAGACAGCATAAATCTTAGTAATAAATTGCTATTAGTAAAGGAGTTAATGCTTATGTTCCTCTTGCCCACCAAGTTACATGATTCACTGCTGAGATTTATACCACTGAACTTACGTTGCATATAGTATGCTAATAATAGGATACTGGCCTGTGCTTTATGTAAAAACATTGACAGCTTAAGTAATGAGCTAATGTAGCTCTTAAAGCATTTGCTAGCATCCACTAAAATATACATTCCATGAGTAATGCATATAATTTGTATAATCTTGCACACTGTACATGAAAAATGTGACATTGCAGATTTCCGATAGTGCAAGACTTTCTTGTTACACTTCCAATACAAAAGGAACATACTTCCACTCAGAATATGGTTTTCAAACAGGCTGATAGAAATGACCAATATATAATTCATTGTACAAACCTGAATGTGTTGTTGTAAACCATCATTCTATGTTGTAAACTTTCAAAAGCAACCTCAAACCTTCATCTGCTACAGAACACCTTTCTTCACTATGGAAATGGCCAAAATAATACTTCAGGATGATGCTAGCCAAGTTTCAGCATTTCTTGTTAGTTGCAGGTCATAGCTGTTATAATCTTCAAGGTGGTGTGTGGAATTTCAGTTATTCATAAATCTGAGCCCAGTTACTAACGTTTGGTTTGCTTCATTATAAAAGTTAGTAGAGCACCCAGTGGTATACACAATGTGGACGCTGCCACAAGCATCCCAATAACAGCTAGGGCACCACTTGGATAATCTTTTGTAACCAACTGGCCCTGGAAGAGAAATTATCTAACTTTAAAACCAGAAGGATATTAATCAAGATAAGTGATGTGTATGCAATATTTACATAAATTGCTTTCATAAGTCTACAGAAGACTCAGGCAACACTATTTGTTTCTACACTTCTAGGCAAGGGCGACTTGGCCAAAATTCAGAGTATTTAAGACAAGGTTGAGAGAGCAGAGGGTGTATATACTGCATTTGAAAGAAAGATTATAGTCCAACTAAATAATTACCATATTTTTCTGTGTATAAGATGCCTTCCCCCACTTTTCTAACCCAAAATTTCTTTCTTCACAAGAAAGTGGAAGGGGAAGTCAGGGATCAAAGCACTTTGATTCCTGCTTTCCCCCTCCAATTTCTTGCAAAGTGCTTGGGAAAGCAGGAATCATCAAAGCGCTTTGATTCCTGCTTTCCCCCTCCACTTTCTTGCAAGGAAAGTGCTTTCCCCCTCCACTTTCTTGCAAGGAAAGTGCTTTCCCCCTCCACTTTCTTGCGAGGAAAGTGCTTTCCCCCCTCCAATTTATTCGCAAAAAGTGGAGGGGGAAAGCAGGGATCAAAGCACTTTGATCCCTCCCCCTCCTTCCGTGTATAAGACAACCCTCAATTTTTAATCTAAAGGTTTTAGACAAAAGTATTGTCTTATACATGGAAAAAATACGGTAGGTGCTTAGTCTTGTTGCATATGCCCACCAATGGAAGTTTATCAGTGTAAATTAGTACTAGTTGAGATGTTAACATCCCATTGCATGCCAGATCTCATTCCTGGTGAGCGATAGGAAACACAGCCACTAAATTCCTAACTAGCGGCAGTTTACCAAGGTTTATGCCAGTGGATTTGTGCTGGTGGGTGTAAGTAGGAGGATTGCAGCTGGAAAAGTGGCAATACTTGTTGTTCACCTGAAATATACAACATGCTGGCAGGTAATGATTCGGTTATGTATGTTTTTGTTTTACCAGCTGTGTTAAGATTAAAACTGGAATTACCTTTTTCGAGATATAAGTATATGGGCAGACTCAAAAGCTACGTCCTACAGCATTGGTCTCAATAATGGTGAATGTGGTATGAGTTTTATTAAAAGCAAGTTCCATGGGCATCTGTGAATTCTAGAATCACTGGATCTGAACAGTTGATGGATGCTGTGGCTCAAAACTTAAGAATTGCTTCAGAAAAACATCTTAAATTATGTTTCCCATTTGTGTCAAACTTCTGTGCTAAACATAGTAGACCAGATTTTCCTTCTACATAATGTCATAGTGCAAACTCTTCTGCATCTTTGCACTACATTGTCTTGTAGTTTTTTTATAATGAAGTCAGATCACAAACTAATTCATCTACTGATACAGTACGTATTTAGAAGAATAGAATAACATTTTCTCTTGAAAATATAAGTATAACTGACATGTATTGTAGCATCAAGTGAGAGGAATTGCATATTTATCATCTCATACTAGACCTGATGGCTAAAATCCAGTAGTAAGTCAACTAGAGTAGGGCCATTGAATCAGTGGAACTTACAGAAGAGTTGACATACCTAATCCCCACTGGTTCAGTGGGTCTGTTCTAGTTGTGACTTACTACTGGATTTCAGCCATTATATTACAAAGGATAGTTTTCTGATCTTGTTAATAGTGTGCAAGCTGTTTGGAAGTTCTGAATACTTTAAAGATGCATCTGTTGTTTGTGTTCCCTACCAACTCCTTAAAATGTGCACTCTGAACTAATAGAGCTACATGTAGTAGATAAGTTTTTTAAAGGAAGTTACAGTGATCTTGAACTTGCATAGCTGCTAACATTCAGCTACCAGTGATTAAGGAAGTGAATTACAAGTAGTACAATACCTCTGTTGCGTCCCAGGCTTGGTATTGCAATGTCCCTGTCCTGATGTAATCAGTGATGTAAAATATAAACAGGCTTACAATTAGCACAGGACTAGCAAAAGCCCACATAATCCTCCAGTACCAGCTTGGCTCATGTCCAATCATCTCACCAAGCACTTTCTGAAATCTGTGAAGGAAAGAAACGTTCATGTTCTTATATACAGAAATATTTTTGTTCCTACCATGGTTCTTATCTAAAAAGCCACTATGGAAAGCAAGATGCTAAAATTATTGAGACAATACACCAAGGACCACCATTGTCCTAGATTCTGCGACAAAGAAATAAGCAAAAATCTGATGGATCAGAAGAGTCATTTTGCCAACTTAGCATCTATTATATTACTTACCTTCTTAGTCCGTACACGTAACAGACAGCAATAGTTTCCACCAGTACAATAAGCAGCAGGGAGAGGGTAGCTGCATAGTCATTGAAGATGTCAAACCAGTAGTTTCCAGCCTCCATAGTAAATGCCAGGCCAATGATGCAGTTGATAAAACACACACCACCTGTAAGAGTAAATGAAGTGATTTTGGTCTTGGCTGAAAAGGGGCTAAAACATCACAACATATTTTAATTTTGATTTTACCATATGTTAGAGGTGGTGAAGTATGGCCAGTTGACATCAAGCAGCAATAGACTGCTACCTAGAGCAGCAAATCCTGTTTTGATTCCAGCACTTCTCAAAAGCCAAACATTGCACAGCATTTGGCAGAGGGTCACATGCCAGGGTCAAGAATATAATGGAATGCTGCTGTCCATGCTACACAGATTTGCTGGGGGCCTAATCAGTGTTCTGTTTCCACCCCACCCATAGCTGATAGAAGGGCTACCTGCACTTTGCACCCCTTCCCATGTGAAAATTGGAGCTCTGTCTCCACCTTAGCATGAAGGTTGCTGCTGCACTTCCCAGATGTGGCTAGAACAGTATGTGCAGCAGGTATCACAGTTGATAATGCCATGCACGGGCATTCTCTTTACAGTTCACTATTGTCAGTTTACAAATGAAAACTTGGTTGCCCATGCTGTGCATTAAGTGCTAGACAGAATCACCTGAGATCATCTCTCTTGGCACATGGGAGGAAAGAAACTTGCTGTCAGTCAAAGGAGTTAGAATGGCTGCAGTGTTCCCCAGCATGCTGCCTATTCCCAGCATCAACAGCATAAGAAAATACAGCACTGAATAGAGCTGTGAGGCCTCCATGTTCTTTATTGCTTCTGAATACACAATGAATGCCAGTCCAGTCCCTTGGACAGCCTGTTCATAAGGAAGAGAAAACAGAAGATACCAGGATTAGGGATAATTCATTACTGTGATTGGTTTGGAGAGAGAGCAGTTATCACAAACTAGCCAGTGCTTTTACATCTGCAATTTAAAAACTGAGGGAAATCAAAAGATTGTTAAGAAAACGGAGGAAACTGCTACAAACGATAAAGTACAAATGACTTGGCACTCCTAAAGTGTATATGGGTGCTCATTTAAGAATACCTTCTCAAACTTTGCCCCAGGTTGCTATTGTGTTGTCTCCAGTCAGATTTGAAAGCTACCAGTGCACTAACATCAGTGTTAAAGTCGTCGTTTTTAGAATATGCTTTACTAGAAGCTGCTACTTAACCAACATTCTATTCTCTCAACAACCATCCTGTTGGTGCTTTCCAGATATTTTGGGCTTCAACTGTCATCAGCCTAGTCAGCATAACCAGTGGTCGATAATTAGGACCACTAGCAGGTCCAAAAGCTGAGACCTGAGTTTTAGTCCAGGTGATGTCAGAGTGATGGGCCAGATATAGGTGGATGGGGCCTGAACTGCTTCTGGGCCATCTGATCATGAAAACAATGTGAGGCAAATCTGGATTAATGGGTCCTAAATCCAGGTAGAATCCATCTGGCAACAAGGAACCCCGGAAAGAAAAACACTGGATTTTTTTTTACTGCCTGAGCAGAGGGCAAAGTACACCTAGTAGCTGCAGCAGTTGCCATTCCTGCTAAGAGCACACATGTTATGCAGAGTTCTTCCAGGCCTTTATTCCTTCTGAGGCTTGTGGGAAGCTCACCCCCCAGCCATCACAGAGGTGCTTTTTTGTGTGTGTGTCTTTGAAGGAGGGGCTTTGCTTTGTGCCACTACTGCCAGGGCTTGTGCGACAAGAGCACTCATGAGATATTAGCATTGCATTCCCTGCCTTGTTCCAAACAGCATGACAGGCAAGGTCTCCTCCCCTTGCTCCTGTCTTTTGACATCATGCGAGTACAGCACACAAGCACTGTGCAGAGTCAGAGTGGCAGCTGGGAATGGGTGGAGATGGGTACTCATGTTTTGAAACCACCTCTCACACAAATATCAAATATTTTTCTCTAATGCTGCTTGCCCTGAGATTTGTCTCCCCATTTAAAGATCCCAGGAAGCAAACAATTCCCTGAGATGTCAGCCTGTACCCTGAGATCTTGCTGCTATTATTATTATTATTAGTATTAGTATTATTAGTTTTATTATTATTATTAGTTTTATTATTAGTTTTATTTATATGCCGCATTTCTCACAACAAGGGACCCAAAGCGGCTCACAACATTAAAATTCACACAATTTAAAAACACAAGTTAAATATTAAAAGATAAATTAAACAGTATATGATTTAAAATTAAATTAAAACATTAAAATATGGAAAGATTAAAATTATTTGCTGAAATGGGGTTCAGGGATTCAGTTGTAATTGTTAAAAGCCTGCCTGAAGACATGGGTCTTTAGCCTTTTTTCGGAAGGATAACAGGGAAGGGGCCATCCTGATCTCCTGAGGGAGAACGTTCCATAGCCTGGGAGCTGCCACACAGAAGGCCCTCTCCCGTGTCCCCATCAGCTGTGCTTGTGCTGTCAATGGGACCGAGAGGAGGGTCTCCTCTGCTGATCTTAATTGCCGAGAAGGCGCATATAGGGAGATATGGTCCTTCAGGTAGCCTGGACCCAAGCTGTATAGGGCTTTGTAGGTAATGACCAGCACTTTGAATTGGGCCCGGAAACGGACAGGTTACCAGTGCGGTTCTTGTAACAGGTGTGTTATATGCTCCCTGTAGCTGGTCCCAGTGAGTAATCTGGCTGCAGAGTTTTGCACCAGCTGAAGTTTCTGAACCATCCATTCAGGGATGACAGGCAGTTAGTATCCAAAACCCTGAGGAATACCATGTTGTGGGACACTGCAATATACTATTCACGTACTTACATGGTTCAACCCTGCTCAACACCAGCCATGTTGTTTCCTTCCCCCCCCCCCCCCCTTTTAAACCCTACTTATAGGCATGGATTAGATTGGGATTTGTTATATCCGGGAAAGAGACGAACAGCCATTCTGGTAGCTTTCTAGTTTTGACAAGAAGTCACTCACCGTGTCTAGTTCAGCTTCCAAGCTGCAGTTTTTAATTTGTGGTAACAGTTCTGTATATTCTTTGGGATGAGCAGCTGCTAGAAAGTGCTTCATATCTTCAAGATTTTCCATTGTTAATAATCCTTCTTCCAGGTCAAAAAAGTTAGTCAGCAACAAGATCACCCTGTACAACAAAGTTAAGTAAGATTCTTTCTAATATAACAAGATGCAATGCTTTAAAAAAGCAGTGAATGTGTGAGAGGTCCTTGATTTTCATACTTTTGTGTTTAGAAAGATGCTGCAAAATAAGAATACTTCTACACTACTCAGATGCAAATAATTCTGGGAGAAACCACATGGGTTTGATACCTCCCAGCTGGTATGCAGAGATGGAACATACTGCTTGATGTTTACCCATCCTAAAGATGCACACCTTATCCCACCATAATATCTGTGAATTTCCATGAGGAAGTCATGGTTTTCTGTAGACCTACATCCCAAGATTCATAATTAACACATAATGTAGATTGTTTTGCAGCACTTTTTAGATGTTTAGGTATCAGTCACAGAAAATTTAGGGGTAGGAGTGGGCGTGTTTTATCCTGATCATTTCATTCTGCTGTGATCAGAATTCTCCTCCAATGTTTGCATTTGTAGTTCATGTGCCCCACTACAGCAGCTGAAGGTGGGAATACCAATCAGCGTGGAAGCAAAATATAAGAAGAAGTAGCATCAACATAATTAGAGGTAAAAGATCTACAAAGAAATTCAAATAGGATGATGCGTGTAGTCTGGACTCCCCCACTGATATTGTGCCACCCAGACCTAAATCTAATTGGTAAATCCAAGCCCCAAATACAATACATTTGTCAAATTCATAAGATTTACATTAATATTGATTTAGTGTTCTTCAGGTGATTTGAAGGTGGAAGAAGACATTTTGGCCTTTCTGTGGAAGTGAAAGATCTGATTAAAATCATTACATGAGAAAGCTCCTCCATTCTTGCATACCAAACAAGATTAAAATATCTGACCATGTGTCTGTCACAAATAACTATTTTTAACATTTATGTTTGTAATATATTAAAAGCGTGGTGAGTACAATGCATTTTCAGATGCAGAAGAGAAGAAAATAATGGATTTTTTAAAAGCAAACTTACTTTTTTATGCAGTTTTCATAATTGAAAGTCGCCTTAAAGCCGTAAATAGAGAAAGTCACAATGCTGGCAAATATTGATGTGGCGCTATTTATTAATGAAACAACTATGGCATGTCGCTCACAGTTATTGTTTGGCTCATTGTAGCTGGCAAAAGCTATCAAGCTGCCAAAGCCAAGCCCAAGAGAGAAGAAGATCTGGGTAGCTGCATTAATCCAAGTCTTGGGGTTTGCCAGTTGTTCCAGCTGTAAAGGAGAAACCATGAAAATCATAAATCCATCATATAGCATTTAAATATGTTTATTCATCTTCTCATTTTGCCTGTAAGGTGAATCCTGCCATTTTATACATGTGGAACGGGGAGTGAAAAACATTGACTCATGTTTCTGCACAGGATGTTTTCCTGAATGCACTTAAATTCCACTGATCTGACAAAAGGCTGTTTTCAGCCTCATCCTATGCGTATTTGCTTAGAACTAAGTCCCATTCAGTTCAATAGGATTTATTTTCCAAGTGTAAATAGAATCTGCCTGGATCTGTAATTCTCCACCCCAGCTCCTTGCTGTTAAATCTGATCACCATTCAGAAATATTTCATATAAATAATCTTTATGATTCTTAACCCCTTCATGGATTGCTGCCTTGTCGTGGTGAAGGGGCTTGAGTAATTCAGAGAAGCTATGGGCTATGCCGTGCAGGGACACCCAAGACGAACAGGTCATAGTGGAGAGTTCTGACTAAACGCGATCCACCTGGAGCAGGAACTGGCAAGCCACTCCAGTATCTTTGCCAAGAAAACCCCATGAGCAGAAACAAAAGGCTAAAAGATATGACGCTGGAAGATGAGCCCCTCAGGTCGGAAGGCGTCCAACATGCTACTGAGGAAGAGCGGAGGACAAGTACAAGTAGCTCCAGAGCTAATGAAGTGGTTGGGCCAAAGCCGAAAGGACGCTCAGCTGTGGACGTGCCTGAGAGTGAAAGGAAAGTCCGATGCTGCAAAGAAAAATACTGCATAGGAACCTGGAATGTAAGATCTATGAACCTTGGTAAGCTGGATGTGGTCAAACAGGAGATGGCAAGAATAAACATTGACATCCTGGGCGTCAGTGAACTAAAATGGACGGGAATGGGCGAATTCAATTCAGACGATTACCGTATCTACTATTGTGGGCAAGAATCCCGTAGAAGAAATGGAGTAGCCCTCATAGTCAACAAAAGAGTGGGAAAAGCTGTACTGGGATACAATCTCAAAAATGATAGAATGATTTCAATACGAATCCAAGGCAGACCTTTCAACATCACAGTAATCCAAGTTTATGCACCAACCACCGATGCTGAAGAGGCTGAAATTGACCAATTCTATGAAGACCAACAACACCTTCTAGAACTGACACCAAAGAAAGATGTTCTTCTCATTATAGGGGACTGGAATGGTAAAGTAGGGAGTCAAGAGATAAAAGGAACAACAGGTAAGTTTGGCAAAGAAACTTTGGCTGAAGAAAGTAGGAAAAACCACTGGGCTAGTCAGGTACAATCTAAGCCAAATCCCTTTTGAATACACAGTGGAAGTGAAGAACAGATTTAAGGAACTCGATTTGGTGGACAGAGTGCCTGAAGAACTATGGATGGAGGCTCGTAACATTGTACAGGAGGCAGCAACAAAAACCATCCCAAAGAAAAGGAAATGCAAGAAAGCAAAGTGGCTGTCCAATGAGGCCTTACAAATAGCAGAGAAGAGAAGGGAAACAAAATGCAAGGGAGATAGGGAAAGTTACAGAAAATTGAATGCAGACTTCCAAAGAATAGCAAGGAGATACAAGAGGGCCTTCTTAAATGAACAGAAATAATAGAAAGGGAAAAACCAGATATGTGTTCAAGAAAATTGGAGATATTAAAGGAACATTTCGTGCAAAGATGGACATGATAAAGGACAAAAATGGTAGGGACCTTACAGAAGCAGAAGACATCAAGAAGAGGTGGCAAGAATACACAGAGGAATTATACCAGAAAGATCTAGATGTCCCGGACAACCCAGATAGTGTGGTTGGTGACCTTGAGCCAGACATCCTGGAGAGTGAAGTCAAGTGGGCCTTAGAAAGCATGGCTAACAACAAGGCCAGTGGAGGTGATGGCATTCCAGTTGAACTATTTAAAATTTTAAAAGATGATGCTGTTAAGGTGCTACACTCAATCTGCCAGCAAGTTTGGAAAACTCAGCAGTGGCCAGAGGATTGGAAAAGATCAGTCTACATCCCAATCCCAAAGAAGGGCAGTGCCAAAGAATGCTCCAACTACCGTACAATTGCACTCATTTCACATGCTAGCAAGGTTATGCTCAAAATCCTCCAAGGCAGGCTTCAGCAGTATGTGGACCGAGAACTCCCAGAAGGACAAGCTGGATTTCGAAGGGGCAGAGGAACTAGAGACCAAATTGCTAACATGTGCTGGATTATGGAGAAAGCTAGAGAGTTCCAGAAAAACATCTACTTCTGCTTCATTGACTACGCAAAAGCCTTTGACTGTGTGGACCACAGCAAACTATGGCAAGTCCTTAAAGAAATGGGAGTGCCTGACCACCTTATCTATCTCCTGAGAAATCTATATGTGGGACAGGAAGCAACAGTTAGAACTGGATATGGAACAACTGATTGGTTCAAAATTGGGAAAGGAGCACGCCAAGGCTGTATATTGTCTCCCTGCTTATTTAACTTATATGCAGAATACTTCATGCGAAAGGCTGGACTGGAGGAATCCCAAACCGGAATTAAGAATGCCGGAAGAAATATCAACAACCTCCGATATGCAGATGATACCACTCTGATGGCAGAAAGTGAGGAGGAATTAAAGAACCTCTTAATGAGGGTGAAAGAGGAGAGCACCAAAAATGGTCTGAAGCTCAACATCAAAAAAACTAAGATCATGGCCACTGGCCCCATCACCTCCTGGCAAATAGAAGGGGAAGATATGGAGGCAGTGACAGAGTTTACCTTCTTGGGCTCCATGATCACTGCAGATGGTGACAGCAGCCATGAAATTAAAAGACACCTGCTTCTTGGGAGGAAAGCGATGACAAACCTAGACAGCATCTTAAAAAGCAGAGACCTCACCTTGCCGACAAAGGTCCGCATAGTCAAAGCTATGGTTTTCCCAGTAGTGATGTATGGAAGTGAGAGCTGGACCATAAAGAAGGCTGACCGCCGAAGAATTGATGCTTTTGAATTGTGGTGCTGGAGGAGACTCTTGAGAGTCCCCTGGACTGCAAGGAGAACAAACCTATCCATTCTGAAGGAAATCAACCCTGAGTGCTCACTGGAAGGACAGATCCTGAAGCTGAAGCTCCAATACTTTGGCCATCTCATGAGAAGAGAAGACTCCCTGGAAAAGACTCTGATGTTGGGAAAATGTGAAGGCAAGAGGAGAAGGGGACGACAGAGGACGAGATGGTTGGACAGTGTCACCGAAGCTACCAACATGAATCTGACCAAACTCCGGGAGGCAGTGGAAGACAGGAGGGCCTGGCGTGCTCTGGTCCATGGGGTCACGAAGAGTCGGACATGACTAAACGAGTAAACAACAACAACATGATTCTTAATGCAATTACATAAGCACCTGAACTATTATTAATCAAATTCTTGTTTTATTGTCAATTACATTTTCTCTGACATCAAGAAGAAACTGTTATCACATGAGATCCTCTGTGAAATTACCTTTCAAGGGCATTATGGCTGAAAAGTGTAACACACGGCTACACTAACTCCAAATAAAATTCAGTTGGATTGTAATACAGCAGATCCTTCTTGTCTCCAATCTGGGTAATTGATCCAGATTTATTTCAGGAATAAACACAAGCGGTACAGACAAACATACACAAACAATATATACTCATTTCAATATATTTTTGAATTTGTGTTAGAGACCAACATATTTAATATGTTAGAGAACATTTTAAAATCTGTACTAGCTGTACAGCCCTAGGTGTACTTCCCTGCTTTATACAGTACTTTAATAATAATCCCTGTCACTCTCTTCACTTTGGTAGAGAAGGTCATTCTGCTCTCACACTAAAACAGAGATAGTTCTGAGCATAGGGTATATCACCAAGCTATGCTGGCAGGTACAGAATGCTAGATCTAATACTTTCAAATTATCTCCTCCTTACTATCTTTGTGTTTAATTGAGATCATAACCACAGGAAATGTACTATGTTTTGGTTCTTCACTGGCAGGAGAACATGTATTTATGAGGTACCTTTGGTGTAAACATATATGTCAGCCCGTTCACAGCTCCATGGAGTGTTAGGCCTCTGATTAAGTATATAATGAGGACAATGTAAGGCAAAGTAGCTGTTACGTACACAACCTGCAAAGGGACAACAAAGATCTAAAGTTACTACAGTTGTACAACAGGTATTAGGAACATTGTATCTCTGTTCTATATTCCAAGTGACTTTATAGTTTTGGAAATGACCATCAGCTTTTGATTAATCAGGTGTTCAAGGCAGGGCCAGACCTATTAGTGAGGCAGTTCGCTGAGGCAGCATGAGCTGCAAAATATGTTAAGCAGTCCCTAACTGTTTTTCCTGAGCCTTTTGGTCATTTTCCAGTCTTTAAGACAGCCACACATCCTTTCCTCCGGCCCTAAACTGACCTGCAGCCTTCACATTTAGGGCTGGAGGGCACTATGATATACCAGTTTTAAATTATAATTCATTTGGCAGTCCATTCAATTTGTATATGTGGAAGCAGGGAAAGGGTGCCATCCTGCCTTTTACCTCAGACAACAAAATGTCTTGGGTTAGTCTTGGTCCATGCACAAATCACCTTGATAACTTTGAGGCAATAAAAGTTCTCAAACCTCTCTGTTCTTGGATCCTCAGTATTGCTCAGAATGATTAGTATGTCATTTTTTTCTTTTCATAGGGAAGAAAAAAATATTAACTTCGAGTGGTTATTAGAGATAGGGACGAAGCACCAAAATGGCGCTTCCTCTTGCTTCGTGGGTCATCAAGTTTGAACCATGAATGAACCATGAATTGCCCCCCATGACCCGATGAACAACGAATCAATTAGTCATTCATCAGGTCTTTTTAAAAAAATTTATTTTATTTATTTATTTATTTATTTTTGCTTTCCCTCCTCTTGCTAAGCCCCATGGGGCATCAAAGCAGGGATCAAAGCGATACTGCAGCGCTTTGATCCCTTTTCCCCTCCTTTTGCTAAGCCCTGCGGGGCTTAGCAAGAAGCGGGGAAAGCAGGGATCAAAGCAATCCTGCAACAGCTGGGGGATCCTTTTGATCCCTCTTTGATCCCTTCCCTGCTCTTCTTATGCTGGGCAGGCATAGGAAGAGGAGGAAAGGGGAACCAAGCCATCCCCCAGCCCTGAGGGTGGGATTCCCTTTGGGCAGGCTTTAGCAAGCCACCCGAAGGGAAAACCCCTCTCTGCCTATGCCCCTGAGGAATGGGGCATAAGTAGATTAGGAACAAAGGGATGAATATAAAAAGGTTATATTTCTTGCTTCGTATTCGTCGGGGTCTCTGGACCCCAAGAATACGAAGCAATGAATATCTGACGAATCAGGGATATTTAACGAATATCCTGATTCTTTTTTCCTTTTTTCTTTTTTTTGGCCCCATGTCTAGTGGTTATTAGGGCAAGTTCTCCTTATAATCTGTATGTCTAATATTTATTGCCATTGCAACAACAGTTTGGAAGGAAATGATACCAAATTTCAAATTTGCCCACAAATAAGTGCCAGTTTCCAGAAGATACATCTTGGACTCTGAGATTGCACCAAATCCTGAGCTTGTGATCACTTTCACATCAGTTCTTTTCACTGCAATCTGGAGACACACAGAAAGTGGTTCAACATAGGCAACACCATTTTCATGTTAAGAGAGGAAACAGATCCAACAGACATTACATCAGATGCATTTGCAAGACTCCTCTATTGAGATAAAGGAGAGATTTTGTAAATGGAGAAACTACTCATTCATCAGAGGGGTTTTTCCTGCCCAAACAGTTGACTCAAGTATGTTTTTATTATGATAATAACTAAACCATTATTTTTAACCTGAAGAGATTTACACCCAAATTGGTTTTAAAAGCTTTCAGAATTGTTTTCCCCACTCTTCTGCACTTCCTATTTGTCAAAGATGACTTCCAGCCACACACCAATTATTACCTTGCCTGTGTGTTCAGTTCCTCTTAGAATGCACAGGTAGACCACCAGCCAAGCCAGGATGAGACAAGCTGCTTGCTCCCACTGGATGTTCCCACTCTCCTCAATGGATGGAGAAATATTGAGGGTTTTCCTGTACCAAAAATACTGTGTGGATGTTGCCTTCTCACATTCTTCAACATAGCTTGTATGATTACTATTCAGTGGACAGTGTGCCCATGGCAAAGGATCCTGTGTGGGGGTGAAGAAGGCATGAAGCATGTTGATCTTTCTAAGTACCATCAGTCACAATGGAGATCACAGAGAGGGTGCAGATGGGGGAAGTGGGTCAGTTGGCAGCAATCTATACCAATGTATACCGACTACTGGGGATTCAAGCATCCCCTACCCATCAAGCAATCTTCCCACAATGCCATATTTTGCCCTAATTATGGTAATTATAGTATTGTAATTGTGGAAGATGTGGCTAGCTCAGAGATTATTTCAGAAACAGAAACAGATATATTCTTAGATATACTGGTGCTTAATTCTCCTAGACATTTTTCCAGTTGAGAACCTAATGTACGAGCTCTCAAATCAGTGCTATGATGACTCAGTTGATTTTGCTGATAAGATAAGCATGCCTTTTATGGTGTTCTTGGGGAAGCTTAATTACAGAATGGCAGTTGAACTTGGAATGCTTGGTGTATAATAATGTTCAATAGTAAGAGCAATAATATACAATCCAGCAAAAAATATGCTTTGACACAAGGGCTGTAACCCAAGCCGACTCAGCATCAGTACTCCCTGCTGACCAAGGAGGCATCTACAGTATGTCTATGTTTATATTTGTTTATTCAATTTTTATACCACCTATCTAGTGGCAAGCCACTACTCTGGATGGTTTACATAAATAAGCATGAACATAAGAACCCAGTCACCCCATCCCACCATAAATAATATAAAAACCTCATCAAAAGCCCAGAATGGCGATGACAAAACCCATGGGAAATCAAAGTACAACATAACTAGCAACGACTATGAAGGGAGAAGATCCTGAAAAGCTTCTCTGAAGAAGAGCAGAGTTTTAATTTGCCTTTGGTATATTTGGAGGGAAGGGGCCTGACACACATCTATAAGTAACACATCCCATAAGGAGGCAGCCACACCACTGAGAAGGCTGTATATGCTAATTGCAGCATTTGTGCTACATTCAAGAGCTATGGGGCATCCACACAGGAATGCAGTACTACTCAGTTTGAGCCCCGGGATTTAGATTAAAGACATTTGTTGGTTGGTTGGTTGGTTTTTATTTTGCAAGGTTTAGTCTCATTAAAATACACAAATTAAAATAACATCCTTTTTCTCACTATGGTCTCCTTTGCATACCTTTCCTCGGAGGGAATACATTGGTGAGAGCTTTTTGCTCTAGCTGAGAAACATGACCCATACACACTAAAGTCAACTTTAGTGAGATGGGGGAAGGCTTGTGGTGGTGGTGGGGGCTATTACCTCCCTCTGATTACAGGAAGATAGAACATGCCTAGCTAAAAAAGCCCCAAATTATTGCCATTTAATTTCCAGAACTGCAGGCTTTGGAAATGTGTTGGATTCCAAATCTTGAAAGATAAAACAGCTGGTGGGAGGAGCAGCCTCCTTCAAAAGGAACCACTGGAACCACTATACAAAATTTTCTCAAGCAAACAGCTGCAAGTTAATGGCAAAATGTTTGACTCCTCTAATACTTACAGTACACTAGTCAAAAGGATATTACAGATCAAGGGTCAAACTTTATGACAGACTCCACATCATGAGAATCTGACAGCACATTAATGTTCCATAGATGTGATCACAGCAGATTTTCATGGCTGAGCATTCATAATTGCATCTGAAGCCTGTACTTACCTCTCAATGACCAATCACAAAGAAAGCAAACTAATTTGCAAGGCACAGGAAATGTGTAAAGATCATGCTGTGCCAATCCAACATCTTTTAGAACTTAAGGATTTCCCTCTGCTAATGTTGGTACAGAAAAGTTACAGAAAATTGAATGCGGACTTCCAAAGAATAGCAAGGAGAGACAAGAGGGCCTTCTTAAATGAACAGTGCAAAGATATAGAGGAAAACAATAGAAAGGGAAAAACCAGAGATCTGTTCAAGAAAATTGGAGCCATTAAAGGAACATTTTGTGCAAAGATGGACATGATAAAGGACAAAAATGGTAGGGACCTTACAGAAGCAGAAGACATCAAGAAGAGGTGGCAAGAATACGCAGAGGAATTATACCAGAAAGATCTGGATGTCCCGGACAACCCAGATAGTGTGGTTGCTGACCTTGAGCCAGACATCCTGGAGAGCGAAGTCAAGTGGGCCTTAGAAAGCATGGCTAACAACAAGGCCAGTGGAGGAGATGGCATTCCAGTGGAACTATTTAAAATCTTAAAAGATGATGCTGTTAAGGTGCTACACTCAATATGCCAGCAAGTTTGGAAAACTCAGCAGTGGCCAGAGGATTGGAAAAGATCAGTCTACATCCCAATCCCAAAGAAGGGCAGTGCCAAAGAATGCTCCAACTACCGTACAATTGCACTCATTTCACACGCTAGCAAGGTTATGCTCAAAATCCTACAAGGTAGGCTTCAGCAGTATGTGGACCGAGAACTCCCAGAAGTACAAGCTGGATTTCGAAGGGGCAGAGGAACTCGAGACCAAATTGCTAACATGCGCTGGATTATGGAGAAAGCCAGAGAGTTCCAGAAAAACATCTACTTCTGCTTCATTGACTACGCAAAAGCCTTTGACTGTGTGGACCACAGCAAACTATGGCAAGTTCTTAAAGAAATGGGAGTGCCTGACCACCTTATCCATCTCCTGAGAAATCTATATGTGGGACAGGAAGCAACAGTTAGAACTGGATATGGAACAACTGATTGGTTCAAAATTGGGAAAGGAGTACGACAAGGCTGTATATTGTCCCCCTGCTTATTTAACTTATATGCAGAATACATCATGCGAAAGGCTGGACTGAATGAATCCCAAGCCGGAATTAAGATTGCCGGAAGAAATATTAACAACCTCAGATATGCAGATGATACCACTCTGATGGCAGAAAGTGAGGAGGAATTAAAGAACCTCTTAATGAGAGTGAAAGAGGAGAGCGCAAAAAATGGTCTGAAGCTGAACATCAAAAAAACTAAGATCATGGCCACGGGCCCCATCACCTCCTGGCAAATAGAAGGGGAAGATATGGAGGCAGTGACAGAGTTTACCTTCCTGGGCTCCACGATCACTGCAGATGGTGACAGCAGCCACGAAATTAAAAGACGCCTGCTTCTTGGGAGGAAAGCGATGAGAAACCTAGACAGCATCTTAAAAAGCAGAGACATCACCTTGCCGACAAAGGTCCGCATAGTCAAAGCTATGGTTTTTCCAGTAGTGATGTATGGAAGTAAGAGCTGGACCATAAAGAAGGCTGACCGCCGAAGAATTGATGCTTTTGAATTGTGGTGCTGGAGGAGACTCTTGAGAGTCCCCTGGACTGCAAGGAGAACAAACCTATCCATTCTGAAGGAAATCAACCCTGAGTGCTCACTGGAAGGACAGATCCTGAAGCTGAGGCTCCAATACTTTGGCCATCTCATGAGAAGAGAAGACTCCCTGGAAAAGACCCTGATGTTGGGAAAGTGTGAAGGCAAGAGGAGAAGGGGACGACAGAGGATGAGATGGTTGGACAGTGTCATCGAAGCAACCAACATGAATTTGACCCAACTTCGGGAGGCAGTGGAAGACAGGAGGGCCTGGCGTGCTCTGGTCCATGGGGTCACGAAGAGTCGGACACGACTAAACGACTAAACAACAAATGTTGGTACTATTTGCAATATATAGTGTGGCTCGCAACTCTCCCTGTTTAAGTGTGCCATCCACGTACTGGACCAAATTAATATATTTATCTTAACATGTATATTCTGCTGCTTGTGTTGGCTGAGGATTAATGGGAATTGTAGTCCAACATATCTGGAAGGACTGGGCTAGAGAACACATGTTTTTGGCTTTCATCCTGATTCAGTTAAGAGAATGCCAGTGCAAACAACTGTAAGGGAAAGAGAAAGCCTCAACCTGCCTTGGAGTACCCAACACTCATTTATTTATTTGCACAGATAATTTTATTTATATCCTGCATTCATTTTAAAGAACCAACAACAAACAGCTTTCCATGTGCATACCTGACTCATTTACACATTTATAGGAGTGAAACATTGGTCCAAATCTGTTTGGACGGCTACACAAAAGGCACAATTGTTAGTGGCAAATTGCTGTAAGTTAAGCGATCTCCCTAGGCATTATCAGTTGTATATTGAGTTGCACAACTTGGTGTGCAACAGAAAATGCTTACGGAGATGGTATGGTAATTAACCTATGGTAATTTGGTGCTAGAAGTTACACCTTTTGTATGACTGCGCAAAAGGATTTCAGGCACTGTATCCAAAAACATATACCATGGATGTTCTGGGCGCATGGGTCTTTCTAGTTTTTCTGTACACTACAGATTTTCCTGGTATGGATGGTAGATGGCAGAGCTATTTGCTGAACATGCTCGTACAAACCTAAGTCCTGGAGAAGGGAAAATGTGCACTTCCTGGCATTGTTTCTGATCTACCTGCCCTGCCCTTTAAAATATTTGCATAATAACTCTTGCAATTTAAAGGATTTCCAGACCTACCTGGAAGGAATGGAAGAGGTACCAAAATGCCCAGGCATTTATAACATTGTAGTACATAGAGAGAAAAAATGAGACAATGACACTGGCGATTCCTGAAAACAAAACAAGAAAAGAAAAATGAAAGCAAAGCAAAGAAAGAAAAATAATGGAAAAGGCGATCACTTTAACATTATCACCATTCTGCCTGCATATACCTCCCCATCTCCTCAGAAAGATTTTGTTGTTGTTTTTAACGTAGATTTTCCAACTGCACAAAACACCTGTCAGCCCCACTTTACCCCCAAAAGCCAAACACAGATCTTCAGGCTGCCCAAAAATGAAGGTGGAGAAGAGGAGATTCCAGCCAAAAAGAGGAAATTTGGGCAATTTGATTTGGGTATAGAAATCAAGCACTTCCAAATCATATGTAAAATTGTGTTACATGGCATTATCTGTTGTTTAAGTTCTTAATAAACAGATAAGCATAACCCGTCTAATTTTTTCTCTGTCTCTCCAGCTGCACATCTATTCATTTCCAACTGCCCCCATTTTTTAAACTACCTTTTGTGTCCAATTGCATGCTTTAAAAAAAAGGCCCTTGTCCTCAATTAAAAAGTTCCATGCAGATTGCTTTGCGTGGACTGCTGGATAGCTCAGTGGTTTAAGTCTCTAGCTGCAGAGCCAGAGGTTGGGAGTTTGATTCCCCACTGTGTTGCCTTGACAGGGGCTGGACTCAATGATCCATAGGATCCCTTCCAGCTCTGCAGTTTGAAAATTAAAGTAAAATCTCTGCGTTCTTGTGCCATCTTCTGAATATACTGTATTTTGCGGTTGGCCTTGTTTCATTTTAAAATAGCACCAAATCACCTGAGTTCACCATAAAGGGGGAATGATAGCAGGCATGGGGTTGCCAGGTCAACAGCTGATGGCAAAATCCCTTCAGGGCATGGAAGTTTTAGTGTTGGACTATAACTCCCGGAATCCTCCACCCAACAAAGCTAATAACCATGCTGGGAACTTCTGCCTGTGGGACTCTAAAAACCAAAAATCCTCAGTCTGTGTGAATGATTGTACTGGGGGCATATTTCAGCCTTTGAATGTTATAGTGAACAGGCAGCTGTTTGACTTCTCTGGTTTGTCCTCAGTTGTTTTATGAGCTGTGGATTGAATTGCTGCTGCTCTGGTATGTCAGAAGTTACCAAAACACTCTTCT
This sequence comes from Intellagama lesueurii, assembly GCA_037013535.1. Taxonomy (NCBI): domain Eukaryota; kingdom Metazoa; phylum Chordata; class Lepidosauria; order Squamata; family Agamidae; genus Intellagama; species Intellagama lesueurii. Next base: position 75,169,961 of record JBAJHW010000006.1, read on the forward strand.
CTCCTGCTTGGGTAACTGGATTGTCCTTTTTATACAGCATTAAAAATTTAACAAAAGACTGTGGGGTTCTGAAATGGGCTGACTTCTTTTCTCTTTGAACCTTGAAATGACAGATTCCTCACCCCAATTTTTTACAGAAGTGGGAAGTGAGATTCCAGTAGAACCAGGGCCAGCCCCACTATGAGGCAGAGTGAGGCAGCTGCTTCTGGTAGCAGGTGGTGGAGGACAATGAGCAGTAGCATAATGTTGAAGGATGTCTTTCTGTAAGGGATGCCATCTGTCTTTCACACCCACCCTCAAAGTTAGCCCACTGCCCTGAAGTGCTATGGTGGATGCTGCCCTGACTCTAGAGTTAAAGCGGGATTCAACTATCAGCCTGGTCAGGTTGCGTACATGGAACAGAAAGTGGCACCCTTGTCCCTTGCCTCAGGTAGCAAAACATCTTGGACTGGTCCTGGTATAAAACCCATGAAATATGTTCTTTTTAGTTGGAACATCAAAGAACCAAAGATTCTTTTACAGGGAGACGGGTAAACAGTGGCATCAATTGACAAGAACGCACCAACCCCACAGAGGTAGGGACTTATAGCTCTCCATGCACCGATGCTCCCATGACGCATGTGCTGTCCCACTGCCAGCTCCAGGTATAACAATGGCATCCCTTCCACAATTAACATGATAAGATATGGAACTAGAAATCCACCTGCAAGAGAAAGAGAGGCATATAATCACTCATCTAGTTAGATGATACAGTCATTAATTTTTCAAAATTATTCATTAGTAAATGAGAAAGCTGGCATTGCATATTTGACAACTCTTGCATGCCAGTGCAATCTAAGGGAGTTACATTTTCAATAAAGTCTGTAAAATTGTAACCATGACACCCACATTTACCACATTTCTTTTCCTTTTCCGAGAACTCTGTCCTGCATAGGCTTGCTGAGTTGCCAGTAACCCATTCTCTAAGATTTTAGGGCCAAAACCTGAGGCCACAGGTCAGGTTCCTTCTGCTATCACAGGAAAGGCCCTTTGTTAGGGCACAAGGGAAAAGTGATGCAGTATTCTTGTGATATCACAGAGGTGGAGTGGGCATGGGCTTGGAGAAAAAGAAGGTGAACTCACATGCAATGAGCCACTGCCCTGGCACCACTTGGGAACCACCTCACACACAAAAATCAAACTTTCTCCTCCTCCAGCACAGCTGGCCCTCAGATTTGCCTTCCTGCCTAGAAGCCCAGAGAAACACAATTTAAGCCAGTACCCTGAGCTCTGGCATGCCTATCCTAAAAGCCACAAGCAAAATGGAGTCTTCTATGTCTGCTTCTTTCCTCTTCAGAATGGCTTTATTGACAGCACAGTCATGTTCATGAGTGATTTTACCCCAAGGGTAAAGACTGTGTGCTCTCCTCATCATCTTCTTTACCCTTTGAAGGGGACTGTTGTTTCCTTCTCCAACATAATTTCAGATGCTGTGGATTCGTAAGGCGGATCTTTAGGAGAGGACCGTCAGGGTTCTTCCTCTCCTCCTTCCAAGTCTGTCTGGATTTTGATGGGAAGATCCATTAATGAAGTTGGCTTTTGATAGTTCCCCCTAGGCCTGAAGGCGTATGCATTTCCATTCCAACCTTAGACAGAGCTGATCCATATCCATCAACAATAGATAGCTACCTTCATGTCTAGAGTCTGATGACTCTAGATGAACAATGACAAGTTCTCCACCTAATGTCCCACATGGACTAATGCACCCAATGATCTGAAACAGTTAAGTCCGAGTAATGTGTTTTTCTTAAATAAGGGAATACATATTTTGGTCAGTAGACATGCACCAGATTTAAAGTACTTTTCAGTAAATGATTGCTTTTAAATTTCTAAATGTGTTGTTTTGATTTTGTTTACTTAAATCAGTTTCCAGTTAATTCAGTTAAAATTCCTGAAATTCACCAGATTTTACTACACAATTTTATCATTTTATGTCTGAATCTGAATCCTTCAACTTTGGGGTCGACCACTGGTAGGAATTCCTCCAGTGGCAGTGAGTGATTTATGCCTGTGAAGCTCTCTGCAGTCTTAACTGGAAAATATTAGCATGGCTACCTCTTTAAAAATTACTCATAGCTATTGACCCCCTTTTCTGCAATGGAGTACCTCCATTGCTAGAAAGGGTATAACACTGTGAAATTCCAGTGAATAAGAATGTTACTTTCTTGCTGTAATAATGCTTTGCCGTTACTTTTCAAAGTTATTTTTCACTGGACGTTTTAGGCATGTTATAGGCATTTGACAGGACTTTTCAAGTTTTATGCTATTCTTTTCTCTATATGATGGCAGTGTTTTGTTTTGTTTTTTCAAGCAATGAGAAATTACCAAAATATTTGCTTGCTTCCCTCTTTCTTCTGTTTCTCTTGTTCCTTGTATATGTTAAGTTGGATCCATGCTTACTTATACCTAGAGTATAGCGACTGAAATTAGTGGCTCTTCATCATGATTAACTTAATTTACATTTAATCCAAGTATGACAAAAGCTGGATCCGACCTTGTTTCTATTAGATTGTAAGCCTGTGAAAGAAGCCTGTTTGGGTTGGCAATCCCAGATACATTCTCTGTAAATAATTCCATACTCCAGATTTGATGAAGGAGGGTCATTCACACAGTTCAGGTGGAGCAACTGTTAAAGGATGACTAATTGCAATAAAAAGCATTAAAATGTAACCAAGGGAAGAGAGAAAATATTAAAACTGGTGTGGCACTCTGAAATGCATACTGATACTTCAGCAGTAAGCCTGACTTAAATCATTTGAACTTTTCTATGGATAAATATAAGTGGGAAGACTGAGCTGTGGTTTGCTATTTTGGAGGCAAAGCTTAAGCCCTTCGCCCCCGTTGCCTCCCCAGATGCTAAAGTAGGTAGACAAATCTTTCATTTCAGGTCTGGCCGAAGATGCTCGGTTGCCTGAGCCAAAAAACAAGAAGTGGTCTCCACCCATCCAACGAGACTATTAGTTGAGTCTTACCTCAACATGAGTGATGGGACAACGTCCTTCACTGCAGCTGATGATATCAGGTTACCTTAGTGACCCTAGGGCAGGGCATGAGATCCACATCATTATGCCCACTCCTTCCAAGAAGCATTCATTCACTGCCCGGGGCAGTCATCTCACCAGGGTCTTTTGGCAGGGGCAACTCAAGTCCAGCAGAAACTCAGAATGAGATCTGAGAACCAGTCTGCAAGTTGGTGAGGACTCTATTTTACTATCATACTCTGCTGCCACTGCCTCCTTGCATCACCTTTCTTCCAATATTTAAAACTAGTTTCTGCTTCTTTAGCAGTTACCGAAAGTAAACTGGCCACACTTCCCCTGTCATTTCATCTTCATGCTACTAATACTGCTTGAGTATTTATGGTAGAACAGCAGCTATGAAATGTCATTTCAACAGAAGGATGATAAATGTCATGGTAAGCTGGTCATGAAACCAGCTCAGAAGCTAGGAAAAAATAGAGTTTCAGCTAACATGTAGTGGCTGACATCCTGTTGCTTTAAACATATATAAAGCTATATATATATAATTGATAAGATTTAAGAAAACAAACAAAAACGAAGACTTCTGAGTAGAAAATACAATGAAACTAGAAGCATAGTAGTATTTTCCAAAGACAAAGAAAAACATATATCTATACATGAGCTTCTGGAAGAGGCTTCAAATATCTAAAAACACATCCATACATAGCTGTCATCTATATGCTACTCATTCATATGTCAATAGTGTTGCAATGCCCTCTATACAGTGAATAATAAGTGATGAGTATTTATCTTCCCAATGTTGTAGACAATAAGGGCACGGAGAATCCATTTACACTGGCCAGTTTAGATTGGTGGGAATCTGGCGAGTCAGCTTAAATTCTATTCATTTAATAGTCCTACTCTAGTTATGATTTAGGAAGCTAAACACCAGGATTTCAGTCACTGAAAACCTGGTTGGTGTAACTGGGCCAGCCCTACCATTAGGCAGAATGAGGCAGTCACCCTAGACAACTCATTTGAAGTCTATGAAACGGTTGCAAATTCTTGTTCATATTGCACTTCTACTGCCACAGATACTTGTGGATTTTTTTTTCTATTTTTAGCTTTTTGGCTTAGGTATGGGGGACTATGTACTTTGATAGTGTGTGGCATGTGCACCATTAGCTCTTGCAGGTTCGAAAGCAAAATATTTGAGGCTAGCCATGTGCCACATGGTGAATATGGACCACAGAGACCAGATGTAAATTTGTGCCCAGACACAAAACCCACTGAGTGGTCTTAGACCAACACAATAGACTAATTTACAGGACTGTGATGGGGTTCATAGCAATCTGGACTTCTTGGACAATAAAATGTAACTGTCAGGGATTGGGGAGGGGACCATCTATAGACTTCTGTACTTATCTCCCTATAAAATAATGGGATCAAACCTGAGCCTCGTGGCGCAGTGGTTAAACTGCTGTACTGCAGCTAAAACTGTGCTCACGACCCGGGGTTCAATCCCAGGTAGCCGGCTCAAGGTTGACTCAGCCTTCTATCCTTCCGAGGTCAGTAAAATGAGTACCCAGCTCGCTGGGGGGGGCAATGTGTAGCCTGCATAATTAACTTGTAAACCGCCCAGAGAGTGCTTGAAGCGCTATGGGGCGGTATATAAGCAGCACGCTTTTGTTTTTTGTCCCTCCGGCTTTGCTGTGATTGGGAATAGGTACTCAAACATCCTCTTTGAACCCCACCCCCAGCAGTCGTCAGCAATTCTGACTTTGCTGTCCTATTGACGAAGCCTGGGATGTATGAGAGTGACATATCCAGGGAGAGGACAGAGGAACGGAGAACACATGCTTGGCTTTGCATGCATGGCAGCCATATTGGTTCCACCCTGAGTCCACCTGTTTTGTGTTTCCTTCTGACCAAGGAGGAGAGGCTGGAGGCAACATGTGGCCTTCTAGCAGCAAAAACCAACTGGCAGGTTCCAGCAGCAAACGTCCGTGCCCTCTAATATCGGCACCATGGGCCAAAGTCCCCGTCACCTTGTCCTAGTGACAGCTCTGACAATGACAGCCCAGAGACATACCAAATCTTGAATAATTGCAGAGTATACGTAACCAAAATTTCTGAAATGGTTTTATTTACTCTATTTCAGGTGCATGTTGTCCACGAAATCTCTCAGAACTGTTAGACACACTCACAGATGCTAATCTGAGGCTCAAACCATAGATGAGGGAGATACTAGTGCAACATTTCCCTTCCAGTCATGCCATTCCTGAAAGGCGCAATTCGACTTGCAAATGAAGCCCTTGTTTCCATCTTGATGATCAATCAGAAAACAAAAGTAAGCCTACTTTTTGAAATATGGAGTGAAAGAAGTTTGTGCCAGGACAGTTAAGTATCTTTGTCACTTCAGGGAGCTCCACTTTTAAATATGTTCTAACTTTACAATCTAGTATAGACCTTTATCTTGATAAGAACCACTGATCTCAACAGGGGTACTTTATGATTAAATCTGGATCCAATCTATTGTGAAATGATAGGGAAACTTGCCATAGGGTGGCATTAGGTGTGGGTTATATTGTCCAAAATGTTGGGTAAAACTCACTTCAGAGATGCTATTTTTGGTGAAACATCCCCCCAGCACATTTCATGTTTAGCATAGCCTTAAGGAAAACTTTCTGCCAGTCCAAACTCCTATATTTGACTTTAGAATTGCCTTGGAGCAGCTTGCTGACTAAATAAAAAACAGGCTTATGTGTGCAGCCTTTCCGAGTTTCTTTTTCAGAGCAAGCCAAAATATTTACACAAATATCTATTATTTAGTATTAATCTCCAGCATTAACATTCCTTAAAGAAGGGACTTGTTAGTGTTGAAAATGAAGACCGTTTGTACAGCAGCTGATGCAAGGAAGGTGAAGTGAGTGCTCAACCATAATCAGGGAATTATTCTGGGAATTATTGTTGCTACCTCCTGCCTGGGCCTTTATTAACAGACCTTTTGTTTAGCAGTTAGGTAACTTCTTCCTTGCAGACGGCAGCCTTGACATTTTAACAGCACCCTTTAATAACATCAGGCCAGAAGGAAATGGGAACATCCATCTGGACTAGGCTAGGTCTGTCCATCATTGTAGACACCTGGCAGTACAAGTGTCATTTATTTCCCTTGTGAACTGGGGATCTAAACAGACAAAACACTGGATACATCTGACTGGATCTTCTCTGTCCTTCTTTTTGAAAATCTGCCACAAAGCTTCTTGTTTTGGATTGGGGACTACGATGCTGCGAGGAGCTAGCTCTCCCCTCTGTTGCTTTCCAAATGTAAATCACCCAGCTCAGTTGCTATTGCCCCACTATAGAAGCCCAGCAGGTGGTTTTTCCAAAGAGGAATAATACTTTCTGCGAAAAAGAGGGGATTTACACAGGAAAAACGGCACCAAGGTAAATCCCTTCCACCGGGGCCATAATCTCCATCCATTTCTACTCCCATTCTAACTGGCTGCTTGAAAACATAACTAGACGAGACACCCAGTCACATATTTCTAACAATGTGTGAACAGACAGACTTTGGTAATGATTTCTGCCCAGGTCTAGTCAAGACATTGTTCTTTCTGAGGTCTAGGATAAGATGGGCTGTTCTGAGCTTCATCTCTGCTCAAGTGATCTACCTCCAATTCCTGCTCAACTGCCAAGAAACTCTACCGCTGGCTCCTCTGCACTCTCATCTGAGTTGATTATATGCATGATCTCAGATCTTTTTGAGAGGTGTGACCTCCCTAGATAGTTCAACAGTAAAGCATCCACTTTGCAGGCAGAAGATCAGTCTCCAGTGTCTCCAGGATGGGAGAGGAAAAATTCTTGCTTGAAATCCTGGGCAGCTGCTGCCAGTTAGCATTGATAGCACTGAGCTTAGAAGGGACTTAGAAGGTCAGGCAGCATTCTGTGTTCCTGTCAAGTGAAACAAACACTTGACTCCTCCACAAGTATTTTGGATCTAATTAAATTCTAAATACAACATTTGATTTCTAATTATAGGACTTAAAAAATAAAACTTGCAACAAATTGTCCACTATTTAATTTATTATGCACTTGTATTTTTCTTGCCAAATGGTGAAGGGGAAGACTTGTATGATTTTCTGCCTCAGGGGCCCAAGTGGCCCCTTGCTAGCTTTTGATATCATGCATCTTGCTGATATCATGGTGTGGTTCCAAACATCAATATAGCTGGTTCATCACTTTGCTTTAGAGTGAATGCCAAGAGTCATGTTACAATGATCTGACCACATCTTCAAAAGCATTTTCTCTTCCTCCGGGCACAGTATAACCTGGATGCCTTTGAAGTGAACAACAGAACTGGAACTGGGTTCCATTGGTCAGGACTACAATATTAGGTCATTTGGAGCATAAGAATGGACCCAGCACAGAACTGCATAGTTTGTAGGTAAGCTTGTCAGTGTGTTCTAGCTCCCTCTGAGTGGAATGTTAATTACTGATGACAATGAGAGAGGTATTGCTCCTCTTTATGTGCTCTGTGTTTTGAGAAAAAGAGTGGGGGTTCCAATATATTGCCACATGCTCTCAACATTCTGTCAAACTTAAGCATAGTGAAAGCAAAGAACGTTAATATACAAACAGAAGCAGTTGACTCTCAAGGGCATACAGCACACAATGTGGGTGTGAGGTCTATGATGAGACCTGATAGCTTTGGGGATTTTGTTTTCCTTCAAAGTGATGAATGGGAGATGCCATGTTGTTTGGCCAGCACTAATTGGGCAAGGGCTTTAAAATGGCTCCCCTCATTCTGCCTCCCTCTGCATTCTAGCAGATCCATAGAACAAAACAAAAGTACCTAATTCCCCCCGCCCCGGTTGTAGGGATCTAGATCAGAGCACCAATGTAGGGTTCAATGTAGTGTTCAGCATCCTTCCCTTTAGCATCCTAGAGTCAGCAGGGGCAGGGGGCAGGTTTAAACCATACCCCTGTCCCAAAATATTGGAAAAGTAACATTTTTGGAGAGCGTCTCCCAGAATCTCCCGGCCAACAAACCAAACCAAAAGTGCTGGTTTTGTGGGGAAGGCAGAAAGCAAACAAGAATGTGGACTAAGTTGAAGGGAAAGGCCTAAAGCAGAAGTGAACAATTTGTGGCCTTCCAGCTGTGGGATGCAATTCATGCCATCCCTAATCATTGGCTAGGCTGGCTAAACCTTATAGAAGTTAGGTTCCCCAATCCTGGCCTAAAGGGTAAGGACACAGAACCCTGTCTGTGAGGTTTCATTACCATTTCACTGCATATAAACAAATTCTTGGCTTCCACATCACAGATGGAGACTTGCTATGCTACTAAACTATACTATAATAAACTATACAGCAATGCCATCGTTCACTCTGCAGCATTACTGGTGAGAGAAAAAAAGATGCAAGAGGTGATAAGGAAACACCTGTAAAATTCCGTGTTTGAAGCAGACATTGCACAGTAAAAGTCTAGCCTGGATAGAAGGACCCTATGCCATACTGTGATTCTGCTGCAGTCCATTTTCTCACATGAGGCATTTATAAGAAACATTACTGGCTTCTAATCAATTGCAAATAAAAACCATTATCTTGGGAACTTGTCGTGATTCTTCTTTACCCACAGTCACAATAAAAGTATAGCAACGATGATGACAACTGATGCCTTAAACACTTTGACTGCGGGTTTGCAATCTACATCCTGGATCCTAGAAAGCCATTGAGATCAGTTGAGGGGAAAAGTATATGGGAAGAAAGGAGGATAGTAGGAACTTAGAACAACATTCTTTATCTTCCTTATCTACTTAAAACATCACAGCAACTGAGTTGCATCCCTTTTCAATCAGAGTAGACTTATCTGATCTAAGTATGAGCAAACCTGGACACACTCTACTGTTTGTTTTCTTTTCAATATGAGAAACCCCATCCAGATTATTCAGAAGGGCACCATTTTGCTTCCAGGTAAAGACACTTGTTTTCTGAACCCACATTCAGAGGCAGCTCAAGAAACTTCAAGTGTACTCACCTCCTCCATGCATCTGACACAAATAAGGAAAACGCCATACATTCCCCAGTCCCACAGCATAAGAAATGCAGGCAAACACAAACTGGAAGGGATTGTCCCACAACGGCCTAGCTTTCTCCATCTCTGCTCTTGGGCGCGGGTTATACAGGAAAGTGTGCCTTGCCTTCACTCCTTCAGGTGCTCTTCAAGTCTTGGTGGAGACACAGTGCCAACGCAATTGTAATGACAACATGCTTGCCAATTGCCATTCAAGCTTTTTAATTACTAATCTTATTAACAGGCACTTTGCAAAACGTGTATGCTGGTTAGATAAATGGAAAGGAAAGCAAGCTGCAAAATAAGCATACCAGACAAATCATTGTTTGGATTTCAGCATGCATTTCTGGGAAGGATCTGAAATTTGGTAATTTAGTTTTGCCCCATGCTGGCCCTATGTCAAAAACATTCAGGATTTCACAAGATTACCCTGTAGATCAAAACTCATGGGGATTCAGGAACTATTTGCACCTGTCAACAACATCTTGTTTAATTATTTGTGTGTGTTGCGGGGGGGGGGGGCTTACCACACAGTATGGGCGTGGAGGATTAATGCACTCACTACTTCACAAACATTTCATTTAATTTGTAAATTATCTAGCTGAATGCCTGGGGGAAAATAGGCTTTCTTGACATATCAAAAGCATTCATGTTGAGCTTTTGGTCAAAATCGGATTATGAAGGGGGGAAAAAACCCAGACTAAGCTATTAGGTAAATCACAAAAATATGTATTCTGTTTCAAGAATCACCATTTCAAGGTTAGATCAGGCCATGAAAAGAATGAGCTGTTTCAAGAGTAGCTCAGTTCTCAAGGGAGACCTGCCGTAGATGGAGCTTTGATTTCATAAATCTCAACTATTTGGGCTTAATATTTGCGAAAGTGTTTTAAGGGAGAAAAAGATTGATTGACTGATGGATAAAGCTGGTCTCTTGTCTTTTCACTATGAACAGTCTTAAGTAGCAACTATGAATGTTTGGGATTTGATTGGTGGTGAGGCCAGCTATCCTGGTCTTTGTCTCACATTATGTGCTTGTAAGTTTCAATTATGTGCTCTCTAGCCTCAGTTGTTTTGAATACTCAGCATTGTTTTTTTTAAAATGTAACTAACATGTATTTGATGGCTTTAACAATTGGTAGCCTATGGTGCTCTTCCTTGTGTTTTCTGTGTAGGAGAGAAAGGAGGACAAAGAACTCTGGAGGTGTAACATCTGTTGAGATAACAAGAGTATAATTCCATACAGCGCAACAATGGTAAATGTTATCTCCCTCAGAGAGTTGGTTTCCGAGACTGTATCTACATGACACAGCTATTACAGTTTGAGTCCATCCTAAAAGCCAGGGCTCCATCCCATGGAATCTTGGGATCTGTAGTTTGGTGAGGTACTTAGGATGCTCTACTGTTATTCAGGGAAAGTGTACTAAAGCTCTCTGGCATGGAATTCTTAATCCCCCCCCCCCCCCCCCGAACCTACAATCTCCAGGATCCCATAGGATGAGGCCATGGCAGAATCAAACTCCTCTAAATCTATAATGCAGACAGGCCCTTGGGCATATAGTTTAACTGATATCAGTGGAGCTTATTAATTATGAACTAATTTAAATTGATTAACATCTGTACGTCTGTTTCACAGATGACTAAATCTGGTTTCAGCTTGTACTATAAAGAAATCCAGGTTTCCATAGCCAGTCCCACAAACTATTTATTACAAACTTTTATTGCATGGACAGTGACACATCCTAATAAATACGTTCTAAATTATTTTTAAAATGCCATAATTTCTTGGTATACAATTTTATTTCCATTTTCTCCTTCTGCACTTTAACTTGGAATGTAGCTGAATTTTATCTTTTTCTACTTTTTATTTCTATTTTGCTTTTACCTATAATAGAAATGTTATCCATAAAGTTTTTGTGCATTGGTAAGAATGAGTAGTATGGTTACTGAGGAGAACTGGGATGGTTAATGTTTGCATTTCCTTGCCCTGAAGGATTTAAGAGGCTTCTAACAAATGGTATTTTAAGATGGCTATGTGAGATATTGTATGAAGTGTATGCATGGGTAGCTTGTGGACCAAGCTTGGCAGGCATCTCACCTGGAATTTTGCAGTGGGGCTCCTTCAATCATGACCTGCATATGAATGTATCAAATAGTAAACAGGTTTTTGAAAATGTCTATTATACAGGTACACTCAAGACCAAGCTGAATGTGGCAATAATCACACATGATTGTTTGTTTAGTCAACAGTCATAAAACTCCCTAATTCAGATTGGGATGGCAATGGAATGGGAAGATTTAACCTTTGATCGCCCCCTTGGTTCCCAGTCTAAATCCCCCTTGTACCTGTTATTTGTGTTTAGACAAAAACTCTCTGGTCCTTCCACAGGATAATTTGAAGGCTGGCTGTGGCGTGTTCTTGCAGGAGGATATCTCACATATGAGGGGTGCAGAGATTTTAATGAGGGTATATGTGCGTGCCCCTAGATCTTCCCTGGGGAAGGGGGAGTCAAAAGCTCTCATTGGTTCAGACACAAGGACAGAATGCAAAACTTATTTTCAACATAGTCAATCAATGAACTCCAGACCATTACAATCACTTAAGCCCTCCTTTGGTCCACCCAAGTCAACCAAATTCTGGACAGCCTCAATGTCCAAAGATGGGGAGGGATTACTTCCCTCTTCCCTATGAGTCACTAAGGATTCAAAACTGTCCTCACAACTGACCTCTATTTGGGAGGAAGGTGTTATTCACTGGATGGTCTGCATCACAACTTCAAGTCACAGGTGACTGGACTCTCTCTGCCTCTTCCACAGGCACACCTGTGTTGGGGTAGGATCAGCAGGAGGTTGCTGGCACCTTGTTTGCATTATGGTATTCCTAAGCCAGCTGAAACCTGAGGCTTACAGAATCTCTTCAAGTGGTTCAGATTGGGGTCACACAGGCACCTCCTCCTTATCCTGTTCTTTCCCTCCTCCTCCTCATCATCACCAGTCCTCCTCCCGCTTGCTTTCTCCCTCCCTTTTTTCTGCACTTGGGTCTCCATCTTCCCTTCCAGTTCCTTCCAACCCCTGTATCTCGCCTGACCTTTGTTCATTCCACAAGGTTCATCTCCCTTTGGACTTTAGGTCAAGTCCCTCCTGTTGCTTCCTCCACCTCTACCTCCAATAGTCAAGTCTGGCATGGTTATTGGCTTCACCATCTGTAGCCACCTTCCAAGGATATGGTGGCCCTGTGGAGATGACGCTGGGAGTGACTGGTGCAGAGATCGGCCCAATACTGGGATCCTTTGAGACCACTTCACTGAATGTGAAAAAAAATACTATGAATCCAATGGATTGTATAAGCATATCCCTGTGAACATCTGTGAATTACTTCTACTCCTTGATGTGAGTGGGAAAATTGTGATTCACTGGAAAGGATTTTCCAAGAGTCTGAGAAGTATAAAGGCACCCAATGGGGATATCAGTGGGGATATATGAAACCTTGCTGTTGTCACAATTTGGAATAATAAATTGTTAGTCAGACATTTATCTGTTAAAAGCACATAACAGTAATTCTATAAAACATGGCAAGTTAATAAGTGATAAGACAATCCGTAAGATAAGTACATTGCACGATTGTGTGCTGACAGACAAATATACAACGTAAGATAAAGCACTGGAGAACAATTTAAGTTAAACATTTCCTTTGGCTTTTATATTCCCCCAAGACATTTAACCTTAGGCTGCGATTTTGCACTCATTTACTGGAGACCTAACTCCCATCATACTCAATGGAACCTACTTCTGAAAGACATGTATAGGACTGTGCAGCAGATGTACCAATAGAATTGGGAGGAATACCATAGAAAGTATGTATGGGCTGGGGAAAAATATGATAAAATAAAACAACTATGGATGCATACAAATAGCCAACTAAATTCAATAGGACCTTAGTTAACTGTACGCCACTGGCCCAGTTGTCCTACTACTTCTGTATAGAGGAGATGTCAAGCATTGAATAAGTGTTGAAAAAACTTGAGAAAGAATAGCATTTGCTATTAGAATTTGTAAGGAGTCTTGGACCTTAGTTTGTAATTAGTGAACACAGAAAACTGCCAGGTTAGACCACTGGTCCATCTAGTTCTGTAGTGTCTACTCAGAAAGTTAGTGGCTTTCCAGCTTTAGACCAAGTTCCTTCTCAACCATAGCTAGAGGTACCAAGCACTACATCTATGACTTTCTGCATTCAAAAGATGGGCCATTCCACTGAGCAAGATACTATATAATATGAAAAATATTGTTAAAGATCAATATTGTCTTAAATAATGGGGCTATTTTTAATTTTCATTTATTTTATTTTATTGTATTTTTATCCTGACCAACTAGTGGCAAGGCCACTATTCTGGGCAGCAAACAAATCAAAATAACATAGTATAAACATATAATAAATCAGTAATAAAATTTCCTAATTTAACTGCACCAATCACATATCAAGACAACAAATTATCATGGGGGCTTCTCATGTATGGACCCAAACATGGTGCTATTTAGTGTAGATCCACTGAAATCAATGGGACTGAAAGTCATGACTAAGTCCTATTGATTTCAGTGGAACTACTGTAGGTGTGACCAATTCTGGGTTCAACGCATATGATTTTTTTGCATTTTTAAAATGATGCATCAAGATAATGCTGAGCATATTCCTACATATACCAGTGCATACATGGTTGTAGAGTAATGCCTACAAACAACAAGGAGCATACTAACCAATGAAACTATCACTGCCCCTCCAGTACCTCCAGGTCAATAAGTGACCAACTGTTGAATTCAGGTGGTGTCCTGCTACGTTGGTTTTTCATTGCAGGTATGAAAAGCAAAATGAAACAGTGCAAATTACTGTGGCAGAAAACATGCTTCAGTTTATAAGCACAAAAGCTCATTGAAAGAAAAACATTACTAGTTCCACAATTTATTTCTATTAAAATAAATGCATCCTTACTCTTTTTGTTTCCTGGATACAGCCAGGGATTTACCTCTGCTTTACTTCATAATCAAGCTGAAGGTTAATGCTAATATATGATGGCCAATGAAATAAGTAAGTCTTCAATTTTATGTTAAATATGCTTTTTGTTCTTGTTGTTGTTTCAGTTTTCTTAAACACATGTGCCTTAACTCAGTACCAAAGAATGCTTTGTCATTAAATCAGTAGGTTTTTTTGTATTTTGACACATGTATGAGCACCACAAGTAGTGTGCTACACCTAGACTTAGTCATATAAAGAAGAGAGCTGATCTAACAAAATAAGACTTAAGTTAGTCATAACTTCACACTCACTTCAATGAGGCTATTCCAACTACAACTATATTTGAATCAGACCCTTAATCAGTACTGTGAGTGTTCGCTCACCAGCAACTGGAATATACCATCTTCTTGTAAGGGAAATTTAATCAGAAAAGTAATTGAGCTGGATCCAAAGGTTTTTCCCAACAGGAGCAGCCTATCCTTCAGAGGAAGGGAAACTCTGGAACCAATCCAAACAGGATACTGTAGTTCTATCAGTGACACACCACTAACGTTTCCTCTATTTTTAGAAATATTGTCTGACTACTAGTAATTCATGGAAGGCCAGTAGCTTTTGAGCTCTGCTTCCAGTAGAGTATGTCTAATGCAGTATTTTGCTTTCTGGAAACAAAATACTGCATTAGACAGAATACTTTGTAGTAGTAGGTTCTTAAGTTCACATCTCCTTCCATTTTCTCTTGCCACTGGCAAGGAAATTAAAGTTTGCATTCTCAGTTGCTCCCCTATTTATTAAATGGATCAAATAAAATTAAATAGAATGTTTCTTTAACTATACTGTATAGAGGAGAGATAAGGGGATAGGGATGAAAAATAAAGATTTTAAACAGCATTGTCATATTGAAAAAAATAGTGAAATTTAAGATACAGTATTCAGTATAATAGTCTAGTTAATAGTCTAGTTATACTGGATGCTGAGTCTGTAGCTCTTCAGCATCAACAGCTTAGGCTTCAATTTGATTAAAAAAATCTACACAAAATGGTTGATCTTGTCTTAACTATTTAGCAGATTGTGCTGGTCAATAAGGAAATAATTTCTGATTATCATGTATTGACGGAGTTGTACAATGGCGACAAACAACCATCACTACATTTCTATTTGCAGTATTGTGAAGTCTGAAGGCTGATTTTGAAATGGAGCTTAGTTAGAATTCCCTGTGGAACCTGTCCTTAACGGCAAATGACATGTGCATACATAGTTTTCTGCTGGGTCAACTGAGGAACTCCACAACATGCTGCTCCCCATGTTTCCTGCCAACTAATGGGACTGACTGAAAATCTCACAATAATGCACAAAATTACACTCAAAACTGCTTCTCCCTCCATGTCCACCACATCCTTTAAACAGAATTTAGAAAATAAATTCTTAAATTCCTAAATTTTTAAAAACCACAACTCCTAGAATTCCCCACCTAGCATTTTCCATGTTTGATGGGGATTCTGGGACTTGTAGTCCAAAAAGATAACCTTTACAAGCTAAGCCTCTGCTACATGTTTCCCTTCCTTTTCCCATTACAGTGGTGCCTCGCTAGACGATGTTAATCCGTTCCGCGGAAATCGCTGTCTTGCGAAAACATCGTCTAGCGAAGCACGTTTTCCCATTGGAATGCATTGAAATCTCTTCAATGCGTTCCAAGGGAAAAGTCGTCATCTTGCGGAGATTGTCCATAGGGAAACCTCGTCTAGCGAGTGCGGGTCCCCGTTGGAATGCACTGACAGCTATTGACCGCTAGTCAATGCATTCTAATGGGGAAACCTCTTCGTCTAGCGAAAATCGCCCATAGGAGACCATCGTTTTGCGAAGCGCATTAGCGATCGCAAAAAGCCATCGTCTAGCGATTTCCTCGTCCTGCGAGGCAATCGTCTAGCGAGGCACCACTGTATATTTAGGAAAGGCAGACAACTGAAAAAGAATGCAACAGAAAAGAACTTGGGAAGCTGGGGAAGGAAAAGAAATCAGGTCCAACAGTGGCCTAATTTTTTATTTGAGGAAACGGGTGCTCACCATCACTGCTCCTCTCCTTATAGCCTTCTGATCCTTATATTATTCTATATCTTTCCATATACTTGAGCAAATATTCTGACTTTTGCAAAAATATACTGCAAAAGCAAGATCTATACAAATATATGTGTATGAAGATAATTTTCTATCAGAAATGTATATATTAGTACTAAAATAATGCCACTTGTATATGTACTGTATTCAGGCTTCCTAAAATACAGGAAAAGTCCAAGACATAACAAAACAGCTTTCCATTTCTTTAAACCCCAAAACTGTCTAACAGAAAAAAAACCTGTCCATGCATACCTCCTGCAGAGATACACATACCTAAAGCAAACATTTCCATTAAATGTCTTAAGGTCTTGGTGGTGGGTATCATTAAAAACCATTAAAATGTATCACCACAGAAGCCTGTAAATACATGTAACTGAAGAAAAGGGGATAGAAAAGAAGGTGCTAGTCAGCTATTGTACAGATACGTAGTCTAAGAAAATGAAGTAAAGTCTCCAAAGTAGCATGGCAGAATCCAAAGAAAGAATGCCTGCTGCATATAATTAATGTATTTTGGCACAGCCTGCAGACTTCCTGAGCAAACTGCTACTGAAATGAATAGAAAGTATACAGAAGCTGCACTCCACCCTTTTTGCCTTTCATTTATAGGATAATAAAGTTCCTCTACTGAAGAAAGAAGACATTCAATTGGATATATTAAACATAAATGTACTTTTTATTGGTGAATCCATACAGGGCAACTATATGTTATTCTTTCAACATACCTACCTACCTTTCCATCAGGTGTAAAAAAATCTACCAAAATTTACTGAGCTAATGATTTTAAAAATAAACATTAGCTAGTGAGTGCATAGAATCAGCTTGGGCTCCCCTCCACCCCGCTGCTAGACAACTGTAAGAGAAAGCCACATTTGGGAAGCAGGTGAATTGCAGGGAATAGATTCCTTTGGCCTGCATCTTACAAGTATGTAAAGCACTAGAATTTAGGCATGTACTGTTTTGTTTAAAATAAGAAAACAAAATCTTGGCAAAGAACTTGCTAATACCTGTATATTATATCCTTCCAGGAAATGCACAAGATAACTATTCAAAAAAGGCATAAAACACATAAACAAGACTATGCTCTTTTCATTGTTCTCAACTCTCAGCCTCCTAGCACAAAACATATTTCAAAAAGAGAACAGAGAAAACTAACTAAATTGCAACGTATTGAAAAATATATTCCTTATTTTCAAAACCCTCTGCTATTTCATTGCTGCAGTGTTTGGATATAGCGAATGCTCTTCAGAGGCTCTTAATCATCCGGCTCATATCTAAAAAAAAGGAAGTTAGAAAAAATAGATTAAAATATAATAGTCTATTTCTTGAATTAAAAAAAAATTAAAATGTTGTGTGTTTTCTTAGAGACATACAATATTGCCACTTATCTATAAATCATATTCCAATGAATGACAATTTTCCATCTAGAAACCTTTCCCAATGTTAGAATTTATATCCTCAGGCTAAGCAGAACATCTCAAATTCCAATAATCTGAAATATTTATCTAGGCCTTTTTACTGTATTTTCATTTTGCACACTGATTTCAATGCAAAACAACAGGAAAAGGCTTTACTTATCCAGAGAAGCACTTGCTGAGGTTTTTCAGCTTGCCAAGAATCTGACCTCTCTGAACAGATCAGCAAAAAGCTAAAGAATGCACCATTCCCAGCTCAATCAAGTTACAGTATGTAGGTTTACCAATTCTCTCTCTCAAAGTTACAGAAACATCTTCAGCATCTCGGAGCAAGCATCCAAACATCTACTTCTGCATGTCCAAAGAGGCTTTATATTTGGTTTTTGAAACAGTGAACCTGTGCTATGTGGCAATCATCTAACCAATGAGTTGAGAAAAATACTACAGAAATACCATTTGTGGTATGGCACAAGAGCCTGTCTTTGAAAGGAAAAAGAACAGCATTGTACAAGGGATGTAGAAGAGGTCAGCCACACCAGAGAAGCTGGATCCCAGTCTTAGTTTTCATTTACTAAACATTTCTCATTTTGCACTATCACACATTGCCATAGAAAGGAGAGGACAAGGAACCGAACAGAAGTGTGTCACTTACTGTGAGAGCTTCTTTCTTAGCTCCTTTATCTGTTCATTCTTCTTGGACAGAATCTCTTTCAGATTGCGGTAGGCAGCTGTTTGTTGGAACTTTTTGTCCAATTCCTATCCATTTAGAATTGATAATATATTATTTTTAAAACCAAAACAGAAACCATATCTTAAATTTCCAGTGTCAAAATTATTCAAGAGACAAGTATCCAATTTCAAGTGCATGGCAGGTAATAAAGTGCCAAATTATATAGTGTGTATGGCAAAATAATGTATGGAACCACTGTATTGGATATTTAATTTTCTAAATGTAATTATTTTTTAAATTATTACTGGGTGTTTCTAACACATTATTTTAATGTGCTGTGTAATAATCTATACGAGGGAAACAAGACTTACATCATAATCCTATGTACTGTATATTACTCAGAGTTATAGCCCTACAGAGCACTAATGTGAATAGGCATAGGCTTGCAGTCTTAACATTATTCTGTGCTTTAACTTCTGATCAGAAGAATGCAGGACATGAAAATTTAAAAAAAAATCTCCTTTTAGATCTTGTTGCTATTTTATTATTAATTATAACACTTTTTATATGTATTTGTAAAAGGACATGAAGAAGAACATGAAAAACTTATTCCAGATTTTTCCCCTATAACTTTACCAATGTCACATTACATGAGTCAGAAATAGAAGAATGAAACAACCTTGACTATAGCCTGTAGCTTACACAACAGGATGAAAACTAACCTTTTCAGCCATAGCCAACTGGTCCTGCACCTTAAGAAGTTCATGCTTTGTTGACACCAGATTCTCTTCCAGGGATTTTTGGCTTGAGGTACTGTCCTGCAAAGTCTTTTCCAACTGGCACTTCAGATCAGCCATACTATTTTCTAGTTCACTAATATCCTGAGTTTTATTAAACTGAAAAAGGAAAGAGGCAAATATTGACATGAAGAACTTAAATGTCTGAACAGGAATTACTTAATAGTAAGCTACCCTAGACATAGGCACATTCAGTCATATGCTCCAAAATTCTAAATGTAAAACTATCTATAGTGCACTCTCATTACTAGAGACATTGGTTTAGATTCATTTTAACAAGTGATGGATGATAAAGACAGTGGCCAGGACTCTCTTCAGTTGAACAGCTAGCCTAATGGCGAGTACAAAGAGGCATTCAAGTGCATCTTTGCGCACATGGAAGTCCTGTATACTCAAATGGGCAATCTCTACTTGCATACTGGGCAAGCATGGAGACTCTAAGCACTAATGGAGCTTTTCCTTTTGGTGGTGCTGAATAGGATCTTAGCTAAAAACCTGGTCATTAGCTAAAAGTCTAAGAAAGAACTTTGAATGGAGTTGGTAAATTAAGGTTATTAAAGTTCAGTGTAATCTTTATTCTGAAGAGTAGTGCAGAAAACATTTTTTTGTGTATGTATGGCAGTATATAATACAATTTCAGTTTTCCCCCTCTTTACTGTGAAGGCTTCGGTAGTACTGCCTGAGTCCACCACAGCAAATGCAAAATATTTCCAGCAATGGCTTTGGAGAAACATATAGTATTTATAAATTTGAATTGTATATATGGAGGGTTTTTTTAATTAAAATGAATAACCCAGGATGGGTGTGAGGGAAAATTTGTAAGATTTGTTACATAATTTTGGTTCATATTGAGTTTCAAGGATCCAATGATGTAGTTCCACTGCAGCTTGCTGCTTCCACCAGAACAGTAGTCCCTTTGTGCACTCTAAAATGAAGAACCTTCTGGAGTATATATTTTGTTGTCTCAGAGGTCTAGACGTGTAGGGTGTTGGGAAAGAAAGGCTCCATACTGCAGCTATGGGATACCAAGTATACCATTGGAATGTGGCCAAAATATCTGATTGCTCAAGGTAATTCTGGGCATCCTTTTATTGTACAACAATTATTGATAAGCTCACTGCTGAGTCATGAACTGCTGGCTGACATTTCTAATAGAGATGTAAAATAACTTTTAGAAAAATTAAGTGGGAATGCAAGTAGGCATTTTTGTTCAGCATTTATAATTGACAGTCACAGTCATGCTATGTAAATTTAGTTTGGTACAAGATGAAGTGCAGTATTGGAGTAGAATGGCAAATGGAACGCTGATAGTAATTTAATTTGATCAGGAAACTGACATACAACTCATCAAAATTACAGTTTAAGATTATGAGAGGGAAAAATGATTCTAGTTTTTTACTGAAGTGAAATATTCTCAAATTATTCTTGAAATAATTTATTTGAACAAGTCCTGTCTAACTGATCAAGCACATAATATAAAAATAACAAATCAGGTCTATTTTAATACTTATCATATTGAACAATACATACCAAAACCATGTTAGAAAGCAAAATAAAAAAGAAATGTGAATTAAAAATGGTGAAAAAATTAGAAAGAAAACTTCAAAAGTAATACTCATAAGTATTAAATTATGCTCTTTTAGCAATAAAAACATCACAAAGAGGAGCAATCTGTTCTAACCTTGTAATTCTTATTCTTCATATGTAGTTTCAAAACAGCATTACATACTATTACAAAGTGGGCAACACATCTGGTGGGTATGGAGTTTTCTTTTTTGGGAAAACTATTCAAAACAAATTACAATGTATACAGAATCCCGTTACTTACATGTGCCAGCATAGTCAGAGTAATTCGCTGTCGCAAACTGGCATTACTTAAGCAGTCAAATTTGTTTCCTCATCACACACCAGTCACATGCCTTGGCATCCAACCAGAAAAACAAGCATCAACCTCTTAACTAGCAACAATTTGCTGCAGCGATTTATGCTGTTTGACTTCCACCAATTTCACAGGTAACTGGCCACTGAGTAATTTTCTCAAACTGGACCTGTTCAACTGAAATGGTTTAAGAATATTAGTGCTACCCTATTTAAATAAAAGTTTCACCTTCTGATCTCCTTGAGCAATCTGTAGATCTCGCAGAATCTTCTCTAACTTTGATTTTTCATCCAGTGCATTGGTAGCCTAAACAGATTTGAAAATTAGAATCAAAATACACTGCAGAAAAATAACAGAATTACAGTTCTTCCGGTACACACATAGTATTTATATTTCAAGCAAACCTACCTGCACTTCTACTGTCTTTAATCTAGTCTTCAATTTTTCATTTTCTTCTTGGAGTCTTGCAATTTCCTGCATATAAATTTAAAATATTCACTTGGCCTGGAATACACCACTACTAAATATACTGAAACTGCCAACATTTCTAGCAAGTAGTTTTTCAAATTAGAACAAAAGTAATTGGTCACAGATTGAAACAGATAATGGCTGTCTCTAGCATAGTAGAAAGCGCCTATACACGTTTAAAGTGCTTCTTAGGCACTTACATGTGTGATTCCCAGCTTATTGGGGGTGGAGGAAGCAGCATTTAGAGACTTGCAGAAAGAATACACTCAGGTAAAAGTTCACACCTACATTCAAGCAAGATTTTCTGCATCACCATGTGCATGTAAAAGAAAGCATACACCATAGAGACTGAAGAAGTGGAAAGAAATCAAAGGGACTGGAGAGTAGAAACAGACAGATTCTGTTAAGAATATTGATTTTTAAATAAATAAATAAATAAATCTTCAAGTTACCAAGTAACCTAACACAAGTTAGGTTGTATTGTTTTTGTTTTGCAATTTATGGTTGGTTCTTAAATGTAAAGCACTTGTATTGGTAATTTCTGAACCAAACATCTACTGTTTATATGCATACAGCATTCTGCGATGTACGTACGTATGTATGTATGCATGCATGCATGCATCCTTTCTCCTTAAAAAGGACCTAAGGCAGCTTACATCACTAAAACACAATATTTAAAACTAAAAACAGTAAGTATACTAAAAAGGACCAAACAAATGACACTCTGAGAAGCTTCTGTTATCCTATGCACATTGACCTAGGAGTAAGTCCCATTGAACATAATGGGACTTATGTCTGAGCAAACATGCATTAGTTTGGAATGCATAAGAACTAGTGATTTCCACACGCACGAACACATATATATGTCAGTTTTTATTTCTAATACTCTAGGTCACAAGAATACAGAATTGCTTCTAATTTCTCCAAACAATTCGGCCAACATCTGCTAATACATTGGGTGTGCTGGAGAAATAATACAGGTTAACATAATTAATAACAACTAATGAACAAGATACGTGGCCCACTACTGGATGTGTGACTAGACATGTGACTAGCATAAACCTGACACCTCATCACTTAGCTGTGGCAACTTACTTGATTCCTCTTGAGTGTATACAAAAGCCCAGCAGAGATGAATCAATAATTAGTTTTCACGAGAATGAAGTCTTACCTTGTTTAGCAATTCTGACGCTCCATCATGTAAGGGAGTAAGTTTAGGCTTAACCATCTCTGGATTAGGCTATAAATAAAAAGATATAATACAAAGGTCAAAGATAAGAAGCATACAATTAAATATTTCATTTTTAATACACACATCACAGTCTTATAAATGTTTGCTCAGACATAAACCTGACAGAACTCAGTGCAACTTGGTAAGTGGTATACCACAGAAGCCTTAATATAACAGCAGTTACTTCTCAGTCTTCCTATACTCTGGCAGGAAAACTTCACTTCTAGTGAACTTCAGAGGAATATTCTCCTAATTTCCAGTTGCAAGTAACTGCCCAGTTCCCTGTATCTTCCATGCATATTAAATGACTTAGAGAAGGGGAAAAAAGGACAACATGCACTTGATGGTGGGGCAAAAATTATAGTGGCCATCTCAAGGCCATGGATGAAAATGGATTTGCAAACATACAGCTTTCCTCTCCTAACCATAATCCTTTCTGGTCAGACTGACTCTCTTCCTCAGCCGACTGGTCCCAGACCCCTTTAACAGCAGTTTCCAAGCTACGTATGCTTTCTTCCCCATCTGTATTACAAGAGCATCTGATCTTGCAGGACATATAAAGGTCTATCAGTTTAATCTATAAATAAAATAATATCTCACTGTTTCAACCTCTTCTGCAGTGCAAGAAAGAATGTTTCTTCCTGAGGCCGTATACAGTCTCCCAGTCATCAAAAGAACCTCCTCCACTCCACCCTGTTTGGCAGCCACTGCTTTCTCCCTAATCCAAGATCCCCAGACGACTCAGACAGCTGGCCCACTCTGTAGAGCAGACAGACGATGCCTCAACTGGAGGGCCCTCCTCACACTGCTGTGCCTTCTCTACCAACAATTTGTGTAAATCATGGGTGCACATGAAACACTAGGAACATCAAAAACCAATTACAATCTCAAGACAATCAGACTGTATTTTTGACCACAAGTGGTCAGAGCTTGAGATGTGTGCAGAAACATTTCCTCAACTTCAGCCATCATCCAGGGGGTCGGCATCCATGAAGTGTGTGGGTTCAGTGTTGTTCCAGTGCAACACTTCTGGAAGGGAATCTGAGGGAGAGAACTTTCATGTTGTGCTTAAAGCTTGAGCCCTCTTTAGAAGTAGAGCTGAACAAATTTGTGGAGATCCGACAAAGCAGAAGGAGGAAAGAAAAGAGGAACTGTTCCACTATTCTGCTGAGAGAGCTGTGTTTAGCTAGCTGTCACCTAGCTGGCTCCCATTTCACCAGGCTACCTGAACTGTTTCCATTCTGGATGGTATTTATAGTAGTTACTGTAAGAAGTGGTGCCTGAATTTGCTTTTCCCCCCTTCTACTTCCCATCTCTTTCCCAACCATGGGTCCTCAGATGTTCTTGAACTACATCTCCCAGAAATCCTGACCAGCACAGCTAGTGGTGAAGGCTTCTTGGAGTATTAATCCAAGAACATCTGGGGAGCCAAGGTTGGAAACCACTGTTTTAGAGTGTAAACCTGAGGACAGGGATTACTCCTTACCATTTTTGCAAACTACTCTGGAATCCTGAGCAACACAGTAAAAATGCTTTAAATTTAAAGAAAAATTACATTACTGGTAAGATCTGTGAATCTCTGATCTAAACAGTAATCTGCCATACTGTAACCTTTCCCCTTAAATACAGAAACATAACCCTTCCCTTTTTCCAACAGACAATTTGGCCACAATGTCAGAAATAAATGCATACCTTTTTATTTGATGATGTAAATTCTGATTTTTCAAACTCTGCAACTTGCTCTAATAAGTCCCTTGAGAAATAGTAGAAAACATTTTAGTCAAGTAAATTTTCTGAGTTCAGGACTATAATTTATATACCATGCAGCAATTAAAACAGTAAGAAAACAGAAGAAATAGCCCCATACGTAGACATACAGTATCAAGACATAACCCTACACTTAAAAGTCTCCTTACGAACATCAGTGTAACATTTTAGATTGGCACCTTAGCAGGCTCCCAAAATAGTTCTGTTTACCCCAGGATCTGCTACAGGCTACATAAATAGAGCCTGCTGCCAATTTTGCTCTATTTTCGGGGCTAAGTCAATTTAAATCCTTGTCACTGCCAACAAGAAAATTTAAGTTTTGTATGATACCATTGAGATACCAGCCTGAAATTCGGATTGACTGGCTACAAGACATGTATCTTTAAGTGTGAATTTTTTGAAAACTAAAAAATTCCATTTTCCCAAAAATTCAAATTTTAAATTTTTTTAAATGTGTAATTTTTTTGAAAATGTACAATTGCATCATGTTGTATATCAAATGCATGCCCTATTCATAAGCTTTAAAATGACACCTGTCCCAGGTCTGTAGCTATCATAGGTATCTATTAAATGACATTTGACGTTATGGTGGCTAGTGAATTTTGGCATTTTTTTGCAATATTGAAAATGCAATATCTCAGAAACGGGTGGACCAAAAAATCTGAAAAAAATATTTTCTAAACATCTCATGGTAAGGTACAAATGTACCAAAAATGAACCAAATCCATGACATCAAGGTTCCATGCACTGGTTGATTTGACATGGAATGACCCTGCCACAGAACTGAATTCTCAGGAAACATGCTCAGGACTGTGCTGCACACCATCTTTTATTAAACCACTGTAGGGCTAAAGATACATGTTAGAAACGCTTTATTCATGATAGTACATTTTAAAGAGTTACCTATTTTCCAGCTCTGAAATGTCAGTCTGCAGTTTAAGATACCACTTCTCTGCTTGGGAAAAAATCTGACGCAACAGCAACACATTAGTGTATGTTGTGTTAATAAGCTCTGATTCCACCTCACTATGGACCACAGTCTGTAAACCATCCAGTATTTCTGTCACTTCATCAATAGTGTATGTGTCTTCCACCAGCCTGCACAGAAAAGCCCAAAGAATTAATACAACATCCAAGGTAGCAATCCAAATTATCAGAGGTGTGTGTGTGTGTGTGTGTGTTCGCACGTGCGCAGGTACATACGTGCACGCGTACATCCATCTATCTACAATTTCTTTAAATGGTGACTATAAACAGCAAATTAAAAGAAAAATTTATTACAGCTATTTAAACACATGGGCCAATATCCTTTTCACATTACCATGTAGAATATGGAAGCTGCCATAGCCACTTGGCAAAATGATTGGTTGTGTGATCCAGCATCTCTTTAAATAGCACTTCTACACTTTCTGTTCCATGTGTCATAATCTGAACAAGATGCTGGCTATGGATGACAGAGAAGCCCATGGATGACAGATAAGCACTTCCATATGAAGATAGGGTAGCCAATAGTCAATGTTTACCTACTTAAGAAGGCAATGCTTATATTTTTGTCATGCACCAACTCATGCAACTGCAACTCAATGAGGAATTCAGCACTGACTTTTTAACTGGTGTAAATTTATCACCGTGATTTATGCCATTTGACTTATACCAGTGTCTATTAGTAGTAAGATTCTGGACACAATTTTGTATCTATACATGGCTGTTAAGATTGGACCCCACCATTAGTTTCTAAAATAAAAGTTACTGGGGCCTGACATTTTTGTTTGGAAGCTTTACCAAGTGACCAGAAAATCTAGTCATTTTATTGTATGCTTTTGGGATTGTACTCAGCATATGATATTTTGCATTTTCTATTATTTAAAATACTGGCTATTTGCACCTTGGTACTGAACAAAGTCTCAACATTTTAGGTTTGGCTCATTTTAAGCTACAATGGGGGCCATCAGTGAGCCAACCCTTGATTTTTTAATTCATATAAAAATGAAGATACATGCAGTATTAAAAGAAAAGTCCTTGCCTCCCAAATGTGAAGAAGACACATAAACTCATAAATCAAATATTGATTTGGTTGTCACTTTCCATGTTTCAGGAAGGTTGTCCTCTTTTGTTTATAAAGCACAGCAGGTATAATTAATTGTTGCCTTGTAATAATTAGAAAAAAAAACCAGCAAGATATAAAGCAATATACTGAAAACAGTGAGTGTATTTCCAAGGTGTACTCATCTTTTCACAAGAGTTAAATCTATGTTCACTCTACTTTTTGCTGGAACAGAACAAGTAATTGTACTAATCTGACAATTAGATTATATCTTTCTCCATAGTAGGCTTGTGAATGACTGATATTATTGGCCTGTTATGATTTTGTATTCATATTATTCCATTCTCATGGTACCTGCTATCCTTAAGATCTTGAAAGCAGGAATCCACTGTCTTGAGGCGAAGGCCACGTTTCGAACGTGCAAATCGCATGTAGTTGACCACTTCATTCTGGTGGTGATCATTCAGACCCAATTCTGCCTAGATGAAAAAATACAGAGAATATTTAGATGAAGTGTTTTACAGTTAAGGATTTGGGGCTTGTGCTTATTTATTTAGTTATGAATAAAACAGGAAATGCTATCATCATCCTACACAATTTAAAAATGAATTTTAATAGTATATAAACAATATTTTAAATATTTTTGAACTGCTTTCCCACCCCACGTCCACCCAGTGTACAGACTGTAGCATCCAGATTTATTGATTAAGTCACAGAAGCAGAATTATTCCATATGCTTTGGATGATGAAGCAAAAACAGGCAGCCAGACATGAGATCTCAGATTAGTGATTGGTTCTCCATCATTTACTCCCAGATTCTCAACACAGGACGTCCAGAGAATTAAGAGTGCAATACGATCCTATACATATTTACTGAAAAATACTCAGCTGGATTCCCTTCTACAAAACGCTGTACTGGATCGAAGACCGCATCCCACCCCTCCTTGATCCATTTGATCAGAATTCGACGCTTTAACAGCGACTCTGCAAAAGATTGTCAGGGAAATAGCAGCAAAAACCGATAGAAGTTAAGGGTCCTTATGAACACAGGATCAAAACGATACCGTTAAAACCTCGCGCAAAGGGCACGGTGCTTTGAAGTCAGGGAGTATCTGGAGGGCTCGTCCTACATACAGGTGGGCGGGGCAAGAAGGGAGATGCGTGAAACGTGTGAAGCCGTTGCCTGGCAGTAACCGTGAATTACGATTCGTCGTGAGGAATATATTTCTAAGTCCACGCCCGGTCTGGATAGGGCCAAAAGAGTGCGCCTGAACGCCGATGGCGTTTAGGCCTCTTTCAGGCGGGCGCGACGGCGCTTCTTGGGTAGGCCAACCCGAGGCTATCCCTTTCTCGGAAGCCCTCCAACAAGAAGCGCGAAGAGAATGGAAAGAACCGTCGAAAGGGAGCGTGGAAACGCGTCCGTTGGGCTCACCATGACGGGCCTGTGGTGGTCCTCAGCGAAGGAGATGGTTTACACGTCTCCGGTTGCCATGGTGACGGAACAGAACCCTCGCGAGCGCCCTCTTTGTAACGTCATTGGCTGGAGAAGCGTCCGCGAGACCGGAAGTGAGGTCATAGTGGACGCGTGCAAGAGCGTCGGGGCCGGCGACGTTGAATTTGAAGCGATCCGCGGGAGCCTCAAGAGTGCGAGATCGGCTTTTCGTTACTTTTTACCTTCCCCCTCCTTCTGCGTTTCCCTAGGGAACAAGGGCGTAGTTGACATTGGTCAGCAGCGTCCATCATCCGAGCTGCTGGAAAGGACAGAAGCAGGAGCGGTTGCTTTTGCGGCGTATTATTTTGTGCAAACTTTTTAAAGGCGCAATTCCAGATTAGGGTCATTTTCCCTATATTGAAGTTTTGCGCGTGTGTTATTGAGAGAATTATTGATAGAAATACTTTGATTTTGCATCTGGTGCTGGTATTTATGTCCCGGCTTCCAGGGAGCTGAAAATAACATGCCTAGTCTTTCTGTTCATTTTTGGTTTCATGGTAGTCCTGTGAGCTAAATTGGGATAACATGGGCTATCCTGGCATTTTTATTTGTTTAGCCAATTGACAGTCTGGACCTCAAACTCGATTGCCAGGGCAGTTGCCAATTCTAAATCCTAAAGGCTTCAACAAAAAGTCAAATGTTATCAGCAAGGTGATCCTTGAGTGCCATGCCACCCTGAACACACTCATCTGATTTAATTTTGGAAGTTAAGCAGTGTGGGGCTTACTTAATATCTGGATGGGAGACTACTAGGAATTTCCAGGTACAGTGGTGCCTCGACTTACGACCATAATCCGTTCCAGAAGATGGACGTAACTCGAAATGGTCGTAAGTCGAAGCACCATTTCCCATAGGAATGCATTGAAATGCAATTAATCTGTTCCGGCCGAAGAAAAAAATCACCAAGAAAAAAAAATCACTGCAAAACTCATTGGAAACGCGGGGGGGGGGGGAGAAAAGCAATCAAGCGTGCAAGACCCATTGGAAATGCACAGAAAACAAACGAAGCAGATCAGAAATGCACAGAGAACAGAGGGACAAGGTCGGAAATGCAAAGAAAACAAAAAAGCAAGGGAAGCATGCAGGACCCATTGGAAATGGGGGAAAAACCCCAAAAAGCAACCAACCCCCCCCAAGACCCATCGGAAATGGGGGGGAAGCCAAAAAACAAACAACCCCCCAAGACCCATTGGAAATGGGAAAACCCCCAAAAACCAAACAAACCCCCCAAGACCCATCGGAAATGGGGAAAAACACTCCAAAAAGCAACCAACCCCCCCCAAGACCAATCGGAAATGGGGGAAAACAAAAAACAAACAAACCCCCCAAGACCCATCACAGCACAGAAACATAACCCCTCCAGCTCAAAACCACGCTGCAAAAACACCCAGAACAGTTTTTAAAAAGCAGAAAACAGCACCTTACCAGGCAGCCCGAAGCCTCCCTGCAAACACACACACACACGCTCACTCAGAAGAAGAAGCAAGGCAGTCCCAAGCCTCCTCCGATCGCACACTCTCTAACTGCTGGGGCGAAAGAACTACAAAGAAGCAGCCTCTTAGAAATTTGAATTTCCTGCCTTTTCCCCCTGCCTTTTTCTGTTCGTAAGTGGAAGCTCCGGTCGCAAGTAGACGCAAAATTTTGCTGCTGGAGCTGGTCATAACTTGAAATGGTCGTAAGTAGGGATGTTCGTAAGTCAAGGCACCACTGTATGTGATTGGGTTCTAGTTTCACTTCAGGCAGTTCCTCCTTTTCCCCCTTTAAAGATAAGGAAACTTTTTGATTAACTAAAAAAACCTGAGGTTCTTCAAGGCCAAGTTCAAAGGGCTCTTCCTCACCCAATAATCATTGGGACTATAACCAACCGTCCCTTAAATCTTTATATTCCATCATCTTTAATAGCGGGGTATTCTGCCAAACTTCCCAGTCAATAGGGTTGTGCTGTGGTAAATGTCTGCTGGTTTATAAGCTCCCACAGAGTGGGTGTTGTGCCCACTCCCCTTTGGTGACTTTCTGGAGGCAATGTCACTGTGATCAGGTTCATTGCAGTTATCTGACAGTTCCTTAGTTTGCACGGGAAAAGACAGGAGCGGAGTTTCTTTAAACAACTCTTTATTAACACAACTGGGGGTTTTCTCAACAACAACTTCAACAGGGTCATTAAAGTCTATGTCAACTGGTAAACTGGTCCATAACATAGGTAACGTCTTTTCATAGGATTCTTCCTTTAACGGTAGAACTGACCGAAGCGTTCCGTGTCGGTTAGTCTCCTCAGACACCCACTCCTTATGGCACAAATAGTCCCGCAACAGGGGTGGCGTGCCCATTCTCCCTCCGGTGGTTTCTCTCCTGGTTTTAGTGGTCTCGGTCGAGTCACCTTCTTCAATGGACCTCGCCCCCGCGGATAGACTAAGACTGTCCATTCTTCTGCGTACAGTCCTTCTATAATCGGTTTTATGTTCTCAGTTGCCCCATCCTTCGAGTCGTCATCTTTCCCCCCAGTATCTCTCCCTTTTTGGGAACCTAAATACCTTAGGTTCAGTTTCTCCTTCTAACCATTCTTCTTCTATGACCACCACCTTCTGGGTCTCCCCTGATCTCTCTCCCTCCTCAGACGTCAGGAACACGTCTACCACCCCACAGACTCCCTTTCTCTGCCCCTCCCCGTCTCCCGCCTTTAGCCCTTTCATCTTATTAACCATTTCAGGTATCTCCTTTCTCTCAATTCCTCCATCCTTTGCTTCCCTCTCAGACGTGTGAGGGGACGGCTCACTCTCACTTAGGTCCTCTTTTTTTCTCCTCTCGCTCACAGTCACCTCTCAGGGTTCTTCCCTTTTCAAGGGACCCCCTTTCGTGGGATACACCAGGAATGTCCATTCAATCCCCTCTCCTCCTTCCACTAAAGTCACTCCCTTTTCTCTTTTCTTCGCTCCCTTCTCCCCCCTCCACCCCCCATATAGGAGGATTTCCAAGGAGGCTTAGTATTCTGTCTTATCTACTATTGCGTAGCTGTGCATCCTGCAAATCAGGAGAGGTACATTAACAAGCTGCAAACAAGACTGTTTTATCAGTTTCCTCCTCTCTCTGTGTGGCCTGTTAACTCAAATTTACCTAGAGAAACCCAACTTCCCAGGTGTGACTTTACAGTAGATCAGCTTGCATTTTGCTCACTGTGTAATCTCACACTTAATATGATGTGGAGAAAATTTTAATGGCATATAAAGCTTCCCTATCATTTTGCTGTAGGGTTTACAAGCTCCAAAGTATCTAAAAATCTGTGATTTTTTTAACTCAGAATTTAAAAAAAAAATTAGTTCAGATTTTTAAAAAACCAAATCAGTTTTTTTATTGTTAAAATTTAAGTCCTATATGATGATAGATTTAATTTAAAATTTGGCAAAGTCCCAATATCTTATTATAGAACAGGGATTATAAATTCTAATTCTATATTGTGAGAAAATGTATTCATATAACTCTTTCAAAAAAGATTTGTAAATCTGGCTTGTCAGATGAACCAAAACAATCAATGATTAATAATGGGAACAGTGGAATCAAAGAGTGCATGGAGGGGATGGGGAGCCTAAATGGTTGTGAATATGTATGTCTAAAAATATAGGTTTTGATCCAGTCTCACTCTTACTTAGAGAAGAGCTGCTGAAGTTTAAAACAGTTGTGATTAATTGCAGTCCCACTAATTTCAGTGAGTCTATTTCAGTGATAGCTAGCTGATCAGCTCCATAATCTTATGAATACAGCAGTGTGAGCTATTCAGACAGTTTTCTAGTGCCCCCAAAATGGAGAGGTGCAATACAATCCTATAATGTCCACTCAGAAGCAGGCCCCAGTGAGGTCAGTGGGATGTAAGTGTATGTTAAGATTGCAGTTTTAAAGTGTAATCCTATACATGTCTACTTAGAAGTCCCACTGAATTCAGTGGAGTTCGCTGCCAGATTGCTACCTTTACCAACTTTCTGCTGATTTCAATATGGCTGAGATTATAACTACCAACTAAAATAAATAGAAACCTGAAGTTCCACTGACCAATCATTTCAACTCACCTTGTAAGAAGGCACCTATATACCTTGATAGTGCACAGCTAACTCTCAAAAAGTCATAAACCAGTTACCTCAGGAATAACCAGATGTTACATAGTGTTGTCTCAGAGACATAGGGGCTTGGATTTTTTTTTTTAAACATTCAGGCAAGGTTCAGGTCAAAAAAGATTCACATGTAACAGAAAGGCCAGTCAGCCATTAACTTTTCTTCACCTTTGAGGAAAAGCTTTGGATTTTTTCATCATATTTTACATGACAATCTGCATGGGGGGAAAATAGACAAGCTTAAAAAACACCCTAATTTCTGTAAACCACTTTTATTATTGCTTTGTAATCAGATTTCTGAAGCCTAAAAGCAACTAATCAACACAGTTGGGCTTTTTAAGGGTTCTAAGGCTAAGCTACATTTCCTCATAGTCAGTTACAATCTTGTTATTGATATATGAGTCACTTAGGACATTTATTTCTCCCACATCACTAGTGATAGCAGAAAACTCCAGGGACAATGGGAACTAATTTAGCAGAGCATGCTACAGAGCCAAAGAGTGCTTGAATTATAAAGGAATGATCCCAAGTGGGAGAGGCTTTAATTCAATATGTGCACATTTTTGTGGCCCTAATTTTTAAGCTACACTGTACCCTTCTGTAGGTTTCTGAACGTATTATGTCAGTATCAAACTCTACAGATAATTATTCTTTCGAAGAGGGAATTCCTTGTGCTGAAAACATTTGTCACCACAGGAGCTTATCACACCTCCTCTAGTTCACAAATTGTGTGGGTGTCTCTGGAAAGTGTGGCTGCCAGATTGCTGACTGGGGTTGATTACAGGGATCGCATAACAACCCTGTGACAGCTGCTCCACTGACTGTCAATCAGTTTCTGGACACAATTCAAAGTGCTGGTTCTAACCTATAAAGCTCTAAAATGGCTTGTATCCAAGCTATCTCAAGGATGGTGTCTCCCTTTATGAGCCTACTCAGGTGTTAAGATAATCAGGAGGCCTTTCCCTTGGTCCCACCACCCTCACAGGTGCATTTGGTGGGTACACAGAAGAAGGCCTTTCCCTGTTGCTGCTCCCAGACTTTGGAACTCCCTCCCACAGGAGGCCAGGCTGGCCCCATCCGTGTTCTTCTGCAAGCAGATGAAGACCTTTCTCTTCAGGCAAGCTTTCCCTTAATGGATGGTTGTGCCTTACTGCTTTGAATGTTTTTGGTGTTGCTTTTGTTTACCATCTTTTAATGTGGTATATCCTTTTTGAGTATTTCTATACTTTTTTTTGCTTTATAGTCTTTTAATGATGTAGGTCATGTTGGGTCCTTGGCTAGACATCAAGAGGTAAGCACAGGCTTCATTTGCAAGTGATTGCTCAGTTATGAAGGTCTGCCTGAAACATCTGTCAGTGCTGACATGCTAATGAATTTCAGCTTCTAATGATGCACTGTATCTGTAACATATAATTTGGCCCTGAATTTTATACAGTGACTCTTCTTCTAAGCATGAAGAACAGTTCTAAAGAATTCAAAACCTTGCCCAAATTCTGTGTCGCACTCGGCTGTCACTGAAGCATCCAATGAAGAATGCAGTGCAACAGTATTGGCTAATGGCAAAGACTGCTAATCTCCAGTTCTTGATATATTTCTGTAGGGCCTTAAAGGTAATTCAGGGAATCTTAGAAAAAGGATTGGAATTATTCCTTTTTTCTTCTTCTTCTTAACATGTTGATGGAAGACAAACCAGCACCACCCATAACAGCACTGGAGGAAACTGCATCTTTAATTGTTCATATACATTTTCAAGAGAAAACTAATTTGGCTGACCTCACAAATTCTGGATTTTAGTTTTATATCTCCGGATCTTCAGGGGAAGGGGTAATATCTCAGAACCCACTGTGGCGGAATGCCCACGTCACTCCTGTCTATCATAGCCGAAGCTCAAGGGCAGGAGCCTATGAGAAGACAGGAGGGGCGGAGTCAATTAGACAGTTAGACGGAGACAGAAGTGCAGAGTTAGAGAGAAGAATTGGAGAGTGAAGGAAGGAGAATTGGAAAGTTGGACAGTTAGAGAGAATGAGAATGAGATAAATGGAATAGTAAAGTTAGATAGTCAGAGGTTAATGTGAATAAGTAAATACAGTGGTGCCTCGCTAGACGATGTTAATCCGTTCCGCGGAAATCGCTGTCTTGCGAAAACATCGTCTAGCGAAGCACGTTTTCCCATTGGAATGCATTGAAATCTCTTCAATGCGTTCCAACGGAAAAGTCGTCGTCTTGCGGAGATCGTCCATAGGGAAACATCGTCTAGCGAGCGCGGGTCCCCGTTGGAATGCACTGACAGCTATTGACCGCTAGTCAATGCATTCCAATGGGGAAACCTCGTCGTCTAGCGAAAATCGCCCATAGGAGACCATCGTTTTGCGAAGCGCATTAGTGATCGCAAAAAGCCATCGTCTAGCGATTTCCTCGTCCTACGAGGCAATCGTCTAGCGAGGCACCACTGTACAATAAGCAAACGTGTAATCATATATAAGAAGTTTAATGAGTGATCCTAAACCATAATAAAAGAACCTGTGATTTATAAACCAAAAGATAAATAAACAAGTTATATTGGCAGCATGTGTCTGAAGCATATATGGTGCAGTGTGTATGAGAGATCCACTGGTGGTAGCGGAGAAGAGAATAAACGTATCCAGAGAGTGAACCTGTGTTTGGGAGAAACAAACAGGGAACACTGGGTGAAATGCCACAGTGGTGACCAGCGGTGGGATATGATTAGATTCCAGTAAGCCGAAGTAAAAAGAGAATTTTCTGAGTCTAAGGTACCTGTTAGTCAGGGACTGTCATGAAGGAGTGGGTAACTCTATAGCTCTTGGTGAAAAGCTTAGTAGGGACTCCGGATCGCAAATCTTGAGAGAGACTAAGAAAGGAGAAGACTCTGAGGAAAAATTCTGTGGTTTGAGATTACCTCACGCTTAGATTGGAAAGACCAGTGGACTAGCGTGGATCCTAGGCTCTAAAAAGGGAGCACTGAGGGGACAAACGCTGAAGCCAGGGTCAAGATATCTAAGGTGACTGAAACTAGCAGAGGCTTGAAAGAAAAATTGAAAAAATTAAATAATTCTGAAACAGTCTGGTGTCTGGAGGCAAGGAGATATAGTGTCTCAGACAAGGAACAGCGTGGCTGGGTGCCATAAGAAACAGAGTAGCAATCCGTGGCTGCCAACGGAGGGCTACTGAGTAACTCTCTAACTCAAAAAGGAAAAAAAGCATTTTAAACAGAGGCTTGACTGACTATCGCTGCAGAATTAACCAGCTTATCCCAATAAATACAAATAAACATGCCTCCTAAACGAGGGAAAAAGGTGGCACTGGAGGGAACCAACCCTCAAAATTTACCTCAGGAAGTGGAGGGAAATAGAGTCCCTCTTGAAATATCCGAACAGGAGGAGACTCAGGAGGAGGATGCCTCAGGGAGAGAAACTGTTTTAACCTCTCAGGAGTTTGAGAAATGGAAATTACAGCAGGAATTTAAATTAAAAGAACTGGAAGTTAAAGAAAGGGCTAGGGCTGAGGAAAAAGCTTTACAGCTCAGAGCTGAGGAAAAAGCTAAGGAACTACAGCTCAGGGAAATGGAAATGAGAGAAAAAGCTGAGGCTGAAGCGATACAACTGGCAATGCGAGAAAGGGAAATGGAGTATCAATTAGAAATGAAAAAATTAGAAGTGACGGCCCTAAACAATAACAGTAATAACACAAATGCTGCTGAAGGAAATGTCTCAGAATTAGACCTAAAGAAATTCCCTCAATTTAGAAAATGTGATTGCCCAGAATCATTCCTTATTTCATTCGAATGGGCGTGCTGGGACTTTGGCATGAGAGGGGAAGAACTAATGATTGTGCTAAGGTCTCAGGTAAGTGGGGATTTAGCAGAAATTTATTCCCAAATGCCCTTAGATCAAGCCAGAGACTACGAGGCTTACAGAAAATTGGTTTTCTCGAGGTTTGGGATCAATGCTGAACACCTGAGACGGAAATTTCACGCATTGACCAAAAAGCCTGAGGAATCATATTCTCAATTGGGGGCAAATTTGGTTAGATGCTTGGAGAAATGGATAGAGCAGGAGAATGTCACGTCACTAGAAGAAATGAAAAATATAATAGGGCTAGAGCAATTTTATTCAATCCTACCTGGGGATTTGAGATATTTAGTCAGAGACAAAAAGCCCAAAAATGTACAAGAGGCAAGTGAAACTGCTGACTATATAACAGATATAAAGAACCCCAGATTCTCTGAGTTAAAAATTGGCGGGAAAGTTTGGGACGACAGAAGGAAAGAGCCCAGAGATTACCTCAGGAACCATCAAGCATCTGGAAGCCATTTTAAAGGCAAGCCCTCAGATCTGAATCACCAGAAATATAAGAGCTTTGAAGGAAAGGGTGACAAGTCCCCATATTTTGAACCCAGAGTCCCTAGAACCTGCTATGGGTGCGGGGAGGACATTTTATTGCTCAGTGCCAGACCACCAAGAATAGAGATGTGGGTCAGCAAAAAGGAGGGAGATCCAGTCTGCCCAAGAAAGTATATTATGTACAACAGAAGGGAGCTAAGGAAAACATGGAATCAGTTGCCATAACAACCCCAGTGACACAAAGGCCAGAGAGCTAGCAGGAGGAGCCGCCTATAGCTCGCGTAGTTCAATGTTATTTTATAAAATGTGATCAAAATCTTCTGCGCAGTTCAGGAGATGAGATTTATGTTAATAATATCAAATATCTTGCTCTCAAAGATTCATTCTCACAAGTGACAGTGTGTCATCCAGAGATCATACCCAAAAGAAACATGCTGGAAAATGAGACCATTTCTATTAAAGGGATTGGAGCTGAAAAAGTGAAGCTGCCATTGGCAAAGATTCCCATAAAATATAAAGAGTGGACAGGAAATTGGATAGTAGGCATATCAGATCAAATTCCTGCATCTTGTTTAATCGGCCTAGATTTATCAGAGCATGTACAGCGTGTTTTGGTAACAACTCGCTCCCAGGGAAGGCCAATTGAAGATACTGAGGAGAATAGGGGGAATCCTGAAATAATAGAAGGGAATGAAACAGATGAAACAGCTGATCTAGTTTCTATGAGGAATCCTAGAAATCTGTCTTTCATAAAAGAGCAAAGAGAAGACCCTACCTTAAATTAATGCTTTAAACAAGTTAAGGAAGGGCCCCTGACCCCTGAAAGATAACAGTGTTAAGAAAGACCTATTGTACAGAGAAATATTAGTGAATCCTATGAGAGGAGGGGGGAACATTCTCAGACAATTAATAGTACCCTCCAAGTACAGAGAAAGAATTATAGAAAAGGGATATAAAGACACATTTGCTGCTCATTTAGGGGATCACAGATTGCAACCCTTATTGTATGCGTATCGATCTGTACCCCAGGAAAGCACAGGATTTAGTCCATTTTAATTAATATATGGAAGGAAAGTTCGGGGACCCCTAGATTTACTCTGGCAAAACTGGGAGGAAGTTAGGGGAGAAGATCCTGAGTCAGTGATCCAATATATAGATACCCTAATGAACTCCTGGCAGCAGTCTCTTAAGATAGCAGCAGAAAACCTAAAGAGACATCAAGGGAAGCAAAAGCACTGGTATGATAGGGCCAGGGAAAGAACATTCAATCCTGGAGAGGAAATTCTAATGTTGAAACCTATAAAAGGGAATAAACTACAATTAAATTGGGCAGGTCCATTTAGAATAGTCTCAAAAATGAGTGAAGTGAATTATATAATTCAGGAGGAGGGAGAAGAAGGTTGAAGAGTGGCTCATGTAAATATGATCAAACCTTATTATAGGAAAGAAAACGTTGTCTTATATGCCATTAAAGAAGTAGACAACGAAAAACATGAATTACAATATTGGGAAGGAAGGGGCGAACCCCATTATAACCCTGAAGATGTTAAGATTAGTCACACGCTAACCCCAGAGCGACAAGATGAAGCAAGGGCCTTGCTGCAGAAATACAAGCAGGTCTTCTCAAATAAGCCTGGTGTAGCAAAGGGAGTAGTACACAAAATAGATACAGGAGATGCACCTCCTCAAGCTGTCACACCTTACAGAGTAACGGGGCCATATGTAGCCAAGGTTCGCCAGGAACTAGATGAAATGTTGAAAGAAAAAATCATTGTTCCTTCATCTAGCCCTTGGGCAGCCCCAATAGTACTAGTGGATAAACCAGATGGAAGTATCTGCTTTTGCATGGATTATAGAAAACTGAACCATGTCACTAAGCCTGATGCTTACCCGATGCCTCAATTAGATGACTTGATCGAGACTATAGGGGGATGTCAGTTCATATCCAGTTTAGATCTAAGGGGTTCTGGCAAGTGGGGTTAGACTCCAAAGATCAGGAAAAGACCGCTTTTTGTAGCCCCTTTGGATTGTATGAGTTCTGGGTCTTAAGTTTTGGATTGCGAAGCGCTCCAGCAACCTTTCAAAGGCTCATGGACCAAACATTACAAGGGCTTAGGGAATTCACTGTAGCATACATCGACAATATTGGGATCTATAGTCAGACGTGGGAAGATCACATAAGCCATATAGAAACAGTGCTACAGAGACTACATGAGACTGGGCTAACAGTGAAAGCTAGTAAATGCCATCTGGGTAGCTCAGAATTAAAATACTTAGGCCATGTAGTAGGGGGAGGCATAATCAAACCCCTGGAATCAAAAATAGAAGTAATCAGTAATTGGCCTAGACCGACGTCCAAGAAAAAAATTAGATCTTTCTTAGGGTTAGTCGGCTATTATCGTCGCTTTATATAAAATTTCAGCGAGATAGCCGCCCCTTTATCTGATTTGACACACAAAAGAAAGGCTGAAAAGATCCAGTGGACGGGCGACTGCGAGGAGGCCTTTAATAAGTTGAAGTCTGCGTTGATGACCGGTCCTGTCCTGAGAGCTCCAGATTTCCAGAGAGAGTTCACCGTCTTCACGGATGCATCCAGCATTGGGTTGGGAGCCGTGCTGAGCCAGGCAGATGACAACGGAAACCATCATCCGGTAACTTACCTCAGTAAGAAACTGCAGGCGGGCGAGAGACATTTGTCCACAATTGAACGGGAGTGTCTAGCGATCGTATGGTCACTGCAGAAACTCAGGCCATACATATGGGGAAGACATTTTATACTTTGCACAGATCATTCCCCACTTCTGTGGCTGAGAACTATAAGGGCAAATAACAACAAGCTGATGAGATGGGCCCTACTTCTGCAGGACTTTGATTTTGAGATTCAGAGTGTGAAAGGAACTCAAAACGTGGTGGCCGACGCGTTATCTCGGAGACCAGAAGACTGACAGATGGAGAAGAAAGATGTAACTTGTAATGTTATATAAAATGTTCTAGTTATGTATAAGTATGAGAGGTAATTAAAAATGTAATTTCTGTATGAATTCATGGTAAGTAGAAAGAAAAGTAAAAGAGTTGTATTAAGTAAAGTGTAAGTAATGCAAAGGTTGATTAATGTGATTTAAATGTTTAAAGTAATAAGATTAATGTTCGTTAAATGGTAATCAATAATAACAAGTATGCTTAGATACGGTATAAAAGAGTAAGAATATAAATATTGCTTAAAAGAGTAACTGATAATCGTATTGGAAAAATGTTTGAAATAAATTGTTTGTTGCTTCATACGTTGTTCATGAGGGTAAACTACTATAAGATTTCCCCCATGAAACAAACTTTTCCTAGCGGGGAGGTATGTGGCGGAATGCCCACGTCACTCCTGTCTATCATAGCCGAAGCTCAAGGGCAGGAGCCTATGAGAAGACAGAAGGGGAGGAGTCAATTAGACAGTTAGACAGAGAGAGACAGAAGTGCAGAGTTAGAGAGAAGAATTGGAGAGTGAAGGAAGGAGAACTGGAAAGTTGGACAGTTAGAGAGAATGAGATAAATGGAATAGTAAAGTTAAATAGATAGTCAGAGAGTATTAATGAGATGGTTAATGTGAATAAGTAAATACAATAAGCAAACGTGTAATCATATATAAGAAGTTTAATGAGTGATCCTAAACCATAATAAAAGAACATCTGTGATTTATAAACCAAAAGATAAATAAACAAGTTATATTGGCAGCACGTGTCTGAAGCATATATGGTGCAGTGTGTATGAGAGATCCACTGGTGGTAGCGGAGAAGAGAATAAACGTATCCAGAGAGTGAACCTGTGTTTGGGAGAAACAAACAGGGAACACTGGGTGGATCGTCACACACACACACTCTCTCTCTCTCTCTCTTACTTTTAATTGTGCTTGGTTTGAGAGCTGTTGCTTGGTCACCTACCCACTCCTCAGTCAGGCACCATTTTGAGGCATCAGCTACCACCAGACATTTCTGATGACCTTCAAAGGTTTTCCCCAGTCCCATTAGTCATCATTCAATTTTCTTCCACTTCCATAGCCCCTGTCTCTTAGCCCCCAGGCTCAGGTTCCAAACCTCAGGAGCCAGCCTATATACCCTGTTTCCCCGAAAATAAGACCTAACCTGAAAATAAGCCCTAGAATGATTTTTCAGGATGCTCGTAATATAAGCCCTACCCCAAAAATAAGCCCCAGTTAAATGAAACCCCGCCCTCCACCATTGTGCAGCATTGTGCAGCAACCAGAAGAAGATGACATGACTGTAAAATAAAACATCCCCTGAAAATACGCCCTAATGCTTTTTTTGGAGCAAAAATTAATATAAGACCCTGTCTTATTTTCCGGGAAACACAGTATTATGAATTATTCAAACAAACCAACAAACCCATCCAAACACATTAAATATTTTTATTTAGTTCCTGAGTATAAAAAGTATCAAGAAACATCCCAGTACAAAAAGCCATCTGTGTCCTTACAAATGTAGAGACTTAACATTTACACAAGTGATTATTTCCCTTGGGTCAGCTGAAGTTTGGTGTTATTCTGCCATGTAATATATTTTGGCAGGTTCAAAAGTTCTCACAAATTTTCTTTAATGAGGATTATTGAAACCATACTGTGATTCCAAGTAGAAAACAAAAACTCAAGTTGAAAAAGTCTTGCAGAATATCCTTTTCAGATTAAT
Organism: Intellagama lesueurii; assembly: GCA_037013535.1. Taxonomy (NCBI): domain Eukaryota; kingdom Metazoa; phylum Chordata; class Lepidosauria; order Squamata; family Agamidae; genus Intellagama; species Intellagama lesueurii. The sequence goes on from JBAJHW010000006.1 coordinate 75,211,065, forward strand.
GAACCAATTTTCAACAAGAACTACTGAACTGGAAAAGGCTGTTAACCAAATTTGGGAAACAACAAAATCCCATCCAGGTCATATTCTTCATGGCAGTTAATTTGCCTGTGCAAAGCTAGCCTTGGCTTATGTCTGTGTGGTACCCTCACCCCAAAGAGTACATATCTTAAGGGGTAGAAAATTTGCAGTGTGACCCTATGTATGATGCTGGAGACATGGGAGAGGGCCATGTAAGTAAGCCCCACTGTGTTCAAGTTAACTGCTTGACAAGTTGCACAGCACTGCAGCCTTATTTCCAGAACCATACTGTTTGTGAACAGCTGAAGCGTGATATATTTACTTAGCAGTATGAGGGAACTGCAGGCCAGGAATGGGGAGCAGGTGACCCTTCAGACACGTTCAGCTCCCATCAAACACCAGCCAGCATAGCCAATGGCGATGAGTGATAGCAACTGGAGTAGCAGCAGGTGGAGACACATTTCTCATCCCTGTTATAGGATGCACATTGCCAGTGTTGACAAATAAAACCTGTAAATGTAGTCTGTAAAATAATCTGAAAGCTCTATATGCATATCAGTACCTCAGGAATATCTCTACCATTAGATCAACTGGATACTCATGATGCACTGCATTTTTTTCTTTCTTTCTGAAGTGATCCAACTGAACCATGGTGCACTTTCAGTGCCATTTCCAGTCTGATTTCCAGCAATACTTACATCTACAACCAGCCATTTTCTGTCTTGTATACTGGGAATTCATTGGGTTACAATTTTTAGGGAACACCTTCCCGCACAGCAGCAATACCATTTACTTTCTGCTTTGTGTACTTCAGGCATGTTGAACTTCAGAATTCATGAGTGGATCTCTGACATGACTTGTGGCACATTCCCAAGTTGTACTATGCCTTTTTGTACTGTGAGGCCTTCAACATGATAGAAGAACGGCAGCATTTCCACATCTTGAATGCCCCAGGGACTTCCTGACATGCAAATATCAGGCCCAGGAAAGCTTAAGAATGTTCCAGGTCATGCTCTGTTCACTGCTCTATAACAAACTTGACATGACTGGATCCTATGCATCTCCTTCAACCTTGTACCAGATTATAATTGCAACTGAACTCTTTCCCTTCCATTCTAGGCCAGGAAAACAAGCACAATCTCTCACTAATATTAACAATATGCTTCTCATTCAGCAATATATTGTTGGTGCTATTTAGTCTCCACTTCTTGTCTGTTCACTTGCAAGTTGGCATTTATTTAAATGAAAAGATATGTCCTGCTATCAAAATTAAAAACAGCTGTTCATGGTACAAAACCTATCAAAACAGTAGATTATTCAATTTTTAAAACTTTGATTCATATCTGCCATCTCTTGCAACTCAAGGCATTTATGTTTGTGCAAGTATTTTAGAGGAAAAGTGCGGCTCTCCAGATGTTGCTGAGCTTCAGCTCTCATCAGTCTGAGCCAGGACTGTTAACAGTGAGGGATGATGGGATATATAGTCAAATAACATCTAGAGCACCACAAGTTGCTGACCCATATAATCCATATCAATCTTCCTGGTACAAACCCACTGCACTCTTTTCCCCATTAATGCCCACAATTTCATCGTCAGGATTTTGCTGTTGATTATAGGCCAGAAATGCATTTATCAGATCCCCTTGCAAGGATCTTCCATTAGACTTTTGGTCATGGGGAAGGGCTCAAGGATTATTTTTCATCTTATTCATCATGATCTTATCTCATGCTAGGCATGTGGTGTCATATTAAAACTCTCACTTATACATATGCGTATGTGCAGTTTATGTATATCAAGTGGGACAATTGTTCTTGAGCTGACAGGCCTGAGAAAACAAAACAGACAGACCTGTGAAAAGGGCAAAGATCAGTGCTGGTGTGAGGAAAAATGTGAAACAAAATGTAGTAAGGATTGCTAGTGCAGACATATCATGGAATAACTGCAAAATCACAACACTGTATTTCAGAAAATAAGGCTTGTTAGTAATTGGTCTCATTTAACGCTGATTAGCTATTAATGAGTACATAAAAATTGAAAGGTTCTTTGGGTTGGATTGACAGAAGATCCACTGGAGCATTTCTTTCACAGCATCCAATCTGACCCTCTTTCTCTTTTTCAAAGTACATAACATGAAATCAAAGATTAAAAGTAAAGTACAGACAGAAATAGGTAGGCATCACTTTCTTCCACCAATTATATCTATTTAAACCATAAGCTGGAATTCATAACGTTAGACAGAATCCCTTTTGTGTTAATTTGAAATGTGAAGCAAACACACATTTGCAAAAGTAGCACCGCATCCCCAAACCATAGCAAAATTGGAAAACCACAACTAAAATCCTATGTGGATTACAGTTGCAAATCCATCTCATATTGCACAGTCCATGGCAAACTCTATTTCAGCTTTTAATATTAAAATCCTTATTGTGCCTTAGTTCAAAATAAAATTCACTCTTTGCAAACTCAGTCACAACAGCATCAAATAAATGCAGTACTTGGAATTATACTGTTTCCACACTATCTATTTTGTTTTCGTCTTAACTGAATCAGAAGTTGGTTTGGGACTACACCCACACCGTACAAAACAATTTGCACATGACATCTGTACTGTACATCTTCACTGTGCCAGTATAGCCACTACCCAAACCTGTGTAGGTATTACATGGCAATGTGTCACATGACTTTCACTGGTAAATACCCGACAAAGTTCTAAAGTGTGTGAAGCAGAAAACTAACTGGCAGTGTGCTAGATGTTTATGAAAAGATTTTGGATAACAAATGCTGAAGTTACAAGAGCTCTGTACTATGGTAAACCTGGAGCCCTATGGCACAGTGGTTAAACTGAAGTACTGCAGTCAAGGCTCTGCTCATGACCTGAGTTTGATCCCAGACTCAGGTAGCTGGCTCAAGGTTCACTCAGCTTTCAATCCTTCCAAGGTTGGTAAATTGAGTACCCGGCTTGCTGGTGGTGGTGGGCAGTGTGTAGCCTGCATAATTAAATTGTAAACCACCCCAAGAGAGCTTTAAGCACTATGGAGCCATATATAAGCAGCACACTTTGCTTTTTTCGTTTGCTTTAAATTTTTACTCCCCACAGAATTTAGTCCCTTTGTGCCAGCAGGGCAACCAAGGACATGTTATTATTTCTCTTGGAATTATACTATACTATACTATAAGGGTTATAATTATAATTATAATTAATTATAATTAATAATTATAATTACTCAAGTTGTTCTCCTTTCTGGAAGGATTCAATTAGAGAACCACCCTTAAATATATATAAGGGTTATAATTATAACCCTTATATATATTTAAGGGTGGTTCTCTAATTGAATCCTTCCAGAAAGGAGAACAACTTGAGTCTTTCTTACCCTCAAATAAATTGCCAGGAAACTCACATGCATACACACACTTTCAATGACTTTAAATCAGTGGCAGACAACATGCAGTTTAAATCAATGGTTGGCAATATCCAGCACTGCTATACCTCTAAATATTTTGGAAAAAAGGGGAGGGACTCAACATTCCTCCAGTGATGGGGATTCTGGCAATTGTCATTCAAAAGGAAACTTCTCTGAGCTCTGTGTTTTTCAGACACACACGTAAATGTGTGGTTTCTTAAACTATGAAGCCCAGCACATCAGATTATTATGTGAACTAGCAGTGAGCTGGTATGTGCAGCCCATTTGCTCCCAAGGTATCTAGAAAAGGATAGCTTTGCGTTACTTCAAAACTGGATTTTGTTTTGTTATGCCCAGCCAAGCAAGGATCAAAATCCTTTAAACTAGGATTTGTTGTCGGGTTATGAATCCTGGCTGGTCTGGGTGCACCTAGCCTTAATCCCAGTTTTGGATGTTACATAAAGCTATATCTTCATGTTTTGCTCATCTATTATTGTGAAGAGAGGAACAAACAGACTACGTGCAACACCTCAATGCCTCTTCACTTCATCCTTTTTAAAGCCAGGGTTCCTAAACTGAAAGTGTGACTCATGAATGCACCAAATAAATTGATTGTTCTAGAGATGGTTATGCTGAAACCCATTTGATTCCTAACAGGGGTTGTGCAAATTCTTTTAAAAGTGCTTGCAATATTATTCTGCAAATGTGATTATCATGGCCATTTGACACACTATTACTGGGAAATGTTTGCTAAATTATGAAAAGGTCATATAAATTGAAAGGGGGGCACATTACTATTTAGTAGGTTTAAATTAGGGCCCCTGGCTCACTCATTTCTGAAGCTTGTAAAAGTTTATTTTTGGATCATTGCTCACAGAATCCCCCAGCCAGCACTACTACCTGCTGGGGGTTGTAATTCTGAAAAAGAAACTTCTCCAAGCTGCTCATCCCAAAGCTAGCCCTATGGTATAAAAAATTCTGGTTCTAAATATATTCCACTGAAATAAATCCCACCGAAAGAAATGAAGTTTGCTTCCTTATGCAATGTTTAGGCTTCAGTTGCCAATCTGACTGTGAAAGTGCCTTTTCTGCACAGGATCTGGGCCAACAGAAGTTGGAGAGTTTCCTCATCAAGGCACAGAGCATGGAATAATGTTTTTATATGCTCAAGGCCAGTTGAGACTAAATGTCAAATTATGTGCATTGTATGATCACATACTGACACTGTGGCTGAGGAGTGAAATGGTGTGAAGAACCAGACTGCATGCGTATATTATGGCAGCCATCTGCAAATTTAAGGCTTGTCAGATTTTAACCTTTCTATACATAGAGCATGTTTAGAGTGAATTAGACCTTCTGATTTTGCAGAAGTGGACTTGAGTTTCATCCTTTTTGCAGCATTAAGTGATGGGAAGATGACCTCAAAACAGCATCAGAGGCAACAGTAGTGTTGTAGAGTCATACACAACTTCCAACCTAGCAAATTAAAAGCACACGGCTGTTTTTTAGCCCTTTGAAAATGTCTATTTGGATTGTGCGCCATTTTTGCATCCAGTGCAGCAGTGCATAGCTATATTTGTTTATTTATTGAAATAAACAAGATGGCTTTTAACTATTTGGCACACATCCAGCGTCATTAGTGTTCCTATGAAAATTAAAGTTTTTTGTAGGCAACTTCATATAAGTATAGTTTTAAAAATTATTGCATAACCCTCAGAGGGCTTCAAATAAATCTAAAATCTTAGTGCTTGCATGTATATATAAATAACAGTGTCTCTTAAAATAGTCTGGAAAGATATTGTATATAAATATTATGTATGTTCAAAGTTATGGAAAATCACTTCCATCGTAGATCACTGGGTGCTGAACGGCTAAGTGGAAAAATACTTTTTTTGAGATAAACCTGTAGGAGAGGGGGAGAAAAAGAAACTCAGGTTGATTTGAAATTGGAATAACAAATTCAATCAGAGAAAATTGGCACAAAAGAGTCCCAGAGATTAACTTCCTTCAAATTGGGTTCTACTTTGTTGAACCTAAGTGCATGCTCAGTTCTTTCTTCCCTTCACTATTACCTTACAGTGTCCTGTAGGGGGATTTCTCAGCCCTCAGGAACAGGGGCTGCGAATGCAAAGGAACCAAAGTCATTCTTAGGAGCTTCGTGGCACAGTGGTTAAACTGGAGTATTGTAGTGAAGACTCTGCCGGCTCAAGACTGACTCAATCTTCCATCCTTCTGAGGTCAGTAAACTGAGAACCCAGCTCACTGAGAGGCCAATGTGTAGCCTGCATAATTAAACTGTAAACCAGCCAGAGAGTGCTTTAAGCACTATTGGGTGCTGCATAAGCAGCACGCTTTTTCCTTTTCCACTGAGAGAAGCAGTTTCATCTGAAGAACAAGCTTATTGGATCCCAGCCAACAACTGCAGTGGGATTTATTTCCAATTATTTTTCTGTTTATACACGATGGCCCTTACAAGACTTCATAAAGTAACATAAAAAATGATAAAACATAACCAAATAATCATCCAGTTACAACCTTAAAACTGAGTAGTTGTCAAAAACTACTAAAAAGCACAATTTATAATATAGTTACGTATGCTCAGAACTGCAGCGTAAAGACGTAACACTAACTAGCTAAGATGGTTGAGGTGACCTTAGGACAGCTGAAGGTGGCCAAACCCAACCTACAGAAGCTGAAAACTACTTCAGATTATCCTCATCTTGGCCTAATTTTGTGCCAGCACAGAGAATATGTCCCTGTGCTGGAGAAGGTTTGGGTCTGACTTCGTTTGGCTCCTTCCTTGCTCCACCATTTGTCTGCTCCCTTTTTTGGCTCTCACAGTAGTTCTGCTGGCACATCCCTTTGCCAGCAGATCTCTGAGATCAACCAAGGAGATCCTGCCCACATTAGAGCATTTCCATTGGTATCCTAAGCCCTACAGATCACATATCTTTGAATTATAATGGCACTGTAAGACAGAAAAATGCCTTTGTATTGAAACCCAACATTTCCAATCTCCTTTGGACTGTGAGTATGCCTGAGCTTTAAGTCTAAGTTGATTCTGTTTATGGGATTTTTTAAAATGCTGTTACATCTTCAGCTGCAAAACTTCAGGGGAGAACAGGAAGTAGCTTGTGGACTGGGGCAGGAAGGACAACCCACAATTTCAGATGCCTTGGTCATGAGCCTCATGCACGACAGCACAGCAGATACTTTGAACATATAAAAAATACCAGTTAATGCAATAAAGGTCTTTCTCTCCACACTAAGACAGCCAGATACAAAAGAGAACAGAGCGTCTGCACCTTAAATAATTGTACAGAAGAGGGGATAGTGGGGAAAACTTGCATCAGGTGTCTTTTCTGTGAGTGTTTCACCACCCTTCCCTCACCCACTCCAGCTGCACCAACCTTGAGAAAGTATTGTCAAATATCAGGATGTAGATCCCAGCATTTCTGACTTTCACTTTCCCTTGGATGGTTTCCTTATGAGAGTTGCAGCGAGTCATAGGAATGAGAACCTATAAAAGACACAGCAGAGCAAAATGTGAAATAAGGTTTTTCTGGGAGGACTTCGGTTGCTTAATGGTATCTTTAAAGGCTTGCTTTTCACCCAGTTGGGTGCCGGGTGCAAATCTTCTGGTGCAATGGCCTGCAACCTCCTGCCAGCTGTGGTATAGCCAACGGTATGGGAGGAGGTAAGTTGTGGGACCAATAATTGCTAGATGGCAACAGACATGGTGTCCAGCCCTGTTCTCACCAATTAACAAAATAAGTAAGTTTGGTAAAGCAAGTCTTCTGAGGGGGCTGAAGACATTTCTTAGAACTTGTACATCAAAAGTCTTAGGAAAGTTACTTTTTTGAACTACAACTCCAGGAATTCCCCCAGTTGGCATAGCCATTGTTATCTTTAAAGAGCTTCTTCCCCACATATCACATCCTGCTTTGGAAACCAAAACCTCCTCCATTTCCAAAGAAGCTTAAAAGCCCAATAGTATGCACAGAAGTAATCATAATGTTTTTGGATGTCATTGGTAACATCCTTAAGAAAGAGTGGCATGTATACCACTTTTTGCTCACTGGAGGGAAGGCAGAATATAAATATAACAGATAAAAATATATTACTGAATTATTATCTGTATAGTTCTTCCCTTACATGCAGTGCCAGGAAATCACCAGTAGAAGTCTTCTCATCATGGAACAAGACTGCACTGGATACAGAATTATCTCATCTGGATTAATGAAGGCAACTGAAATACTGCTTTTAAGAAAACAGGGTTAAAAAAAAAAATCCTAATTACACAACAGTTTCGCCACTGTGTGAACTTAACTGGGACCTTTGATGCAGAAAGTGCAGTGCACTGCTATTGCTGCTGCCACTGTTGTCAACATTTATTTACTTCTTATATATTTATTTTATATATTTGTACACCACCTGACTACTGACAAGCGCTACTCTGGGTGGTTTACAATCAAAAGGAAAACTAAATGACATAACAGCAAATCATTGGTAAGTAATAAAACAAAAGGAGAAAAAAAGCCATAATCTAATTCAATAAAACCTAACTTAAATGTAGAATCTAAAACCTAAACAATGACGGGATTGGCGCTTTATATGTGTTGTGGCTGAAGAGAGGATGCCATCATGGCCAGCATGTATGGTGCTTTACAGAGAACAGTGTGGTATTATTGTATCCATAGGCTAGGAACAGGTCTATTTCCCACAAAGATGAGACATTTGATTCTAAAATTTTAAAAAGTTGCCAACTGAATTTTTTAAATTTGCTACGTTTATAGCCTGTTTTTTTCCAGTACGGCCAAAGCTCTTCTCCTCCCAACTTTATTAGTCACCACAACCCCATGAGTTACGTTAGCCTTGGTGCGTATTACCAGCCTGTGTTACATCCTGAGATTTTCATAGCTTTAAGAGGTCTTGAACCTGGGTCTCCTGAGTCCCAATCCAGCACCCCTAACCATTGCACCACATTCTCTCTCTAAAGTATATTTTGCATGTGATTTGCTGGTTTCAGATAGATAAGAGTTCTTTACTCCTCTTATCTGAACAAATTTGTGTCATATATAAGTAAAGGCAAGACCAAAGCTAGTTCAGTGGACAAGAACAACACTGCAGTGATGCAGTTGCCTTACTTTACACTGATCCAATGGAGCGTCTTCTGATTCTCGGTACACCACGCTGAATGATATGCTCTTTGGGTCAGATGAAAACACCCAGCATATTGTAAGGCCAGTTTCCACCACAGTGATGGGAATAATGCTGTATGTACTTGATTTAATGAACAGTTCTCTGTTAGCTTCTCCAAACATCAGAATCTCCTCCACAGTGAGGGGCAGCTTTAGCCTGAAAAAAGGAAAAAGAGAGCCTGTGATGAAGGCACCATATTAGATTGATGACACACATGTGCATATGTGGATTTTCCTTGCAGAAGTATATACAGTCGAACCTCGACTTACAAACCTCCCTAGTTACGAACATGTCGAGTTACGAACAGCTCCGTCCGCAAAAATCTGGATCGACTTGCGAACGGAGCTTCCACCTACGAACGAAAAAAGGCAGGGAAAAAGGGCGGGAAATTCAATCTGTTGGTGGCAAAGAGGCTGCTACTTTGTAGCTCTTTCGCCCCAACGGTTAGAGCAGGGGGTCAGGGAACTTTTTTACTTCTGCAGAGCAGGAGGAGGAAGGCGGTGCACCCCCTTCCCATCCCTGGCGCGGGTCTACCCGTGAGTAAGCGCTGCGGAAAGCGCGGGTCTACTCGCGAGTAAGCGCCACCGAAGGCGCAGCAGTGGAGGTAAGGTTCTGCTTTTTCCTTTTAAAAAAGTTGATCTGGGTGGGTTTTGGAGGGTAGGTTTGGGCTGGGGGGGTTATGTTTCTGTGTTGTTTTGTTTTTTGGTGATTTTTTTTTTTTTTTTTTTTTTTTTTTTTTTTTTTTTTTTTTTGCAGTCCCAGCGTGGGACTTGCTCCAATGTTTATTTTTGGATTGGTTTGTTTTTGGTTTTGGTTTTTTGCAGTCCCAGCGTGGGACTTGCAGTGTTTGGGCTTTCCTCCAATTCGAATTTCCCGCCCTTTCCCCCTGCCTTTTTGCCTTCGGAGGTCTGCAAGGGCTCCCTCCGATGTCGGGGGAAAGCCCTTGGAGACCTCCTGGGGGTCCGATCGCGGCGGCGGGTCTACTCGTGAGTAAGCGCCGCGGAAACGGATTAAGTTCGTAAGTCGAGGTACCACTGTATATGGTAAAAAGTAAAGGTTACTTCAAAGATATGCAGGACCCTGAACCCAATGTGCATTTGCTTTGTAGTTTCACTGTAAGTCCTGCAGAAAGTGAAAGGAGAAGCTTTTTGAAAAGCTATGTGGATTGTAAGAAGCGTGGATAGCCTTAGATTCACACACTATGGGGCTCAGGGTGAGAACATGGGAACAGTTTCCCTAGTTATTCAGAGTTCGATGCAGATTAGGTTAGTCATACTTTAGCCCTCTTGAAATCAGTGGGACAAACTGGTCATGAATAACTTCAATCTCAGTAATTTCACTAGGACCAAAAGGAGATGAACTTATCTTGGATCCAACTTGTAACGCGTAGTGGGCCTATGGTCCAATATCATATAATGTGTAATTACGTAGTGATCCTACACAGTGGTTCCATATTACATAATGTGTAACATTTAGTGGGCAGAATATTAACTATATTATGAATTAAAGGTATCCCTCTGAGATACTTAGACAATATCATTCCCTTTCTCAATATCATTCACTTCTATCCCCAATTTCTTTAAGGAGCTTAACATGGAACATCACCATCCACAGTGCTCCCTGCCCTTAGACCAGCCCTTTGAGACAGATCATGTTGCCAGATGGTGGCTAGGTTAGGGTGAATTTCATAGCTGCTGTGAGTCTTATTTTTGGGACTAAGCATCTAATGAATAGCTATAGGTATATGAATGAATATACTGGAAGGACAGATCCTGAAGCTGAGGCTCCAATACTTTGGCCATCTCATGAGAAGAGAAGACTCCCTGGAAAAGACCTGATGTTGGGAAAATGTGAAGGCAAGAGGAGAAGGGGACGACAGAGGACGAGATGGATGGACAGTGTCAACGAAGCTACCAACATGGGTTTGACCCAGCTTCGGGGGGCAGTGGAAGACAGGAGGGCCTGGCGTGCTCTGGTCCATGGGGTCACGAAGAGTCGGACACGACTGAACGACTAAACAACAAATATGAATGAATGAATCAAATCAATCAATCAGTCATCAAAGGAGCAGGCGGGTATTTGAGCCTAGGTTTGTTCACTATTGGACGTGGTGGCGCTGTGGGTTAAACCGCAGAAGCCTCTGTGCTGCAAGGTCAGACGACCAGCAGTCGTAAGATCGAATCCACGCAACGGAGTGAGCTCCTGTCGCTTGTCCCAGCTCCTGCCAACCTAGCAGTTTGAAAGCATGCAAAATGCAAGTAGATAAATAGGTACCACCATGGTGGGAAGGTAACGGCATTCCGTGTCTAGTCGTGCTGGCCACGGAAAACTGTCTACGGACAAAACGCTGGCTCTACGGCTTGGAAACGGGGATGAGCACCGCGCCCTAGAGTCAGACACGACTGGGCTAAATGTCAAGGGGAACCTTACCTTGTTCAATATTGTTACATTTGGTTCTCATGAATGCTTTCTTGCTCCTGCTTATTATCCACAGTGATACCTGCTCAAGATCAATTCTACATTTTTGCTAATCCTAGCTAGGGTTTTCCCCTCATACTTTGCAAAACCCTACAATGAAACACCATGCAAAAAACTACCCTTGCATCTAGAAGCAAGTTCTACACAAAGAACCACACACAGAACCTTTACAAAGGCTTGATTTTCTATGGACCAAAGAAGTATTTTCCAACTCCTAGGAACCTTCGCAAGGAAAGCCTAACCCTAAACCGTTCAACTGTGGTTCCACTAGGTATGCTTTGAAGTCAGTGGGATTATACAAAGAATAAGGAGTGCTAAGCATTTAACCCTACACCCACAACTAGGAGTATACCACACTGAATCCTACAGATTTCAAAGTCTTACTCCTAGGTAAGCTAATATTGCAATCTTATACAAATGTAACCAACCCATTTCAAAACAACTGGATTTGCATCTACACAGACATATATGTAAAAAAGTCACGTCTTTAGCCTTGAAATGATTGGACTTGGGAATTGTTTTTGGTTTGGTTTTGCTTTGAGTGTTAGACTTGTAGTTCATCTTGTCACTGATTGAGCAAACCAATTAAACCTCAAGAAGGAAAATAATGCCCCAGGAATAAAAATAGGAGTATTTTCATCACTTTTGGAAGATGGTTGTTATGTCACACTACTTTACCTCTTTGCCTAGGAGGCAAAAAGATGTCTTAATTCTCTTGCATCTCCCACAACGTACCCTCTAATTTTCAGCTCCGCTGGGCGGGGCTCCGCCTCTCTCTCTCTCTCGCAGCTTTGGCCCTGCGTGTGCACGTCACTGTGCCCCCCCCATGCGCTGGGTTCCATCGCAACCAGAACCTAATGCGATTGTGATGCTGAGGAGGAAGACAGCTGCGCGGAGAGAAGGAGAGTTGTGTGCGTATGTGCTGAGCTTAATGGGAACCTTGATCTCCCATGTATCAATGCATCTATCAACCACTGCACCAAAACATGGACTTTGCATTAGCTGGTAACTGGTCTCCAACTTTGGGTCATGTTTTTCAGTCAACTACATACAAGGAACTATTGTAAAAATGCAATGAAGTCCTGTTCACAGACACCGAACACAAATGTAGACTTTTCAGCTACAATACCATGCACACATATCAAGGCATTCATTGCACTGAACCTGGTGGGATGTTATTTCTGAGCAGACATAATACTGGGTGGTTAATCTTTAACAACTGAAAGAAGAAATATTTTGCTTACATCAGCTCTCCTGATTTCAGCAAGCAGATCTCTGCATCTTGGTTCATCTGTAAGTCGTCAGATTCATCAAAAGTTGAGGAATTATATGTGCTGTTTCTGGGCAAAGAAAAAAAGAAATAATCATTCTTTTCCCCCCCTTCAAAATGGTGCACAGAAATCCCCATTACATATTGATCTTTAAAATAATTATACTTTGCTTTTCATACAAAAAATTAACAATAACTAAAAGATTTTTTAAAACAATAAATGTGTTTTTCTGTTTCTCCACCAAGAACTCTAAAAGACGATAACATGAGAGCAGCTAAGCACATCAAACTGCACAGGTAGTGAATGCACTCCAGCAGAGTCATGTCTTCCCATCTAGCAGTAAGTAGTGACAAAGCCTAACTGGCCATTTCTAGGGAAAGCTTTCCATAGCTGCTGTTATATTTGTTTTCTGCTCACGTTGTGACTCTACAGCACATCCAGTTCTCATAGAGGAAATATTTATATAGATTTGATTGATTTTTGTCAGCTATCTAAACCAGGAATGGGCTAATTTCTTACTCCCAGAACTCACTACAAGACACACCAGGTATGAAAATTCAGAATTCTACTTCGAGTCTGCTTGTCCGTTTTCTATTGGGGGATCTTCCCAGGGCTTGGAGGGTCTGCACCCTATTTTACAGAAAAATGGCACTCAGAGAGATTTCCCAAGAGCAGAGAATGGCCTTTCGCGCCAGGTGAGGATGCAGGAGGGGTCAGAAGGCTCCAAAAAAGACTTTGTAGGTCACATATAGGCCACACATTATAATAATAACCTTAGAATCGGAAAGGGCCCAATGGATCATCGAGTCCAGCCCCTGTCGAGGAGGCACCGTAGGAAACTGAACTCTTAACCTCTGGCTCTGCAGTCAAATACCTAAATCACTGAGCTACCGAGCAGTTCACTCAGCTTTGATATAAACTGATTTGCCCAAAATTTGGCTAATAGTAGGATCAAAATATTTACAAAAGAATTATATACCTGTCTTTTGAAAAGTAGGCGCAATTGACTTCCAGGAGGTTTATTTACTTGCCAGCGGCCAGAATCCTACTGTGGATTTACTAGGGTGTTAAACATAACTACATAAACTGTAGTGGTGAACTGACAATAATTAATGACTTGCTCACTTAGGAATGTGAATAGCAACACATTTACTTAGTAGAAATTCACCAGCATTATTTATGCAGTTACATTTATGCCAGAGTAAATTCATACCCAGATTCTGGCTAATGTACATAGGATGGTACTCTTAAACATAGACTGATAATCAAACAGACAAACGGAATCTTTATTAGATTTGCCATAGAACTGCTCCATTCCTCTGATGAATTCCTATTCTCAAGGATCAAAACCTATAATTCCAAGAGAGAAGAGAAATGGGCACATGGGCTAGGCTATTGAAAGAAGGAATTCAAGGAAAAAAATCACAACCTATTTGTTACTGATTTTCTCATTCTGGAGGCAGAAACAGAAATAAAACAGGCAGTTGAGAAAGTGTGTTCAATGTAAAGGTACAGGGACCTTGAAAAGCCTCAATAGTGTCTATGTTGTAAGAGACAGTGCAATTCTATTTTATCAAACACACAAAATTGTTACAAAATCAAGTGTGAAAAAACATAAGAGAAAATACTGAAATGCAATGGGCTAATAATTGACATTCATGCTATGTGAACAGAACATTGTGAATTCAGAGACAGGGATCTGTGTGTATCAAAGTGCTTCACTGTATTTTTTTAAAAAATTAAATGTTTAATACTTGCATACCATCTCTAAGGGCAAAGCCGTTTCAGGGAGGTTTCCAAATCCTAATACTGTACAGTGGTGCTTTGACTTACGAACGCCTTGACTTACGAACAGCTCCGTTCGCAAAATTTTGCTTTGACTTGCGAACGGAGCTTTGACCTACAAACAAAAAAAGGCAGGGGAAAAGGGCGGGAAATTCAAACCGTTGGTGGCAAAGAGACTGCTTCTTTGTAGCTCTTTCGCCTCAACGGTTCGGGAAAGGGATGCGGCGGCGGGGGTGGTCCAGCGGCGGGAGGCTTGAGCCTGGCTGGGGTGCTTCGGCTGCTCGCCTCCCGGGCTTCCACTGCCGCGGCCGGGAGGCTTGAGCCTGGCCGGGGTGCTTCGGCCGCTCGCCTCCCGGGCTTCTATCGCCGCGGCCAGGAGGCTTGAGCCTGGCAGGGATGCTTCGGCCGCTCGCCTTCCGGCTCGCCTCCCGCTCGCAGGCTGATGGCGGGAAATTCAAATGGCCTCCCGGCTGGGCTCTGACTCCCGGCGCTGGCTCCGTCCCCACTGCTCGCTTCCCGGCCGGGCTCCGGGAGGCAGAGCCCGGCTGGGAAGCGAGCAGCGGGGACGGAGCCAGCAGCGGGGATGGAGCCTGGCCGGGAGGCCATTTTAATTTCCCGGGCTCTGGCTCCCGGCGCTGGCTCCGTCCCCGCTGCTCGCTTCCCAGCCAGGCTCTGGAATGCAGAGCCTGGCTGGGAAGCGAGCAGCAGGGACGGAGCCAGTGCTGGGAGTGAGAGCCCGGCCGGGAGGCCATTTGAATTTCCCGCCATCAGCCTGCGAACGGGAGGCGAGCCGGAAGGCGAGCAGCCGAAGCATCCCTGCCAGGCTCAAGCCTCCCGGCCGCGGCGGTCGCAGCAGCGGTGGAAGCCCGGGAGACTTCGGAGGCTTCGGACCGGTAAGGTGCTGCTTTTTTTAAAAGTTTTTGTTTTGTTGGTGGGGGGGGGGGGGATTGAGGGTCAGTGTTGTTTTGTTTATGGTGATTTCTTTTTGCAGTCCCAGCGTGGGACTTGCTCTGTTTATTTTTATTTTTATTTTGGTATTTTTTTGAAATGCTGGAACGGATTAACCCTGTTCCCATGCATTTCAATGGGAAATGCTGATTTGACTTACGAACACCATTCTGGAACGGATTAACTTCGTAAATCAAGGCACCACTGTATACTGTAAGAGCAATCTTTCTTGCTAATTTGATCAAGAAAGAAGTTAAGCTGCATGACAGTAGATGGCAGTAGAATACTAAGATGTTCTGTTTTCCAAAGCAGTGGCTGTAGCCATGTTATGCTGCTACAGCAAGAAAAACAAAGCACACTATGTATACTAACAGACTGCTCGATGCTCACCACACTGGTTTTGTGTGTTTTCTAGGGTTTCAGCTAAAATAGACATACCTGTGAAAACTTTTAATTTATTTTACAAAAAGATGAAACTTCAAACTGGAAAGAAGGCTTAGGTAACCCTTGCACTGGATAAACAGATGCTTATCATGCCAGGATGCTTATGTCAATGTAGCTGCCCCTATTAAAAATTCTGCATTCCAGTTTGCTCTCATCAGTGATCACACTGCCTATACTGCCACGCCCAGTCATATGTAATACATATCTACTTGAACCTCCAAGAGTGCACTCCATTCATTTGAGGTAAAATGACAGAACATGCTTTAATAAATCTGTTACTCTTAATGGTGCCCCTTGAGTTTTTGTTGCATTGCTGTAACACAGTAATGGCAAAACCTGTGGAAATCACAACACCTTTGGCACCTTTAAGACTAACAGATTTTTCACAAGAACAGCTTTTGTCAACAACATCTCCATTAGTGGGGTACAATGATTCTGTTACTCTTAAAGGTGAAACAAAAGGTATCTGACTTAACACAGCTACCCAATTCATATATTTTATCTGTGTACCTGTACCACCACTTAGAACAACAACAAATTATTACATATCTTGCATGCATCTGTGCTTTCTTTTGTGATTAGTCCCTGGGAAATAAATAGGGACTTAATTTACAAGTCTGAGGAACCTTTGAGGAAACCCCATTGTGGGAAGGAAAATGTGTTAATCATAGGAAATACATATGCTCGTTAATTAATGTGTAGTTCGACCTTAAGAGTAGTTGTCTACAGCTTCTCGGTATCAGCTGCCAGAGAACACAAGTAGGAGTGTCTGACATACAGGAACCATGTGAATGAGTGATCCCTAAACGGTCCTATCCTTAACTGCCTTGCTTAGATCTTGTAAACTCAAGCCTGTGGTTCCTTTAGGGAGTCAATCCATCCCGTATTTGGTCTTCCTCTTTTCCTGCTGCCTTCCACCTTTCCCAGCATTCTTGTCTTTTCCAGAAAATCCTGCCTTCTCATGATGTGCCCAAAGCAGGACAGCCTCAGTTTCATCATTTTTGCCATCAGAGATAGTTCAGGCTTGATCTGCTTGAGGAGCCACTTGTTTGTCTTTCTGGCAGCCTGGGGTATCTGCAAAACTCTCTTTCAGCACCATATTTCAATTTGATTAAGTGAAGTATATGACCTGCCATATGTGTACCCAGGCATTTCGGGACAGCTCAGGACTTGTCATGGGAGCAAATGGTTGACAAGGAGGGGAGGAGAACTCACCCAATATGCATCTGCAAGACAAAGTGAACTAAAACCATGAATACAAGAACAGGTGATAGGCAATTAAAAACAAGGCAACGTTAAATTACAGAGAGTGTAAGTCAACTGCTAACACTTTTTAACCTATTCTGATAGGATTGTCCTTGAAAATATCCCCACCCCCACCCTTATTGGATGCATCAGTTTTTTCTCTTCTCGTACCAATAAGAAGGTTTTCTTCCCACTTTCATTGGGCAAACAACTCATTCCTTCTTATGGTTTTAAAAAACAACCACCTCAAAGGCAAAACATTTTGCTATTTGCGAGTAACAAGAGGGTTCCTCTGCCATTCTATACACGGAAGTGAGCCAGCTGAACCTTCCTTCAACATTGGTATTGAGCCTTGGGCTAGTGCAGTGTCAAGTTTACTTGGACAGAGGAGAGGGAGGAGAAAGTGTGGGGATAATTTCTGAAACCAGAATGTTGTGTTTAGGGAGACAGCTTTGGGGAAATGAACACTGATGAAGACTTTCTGATTATCTGAACACCTTTCTGCCACTTTGTGACCTTTTGTGCTTACATTTCCTGAAATATCAAATGTCAAATCTAACCACCTGAGAACAGTTAAGTAACAATAACCGTCCATTCTATGGATTTGCAGATTTAATTACAAAAATGATTGTACACGTTAGGTATTTTAAAAAAAACACCCTGGCATATTCAAGAGAAACAGGTCAGCATTGTGGTGTATCTTAAAGTTTACTTCACACAGAAGTGGTAAACCTATGTCTGGGCTATATCCCTTCAGGTTTCCACTACTAAGAACTTGAGTGCAGTTCTATGCAAACACAGAATGAATGAGAATAGGAGAGAAAGAATATTGCATTCAAAACTAAAATTTTGAACAGTAAGTGAGAAATGCTCCTCCCCATATAACCTCCCTCCTTTTTTGTGGTACATATAAGGAAATTTTTATGTAAAGAAGCAGTCAGGAGTGCTATATTGCAGACAGGGAACTATCACCCTAGGAAGAAACCTTTGCCCCTTCTCTTTTTAAGTGAAGATTCTGGTTAATTCACCCCATCCCATATATACATGCATTCAGAATGTTAAGCATCCTTAATTACTGAGACACAAAGTATAACAGACACGCATGGACAACCGGGCAAAATGAAATTATGTTGGAGAGAAATTACCAATTTTCAAGAGGATTTTTTCTACACATCTATTCACCTTAGCTTACATAATAAGAATGTATACCACTGCCAGAAGTACAGTAGGTCCATGCAGAGAGGACTCATCCCAACAAGGGTGTGGAATGAAAAGTCCTGCCTGAATCACAGGCAGCATGTAACTGTCATGTTCCACCATCTTCCTAGCAGGACCAGCACTAAAGTTATACAAATCCATAGAGGAAGAAGAAAACCCCAGTGCTGGCCTTTGTGTTGAATACTATGGTAGGTAATGTGTGGCCTGTAGTCTCCATGCTCCCCCGACTCTTTTGTGGGATTGTCCACATACACTTTTTGCTGAGTAAACATTCACAAGATTAGTTCAATTTATTACCGTGGTAACTCTGCCACCCAATGTGTTTCAGAATGGGGGTGTCAATTTTCCTGCTGTGCCTGAAGCCAGTCTCTACTGATAAAACAAATAACTATGTTATATCACTTTTCAGCCAGCTTCACTTTCAAGGACAATACAGCTAATGGTGGACTCAAAGTGATTGCCTACTCCAAGAGCAGTGTACTGACTTGTTTTGTTTAATATCTAAACTCCCAACAAACCTCAACACACTGTTGTTTATGCTGACAATCTCACACTCGCTGTTCAGTGGGACCACTTTCAGATGATGGAATCTCTTTTCATGCATTAGAAGAATTTGGCACATGTAATGATAGAGATCAACTTAAAACCTAACCCTACCAAAACTCAAATATGTGCCTTCCATCTGAGAAACAAGCAGGCATCTTGAAAACTTCAGGTCACCTAGAAGGCTGCCCAACTAGATCTTGTTTTGCCTCCAGATACCAAGATGTCACTTTGCATCATAGGCTCACCTAGAAGAAACATTTTCCAAAATGCTAAGCAAAAGGTCTCCACAAGGAGCCATGTTTTTTTAAAAAGATTGGGAACCAGTTGGGCACACAACCACACACCTATATCCACTATTGATAAAATCAGTTATCTAGCAGTCATTGTGCCCAGTGATAGACAGAGAGAGGTAGCAGATAATAGTGAAAGACTCCGAGCATCTAAATCAAATGTGAATCCACTCTTTGGTTACCCATCCTACTACTCACGGATTAAAATCACGGAAATATTTTTTTCGGAACACCTGTGAATCTAGAAAGAACAGCACAGAATACAAGGATTATGTAGAAAAGAAACTATGAGCCACCTCTTTTTTCTTTTTCTTTTTGCTCTTAAAATGAAAGGAATCCAGGGAAGTCTAGCTCTTGGTCACATGGAGAACTGGCTTATTTGAAAGTCATTTAATAGGCTATGGACCCAAGTTGGCAAAACCAAGTGAACCTAAGATGATGGGGTTTTGCACCAACACAGTCCTTTGTAAGTGCAGAGAGGAACAGATAGTGTCACACCTATGTCAGCATACTTTATGCCCTTCAACATATAGCATGGAAGACTGGATGCTATGTGCCCCAAATGCTCTTGGTGTTGCCCATCACTGGGCAAAAATTATCTAATATAGTTATTAATCATACTGTGGTACTTTTGAAATGCACAAAGAAAGAAAGAGCCATCTTATGGTAGGTAATGCACATCCTGTTTGCCAGCTCTTCAATCACGTTCTCAGAGACTTCTACTGATTAAACTGTAAAGAGCACATCAAGGTGCATAAGATCAGCCTTGCTATAATCGCAGGGGGGTAGAAGAGAAATCCAGACTAGGAAAATTGGCACCAATGAGCAAGGATAATCCTGCTCTTTTATTCTTTCCTTTCTCTCTTAGCATAAAGGTACTATGCAAATTCAATGAACAATAAATAAGAAAGAGAGTGAGTTAGACTTCCAGAGATAGAATAGCTATTTCAGACTTCAAACTCACATGTTTCATCTCCCTGCAGGGCATGTTGTGAAATGCTGTACCACTTACAGGCAATTATTCTAGTATTCCTTACCTACCTCCTAGCTATGCAATTCTTCTTTGTCATGAAAACTGTGGGGCAAACCTATTTGGCATATCATTCTATATATTACCTATCTTTTGTGATATATATTCCACAGTTAATTGTCCTATTCGGGTGGCCAGAGGTGTTACATTTACTCTGATGGCTAACACCTGCTGCATAGGTAACACACGAGATATATGCTTATTTAACAACAGGAAGCCACTGAGAATCTCATAAATACAGACTGCCACCACAAACTCAGCCTCCAAGCAGCGCTTGACGCTGAGCTGTCACGACTTCATCACCACAAGGTAAGTTGTTCTCTTACTTGCTTTGAGCAGGGAATCACTTGATCCATAAATGCAAGTGTGTTTGTATTTATGTATCTCTCAGATAGATAGATAGATAGATAGATACACACATAGATGTATGAATATAAATGAAAATAAATTACCTTTTCAAAAAATCAGGCATCTGAAAGTGGTCTTCTAATTAGTTACGCTATTAAAAGAGTGTAGCTTTTAGTTTTCACCTTTTGCACTTTTTAAGTAGGTTTAAAATAAGGCATGTATCCATTTCCTTTATCAAGAAGGTCTTGTATAGAATATATCACTTCTACAGTTTTTCTGTCTGTCAAAAATGCCAAGTATTGCTATCTTTTATCAATCCTCTTGTTCTTATCCATCCCTGTGTTCTGTAGTTCACAAAACAGTTTGCCTCTCATGCTGGCTTGACTACTATTACTCTCAGTTTGCCTCCAAGAATTTTATACTATAAGAAGATAGTCATGCAAGACTGACACATTTTTCACAGGAGTATCTGGAGAAGGAAATCACAGGCAGAGCTCAACCTTGCTAGTAAACATACCTTGTAAGGTAACTAGGCATATAAAAGAATGGAATCATAGCTCACTGGTTTAGCTATCTGGCTATGGAGCCATAGGTTGGGAATTCGATTCCTCACTGTGCCTCCTTGACAGGGGCTGGACTTGATGATCCAGAGGGATCATTCCAGCTCTGCAGTTCTAAGATTACAGTGGTGCCTCGCTAGACGATGTTAATCCGTTCCGCGAAAATCGCTGTCTTGCGAAAACATCGTCTAGCGAAGCACGTTTCCCCATTGGAATGCATTGAAATCTCTTCAATGCGTTCCAACGGAAAAGTCGTCGTCTTGCGAAGATCGTCCATAGGGAAACATCGTCTAGCGAGCGCGGGTCCCCGTTGGAATGCACTGACAGCTATTGACCGCTAGTCAATGCATTCCAATGGGGAAAACTTGTCGTCTAGCGAAAATCGCCCATAGGGAAACATCGTTTTGCAAAGCGCATTAGCGATCGCAAAAAGCCATCGTCTAGCGAATTCCTCGTCCTGCGAGACAATCGTCTAGCGAGGCACCACTGTATTATTATAATTCAAATGTACTCTAGTCCAACCCTCTGCCATTGTAGGAAATTTACTTATCTAACATCCCTGACAGGTGGCCATATAGCCTCTGTCTAAAAGCCTCTAGTGAAGAAAAATCCATCAAGCTTCTGAGATGGTCTAAGAGCTGGTATTATTAGGAATGTCTTCCTAATGGAAGTGCAGCCCCTCTGTACAGGACTAAGAGAAAGCCTCAGTTAGTCAAGGTACCCACCCTTCCTCCAGGTGAGAAGTCTCCTGCTGCCATTCAGAAAAACCTCTCTTGCTGCTGTTCAGAAACCCACAGCTCTCTTTGCTGTGGCAAATGTTGCTGTCAGAAAGTAGCCAACCATGGCCCCTGAGCAAGGCAATAGCAGGCTCTAAAGAGTTTGCCAGCCCACTTTCCTCTTGTGATGTTGCTGCAACAGAAAATCAATTGCCACACAGCTCTTCAAAACCAAGTAACCAGCAAATGCTTCGTGCTGAGCAGTCCTCAGGGCAGGGCATTGTGGACAGGATAGCCTGGGAGACCATCTGTACCACAACATTCCTCTGTGCCACAGGCACTGCAGTCCACAGAGCCAGCTTTTCTTTATTTCGCTCAATGAGTGATATAGACGTCAGACAGTGGAAATGATATTGGGAGTGGCAGCACCACCAGCAGTGCTTCTTCTGCCTAAGATGACTCCAGAGCTTTGGCCCCTACTGCTTGAAGGATTAGCCAAAATCAGTTTTCACTGAGGTTTGAACTCATTGATTTATGCTCTATCTCCCAGAAGAACAGAAATTCCTTCACTATCTGCCACAGCCCCTCAAAGAGAAAGGGTTCCCTGACTCATCCTGAGGCCCCCAGTGCAACCTGGCAGCCAAAACACGGGTTGATGAAAAGGCTTGAGTAGATGGTAGCAGCAACAAAGGCCACATGACATCTACAACCACCATGGGGTCCTCCATGCCTCCTGGGAGCATACTTACTGGCTGAAACACCCAACCTGCCATTTAGGGAGAAGCTGGCCAGACAGGGTATTTCCTTAGCAACACAGCTTCACTATTATCCACGACTGACAACATCTAGAACTGTTCTCCTATGCAATGTCAAATTGATTCAGTTGTAGCCAATAGAGCTGGTATTTATTTTGCACCAAATACAGGATATATTTCCTCTGATGATTTTTGATGAGTGAGTTTGCAGTCTGGGGGTGCAATCTCTGAAGGTGACTGTCACAGCCCTTCTTCAATCTCTTCTCATAGCATTTGGTCTCCACTCACTCTCCATTTTTGTTGCATTCTTCTGGATATATTCCAGTTGGCTGATAATCTTTCTAAATTGTGGCACCTATAATTGCTAATAGTTCTGCAGCAATACTAATAATAAGCAAGCAGTGGCACACAGAACATCAGGATCCAGGATTTGGTCTTGGTCCTTCTTGCTCTTAACAGGCTCTTTATGTTATTTAATACACACTTACTGGAGGCCAGTCACAAATCAAAAACTGACATTATTTAACTTATTACAGGATCATCAAAGCTGCCACTTGGGGCTATTGACTGGCTGTTCTTGGGAACAAACAATCTAAAACAGTGGTTCCCAACCTTGGTTTACCAAATGTTATCATCGTTATCATCATCATCTTAGAACTGCAGAGCTGAAAGGGACTCAATGGATCATTGAGTCCCAGCCCCAGTCAAGAAGGTATCGTGGGGAATCAAACTTCCAGTCTCAGGCTCCACAGCCAGATGCCTAAACCACTTTCTTGGACTAAAACTCCCAGAAACCTTCACCACTAGCTGTGCTGGCCAGGATTTATGGGAGTTGTAGTCCAAGAACATGGGAGGACCCAAGGTTGGGAACCACTAGTCTAAAACAACAGGAAGAGACAGGCATTCATACGCTAGCCTTCCTGAGGTGCCAGCTTCTAATGCACTTCTTTATTCTCCATGTAAGCCAGCTGTTTTCCATGTACCCTTGTGTGTTCTTTCTCTGTTCTTGGAAAAGGCCAGTGGGCCTGCTGCTAACCAAGAATTACCAGCCCCTGAATGTCTACCTCTGGGCCCAGTCCAGATGTTCTTAATGTTTCTAGGGATAATTGAAGAACTCTCCCACCTCACAGAACAGGACATTATGTTGTTAAATTAACTGACTAACCAATCTGTCTGGCTCATTAAAATGGCTCAATTAAAAAACAGTGACATCTCCCCTACTAATCCCTCCAGTAAGTACAACCTTTCATAAGCCTTTCTGACATTTCTGTTTGTGATTCAACCTCTCCAGGGCTTAGCGAGTCTTTACGTATCCTATTTTTAAAAAAGGTAGATAACTTCAGAGGCCTCTCTTGTAACATCAGAATCTGGAGCATCTAAAACAGAGCAGTGGTGGAAGAGGCAGAACAAATTAAAGGAAAAGGGTCTCCAAACAGCATAGTTATCCTGCAGAATTCACTGCCACAAGATGCAGTGATAAAGATAAGATAAACAGCCTGTCAAGAGCCTCTGTATGCCAGTTGCTGTGGAACATGAATAGGAGAATCCTCTTCTGGTCATGTCCTGCTGACAGGTTTCCCATACTGAACTGGTTAGCCAACTGTGGGAAAGTGATGTTGGACTGGATAGACATGTGATCTGATCCACCATGGTTCTTATTATGTTGTTATGACTTCCCATTTCCTTATAGGAAATTAGCGAGACAAAACTGAGTGGGGTTCAACTCTTTTTGCTTCTTTTGGCTTCACTGGCATCAGCACAACTAAGAGAACTTACACTCTGCTCTATCAAGCACAGCCCTTGGGGAAGGGTAAGAAAGGTTTTTGATGATATTTGGTTGTGCTGGAGAAATTGTAAAGTCTACATTATTGCCAGCTGTCAATTTCATCTAGAAAGAATATCTGACTGTAAAGTTTTATCAAAGTTCTTCCTATCATTAACTTCAGCCCCGGTTCACGTCAATTAATTTTTCCTTTAGTAAAAGGTAAATTGCTAAGAAGCCAGCTATGCTTCAATTCCACATCTGGAGGGCTATGTTTAACCACTTTGCTGTTATAGCCAGAGAGCTCTGGTTCAGAGATTAAAATAAACCATGGTTTCTCATTACATGCACTCACTCTGGTGAGCTTCAGACTCACACATGCTTTCCTCCTGCCCTTCATATATAGGATATGAGAAGCTTCTGTCTCAGGTCTGAAACAAATAATGGCCAAAATCCTGTTGTTTAGTATAGTAAATTGCATTGGAGTAGGCTCACTGAATCCATGTGGATTTGACAAGTCAATTCCTGTGTAAATTCTACTGATTCAAATGTGAATCAATGGAACTTACGGGGGAGCTGACTCACTATATTTCATTGATTCAGCAGAACTATTCTAGTGTGAATAACCATAGTAAACAACAGGATTTTGGCCAATAATTATTCATTTCTAAGTACAGGAAACTATACAACTATGGTTTGCATGAATCTATAATCTATAAACCATGGTGAGATTATTGCAGTACATGCTCATCACAAGAAATCACAGCTTCTTGTTACCTCAATGAAGCCCATGTATCATCTAGACGTGCTGATGTATCCATCTTGTTGAAAGTTCTGAATTTGAGCAGCTACGAAGCATCTGACTGGTAGAGGCTGGATTATTTTATTGACTGATTCATGATATTGGCCAAAATTCTCCAGTGTTTGTGTAAGGTTTGCGTAACTTGCAGCAGCTATAAGTGATGAGATACTAAAAGGTGTCTCAGTCACATTCCTAGTCATATGCCCCACTATGCACTCAAGCATGTCACCAATTAGCCACAATTCGCTGTGGCAGAGGTTACACAAACCTTAGGTGAACACCAGTCAAATTCTGGCAATTAGCCTTTCAATCTAAATTTTTTACATAAAACATGTATATACAAAATAAATGCACATTAAATCATTTAATTAAAGCACTAAAAGTGGACGATTAATGGGGTAAGATTTTCCCGAGCAAATTATTAAATTGGCATACCCACAGAAAATAGGCATCACTGCCAAAATACACTTTTACCTTTTTTTATTTTTAATTGAAGATTCTTCTTTTGTGAGTATCAATACTAGGTTTTTGTTTTATACCTTTCTTCTTCTTCTTTTGGTTGTAAAAAATGCTGAGGCTATGAACAAACACAGTGGTGGGGATAAAATATATAAAAAAGCAGGTGGAAGCCTTATGTGGGGACATCAGCTCAGCACGTCCTTTGCATTTAAAACATCCCAGCTTGAGTTCAGCAACAGCTCCAAATAAAGGAACCAATAACAGGTCACAAACATAACCCTGTGCCTGAATGCCTGGAGCAGTGCTAGTAGTCAATGTTTGTAATTCTGGGCACAGCAGAGGAAATTACCAAGAGTCCCAGACAAGACTGAAAGCCATGTGAAATAAAATAAAGACACTTCAGTCCCCCAAAAAATATAACATTTCACCCCCAGCAGGAACTGTTGCTACATTAGATTACTAGTTTAATTTTTTAATGTGCATAAGTTTATTTATTTATTTATTTACAATATTTTTTTAGCCGCGCCATTACCAATGGTTTCTGAGCAGCGTACAGCAGTATTAAAACTTTAGAACAACATTAAAACCATTAAAATAATACCCACTATTATAATAATACCCAATATTAAAACAGTCAATTTATCATTAATAAGTCCTGCTGCTCATACTGCCAGCTAAGGATACTATTTAATTAAAATGCTGGCTAAACAGAAAGGTCTTTGCCTGGTGCCGAAAAGTTGTTAGACTACAGTTCCTATGACCCTCTAGCAGCACAGTGAAAGGTGAGAAATGATGGAAATACCCACCCAATAATTTATGGGGGGACCAGATGTTCCCCATCTCTGCTGTATACTTCATATCATAAATCAACTTGAAAAATATTATTTTCTTCCAAGGTGCAGGAGAAATCAACTTTCTTGAAAAACATAGAAGACCACTGACTCAGCTTGCAAGGTATGCTCTTCCGTTTAGCCGACTCAGTACTGACAAGAGTTTGTGGCTGTAACTGATTTTTAGTAATCTGTTACATAATACAATTCAGAAACAAAAAGTGTGGCCCCTTTATGTAGTTGTCAAGAAAACAACTCCAATAGTAGCATATATCCCATAATTACAAGATGACAGTTGAGGAGAACCAAGTTTGGTGGTGGTGGGGAATCTTTTAGACTACAACCCACAGACTCACCCAGCCAGCCTAGCTACTGCAAAACTTAACTTTCCAACTTCCATAATGGTTATAGTTCAAGTCTTATATTAAATCTATGTGATACCATTTTCAATTGTATGTGATTACAGGTATTTGAGAAAAGACATTCATGGCCACGGAAGAAGATTATGACTATGCATATTCCAATGCCACATATTATGAAGACAATTACAGATACATGAAATTTTTAGAGTTCATGGGAACCTTCTTAATCTGCATGTATTCCATTGCCTGCATCTTTGGGGTGTTAGGAAATGCGTTGGTTCTTATCATTCTCATTTTCTATGAGAAAATGAAAGCTCTAAGTGATGTATTTTTAGTGAGTTTGGCAGTAGCGGACTTCTGTTTTCTTTGTACATTGCCATTCTGGGCCTATTCTGCTGCCAAAGAGTGGATCTTTTATACTTTGCCATGTAAAATCATCCGAGGCCTATATACTTTAAATCTATATGGTTCTATGCTAACTCTTACCTGTATAACTATTGACAGGTATTTTGCTATTGTCCTAGCTACCAAAGCTTACATAAGTCAAGCCAAAAGAAAAGTCTGGGGTGTTGCAGCTTGCATTTTGGTTTGGGTGATTTCTCTGGGCTTTGCTTTGCCACAATTTATATTTAGTAAAGAGGTTCAAAATGACAAAAAGGTATGTTCTGTAAATTATCCTTCATATCACATGGAAGTTTTCACAGAAGTAACTCAGATGGTTCTTGGATTCTTCTGTCCTATGTTTATCATGCTTATTTTCTACTCAATCATTGTGAACACATTATTCAGAGCTCGGGGTTTCCACAAGCACAAATCCTTGCAAATAATACTTGCTATCGTTGTGACATTCATTATTACACAGAGCCCCTACAACCTATTGAAACTCAGCCGTGCCATAAACAAACGTGTCATTCTGGATCACGCTTTTGAATATGCTTTGATCATAACAGAAGCCATTGCTTATTTCCACAGTTGCCTTAACCCTGTTCTCTATTTCTTTATTGGCGTGAAGTTTCGGAAGCATTTTATGAAAATTCTTAAAAATACTAGACATGCTAAACATAAACTATTTGCAAAGCAATGGCAAACAACTGAAGATGACAGCTCAAAAACCTGTACTGACACACATCATGTAGAGGAAACAAGCATGGCTCCATTGTAAGAAAATCTTAAAGAGTGTCTACAGCACAGTTTCATCTTTAGTCTACCTGAATTCTCATAAGAGCAAATGCTGTGTCTTAATATAACTACACTGCCTGTAAGTTTCCCAGAAAGGAAATCACTGCACTCTTGCTTCTAACGCTACTTCTGAGAGAAGACTAAATTTTGCTGACTTGATGTTGTAGCTTTAGAACAGACACCAAAAAGACTGAAGCAAAGCATCTGCTTTTATTTTTAATCAAAACTGGTCATGAGTACGGATGGTACACCAAGCAACTTTCCAAGCATTTTATGCGTTCAGTTTCTAAGAACCTGCAAAAATTATTTTAACTGCCTCTATATAATTAATAATTTTCTTCAGATATAATTAAATTTTCTGAGGAACTGAGTCTGAATCAACTGTGTCTTCTCATGTTAATTCTGTCCTCTAAGATAACGTACAAAGCTATCCTATGCAGTTGTGCTGCTGGTTTATACAGTGGTGCCTCGACTAACGAATGTCCCGACATATGACCATTTCGAGTTACGACCAGCTCCGGCCGCAAAATTTTGCTTTGACTTGCGGCCGGAGCTTCCAGTTACGAACAGAAAAAGGCAGGGGAAAAAGGCGGGGAATTCAAATTGCTAACCGTTGGTAGGCAAAGAGGCTGCTTCTTTGTAGCTCTTTCGCCCCAACGGTTAGAGGGAAATCGGAGGAGGCTTCGGACTGCCTGGTAAGGTAAGGTGCTGCTTTCTGCTTTTTAAAAACTGTTCTGGGTGGGTTTTGCAGCGTGGTTTTGGGCTGGGTGGTGGGATTATGTTTCTATGCTGTGAGGTTGTTTGCTTTTTGGGGTTTTTTCCCCCATTTCCGATGGGTCTTGGGGGTTTGTTTGCTTTTTGGGGTTTTTTTTGCATTTCCGAAGGGTCTTGCACGGTTTGCTTGCTTTCTGCTTTCCTTTCTTTGCATTTCCGATGGGTCTTGCGGGGTTTGCTTGCTTTCTGCTTTGCTTTTTTTTGCATTTCCGATGGGTCTTGCACGGTTTGCTTGCTTTCTGCTTGGCTTTTTTTGCATTTCCGATGGGTCTTGCACGGTTTGCTTGCTTTCTGCTTGGCTTTTTTTGCATTTCCGATGGGTCTTGCACAGTTTGCTTGCTTTCTGCTTTGCTTTTTTTGCATTTCCGATGGGTCTTGCACAGTTTGCTTGCTTTCTGCTTTGCTTTTTTTGCATTTCCGCAGGGTCTTGCACGGTTTGCTTGCTTTCTGCTTGGCTTTTTTTGCATTTCTGATGGGTCTTGCACGGTTTGCTTGCTTTCTGCTTTGCTTTTTTTGCATTTCCGATGGGTCTTGCACAGTTTGCTTGCTTTCTGCTTTGCTTTTTTTGCATTTCCGATGGGTCTTGCACGGTTTGTTTGCTTTCTGCTTTGCTTTTTTTGCATTTCCGAAGGGTCTTGCACAGTTTGTTTGCTTTTCTTTCTCCCCCCCCCCCCTTCGGCCGCAACGGATTAATCGCGTTTCTGATGGGTTGGTTTTTTTGGTGATTTTTTTCTTTGGCCGGAACGGATTAATTGCATTTCAATGCATTCCTATGGGAAATGGTGCTTCGACTTACGACCATTTCGAGTTATGACTGGAGTTCCGGAACCAATTACGTTCGTAAGTCGAGGCACCACTGTATAGCCTTTCTACTCCAGCTGTCAATGGCTCTTTACAGTCTACAACAAAAAGACAGCCCTGGGCTAGATTAGAAAAGTGCACTAATGGGACCTGAGAAAGCCTAAACTCAATGGCTAAAATTCTATTGGCATAAATTTATGTGGCAGAAGCTGATGGTGTTAGCAACTAATATCGGTAGAACTTAATTTAAATGAATTTAAAGCTTACTATCCCCTGTTTTAAGTTCTGAGGCTCCTCCCTTCTGCCAATCTGTCAATGCAAGCACCAGCTGAGATTTACCAATATTAAAGGTTTCCCTTCTCCATTCTGAGAGGGATAGAGAGGTTTTCCCTGGGCGAAAGTGAGCTCAGAAGCTAAAATGAGGGGAATAGAAGGTTTAGTATAATTTAAATTATATTTTTCCAGCAGAAGCTGATGACATCATCAGCTCTCATTGCATAAAATTACACCAACAGGATTTTGCCCAATGAGTCTCATATATTTATTTAATGGGCCTGCTCTAGCTGAGAAGAACAACTGGATTTAGCACCTTAAGCCCCAATTCAGTACTCACAGGGTGACCTCAAGGGGTGGGGTGGGGCTGGGATGAGAGCAAAACCTGTAAGTGATGTCTGTTGGCACCAATTAAATCTAGAAGCAGCCACAGAAGCCAGAACATATTTTTTCACATTGGTTCTTTCCAACTGAATGGTGGGCATAGTTGCTTATAAATCCTTTGAGCATTTGCTGTTAGGGTATGTTCTGATGCAAGCGTGCACTGCAGTAGTTTTCTCTGTGTCCTTTTCTAAACCCTCCACTTACATTTAAATTCACTATATCTCACTGTATATTGTTTACTTAATATAGGCAGGAATAAGGTTCAAGATTAGTAGATTCATAGATTAGTACATTATAAATCAAGAGGGAAGTATAATATTATATTATATAAGGTATATCAGGAAGGGGAATAAGATTTTGTTATGGTGCAGGCACTCGGAATACAGCCGGCACCCACTGCAGCAGCCTCTACTGAGAGGAGTGGGAGAGGGGGGGGAAACAACCTACAGCTGCTATTACGAGACCCCCCAAACAAAATTTGTCACCCAGCTGCCTTGTTCAGCAATGAGACTATAAATAGCAGCAGGCAGCAGTACCATGTTTGTGTGTTGTGAGGAAACGGGTTTTGTAGTACAGGTACTTGTTTTTCAGAGTTTGCACAGGTGGCATATCTCTGCCTGGGAAGCAACTTTGTTTCATCTGCCAGAAGTCCTCTTCAAGGCTGCCGTCCAAGACTGATAAACAGTGGATTCTGTCTTAATTGCTTACCAGCATGGGAACAAGGGATTGGATTTTGGAAAGTTATAAACTGGGTGTGGATTTTCTAACACAGAACTTCAAGCTGATTAGATACCATCATGATGCAAAGACTTTGATTTAAACTACAGAAAGGGGGGCTAAGTGTGTGTGTGCCAGAGAAGGTGGAGGAAGAGGGTGTGACAGGTTTTACAGCCTTCGTTGATTGATTAGGAGACTTAGCAATGGTAATGTAGAACAGCATTGTAATTAAGTAGTAAATCTTAGTTAGCTAGATTTGCATTGTTTTACTGGGGAATTACTTCCAAAAGCTCAGCTAAACCTTAGCAGCTTGGCATTTTAACGGAACAATTTGTAACTCTTTTGAATATCTTGTTTTACAACTTTTTAATCTTTTAAAAATAAACTTTATTTTATATTTTACCCAAGTGTGGTTCTTGGGGGAACAAGGGTTTGAGTGTCTAAAGGAAGTGCCTTAGCCACAAGAGCTATGTTAGCAATTTTTGTTTTTTGGGTGTCTTACCTGGTCAGGCTAGTGTGCAAGGTTTAAAGTACAGAGCCAACAGTATTTTATCCCAAAATAAGGGGACAAGTGGAAATCTAAGGATAGAAGCTTGCCCATAGTTGCCCGCTCACCCACCTTCTAGGTTTGGAACTTGGGAACTAAAGTTGGCACCTTTCCCTAGTGAAATAGTACCCTCTAAGGAGGGGCTTTCCTGACATGTGTGTCTACCATGGAGGGTAGCAGTGAAGTCTCTGGTTCAATATGTGACAGATATGACTGAACCTTAGACATGTTCCAGTGACGTCTTTGTGCAATCCAGCCAGGGCGGGGGGGGGGGGGAGGGAGATGGTGAAGAAGGCATTTTTCTCCCAAAGAGTTGATATGCCAGACAAGATTGGCTTCAGCACTCAGATTGATAGTCAGCTTGAGCTTTTGTGGCTGGGAAAGAGATTTATGAAGAGCACCAGACATTGCCTTCCATATCTATACCATGCAGCTCTATCATATTCAAGGAAGGGTTTAACCCCAGCTCCCATTCCCAGCAAATCTCTCCTGTGCAAAGCACCATTGTGGTTGATGGCAACTCCCATTCAAGTACATCTGATGTGGAGGAGGAGGAGACATAGGGGTCTCAAATGGGCACTATTTCAGAAGCAC
Source organism: Intellagama lesueurii (assembly GCA_037013535.1). Classification (NCBI taxonomy): domain Eukaryota; kingdom Metazoa; phylum Chordata; class Lepidosauria; order Squamata; family Agamidae; genus Intellagama; species Intellagama lesueurii. The sequence goes on from JBAJHW010000006.1 coordinate 75,242,805, forward strand.
ATCACATTGAAATCACCCCTGTCCTTCCAACTGCACTTGCCCCACCAGCTGCCAGAACTAGTAATAATGAAAAGTTAGCAATCCCTATTAGGAACATGCAGTCAAAAATTGGAGCTCCCAAGAAGTCAATAATCTGGAAGCATTTTCAACAGTGAGCAACAGATGCTTACATGGCTCATTGTATGCATGCACTGCAAGAAGTGCTCAAGCATGGGCAGGACTTGGGCCACCTCTCCAGCAGTAGCCTGGTCAGCCACTTGAAGACTCAGCATAGGGCATTGCTGCTGGCAAATGAAGTAGGTACTCTGGGGGCAAGGGGCACCTTCTGCCTCTTTCATTCTTTTAACTGCTACTCTAAGATTGTGCTCTGTCACTCAACTGTGTGTTGGCATAGTTCCCACCTACCATAGGCTCTCTCTGCTGCTCCAGTCTGCCTGTCAGTGTTGCCCAGGGTTTGCCCACTCCTCAGTGTGACCTGTCCTCTGCTTCCCCAATGCTGCCAATATTTCCTGATGGCATTCCTGCTGTTCAGGGCTCAATCTCTATGCTGATTACACTCATTTCCTCATACCCAGGCACTGCTGGCTGTTGGTGTGCACTCTTTTAGTTTGGAACAATCACTGGGAAGGTGTCAGAGGACACAGGGAAATCCTTTAAAACTGTTTTGCCTGCTTATGTTTTTTTAAAGGAGAAAATAATTACACAGTATTCCAATTGACTGTAACAGAGTTCCAGATAACCAGAAATTCCAAATTTTTAAAATTCTGAATTCTGAACCAGAAGGGCTGTAATTCTGAATTCTGAATCTGAATTACAAATCCAAATGTTGGCGCTAATGCACAACACTAGTTTTGGTTCATCACTCATTCCTAGCACTCTTAAATAGACTTGGGGACAAATAAAAAAATGAATTGCGATATTCGTTAAAAATCAGATTTGTTTAATATTGATCCCTTCGTATTCATCAGTTCCAGAGACCTTGATGAATACAAAGGGATGAATATTTTTCCATTTTTATTTGCCCCCCATAGGCAGAGAGGGAAGGCTAGCCTTCCCACTCTGCCTATGGGCCTGCCAAAAAGCTGATCAGCAGGCCCATAGGTCAACACACAGCCCTCCGCCCCCACAGCCTACCCCCACCCTCTTCTCCTCTCTGCCTTGGCCGCCGCTGCCCGCGCCACTGCTGGCTGTGCCACTGTAGCCTCTGGCCTCAGCCCTCCAGCGCCAGCACCTGCCATACGGGAAACAGGGCCTCCCTTTGCAAACATGGTGGCTGCAGCTTCCCTTAGAGCAATTTTTGGTACTCCTCCTTTTTCCTCTGATCTCTATATGCAGCTACCAGAGTTCTGTATTATCCCCTATGCTTTGATAAATAGGGAAAAGCATGTATGGACCTCTACACGGAATGCTGTTATCAGACATTCTTTTAGTCTGGGGGCTGAAGAGCCCCCCCCCCCCCCCCCCCCCCGTCTTGCACTTTGTGAGCTATGGTGTATGCCAATACTGCCCAACCTGGAGGCTTTCAAATGTTACTGGACTCCAACTTCCATTAGCCGAGCCATCATGGTTCACGGTCAGAGATTATGGAAGTTGCAATCAAAACAACTGAAGTACCCAGGTGAAAGTGGTCTTATGTCTTTGTTACAGTGGGAAATCCTATACAGAATTTCAGTCAAAGTATCTATATTTTAGACTATATGTTGCCTCATTATTTGTCAAGAATCTCTATCAGAACAGTAGTAATAAAGACCAGAACAATTTATAGCAGACCTCACAAGGGCTGTCTCAAATCTAGATATGAGGGCTAATATGTTTATTTTCCTGTGTGGCCTGGCTGCCTGAAAAATGCTTCAGAATTTAAATTTTATCCTCGCTCATCAAAAATTTTTGATAATAAAAAAGGCAAGTAAATGTGGTTATCACAGGAACTAATCAGCTGACAGTCTGAGCAACCTGCCTTCTTTGTTTTCGAAAACAAAACAGATGAAAACTTTTGAGCTTCTGCCCCAAAGGTAGTCTGGTTCCTAAAATAACCAAGAAATTCATTTTAAGGACATTTCCCTTGATTTTTCTTAAGTTGATTTATGTCAGGATTCAAATAATATCTGAACCAAAAAACACCCCACACAGTTCCAGTACCAACAAGCAAATTATTACATTAAAACATGCAGAAAACACATTACTCCAAAGCTGTCATCAGGACTTTTTTTAATTCTAGTGCTCCAGGTGTCCTCTTAGCAATGGGCTTTCCCAATGACAAGGCTGCCATCAAAAAAAGGATCTGGGATGTCGAGCTTCAAGAACATTTAGTGGTATGGGATAAACTTAGCATATTTAGGAACAGTTCCTTTAGAATGCCCGATTACCTATCCAAAATAACAATCCCCAAATTTAGGAAAGCTTCTACGCTAGCTAGGTTTAACGTACTTCCGTCCAGACTACTGGAAGGCAGATATCAAGGTTTGCTAGTTGTTAATCGTGTGTGTCCTTGCAATGAGGTGGAGATTGAAAGTGTTGATCATGTCCTCTTAAAATGCTCTTTCTATCGCGATACTCGGAGGGATCTCCTCCAGCCAATATTGCAACAATTTGAAGGGAGGTCCAGAGAATTTTATGCCGTGCTCTTACTCTCGGACAAGAAGTCTGATATAACCATAGCAATGGCAAAGTTCTGTGCAGCAGCAATTAAGTGTCGCTGTTCCCTCCTTGCATCGATCAAGGCGTAGCTAGATGTTTAGTATTGCTTTAGTAATAATGTGTACCCTATATTCTATATGCTACACCAGCGGTCCCCAACCTTTTTAGCCCCGCGGACTGGCTGGGGAAGGCAGGGCACCCCCCTGCGCTCGTGCGCATGCGTGAAGGGCGGCGCGTTTGTGGGGGGGGCGCGCTTGCGCGCAGGTGCAAACGGGCTGTGCGGGGGGAGTGCGTGCAGGGGTGGGGGGGAGGTCTCTCTCCGCGGCCCGGTCCGGCTCAGGCCACGGACCGGCACCAGGCCGCGGACCGGGGGTTGGGGACCTCTGTGCTACACTACTTAAGATGATGAGACTGGAGGTGGTACAGAGTTTACTGAATTTATTTACTGAACTCCTCAGTCCAGTGAAACTAAGGAGGCTCCATCTAATTTAGTTATATTGTAACAGATTGTGTACATGTGATCTTATTATTGCTACCTTATGCTACTTTTCATTGTATTATGTGTTATACTGTAGTTGCATTGGATATACCTGCTGGTCAGTTACCGTAATAAAGCTCATTCATTCATTCAGTTCTAGTGTGAGTAAGCAAAAGGAATGAAGTAAGGTTTGTGTGAAGTAGATGTGAACAGTCCTTAGAAAAATTATTATTTAGCCATAAATCAACAATCAATAAAGCAGTAAAACTCAAGCAGGATGAAACAGCAAGACAGTCCAGAAGTCTTTTTGTGGTGAGCTGTCTGGTGATACATCAGGGCGGCTGCTCTGGAGAAGGCGCTGCCTAACTGGCACTACCATGGAGAATGCACGACCACTCTTAGCCATGTGCCTTTGCTGGGGACGCCCACACCAGGCTGTTTGCTGAGGATCTTAAGGCAGAAGAAGCTACTTGCAAAGATAGGCAGCAATTAGCTGGCAGAGGCTTTAAAGAGCAAAAATGGCACTCTGAATAGGGTTCTGAAACAGTAGTGCCCTCTTCCTCTTGCTCATAATCCAAACAAAGAGGGACAAACAAGTTGAACACATCTGATTCTGTATTCTTCTCCATTGAGAAAAAAAGGTCCTGTTTGGCGTTTGCTTTGTGCGTAAATGCATCCTACCCCATCCTCCTTCAGTTCTGTTGCCCATCCATGCACAAAAGACACACACTGTGAACCAGATAGGCTTTGTTATCCATGGAGGCTCTCCATATGAGTTGGAATCTTGATTTTTCAGGGTTTTATTTATTCATTTGTTTCCTTACTTGGTTTTATATGGTATCTTTCTCTTTTGCACCATTCAAGGCAGTTAATGATGTGAATTGGAGGGGGGGGGGGCGGGAATGAAATGCAGATACAGCCAAAAAACCCACAACAAATTACCGTACTATTAAGCTAATTATTACATTAAAACAAGCACAAAATTAGCAAAATTTAAATGTTATTTAGAGACACAACAAAAAGAACACAAAACACCCACCACTAAAAGACCCTTCGACACCTGTCAATCAGAATCCAAAAGTTAGTCTGGGTTAAAATAAAAAGACTTTGTCAGCCATCAGAAGGGTTCCAACTCCTGCAGAAAGCCTCCACAGACAGTGGAAGCTCTCTGCATCAGACCCATCTTCCTCTAGAGACAGAAGGCAATGGAAGTGAGGATGGAGGAGGCAGGATCAACACACTCCCCTCCTTCACCTGGATAATCTACAAATGAAGCAAACACCTGAAGAAGGCTAAAGAACAAGGGAATTCAGAAGGGGATTCAGAGGTTGAAACAAATTCCAAACTCCTTAGAGAGTATTAGCACCACAGGCTTTTCATCCTGGATGGCCAGAGGGAAGAACTTTTGGTGTTCTTTCTTCTGTTTAAAACTTTGCAGTAAAACTGGATGACACATCAGCAAATTTAAATTCCCAACCTCAAATTTACCAAGATAATGGAAAATGCGAGAACACAGACATACTTGCAGTGGACTGGAAGATGAAGTAGCAACCTACCCTTCTTGCACCTGCTATGTCTCCCTTTCTAATCTCATCCATCACCTTCCTCTCCTCTCTCCCCCAACAAAACTGATCTTACTTGCTTTCTGTTTGGAACCCTGCCTGTTGAAAAGAGATTCCCCTTCCAAGAATCAACATGGGAGAAAGTTACAGGAGCCCAATATTTCTCTCATTATGTTTAACCTATCTGAATGCCTCACCCTAAGATCAATTTCCCATGCCACTTGAACCTCCCGGTGTTGATGCTGGTGGTGGCCACCCCGAGGGAGGCCAAGAAGTCTACACATAGGAGCTGGGCCTTCTCTGTGGTGGCCACTTCTTTACAAAATGCTCTACCTGTGGAGGGGGCACCAAGCCCCTTTCCACCTAATATTCAGAAAGCATATAAAAACTCTGCTTTTCAGGGAGGCATTTCAGGATATCCTCCTTTCATAATTGTTGGTTATTTAGTCTTATTTTGACCATTATATTTCGTAGTCTGTATTTTGTTCATTCCCGCCATCTTGGGTTTTTAGACATGTTGTTCTTTTTGTATTTTTATATTTGTGCATTCCGTGGATAGATTAGATTAGATTAGATTAGATGGATGGAGAGAGAGAGAGAGAGAGAGAGAGAGAGAGAGAGAAAATTCTGATTATCTTCCCCAACCTGTTTCCCATTGAGATGTGCTGCCTTAAAACGTCTCATCATTCCACTGGCTATGCTGACTAGAGATTATGTGATACAACAGATCTGGAAGTCATCAGGGTGGTGGACATAAAAGCCCACTGAGAACATAAACAGCTGTGTCCTCAACGAGGCTCTCTGGTGTGTGAAGGAGTACAGCTTCTCAATTTTGCCAACACAGTGTTTACTCACAGATCAGTCGCACTGTGATCCAGAGATTCTTCTTCAGTTTGGCTTTCACTGTGAATGGAGACATGTTCCTGTATTTGGCCCACTTCCTCATCTGTGATTATATCAAACACTGCGTCATCTGCAGGTTTAGAGGCTTCATTTGTAACTGTGCCACACAAAAAGGGGAAGAATGAAAAGGACTGCTTCATCTAAGATAAAGGAACTTCACTTTGATAGTATTTACAGACATGGAAGTCTATCAAGGACACTGAGCACACTGTCACGCAGCCTGCATTAAGCAAAAATCCTCTTATTCCAGTCTCTCATTTTCCAAAAATTTCCAAAGAGGTAGGCATATCAGTTGCCACAAAGCTATCAGAGAATCTTGTGGCATCTTTAAGACCAGCAAGTTATATTTGGCATAAGCCTCTTTGACCTTGAGCAGGCTTGCTGAGATGTGAGCATGGAAAAAGCCTCCCTGGTGATCTTGTTTTAGATGGCTGGGTGAATGGAGAGGATTCAGCCTCACCATCTTCCCAGTGATTCTGCCGGGAAAGGCAGAATGCAAGGCTCACTCTCCTCATATATTCTCTTTTCCAGCCCAGACACCTGACAGGTTGTGAAACAGTACACCCCTGAGGAGATGGGGATCACGAGCAATACTTCAGCAGTGTCCTCCATCATTACATAAGAGAAAGCTCAGACTCCCGGTTCAAACAAACAACACAACATTTATTACACACTTTTTACACAACTTCTCCACCACAGTGTTCTCCACACAAAGGCATTACTTAGGGAAATAATTTACCTTTCTGGGGTAGGAGGGAGGGTGGCCCTCACCCCTTGGGTCCATAAGACTGTCAAGGTTTATAAACCTTCCACCTCCCTTCCCTGATGTCCCTTGCCACCTGGTGCAATACTTGGAGCTTCTCCCCCCACAAAGAAAATGATGCTGCTGGGTTGGGGGTAAGTCCTCCCTGTTGACTGGACCGCCTTTCCTCAACACCCCCCAGATGGCTCTCAGCCTGGCCTTGGTTTTTTGAAGCTTCTTCAAGCTGAGTACCCAGGGGGTTATTAGCTAGAGGAGGGTTCCACTTTTATTCGACAATTCTAGCATTTATAGCAGAGGCTGGCTTATTCCCTTTCCACTCTGAGCATCAGTCCATCCCTGTTTCATTTGTTTCTACCTTTTCCTTTGCACTGCTCACCCACAGTTCTTCCTCAGTCTCTTTTATATACTCCATTTGGCAGGATATTTTTTTTTGGCAAGCCTTCCCCTAGTTTTCTCTTCTTCCTACCCACAGGGGTCTCCCCAGCTTCTAGGCTCCACTGGAGCATTCAATCCCTGCAGAAGGGATCTACCCCATGCCCACTACATAGATTTGGCAGGGACCCTTGGACAGCCAACGGGATGGGTGGAGGCAGAGCCTTCATGAGCTCCCAAGCTCATCTACTCACAGCCTGCCAAAGAGCTGGCCTGTCAGCCATCTACATCACTCATCCTCATTGATGGTGGTCTGAGGAGGAGTCTAGAGAGGGGTGGCACCACCACTGAGCACACATCATGGGCCACCAAGAGCCACATGTGGCTACAGCTGACCCATATTGTGGAATAACATCACTGTTTTAGTAAGAGGTGGCTGATTAAAGACAACCGGCTGTTTCAGAATGTCACCCTTCCCATTTTTATAGGAATTCCTCACTTTCTTCTGCAAGACTGTTTTTTTTCCACAACCACTCTACTTCCCTCTGTCTACTACAGGGTCAGCTAATAAACTCCATAATATATGCAGATAACAAGGTGTAGATCTTCCCTTGCCCAGAGATAATTCTCAGGGGAAATTATTTCCATTTATATCTAGATTCTCTGGAAAATAATGGAATAATAATGCTGGGAAAGACTGAAGACAGCAGGAAAAAAGGAAGACCAAATACAAGATGGATTGACTGCCTAAAGGAAGCCACAGGCTTAAAGCTGCAAGAACTGAGCAGGGCTGTTGAGGACAGGAAATTTTGGAGATTGCTCATTCATAGGGTCGCCATAAGTTGGGGGTGACTTGACAGCACATAACAACAACATAATTTAGAAAAGACTCACCCAAAACTCTACGGACCAGGGAGAATGGTGAGGCCAGCAAACTTGATGACAGTTCTTCTTGGGTAGCATTTGACCCAGGGTCACTGGACTTTTTAAAGCACGCCCGACAACAGCGCTCCTTCTTGCCAGTTTGTTTCGACATGGCATAATTGTTGCAGCAGTAGTAGCAGAAAATGCGTCCACACATTCTAGGACAAAAAAGTATTTAATAAAAGAGGAAAGAGTTCTTTAAAAAAAACCCATCAGATTGAAGGCATAAGGTATAAAACATTGAACATACAGAAAGCCTGATTTCTTAACAAATCCATAGTGTGCAGATAATGGATTTCAAGGAAACATTAGAGAAAGAGTATTTCCAAACAAAGAGCACAACTAGATGGGGGAAGCCGGAGTGATTCAGTCTGAAATTAAAAGGCTCTTATCTTCAGCGTGTTCTATTCTATTTTGCACTTGAGCGATCCTTCTATTCATGTGGGAGATGTTTCTTCTCCTGTGAGAAGGATCCAAACACCTCTTCAGATCACTCCAATATCTCCCCCTTTCAATTACTGATGCCCCTTTCCTTTCTCGACCCCCTTCCCTGTCTTTTGTTGCTTGTGGCTACTCCCTCCTCCCCCCCCCCCGAATTTCCCTCCCAACAAATCAGCACAGCATCAGATGCAATACAAGTATTGAAGGGCACTTCCAATGTATTAGAATTGTGCAGCATCAGTTTGGGAAATATTTTTCTAAAAGTTAGAGAAGACAAAAATACAGGGTTTTTTCTCCCTCTGTCGTTACTTTTAATGCCAATAACCCCCTGGATATGTCATAAGGTAGTTACCACAGAGAATGCCGCCCACAGGTCCAAATTTGGGAGTGGATTAACCAACCACACAGACTGGAGAATGGGATAATCAAGAGTTCACCCAATTGTACCAAATAAACTGCAGCCCTAGCCCTGTTCCAGAAAGGAATGGGACAAAAGGGACAGGATGGATTGCTCTTAGTTAAAATACATGTGGTCGCCAGAAAATAGGGCGGACCAAACGTGAAAAAAATAACAAGCTATCTGCCCATCTCATTGCCCTCAAAGATTTCTTTATAATATCTATATTGTAATGGAGCCAAGGCTCCTGGGATAGACACATCAAGTCTTTAAAAAAATAATAAATGGCAAGCAAGAACAATTACATCGACTCCCTGCTTCCCTCTGAGCATAGCTGAAATCCTCACAATATCCATGGGAGGGTAATGGATTTTCACAGCAACAATATATTGATGTAGCTATCCTTGTTATAATAAAAAAAAATGGGGATTGGTCTTTAATGGGTAATTAAGGTCCATTAGCTTTACAAAAGACCTGTTTATGTTAGAACTTGTTTGTTGCATTTTTGGACTCCCCTTGAGCATATGGCTACATTGTCCTGGCCAGCATCTGCACTTCAAGATTTATGACTACGCTACTGAACAAAGATAGCTTTGTTCCCCCTTCTCTTCCTTAACAGATGGTGGCGGGTGGGATATGAAAGTGGTGGAAAAGCACAAGAGAGTTACAAGGTGAAGGCAAGATCAACTGGGCTGTCTATAAAACTCTGTGAATGATGCGAGGTGACTGCATGCTAAAAACTTTCTCACAGGGTGCCCCAAGTGAAATACATATCCCAAAAAATTAATATTTACAGTACTTCATTGTCAACAAAAATCAGACTGTCCTCTAGATATGCATGTATGAATGTATGCACACTCTCTATAGTGAAGTGTGAGAGCAATGAAAAATGTTGGCTTTTACATTCTCATGAAAAAATGGTATTGCTGCTCTATAATCAGGATACCAGCTGGGAATACAGACTGTTCTCAGACTTCATGAAGCTTAACCCAGTCTGTCAACCAGTTAAAGGCTTTGTAGTTGATTAAGGACATTGCCTTGAACCTCTTATTCAATTAGTTAAACCATTAAAAGATTATGGCATCTCAACATAAGAGATTATCTGATGATATCACATGAACTTGTCACTTAACTAAACAACAAACAAGCAGCATTTCGGGGGAAATTACTGAGAAAGTATATTCCCAGATATCCAAAAGTGGTTATACAATAGTAATGCTGAAGACATGTAAACATCAAACATTTCTAATTAAAATCTGAGTTAAAATACAACTTCTTAAGGCATGTTAAGCAAGCTGATTAATAGGGATCCCTTCCATATTCAATAGATAGATGGCCTAAACCTCACTCTCTATTTATAAGCTTATGATATATCATTGGCTACACTAATGAATGATTTTGCTATTTGTACTGTCTCCACAAATATGTATGAATCCGTCCAGCAAAATCTGGACCAATCAAATGCCACTTTTTGTTTCTTTTCACAGCCATACCTTGCCCCTTCCCTATATAATCATGCGCTCCAACTCTTCTACCTAGTTGTTGTTAGGTAAGTGTTGCTTTAAGCATTGTATCCACTTCTAGTTTGGTAAAAATCACGCTGGGGGACTAAACAAGGCAGGGACGTGTGTGCATAAGCTTTGTTTTCAAGGGAAATTGCTATCCCTGGAGGCTTCCAAGAGGAGCAATTCTCCTTGTTTTGCCCGATTTTCAGTCCATGCTGTGGTCATCCCCACATGCTGCTAACTCCTGCCACAAAGGACAGCCCCCTCCTGCTGCGTAACTATAAGTGTGGCAGGAAAGCTTGAAGGGATCTACATGCTAACATAATTCTCATACGTTTAAGCATAAAAGGTAGGAAGAACATCTGAGAGCCACGAAGGTCTGGTCATGGCATCTCCATCCCACAACTTTCCTAAATATAAACTCTAAATGCAATTCTAAAGAATACTTGGGAGTACAATTTGGTAGACAGGGTGGATAATAATCCATTAAAAAAAACCCAACTCAATTTAAATCATGATTTTTTAAAAATAGATTTTTTAACATTTAAATCGTCAAACAATTTGATTTTTTCAAAATTTAAATTGTGATTTAAATTCATTTCGTTTAAATCAAACCCATCCTAGTAGATATTGCAATTACTATATAATGGCATGGTTGACAAATATGTCTGAGAAAACTGCAAATCCTCCCAACTCTTTATCATTGACAAAACACCATTGCTATCAGCGTTTGCTCGAGTAGTGGCTACTCATGGAAAGCTGACCTGCAATGGGTGTCGACGATTCATCCAACCAAATTCCTTTTGGCAATCCAGGCAAGATGTTACTTCTGCATCACCAAGCCATCTTTGCTCTGCTGTGAGCTTTTGCTGAAACTCCAGAGCATCTGACTTCTGCCAAAGGGCATCCTTGTCCCTGTCAAAGAGATACATAAAAACAATTTATCACCCACATGTTTGTTACAGAAGTTGAACTTGGGTCCACCTGAGCTAAAACAAAGTTTCTCTATGGTATCATCCTTTAAAGACACCTTATCGGAAATTCTAATTGGGGACCATATATCTTTTCCTACTTTTTCCAAGATATCCACATTTTTCTTTCAAGAAATACATCACTGTACATTCCCAACCACTTTTCTTCCACTTTTCTTGCACTGTTAATCAGGCATGGGATTTTCGGATTTTGTTTTTTCACTACAACAACCACAATTCACCAGGAATTCCCCCAGCCAGAATTCTGGCACCTGCAGCCAAAATAAAATAAAAATCCTGCCCTCTGCTTATTAGGATCTATATATGGTGGCTCTCAAAAAACTACCTCTCTCACATCCCCTTGTAGTTCCCATGGCTAATCCAACCCACTCTTTCCCTTTCCAGTGGCTGCAATAAAAAAACATGGTGGGCCTCAGGTGTCTGTTCTGAAACTCTTCTGAGGACTTGATGTTTTTGGCTACAGGCACCAGAATTCTGGCTGGGGGAATTCCTGGTGAACTGTGCTAAAATTGTATGCATAGTATTCATCTCCCCATTTTACAGAATGGAATCTGTACTCACTTTATGATGTTGTAATAGAGGGTTCACTGGCTAGTGAGCTTAGTGAGCTAGGTATCGGAGGGTGGAATCAAGGGTTGGGAGTTTGATTCCACACTGTGTGTCTCTGGAGAAAAGCCAACAGGTGCAGCCTTGGGCAAGCTGTATAGTCCCATAGCATCTCCAGAAGAAAGGAATGGTAAATCACTTCTGAGTCTACTTGAAAAACCGTGAAAAGGGTTGCCATAACTCAGAATTGACTTGACGGCATGCAATTATTAAAGAAGCGCTAAAAAAAAGCTCTATGTTAATTGCCAGTGAAATTCTAACAGCTAAAATGTGCCATATGGCATACATACCCTGGCTTTTTAAAGCAGATGCCTACAAATGCACTCACTGATACATCAGGAGTATGCTTCTCCATCTCTCTTGAACAGAGCTCAAAGCAAAATTCAGAACTTTTCACTGTGCTCCAGTTTTAAGAAGATTGAAACCAATGGAAGGTTCTTCCAAACCATTTCTTCATACCTCAGTGAAAATGAAAGAAAAACCTACATCTCTCTGAAGCTGGGTAGCCAATGTCAGAGGACTAAAAGGAGAAGGAGAAGGGACTGGGACACCGACAAATAATGTATTTCTTAAAAATGTGATAGATTCTTCATTGTTGATTAATTTTAGTGTGAGCTTGCTTATTTTTCTTTTTCCTATCCACCCCTTTTTCTTTACACAACATACATTTTTAGATTATAATCCCTACACAGGTACTGTCCTGTTTTATTTTGTGTTTAAACTGATCTGGTACTGTCCTCTGGTAGTCCTTCTGGCTAAAGAGCGATAATGGGGGGAGCGCAGTACATATCAGAATCCTTATCAATATAATATTGATACTTTCAGCATTGCATGAAGCAGAGCCAAAAGACAAGTCACACTTAAAGTTGCAACATGCAGCCAGTTACATGGTGTGATGACAGAGACCCATGAACACATCACATTTTTATTTAGGTATTTAGTATTATTTTTATAATGAAGCAGATACTTGGGGTTCCCAAAGGAGTTCAGAGAACTGGAAGCAATGCTGAGTGTGATGTGTAATCCTTCCCCCTAATGTAATTCACATACACCAGTCTTCCTACACAGGATGAAAGCTTGTTTGCCTGACTGAGAAAAATCTACATATACTTCCATGTCACTTGGAGAATATATCAGGGGTCTCCTACCAACTCTCCTCAGACTGAAGAAGCTACTTGGATGAGTAGCAAAACGTTTCAACCTAATAAGAAAGAAGTCCAGTTGCCATGACTCAACTTCCAGATTCCATGTCACTTATACATTTGTTCCTACGGGGAAGACAATAACTTCATATTCTAGGGTGGTAATTTACACAATAAGCTGCATGAAAAAGGGGTTAATCATCACCATGTCTGGTGGTGATTTCCCAATGCAATTCGGTTTCTTTCATGGTAGATTTGAGATGGGGAAAGAAAAAACCAAACCCATACAAACCCACAGGAAATCCTGCTCAGAGATGAATCTGCACCATTTCTAGTTCACCTTTTATGTTCTTCTGAAATGAATGTGACTTAGGGGTGCTGCATATTACAGGAATTAGTTGTTCTGTATCTGTATATCCACTACAGAGCTCCTTGTCATGCAGGCATGTGGAGCCTTCTCCCACAGACCACATAAAAAGCTCTCTTCCACTGAGTATAGTCAGGCAGTATAGTTGGTGTTGTCATGATCATGGGATATGTAGTCAAAAGCGTGTCATGATGATGGGATATGTAGTCAGAGAAATGTAAAATGGAGTCAGTTAGGTTCTGTGTAAAGATGATTTGAGGGACTTTGGAATGTGTTTTTCTAAGCGCCATGAGAGTGTTTTCCTGAAGACCGTTACAGCCAACATTCTGATAACATGAAGGCCAGATTGAGGGCCCCGTGGCAGACTCAACATTCCAAGCTTGTTACAGAAGACGTAAACAACACCTGCACTCTCATGGGAATGAGAAAGGTGGTACGACCCCTAAAGGTTAATTGGTTAACAGCCAGAAAGGCCATAGAGAAGGGAGGAGTTTGGGAAAGTAGAAAATGGATTATGGGTTATGTGAATGTAGCTTAGCTTACTGCTGTTTACTGATGATGGATGGAGACTGATGATGTTTTTGTGTTGTTCGATTCCATGAAGGAGAAAGTAAGTAAGGAGAAAGAAGGAGGTGGAGGCTAGCCCACCATAGTCCACTATAGCCTACCTTAGTTCAGCTTTTTAGAGTTTATTATTTTAAATGGGAAATAGTTATCTTATTTAACTGCAATGATCTTTGAATATGTTCTTGAATGCTAATGCTTATGCAATATAAACTGATTTCTAATGAATCTTTATTTTTCTAATAAAAATTAATATTAAAAATCCTTACTGAGGACTGGTCTCTTGAACAGCAGGGTCTGGCTAAATCCAGGAGGTGGAGAGGGCCACAAACTAGCTATCATTCAAGAGTCCTCCCTAACTGAGCTGTTGTGAGTTCTAAGGAATCACAAAGCCCATGTGCCTGTACTTGCAAAGTACTGAGTAAGTGTGAAGTGTTCTTTTTAGGTCAGATTTGTTCAAAGGGCTTGTGCTACGCACTGCTAAGGTCTAAGGACTCGATCCAGCGCAAAGGTGGTAGATAAGTGCCAGTCGAACTCTCTGGCCGAATGCCCAACGACCCTTTAGGGGGCCGTGAGCATCACAGGTGTCATCTAACCTTTTTCCTCTAGCAAGCAGAGGGCATCTAAAGGCTTAGAGAAAAGGGTTTTCTTAATGCTTGTGTCTTGATTCAGCACCCAATGGAGGATTCCAAACCCAGTTAAATCATTACAGAAGCCTTGGCTAACCAAATAGTCTGAGCATATTTACACTGCAAACCTTGAGGGTGGAAGGACTCTGTTGTTATTTGTCTACAAGTCACTCTAGGAGTCTCTGGAAGAAGGGTGAGGTAAAAACACAATTCAGAGAAATTTCTGACCATGCAAGCTGAGAGATACTAAGGCACTGTAGTCCAAAAGGGGAATTTTCTGTGCTCTGGGTCCTTATAATAAGAATTGGACTGTTTTGACCTCAAAGGTTGTATCTGGTGTCACATATATGCACACTCTCTCTTCCCTCCCTCACATGTTTCTCTCATACACATGTTAATATGAAGGGATGGAGTGTGTTTAAACTTCCCCTTCTTGCCCACTGAGATCTATGGATCACTGGAGGTTGCTTCTAGTAGTGGGAAAACACCAATTTCAGAAGCCAACGAACTGCATTCCCCCTTCCTTGTTTCCTTCAAGGGAAAAACGGACAGGCTCCTGATGGCTCCAGACACCACACAGAAAGAGATCAAGGGTGCTACACAAGCCATCAATAAAACAGTCAGCAATCACTCATACAGCAAACCTCACAGCCATGTTCCAGTCAGGATCATGAAAGCTGAAGGAGTCAAAACCCACCATCCTCAATATTTCAGATGTTTGTGTGATGAAAATACTCAAGTAACAGCACAGTCCTACACAGTCAGAAGGTTAAGTCTCACTGGATGAAACCTAGTAGTAAGTCATAAATAGAGTATGCTCATTAAGTCAATGGAACTTACAGAGGAGCTGACTCATCAAATCCTCACTGATTCAAAGGGCCTAACCTAGTTGCAACTTACTACAGTGGTGCCTCGCTAGACGATGTTAATCCGTTCCGCGAAGATCGCTGTCTAGCGAAAACATCGTCTAGCGAAGCACGTTTTCCCATTGGAATGCATTGAAATCTCTTCAATGCGTTCCAAGGGAAAACGCAGTCGTCTAGCGAAAATCTCCCATAGGGAAACATCGTCTAGCGAGTGCGGGTCCCCATCGGAATGCACTGACAGCTGCTCACCACTAGTCGGCGCATTCCTATGGGGAAACCTCATCGTCTAGCGAAAATCGCCATAGGGAAACATCGTTTTGCGAAGCGCAGTAGCGATCGCAAAAAGGCATCGTCTAGCGATTTCCTCGTTCTGCGAGGCAATCGTCTAGCGAGGCACCACTGTACTGGCTTTCAGCCACCATGTTCTATGGGATTTGTCTCAATAAAATATGCATAGGATTACACTCTAAGTCAGTGACAGCAGATATGTAAAGTTGAGCAAAAAAGCACACACATGCATAAATAGGTCAGAATTATGGCTACAAGCATGCTCAGATACATATAGGACTTTTCTGCTAGGTAAACATTATTGAAAAAAGATACATCTTTGCCTTTTAAAATGCCAAGTGTGACCAACTAACCACAGGACTTAACAAGTTCAGGTGTAAGTGTCATGTGTGGTGAACCAGTCTACTCAAAAAGCAAAGTGTGATGCCACTGTGAAAAAAGAGGCGACTTTACACAGAAACCATTACAATGAGATAGAAAATGAAAACAAAAAGGCCCCCATGTCTGCAAATAACAAAATCTTCTGTCTTAAACGTATGTGTGTGAAAGAGAGAAAGAGAGAGAGAGAATAGTTACATCAAATAAAGCATGCAAGATTGGGCATACTATAGGCCACCTCACAGACTGTGGTGATGCTGGGCTGGTTGGTGTTGAGGTGGCGATGCAATTGGACTGACTTATGTAAAGATTTAGGAGTGGGCTGTTCTACCCACCACTCTGCCATTAGAAGAGGGAAGAACACACAAATTGTTTTGCCCACCTCCACAGCCATGACAGCAGCCAACGCTGTTCAAAATTAATTTAAAGTAAATGACTTTGAGGTCTAAAAATAAATCTGTATTTTTGGCCACCCTTACACAAAATGTTTGCCACTGACACAACCAGCACAGGCTAGCTCCACGGCCATCTCACTCACAAAGCATTATTTTAAGAAGGATCCCTCAGAGCAAGAGATGAAGGGACGATGGGTGTTCTTCCCCTCAAGACAGGAGGATGAAGGAGAAAGCGGAGACTGTTCTGTCTCAGTACAGCTTGTACTGGCTTTGTTTTGTTTGTCTCTGCTTAATCATTCTGGCTGGGGAAAGACCTTATTTGAGAATCGGGCCGCTTGATCTGTGGGGCATCGATCACAGTGGAGTGGATGGAGGGCTGGACAACTGCAGACCCAAGGAGGCAGGCATCCTTCCTCAATGACATCTCACTTTCCAAGAGGCATTAAAGTGAAACAGCTGGGTGAGAATCTGGAAAGTCTATCCTCTCTAGAATTCCACAAAACATCAAAACCATTAGGACTGCAAATATATTGAACTTATTAGTGAGGAAATGAAATACAAGTGTACTGAAATTTCTCAGTACAGATGCTTACACTCAAATCATAGGTTTAGCTTTAATTCTACAATAGGAAATCCCTGAGATGACAGAGATTTTCCATTCGTTAGTGGAACTATATGAAACTAACCTGAGAAGTTCAATCAGCCGTTCTTCCAGGAACTGCTTGGTTCTAGTAAGATCATCCAGTTCAGCCAGTAATTTTTTCTCATTGCTGTCTTGATCTGATCTCATCTTGCTGACTTTACCACGGTAGTCTTGAATTTGCTCATTTCTTTTGTTAACCTCCTCCTGGACTCTGTTTAAACACATATTAATTACCCAATAAACCTTTATGGCATCAGCCTTATCTCTCAAGTATCCCTACAACACAGCTGTACCCCAAAACTGCCAGTAGCTATTTTTCAAATCCAGGGTCATATAAGATGTCAATTTTTGCCAAGATGTGTTCCATACCATTGTGAACTTGGGATTTCTTTGGAAAAGGGTTTTTGTTTTTGTTTGTTTGGTTTTGGTGACACAATACATATCTAGGGACATGCCATTTTGATTTTCTGGACTCTGATTCTCAAAATTCTGGGAGTTGACATCCACAGACTCACATTTGCAGATACCTATTCTTCCCTCAGGGACGTGGTGGCGCTGCGGGTTAAACCACAGAAGCCTCTGTGCTGCAAGGTTGGAAGACCTGCAGTCGTAAGATCGAATCCATGCGACGGAGTAAGCTCCCATCGCTTGTCCCAGATCCTGCCAACCTAGCAGTTCGAAAGCATGTAAAAATGCGAGTAGATAAATAGGTACCACCACGGTGGGAAGGTAACGGCGTTCCGTGTCTAGTTGCGCTGGCCACGTGACCACGGAAACTGTCTAAGGACAAACACCGGCTCTACGGCTTGGAGACGGGGATGAGCACCGCCCCCTAGAGCTGGACATGACTGGACTAAATGTCAAGGGGAACCTTTACCTTTACCTTATTCTTCCCTCACCTGAAGCAAGGTCTGCCGTAGAAGCTGCATTCTAGGACTCATTTCCTGTGGCAATACATCCTGGGAGGACACTGTCACAATGCTTCCTAGCCACTGTAGTTCTTTAGGAGGCATCCTCTACAGCAGTGGTTCCCAACCTTGGGTCCCCAGAAGTCCTTGGACTACAACTCCCAGAAATCCTGGCCAGCACAGTTAGTGGTGAAAGCTTCTGGGAGTTTCAGTCCAAGAACATTTGGGGACCCAAGGTTGGGAACTACTGCTCTATAGACTCTAAACAGCAGCAAGACTATTTGCAATTTTCCTCCAATAGGACTTTAGCCAGAGCCAGTTAATATATGTTAATGTATCTTACACATTCTCCTCTTCTTTATTTATATTTCTAAAAAATCCAATTCCAATAAAGTTGTCCAAGCTGACAGCCACCACTAGCACTGCAGTAGCAAATTCCACAGTTCATATATGCACTGTGGAAATAATACCTATGGCAGTGCAGTTAGGTAATTCTACTTAGTGGTCTTTGGATGGATAGCTTCAAAGTTTTGTGAGCCCCAAAACAACAGAGCATAATTTGGCACCACTTCTCATTTTTAAAAATCAGATGTTGAAATTTTAGTTTTTCAAATACAGCTCCCAATAAGCCACTACCCATGTTGGCTATTTTTTTAAAAGTTCCTGGGATGGTGCTTTGACTTACGTCAGCACTCATAAAGAGGTGCTCCAGACCTCTGCATCCAAGTCTGAAAGTGTGCCCAGATTAAGACAGGAAACTTGCTGCATAAAACACATTTATATGCTATTTCAAGAATATCACATCATCAGCTTTGTAACAGAAAGAAACCACACACAGCATCCTAAACTTGCAAGGCTTTTTTTTCTAAGAATAACTTAATTCATCAAGGTGATAACATGCTGACCTGGCCAGAGGAAGAGTTTGTACCACTCAGCATGTAGCAGTCCCCCTCCCCCCCGCCGCCCACACTGTCTTCCATTCCTCTCTGTCAGTTTCACAGGAAGCTAGTCTATAACGACCCTTTGTCTACACAGGTCTCCCTAGCCCCTCTGCGTGTGAGGAAGATCTGGCCACCTATGCAGCACCCAGCGCCAAGGACCATGCCCAAGTAGATTAGGGGGGGGGGCGTGCTCCCCTGAGCATGAGGTTGTCTGCACATTTGCTTTTACTACACCACATCAAGCTTTGTCCCTGTCAACCAACTATACAATAAACATTTTAAGGCACTGTGAGGATAATGGGTTTGTGGATATGTAGTACTTGTTTCCCAGGATTTGTAGGTGTTTCGTCTGGGCCTGAGGCTTAGCTGTTATTGTGGAAGAGCACCAAGGCCACATCTCAAGACTGATAAACACTACATTCCTTACTAATGGCTTACCAGCCTGGGAACGAAAGACGGATCTGTGGAAAGTTACAAGTTAGGCCTGGATGTGCAAACAAAGGACTATATACTGACTGGATACTATCACAAAGCATAGACTTTGATTTAAGTTATAGAAAGAGGGGTTAAGAGAGAGAGAGAGAGAGTGTAAAAGTTGGAGGAGGAGGAGATGGAGGTCAGGTTTAAAGCCTTCGTTGATTGACTGGGAGATTTTAGCAATGGTTACTTAGAATAGCCTAGTAATTAAGTAGTAAAACTATTAGCTAGTTTATCATTTTATTGTTTTATGGGAAAGTCTTACAGGAGCTTACTTAACACTTAGATGCTTGGATTTAACCAGTAAAATTTGTATCTTTTTTTGGTATTTCTTATGTTTTATAACTTTTTATTATTTTTTAAATATATATTTTATATTTTACCCAAGTGTAATCCTTGGAGGCAAGGATGAGAGTGCCTAAAGAAAGTGCCTTAGCCAAAAGGGCTATGCTGGCTATTTTTGTTCTTTGGGTGTCCTACTTGGTAAGACTGATGAGCAAGGTTTAAAGTACACAGCTAAAGAGTTTTAAGCTCAAATAAGAGTGTAATTGGACATCTAGGGACAGAAGCTTGCCCATAGTGGCCCACTCACACACCTTCTAGGCCTCACCCAGTCTAGAAGTAAAGGTGATGGAAGTTGGGAACTACAGTTTGGCTCCTTCCCCTAGCGCAGGGGTCCCCAACCCGCGGTTCATGGTCCGGTCCTGCCAAGGATCTCCCCCCCCCCCGCACGCACTACCACACATACGCACAGCCCACCCACACGCATGCACGGGTGCCCCGCCCACCTGTGAGTGCACCCCACCCATCCACGCATGCGCGCAAGCTCACCCCACCCACCCGCGAGCACGAGGGTGCCCCCCCGTGCACAGACCCTGCCCCCCAACTGGTCCGCGGTTCGGAAAAGGTTGGGGGACCGCTGCCCTAATGGAATGGCTTCTCTAAGAAGACACATTCCTGACAGGCACCAAAGCCTTTTTGTCTCCATCAGGACTCAAATAATGTAAGCTAACTGGGGTTCTAGCTATTCTGAAAGCCTCCAATTAGCACAGTGATATGAAAGAGATACAGCCTTACAATATCCTGTTTCTTGCACTACATGTTTTGAGCAACAAACAGATATTACAATACATTCAAATTTAGAAAATCTAACAATTCACACACACAAAAATCTTTTTAGATGTAGAATCTTATTTCATCTTACACAGGCTGTTCCTCTGTGAATGAATATTTTAACTTAATGCTAATTAATCTTAAAATTGAGGGTTGTTCTCAATTCTAGCCAACTGTTCTGGAAATATTTTTGACTAAAAGGAATGGAGCCAATCCCTGCAGCAACATTAACATCTGATTACTATATACTTCACATCAGTACAGTGTCTTCAAGTGTTCAAAATGCTTCACTTGTATTAACTTGCTGTCAGCCTTGGAACAACCCTGTAAATCAGTATCATGCTCCTCTATATTGCAGATACGAAGACTGAGGCTTGGAAAATGTTGCTTGCCTAAGGTCAGCTTGTGAGTTTGTGGCTGAGGCAATATTCAAACCAGGGCCCTTCTTCACTGAAAGTCAAATCTCTGGCTACTATGATACACCAGGTTTCTTTAAGAGATGAAAAGATAAATATAACAGGAAAAAAGCCCACAAATAATGTAAACAACACTCTAACCTTTTCAGCTCTTCTTTAAGTTGTACCAGTTCCTCATCTTTTTTTTGCTGGGCTGCTTTGTACTCAGTTACCTGATCCAAGGCAAGATCCAGTTCTGCATGCAAGTTTGTTTTCACAGCCTAGGAAAACAATTTTTTAAAAAATATAAATAAAGCTAGATGCAAAAATTTTCACCTTCTATTCCAAATCTAGAGTACGTTTGACTGCTGGGATGTGTCAGAATTTCTGTGTGGATGCAAGGTCACAGAGCTTCCAAAGGGAAGCTGAGATATTAAAGAAATGTGCAAATCTAGCAAATTTTCAGAAGAATGACTGTTTTTCTCCCAAGTTTCTACTGAAATCTACATCTAAGTTTGAGGCGGGCAACTTAAGGCACAATTCCACTAGAAGTAAGAAAAATACCACTTTTACCTTAAAACAGCAATGCATAGGACAAACACTTTATTTTAACGGTGTGCTTTCCCCAGATGGCTTGTTGTAAATCCATAATATGTTTTTACTCCACTGCTACGGAGCCAGATTTGGCAGGAGCTGAGAGGTTGACAGGGGCTTCCAAATGGCCATAAAACTGAGCAGAGACCTATGTATAGTTTGTATGTTGCCTTCCCCAATTCTCAGCATTCAGGGACGCTAGAGTGCTCTAGGGGGTGGTGCTCATCCCCGTTTCCAAGCCGTAGAGCCGGTGTTTGTCCTTAGAGAGTTTCCGTGGTCATGTGGCCAGCGCGACTAGACACGGAACGCCGTTACCTTCTCATCGTGGTGGTACCTATTTATCTACTCGCATTTTTACATGCTTTCAAACTGCTAGGTTGGCAGGATCTGGGACAAGCGACGGGAGCTCACTCCGTCGCGTGGATTCGATCTTACGACAGCTGGTCTTCTGACCTTGCAGCACAGAGGCTTCTGCGGTTTAACCCGCAGCGCCACCACGTCCCTCTGTTATGCAGCTTATACAAGCCTATATTTCTTTCATATTGTGTTTATGGCTGTGGCCAAAAAAAGGTTGAGAATGTCTGATCTATCTTCTTCAGAAAGACAAAAAGCCAAATTCTATATAGCTTGTAAATAACATTTATAAGCAGATTTTAAAACATGCACCAGATTGTGTGGGCACACATCTCTGGAACCAGGCTGTGGAGTGCTTCATTTCCTGCCAGATAACATTATGTTCCTCAGTCTGTAAATGCTGATACATACAGTATTCAATGCTGAAGCACACCCACATTTCAAGGCTAAAATTAGACACTACTTCAAATTAGGGATATGTACAATGCATAGTTTTGAGCTTATTCTTCTCTAAATTCCATCTGTCATTTCCATCCCATCCTTGTTTCATATTAGGTTTTGATACTTTGTTTTCTCTTCCTGTTTTGAAATCCACATACTCTCTCCCTGCATGTTCCAAATGTCCAAATGCATGTTCTTATTTACACACTTTTCTTGGTGGCCAAAATCCTATTGCACAGCTTAGTAAAGCAAACATGGAATGGACGAATTCAATTCAGACGATAATCAT
Organism: Intellagama lesueurii; assembly: GCA_037013535.1. Lineage (NCBI taxonomy): Eukaryota > Metazoa > Chordata > Lepidosauria > Squamata > Agamidae > Intellagama > Intellagama lesueurii. The sequence goes on from JBAJHW010000006.1 coordinate 75,265,169, forward strand.
ATCTACTATTGTGGGCAAGAATCCCGTAGAAGAAATAGAGTAGCCCTCATAGTCAACAAAAGAGTGGGAAAAGCTGTACTGGGATACAATCTCAAAAATGATAGAATGATTTCAATACGAATCCAAGGCAGACCTTTCAACATCACAGTAATCCAAGTTTATGCACCAACCACCGATGCTGAAGGGGCTGAAATTGACCAATTCTATGAAGACTTACAACACCTTCTAGAATTGACACCAAAGAAAGATGTTATTCTCATTATAGGGGACTGGAATGCTAAAGTAGGGAGTCAAGAGATAAAAGGAACAACAGGTAAGTTTGGCCTTGGAGTTCAAAACGAAGCAGGGCAAAGGCTAATCGAGTTTTGTCAAGAGAACAAGCTGGTCATCACAAACACTCTTTTCCAACAACACAAGAGGTGACTCTACACATGGACCTCACCAGATGGGCAATACCGAAATCAGATTGATTATGTTCTCTGCAGCCAAAGATGGAGAAGCTCTATACAGTCAGCAAAAACAAGACCTGGAGCTGATTGTGGCTCTGATCATCAGCTTCTTATAGCAAAACTCAAGCTTAAACTGAAGAAAGTAGGAAAAACCACTGGGCTAGTCAGGTATAATCTAAACCTAATCCCTTATGAATACACAGTGGAAGTGAAGAACAGATTTAAGGAACTAGATTTGGTGGACAGAGTGCCTGAAGAACTATGGATGGAGGCTCGTAACATTGTATAGGAGACAGCAACAAAAACCATCCCAAAGAAAAGGAAAGGCAAGAAAGCAAAGTGGCTGTCCAACGAGGCCTTACAAATAGCAGAGAAGAGAAGGGAAACAAAATGCAAGGGAGATAGGGAAAGTTACAGAAAATTGAATGCAGACTTCCAAAGAATAGCAAGGAGAGACAAGAGGGCCTTCTTAAATGAACAGTGCGAAGAAATAGAGGAAAATAATAGAAAGGGAAAAACCAGAGATCTGTTCAAGAAAATTGGAGATATTAAAGGAACATTTTGTGCAAAGATGGACATGATAAAGGACAAAAATGGGAGGGACCTAACAGAAGCAGAAGACATCAAGAAGAGGTGGCAAGAATACACAGAGGAATTATACCAGAAAGATCTGGATGTCCCGGACAACCCAGATAGTGTGGTTGCTGACCTTGAGCCAGACATCCTGGAGAGTGAAGTCAAGTGGGCCTTAGAAAGCATGGCTAACAACAAGGCCAGTGGAGGTGATGGTATTCCAGTTGAACTATTTAAAATCTTAAAAGATGACGCTGTTAAGGTACTACACTCAATATGCCAGCAAGTTTGGAAAACTCAGCAGTGGCCAGAGGATTGGAAAAGATCAGTCTACATCCCAATCCCAAAGAAGGGCAGTGCCAAAGAATGCTCCAACTACCATACAATTACACTCATTTCACACGCTAGCAAGGTTATGCTCAAAATCCTACAAGGTAGGCTTCAGCAGTATGTGGACCGAGAACTCCCAGAAGTACAAGCTGGATTTCAAAGGGGCAGAGGAACTAGAGACCAAATTGCTAACATGCGCTGGATTATGGAGAAAGCCAGAGAGTTCCAGAAAAACATCTACAGTGGTGCCTCGACTTACGAACGGCCCGACATACAACCATTTCAGTTTCTAAGAACCTGCAAAAATTATTTTAACTGCCTCTATATAATTAATAATTTTCTTCAGATATAATTAAATTTTCTGAGGAACTGAGTCTGAATCAACTGTGTCTTCTCATGTTAATTCTGTCCTCTAAGATAACGTACAAAGCTATCCTATGCAGTTGTGCTGCTGGTTTATACAGTGGTGCCTCGACTAACGAATGTCCCGACATACGACCATTTCGAGTTACGACCAGCTCCGGCCGCAAAATTTTGCTTCGACTTGCGGCCGGAGCTTCCAGTTACGAACAGAAAAAGGCAGGGAAAAAAGGCGGGGAATTCAAATTGCTAACCGTTGGTAGGCAAAGAGGCTGCTTCTTTGTAGCTCTTTCGCCCCAGCGGTTAGAGGGAGATCGGAGGAGGCTTCGGACTGCCTGGTAAGGTAAGGTGCTGCTTTCTGCTTTTTAAAAACTGTTCTGGGTGGGTTTTGCAGCGTGGTTTTGGGCTGGGTGGTGGGATTATGTTTCTATGCTGTGATGGGTCTTGCAGGGTTTGTTTTTTGGGTTTTTTTTCCCCCTTTCCGATGGGTCTTGGGGGGTTTGTTTGCTTTTTGGGTTTTTTTTCCCCTTTCCGATGGGTCTTGGGGGGTTTGTTTGTTTTTTGGGCTTTTTTCCCCCTTTCCGATGGGTCTTGGGGGGTTTGTTTGTTTTTTTGGGTTTTTTTCCCCTTTCCGATGGGTCTTGGGGGGTTTGTTTGCTTTTTGGGGTTTTTTCCCTTTTCTGATGGGTCTTGGGGGGTTTGTTTGCTTTTTTGGGTTTTTCCCCCCCATTTCCGATGGGTCTTGCGGGGTTTGCTTGCTTTTTGCTTTGCTTTTTTTGCATTTCCGAAGGGTCTTGCACGGTTTGTTTGCTTTTCTTTTCTTTTTTCCCTTTCGGCTGGAACGGATTAATCGCGTTTCTGATGGGTCTTGCAGTGGTTTTCTTTTTTCTTTTCTTTTTTTTGGTGATTTTTTTCTTCGGCCGGAATGGATTAATTGCATTTCAATGCATTCCTATGGGAAATGGTGCTTCGACTTACAACCATTTCGAGTTACGACCGGAGTTTCCGGAACCAATTAAGTTCATAAGTCGAGGCACCACTGTACTTCTGCTTCACTGACTACGCAAAAGCCTTTGACTGTGTCGACCACAACAAACTATGGCAAGTCCTTAAAGAAACGGGAGTGCCTGACCACCTTATCTGTCTCCTGAGAAATCTATATGTGGGACAGGAAGCAACAGTTAGAACTGGATATGGAACAACTCATTGGTTCAAAATTGGGAAAGGAGTACGACAAGGCTGTATATTGTCCCCATGCCTATTTAACTTATATGCAGAATACATAATGTGAACGGCTGGACTGGAGGAATCCCAAGCCGGAATTAAGATTGCCGGAAGAAATATCAACAACCTCAGATATGCAGATGATACCACTCTGATGGCAGAAAGTGGGGAGGAATTAAAGAACCTTTTTAATGAAGGTGAAAGAGGAGAGCGCAAAAAATGGTCTGAAGCTCAACATCAAAAAAACTAAGATCATGGCCACTGGTCCCATCACCTCCTGGCAAATAGAAGGGGAAGATATGGAGGCAGTGACAGATTTTACTTTCTTGGGCTCCATGATCACTGCAGATGGTGACAGCAGCCACAAAATTAAAAGACGCCTGCTTCTTGGGAGGAAAGCGATGAGAAACCTAGACAGCATCTTAAAAAGCAGAGACCTCACCTTGCCGACAAAGGTCCGCATAGTCAAAGCTATGGTTTTTCCAGTAGTCATGTATGGAAGTGAGAGCTGGACCATAAAGAAGGCTGACCGCCGAAGAATTGATGCTTTTGAATTGTGGTGCTGGAGGAGACTCTTGAGAGTCCCCTGGACTGCAAGGAGATCAAACCTATCCATTCTGAAGGAAATCAACCCTGAGTGCTCACTGGAAGGACAGATCCTGAAGCTGAGGCTCCAATACTTTGAAAAGAAGACTCCCTGGAAAAGACCCTGATGTTGGGAAAGAGTGAAGGCAAGAGGAGAAGGGGATGACAGAGGACGAGATGGTTGGGCAGTGTCATTGAAGCTGCCAACATGAATTTGACCAAACACCGGCAGTGGAAGACAGGAGGGCCTGGCATGCTCTGGTCCATGGGGTCACGAAGAGTCAGACACGACTTAACGACTAAACAACAAAAAATAAAGCAAACAAGAGTAGGCCCACTGAATAAATGGGGATTTAGTGAATCAACTCCTCCATAAGTTCCATTGGCTCAAATGGGTCAACTCTAACTGCAACTTAACTGCAACTTACTTTAGCCTCGTACGTTGCCATTAGAGTAGGCCCACTTGAATCAACGCCTGCTTATGCTCTGCAAATCCAACAGGGTTCTGGACAATGTGCTTTCACAGATTATCATTTCAAGTTCTGCTCTGCACTGAAACAAGTTCTGCACATTACACGACAATTCCCCATACTTTAAAATAGAGTTCAGCCCACAAAGAAAGAGCTGCTAGATGGTCTGACCATTTGTTAGACAACAAACAGCTGTTCACTCATATGCACCAGAGCTTCTTGTTTTAATAAGTCATGGGACGAACCTGCATCTCTTTGAGAGCTTCTTCTGCAGCATGTGCTCGCCGGCTCTGCTCTTCAAGTTCCTGCTTTAAGGTTTCACATTCTTCACTGACAGTCTAGAAGGATACATAAAACACCCATTGGTATGGTTAAAAAAAGATGTTATCCATGTTTCAAAGATTACAGTTTTTGTCTTCTCATATTAGAGACTAACTACAAAAGACTTTATTAAATTAAGGGAGGAAATGAGGATGTCAAATCAGTGGAAAAGGATTTAGAATGGCTTAAAACGGACCAAGGGTGACAAGAACTTACACTAAGGATTTAATCCTGTACTGAGATATATGCTATCCTCATAATTGGAGATGGGAAGGCATGGTTGTATTAGCAAATGAAAATAAAAAGCCAAATATCAATGGATCTGTTTGCATTATTATACTATGTATCTACTATATTAGCTATATAAGATTGGGATGTTGAACGCTAGCTTCCCAGTCCACCCATGCTGTCTGCTTCATCTCTGGGCCTACCAGATTTGAACTTATTCATGCTGTCTGAATACTGCTATGCACAAGTGTGAGTATTCAGTTTTTATGTATATGGTTATGTGCTATTAAAACATGGTGCTTGTGCATGCGCATTCAGCTGCCCTAGTGGGATGAGGCTGGAACATTCCCACACCATGCCTCGCCTGCAAGATTTTCTAAATCAGCCCATTGCCATTAAGCTGGGGAGAACTGTAAAATGCATTAGCGGCCCATGACAGAGAACTTCCATACATCATCATATAGCAACTCTGTAATATGACAATTCCATTCAATGATCATTACAGTGTAATTGTGGATATGACTACTCTGAAGTAAATCCTACTGGATTCTCTGCGATAAGCATGTAGAGGACTGTAGTCCTATTTTATCCAGAAAGGACCAATGCTCACTTTACCTTAAATTTCATTTGGAAGTTTATAATCTCTGCGCTTAGCTGAAATTTGACTGCAGAGAGCTCCTCTTTGCTGGTCTCTTGCAAGCTTTGGGCTTGTCTCTCCGCTACTGTCAGCCGAGTCTGCAGGTCAGGAACAGCTGCAGCACAAAGCTTAGACTCCTCCAGTTCCTCATGCAGGCCTTGTTTTTCCTGACTGAGCCTTGAAAGCTTAAGCTGCAGCTCCTCTTGTTCTTCGGCTGCTCTTTCTTTGGTAGCATGGAGTTCTTCCATGGCCTGAGACAGCTTTTCTTCTGCTTCTGTTTTTTGAGAAGTCAAAGAGCAGATCTGAATGCCAAGCTCAGCCATTTCAGTGTTGGTCCTGTGAAGAAGGTCATTGATTTCCAGATTTTCCAGATTAACAGCTTCCAAACACTGCTTGACCTTGGACAACTCCTCTGTGAGGTCTAGAAGGCTCTTCTCTAGCTCAGCCTTCTGACAGGCTTCCTGGTCCCTCTCATTTTTCAATGCTTCCTCCTGTTCCTGAAACTGAAGCAGCTCCTGGACATGGTTTCTGTTGAGCAGCTCACTTTGTTCCTTCAGCTGCTGGGCCAATGACTTCTGCTCATTTAAGACTGTACCACGGACATCCAGCTTGTTTTGCAGCTTCTCATTCTCCACAGCTGTCTGCCGAAGTTTGGCCTGAAGGTCCATAATTTCTTCCTGAAGCCTAGCCACCTCCACTTGGTTGAGATGCAGCTGTTTCTCAGCCAGAGCCAGTCTTGAAACCAATTCTTTGGCTTCTCTCTCCTGGTAAGCTGTCTTTTCCAGCTGGGCTTTCTCCAAAGACATCTTTTCAGAAGAAAGGGATTCAATCACTTTTGCCTGATGAAGGCTGTTTTCTTCAATGTTGGTCTTTTCTGCTTCAAGGGCTTCCACCTTTTTGCTATACCTCTCCACTTGTCCTTGCAGCTCCCGGGACTGGCTCTCCAGGGTTTGAAATGCCTCACCTTTCGCTGTGAGCTGTAATTTCAGGGATTCTTCAGCTTGCCTAGAAGAGAACAGGCTCTGTTCCATGTGCAATCCATATTCTTTGGCATTCTGGAGCTCAGCTTGAAGCACACATATGAATTCCTTGGCAGTTTCTTCACTTTGTTTCAATTCATGGTAATCAGTCTGCAGAGCATTCAGCTTTTCTTCTAGGACTTGTTTTTGCCTTGTGGCATTCTGTAGATTTTCATCCAGCATCTTATTCTCTCCTCGGAGTTTCTTCTCCTTTTCATCGACAGACACCATTGCATCATCTATCTGGCTTTGTAGCTGTTTCTCAGAGGCTCTCAGTCTGGTAATCTCTGCTTCTAAAGAAGATTTAGAAGCATCCAACTCTTGCCACTTCTCTTCTAGCTTCTGATTGGTTTGCTGCAACTTTGCATTCTGGGACTTCAGCTTGTCATTTTCTTCTGACATGTTTCTCAGGGAGGAGCTCTGCTTGGTACCCTGTTGTTCCATTCTTTCTATTGTTTTTCTGAGAGAGTCCCTTTCAGAAATAATCTCTCTCTTTTGCTCTTCTAAATTCTTCACTCTTTGACTGAGTTCTGATAGCTGAATTTCCAGCAATACAAGATGTTCTATTGTGTTTTTTACTTCTTCTTCCACTGCTGTTTTTGAATGGCTGGACACTTCCTCAAGTTTTGTCTTCTCTTCTGTTTCTTCTTCAAGTTTTCTCCCCAATGATTTTACACAATTTAATAAATCTTTCAATTGGATTTGAAGGTCAACCACCTCCTTGCCTTTTGCTGCTAGTTCTTTCTCAAGAACAGCTCTTTCACTTGTGACAGTCTCCAGATTCATATGCAAGTTTTCAGATTCTTTTCTGGAGCTGGCAGTGAGATTCCTCAATCTCAGTTCAAGCCCCTTCTGCACCTCCTCTTTCAGATGGAGTTGGTCTTCCACCATCTTAAGTTGAGAAAGATGTTTGCCATTTAGTCTCTCAGCATTGCTTTTCTCCTGTTCTGCTTCATGAAGCTTCCTTAGCAGCTCTTCAACCTTCAGTGCCAGTTCACATTGACTGGTAACTTGTTGTTCCTTTTCATTCAGGAAGGCATTGGCTTTGGCAAACAGTTCCTTGTTCTTCTGCTCTGTCAACTTCAACTTCGTGGTAAGCTCACTGATGCAAGAATCTTTCATGGTTACAGAAGCCCTGGTACTTTCTAGCTCTTGGTTCAAGTTAAGTACCTTTAAGTCAGAGTCTTTTTTACTAGACTCCAGTTCCTCAAGCCTCACAGAGCATTCCTTTTGCTTGTTGGCAGCATTCAGTTCTAATGCCTGCAAGCATTTCTGCAGATCCTGAACAGTGTCCTGGGTGCAATGGGAGATCTCGCGTTGTTTTTCTAGCTCCTCAAGCATTTTTGTAAGCCTGGAGTTCTCCTTGCTGACATGGCTGCTCTTCTCTCTTTCAGTTTGGACTTGCTGCTGCCCAAAGTCAATGGCAGCCTGAAGCTCCTGGTTCTCCTTTTCCAGATGCTGGATTCGCTCCTGCAGTTCCTTCTGCCGCAGCTCGGCCTGGTCAAGCTCCATGTGCAACTCATCAAGGCCCTCAAGAGGTTCCGTGTTCAAAAAGTTATTGCTGTTGGGACTGGAAGGAATCTCTTGGGCCTACGAAGAACAAGAAGAAAAGGAAAGCTTCTAGTTAGAAAAAGAGCTGCTGCTTCTTAAAAAGAATAAGTTGGTATTTTGAATCCATTCAGAAGACTATTATTTATTTATTTAATTTGTTACATATATATTCTTCCTCTTCTTGAATGGGCTCAAAAAGGCATATATGCCTAGATTCCTCTCAATGCTATCCTCATAACAACCCTGTGAGGTAGGTCCAGCTAAGAAAATATGGCCAGTCCAAGATCACCCACTAAGCTTTATAGCTAAATAGAGATTTGAACCCAAGTCTCCTGAGTACAGCACTTGAACCATTACACCACACTGGCTCTCTTCTATAAGAAGACATTTCTTTACAGAGTTACAGAATCCTTAAAACATTCAGGCAAATCAGATGAACAGGACTGCCTATGGAGCTTACACTGGAAACACAGTGAGTTCAGATAATCAGAAGAGCTGAGTAACCAACTAGCATAACAGCATAATGAAGGTTGTACTGTAGGTTCTTCCCTTTTCACATTGTAATAATGATTATACATAAGGAAAACTGTCAGAGCACCAAGGATACTTTCAAGCAAGTATCCTCACACACCTTTGTCAATTACCTGCAAATAGTTGCTCACCAAACTGCTCATGCTGGAACTGCGGCTTGGAGGCTTCCACAGGTACGCTGAGGAGCCAAATGACGATAATGTTCTCCTAGAAATGGAAAAGGAATATATTCACTTTTTTTTCCTAAAAGGCAATGACTGTGAACATAGTATCTTTCCTACAGACACAAACCTACATCAGATAAACTGAGAAGAATATGTGCACTCAGCAGCACAGATTGCCAGTAGAACTTGATCACTCTTGGAGTCTGTTAATAAAAGCTAAAACTGGGCTCAGTAAAACAGACATACTATAGCTTTTACTTCCGTATACTTATTGAATGCTAAACAGCCCCCTCTGGCCCATGGCAAATGAAAACTCCCCTCAAATCTCCTGTTTCTGGGTATTTTGTGTCATAGATGTGTATGTATAATGGAAGTGATGATGGGTCACTTTCAGTGGTATAAATTCACAAATAATGACTGACTCACTGATCATTTAGTCATTAAGGGCTTGGAAGCAAAACCATTTCTTTTGAAGGTCTGATGGAACGAACTTATCAGAAGGATTCAACTTAGACGTTTCAGGACAAGAACAAGAACAGTCCATCTGGCCACTGACTCATATAGGAAAATATGGGTGTATTGTTGTACTGTAGTATTTTGGCATTTAGTATTATTGCCAAAATACATCAAATGCCCAGAATGGCACTGTTTTGGAATTCAGTAATTAGTCCTGTGGCTTTTTGAAGACTAACAGGTTTTATTTGGCATATGCTTTTGCAGAGGCCACTTCTTTGGACAACAAACCAAGCACATGCCAAACAAGGCTTGTCTTTTAAGGTGCCACAAGACCCTCTGCGGGTTTTATTGTAAAGGGAGTAGCCCAGCTACCGGCTTAAAATACTGTATACAGATTATAGATCACTTTTGAATACAGCAGCAGCTGGATTACATTACCTGGCAAATGTGGGCCATGCTGAATCTAGGTCATAGCCCCTAGAGGCAAGATCAAACTGAACCTCAGTTAATTCATACAAGTGTCCAATGATATCCGAACTCATTTTTGGGTTAAGGAAGGGACTTCTTACATAATACCAGTCACTAAAGGGAAAGAAGAAAAAAAGGATTGCAAGAAGTAAGTAACAAACAGCTTTTATTCACAGTTCTCAAAAACTTTGTGTGGTGCTGCATTGTGGTTTTTCAGGATCTTTCAGAAAGGCGATGCGGGTTCTATCAAAATGGCAGTCTTCCTACCACAAAATAGCCTACTTCTTTTGAACAGCTTTGCTGACAGGTCTCTGTGGCGAGAAAAACAAAAACGATCTTGTTCCACACAAAAACCCTTCCACAAATATATAGTATACAATCCAATAAAGGTTTATTGCAACCAATTTCCATTAAAAAGAACATAACAGAACTTACAATCCTATATGTATTTGTTCAAAAGAAAGACCCATTAAATCTTGAAACAAGGAAATATATTCAGCATGGCAACATTACCTTCTCAACTGAATCTGATGTATTATGTTGTTAATATATTATGTTAACAAGCCTTTTCTAGAGATTCAGTGTGAGGATTTAGCACAGAAATATATAAGCCACAAACATGTGTATGCATCTCTCTCTCCACCAGAACAGCTTGTGCAGCTGAATCATAATCTTGTTATCCATGCTCTCGTGATGGCAAGGCTATCATAATGGGGATACATGGGGCTGCCTTTTAAAATAGTTCAGAAATTTCACTTGGTGCATAATACAAACCAGTGGATATTTCTGGGGGCTAGGCAGTTAGTTCATGTGATATCTGCCAGTGTGCCATTTTCTAAAAACCCTTTAAAATATTTGGGGCCTGACGTATTTCAGGGATTACTTTCACCCACAGTACCCAATCCATACTTACACATCAGCGACTGAGGCCCACTTAGCCATCACCCTAGGAAGTTAAATTGGTGAGTACAGATGACAGGACCTCCGGGCCCTGATTGAGGGAGAGAAGCTCTACTCAGGTCTGACTTACAGGAATGGGAACCACTATCCCCTTTGTTCTCTATCGCTGCTTTCTCCACATGGAAAACAATGCTACTGCACCGAAGATATTTCTGCAGCTTTGCAGACTCTATATATGAGCAAAAAACTTGGAAAACTGAAATTCTTTAAGTGTAGAGGTTATATGTCAACAACAATAGCCCGTCTGCATAGGGGTTACTTTCCATTTGGAGAAATTGAGAAGAGAGGCCTACATGTGGTGACCCTATTCATGTAAGTAACACCTGAACAGGGTGAGAGATGACAATGTCCTCTATGAGTTGGCTTACAAAATTTCTGCTAGAGAAAGTGCAAAAGTGGCCACACTGGCTGGGGTATTCTAAAAGCCATAATCCAAAAAGTAAGTTTTCCAAACTCTTCATATGCCATAGACCAGGATTATCTCCGTGTACCTATGGCAAAATCTTGTTGGCATACAGTTATGCCAGCATAAACCAGACCTGGCACTGGAAATATTTAATTTAAACTAAGTGAAAGCTTCTTATTCTTCCCTCTCGGGTTTTGAGGCTCCCTAGGATTGATTTCCCTTTAGTTCTGGAGAATCCTTTGGAAGCCTCAGGATGGTGGGAAAGTCTTTATTAGTTAAAAATCGCCACAAGATTGCTGCCAGTGATCCCAATTCCAGTGGTGGTGATCCAGCTGTGATTTTTTGTTTTAACTATTAAAAGCTCCCCTCCTCTATCCTGAGGCTTCCAAAGCTTCCCAGGGCAAAAGGGAGTCCTAAGAAGCCTCTGAACCTGAAAGGGGATGAGAATATGAAGCTTTCAATTAGCATAAACTAAACATCTCTGGCATTGGATCCAACTTACGCCAGTGTAACTTTGTGCAACAGGATTTTGCCCCACATCTTTGTGACTAAATATCAGGGATTTCTGAAATAAAAATCCACATAATTTCTGCTACTGTCAACTTGTTATGGATCAGACATAGATCACTAAGAGATCTGCCAGTAGATAATTATCTTTCGTCTGTTACTAGTTAACTTTTTTTCATCCTCCTCTTTGGCTTCCCTGTTCCCTCTCTTCCTCTTTTAAAGTAGGTAAGACTATAAGCCAACTGTCGGAGACAGTTATTCTACAGTAGCCAGCTTTTTTTGCACCACTTTCTTTCTCTCTTGTTCTCCTAGAGACTGGAGGTAACGTGTTAAAAAGTAATACCTAGAGTCTGCAAGTTCATCTAGAGACAAAGGCCCTCTTTACTGCTCCAAGAACAACTCTCATTGCCCCACACTAAAAAGTGCTGGAGAGAGCGCCACCCATACATCCTCTAATGCTCAGCACACTCTACTAACAGAGCAATAGGAATTCCTTGGCAGTGCAAGGAGTGTCGGTGGGTGCCTGGATTGAAATAATCAAAATAATTTTCAGAGCAACACGGAAGCAGTAACAAGTAATAAACAAGTTGCTTTGGTTTCCAGGGCAATGTCAACAACATGTGTTCACAGCAACGAACAAGTAATGGAACAACTTACTTTCACAAAGCTCTGGTAACACCATTAGCATTATTTTCTAAGTAACAAAGGGCAATAACATCACACATTCACAATAACAGAATGACGTCCTCATATTACCCTTTGAACACAATTGGTAATGCTATCATCACATTATTTGTTAGTGCTTAATATTAATTCTATACAATGGTGGGTGGAGGGGGAGAGGCTTCTGTTCGATTTTTAACTTCCAAATAAGGATCCCGTGCTACTCAGAAACACAGGAGGTCTTGTCTTTCTCCTCCTTTCACAACTACTGTATATAGCCCTGGAAGCAGGCAAGGCAGCAGGTCACACTTCCTAGACAGCCTAGAGCGCCCTGTTCACAGGGCCATGAAAGATGCCAGACACACCCCAGAAAGTTAGATGGCAGCTGAGAATGTTCAGTGCAAGACTGCTATTTTCAGGTTAAAAATAAAGCAGCCCCTCCCCTTAATTAAAGGCACACAACAACAATCAACAAAACTAGTAATGCAATAAAGTTACTTCTGAAACCCAGGTAACAATAATAAGATGTTCTGTAGAGGTAGTTAAGAAGTACTGGACACATTACTTTTGAAGACTAACGTTCCAGTATATGTAGCTCTGGCAAATAAAACAACTCCTTACCAAGAAAGATCTGGTTATCTATAATTTTAACTGTTTGTTTTCACTACTTTAATTATGTTTTATCTAGCTTGGTTTTACTTACACCATACTGCTGACTCCCCCCCCCCCCCCTTTTTGGAGATTCTATCGTGTACTTCTTATTCACCAGAATCCTGTTGTCAATTTAAACAGGCATAAGCTAAGCAGTGTAACCTTCTGCAGCAAACTGCCACTAACTAACATGGCACTGCTCACATTATGAGGAATGTTCCTGAATGCACTAAAAACATGCACCTAGTAATGCAACTAGTATGCTATACATAAATATCAGTTTGGTGCCCTGAACTGTACAGTTTAACTTATGCACATGTAAATCACCAACAAGATTCTAGCCACTGTTGTTAGTCTTTTTAGCATCATTTTACAGAAAAGCGGAACATAAATTTGATGAACAAAATAAAATAAGGCAAATGGCATGTACCTTGTTACTTTGGTATTCATAAAACACTGTTGCAAAGTGTCTGCCAGCCTTTGGTGAACTAAACAGTAACGGAGGAATGCTCTGCCTCTGCCAAGGGATGTTCTGAGCTGGAAAAAGAAAACACCACACATGAGGATATAATATATACCTCCATACATCTATAAGCATAATCTGCAAAGCCGGTGTTTTGCATTAAAAACCAGCAGCCAATGGAGTAGATTCTTCCCTGGTTTTATATCGATCAAACCAGAGATATTAATGCCATCACTGTACACACACTAGGCCTTTTTTAAGAGAGAAGGTGATTGCCTGGGATCTCATACATAAAGCAGTACATTACAAACAGTATATTCAAACTGGGAAAAGATGGCTAGTGGAACATTATGGCCAAAATCCTCTTGAGCACCTACACAAACGGCTTAACTTTTAAAGGTGAATCACCACAAAAATTATCTGTTGCAAGGTAACTTGTGCGATTCAGCACACAACAGATAACATCTACAGCGATTTCTTAATTTGAGGCAATTCACCTCCAAAAGCACACTTGCAGGTATAACTAGGCAAGAGGATTTTGGCCAATAAATAAGCAAAATGTAAATGGCATTCTGAGAAATAAGAAGTTCCAATTTACTTACCCTCATCTCCCCCAGGAACACCTTGGGTCTCAGGTGTTCCTGGGGAAGATCAGATAAAGGGCTACCTGGAAAATAAATGGCACTTTTGGATTTCTTTGATGACAACTATTACTTCATTTCATTTCGATACTGCCTTTCTCCCAGAAGTGGAACCCAAGGCAAAACTTACAATGTTGTTCAAAAACTGTATCACTAAAACACAGTAAGCTAAAAATATAAAAATACAATTAAATCCATTACAGTATTTTTTAAAAAAAAAAAACTTGAAAGCAGGATATAATTTGAAAGAGATGCTGGCCATTTTTGGACATTCTGTGAAGCCAAGGATCCTGGTTTAATAAACCACAATGTGAGCCAGCAGCTTGCTACAATACACACTCTGTTCACTCATGCACCACACATCCTTTCATGTGAGCCAGGTTTTTAAAAGTTGGCTTATGACTCCTATCTTTTTTGGGCACACTCAGACGTGTCCTGGGCTTGGACCTGATATGAAGCTATCCCTTCCTGTTAATTTGCTTGAACAAAGGGAGGAGCAAATGGACCTCATACCCCAGCATAGCTGTCCACATGACAGTTGGTGAAGCCAAGATGCATGACTCGAAACATACAAATGCAGCCAATATCTCTGACACTGACAGTCAGCGCAGTATTTTGGTCAAAGGGGCAGACTGGAGTTGTAAGATTCCAGCTCTAGCTCAGACTGAGCTATAAAGCTCTCTGGGTTACCTTGAGCTAGTTGCCATCTTTTAGTCTAACTCACCTCACACTGCTGTTGTGAGGATAAATTGAAGAAGCTATTTACCATGCCTTGAGCTCACTGGAGGAAAGGAAGAGATAACGTAACTACCACATAAATAAGTAAAACATTTGAAAAGCTTTGAAACATTTTCCTTCATTGCTCAAAACTCTTCAGACAGAAGGTACCATAATACTGTATAATGCCATACGTGGACAACCTAGGGCCTGGGCACCATTTTTGCTCTCCCTTGGATCATGGAAGGCTATAATCACATCCAATATCCTAGGGGGAGTGGGAAGAAAGCTATTTTGGGCCAAAAAGGTGATGGGGGTTGTCAGAGATGTCAGATGCAGGCCATGCTAGAGGAGGCTGTATGTGCCTTGTGAGCCACAGTTCGTTTGCCCACTCCAGTTTTATATGTTTATTTCCTGACAGTATAAACTAGTACTTAACCAAGTACTAATGTGATGATTGAGGAATGGAAGCTCACCTGAAGTTCTCCTGAGCTGATATTTGAAGCAGGGACTTAGACCTTACAGCTTATTCTCCTAGCCACAAAGTTAAATTAGCTCCTTATACTTATCCCTCCTTCAGTTGGTGTCATCACAATACTACTCTGGATAGTGTAAATCTTGTTTGTATATACAAAGTCTAACTCTTATTAACAGACTTAATAAACATCTCTGTTAACCTGTTTGGACCATCCTGTTAACTAATCAAATCAAATCATTAAGTGCAAGAATAAGGCTGATGAAACATCTTTGGAGTTGGCACTTAACTTTGTTGTCCTTTTCAAAAGACTGAAATGAGGTGGGATTTTAAGGTGAAACAAAGAGTGGGAAACTGCAGGGGTACTGCACCCAGTTTTGGATGCCACATGTTAAGAAAGGTGCCTACAAATTAGCTCCCATCTAGATGACAATATCCCAGCTGGAAACTACTAAGAAACAGATGAAATAGCTGAGTATGTTTAAGCTGCAGTGGCAAAAAAATAAGTTAAAGGGAAGATACGATAGCTGTCCTCAAATATTGAAAGAGCCGCCAAGCAGAAAATTGAGCAGCTTTGCTCTTCTGTTGTAGTAGAATGCGAACTAATGATCCAAAATGGAAAGGAAGCAAATTTTATGGGAACAAGACATCTAAATAGTATAAGCCAAGTGAGAGCAGAACAGAAGGCAATGGGATCTTCCTCACTGGACGTGTTTAAGAAGCTGGAAAACCATACATATCAGATTGTTGTAGTTATAAGATCCCTGTACAAAATAGGGTTACAATAGATGCCCTCCAAAGTCCCTCCCCAGCCATAAAATTCTTTGATTCTGTAATAAGCTCTGAGAGGCACTTTGTCTGAAGAGCAATCTAGAAAAGTAATAATAAATTCAAGCCTGCCACCTGCAGGCTCATGTCTGGGTTTATGAATGGGAAAGAATAGTGTCTAATTTATTTTAGGTGGGTGAAACTGCCACTAAGAACTGGGGTAACACAGACTGAAGAAAGTACTATTCCAGATATTCATTGATGGGAAAGCCGAAAGGCGAGTAAGCTCAATAGCCAATAGATGGTCAGGCTTTAAAAGGGAACAGGCATATTCATGGAAAAGTAGTCTACCAAAGCAAATTAGCCGTTAGAGCTACTGTACGTAAAGGTGTAAGGTCCAAAGACCATATGCCAGGAATGGGCAAAGTATGACCCATGGGCCACATGCAGCTCCTCAGGATCATTTTGCGCCCCTCAGCTTCCAATGCAAACCAAAAACAAAAAAATAATGGTCAAAAATTGTTTTTTCCCCTTCTTGGAGGGTACCAGGAAAGTCAATGTTTGCTTTAAGGTGGTTTTTTAAAATATGATCCCCAATCCACCACTTTCCAGATGCTGCAGAACTGAATCTCTCATCCTCCCTAGCCAGCACAGCCATTGATTATGTGGCAGGGGAATACGTGAAGTTGCAGGCTCACTACTCTGCTGAGACTGAGGAAGGCTGATTTCCTGCAATAAATTGTGTGCCACTGACATTGTTGAACATTCTTGCCCCAATTTCCTCCACTGTTTGCTTTGGTCAGAGTGGGAACATCTTGTATTTTGCAAAAAGGCACCACACACACTGGGGCTGTCCTATCAGGTCTGGGGAATCCTCTGTCCTCCACCTGCTGAAAACTGCTGCTTCCACTAGCCCTCACCATTGCCCAGGCTGGCAGGAGCTGATGTGAACTGAAATCCAGCAAGACCTGGAAGGCCTCAGATTTTCTAGCCAACTACTATACCAATAATAAGAAACCCACACCCTATGCTGACTGTGAATGTAGTAATCATTCATTTGGCCAAACCTGTGGCCTTCCTAAGATCTATTCAAAACTACACTCCTCTTCTTTGTTCCTTGGAGGCATTTACTTTCATAAACGTGTATAGAGCTCCTTCCTTTATTTTGTACTGGGAAAGAGGCTTTAACCATTATTCTTGAAATTAAGGAAGCTCATTATGAGTCAAGATGGGGAAAAACGTCCCTGTCAAAAGGCATCAGACTGGCAGAAGTGGGAGTAGGAAGAGCTGTGTTTGGTTCAAAGGTACATGAGGAACCAAGAAAGGCATTTGGCAGGGTACCTACTTTTGTAACCTGTAAGAAGCAAGCAAGGGCTTGCCCACGCATTATTTTCTGTTCAATCATCTTTGGGTACAACACTCCCAAGGATAAAGGTATTGTGTGAACTGCTAATAATGTGTACAACAGACTGCATTTCCTATGGTTGGCTGAAAGAAAATGCCATTAAAGGGATTACAGGAACTGCTGTTTTCTGGTTGAATCTGTGACTGGTTATTCAGTTCACACATTACTTCTTTTTTTTTCCCCAGATGAGGTCTCTGTCAGGACTGCCCATGGGGAGAAAAAGAATAACATTGTATACACCAGCCTCGGTCTGCCTTAATTTTAAAGGGAACTGATCTAAAGTGGGGAGGGGCAGGGGGAATGAAGAGTCATATTCACATTTTATGGTATTTTTCTACTGCCACATTAGGTTGGGAGTTCAATTCTCCACTGTGTGCTGCAGGAGAAGAGCCAACTTGTGTGGTCTTCAAAAAGCAACAGGGTCCTAGAGCACCCCCAGAAGAAGGAATGGTAAACACCTATGAGTACTCTATAACTTGAAAATCCTGGAAAACATCTTCATGATTTGGAATTCACTTGACACCCTGTAATTATTACTGTTATCAAAGCACCAAACATATCAACATTGGCATATATATGTTGACATACACAATAGCCCTATTCAACGTTTGTTATCCTATATAATTCAGCTTTGTTCAGGTGTCCAGGATAGGACAAAAGGAAGCAAACTAGGTCCACCATCTCCTTCACAGTCTTGTCATGTATTTATAATATATTATGTTTTATTTTATTGAATTCACAGCTGTTAACTCCCAAGAGAGCACCATGCACTATGGAGTGGTATACAAACTAGCTAAATAAATATATTCATCTGGAGAGTCATACTCTAAAGATAATAATGTCCTCTACATATTTAGCCTCTCTGCATGATCAGAAAACCTGATTTTTCAGAGAATCTCCACATGTAACACAGGCCCTCCTATTTACTCTGCATATAGAGAGAGGGAGAGAAGGAAAAGGCTAGCCTGCTCCCTCTACTCATGTGTTTAAGTTAACCTCATGCTGAATGCCTGAAGAGGTTTTTTTTACAGGTATCACAAGTGTAGTAGTACTTGGTCACCCCTTGTCAGAAGTAATTAAACCCCTTTTGTAAAGAAAGGGAACTTCGGGATGGAAGAAGGGATGTAAGAACTGGTCCAAAGTATCTTGTTGCCTGGGGCAAACAGTAAGATGGCAGTCCTTTCCATTTCATCTCAAAGCTGATTAGACTGGCAGCTGAATCTTCCTTCAGCACTGGTAACTGAAGAGCTTCCTCCACACAGAAAGGCAGCAGACCAACTTAGGATGTACAAGAGTGGCTCCTTTATCTTGTTGCTGCCATCTCCCAGAATCTGCTGCCTGAGGTGCTCACTTCACACTGCCTAACAATAGGGTCATTTTGGAGCCTAGATAACAGTGGCTGAAATTCAGTTGCATGACATGCTGTGTAAGGCTGGTGATATAATCAGCTGCATTACATTTTCAGGAATCAAAACTCTCTAATTCCCCCACATTGAAGGCCCTGAAGCTCTCTTGGGATCCCTTTTGTTGTGGGGAGGCTATTGGGGGCTGCAGGATGGGCAAGGGGGGGAGTCTTTAATTTCCCAAAATCACCACAGACAGTTACCACCAGTAAGTTTCAGAAATTAAAAACTTCACCTTGTCCCACAGCCCACAATGGTCTCCCCACAAGGGGGATCCCAAGGGAGCCTCAGGACTTTCCGGGGGGGGGGGGCAGGGAAATAGGGACTGAATTTTTTTTTTAAATTATCTTGTCTCATGATATTATCAATCTTATGTGCTGGAAACAAGATATCAGCCAGTATACATATTGAATTCCTGCACCATTATATCCTGCACTGTTGGTCTGGCCTGCCAGAAGATTCCGCTATATGACTATAATGGCTAACTGGTACACTTCACTTACTTCTGAAATGGACTTGACAAAGCGAATTCCATCATTTACACCTTTAATTTTAGCCAGGCAGTCACAGAAATAATCCCAGTACTCTTTCCGATTGCCCAATAAAGTTGATTTTTCCTTCTGGTCAAACTGAGGAACAAAAAGGGAAAAACATCACTTCAAACCAGAGCCTTGCAAACTACTGTCTTCTTTTTTCACAAACAATACAATTTCCTCACAAACATCATAACAAAAAAGTGGCACAGCTCTCCATAGTCACTGGAACTGTCACTAAAACTTGAAATAATTAAGTAAATAAACATGAGATAACACTGTCAATATAAATTTGGAGACAGAATCCTATGCACACATCTGTTGGTGTTAACACCTTAGGCATAAGTTTCTGTGACGAACTGCTGGAAGTTAAGAAGCCAGCCTAGGCATTTCTTGTCATAGACCAGGTCATGTGACTGATGTGCAATGCCAAATGACTTCTTAAAAAGCACCAACTCACCAGTGGAAGTTATGCCAAGGGAGTTCGGCTGGTGGGTATAACTAACAGGATTCTAGACTATGTTTACAAATATGGAAAAATATGCAAAGGCCTAAAAATGGCTCTCCTTGATCTGTAGATCAGTTAAGTTAGACCAGTAGGGCTGAAGTTAATTTATTTCTGTTGACTTGAACTGCAAGCGTTTAGTCCTCTCCATTAGTTTTAGGTATACAGGCATAACAAGACATGAGGCTGATATCCAGTTGGCATAACATGAGTGTAAATGGCAATGATGTCATCAGCCTATGACTTTTCTCTTTAATTCAATTTAAAGCTTCTCCCCTCCCTTTCAGGTTCTGTGGCTCCCTAAGGACCCCTTTTGATCTGGGAAGCCTTTGAGAGCCTTGGAATAGGCGGGGAGAGTATTGAGCATCTGAAAATCATCACTGGTGATCTCAATCCCAGCAGCAACAACCTGGCGATCACTGGGGGATATTCAAAAGCTCCCTCCCCTCTACCTTGAGGTTTCCAAAGGCTTCCTCAGGTTGAAAGAGATCCTTAGGGAGCCTTGGAACCTGCAATTGGGGGTATGGGGGGAGAAGATATAAAACCTTAAATTGAATTAAATTAAAAAGATAAGTCATGAACTGACATCACCATTTATACCTGAGTAGCTACACAAGAGGATTTCACCCAGTATGTGCCATGAAATTCAACCACTGAGAACTGGGCTATCACCTATTTGCCCAGTCTTATCATGGGTTCCATTTCTCAGTCACAGTGCAACTGAAGAGTATAAGGAATTATTTTTGGAAAACACAGAATAATACACTTTTTTATAGGCACTGTTTTTATGTATGGATTTTAAAAATTCACAAAAATACTTACTACTAGAGTTCTTCAGTAAAATTATGCATTTTATAGACAAATTATACAATGTCTCCACAGCAATAAAAACATGCTTTGACCTTATCTATATTTCGATGTGCAGATCTCCACTGAGTAGTTCACCACGAAAGATCTTTTCAAAGTATATGCTCTGATTATCACTGGCCAAAATTCTGTTCATAGTGTAAGCCAAAGCATCTGTTCCTCCCTGGTAAGTAAAGCATTCCTGCTGCAATTCTCGATGTGTCTATGCGCGTGCACATGCGCAATCAAGCCAGAGTGCTTTAATCTACCAGAGAGGAACAGACAGAAAACTACACTTTTTCCTATGCTACAAAAAAGGTTTCACAACCATTGTGTTCTAAATGTGACCATGCTCAAGAAATAAAGGCCCCTTTTACATGGAGGTGTTGCTTACCTGCAAAAGATACTCAAGCTTGTAGGAAAGTTTGTGCAAACTGATACAGTCATCTGTAATTGGTTCTCCCACTTCTGCAAACTCTTTGTTGAGTTCTGTCACAGCATCTTTTGAAAGAAATTACAAAGCATTAATTGTGAGAGATAAAGAGCAATAACGTAATTGACAAAAGCACTAGAAAAGCATCAGGGAACAAAGATTGAGTTAATTCATGCCCAAGGAAGCATTTTACCCTGCAAATCTCGGATAATCCTCTGCAACTGACTTTCTCCACCACTTCCTGCCATTGTCAAATGCACAATTGCCAAGGGGGCTTTACCATCCAACTTCTCAGGTAGCTATGTTAAGAAAGCAGGGTTCATGTTGTCCGTGATCATTTGGTTAGCGGTATCCAGTTGTCGCTGCAGCATCTGCAAGTCTAGGGGTGGGGGAAAAGGAATTAGTATTTACAAATCCTGAGCATCACTGGATATTAAACTTATATTTAACAAACACCTAGTTTTAGTAAACTTGCTTTATCCTTTTTTCAGCAAGGACAGCTGAACAATGTTTGTGACTTGATACGCAAGCGTTACCCAAGAATTATGCTAATCAAAGCTAGGAGTGGAGCACATTTTCCCTACTTAGGTCTGTAGAAATTGGATCACTACCAGATCAAAAGTTACAGAAATAACTATCACCTTTATTCATTATGGAACAATGTGGAAGGAAACAGGTGTATCTAGACATTCTCCTTCTACAAGGTGGAACTCTCCAAAGTCCTAGAGCAAATAATACCAACAACCCAGAGCAAGGCTGTTGAGAGGACATAGTAGTCTGTGGAGAGGCTGGTCTGCAGGTACACCTTTGGCCTATGAACCACTGATTCTCCATGTCCTAAACAGAAATATCACTCATCCTACAACTAGTTCAGTTTGTATTGGGACTGTTCAGATATAACATTAAACCACAGTTTTGTATTATGACAATGAACAGGTTAATTAGCTGATTCTTATAACTGGCTCAGAGTGTGTATGCTCATATTTGAGCATGCAGTTTTACCCACCCACCTGCATCTCATGTTGAGTCTTTCTCTTAGTTCTGGGTCCGTTGCATAGAAGAAATTGCTATTCAACTGAAAGCACACAAATACAGTAAAATGTGGCTAGCTAAGAAGTCATACCTAAGGGAAAGAATGGTTGATATGTGCAGAGAAGGAGAGAGGGGTAGGAGGTGAGTCTGCATCTTATGCCTGCTCATTCATGTAATACTGAACCAACATCTATATGGATTGATTTAAATCACTAAGGGAAAAAGACCAAAATAACTGACTAAAATCAAAGCACTACTTTCATCATTAGATACAGCCCTAAATTGTATTATTTGTGTTTTCTTAAACTACAAAAACATACTGATAATTAGAGTATGCACTCTGAGCCAATTATAGGAATCAGCTAATTCGTAGGCTTAGAACAGGAGTAAAAGGTCACCCATACAGAATAGTGGCTGACACCCGAAGTGACTTGCTAGCATTCCCAGTATCAAGCCAATGTACATAACCACAAGAAATAAATAATGCAAATATAAAAACCTTATGTGTTTCCCTTATTGAGATAATTTCTTTAACAGTTCTTTTAGAAAGAAAAGCAGCCTTACAAATACCATTGTAAGAATGAACAGTAGATTTAAAGCATGACTTGAGTTACTACTCAGAAAGTCCCAATTTAATCACAAAAGGAATTCTTGCTTGCTATAATCTTAATAGCAATACACATTTTCATATCTTTGTCCATATTGACTCCACCTACAGTAATCCTTGACATATCCAGTGTCAAAAACTGCAATTTCAGAGGTAAAGGTTTTCCTACAAGGAAATATAAACAAGTGAACACAAAGTTGCAGAGGGATAATACCCAGGATTATCACTCAAAAGCAGTGGTTCCCAGCCTTGAGTCCCCAGTTTTTTTGGACTACAACTCCCAGAAATCCTGGCCAGCAAAGCTAGTGATGAAGGCTTCTGGGAGTTTTAGTTCAAGAACATCTGGGCACCCATGGTTGGGAACCACTGCTCTAAAGGAACAAGTATTATTCAAGGGAACTATGGAATTCATTCCACAGGGTTTAAAAAAAAATTGCAATACTGTTCATGTCGGGAGAAAAAAGAAATTACTTCAGTAAGAAATGAAAACACACTTAGAGAACTGCAAATTTTTCTGAGGGCATTTAGCATGAAAACTAGGGAGCAATAAAAAGGTTAACCTGAATAGTCTATACAGAAATCTATGGAACTCCGTAAAACTGAGGCCCCAATCCAAGAACTGTTAGAGCCTACCTATTGTTTTTTTTTTAAAAATAAAAAGATGATGATTGCACTATCCCAGAAGATCTAGAATTTATCATCCCTATTCGATTTACCCTTACCTCTGAAATTGCAGTTTTTGAGCTAGCACACATTTAAAATTAAAACTAGAATCATGTAGAGCTTTTTAAAAAACAAAAACATTTTAACTTTTTATTTTAGAAATATGTTCTTTAAAAAAATCATAGAGCTTTATTCACTTCAAAACCAAAAATATATAGCTTATATAGCTGACATTTTACAAAATTTAAAAATCTAATTTAAAATGTTCAAAAACAGAAAATTTCCATTTTTGTCCGCACTTTTCAGAATGCATCAGTGACAGCACAGGAACCACACAACTGTTTAAAAAATACATCACACTTTTAAAAAAGCTGTCTTAAACCACCCATCTTTGAGCTCATTCTTATGAATGTTCCGGATAAAACCTCAAAGCCATAAAATCTAACATATAAACAGTAAAATGTTGAACACTGCAAGAAAATAAGTAGCTATGAGATAAGAGAGTACTTTCCAAACGAAGAAATGAGGAAATGGAGTTCCATGCACAGAATTCAGGATATGAGATAAACCTGCAATAAGTACTCATAACACTATCTATTGCAGAAGTCTTTCTCACATCACATGACACCTCCTTTGAACAGTGGATTTGTTTGCATATGACTGCACATGGATGTATGCTCACTATTTCTCTGCCTTAAAACTTTACTTTTGTGCATTTTTTTAAAGCAAATGAGCTGTTTTATTTTAATTTTGTACCTAAAGGGAAAAATATCTAAGAATGTGTCAACAGAACATGATAAATGCAGGCACACTCAGAAAGCTGAGAATATGGCACACTCTGTTTTACGATATAACTACTTATTCCTTATACCTTATATTTATTTTCTTGAGGTTCGACATCTGTTGAAACATCTGTAACAAAATTCAAAATGCCTTTTTCAAACTATCAGAAAATATGTGACCATGTGCTTTTCCTTAGTTTTATATACATGCCATGAAAAGAGTAGTCCTATGTAATATTTAGATTTCCAAAGTGTATATTGAATGGACAATGACAAGCCTCCATGGTTAATTTTGAAACCACCTCTGCTTACTTACTCATTACAACAAAAATACATTAAGACATACATTCCACATATAATACATTGAAGGATTGCAAAAGAAGTTACCTTTGCCTACTCTTCTGCTTCCTTGAATGTGCAGAAAACAATCTTTTATCCGCTAACTTGGGAGCAAATCCCACCAAACGAAATAGGGCATATTTCTCAGTAAACTGTACAAGATTGCTCTGTAAATAGTGCTACAAGTGAATGAAAATGCAATAAGACACTTTCTTTGGAATCTGAGATAACCCATGGACTTCAGGTCCATGACTTATTTCTGATCTTTGTAAGCACTTCCAGCTGAGCTGAACAATGGGGTAACATTGCTTTAAATAAAAATGGAAAAAACAAACAAGGGCTGACCATTAAAAAAAAGACATGTTGTAATGACCTCTTCTTGGTTTGTCTGCTGGACATGGAATTTGTTCAGCAAGCCAGAAATGATCCATGGCTCGTTTAGTTCAAAATACTATTAGTGTTCACAGATATATCATGTAAATTATCATGGCTAATTACAGTTTACTGATGACGTATCCAGAGGTACCTTGTTCCTTCAGCCAGTTGGTAAGGCTGGCATTGGTATAGAATATTGTTTAACCATAATAAATGGTGTAAATGTGGAAGTGCAGTGTTCTTCATGACAGTCCCCATAGCCACTCTACCACATAAGAAGAGTCCAGATATGCAGACTGTTGGATTGATCTATATCTACAATTGAGGAAGAGTTCTTTTGTAAAGTTAATGGCTCTGAATTGCCCATTAAGGACCAAACCACTCTAAAATAGTTTGCATTACGGCCATGATAGCTTGCAACAATGTTCTGTTACTGAGAAAACTTATTTCTCTGCCAAGTACTGAGAGGATTGCTTCTAAACTCAGAAGGAGGAAGCAAACCGGGAATGGGTGGATAATGTCATAATCTTTCCTACTCAGAAAGTCACTGGGTTTCCACCCTGTGAACACTGATTCTATTGCACCATTGACTAGAAGCTGTTAATGATCATAACACTATTAGCTGCATAAACCTTCTAAACTACATTTCTGAATCATTTTTCTTTTGAGTGAATCCTCTTCCATTGTGGTATCATCAGTTTCTCAGTTTGACAACGCAGTCCTGTGAATATCTACTGAGACACGTGCTGATGTCATTGCGGCTTACTCCTGTGTAATTGAACAAAGAATTACAGCCAAAATGGGTTTGACTGCTCAGTCCTCACATCTTGTTGTTAATCCAGGCCAGCCTGACAAGAGAGCTTTTAAAATTATTATAGTTCTTTTAATTCTTTACATTTGTGTTTGACAGTAGGCTTGTTGTTAACTGTTGGACCTATTTCTTAATTTTTAAAGCAATGTTTAAATATATAGTCTCAAAAGTTTGGAGTAGTTAATTTAAAATGTAGGTGTGTGTGAATAAAATAAATAATAAGGCCCAAATCGTACTGGTGTTCATGGAGAGATTGCATAAGGTAATTGACCAGAGGTTGTGGCACACACCAGATGGGCAATCAGATGCATGACTGGGTGCACAGTCAACCTGACAGGCAGCAGATTTAAGGTGTCATGAAAGGACAGCAAAATATTAGTTACCAAATTTGTTATTACTATGTTTTTATTGCCAGGAATGCAGAGACGTATTCGTAGGATTGTCTCATCATGTGCCAAAATAAGCTGCCCGGCCTTAGGCACAATGCATTATGAATTAGGGAGATGAGAGGGGGCACTTTTGCTACTCTGCCTCAGGCAGGAAAGTATCTTAGGCTAACCCTGCTCTGAAGAGAATTTGAATCTGAGAGAGTTTTCTATTTTATCAGCTAACTCTTCACCAAAACAAATCAACAACAGGACAACTAAAAAGGGCAATGATTACTATTGTTAGGTCACCAACATTATTTCTATTTTGTTAGTATCAGTAAAGCCATTTCCTTCCTTCACAGACTATTTACGCATTGCAAATCTACACTCAACCACCAGAGAAGACAAAAATGAAACTGTTCATGGCTAGACCACAGATTCCAGTCTGTGCGCACATACCTCTGTGAGAGTCATACAAAGAAGAACAAAGGTCACATGCATGGAACACTGCACAATGGGCATGGAGGGACATAGTGGGAGAAGCAAAGAGCACAGCCGAATGACTTTGTATAACATGCACCACGACAGGCTCATAACACTTCTTACACAAATGCCACGTTGTAGCTAGCAGAGGTCACTCTGGCTGCTCTCTTTCATTTGCTCAATGACCAAGTCACCATTTAATACTCGAAGTCAAGCACCACACTCAAGACCTAAAAACCAAATCTCAAATCTGATCACAATTTATCACTGCAGCAATCAGCAATGTGATCCCTGACATACTGGCCATGCTGGCTGGGGTATTCTGGGAGTTATAATCCCCCAAACTAACTTTTCGAATTTCTGCATAACCATTTTTGAACATAAAGAACTACAATTCTATCCAGGGAATCCATGTTTTTGTATGTAGTCAATAGGGATGTGTTATCTATGTGTTTTTTCAGATCTGAAATCCCAGAAATCTCTGTTTTGAGAGTTCTGCCTGCCAGATCAATACCTAAACAGTGCTCACCTGGAGAAAGGCGGGGCTGGAAGTGTTCATGGCCTAGGACAGGCTGAGCGCCAGTCTGTTAGAAAAGAAAGTTGCCCCAATTTTGCTGGGAACTTCTTAACTTCTAACTGGAAGCTGATGCTTACTGGAAACTTATAACTGGAAGCTAAGCCAGAACTTGGCCGGTCCTAGGCCATGAAGCCTTCCAGCCCAGCCTTTCTCCAGGTGAACACGGTTTAGATGTCGATCTGGCAGGAAAGACTCCCAGAATGGAGAATTCTGGGATTTAGAATTGAAAGAAAAAAGAAAAATGATTTAGCGGTCAAAATGGATCATATTTACAAGCTCTTCCCATTTCTTCTTCCTGTCCCAGTGTTAGTAGGAAGCTTTTTTTATGAAATGGAAGCTAGGCCTAGCTAGATTTTAAAGACTTTCAGATTAGGCCTTTCTCTCAGGTGAGCCACATTTAGATATCTGTCACACAGAACTCCCAGAATTTATTTACTTACTTACTTACTTACTTACTTACTTACTTACTTTTATATACTGCCCCATTAGTGCTGAAGTATTATTCTGGGCAGTTTACAGTCAGTTAAAACAAACTACAGAAAAGTAAATATAACAAAATAACAAAAACATGGTCTAAAAGCTTAAACAATGGCACAATAAATTTTTGAGGAAAGGCAAAACTGGAGGCGAGGCATTCAACCGAGGTTGATGTGAAAGGCCTCCCTGAACAGCAGTGTTCTTAACTGCCTCCTAAATGAATACATGGAGAGAGCCAGGAAGAACTTCTCCAGGAGTTGATTCCATAACATAGGTACCACCACCAAGAAAGCACTACCTCTAGTAAACAACTTTCAGACCTCTCTCGGGGTGGCTACATGGAGGAGCCTGGCCTAAGAGGATCTGGTGAGTCAGGCAGATAACACAGGGGAAAGAGACTCCAACAGGTAATGTGGTTCCAAACCGTGAAGGACTTTATAGTGTCAGAACCTTGAACTTGATCCGGGACACAATGGGTAATCAGGGGAGGCTAGCCAGCACTGGGGTGATGTGATCAAATTTGCTCAAACCAGCCACCAGTCTGACCACCACAATGGAGAATCATGGGATCTACCATCCAAAAAAATCCAGAAACGCCATCCCTTGTCATAAACTCCTGTTTCCTAACATATTCTTATTCTTCAAGACATTGCCTAAGAAAAACCGCTCAATTTGGCCTTAATTTTGGTGTGTTCCCTTCTCTGAGTTTGTATTTTCTTATCTTTCTGCCTCTAACTTTCTATTACTACTACCTAGAAAAAGCCTAGAAAAATTGGTTTGGGTTACTATAGAATCTCAAGTCTCTCAGACATACAGTAACCCAAAGAAATACTTTTTCCAAACTCACTGCCACAATGCAGAGCTGGAGAACCTGCAGTCTTCCAGGCACTGCTAAATTCCAGCCCCTGTCAACCCTAGCCTAATGACAAAGTATGATGGGGATCTGGAGGGCAGAAGATGCCCCATCCCAGACATAATAGTAGAGGCTCAGCCGTGTAAGTTGTGTCTGGTACTACTGACCTCAGACAAGTCACAGATGGAAGAAACAGCACCATCTGCCAAAGGCAGGATTAACACTTCTCCTTACAACACTTTTCATCACTGAACAACTTCAGGCAAAACAGCTAGAGTCGCTTAGCTTTACAATCTTCACTGACCATAGTATAAGGGATGGGTGGGTAGAATGTGTTTTCAGACACACAGATGTATGGCATGTGTCACTGCAGCAGTGGGATAAGTGGAACTTCCTCTGTCCATCAGGAAAAAGTGGCTGGTGGAAGCGATGTAATTTTTCAGCTGTTCAAAAACATATTATTAATGGAATGTAGTTGCTAAGTTGTGGAATTCCAGCTGAATAAGGACAGCATGCAGCAGTGATAGCAAAAGTGCAGCCTCCCAACTTCAGATACAGTTGGACTTCAATTCCCATCATGATGGGTGTTGCAGTCATACAAGATCTGGAAACCCACGTGTTCCCGATCCCAAGAGAATGATTAATATGGAAACAGTAGAATAACAACCCCAATTTTAGTTTGCTATAGGATTGAGTTTTTAGTGAAACCTTCCATTAACAAAACATGCATGGAGCCCAGCTGCTTAACCAACCACAGAACCCTATAACTTGTCCTCTCAGAAGTATGTCCCACTGAGTTCAGTGGGGTTTGCTCCCAGGTGAGTATAGGATTACAGCATAAATAACAAGAGTAAGCAATAGAGACATTATCTCTGTCACCTATTCAAGCTGCACTGATGCCAGAGAACTTAATAGCTCTTATAGACTTATGTGCAGATATGCAGAGCAATTCAATATTAAAATGCTATTTTTCCTCCATCTCAGCTCCGTAGCTGATAACACCTGTGCTGGCTTGGAACTTCATTCATCTCCAATCACTAGCTACAGAAACTTGGAATGATGGGGGCTCTTTTGTCGTGCCCTAGAATGATTAAATACAGCTACAGACTCTAAGACACTTTGCAAAATGTAAAGCAATTATATAAATTGTAACAAGTACAAAGACCAAAAATGAAAACAGCCTATTGTGAGTAAGAGGATGTAAAAGAGAAAATAAGGGAGAGTGAGCCATCCCCTCAAACGTCTGAGAAAGAGGAGAAGGATGGAGAAGTTAAGAAAAGAGAAATAACCGAACTGATTACAAAGATGAAAGGGTTAAAGAGGAGGAGGAGTCAAAGGAAAGGAACCGAAAGGAGGTGGATGTATTCTTAACGTCAGAGGAGGGAAAGGAATCGGGAGAGACAAGGAAGGTGGTGGTTTGGGAGGAGGAATGGATAGAAGGAGAAACGGAACCAAGGGTGTTTCAAATCCCACAGAAAGGGATAGATTTCAAGAATAAAGATTGTAAAGCAACAGAGGGGAAGAACGAAGGAATAAAACCGATTATTGAAAGCTTGGGTCTGGAGGAATGGACAGTTTTAGTATATCCGCGGGGGCGAGGTCCCTGGAAGAGGGTGACTCGGCCAGGACCGCTTCAGCCTCACGAGAAACCGCCGGAGGGAGAATGGGCACGTCACCCCTGTTGCGGGACAATCTGTGCGATACGGAGTGGGTGCCTGAGAAGACCCACAGACCAGGAACGTTTTGGCCAGTCCTTCCGTTGAAGAGAGACACGTATGAAAAAACATTACCCCTGTTGTGGACTGATTTACCTGTTGATTTAGATCCTACCGATCCTGTTGAAGTTGTTGTTGATAAACCCGATAGTTTTGTTAATAAAGAATTGTTCAAAGAATCTCCTCTCCTGTCATTTCCCGCCCAAATCAAGGAACTGTCAAACACTTACAAAGAACCTGATCACACCTATGAACATGCTTCCTGATTTGAAAACAAAATGAAACTGGGTCCAAGCAAACCTTTATTTCAGACAAGAGTCTCCCAACTAGCCTCATAAAGAAAGAAAAGGGCCACTACCCTCACTAAGTTTCACATCATCATATTTTAAACGCAAAATCTTAACTAATTAACACACATGTGAAACTGAAGTTTAAATTATTACTGGGCCTCTAGTGCTTTACCCATCTCATCTGGCAAAAGGATTAGATATGTTAATCTTGGTCCATCAGTTTCCTAGGGGCGAGCAGGCAGTTATATTAAGCTCACAGCCACTGTTTCTTCCCTACCTACCTACCTCCGACAAAACGAATCAAAACTTGTCTTTGCCTTCTCTATTGATGTACACATCCATTCCATATCTTGGAGGAATGTGCTCGCTCCCCCAATTCTCCTCCCCATTCTTACAAAAAATAGGGGCATTCACTGAAAAAAGCCCCCAATGTATACTACTAGATCAAAAATTGATTTTTCTAAATCTTATTTTAAAATTCATTGTGGGAAAAGGACGCTGGGATCCCTTCAAAACAAGGCAAAATTGCCCCAAGACCTTTACAGTACAAGGGAACATTTTGTGGATTTCCTCCCACCCCCAAAAAACATTTTAAATAATAATTTTGTGAATAAATAGGGGTGCTGGGGACAGCATTTTGGTCCTCACGCGTTGCATGGGGCTTACAGGTCACATGTGGCCCAACCCTGCCTTAAAGCCTTTGGGTCCTGATTGTCAGAGAGTGTACACAACCTACTACAGTAATTAGGATCTGTTCATCAAGCCCTGATCCGTGCACAACCAATTAGGAGTTTAGCTCATCATAGACTAATAGCACGGCCTTTTTCAGTGGCAGCCTTTTAATTTACTCCTTCTTAAGGTCACTCCATTCCTTTTCATGGTTAGTAAAGATATTTTCATTTTCATTTACCTCCATTCTGAGCCAATGGAGAATGCCTGCAGCAGTTGTTCTTGTCTTCTTGTCTTCAGTTCTTGTCTTGCAGTATTGTGTACTGCATTTTCTATTGTAGTGTCTTATATTTAAATTTAAAACCAATGTAGATCTTTTCATTTCATTGTGCCTTCTCTGCTTAATGAAACCTGATAATTTTAAAGTTCATGTCCTTGTTTTATATTTATCTACTATTTGCAGTATTAAGACCCTGATGTTGGGAAAGTGTGAAGGCAAGAGGAGAAGGGGACCGACAGAGGACGGGATGGTTGGACAGTGTCACCGAAGCTACCAACATGAATTTGACCAAACTCTGGGAGGCAGTGGAAGACAGGAGGGCCTGGCGTGCTCTGGTCCATGGGGTCACGAAGAGTCGGGCATGACTTAACGACTAAACAACAACAACAACTGTTTGCAGTTTTTCTTTGTTTCAGAAGGTCTGACATTGATGAGGAGAAGTAAAAAATTTAAACTGTGAGCACCTTTAAGATCGAAAACTCCACTCAAACAGTAAGGAAGTAACTGACTTTTGCACCACTTTAATATATAGCAAAATTCAGCTATATATACAAGGGTAGATATCTGACTTTTAAAAAAAAATCAGACAGCACACCAAGGACGTGACTCATGTTAACATAAATTATTGTTCTTTACAATAAGATTTAGAACTGAATCACTAGAAAGAAGCTGCTGTGAGCTGGGTATATAATATAACAATATGTCACTAGGTTTGCCATTGGCAACTCCACCCTGTCATCTGCAGGAAACCAGGCCTGTAGGATTAGGAGGCTAAAAATGTTTACATGTCAGCATTAAAAAAAAAAACCCGAAAGAGCTGGAAAAAGTGAAACCCACTCTTAGATTCATCAACAGATTATAAGGGGAGATACTGATAGCTTCCAACAAACTGATAGCAAAAGGCAATGCTCTAAGAAATGAACAATGTTCAAGGGACATAACAGATCTGGGTTGGAATTTGCACTTGCCTTATGAAGCCTGCCAGGCAATTTTGACCTGGTCACTATTTGTCAGCCTGATCAACCTTTAAAAGTTGTTTGGAGGGCAAAATCACTGCCCACCTCTTCCACGTTAGAAGACCGGTTGGATTGAGATATAAATATAAAACAAACAATCCGAGTGAAGAAAACCAATAGTTGTTTAGGAAGTGCCTCCAACAGTGAGTCACACAAGAGTTAGGAATGAGGTCACTGTCAGGCGGAGCAGGAAACAAGGTGGCAGAAGACTTACAAAACCAGAAAGCCTACACCTAGTTCCTTGGAGACCTGCCGCGATGGAGCTTACTTCTGAGTAAACGTGCACAGGACTCTGCTGTTGCCAAACAGAAAGAAAGAACAGCTGATCCTGCGAACTGCATGCCAACCCAGCCAGCGGGCAAGCAGCCTATTCACTACTGCACCCAAGAAGACCCATTCTTGTCTGTTCTTACCAACACATCGTTGGTCCAGCAAAAAAGGTCGCGTTACCTTGCAGCCGCTATACCTTCTTGTTTACTCTGCTGGTTCGAGAGCCGGTTGCACCACATCTGAACCCTTTCTGGCTCCTCTCAGCTGTTCCAAACAGCAGCTGCCCACGGCAGGCGGCATGCCTTCATTACACAACGCACTGAATGTTGCTGTTGCTTTTTTAACAGGGGGAAATAAATCAACTGCAACACAACCAAAGTTACCCTGAAAACCGTTTGAGAAGAGATGGTCAAAAGCGAAAGCCAACTTCTCAGCCTGTATCTAAACACCGGGAGTTGGGAACCGCTCGTTTGGAAGGGGAATAATGACGGCGCAACGCTTGTTTATGCTAAACAACAACAACAACAACGCGCTTCACTAAATGGGGCCATTTCGATCCACTCACTTGGGGTGGGGCGTGTCTCAGCAAAATCCAGGATCAGAAAAGGACAACGGCAACGGCAACGACAGCAACAAGTCAAAAGAGGAAAGTTGTTAACTTTCCCGTCCTCCCAGAACTCTTTACGCGACAGCACAACTTGCTGGCGTTCTTCACACACCACCGGCCCCTTTCCTGGCGAGACGAGGCGCGCCGCTGCTCGAGGGACAGCGGATCCCGCCGCCTGTTTGGGAGAAGGGAGAGGGTCGGATGTAATAAAACAAAAAAAAATAGAGTACATTACCTCAAAGGTTAGGCAGCCATTACATAGAACACTCTCCCGATATTTTCCTACAACTCCCATGATTCCCAGAGGCCCGTGACTCCCATGATTCTTCGCAACTATCATTAACCCTCTACATCTTAAAACAAATAATAACTTCCCCGGGAGTTGATCCGTGAAACGTAGATTACGACACAGTATTTCAGTATTTATTTGTATCCTTTCTTTTGTGATCATCTGCTCACAAAAAGATAGACACACCAGTATCATTTTTATTTTTAAATTGTGTGCGATGACCCAATGTCTATTATTCTTTCATTAACCCTTTATTGCCCCCAATCCCTTAATTAGACTTGCTTTCCCTTCCTCTTCCATTTGAATCCATTCAGGAGTCTTTTTCCTTTATAAAGTTAACTACTTGAGCTATTTGAAAAGCTTCATAATATTTTATTAAACGTGGTAATGCTAATCCTCCTTTTATACTTGGTCGAGATTTTACAGAATTTTTGAGCCTAACCTTTCTTTCCCTGCAATAAATTTTTCCAAGTTTTTTCCCCCCATAATTTTATCTTTTTCATTTCTGGTTGTACGCGTGTATTTTGAAACAAAAATAATAATTTTGGTAAAATATAGGCCTTTACTGTCGCTATTTTCACTAACAATGATAAATTTAGTTTTTCCCATTTCTTTATTTTATAAATTATAAGGCTATATTTGCAAATATAGCCTTATAATTCCTATACACTAATTGGTTTATGTTTTTTTTGTTAACCAGATCCCTAAATACCTAAAACTAAAATAACACAAATCTAAATTTGACATTACCTTAATTTTCTTTTGTTCTACCCTGTTTCCCCTATAATAAGACCTAACCTGAAAATAAGCCCTAGTATGATTTTTCAGGATGCTCGTAATATAAGCCCTACCCCCAAAATAAGCCCCAGTTAAAGGATTTAAGAACATCTAATTGCCACTTACTATTGTGGGCAAGCATCCCGTAGAAGAAATGGAGTAGCCCATTTCTTAGTAGTCAACAAAAGAGTGGGAAAAGCTGTACTGGGATTCAATCTCAAAAATGATAGAATGATTTCAATACGAATCTAAGGCAGACCTTTCAACATCACAGTAATCCAAGTTTATGCACCAACCACGGATGCTGAAGAGGCTGAAATTGACCAATTCTATGAAGACTTACAACACCTTCTAGAACTGACACCAAAGAAAGATGTTCTTCTCATTATAGGGGATTGGAATGCCAAAGTAGGGAGTCAAGAGATAAAAGGAACAACAGGTAAGTTTGGCCTTGGAGTTCAAAACGAAGCAGGGCAAAGGCTAATCGAATTTTGTCAAGAGAACAAGCTGGTCATCACAAACACTCTTTTCCAACAACACAAGAGGCGACTCTACACATGGACCTCACCAGATGGGCAATACCGAAATCAGATTGATTATATTCTCTGCAGCCAAAGATGGAGAAGCTCTATACAGTCAGCAAAAACAAGACCTGGAGCTGATTGTGGCTCTGATCATCAGCTCCTTATAGCAAAACTCAAGCTTAAACTGAAGAAAGTACGAAAAACCACTGGGCTAGCCAGGTATAATCTAAACCTAATCCCTTATGAATACACAGTGGAAGTGAAGAACAGATTTAAGGAACTAGATTTGGTGGACAGAGTGCCTGAAGAACTATGGATGGAGGCTCGTAACATTGTACAGGAGGCAGCAACAAAAACCATCCCAAAGAAAAGGAAATGCAAGAAAGCAAAGTGGCTGTCCAACGGGGCCTTACAAATAGCAGAGAAGAGAAGGGAAACAAAATGCAAGGGAGATAGGGAAAATTACAGAAAATTGAATGCAGACTTCCAAAGAATAGCAAGGAGAGACAAGAGGGCCTTCTTAAACGAACAGTGCAAAGAAATAGAGGAAAAGAATAGAAAGGGAAAAACCAGAGATCTGTTCAAGAAAATTGGAGATATTGAAGGAACATTTTGTGCAAAGATGGACATGATAAAGGACAAGAATGGTAGGGACCTAACAGAAGCAGAAGACATCAAGAAGAGGTGGCAAGAATACACAGAGGAATTATACCAGAAAGATCTGGATGTCCCGGACAACCCAGATAGTGTGGTTGCTGACCTTGAGCCAGACATCCTGGAGAGTGAAGTCAAGTGGGCCTTAGAAAGCAGGGCTAACAACAAGGCCTGTGGAGGTGATGGCATTCCAGTGGAACTATTTAAAATCTTAAAAGATGATGCTGTTAAGGTGCTACACCCAATATGCCAGCAAGTTTGGAAAACTCAGCAGTGGCCAGAGGATTGGAAAAGATCAGTCTACATCCCAATCCCAAAGAAGGGCAGTGCCAAAGAATGCTCCAACTACCGTACAATTGCACTCATTTCACACACTAGCAAGGTTATGCTCAAAATCCTACAAGGTAGGCTTCAGCAGTATGTGGACCGAGAACTCCCAGAAGTACAAGCTGGATTTCGAAGGGGCAGAGGAACTAGAGACCAAATTGCTAACATGCACTGAATTATGGAAAAAGCCAGAGAGTTCCAGAAAAACATCTACTTCTGCTTCATTGACTACGCAAAAGCCTTGGACTGTGTGGACCACAGCAAACTATGGCAAGTCCTTAAAGAAATGGGAGTGCCTGACCACCTTATCTGTCTCCTGAGAAATCTATATGTGGGACAGGAAGCAACAGTTAGAACTGGATATGGAACAACTGATTGGTTCAAAATTGGGAAAGGAGTACGACAAGGCTGTATATTGTCCCCATGCCTATTTAACATATATGCAGAATACATAATACGAAAGGCTGGACTGGAGGAATCCCAAGCCGGAATTAAGATTGCCGGAAGAAATATCAACAACCTCAGATATGCAGATGATACCACTCTGATGGCAGAAATTGGGGAGGAATTAAAGAACCTTTTTAATGAAGGTGAAAGAGGGTTAGAGCGCAAAAAATGGTCTGAAGCTCAACATCCAAAAAACGAAGATCATGGCCATTGGTCCCATCACCTCCTGGCAAATAGAAGGGGAAGATATGGAGGCAGTGACAGATTTTACTTTCTTGGGCTCCATGATCACTGCAGATGGTGACAGCAGCCACGAAATTAAAAGACGCCTGCTTCTTGGGAGGAAAGTGATGACAAACCTAGACAGCATCTTAAAAAGCAGAGACATCACCTTTCCGACAAAGGTCCGTATAGTCAAAGTATAGTTTTCCCAGTAGTGATGTATGGAAGTGAGAGCTGGACCATGAAGAAGGCTGACTGCCGAAGAATTGATGATTTTGAATTGTGGTGCTGGAGGAGACTCTTGAGAGTCCCCTGGACTGTAAGGAGATCAAACCTATCCATTCTAAAGGAAATCAACCCTGAGTGCTCACTGGAAGGACAGATCCTGAAGCTGAGAAATCTCCCTGGAAAAGACCCTGATGTTGGGAAAGTGTGAAGGCAAGAGGAGAAGGGGACGACAGAGGACGAGGTGGTTGGACAGTGTCATCGAAGCTACCAAGATGAATTTGACTAAACTCCGGGAGGCAGTGGAAGACAGGAGGGCCTGGCGTGTTCTGGTCCATGGGGTCACGAAGAGTCGGACACGACTTAACGACTAAACAACAACAACAATTGCCACTTTCCTCTTTTTTTGACTTGCTATATTTATGATGTTTAGAACCCTATGAATCGCATCTGACATTTGCCTGTCTGGCATAAAACCATATTGATAGATGTGAATATAATTTGTGACGAAATTATTTAGTCTTTGTGCTAAAATAGAGGAGAATATTTTTTTTGTCTTGGTTTATATGCAGAGGCACGTGGTGGCGCTGTGGGTTAAACCGCAGAAGCCTCTGTGCTGCAGGGTCAGAAGACCAGCAGTCGTAAGATCGAATCCACGCGACAGAGTGAGCTCCCGTTGCTTGTCCCAGCTCCTGCCAACCTAGCAGTTCGAAAGCATGTAAAAATGCGAGTAGATAAATAGGTACCACCTCGGTGGGAAGGTAACGGCATTCTGTGTCTAGTCGCGCTGGCCACGTGACCACGGAAACTGTCTTCGGACAAAACGCTGGCTCTATGGCTTGGAAATGGGGATGAGCACCGCGCCCTAGAGTCGGACATGACTGGACTAAATGTCAAATATGCAGAGGGGAGTGTGATACCTTTTTCTGGGTTTGGAATAGCTATTATTCTTGCTACTTTCCAGGATTCTGGTACCTTTTCACCAATCAGTATTGAATTACGTAGTTTCAAAAAATGTACACAGACATCTTCTACCCACATTTTATAAAAATCTGCTGTGAAACCATTACATCCTGGTGATTTTGCTTTTTTCATAATCTTTTAATAGCTGATTTTATTTCTTCAAGTGTTATTGGTGAGCTGAGTTGATTTTTATACTCCTAAAAATTGGGTTAATTGATAATAAATTTACAAATGTTTTAAGATCTGTCTCTGGTGCTATTTCTGTGTTGTACAAGTCCTTATAATATTCCATAAAAGTTTTTGAAATTTGATGCTGTTCAGTTACAATTCTTCCTTCTCTAATTT
Source organism: Intellagama lesueurii (assembly GCA_037013535.1). Taxonomy (NCBI): domain Eukaryota; kingdom Metazoa; phylum Chordata; class Lepidosauria; order Squamata; family Agamidae; genus Intellagama; species Intellagama lesueurii. The sequence continues at coordinate 75,302,898 of JBAJHW010000006.1, forward strand.
TAATTTTAACAATTGCCTTTTTAATAACTTTGCTTTTTATAGCTTTGGATAACATTCTAGAGTTTTTATCTCCATATTCATAATAATTCCTTTTCAAACAGCTCAGAGCCATTTGAGTTCTATTTATGTCCAATGCTTCGTAGTCCTGTGTAGAGACATAGGAGGTGGACAGTGAAGAAAGCTGACAGGAAAAAACTTGATTCATTTGAAATGTGGTATTGGAGGAGACTTTTGTGGATATGGTGGACTGCCAAAAAACCAAACAAATGGGCCCCAAATCAAATCAAGCCTGAACTTTCTCTGGAGGAAAGAATAACTTAGCTGAGGCTATCAGACTTTGTGCATATCATGAGAAGACAAGAGGACTGTGCTATGAAAAGTGGAAGGCAGCAGGAAAAGTCAGACATTGGATATAAGATGGATTGAGTTCTTTAAGGAAATAACAGCCTTGAATTTGCAAGAGCTGTGTAGGGCTGTTAATGATAGGACATGCTCAAGTTCGCCAGTCCTTTGGGTCACCATAAATTGGAGGCAATGTGATGGTAACGAAACAGCAACATTCCCAGCAGAATTTGGAAATGTTACTGTTTTGGACTACAGCTCCCAGAATCCCCTCAGCCATAATAGTCATGGATGACAACAGAGTCTTTTTCAGGACGGTGATACAATGGATCATCTGACTTGTCAGAGAGTCTGATCAATGGTTCTCTGTTCACAGAGATTGATTGGCTGAGACAGTTGTGATGGAGGGAGACAACCGAGGCCAAACAGAAACATAGCTCTTCGATGTCAGAATGAGGTCACAATCTGGATCAGTTTTGTTTCTTTGCAAACCAAGAGACAGGTGACAGTCAGGCTGAGTTTTTACATTGTCAGGATAGATCTTCATAATAGGAAAAGGAAAAGTGTTTGTGTTTGCCGGAGTGGGGGGAAGGTATTACCCTTTGAGAACCACTGTAGGATGGGATTAAACCCCTGCTCAAGACACGGGGAAGTAACAATGGAAATAACAGCCTTGAATTTGGAAGAACTGAGTAGGGCTGCTAATGATAGGACATCTTGGAGATCATTAGTCCATCAGGTCGCCATGAGGCAGAGGGAACAATAAAAAATAACAGCAGAGTTTGGAAATGTTATTGTTTTAGACTACAGCTTCCAGAATCCCCTGAGTTATAGCCACAGACGGCAACAGAATCTTCTTCAGGACTGTGATATGACCATTCTCTGATTTCTGAAGAGTCAGATCAACAGTTCCCTTTTTACAGAGGCTGATTGTCTCCTATAGTTGTCATGGAGACAGGCCAAACTAAAACCACAGCTGTTTGATGTCAGAATGAAGTCAAAATCTGGAATTGGTTGTGTGTTGTTTTGTTTTGTTTTTTAAACCAAGAGACAGTCAGGCTGATCCTTAACCTTGTCAGGATGGATCTTCATGATAGGAAAGGAAAAAGTGTGTTTGGTGTGGGGAGATGCATTGACCTTTGAGAACCGCTGTGGTGTGGGATCAAACTCCTGCTTGGACCACTGAGAAGTAGCAATGGCAAATCATTCCTGTTATATCTAACATACCTCAAAGACTTTGTTAGGGTCACCATAAGTCAAGAAGTGGTTTAGCTGCACATGACAATCACTTTAAATTTTATTCTGGGGGAAAAGGTCATAGAAGGATCTGTAAGGAAGGTTGTCATAGTACTACTTTGTGTATCCTGTGAGGGAAACAGTTGCCATTTCAACACATGGGTGTGCTTCACTGATCACATTTTACCCAGAGCTTCAAAATTTACTTTTTTGGACCACAACTCCCAGAATCCTTGAAGCAGGCTGGCCAATGGCCATCCAATGTGAGAAATTCAGGAAATTTTGGCAAAAAGTTTTTTTCCACACTCTGGTTCTGCCCATGGGATCAAACAATCGGCTGGCTTTACCTAAGGGGGGTGGGAATGCAACCACCTTCCACAAATGTCAAATTTTGAAACAAGGAATCCCAGGCATCACCAGCACACAGGATGCTCTTGAACAAATAGGAATCATTCCTTGATGGCACTTTTAGTTTGTGGTTTCCTTCTATCATTTGCTTTACAACTAAGGTCTTTCTTTTTCTTCTGAATTCATAGGTTCAGGCAGCCTTGCCATCAGGCAGAAAAAGGCAGTCAGTCTGGGGTCTTGTGCAAGGACAAGAAATTAAATTTACTCTAAGAAAGTTAAATGTTGGCCTCCCCAAGAAATGCATTCGCAGGATTCTCTGCCTCAGGTGTCAGAATTACAAGGCCAGGTCTGTGCACTCTCCACCTTGATTTGCACATGCCGCAACACTGAAGATTGGAAGGACTCTTTCCATGCATCAACACTCCTGAATTTTGTTATCACATATTTGATGAGGGGACAAGACAGAGTATACATTACCATTTGTTATTGTGGCCAAGAAGAAGGTAGGACAGACTCATTTTGTCGGAAAATGTGATGTTTTCTTAACCGGCAGGATAAAGGAAGTACCCACATCAATGGGACAAACCATTCATGCAGTTTTCAGCACCACTTTATTTGGGAGGGCAGCTCTTCATTCCAGGGTACAGAAGTAGTAATGGGATGCTCATCTTGTCCATGCACACTTTTCTAAACATGTTGGTTTGACCCGTAGATCTTTTTCAGATGGCTCATTTTTGCAAAGAGGAAAGCACACCCACCCACACACCCAATAGTATAAGGTAAAGGTAAAGGTTCCCCTTGACATTTAGTCCAGTCGTGTCCGACTCTAGGGCGCGGTGCTCATCCCCGTTTCCAAGCCATAGAGCCAGCGTTTGTCCGAAGACAGTTTTCAGTGGTCACGTGGCCAGCGCGACTAGACACGGAACGCCGTTACCTTCCCACTGAGGTGGTACCTATTTATCTACTCGCATTTTTACATGCTTTCGAACTGCTAGGTTGGCAGGAGCTGGGACAAGTGACGGGAGCTCACTCTGTCCTATGGATTCGATCTTATGACTGCTGGTCTTCTGACCTTGCAGCACAGAGGCTTCTGCGGTTTAGCCCGCAGCGCCACCACGTCCCTAGTATACGTTATTTCCATTCTAATGTTTTTTTTAATTTTGTACAGCTGTCCCCCAAGGACCTAATACTTAACCATCCACTTCTGTGAGGTGCATTGTCAGACACACTTTCAAAGGATGTGTGGCAACTTGAACAAGCCATCAATGATGAGAAGAAGACAGAGATAAAAGCCCAAGTAAGGAACCTAGTTTAGACGTTTCGTGTGCCACTATGCCAAATGCTGAAAGGTTATGAGTGTGCAAGGCCGAGGGTGATTTAGGGAATAAAGTGATGGACCAGGACTCAGGAAGCCTTAGGAAATATCTCAGTGGACTGGGAAAACAGGGTGTACTTTGATGTGGGGATTCAATATACAACAAGTTTCTTGGTGAATCTGTAACCAGGAAGTATATGAAATGGGCATCAATTCCACTAATTGCTCTCCAGATTCTGCCATAGGCCAATGTGGGCTAAGCATCCTAAACCCACCGGGCTTTATAAGCCCCTGGCCTTGTTCCACATTGACTTGTGGCACTATTAGGCTCCATTCTGATTCCTACTTCATCAACATGGCTCTTCCCTTCATGGCAGCTTGGCTCCATCCCTGCCACCTGGCCAATGCACTCCGTGTTCTCTACTAAACAATATGATCTAAAATCCCATCCAAAACATTCTAAACTCTCTGGATTTTAAAATTTCCACCACTGCAGCATTTGTGTGTGTTTACAGGGAAAGTATCTGTCTCTCTAATGAATTTCTTCTGCTTTATTTGTCCCCTCTAAATAGGTATCTTTGAGGAATATTGTGAATCTCTCTGAACACCAACCAGACCTGGCCTGCCTGAAACCTGGATCAGAATATCAGGGATCAATGGGATGGAATACTGTTGTTTTTTTTTAGTAATTCAGGATACTATTTTTCCTAGTAATTCAACTTTGTCATCTAACTATATTCCAGGACCCCATCCACTCTCAGCAGATCCCTTTGTCCATCCCTCTGTCTCAGAGTGACTTGCCATATCTCACGGGGTTCCAGGCTGAAGTCTTCCCAGATGCCCGATACCCGAAGCATTCCTTGAAATTGGGAAATAAGGAGGAAAATGCCCCCACAATGCAATTGTGCCAATTGGCAGGTGTACCTGAGCCCTCACCAGATCCACTATTCCTTCCAGTGAGCGCCATCTCAGCCCCCCACCTGTGGACTCCTAGACACCCTTACTTGATGGCTGCAGCTGCTGGGTTCCAGCATATGTGGGGCTCCAGTTCAAGTACCAGCCGCAATGGCAGAGAAGAAAGGAGGGTTTCCTCCCCCTCCTCTCTTCCCATTTTCTTGGCTCCCTCTTCTATCTCCCATTTTCCTTTCCTCTCTCTTTTCCCTCTGGCTCTTCTGATGCTCTTCCTCCTCCACCACCCCCATCCTCTCTTTCACTTCTCTTTTCTCCTTCTGCCCCTCTGACACTTGCAAGGCTTACAAGTGTCAGAGGGGCAGGAGGAGAAAAGAGAAGTGAGAGAGAGGATGTGGAGGAGGAAGAGGAAGGAGGGAGAGAAGCCATCATCCTTCCTTCCTTTCCTGCCATCTACTGATGTGTGCCTCTCCCCCACTCCTGCTTATCTGCATTTGGGCTGAAAAGAGGCCCATAGCTTGGCTTTTCCCAAGCACTTTGGACTCCAGTTGGATTCTGTTGGGCCCCAGTGGGTTCCCTCCCCCTATCCTTTCATGAGCCTCCAAATGTCCAGCAAGAAGAAGCAGTACTAGAAGATTGGTGGGTTCGGGGGAGAAGGCTTGGGGTCAGGCAGAAAGGGATGGAGTCTGCAATGTGCTCTCAGGGGCAGGATGGGGGGTGTTTGGAGACTCATGGAGGGGACCAGGGAGGTGTGTTCTTCTCTAGGATTGGTGTCCTAGCCAGGCCATAACTCCAGGGATGTCATAAAGTTTCCCTCCTTTGAGGTGAGCATTAGGATGCACCACCTTTGTGGTGTGATCAAGCAGTGGCAAAGCTTGTCAATGTGGCACCAACCTTTGCATGGCACAGCGAAAGTCAGATAAGTGATTGTGAGTAGGAAGAAGGAGCAACCCATTGCTCTCCCAAGTGTCCTGTGGCTTGGACAACAATCAAGGCAGGTTTTTCTTCTTTTCTTTTCTCTACTTTTTTTTTTTTTTTGCACTGTTCAGTCGTGTGGAAAAATAAGTACACCCTCTTTGGATTCTATGGTTTTACGTCTCAGGACATAATAAAAATCATCCTGTCCTTAGCATGTCTGAAAATTAAGTAAATATAACCTCAGATGAACAACAACACATGACATATTACACCATGTCATGATTTATTTTACATAAATTAAGCCGAAATGGAGAAGCCATGTGTGAAAAACCCTTACTGCTTTCATAGGAATTAAGAGGCTAAGTAGCAGTCAGGTGCTGTGAACCAAATACCCTTATAATCTGATCATCAGCAAGTGTGACCACCTCTATAAAACCTTTTAAGTTAGCAGTTTGCTGATTTGGAGCATTCAGGTGTGCGTTAACACAATGCCAAGGAAGAAACACGTCAGCAATTATCATAGAGAAGCAATTATTGCTCTCTATCAATCTGGGTTACAAGGCCATTTCCAAAAAATTTAAAGTCCATCATTCTACAGTGAGGAAGATTATTCACAAGCAGAAAACATTCAAGACAGTTGCCAATCTTCCCTGGAGTGGATGTCCAAGCAAATTCACCCCAAGGTCAGATTGTACAATGCTCAGATAAATTGCAAAAAACCCTAAGAGTTACATCTCAGACTCTATAGGCCTTATTTAGCATGTTAAATGTTAAAGTTGACAGTACAATTAGAAAAAGACTGAACAAATATGGTTTGTTTGGAAGGATTGCCAGCAGAAAGCCTCTTCTCTCTAAAAAGAACATGGCAACATGGTTTAGATTTGCAAAGTTGCATCTACACAAACCACAATACCTTTGGAAAAATGTCCTCTGGACACATGAGACCAAAGTGGAGATGTTTGACCATTACACACAATGCCACATTTGGTGAAAACCAAACACAGCATATCAGCATAAACTCCTCATACCAACTGTCAAAAAGAGTGGGGGGGGGGGGTGTGATGATTTGCAGCCATAGGACCTGGGCATCTTGCGGTCACTGAGTCAACCATGAACTCCTCTGTATACCAAAGTATTCTAGAGTCAAATGTGAGGCCATCCGACAATTAAAGCTTGGCCAAAATTGGGTCATGTATCAGGACAATGATTCCAAGCACACCAGCAAATCTACAACAGAATGGCTGGGTGGAAAAAAGAATCAAGGTGTTGCAATGGTCCAGTCAAAATCCCAACCTCAACCCAATTGAACTGCTGCATGAGGACCTTACGAAAGCTGTGCATAAACAAATGCCCGCAAAGCTCAATGAACTGAAGCAACATTGTAAAGAAGAGTGGGCCAAAAGTCCTCCACAACAATGTGAGAGACTGATAAAGTAATACAGAAAATTATTACTTCAAGTTATTACTGCTAAAGGTGGTTGTACAAGCTATTGAATCATAAGGTGTGTGTGGTTTTTCACACATAGCTTTTCCATTTTGGCTTTATTTCTGTGAAATAAATCACGACGGTGTAATATGCCATGTGTTGTTGTTCATCTGAGGTTGTATTTACGTATTTTTCAGACCTGCTACAGACCAGATGATTTTTATTATGTCCTGATACATAAAACCATGGAATTCAAAGACAGTGTACAGTACTTCCTTTTTCACATGACTGTAATTACAACACATCTGGCACCAACACTGCACTTTGCAGTTTTTCAAAATCTATTTGGTTGATCAGGCATTTTACACTAGTTTAATTTTAAGCTTGTGGATGGAAGTGTCACTCCCAGAACTCGGTGTCTTAGCTGATTCTATTAAAGCAAGCTAAGTCCCGAGCAATAATAATAAGCGAACAATTTCTTGGAGGAAAGGGCAACAGGTTTATTCAGGTAAAACAACTGGGCGCCGAGTAGGGTGGAGACCTCAAGTTCAACAGGTTTCAAGTTTTTATACAGTTCTAAAAAAAGAACAAAAGTATGCAGCAGTTGATTGGTCCCTGGGGAATATATGCTCATTGGTTAGAATTTCTCACATTTCAGCGAAGCAGTTACCTATGCACAGAGCAGCTTATCACTAAGGGATGTTGAGTCTTCCATGGAAGGCACTTGATTGTCTGTAGCAGTTTCTTCCTCCTTACAGAAGCTAGTTGCTTTATACATTTCCCACTAATTTTAATAGTAGGCAATATTATTGTTTTTATTGTATTCAGGAGTTTTGCATTGTATTTTGGTTTTATCATATTACATTACATTATTACATTTTTGTATTCTACCCTGATTTCATAAGATGAAGGGTAGTATAAAATATTTTTAATATATCAAATAATGTATCTTGTTGGTAGCTTCTATTTTTACCCAGGAGAGATTCTGTTCTGATTCCATTAAAATTCTCTCATATTCTCATATAACAGCTGTGTCTGGAATGATGATACAGCTACTTTTGCTCATGCAATCCTTTATCATTCAAATGGCACCTTGTCTGAAAAGCCTTTGTACTTATTAAACCCATTTAGCTACATTTCTCTCCTGTCTTTCCTCTAATGAGCTCAAGATGGCATAACAGACTTTCTCCCTATTTTCCTCCGAACAGTCCTGAGAGAATAACTAGCCCCAGGTGATTCAGTGAGTTTCATGGCCTAGTGGGGGCTTGAACATGGATGTATTAAGTCCCAGTCCAGCACTGTAACTCTTCTTCATCTCCTACAGGAGTTTGGATAGACCTGGTAGATAGGGCTTGAACCCAGTGCATCCTGCCTAGCTCTCTCTGGTTGCCCTAGGCTAGTCTTCCTCACCCTGTGTTAGACTACAACTCCCACAATCCTCGCTAGCGTTACCACTGATGCCCTAACCATACATAGCACACACTGATTGTAATTAAAGAGACTACTCCCCTGCTTTTCCTCTGCTTTAACTTGTATTCTCCCCCAACTGCATTTGGTCGGATGTACTAGTCTTCTTCTTCTTCATGAATCTTTGATTTTTTTTATTTATGTATTTATTTTTACATTCAGCAAAGGGTTGATGATTTCATTTGGTTCTGAGAAAATCTTTTATTTTCATGATTTGCTTGTCCTCTTCATAAAATCAAACACATCCCACAAGCACTTCCTGTGGTTTAGTCTCACCTTTTGCTGGCCAGTGTGAGTTGAAGTACCCTCTTCTTCCTTTTTCCCCTACAGACTTCTCTTTTTCTTTTGTCTCTTCCAGTCATTTTTTATGCTCGTGATTGATTCTCCTTGCTGATCCACCACTTGAAATATGAAATGTCCCCACTCTATAAGATTTGGGTGCTTCACTGATTAGCAGTACCCATCACCAGAACCCTCATTTAAGCAGGAAAGGCCGGAAAAGAGTCTTCAAAATTAATTTTATGAATAAGTTTATTAGGAACAGGAAAAGAATGAGTGCATCACATTCACTGGTGCCATATTCAAATTAGTATTAGTTTCACTGTAGTAAAATACATTTTAAAACCCCTTGTATTATGGAAATTGTAGATTTAAATATGCTTAAATATGCTTTAAGATCAGAAATGAATATTTATTTAGTATTGATCAAAGGGGGAATGATACAGAAGCATAACTCTAAAAACAATACAAGCCCTATGGATTCAAGAACAACTGTATATGCACCAGATCATTGTAAAACTACAAAACTAGAACAGCGCAGATACGTTATATTGTGGCAGTTTGTGAAAACTCCAGTTTGCTGGGATAGCATATTTCAAATGTTCTGCTGCAGGTGTGTAGTTAATTTCTTTTCATTGTGATTAGGTTATAATTTTAAGTCTTACCAGTCTGCCTAAGAAACATAAGAAACTGTCTTACACTCTCTCAGGCTGTTGATACCTATAGCTTAGCATAATCAAATCTAGAGATGCCCCACCTTCCCAACATCATAACCTTTTTGATTTTTGAGAGGTCCTCATGCTTCTCCATCTCTGTGATCATCCTTTATGCAAATAATTATATTTATAATTTCAAATAAAAATAAGCACAAAATATAATCAACATTGTTTTAGATTAAAATATGCAGAAATAATTTTCTTGACAAATCTTTACACTAGTAACACCATATGATACACAATAATTTCTTCAAGCTGATATTTGTTTTTCCTTTAAGAAAACTCACACAACATCCCTTGAAATTTCATCATGTTGTACCAGAGGGGGCACATTTCACAGTTTGGGAGTCAGTGGTCTACTCTGTACCAACAGGCAGTGGGTCTTCATGTTTTGGATGGTGTTTTATATCCCAGCCCTACCTGAAAAGCCAAGATCTGGGATCTTTTGCATCACAATGCTATAACACCTTCGCATTCCAATTGGTCAATATGTAAAACACTATATAGCCAGAATAACATTCATCTTAACTTTTGTATGCAAAATACAAACATTGTTCAGCTTTTAATGTATATCATCACTATATGTCTTTGTACAAGTGTATAACTTGTAAAATAGTATTTGTTACCAGTATGCCAAATTTTGTGTGTATCAGCCACTTGATAATTATGATATTTCAGACATTAAAGCAATATTTGATTAATTAAAAACAAATACACAAAGTTCTTCCCTGGTGTCCTACCAGGCAGTAGCTTCTCCCTAAAACTTTTGAATTATGAGAATAAGACTGAGCAGAATGAACTTCTGCAGTCTGTTAACAGAAGAGTTGCGGTGGGTAATTTTGTTTTCCTCAGGTTGGTTGTATCGTTCAGCTTCTCCCTCAGCAATTGCTTTAGTACAAGGATGCCTCCTCATAGGGGCCAAAGTGTGAAGAATGAATTCTGTGGCTGGAGGGTGGGATCCTGCTAAGGCACTGAGTGTATTGCCTGCACAGCAGCTTCAGATGCTTTCTGAATTTCACTCCAACAAAGACGTAGAGCACTGGGTTGAGGAAACAGTGGCAGTAGGCTATATTGCGGCTGATGTCGAAAGCAAAGAAAACATTCTTGACGACTTGACAGTCTAACTTGATTTCATGCTGAGAGGACAATTCATACAGAAAGCCAAGTATGTTGTAAGGAGCCCAGCTCAAGAAAAATACCACCACAATGGCAAATATCAGCCTCACAGTCTTCTGCCTCCTTTGTGATCTTGATTGAAGCAGAATCTTAATCATCCTAATGTAACAAATGGCAAAAATCATGAAGGAAATGGCAAAGCAAATAACCTGCTGACACAACTCTACCAGTTTCCACTTCGAGTCTTTGTACTCACAGCGCTGTTTGCCATTTATGTCAGTTGTTACTTGGGTGTAAACAATCTCAGGGACTACAGCTAACATGCTGCAGGTCCAAATGGCTGAGCTTACCAGTGTTCCATATCTTTTTTTCTGAGTTCTCAGTGTTGACAAGGGATCTACCACTGCCATGTATCGGAGGATGGTCATAATAGTTAGAAAGATAACACCACTATAATAGCTGACAGAGAAAATAGCATTCACAGTCTTGCAGAGAAAATCACCAAAAATCCATCCATAGTAACCGTACATGATCCAGAAAGGGAGTGTACAGGAGAAGACCAAGTCAGTGATGCAAAGATTCACGATGAAGAGGTTGGTTAAAGACCGGAGACTTTCGTATTTTATGACAATCCACAAGACAAGACTATTTCCTAGCAGACTGAGGAAAAAAGTAACAGAATACAGGATGCTTGCAAAGAGAGCACTAAATGCAGAGACGTCGTTCATATCACACCAGTTAGAATCAATAGACTCATAGTAATAGTAAGTTGTACTTGCAATTTCCTCAGATAGGTAGTCTGTTGGCTTAGCCATGTCAGCTTTATATCAGGAGTGTCTCCTGCTGCTGCTGTGGGTAATAGTCTCTGAAATCAAAGGCTCTTACTGTTTGTAAAAATCACAAAAGAGGAATACAGTTCGAAACCAGAACTGAGTGGAAAGAAACAGTAACATTGAAAATAATGTTTCCTTTTCCTTTTTTTTAAACCCAGTATTTTGTGGATGTGAGCCCTGCTGTCACGGCCACAGCTGGTTTTCCTTTTATTTTATTTTTATTCTTTTTAAAAATGTTTATCACTGCATCACTTAATCAATAAATTCAGTATTACGACCACCTACCCTGCTCTCTCCATTCAGCTGATGAAGCACCTAGCAAAGCAGCAGAAGACCAGCAGGTGCAGAGCAGGTGCACTTGGACACAAAGGATAGTGCACACACCAGAAGCATCACCCTGCAAAGCAGATGGACGCCTTCCCCCCCCCCCCCCATGCTCATTTTTTAATCATTAATCGGCTGGGGTCACCTCTCCAGTGTTTCCCATGTGGTTTCTAGTGACTATTATGACACCAGGTGGCACCTCCAGACACTCGATTTATCAATGTATTGCTTACTTCTTTTGAAAAATGAAATAAAATCAAAGTCTTTAAGAACAGCATGTCCCTAAAACAAAAAGGAAATTAGTTGATTTCAGCAATGTAGATGCCAAAACCAGCTTAAATCACCAGAAGTAAATGGATTACCATTCAGTGCATGCAAACATGGCCACTGGTTTAAATGCTATGTGACTTCAACATGATTTTTGAAAAGTCTGAACAGAAATCAATTCAAAATGACAGTGTGACCAGAGCCGTAAGTCCAACCATTTTTGCTCCCAACATGGAGTTTTTTTCTCTGCCACTGAGGGCTCCTACTTGTTTCAAGCCAGAAGAATTGATTATTTAATTCAAACCTGATATGATCAATCAGCAGATTTCTTTAAAATGGTGAGGATAACCCTGCTTGTTTTTCAAATGCTTCATTGTGTTTAAAAGGGGACCAAAGTTTAAAAAGTATATATCTGGCAACAGAAAACAGACAAAAGATGATAATTTCAATATGAGTTGGTTTAAGGAATAGAAGTTATGAAAAGGAAACCATGGCAATAGATAAGACCAAAACAGGGGTCTGTGATACAAATCACTTTAAATGGAATTGAAGAAGTTACGGAAATGAAACCATTTAACCACAGAAATTAGACAGGAACAAACAAGATAGCACATATAGTACATTTATGCCATTTATATAGAGATGAGCATTTGATTTTTTTTAAAAAAAAAGATCTAATGTTAAATTTCACATTTGTCGTTCATTTTGTCTTCCTTTGAGAAAGAAAGAAAGAAAGAAAGAAAGAAAGAAATCCAATTTTTTATTATTTTTATTATACTTTTAAGCACAGTTACAATGCCAGTCTATACAGTGACACACTGGTTAAAGACTACTTCGTTGCTGATGGTCTGTGAAGTGTTTAGTGATGCTTGGAGATCGAATGGTAGGTGGATGGATGGATGGGACTATAGATCGCAGAATACCCAGCCAGCATGGTCAGTGGCTTTCCTATGCCACCTGCCACCAGGCAGATCTTCTTTAGTTTAAAAACAACTTCTTTTGTTTTTGTGTTAAAACATAAAGGCACAGATTTTTTTAAAATGAATGAACAATGCTGTTATGGCAGTTGCCATTGTTGTAATGAGTACTTAAAAAGTAAAATTTCTCAAATACTGGCAGTTGGAAGAGAACTACCTGTGTGAGGTGCCATTTTTTTTGCAAGGTACAGCAACCCTAAGCACACATTTTAGTACCAAATGGAATTTACTTCTGAGCAAACATACTCATGATTTGGAGGAGTGTTTTCAGAGAATCCTCATGCAGGATTCTATACCATGTGGAACCACATTTTAAAATGTTGCTGTTTGGTGCCTGGGTGTTTGTTTTACAGAGTTTTGAATTTCTGATAAAATTCCTTTCTGTTATGCAGTAGAAATACAGAGATCCACAGAGGAGAATATCTACATGTTCCCCAGATTCCATCCCTTTCTCATTAACTGGCCCTTAAAGTCTTAATAGCTTACTTTGAGACATCTGTCAAAGTAATTTCTTCACTTAGTTGCTTGAAATTACAGACTGCTTTCTTTACTGTAATTTTAGTGCACTCGAACTTAGCAACCAACTGAACTGATCAACAGCAAACAAACAACTGCCATGAACCATCACCTCAGCGCAGAAATGTCCCTCCAAATTACACAAACTACAGCCCACATACGAAATTGCAAACAAAGCTCCAACAGTTTAATTCTCCACTGTGCCTCCCTGGAGAAATGCCAGTTTGTGGGGCTTTGGATATTTTTGTGGCCACAGAGCAGTGTGTCTCTAGGCATTTACTGCACTTTGGTTTGTATGTCTAATAAAATGTACAAGCAATACAAACATGTGCTAAATAGAAGTATGTGCAATTGGTAAATAAGTGGGAAGAGCCTCGTAGAGGGATCATTTGCTTGGCACGGAGGAACTTCCCAGTTCCTTTCCACTTAAAAGGATCTGGGTTGGCATGATGTGATCTGACCATAAAAGCAACAATGAAGAAGGCACTCATGTGTTAATCAGGTCATCAGTGCTGTGAAAGGGCATGCTAAACCTCTGCCTCCACCATTTCTAGGTTTTAATCAATTCCTGAAGCACAGTAGGAAAAACCAAACCAAACAACTTGAGTTGTTCCGCATTGTGAAGATGCTACTCATAATTTCAGGGGCACTTTAGGGTGAAACTGGAGAAGGCAGCTGCATCCACTTAGAACTGGAACTGCCCTAAGAAGTAAAAGACGTTTAATTATGAGTAGTTTCACAGGTTGCAAAATTGCAAATTAGTTTGCTTTTGTTTGATGATTCATCACAGGGAGGTAAACATGGGTTTAGTTCAGATGTTCTTTGTACAAATGGTACAGCTAAAAAGAAAACCCTTCTCTGCAGAGGTACATTTTATGCCTTCTAATTGCAAAACTGCTCTCTCATCTGGTTTGGTCCTTAGGTCCTTCAAATAGTCTGAAGATACAGATGTCCAGTCTTCATAAGTGTTTTAGCTCAGTACAGTAACACTGGTGTCTCATGTGCATTGCATGCAACACACTCTGTAACCTGTCTTCCTGATGTTGATTTCCCTTAAGTTATCTATTTTCAGGATTCTCTGGAAAAGACAAAAATGCTGTAAAAGATTAAAGGCAGCAGGAAAAGAGGAAGACCAAATACAAGATGGATTGACTCTCTCTAAAGGAATTACAGGCTTGAATTTGTAAGAGCTGAGCAGTCCTGTTGAAGACAGGACATTTTGGAGACTGTTCATTCATAAGGTCAGCATTAGTCAGAGATGACCTCACAGCACATAACAACAACAAATCTATTTCCCCTAGATAATTTTTTTGACGCTGTTGGCAATGGTGATTTCAGGTTCCATACAATACTGAAAATGTTCCAGTTTAGCAGTATTATGGCTCTCGCTTGTTCAGCTCCTTCGAAGCTGTGAAACCTGATTCACAAGACACACACCTTCTCCTTCGTCCTCAGGGATAAGGGAGGAAAAGGAAGCTACAGACAGAAAATCCATGGTTGTCCTCCATTTCCTTTCCCCTGATGACCAGGTTGGTTGATCATCTGTGGTGAGGAGGAGATGAATTTAGGAGGCCATTTCTTTATGTGTACCTGCCCAGCTGTGAATAACCACACTGTCATTTTATTTTATTTTATTTTTTAACTGCATCACTGTAGACTTCTGCAGATGCAGGGATATTAAATGGCAGAAGCGCAGCATGACACCTCACCCCATCCTGTTTTCTGCAAATGCAACACTGTGTTTGTGATAAGAACATAATTGGTGAACCACATCTCTCACTTCTCCCACAGTTACAACACTATACCTTTGTATGTGAAACCTGATCAAGTTGTAAACAGTGTAGATACTACACTGTTACTAATTAATGCTTGACTATAAAACAATGATCAGGACAGGGGAAATGTTACCAATACAGCAATATCTCAGAAACAAAATGGTTACTATTATTGTCTTTCAAGATTAATTTCTTAAATGGTGGCCCTGCTGTCATCACAATTAAAATATATGTTTTTAACTGTTTAGAAATGGATGAAAATGTTTGGGAGGTGTTATAATGGTTCTTACATCTCATCTGTTTCAGTTGTGATGCAATGAAAGATCATGATCCCTTCAAACTGACTATTGCGACTATACATATTCACTTATGTCAACCACTTGGCTACGGCATTCCTCCAGGCAGTAGCCAATGATCATGAAGGGAGTGAGGGAAATCCATATTGTGATGACAGCAGATCACAAGCTTTGTGAGTGGGGATGGGTGAGATTTTTTCCCCAGCTATTTTTTTTGTTTTAAAGATTCACCAAAATCCACAGTTTTCTTTGTATTTGGGATGGAAAGAATTTAAGATTTTTAGCAAAATCAGAAATGGACAGGGCTTAAAGTGCTTGATCCTTAAAAGTCTGCACTTGACTCACTGCATTTCACCCATGTTTGTGATATTGCATTAGGGATGTTACCACTTCCCCCTTACAAAGTTCCTTTCTTTAACGTCTGTATAAGGTACATTTACAATATGTCATTTCCATGCTGATTATAGTTGAATCTATTGAATTTGACAGGTAGAAGTGGAGGAATTTCAACGTTGTTTTTAAAAATAATTTACCAAAATTCACCAATCACATATTTGGGATAGGGGGGAAAATGAGTTTGTTTGTTTTTTAATCCAAATGTGGGAGAAAGCAAATCTAACAGATTTCCCATTCCAGTTATTGGAGAAGAATTGAGGAGAGAAGGTGGTGCTTTTGGGGGCACTAGAAATGTTTGGCAAACATATTTTTTGTACCAGAAACTCTCACTTATGAGTGCTGGAGTGTGGGAAACTCCTGCCTAAAGGTTGTAGCTGCATTCTGTTCCAGTGATGTGCATACACTCCTGGCAGGATGCGGCAGCTGCCAGCAGGTGGGGTAACCCCTTCTTCTGCCCTTTCGCTTAGAGGTAGAGCACAAGATCAAAGGGTTATTTTAGCCAATCCTAGTTACGATTAGGTAACTAGTATCCTATCTGTTTCTCTCATAATGTAATCATGCTAAGTCAATAAAAAGAGCCCTCAGGGTGTTGCCAGTAGGCTCCGCTGGCTCGGACATTCGCTGTCGACTCCTTTGTTCTCTCTCTAAGGCAATTAGCCTTCCCTTTGTTCTGTGATCACCCACACTGGAGCTTGCCCAAAGGGAAGCTCTCCCTGCTGCTCTTTGCAATGGAACGGAAGCTAGGCTGCCGGAACAGAAACCGCCATTCTGGCAGCCTAGCTTCTGTTTCAGCGGTGGCTGCAGTGGAGCAGGAGGATGCAGCAGGACAAGGTAAGTAGCAGTGGTAAGGGGGGGCAGGCTGTGCGGGCAGAGGGCTCAGCTTTTTTTTTTTTAGATAACCCCCAGGTTGTCTAAAAGAAAAGACCCAACGAACCGATGAATTGATTCATTAGTTGTTAGTTCACTGCGGGAAAATTCATGGGTTGTTAAGGTTGATGACCCACGAATCAAGTTGAACAGCTATTTTGGTGGTTCATCCCCATCTCTAATCAGGACATAATGAAAATCATCTGGTCTTAAGCAGATCTGAAAATTAGGTAAACCTCATATGAACAACAACAGATGACATATTACATCGTGCCATGATTTGTTTAAGAAAAAAATTATTTAACAAAACTAAAGCTGGTCACCCAGCCTCACCCCAGCCCCAGCCAATTTCACTACAGAATCTACAATACTCTCTTAGACAGTTGAACTGCTTCTTGTAAAAATAACCTTACAGTCATTATGCATTTTCTGTTTCATCAATTAAAAATTTCAGCGTGAAAAACAACAGTATTCTTGCATCAACAAGAAATCAATTGAGTCAAATATTTTGACTCCAGCTCCCAGAATCCTCACCTCTACCATGTTTCCCAGAAAATAAGACAGGGTCTTATATTAATTTTTGCTCCAAAAAAAACGCATTAGGGCTTATTTTCAGGGGATGTTTTATTTTACAGTCATGTCATCTTCTGGTTGCTGCACAATGGTGGAGGGCGGGGTTTCACTTAACTAGGGCTTATTTTTGGGGTAAGGCTTATATTATGAGCATCCTGAAAAATCATACTAGGGCTTATTTTCAGGTTAGGTCTTATTTTCGGGGAAACAGGGTAGCATAGCCAGTGGTAGAGAATTACAGGTATTATGACTCCAATACACATGGAGAGCCAAAAGCCTCCCACTCCTGATATAACTAATGAAGATAACAGTAATATTTGTACCAATGACATGGCCATGAAAGATATTATAACTTCCTGACACACAGCACTTCTAAGGATGTTTCAAATCACATGATCACTGGGAAGAAGTCATTGATGGATAAGCCAAAGAAAGATGAATAGTATCTGCTTATGGGTATCCTTGAGAAACACAAAATGTCTGATTCTTTGAATATGTTTTATAGCAGTTCAAGCAACCTCTGAAGGGTGAGAACCCTTGTTTCCCACCTGCCCCCAATGTCTGATGGGCTGCACCACAGCCTCTCAATTTTTCATGTTTCAAAAAAAAAAAACTTCGGGAGAACCATTTAAGTGCAACACATGCACCTTGGCTAGTCATAAATAGGATGTGACAGGCTGGTCACTTCCAGTTTCTGAAAAAGGCTAACTCTGGATTAAATTAGGCTTGAAGGCAAAATAACATTTAAATGGCGTATTTCATCCCTTGTAGATTTTATTGTGAAATTGGGACTAGGGAGGCTGGGTGACCACACACTGCAGCCTGAGTGACTGAGAGAAGGGCCTCCTGGAAGATCTTAAAAAGCAAACGGAGTTGGGTGTCATCAGCACACTGGTGGTATCAGACCACAAAATTCTCTTTTAGATTTTTCATATACAGTATATCACAGAAGTGAGTACACCCCCTCACATTTCATAAATATTTTAGTATATCTTTTCATCTGACAACACTGAAGAAGTGACACTTGGCTACAATGTAAAGCAGTGAGTATACAGCTTGTATAACAGTGTAAATGTGCTGTCCCTTCAAAATAATGCAACACACAGCCATTAATGTCTAAACTGCTGGGAACAAAAGTGAGTACACAGAGCAGAAGGAGGTATCCTGTAGACTGTCTTGACTGGTGCCATTGGTGTTGTCATCATTCAGGCCACCCTTTGCTATGTAAAACTTGGCATTCCTGCTGGCAATGCGGGCCCTATATTTTGCAGCAATATTGAGCCATTTCCTGGCTTTTTGAATCATGGGTACTGAAGCACAATATCCCACATTCATAAACGATAGGTTGTTTTTTTTAAAGGATTTTTAAAGAATTGAATATGTACATATGTATGAGGGAATTTATGAATATTTATAAACTACTTAGTTCTAAAGATTTAAAAGCAATGTGCAACAATCATAAAATGTACCATGGAAACAACACACACTCCCCAGTATGGTGCAATAGACAGAGCGATGGACTAGGATTCTGGACACCAGGGTTTGAATTAAAACTTACAGGGGTAGGGTCTGTGTGAAAGCAGTAAACTACTCCTTAAATATCTCACTTACCTTGAAAGCACTATTAGGCTTGACATAAGTCGGTTCCAACTTGATGGTACATAACTAACTAAACACCAATGAACAACAATAAACAATGGTCAGAATCCTGATGGTTTACGTTGCACCATGGGTCTTCAGTGACTTCATAGCTGCCACTGGTCCAGTGAAATTTCCATCTTTAAAGCATTCTCTCCCCATTCCTTGGCTCCTGAAGGTTTCCTAGGTCAAAGAAGATCTCTAGGGATCCTCAGAGATTGGGTGGGTGAGAAGCTTTTAATTTCCCAAACTGGATGTGTCATGGGTGCAGCTGATGACACCACTAGAGATCTATGGCATAACTTATACCAACAGGATTCTAGTCATTAAATACATTGAGAAGATTTGCAAAACTGGGTATATGTTCAGCAAGTCTGCAAAAATAAGAATGGTCACAGCACATCTAAAATCAGAAGAAAAGAAGAGGTCTCCATGATGTGAGCATAACACATCATGTTGCTCCAAACAACTGGAACAAACTTCAGGATGATACGGCACCACCAAGAGGGTTTCTCCAGATTACCCAGAGAACTTCTCCAGATTACTGTGTGAATTTAATAAGTGAGGGTTGGGCAACTTTGTTGGGCCTGAGGTCCAAATTTGTACCTGCAGCACATGCCATGGACTACACCTGGCCTGAAAATACCCCCCACATAGGAAAGCCAAAAACAAGAGGTTTCATTTATTGCTTTCTTCAGGATTGGGGGTAGGCTGGATCCCCAGCCTCCCAAAAGCATAAACTGCTACTCCTGGAGACAAGAGTGGGAAAAACCATTTTTTTCCCCATTTTCCTCATTTTGCACTGGGGAATATGTGGAGGCATGGTCTGGAGTAGACTGGAGAGTGGGGGAAAATGTCCTGGGAAAGGTCTAAATTGCCCTAAGGCTACACTTTGCTAATCTGTGGCCTACAGCAAGAAGACAGACTGAGAGGTAACTATCATGACTGACTTCCTGTGACTCCAACCCTATTAGGTGTACTCTTAATGAATGAGCTATGACACTAATAAAGGCAGGGTTGAGATATTGCATTGAATTGGGAAGATCTTGATTATTAGACCTCCATGTATCTATAGAAATTCAGGGACAAGACCCCTATGGATCATACATGGGACTTTGGTAGGAATAAGTTTATACTTTCTTAAAATGCAATTGATTTATGCAAACAAAGGACACTAGTAGTGAATTCACCAAATGAAGATAACAAACACATGAATGAATGTGTTGCCAAATCCTAGGGAAGTGAAGAAATCAGTCTGTCACCCCCTGTTTGGATCATATTTTACTGGAACTATAGAAGCTAGTATGTTGCAATGTTAGTAAATGATTGTGCTGTGGTTGAATATACATGTCCTCACCACTTGGGGTCAGACTTTCTATTCAGTAACCGTTTAGGAGACATGCTCCCTCAAATGATGAAAAATATCCCATTGTCATAGTGTGTGTGTGTTTTACTTCCATAACTAGCATTTAGAACACGTTGGCCAAAATTCTGTTGCTTAGCATACTAAAATGCCCTAGGGTAGCCCCATTAAATGAATGGGGATTTGGTGAGTCAAATCCTCTGTAAATTCCATTGATTCAAATAGGCCTACTATAACTATGACTTACGTTAGCATAGTGAGTCACAACTAGAGTAGGCCCATTTGAATCAATGGAATTTATGGAGGAATTGAGTGACCAAATCCCCATTGATTCAATGCATCACCTCTCGGGCCATATACTATGCTAAGCAACAGGATTGTGACCACTGTTTTTTGACTTGTTTTAAGGCTAACCCATAGGCTTAATTTGCAAAAGTATGCAACTTTATATGGGAGGAAAAAGGGACTGAATACATATTCCTTTTAATTTCTAATTTGATGTTGGGTGCCTTTACAGTTGATGCCTTATCTATTAGACATAATTTTTTGATTGTTATATTTCAGGTTAGAAACAAATATGTCTCCGTTCTGATTGGTAACTCTTGGTTATTTCTTGAGATGCTTCCTTAACTGTCTTCTCCAACACTTTTTATCAGAGAGCTAATAGAGCTCTCTGGTGCTGGTCCACCCTGTTTTTTGTGTGTGTCTGATGATTCCATGGCTGAAATGTAGTAATAAGTTGCAACTAAAGTAGGCCCACAGAAACTACAGAGATTTGCTATGACAACTCCTTCATATGTTCTATTGATTCAGGGTTCCCTACTCTTGTTGCAACCGCCCCCTGGATTTCAGTCCATATCTCATTCTCTTTCCTCTCCTGTATGTAATGTACACAGCAGGTCATGTGGAGTTAGTTATCCAATCTACCTCCTGAGATGCACAAGTGGTTCTGTTAACTTTCTAAATCAAGCTTTTTGGCTCAGTCTCTAATGACAATTTTGCAACTCTACACTTATGCAACACTAAAACAGAACAATGTCTACACTTCAGTTCCCTGATGCTTCTTACAACACAGTCCAAGGGAGACCGGACACATCTGGAAGAACTAGCAGTCTGCAGTAGAATTTCTAGTAGGCTCCTTACTATTTCTAGTAAGCTCCAAAAGATCAGGTACTCATCCAAGTGGAGCATCACTGTACGGGATAACAGTGTGCTCCAGTGATGTTTTGCCTACAAGCAGAGCCCAGCAAAGGTTAGAGCTTCCACAGAGAAGAGGAGGCCTCATTTTCAGCCCCCCAAAAGCTACAAGAGAGATCAAAATCACAAGCTGAGAACTGTAAGGCCTCCAAGTGCTGTGCCAGAAAAGATTCTTCTGAATGGGAATATCCTGGGATACCATGGGAAAATCTTTAGAAGCAGTGGTATAGTGCAACCAGGGCTCACAGGTTTGAAGCACCAGACTTTCTGAGTAGCCGGGACTATAACATCATTGCCACCCCTCTTAGGCTTTCCTGTTTCTTCCTAGTTTAGCAACCATCTTCACATTAGAAAAATATTGTTGTAAGGTATTCCTGTTGTAATGTAAAGTATTTCAAGGTGGTTTGCTCTTGAAGAGACAATTAAGAGCCACTGTTTCTACAAAAGATATGTTCCTCAGTTGATGATATAGATCCGGCCATCTGCATTTTTGAACTCCACGTAGGAGGTCTGGTAAGTGCCTGGCAGTTTATGGTGAGGCCACCATGATGAGTGCTGCATTTGTAAATCTACCACTACACCAATGCTGAAAAGGCAGTAACAACCAAAGGATGTATATGGAAGGAACTAAAGGTAGAAAAAGTATCTTGTGTCAGAAAGCTCCCTACTGTCAGATTCAGTTTCTGTTGATATCACAGTGGTTAACATGATAGTAAGATCTAAAGAGTGAGGTGAGCAGTATCACATTTAGTCTTTCATTTATTCAAATCACAAAAGCGATCGTAACTTGCGCATTCTTTGTGGAGGTCAAACTCTATAATATTATCTCTTCTGTCAAATTTCCCTGAAACTTCCTCTCTGGCCAGGTTTACATGGGACATGCCCTGCACCCAGGGCCAGCTCTGTGATTGAGTTGTGACCCCCAACCTTGGTCTGTACATATGACCACAAGCTCTGAAAGGGGAAGATGTATGGGGAAGTAAATGTATGCATGGAGGACAAACCACTTTGCAGGCACATTATTACATTTAACAGAACCTCACTTTCCCCCGCCACCACTGAAAACAATTTGGAGAATGTGAAGTTTTGAACAGAAAAATGGAGGAGAGTTATTTAACTCACTCCCACCCTCTTTCCCCCCCACTCAAATCTACTTCCCTTCCCTCAAGGGATTTCATGTATATGTTCACACTTTCAACTCCAAAGAGAAGAAAAAATACCTTGTGATTTAAAGCAACAGAAGGTTGCCCAGCAAACAGAAGGCCCGAGCAACCTTCTATCTATTTGCCCAAAGGTTCCTACCTATTAAATAGCACCCTTACAAACATTTGTGTGCAATGCTCAGTTTGCCTCTGTGATAATGCCCTATAAGAAGTATTAAAGATAAAATTTTATTGAAACCCTGTCTTTCCAAATCTGTCAGATTTGCTTTGATTTGGATTCCTGCATTGAACAGGGGGTTGGACTTGATGACCTTATAGGTCCCTTCCAACTCAATGATTCTATAGTTCTATAATAGCTGTTCATTTGTGATGCTCCATAAAAAAACATATCCAACTTGAATGCATGCTAGAACTGGAAATATTCACCTCTCTGCATGTTTAGTTTAATTTAAGATTAAAGGACGCATACATGCAGTACTGATGATCAAAGCCATTGCAAAAAGAGAGAGAGAGAGGGAGGGAGGGAGAGGAGGGAGGGAGGGAGAGAGAAATTTCAAAACATGTTGTACTGAATTTCTGTGAAAGATGACTAAGTTTTCCTCCCCAGCAACCAGTTCTGCAGAAGCACACCCTTGCAAATACAACTTCCGTGACAAAACAAACAAAAAAACCTACCACTATTCTGAATAGTGAACCAATTGTCCTTTGATTTTTATTTGTTTGTTTGTTTGTTTACTTACTTATTCATTTATTGCTTTCATGGTTGAAGCTTTGGGCTTAGCCTGTTTAATCTTACCCAGTGTGATAGTTTCTGCCTTTGAAGTGTTTGCCAGAGTGAAAATGTAGACTGTATGCTACATAGACTGCAAGAAATAGCCTATACGAGAATGAGGCCACAAGTGGCTGTCTGCATCTCCCATTCTCATAGCAGCTCCCCCTCCCCAGGGTACATTGCAGAATGAGGTGGGCTCCAGTGCAAGAGGCTTTGTGGGGGTGCAGGAGGGTATCGTAAAGTTGCATGGAGCACACTTCCATGTGTAGAATGTGGCTCATGACAGGTGTCTCCGACCATTCTTTTCTCTGGATCACTATTTACCTCAAACGTGGGTATCTTGGGGCCCCTTCAGTTGCCAGTCAATTGCAGTCACATTACCTCTCATTATCCAAGGCTCTGCTCTATAAGGCTGATGGCAACTGCATATCTCATGAAGGCCACAAATTGCCCACCCTGCTCTGCCCCGTTCGTTCATCAGGGTTCGCTCTCTGGCTCTTTGTGCAGCAGAGAAGGTGGTGAAGGCACAGGGAGGAGGAAGACTGCTTCCACCAACTATCTGTATGGACTTAAATTGCATTTTACAGCTTGTGACCTCCTTTGGCCAGCCTCATATATGCATTTATTTTTGCAAGCTTAAAACTGTACAGCTAATTTTTAGAAAAACAGTTTACAAGATTTGCCTACATATCTGAAAAGTACTGTGTGAAGAAGGTCTGAATGGGTGGCTATGGGTACAGTTATGGGTCAATAAGCAATATTCTTCAATGTATGGGAAGCAATGAGAAATTTTTGCAAGGGGCGAATAAAGTGTGCTGCTTATATACCACCCCATAGTGCTTATAGCACTCGGGCGGGAGTAAAATTTAATTATGCAGGCTATACACTCCCCCCCCCCCCCCCCCCAGCAAGCTGGGTACTCATTTTACTGATCTCAGAAGGATGGAAGGCTGAGTGAATCTTCAGTTGGCTGTCAGAATCCTCTGGGATCAAACGCTGACCATGAGCAGAGTATTGACTGTAATACTACAATTTAACTACTGCGCCATGAGGCTCCTAAACAAGAACCCTAGTTCTCAGTTACAGTAATCCAATCCTAATGTTGAACTTGAAGATGAATATCATTAACCGTCAGTTTAGCAGGAATCATTTTGCTGCATCTAACACAGGTGAAGGACCAGTGCAGGCAAAGACAGAAATTAATCCCCTTCTACATCTGCTGCAGTCCTAATAATTCTCAATCCAGCCCCAGCCACTCAGCTGACACTGTTCACATCTTCAAAAACCACACATAAAATGCAAAGGAACAAAATATTTCACTTTTATTTTTATACTATGAAATTGTTTGACTCTTTAGCTAGCTGGTTCTCTTGGCTTCCCTCCGCAAGCATTGCTCACCAATGTAAAAAATATTTATTTTGCAAGACTGATGTCAATCCAAATGGGTGTCAAAACCACAAGAATTGTAAATCCATTGTCTAGCCTTAATAATGCTGAGATAGGAACTTTATTGTAACAGCATTTTGGGGTTGTACTACAACTGCAGATCTTGCATTTTCCTGCTTACAGATTTAAAGAACATCAACCAGTGAGCCTCAAATGATGTACTCTTCCCTTATGAGCAAAATAGGGCTATTATGCAAGAACCAGAATTTTGCAATTCTTTGTAAACTCTGATTCAGATCTCACATGAAAGTCAGAAAAGAGTTGGAAGACATCTGATTATTCCCCCCTAATTGTTCTGTTACAGCCTAATTAACCCTATAAAATTATAGAAATAATGCTTGGCCTCACTTTATTGATGCCATTGTCAGCGGGTTGGATTCTTGGATTCAAAGATCTTGTTTGTAACTTTGGACTCATCCAGATTGAGCATTTGTTCCTCGCCATGTTTTGCTAGCTAGTGCTACTTGGTGCCAAATGAGAGCGGATTGTAAGGGGCTTCTGACCATGCCTATTCCAAAATCTACACTTTTCTTTTTTTAAAAAATCATCATTTTAAAAAGATCATTCAAAAATATTTCATAAGGCTTCAAGAAACACTTAACATTATCCTTCCTGTTTATTTTAAAAGATGAGTGCTAACTTCAAAAGCTTCTAATCTGAGCTTTGTGCAATGGAGAGCCACTGCTAATCCACTTCGGAAATCAACTGCCTTTCAATGTCTCTTTCAAAAAAATTTAGGAAAGCATTTAAAAATTGCCTTCTGAGCTAGATTTACATATAGTTTTATTTTGTTTTGGTATCTCAGTGTTATGATGGTTTCAGTCAGAGCCTTTTTCAGCAGAGGTGCACTCCACTGCAGAAATCAGCTGTCTTTTGCAACAAGTCATTCAAAATGTTGAGGAAATTTCTTTCAGCTGATCTTTTCAAATTGAGTTTTGTTTTGTAATTGTTGCTTTAGTAGATTAGAGCTAAAGGGAAAGTTTCTGATGCAAAAAGCTCTTGCCACCTGAACTCCACCACAGCATGTATTTATTTTTTTATTTATTTGAAATAAACACACCTAGTGGAGATAGTTTTTTTAAAACCTGAAAACCTGGGGTTTTTTGGTCACTCTTTGTCACTGTCGGTACCAATTTGATGCTTGCATTTTCTAGATGGCAGGAAAAATACTGATATCATCAGTGCACAATCAAGTATATATAGGAAACAAATGTTTCATCTGGATATTTATTGAAAGTGTATCCCACCTTCTGCAAACAGAGGTCAAGACAGCTAACAATAAGACAATCATTTAAAAACAGTCATTCCAGACAAATAAAAAAGCAGCCTGAAGGATTGTTAAAACAGTGCGATAATTTTTAAATGGCTATTTAAAATGCGTAGTTATCACATTTAAAGAAAACATAATTGAGGCAGAACTTGAAAAATTAGTACAGAAGATCTACTTTGTGAAGTTAATCCACTCAAAACCTGTTTCACTTGCATTAACATAAACAGGAAAAGATGTAGACTATCTGATCAACCAGTTCGGTTATTACTTTTAAAAGTTAGGGCTCCTCCAGATGGGGTGTTTGTTCTGCGAAATGTACCTGACTGGTCACTGAAGTTCCCAAGTTTTTTGCAACCATCCTAACAGGTGCACCCTTCATCCCAACATGAACAGGAACTAGGTTTTCATGGTGATTTCCATTTCTGTGCCTCTCTAACTCCTTGTTTGCTTGTTTGTTTGTTTGCTGGCTTGACTGGGTTTTTTTTTGTTCCACTTCATCATGCTTCTCCTCCCCCTTCAAAATACATCTTTTTCTTTTCTTTTGGAAATAACCCAGTGTCTGCATCCTACAGCAGTGGGGTGATGTTATGCTATGGTGCTTCTCTAGTTTTAAAAGGGAGCAAAAAATAAAGGTAAAAACAATGAAGCACCGGAAGCAGCTGTGGTGACTGAGGAAGAGTTGTCAAGGCGGTAGCACTTTCCTTCCAGATTAAGGGGGAAATGATTTCGAAATAGAGCAATGAAGTCTGATGTGAGTGCATGCATCAGCAAGGAATACAGTGGATAGAAAAGGGAGGTGCTAAGAAACTTCAACCATAAATCCTGCTAATTACTGATATATAGGAAACGAAAATACTGATACTTAGATGAATAAACACCATATCTAGAGGATCCCTCAGCTTTCTTCCCAGTTGTTTCAGGCCTGGTTAAATGATTTTAATTTACACGCTCATGAACTCAAGACAGTTAAGTCTCCTCTAGAAAAGCAGATCAAGGATATTGATTTTCAGTATTCCATATACAATGCCCGCAAAATCTGCTCACCTATGAACTTTGGTCTAAATTTCAAATTCCACCAAAGAGCTAACTACCTGGAAAACCTGACCATCCCAAAATACCGGCAGGCCTTTTCAAGAGCTAGATATAACTGCCTTCCATCTGCAGTTTTAGAGGGACGCTACCACGGTGTACCATATGAAAATCGACTATGCTCCTGTAATGAGAAAGAAATTAAAACATTAGAGCACGTCCTTTTCATATGCAGTTTCTACAGGGATGACCATGCCAGACTCCTTAGCCCTGTAATGAGAGATTTTCCAGGCAGATCGTTGGACTGGTACACAAGATACTTTCTAGCTGACACAAATAAGCCCACTACAGAACTTGTGGCCAAGTTTCTTTTTTCTGCACAGAGAACACAAAAGGAAATTCTCGCCTGTGCTTTATAATATTTAATGTTTTGCAGCTGAATCGACTTAATTTTAAATTGTTTTAAATCATTCTTGAAATTTTAAATGTATTTTATTGGGTCAGTGACCGCAAAATAAATACTACTACTGCTTTTAAAATGCTACACTTTTCCAAAGCTTACTTGTTACTTTTCTGGAAGTTTTCCAAAGAGACCTCTGCTTTGGTAGATAGTAGGAAATCAAACATCTGCTTTTTGCTGTTAATCATTTCCGTCTTCTAATTACATGTAAGTGATACACATTTCTGTGTGTGCAAACACAAAGTCTCTTTTCTACCCCCTCTTTCTTTCTCTCTCCGTCTCACTCTTTCTCGCTCTATGGACCCCCAGTTGGCCAAATTTAGCTTACTCTTTCTTAGAGGAATACCCAATATATATTAATGATTAACTGCATCCCAAAAATGGATCCCGAAAAAACTTGAGTGCTCTTTAATTCACATTATCTGTTTATATATTGGAAATTACCAAACCAGCAGAGAAAGCAAATCAGCTTAACAAGCTGTAAATTAAATTAAATTAAATTAAATTAAATTAAATTAAATACATGTCTAGGTGTCTAAATAAAAGAAACAAAATATTTGGGGTACGTTTAGTTGGAGTACCTCTGTTGACTGAGAGATCTTTGATTCAGTTGAGACTTCTGTCTACAAAATGGGGAGAAAAGCCATTTGCCCCATTTCCTCTGTATAACCGCTCCACACATCCTTCCAGAGGGTCTCCTAACCCAGGGGTTTTGGAGGAGGTCACATTTCCAGGCACTATGTGGTTCAAGGAAGGGGTTGGGGGGCACAAATGTGGCTGTCAAGCCCACAACCTAGCCTACCCCTGCTCTAGCTGAAGAAAGCACTTTTAACTGGCAAAGGCTTTCCAGGCTTTCAAGTAGAGCTTGTTGGAGTTTTCACATCCTCGCATGCTTCCTTTAGTAGGTTTGGCTGGGAGGGACCTTTCTGAGCTGCTGTGACTGTAGATCTATCTAGCATTAACCAATTGTTCCCTCCTGCCTCTGAATTTAAAAAAAAAAACCCTCTGCTCTTTTCCCCTCCCTTTAGTCTGTTTTAAGTCCATTGAAGCAGTCATTTTGTTAGCTTGCTGTTGATCTGTTTATAACTGTAAGTAATGAACTGTTTTATTCTTTCTCCTACAAATGTCTCAGAGTGAGTTATTAAGACTGTAAGCACCAAATAATAAGAAAGGGGTGGACTACTCTGGGGAATTTGAAGTTATTCTGCTCTGTGAATCCCCACACTTCTGCTATGCAACTAGAGCAGTTTATCCAAAAATTCAAAACTCTGCAACAAAGCTTTCTACCTGGAGGTGGTAGAATGGTGTTGCAATGTGAAATAATCCTGTTCAGGATTCCAGTCAGAGAGTGATTTTGTGTGGCTGGTGAATCCATCCCAGGTGTTTGCCTCAACTTAAAACGAGCTCTCCAAATGTTTGACCCACTTGGGCAAAAAGGTTCAGCACCTTGGATAACTCCTGTGAAGTTCAAACTAAAATCCAGAACAGATTAACCTCCCCTCTCAATTAAATAAGTATCCCCAATTTCCACTGCCTTGAACCTCCTGTTGCCTCCCTCTTACATTTGGGTGGCACGATTTTGGCTGCATAAATATCACACCTGAAGAATTAATTCTCTCTTATCTTGTGTGTGGAACCTTGTTACATAGTTATGGATGCAATATTGTGTGGACAGCCTAGAACCCAATTCCCTTTCATGTGGGCAATTTTAAGAGGCAATTTCTCATATGGATACTTCAAATAAATGTACTAATGCAAAATACAGCCAGTAGATAAGAAAACTCACAGTGTAATGAATTACCCAGGCCCATGTAGTACCCTGGTTTAGGAAACAGGGGTTTCTTTACCAAGCTTTACATCATTTAGGAAGGTGGGTGGTGTTTGGTGGAAGGTCATTTTCAGAATTTCTTCTACTTCTTGCAAAACAGCTGGCGCGGCTGTGTACTACAATGCAGGAAATGGTAGGTTTCCTTCAAAAGTAATCCGAACACTGGATCTTTTATCTTGCTTAGTCACAAAACTGGAGATTTTCATCTTACAAGCATGAAATGTAGAATGGTGAGTATTTATCTTTTAAATTTTTTTAAAAACTATTATGTTAATATGTAAGCCATAATAATGTATAACCTGTTTGGCTGTTCAAAAGTAATCATCTGCCTGCTAGCATATAAAGAAGGAAAATTACACCAAACTTAATTTTAATATAAGTGAAAGATGCATCTGAATTTGGACCAGCAGGAAGATGTTTCACAATAGATATGTCTGGTATGAAATGGTTTGTGTCATTTTTTTCATCTCTAAGACCCTACTTTTGTTTGTTTATTTGTTTCTTAAACCACTTACAGTGTAATCTTCTACATGTCTTCACAGGAATAAGCTCTGCCAAGTTCAATAGGTCTTCCTCCCAGGAAGGTGTTGTAGGATTGTAGTCTACCTCACCAGGTGCACATAAGATTTATAAAACTGGTGATATTCTATACTGATAATTGTAAGTGTTTTGGATGGCTTTCTCCTGGGGGAAATCATTACTGAGAAGGTCTCTCATCAGATGGTGTGTACCACAGGAAAAAGGTCCTTCAGTTCTTCAGAGTTTAGAGCCACAGAAGAAATCATTAAGACAATTTAAGAGACAATTAAATTGTATTCTCGAAGGCTTTCATGACCGGGATCCGATGGTTGTTGTAGGTTTTTTGGGCTGTTTGGCCATGTCCTGGAGATTTTTCTTCCTAACATTTTGCCAGTCTCTGTGGCCAGCATCTTCAGAGGACAGGAACTAGACTTCTAGAACATCAAGAAGAGGTGGCAAGAATACACAGAGGAATTATACCAGAAAGATCTGGATGTCCCGAACAACCCAAATAGTGTGATGCTGGCCACAGAGACTGGTGAAATGTTAGGAAGAAAAACCTCTAGGACACGGTCAAACAGCCTGAAAAAGCTTCAACAACCAAACAATTAAATTGTCAAGATAATTTAAGAGACAGTATACCAGGGATGGGGACTCAAGCCACAGGACTCACTAATAAGTCAGATTTAAGTCGCAGTGACTCAACTTGGACTTGACTCTCTTTTTTTTTTCAGTGATTCAGACTCAACTTGTGACTTGGAACCCACCCACCCCATCTTTTTTTTTTTCTGGGGGAGAAGTGTGTTTTTAATAGGGACTTGGGGCTTGGGACTCAGGAATTGATACCAAAGACTCAGACTCAGACTTGGGACTTGGACCCAAAGACTTGCCAACATCCCTGCAGTACACTAGGGGTGAGGAGTGTGTTGCCTTCCAGATGTTGTGGACAGCATCTCTCTCTCCCCTTTGCCATTGACTGTGATGGCTACTGTGGGTGGGAGGTCCAGTTCAACCAACTCTTAAGAGATGCACTCTCCCACCCCTGCTGGGCCACAGAAAGTTACTTTAATCTCTAACCAGAACTTAGAATGCCACTGTAAGAATGTGACTACATCTGCATTGGCTTGTTTATCAGTCTCTTTTGCAACTGCATTCAGTTTAGGTGACCCTGCAAAGAGCCTGAGTTGTTTCAGTGCCAGTGTCCACACCCTGAATCCAATGTGGTTCAATCCATGCCCACAGCCCTCCTTCCTTTGATTCTGTCCTCCTGCCAATCCCTAGCTCTCCTTCTATGGTCTGCCATCAAGCTGCTAGAATTGTATAAAGGATTGTATGGTGGTAGGGAAAAGGGACAGTTTCCCAAAGTTCTCTGTACATGTGCAAACAAACGCACATGCCATAGAAACGTTGTACCTTCTGGGGCTTGTCAAAGTTATTTTGATTTTATATCAATTTTTTTAATTTTCTTTTTTCCTGTGCAGAGGTTATCTAGCACTAAACTAACGTAGCAATGCAGTGATAAGATGATCTAGCGTTAGACTCAATAGTTTGTTTTAAAAAAATAAATATATATATTTTGGGGTGACTAAGGAGAAAGATCGTGGGAGCAGGTGTTCCCGCTATCCCAAAACATTGTGCTCCAACTTACTATGTTACCAGAAAACCACCCAAAATTATGCCCCTCGGTCTTTTTGTACAATGAAACAAACCATCACACAGGCAAAATACCGTTCAAATTGCAGTTAGAAAACAAAAGAGGCCTCCAGCAGCAAAGGAAAAAGTCAAGGTTGGAAGGAAAAAGGACAGGGTGATTTGCATAAAACTTTACATAGTGTGATCATTGAAAGATATTTTGAATTCACCCGTACCAATTCCAGAGCAAATTGTAAAGTATTTTCCAATGTACTTGCATGCTAAGAAGCTAATTTGTTGCTTTAGGTAGGGGGGAGGTTGTTGGGTGAGCAGAGGAGGTTCTTCACCTAACATTTATGACTGTTCTAGTCACAAACTGCCTATGACATTAGGTGTTAAGGGGTCTCACTAAACACCTCATTGCTGTTGTTGTTTCAACTTATATACCGTCCCATAGTGCTAAAGCACTCTCTGGGTGGTTTACAACATAATTATGAAAGGAACATTTTGCCCTGCTTGTTTTGCTGACCTCAGAAGGATAGAAGACTGAATCAACCTTGAGCCATCTACCTGAATCCATCAGGATCAAACTCAGGTTGTGAGCAGAGGCTTGACTGCAGTACTGTTCATGGTAATTAAGGTTTCTACTGCAATGGTTGTAACACATTCAGTTATGCACAAATAATGCATTAAGTGGGCATTAAATCTGCATCTCAGGGCCCCTGAATCTCTTTTCCCACTCTTACATTGAACCTGCCATGGCAAAAAAAAATTCCCCGTTGGTACTAAGCAGCTGCATAGAATATTCACTGTTTCTCTGACTGGTCTGAAAGAGGTCTAAGAATAATCCGGTAATCCATATCTGCAACTAGCAACATAAACAAGGTCAATAAGCAAAGCCTTGGATCTTATTTGCTTTCCTATGAGCACTTCCACAAATTCCCATAATGCTATTAGGCCTTTTGCAGAGCAGTTTCAGAAAGAATGGGTTTCCCAAATGGCTACTTGTGGTTATGAAAAAGAAAGAGAATAAGAGGGTAGGTCTTTAGCAGTGACTGGGCAGAGGCAGTCATGGGTTGAAGGTGTGCAGCATTACTTCCAGGCCTGTTTATCAATGGAAGTTATGCCAAATTCCCACCTAGCATTCAGAATAATGAACAAACTAGACATGCGTGGATCCTCCAAACCCACTCTATACCCAGATGACATAAAGATTGGGGACATCTTTCCCTGTACTGTTTAGAAGGTATTTTCACCTGGTCCATCTCTGGGTCCATGACATTATGTGTGTGTTTCTGAATCTCCATTTTAAAAAATCCTATGAATGTGGGGAAATGCAAAATGCGACCTTTAAGAACCACTCAGCATCCTAACTGTGTGATTTATCCTCTCAAATATAATGCAACAATCCATTTCTACAACCACATAAGCACTCAAATCTTATTTTGTGATAATGTTTCAGTAAAGTTTAGTAAACTAAGCTGAGCAGTGAAAACAGAGAAAAAGAAGAATGGAGAAGCCTATCTAACCAGTGGCACAAATATTTCTCTCTACACTACATGAAATGGTTGGCAAAGCAACTGGAAGAGGTTTTATCCACACCATGAGCTCAGTCTGAGCCCTCCATCATACCTTAGTGGTGGGAGTGTCCAGAGGAGATTGTAGGCTTTATTGTGGGTTTGAGCTACCACTTGTTTTCTTCTTTCGTGCCTGCAGCTCTGTCCACTATTGCTATATTATTTTTTATTTCATCTGTCTTCAAACTGCTTTTCATCTTTTTAACTCTATGAATGCTGGATAGTATATGAAGATCCGTTGTAGTGTTGCTCTATGTGGGTGTGGGTGTGAAGAGTGAGTGATTCCTTGCCCCACCCCAGAGTCACTCCAGATTTACACAAATAACCCCAATTCAGGTTTTGTTGCACATTTGTCTGAAGACAGTCCACATGACAAAGGCCAACACTGCTTGTCATACTGGATTTTTAAAATATTGGTAATTGACATTGAAATTTGAGCTGGACCCCCCCCCCCCCCCGTTAGTGAAGAAACAGCCATAACATGAGCAACATTCTGAGCTGATACATTATTTCCAAGCACTGATATTAACACCCCAATGCTCATCTTATTTACTCAGCATTGTGTTCTGTTAATTTCATACTGACATAATCACAGTATACCCATACAGGAGATATACATGTTCTCCCTCTCTGAGAGCCAACTCTCATGTTCCTTTTGTCTGAGTTCTCAGACTGGGACCACACCAAAGAGAAGGGATAGCATAAATCATTTGAAGAAAGAATGGAGCATGACATCAAAAAGGAAGTTTAAAGAGTTTCTCTGTTCCTGTGTGGTGTGTGCTGTCAAGTCAGAATTGACTTACAGCTACTCACCTAGGGCTTTCAAGGTAAGTGAGATATTTAAGCAGTGGTTTTACCAGTTCTAGAGGGACTACAGCCACATCCAAGCTGTTCTCGTTTCTGTCTTCTCCCAGTAACCATAGTACAGATCATGTGCTCATCTTCTGGAATCCTCTAGCACATGAGGGAAGTTTCTCTTGGAATTGATGGGTAGTGTATATATATTTAAATTCCCATTTTAAAAAGTCAGGAAATTCAATTCTTCCAAAAACCATGTGGGATATTGTGCTTCTGTACACATGATTAAAAAAGCCTGGAAATGGCCCTATATTGCTACACAATACCATGTTGCTCGCAAGAAAAAGGATGCCAAGCTTTACATAGCAGAGGGCAGCCTGAATGTTAACAACATGAATGGCAGCAGCCAATGTGGTCTAGGATACCCTCTTCTGCTCACTAGTATTCACACTTGTTGAAAAACAGCCCTAACAGGTGCTTTGTATGTGGGTGAATAGTGATGAACTGATGAAAAAAGGAGTCAGCTTCTGGGATTTTCTCTTGCATTGTGTCACTTTGTGAATGGTAGTGAGCAGAAGATCATATTCTGAAGACCACCTTGACTGCTGCCATTGGTGTTGTCAATATTCAGGCT
Organism: Intellagama lesueurii; assembly: GCA_037013535.1. Classification (NCBI taxonomy): domain Eukaryota; kingdom Metazoa; phylum Chordata; class Lepidosauria; order Squamata; family Agamidae; genus Intellagama; species Intellagama lesueurii. The sequence continues at coordinate 75,337,120 of JBAJHW010000006.1, forward strand.
GCCTTTTGCTGTGTAAAGCTTGGCATCTTTTTTCCTGTTGGCAACATGGATATGACATTGTGTAGCAATTATGGGCCATTTTCTGGCATTTTGAATCGTGGGTACAGAAGCACAATATCCCACATTCATAAACTGGAGGTTGTGGGGTTTTTTTGTTTTTTGTGGGTTTTTTTTTTTTTTGAAGAATTGAATTGCTTCTGACACAAATGAAGTTAAAGAAGATGATTAAACATAAAACACCCACATTTTATTTTCAAGGTTTGAATGGAACATAAATGTTGCAAGGCTTGTTCATGGTCAAACGTACAGCTTCTGTCGCAAGGATATCTCCTAACTGTTCCTTAGGCAACTCCCCATTCTCTCCTTCTCCCTCTCAACCTTTGACAGCAGCCACAGCCCATCTCCCTTTCTCTAAGGGGCACTTCACTCTTTAACTTCCTCTTAGAGTGGCCTGAGGGTTAGGACAGACTGAGCCCAAGAGAAGTGGGCACTACCGCTTAGCGACACAGGCAAAAAAACAAGACAGAATTGGGTGACTTTGTTCATTATTTGAATAAGTTACCACTTCAGATAGCTCTGAAACCACAGAGGAACCTGCAAGGACCAGAGGTTTTAGCTATAAGTCACCACGTGATTTTCATGATTACTAATCAAGGCAGTGTTACTTTGCCCTGTTGCTCAGCAGGTTATTAGTGTTATTCAAGTCTTTATATAGAATCATAGAATAACAGAGTTGGAAGGGGCCTATAAGGCCATTGTGTCAAACTCCCTGCTCAATGCAGGAATCTTAATCAAAGCAGATCTGGCAAAGGGTTGTCCAATTTTCTCTTGAATGCCTCCATTGTTGGAACGCTCACTACCTCCCGAGGCAATTGGTCCCATTGTCATGCTGCTCTAACAGTTAAGACGTTTTTCCTGATATTCAGCCTAAATCTAGCTTCCTGTAGCTTGAGGCCATTGTTATGTGTCCTGCACTCTAGGATGATTGAGAACAGATCCTATGGTATACTTGAGACACAAAAGAGGCAAGTGCTGAATTGGTGGAAACTTGAGACCCGACCAGAAATATACAGAAATGTGGTCCAGTCATGGTGTTTTTTGGTATGGCTCATTCGTCTCTGGTAGCTAGCTAGCCAGGGGCTCAGAAAAGAAAGGAGACCGTGCCTTCCAATTCCATAATCAGCTAACAACCCTCCCTTTGAAAAGAACGGAGTTATTCAGAAAACTGGAAACACTTCTTCCACATGACACTTTGAATAGGCAGTCGTGGTCCTGGCTTTATAGACTCTTTTGGGGTGTCCAAGATGTCAGTGTCACCTTCCATTGTCATTCAGTGATGCTTTCTCACACGTCTTCCATCTCTTTTCATTCTACAGAAAAATCTATTTCAGAGAGAAAAAAGGAACAGCTCTGCCATGTCTTTGAACTGATAGCACTTAGAAGCCACTGCTGCTCCATTTAAGTATGTTCCCATTCTAAACAGCAGCACACCCAAGACACTTCAGCCTGTGACAGCTGATAAAAGTGTTAATCACTCTCTCTCTCTTTTAAAGGAAGAAGCTTCTCTCTCTCCCCTTGCTACAGGCTTTATTATTTGCCTGCATTGGTATAGGCTCTGATATGGTATCATCAGTCTCTATTCTTCTTCATACACTAACCAACAGTTAATGTCACTAAAAATTTACAAACAGCAGCATTGCTAAAAACAATTGAAAAGGCCAAGTAGAAAGATGTATCTTGACAACCTTCCGGAGTACAGAGAGACCAGAGAGGATTCCACAATAGACAGAGATAACGAACTAAGGGCATTGTTTCTTTTAGTATCATTGTATTTAATTAAAAATGACAACAAGCAGTCAGTGTTAGGGTTAAATCACAAGTTAAAAGAATTATATACTGTATGTCCTCTCATTACAATGTTTTCCCTCCATGCACGTAATTCTTTCAGATCAGAATCAGACCTGCAAATGAAGCCCATGTTTACCTCCTAATGACCAATCACAAAACAAAAACAAGGTAATTTGTAAAATGTAGAGTAAGGCAAGGTCGTGCTAGGACAATCAGATGTCCTCACTACTAATGACATGGTAACTGTGTCATATAATTTCAGCCTTAGAAAGAATAACTGGATCTTGCTTTCCTTTAGTTGTTCAGGGAAACCAGAATATAACGTATGGCAGTTTGGCATATAAAATTCTTGAATAATACCCCAAAATTTAGCAAATCAGTATTAATCTCTTTTTTTCAGAAGTTCCAGATGTCAGAGGTGTATTAACACTAATTTCTGCTGAGGTTATGGTTCTTGTTACTGGAAGGAAACTACAGAGGTCTTAGTCTGAAATGCAAATACTGGTAAATTTAAGACTCAGACAGAGAGCAACATCTATTTTCTGCCCTGTTTATATTTGCTTCTGAGCCAAGGGAAGGAAGTATCTACATCTGTGTAACTTGGGTGCCCCATACAACTGATTTGAGTGAGAAGGAGGCAAATTATAGTCAGCAGTGTTCAACACAGCTGCTGATTAGTCTACCAATTGACTGGGTAGAGGGTCTGTTGAAATTTGCACCTATTCTTTTTCCTTGCTGTCCAAGAATTGATGAAGTAAATACAGTACTTTGGGGATCTGTGTTCAACGCCTTCACAGCCACAATGGTATATTGTAAAATCTTTTTCTTTTACATAGTGCAATTAGATATTTGACAGCAAACATGGAATTCCCCAACCCTCTTTTTTGCTAATGTTGCTCTGGGAACAGGGGCATGTATTGTGGGAGGAGCGGTGAAGTGGTCATTTACCGGGCTGGCCTTCCACAGAGGTGATGCAAGACATCTGTTCCACATACCTCATTTAAGCCGGGATGGGGCAAAAGCAAAATAGCCGGTGCTAGATTTAATCCCTATGGATTTGGACATTGTCCTAGTTCTCTCTTCACTTCTCTTCTCTACTTGGGAATAAATCCAAATGCAGCAAACTTGGGCCTGAGTCTGCAGATTTTGACTTAGATCAAGTCCTTCTCCCTACTTCCCCTTCATTTCCAGTTAAACTGCCTCAAGTATGTATTTGTAAGAGTGGCTGACAGTCAGCCTAGTTTCAGAAATTGTGCTTGCGTGTCTACCCAACTGTTTATTGGTTTTTATAGTCTACCTCTTGAGAAGACGGGAAATTATTCTTCGGCATTTCTTGAACAGTTATTCCAAGGCCGTCCTTTCCTAGTACAGCAAGCAGGATTCTATTTGAATTGCAAGGAAGACATACTATCTCAGGATCAAGGAGACCTCACAGTTCTCTCACCTACTGTGCTGGATTCTACCAATTTTGAGGTAAGTGCATCTGATGTTTTGTTGTTGTTTAGTCGTTAAGTCGTGTCCGACTCTTCGTGACCCCATGGACCAGAGCACGCCAGGCCCTCCTGTCTTCCACTGCCTCCCGGAGTTTGGTCAGATTCATGTTGGTAGCTTTGATGATACTGTCCAACCATCTCGTCCTCTGTCGTCCCCTTCTCCTCTTGCCCTCACACTTTCCCAACATCAGGGTCTTTTCCAGGGAGATTTCTCTTCTCATGAGATGGCCAGAGTATTGGAGCCTCAGCTTCAGGAGCTGTCCTTCCAGTGAGCACTCAGGGTTGATTTCCTTCAGAATGGATAGGTTTGATCTCCTTGCAGTCCAGGGGACTCTCAAGAGTCTGATGTATAGATTATGTTTAGCTTTTGGAAGTGGGGGACTGAAAAGTGACATATCATCTGATGTTTAGATTATGACAAACATGTTTTTCATTTACAATATATGTTATCTCTCTCTCTCTCACCATAGGCAGTTCATAGTAAAAGGTGGGGCACCCTTCTGTGAAACGACAGGGTGAGACATCTCACACCAGAGCATAAGCGATTGCTATATACTAGTTTGGCTGGAATTCTGTTGGTTAGTTGTGCCAGTGTAAGTGTAATGGCATACATTCCAGCAGCTCTTGTATCCTTCCTCATGCACCCATGTACACAATTGACACAGCAACTTGCTTTAATTAGCAGCAATTTATGCCACTGACCATATGCTGGTATAACTAACCAATAAGATTCTACCCTCTGAAAGTATAACCTTACAGTACAATCCTGGCCATGTGTCTAAGAAGTAAGTTCAGTTAAATTCAATGAAACCGAGAGTACAACTAGACACTGAAGTTATCCTGGGCTGGATGAGGCTAAAAGGGATCATTTGAAAGTGCAGTCTGATGTTCAGAATGCTTTTTGCATCCTCACCCAAGGATCGAGTGGTTTTCGGACAAGAAACCACGCTGCATCTAAAGCAGGCCTAATTAGCCTGTTTCTCCCTCTCAGCTTCCATGCCCCCACATCTGCTTCTTTCTGCCCTTCTGTGGGGAGGAGGAGAAAGCTGGCTTTTGGAAGTGGGGGACTGAAAAGTGACATATCATCTAATTGGCTTGCTACTGAAGTGATACTTTATGGATTGTAAAGAAAAAGGAAACAGAAAAATGACATTCCCTCCCCTTTCACCTCCTCTTCTGTCTCCTTCTCCATCGGGAGTGGGGAAAGCTGGATTTTTTTAAAAAAAATTGGTAAGTGGCATGCCACCCACTACTGAACTGTTGAGAGGAATACCAACCAGTGCCACTTGGGTTCAACACCAGTGATCACACGTGCTGGAAGATAAACTAAAATGGAGCAATACTATCTTCACTAAAAGAAAAAGAAAAAAACCCCCAACAAAACAGTAGTTCTGCCAGTGATCCAAAAAGGTGTGGATAACTATGGAAAAGGTCCAGACTGTTCGCAGTTAGCAGTATGTCACGTAGTTGCTGGAAAACAGATTTGATCTGATTGTGCCAAAAGTAGTCCAAAATGCAATAAAGTGCCATCTGATTGCACTGTTACTCTCAAGAAACTGCATATAGCAGGGCTGCAATGTGCAGTTGGCAGCCTCAATGCACCACTTGCCTCCAACTGGAGCACATCCTTTTTGCACAGCTAGACTGCAGTTTTAAAATCAGTATCAGCTGAATCTACAAAACACTTTCTGAAGGAAAAAAATATGGGCAGAGCACTTTTAAGATCAAGAGAGAGAGCTTGGAGAATCAGAGTCAAAATGTTTACAGCAACATGGGAGAGATTTCGAAAAGCAGCCATTTATTTATTTATTTATTTTGCAAACAGGAATTTAACTACGCCAAATATAATTGTGAAATATTCTAGCAGAAAAATATTGTGAAAGCCATGCTGGATGAGACCAGATGCCCATGTAGTCCAGCATCCTCTTTTTCACTGCAGCCAACCAGCTGTATCTGGGGAAAGGTCAGAGGTTAGCAGTAGAGCACATGCTTTGCATCCAAAATGTACCAGGTTTAATCTGTGCCATCTCCAGGGCTAGGGGAAAAAGTTGCCTGAAACCCAGAAGAGCCACTGCCAGTCAGAGTTGACAACACAGGACGAGATGGATTGATTGTGTAACCCTAATGAGGCAACTTCCCATACTTCTTCGAAGCCTTTAAACCGAATACAAAGATGGCAGCCTTCTTCCATTGTTGTTTCCAGCCTTTAGAGACACTGACATGATTTGATTTACATCATTTATATGTTGCCTTTCTCCCCACAGGGGACACAAAGTATTTCACAAACAATGAAACCTATACAATGATCACAGTTAAAAACACCATAAGGAACATCCATAAATATTAAAATCACTATTAAAAACAATTCTAAAAACATTTTTAAAACATTTAAAATAGACTCCTCTGATAGGCTGTAAACAATTCTTTAGTCTGTGGAGAAAGCTCCTAATCTAGAACCACTTCAGCTTTGCTTATCCCTCATTCAATGTCACAATGAAAACCCATCCATATTTTTTTTGTAGCATGACCTTTGCCTATGAAAATATTATCATCTGCGTTTGGATGTGACACTGAACTATGCTTTAAGCATTACAAAAGTGAATTTAGCATCTCACTGGATGTCTTCCTCTTCTATTCTCTTCCGCATGTTTCTATTGCTTTGTTAAAATAACCATTGTTTTAGTGTGCTGTCTAAATCATAAACTTTGGTTAGATTTTACTGTGACCAATGAAAACAGCAGTTTCTTAAATTGTAGTTTGGAAGCAAAAGTTTCAAAATTCCTCCTGAATGCTCTGTCATGGGAAGATGGTGGGAGCACAAAAATTTAGGTGAGGATAGGCTCATTCCTGTAACTCTCAACTATGGTTTAGCATTCTGTCTGAAGTAGTATTGTGCTTCTTCATTGGGCTTAAGTTTGGTACTCTTCTAGTTTCCTGGAAAAACTTTTATGCAATTTATTGTTGTGGACAATAGATGTAATTTTCTCCAGCCAGTTTCTCTTTGCAATGACTTGTTCTCCTTAAGTTCTCTTTTTATATGTCTATCATCCTAACCTCTTACAAATTCTCTGGGTCGTTTCCTGATTCTGATGCACTGAATGCAATAATTTCTTTAGTATTTCTTTAGTATTTGTTTGTGAATTCTTGGCTTAAGAACCACACTATGGCTTAGCACTGCATGTGAACATGTGCAATATATTAAAGCTCTTTCAGCTTCCCAACAGCATAACCTGTGCTCTGTACCTCTGAAGGCATTCAGGAGGTCAATCTGACATACAGAACATTATATGGAAATATGTTTATTTCTCTTTTTTTGTTCCAGCTTTAATTTTCCTGTTGATCAGTTTAGAATGATAGTCCCCATCAGTAGACTAAATATTTGATATTTTAATGCCAATAATTTTTGTATATTGCTATTTACTATATAATTTCATTTTTTTATTTCACTGTGATCTCTTAGTAACTTCTTCATTGCCAAGGAGAAAGAAGATGAATGTTTCTACTGGAATGCCGGATGAAGGAACAACCTCAGCTTTCAACTATGATGATATAGTAGAACCAGTTTACAATGAGGATGTCAAAAGATTCACTTCCGATTTTGTGCCAGTGCTTTACTCATTGGTGTTCATATTTGGTCTGCTGGGCAATGCACTGGTTGTGTTGATCCTCATTCGCTACAAGAAACTCAGGAGCATGACTGATGTCTACCTGCTAAACCTAGCAATCTCTGACTTGCTTTTCATCTTCTCACTCCCCTTTTGGGCTCATTATGCAACTCATTATGATTGGGCATTTGGAAATCCAATGTGCAAAATCCTTGCTGGAATCTATCGCGTGGGTTTCTATAGTGGGAGCTTTTTCATAATCCTTTTGACTGTCGACCGATACCTGGCCATTGTTCATGCAGTGTTTGCACTGAAAGTTAGGACACTTCTCTATGGCACTCTATCAAGTGCCATCACATGGGTGGTGGCAGTATCAGCTTCTGTGCCAGCATTCATATTTCACAATGTTCAAAAGGAAGACGTGAGCATGAAATGTGCCCTTTTTTATCATTTTCAGGTGGCAAATGAATGGAAGCAAGTTACAATATTAATGATGTTTGTTTTGGGTCTAGCCATTCCGTTGATCATTATGACCTTCTGCTACATTCAGATTATAATGGTTTTGATTAAGGGTCAGAATGAGAGAAAGCAGAAGGCTGTCAGGCTTATTTTTGTCATCATGATTGTCTATTTCATCTTATGGACACCATACAACATTGCTGTTTTGCTGCAGACTTACCAAGGTTCATTTTTCTCTTGCACTTTAGACAATTCCTGTAATGGCAACATAGCCTTAGCTGTGGAAGTGACAGAAATCATTGCTATGATTCACTGCTGCCTAAACCCAGTCATTTACGCCTTTGTTGGGGAAAAATTTAGAAAATATCTCTGTGTCCTTTACCAAAAGCATATAGCCATTTACCTTTCTTGCCTCTGTCCAGGTCAACATCGTCCTAAGTTAACACGGTCTGTTTCTTCCTTCATAAGTACAACTGAACATGACATTTCCACTGGTTTGTGAAGTCTGTTTACATGGCCTATGGAGCACAATGTTATGCCTTCTTTTTCTGAACAGTTCAAATGGTGTGACCATGTGGGAATGTTAGCCTGTTAGGGTGACAGAGGAAATGAATCAATGATGTTTGAGGACTATATGAACATTGGAGGAAGCCACTTTCCATTATGAACTTCTGTGAAGAAGAGACCAGGACGACTCGGTCACATATATTCTCAGGGGGTGGGGAGGGAGTAAGACTCTAAAATACATGCAATAATAAATATTGAAAAACTGTTATGCAATGTACCAGGTAAAAAACTGAAACATTAATAAATAAATACCAAACACTAGCTTTGGAAATCAAGTGTTATTTGGAAAGTCTAGAAAGACATCTCACTATTAGGGACAGGAATTGATCCCAAATAGGTGGGTGATTGGGAAGTTAAATGCCACCACTGTTGCATGCTCTAAGAGGATATTAAGTGCATACAAATATTTTAGGCCGCCTCCTTTAGCCCATTGGTTCAACAAGCACAGACTGACTCCTTTAAGAGGCAGCAACTCTCCTAGGATATAAGATTAAAAATTATTTATTTACTCATTCATTCATTCATTTCTCAAGGTGGATTTCAGTGGAGATGTGATGGATTGAAGTTGCTATCTTCAGCACATCAAACATATGTTGTATTACTGACCTTCAGTACATTCACTTCCACAGCAGCCTTGTAGAGAACTTCTGTGGTGTGGCCATATACACAATTGGTTTGAAGAAGCATCATATGATGTGGCCAGGTGGTCAGTATGTAGATTTGGTTAGGGCCGAAGAATGAATAATGTTACACTTGGAATGGCAACTATAGTCCACAGACTGCATGTGTCTGTGCTTGATGGACTGCATGTGTCTTTCCTTGCCCCATCTCTCAGTTAATTGCACCCTCCTGATGCCCCCTGTACAATTCCCCCCACCCCACCCCCACCAAGGAATCATGTTCTAATTCTGCAGGGCTTCAGAAATGACATTTCTGCAGTATTCTCCCAAACAAAAAACTGAAAGAGGAAGTGGATGTCCAGGCACTTCCTGTTTCAGTTTTCCACTATTTTTTCCATTTAGTGGGATGGTGCAGCCTTTGATGGGTCCTGTGGGTGGAAAGTTGGCCCTAGACTTCCAACACCTACTGCCCTGTGTTACACACTCCCCACTTACCTAGTTTAGTTTCCTTGTGTCTTCTCAGTGGTCATGTATGACATTTGGTAACAGGGATCTATTTGCAAACACACAGGTTGAGCATAATTACCACATGTCAAATCTCCTGACAAATGCCCACATCTCCAGAACTTGTCTTCCAGCTTTCACTCATATTCTGTACTTCTTTCCACTCCTAAACTGCAGTGCTGCTTCAGCGACTTTTCACTTACACACACACCCCTAGCTGTCTCTCTTCCTGCAGCTGCATCATCAGGGAGCAGCAACCATTCACATTGTTCTGTGTGACAAAAGAGATGTCAACCCCAAGCACAATATTCAAAAGCAAATATATTGTCTTATTTATCACATTTGTAGCTCACCTCATTTCATTTCATTTTTATCCAACAATAGTGTTATGTAGGTCAGGCCAAGAGAGTATGAGTAGCCCTAGCTCAGCTAGAGAATTTCATGGCTCACTGAGCACTTGCATTTACTCCCAGTTCTCCAAACTCCTAATCCATGGCCTCAGTGGGACAAGATTATGAGAGGTATGATCCACCTTGCCATAGCAACAAAGCTTACTCTCTGCCCTGTCTCTGACCTGTTTTGCAACCTCTATGAAGCAGGGATGATGACTTGATTCACTGTCCACTTGGATTTAAGCCATACCAATGACTTGACTTGGATTCCACTCTGATTTTTTTTAATGACTTGGACTTGACTCACAACTCAGAACCCACCCACCCACCTCTCCCTTTTTTCTGGGGGAAAAGCTTGTTTTCAATAGGGACTCAGACTTGGGGCTTGAGACTCAGGACTTGGGACTAAAGACTCGACTTGGGACTCAGACTCAAAGACTTGCCAACATCCCTCCAATGAAGTAGTTTCTTGATACAGTTGCTCTAAAGTTGTGCTAAACAGGTGCAGTCTTGCTGTAGAAGGTCTCTGCATTTGGTCCTAGGTTTCGGCAAAGGTGATTGTGATGATGGTCTTGGGCGTCTAAGAAGTTTCATGAGCAATGTGGCAAGGGTGAAACCACCAGCAAGGTGCAATCTTTTGATAGCACTATCATGACTCCTCAGAATTAGAAGACTTCAGAGGGAACATATTTCCTATGTGAAAATTGTGTGGTTTCATCAAGATGTAGGGTAGGCAAAATGTGCAAATGAAAGATAAAATGTTGCCTGGGGGTTGGTGGGTGGAGGTGTTTTCACAGTGTCAACTCTAGCCAAAGATGGTGCAATAAAGCTTACAGAGTAGTAAGCTACTTTGCAGTCTTCAAAATGATCTGCAGAGATATGGAAACAGATTTTTGAAGTCCTAGCTAGCCAAAGGACTATTTTTAGAAGAAGGGAACTGTTCCTTGATTTGCTTTTTGAAAAAGAAGAAACACTTGCCCAATTAGCAATTTGCAGAACTTGAATGAATCTCACTTCACACATGAAAGGATTACTTTTTCTCGCTTCCCCCGCTTTTTTTGTGAAGTCTTATTCTGTTTTTTACAACGTGTCTGCTCCAAAGAATCCAGCTTTCAACATCATTGGATAAAAATCTGTAAACTGGTAAGTTTATTTAAATTGTGGGTGGTGATGCTGGTGGTGTAGTTTCTTTTTTCATTTCTATGGATAAACAACAAAGAATTGATATTGATTAGGGATGCTGCAGGAATTTCTAATCCTGTAAATAATCTACCAGGATGTTTTTTTTTTAAAAGATGCACAAATTTATATATTACATATCTTGACTGTCTAGATATAAATTTGTGGATCCTCTAGATTTATGAACCACTGCTCATCTTCTTTAGAAGTTCATATTGTTTGTTAACCCGTAGGAAATCCATATTCCTGCTGGTCTGAAATTCTTGAGTTTCAGATTTTCCAAAAACAGATACACCTTTCACCACACAGCACTGGGCAGAAATCCTTTTAGGAAGTTAAGAATTTCCCAGATCATTAGTACCAAAAGAGAAGACTCACTCCTTTGTTTTCCATGACTGGCAGTACTAATTTGCAAAATTATCTTCAATTGGCTAGAGATAGTTGTTTTTCAAAGTCTGAAGGAAGAGATAAAGCTTTGCCTTCACTCAGGCATAAGCGTTCTTATTTGAACTGTGGTTTCCCTTCAGATCATTTTAAAATTCTTGACAAGCAATGGGTTTGATCAGTAACCACAAATGTACCCATCGTGTATATCTGTGAAAATCCACAGACAAAAATAGCAGTAACCTAGGTCCCGGGGGGGGGGGGGGACCAAAAACAAAAGATGCCAGCAGTTCACCTGCCTGTGGATTTGGAGGGCCATTTCATATACAGTAGAGCTATTTCATATTGTGTCATGTTGTAAAATACAACATTTGGCCCTACTACTGGGCAAAGTGAAACAGCACCTAAAGGCTGCAGGTGTTGAAAGGAGCCAGAGACTGCAGCCCCATTTCTCCTTGCGACCCCCTCAGGGGGTTTGCTGCTCCTGCACTGTTGGAGGACTGCGTCCTATTACGTAGCAGGAGTGAAGTACAACATATTATTCATTTGGAACATGTCTAATATCAGTCTCTATACATGGAATGGTATGGGTGAGAGGTACGATCTTGGTCTTTGCTTCAGGCAGCAAAATGTCTTCGGCCAGTGCTGCAAAATACTTGCTTCCAGTGTTCACTAGACTACACATGCCGGGATGCCATGACTCACGGTGGCAGGTGCACATTGAACAAAATATTCTCAATCTGGATTAATACTTCTCTTTCTCTACATGGTTTAGTGTGCACTAAGCAGGGTAACGACTGGCTTTTTAATGCATAGCCTAAACAGGGTTTTAAAAGTCTGAAAGAGTAAGAAGGAAATTATTCTAGGGGTAGCAAAATACTCATCATTCTGCCAGGTGGAAGTGTATTAGGGGGAATCTCATGTGAATTGTAGAATATGTTAATGGGTGCGACACAGAGAAGATCATTGTAAACCTCTCTGAGGATTTTCAGTCAGGAAGGGCAGGCCATTCAATATATCTGGGGTGACTGGTGGATGTTGGCTTCAGTGACCACAAGAGCACTGTTGGCTTTTTCCATGAGAATGAATGGCTACTGTCTGTTTACAATGGGGCTGGCAACTTGTGGCCCTCCAGAAGTCGTTGGGCTACAGTTCCCATTATCCTTCATCATTTCTTGTGCTGGGTAGGTCTGATGGGAGTTGCATTTTAACATTTGGACGGACATACATTGTCTGCACAGTAGAAAAGCCATCAGGCTGGATGCTAATTGTTAGGAACATGACAAATTATCTTACACTGAGTCAAATCCTTCGTCCATCTAGCTCCATGTCTCCAACTCTGATGGGCAGCAAAGGCTTTCTATGGCTTCAGAGAGAATTATTCCTTGCCCTGCCTAGATTTTGCTGGTATTCAAGTACTAACCAGTCTCAACCCAGTTTAGCTTCTGAAAACAGAAAAGATTGTGTGTGTGTTCAATAGGGTAAGGTGGGTCTTCCACATCCCTGGTGACCCCAGAAATAGACAATTAAGCCTTTTTTTCTTGCATAGCTCCATTCTGTGGGTTCTGAGTCACACTTCAGTGTGACAGAACTATGGGATTAAATGTTTTTATAGATTTCTGGAATCCTATAGTGTCTGAGGGCATGAACAAGAAACCAGAAGTCCCTCCCCATCTCCTTCTTCCAACTATAAAACCACTACGTAGTCTTGACTACATATGGAACTGTGTAGGCATCCTTCAGTCTCGAGAGACTATGGTAATGTGCTCTGAATAGAGGTCTTGGAACAACATCTAGTGTGGCTGAGAAGGCCAATTCGAGAGTGGAACTACTCACAAGTTAAAACAACATTCCTAGCACAGCAACTTTTATTCTGGAGAAAAAGCAGCTAGAGAGGCATAATCTAAACCAAGCTTGACCTCTGGACTGTGAGCCCACACCAGTTTTCTGGTTATTCATTGTTCTCCCCTGCAACTATTTCGCTCCACAATTGCTGAGGGTTTTGTTGAAGCAGTCACAAAAATGTAACATAGGGTTTTGAGATCCAGATGTCTTGCACTTCAGACTGCTTCTTCCTCTCCTTGGAAGTAAACTTGCAATGACCAATTAAATAAACTATTTGTACCTTTTTCATGATAACAGCTGTTTCACTCTGCCCAGTTATAGCTCCCCTATATTTGTTGTTTTGTTTTTTATCATTGGTAGTGATAAAGTTCTCTTTAGGTATAATGAGAAATACCCGTGTTACTTAGGTGTAATGTTCTTTCATCTGATTGCTTTCAAAAAATATTTTTAAAGGGCATTTTTAAAGCCTTTTCAGAAGAATTTTTCAGGTTTTATGCCAGACCTTAAGTTTTATCTTTTTATAAATATTCCCAAGGTGGAATATCAGAATATTAAGGTGGAATTTCAGAACTAGAAGCTATAACAGCCTATTTCCTTGCGTTTTATGGGCCTGTTACTAATGATGATTCGACATCTTAATAACGTGAAACACAACGAATTAGGGTGTGACTAGAGAGGGATTTGCAGTTTGGTCTGATTCTGGGATGGGCTGGTTTGCTCATTTTTCTGGCAACCACATGTTTTTCTGGTAAACAGCTTGTCTTTGATCCATGCCGCCCAACACCTTTTTGGTTTCCTGTCAGGGGCTACTTTTGTGTGTGTGTGCAGGTAGGATTAGTCCATTTTGGTTCAATTTCAGCATGTGTGATTTTTGGGATCGAGCCAAAACAGATAGCTTAAACTGTCTGCTCAAACTGCTTCATGATCTTGGGAAACTGAAACCCTGCTCCAGCTGCCCTGTGGAGGAAGATAGAAACACAAGGCAATGCTGATGTGGTATGTCACTTAGATTTTTTAAAATTGAAATCTTCTTCCTGCTCCCCCACGGTGGAGACAGCAGAGGACAAGGAAAGGGGTGTTTCTTTTCTATTCTGTTCTTGTAAAGCAGTAGTTTCTGACCTTGGGTCTCCAGATGTTCTTGGACTAAAACTCCCAAAAGCCTTCACTAACTGGGCTGACTGACATTTCTGGGAGTTGTAGTCCGAGAACATCTGAGGACCCAAGGTTGGGAACCACTGCTTTAAAGGGAGGAACAGGTCAATAGGGTCACTTGAGGTGCAGTGTGGTTTAATACCTCGAAACCACCCAATCCTTGCATATGAATGCAAAGATCACCCCAAATGACAAACTGCACTTCCAGGCTGAGATAGTTTGACTGTCCATTCACACCCTTCCTTGCATAAGTGGAACAACAATGATGATAACAGCAAAATAACTGCTAAGAAGCAAAGTGTAAGATATTTTTTATTTATTTATTTATTTATTCATTCCCCGCCCATTTAGTGAGCATGCCACTACTGGCTGAATAATGGCTGAAATCCTGATATTTGGTATAAGAACATATGTAACATTCAGTTTGTTCCTAGTCAACAAATAAAAAGTTCCTATTTTGATTCTCGGGGGGAGGGCACACACATGCACCAAGCCAACATGTGTGCATGCTCCTAAGAACTGCAGCAGGGATTCTATTTGCTGGCTAGGAAAGAGCAGAATGTTATGGATTTTCCAATGCCAAGCAACAAGATTTCAGTCAATAAGTTCCTTTCAAAATGTAACATTCTGGGTCCTGCCCCAGAGTCCCTACTTTTTTGTCCTTAGCCCCACCATTTCCTAAGAAGCACATATGGCCTGAGAGAATATGTTGAGCCAGCTGCCTACGTTTGTGAAATACCTTGAGCTGGAGAATGAGGAGGATCTCATGGACCACATAGAGAAAGACAAACCACAATCTCTCATTCCCTCTTCTTTGTCCTCTTCATTGTTGATCTTGACCACTGCTGTTGGGACACTTCTGCTGTAAAATTCATTGCTTCTGGTTCCTGATTGCACCTGGTCCAAGAAAAGCACATTCCCTAGTGGCAACACACCTAACAACGTATCCAGCAGCAGCAAGATGCAACTTGAGACTGCAGATGCTTTTTATTGGCTTTAACTGCGAAGTCACAGTGGTAAGTCCTGTGGGATCACTGTTCCAGCAGCAGTGGTGGTCAAGAGTGAAAGATAAATGAAAGGAAGGCAGTGAAGAGGGGACAGCAGCTTCTCCTGCAGTCTGGTGGCCACCGAGGAAGTGATGTTGGTGCTGGTGTATCCTTTTTATTTGGGCTGGTGGGAGAATGAAGAAAAGACACTCCTGCTTCCTCAGCTCAATTCTTATGGGACTGCTCTTTCTGCTGTCAGATCTTGTGAGACACTTGCCCTGTGCTTGGGCATAGATTGATCATGCTGGTAGT
Organism: Intellagama lesueurii; assembly: GCA_037013535.1. Lineage (NCBI taxonomy): Eukaryota > Metazoa > Chordata > Lepidosauria > Squamata > Agamidae > Intellagama > Intellagama lesueurii. The sequence goes on from JBAJHW010000006.1 coordinate 75,352,466, forward strand.
GAGCAGTAGATTAGCCCTGCTTGCAGATGGGGGTTAGACTAGATGGACTCCACTACAAATGTAAACTGCTGTATTAGTCCTTTCCTTTCCCTAGAGAACTCTGGGAAGTGCAATTCTGGCTATATTGTGCAGAGCCAGCCTTATAGGGTCAAAGAGGGCATCTTCCTTTCCCATCAGGCTTGTCTGCACACACTGAGTCTTCACAGTAAATGATGGGGAAACGGATTTTCTCAGGGATGCACTATTGTGATAAGTAAGTGTGTGTGTGTTTGAAGTTGCTTTGTATATCTGCACACACACACACGTATACATGCCTGGGTGTATCAACAAAGCTGTCTGCATTTGCAGTCCTTCTTTGTGACTATATGGACTACATGATTAAACACCTGCACTACAAAATTTAGCCTTACTGAAAAATCATCCTATTTTGACTGGTATAAAAGCCACAATAACTTAGGTGTGTTTGAGCATCCTCAACTGTGTTTGAAAACTGGTAGCCAGTCATGTTCACCTGTGTACTCCTTTTTCAAACGTTTTGCTAGGGAGTTCTGCAGGGAACACACAATTATGCAAGTGACAAAGATTATTCTGTTCAAATAACTGCCAGATTATTAATAGATATTTATGCCACCATATCTCTTTTGGTGCACACTCAGCAGCAAATTACTACAAGTTAAGCATTCACTTGCTATTGCACACTGGTTTACGTGACTGGTATCTGATAGCAAACACCCGTGCTAACTTAGTTTGTGATAATTCACTACTGAAATGCATGTTTGTGCAATTAGTCTGCCAAGCATAACTAATAGGATTCTGGTCAGTTCCTATCACAGGGTAACGTGTTTTCATTGATATTCTTAAGACTGCCAGATTAACTCTGTGGGGAAAGTTCCCCCACCAGATATTATTTGATTCAACATGTACCATTTAAAGTACTGTTTGAACCAACAGGGGTGGGGGCCCTTCAGATCTTTTGTTCTACAGTACTACTCTTGTAATCCATTACCATTCGACATGCTGATTGGGACTTTTAAAAAGGAAACTGTCACTTTCCTTGTTATGGCTAATATCCAGAAATGAAAGGCGTAGCCCTACCATTAGTCAGTATCAACTGCCTCAGACATCAAGTGGCAACTTCCCCTGACCGTTCTCTTCTCTTCTCTTGGTAAGGCAGAGCTGTGTGTGTTTCCACTGCCTCTCCATAGTCAGGACACACATGGCCCTAGTAGCAGGCCTGAAGTAAGATGTAGTTGCAAGTCCAGCTTTCTTTTGTGTTTGGAATGGGCAAGGAGCACCATTTTGTCCTTTGCATTGAGTAGTAGAATTTATTCGGCCAGTTTTGCTAGAGGGCACCCATTTTGATCCAGAAAAGGAAAGAAGGTTAAGTCACTTCCCCTGATACTCTTGGTCTGATCAAATGGGAACCTTCTGTAGTAAATAGGGAAACATACTCACACACCACTCATACTTGCTCAATTTCAGCTGCATGTAGTCTTCAGTCACAGTTTAAGAATGTACACACAGCTCCTCCAGGTGGCAGGAGAAAAAAATGCAACACAGATTCTGCTCCAAGCATCCAATGCTAAACTTAAAAGAAACGTTGAAGAACCAATCCCACTAGTAAAAACACACCCCTATTTAAATCGAGTTCAGCATATTTTGTATCAATTTAAATTTGGGCATTTACATGCGGTACGTGGACACATGGAGTAATGCGACAGGGGAGCGGGTTTTTCTACTTCTTTGTCAGAGGTCTGTTTATTTTAAGGCAGATGTGGATTGATTCACTAAGATCAATTCTGCGTATGTGAATGCCCCTATCCATATTATTTTTTTAAATTCCTACTATTGGATACAGCGCTAAATCAGTTAACAGGAATTTTAAAAAATAAAACCATTGTGGCTACTTGCTGGAAAAACTGGCACTGTGCCAAACAGCTGATTCCCAGCCACCAGTCAGCCAAGCCCTGCCTTCCTTCCCTTCCCTTTCAGCCACCCTGCCTTCCTACCTTCCCACTCTGTCCCTCAACTTACTTCTTCTTATCCCCTCCAAATCCTTTCCACCTTCCATTCCTTCAGTCACCTATCTCCCTGCGACTCCCACCCTCACCCTTTGCCTCTTCCCCCATTTCCCCTGCCCCTCTTGTTTCCCTTTCTCCCCTCTTTCCCTTTCCACCCCTTTTGCACCCCTTTCCCCCTCTTTCTCTTTCCCCTATATCTCATTCTCATTCTCCTCCCCGCTCCTAGACAGCATTCTCCCTGCCCTCCCATCCCTGCTGAACAAAGCCACCTGCTCAGAGGTGGTAGCGGCAGCAGTGAGGATGCACCCACCCAAACGTCATGTGAGCTTACGCCAAATTTAAAAAAAAAAATCCGATCCTTCTCCGGATTTATTTTATCAGTGGGATCAGGCTCTCTGAGTGATCGGGTGAAGAGATAGCTCACACATTTGGACTGCTTGTGGCACAGACTGGTGTGAGCTACTTTCCAGCAGTCACACAATGCATTTTTTTGGTCCAGCAGGGCGACCTTTGTGCGACCTGGGCTGGAGTGGTTCCTATAGGGACAGAAGGGTTGCTTTAAAGGAAGCTGCTCCCAGGGAGGAGACCCTTTCCAGCACAATCAGATGTGATGCTTTCTCACAATCTGATTACACTCTTAGCCCATTAAAGGAGCACACTTCTTAGCAATACAATTTTTCTGCACTGTCCATGAAACTGTGGTGCTTAGCTGGAAGAAATGGGATTCCCCCATGAACGCTTGCAGTTTGATTTTTGTAGTTGTCCAATAAAAAGTATCACCCACTCTTAATCTGTGTTATCCTGGAGACAACACAGCCTTTTCTTTATCCCTTATGGACAAATTTGAATAGATGTTGCCCATTTGTTCAATTGCAAGAGGTCAAACATAGAGCTGAACAAGCGGCATGCAGGTTGCAAATTCACTTACAATATTATTATATTCCTTCTTGAAATTACTGTATCCTTCCAGAGTTTTTGTGCAGCACATATCACCCTTGCAGAATAGCAAAATGAAATATACTGTTAAGCCTCAATGTTTTTCTCTAAAGAATTCATTTTCAAGGTGTGCACATCACCTACATAACATATTCCCCTGCGCACTGTACAAAATTCAAAATGAGAAAATGCTAAAGCCTAGACATTAAATGAACAAAAGCTCCTACCATTAGATAGATAGGTAAAACCAGCAACATCAACAGCAGAAAAAGTGAGTGCTGATGCTTTCAAGAGGTCTTTAAACTTACCTTAAAACTACCTTTTAAAACTCACCAAATAGACAGGAGAGTAAATTGGATTTCATCTGGTGTCCATTGATTCTGCAGCTCTGTGCCTCTACAGCAAGGTTATGACTTCAGACAGGTATTTCATCCCTGGAATGTACTGCCTGGTTGCACGCCGTCAGATATGGGACTAAAGTGTTATACGCTGATGCTTCGGCAGGATATTTACACCTTCTGCAGAAAGATGTCCACACTAATTCCTGGCTAAAGGTTTTTCCTACTAAACTGCATTTCGTAGGTTTATCTGTGGATTTTCTCCATGCCCGTGAGCTCAAGGCAGTTAAGTCTATCTTAGAAAAACAGCTTAAGGATATTGATTTTCAATATTCCATATTAAATGCCCACAAAACCTGCTCACCTTTGCATTTGGGTTTAAACTTTGAATTCTTCCAAAGTGCTAAGTATCTGGAAGATTTGGCCATCCCAAAATCCTGGCAGGCCTTTTCAAGACCCAAATTCAACTGCCTTCCATCTGCAGTTTTAGAGGGATGCTATTATGGTGCACCATATGAAAATCGATTATACGCCTGTAGTGACAAAGAAACTGTTTTTACAGGGATGACCATATCAGACTCATTAACTCTGTAATGAGAGATTTCCCAAGTAGGACCTTGGATTGCTTTCTAAAATATTTCTGAGTTGATATGAATAAATCCATTAAAAAATTAGTGACCAGGTTTCTTGTTCTGCGCAAAGAACACGTAAGATCATTCTTGCCTCTGTATTCTAATATTTATTGTTTTTCAGTTGTGCCTATCCAATTTTAAACTGTTTTTAATCATTTCTGAATTTTTCAAAAAATCTATTTTATTGGGTCTGTGACTAATAAAGATTGAAAATTGATTCTGCAGCTCAGAGTCCTCTTGCCAAAATATACTTTGTCTTGTAGAAACTTCTAAACCCCATTCTATTAGAGAACCTTGAGAAAGACTTCTAAATATGGCCATAGACACTGGCTGAATAAATATGAACGAATGTTATCAGGTATGCTCTCAGAGCACATGTGCGCTCTCACACATGTTCAGAGACACACCCACAGGGGATCTTTGAACTATGGCAGTGGTGTGTTTTGGCATAGGTTGGGCTGAATATATCACACTCACACAGAGCTGTTCATAAGGGAAATTTTATTGAACACAAAATAATTAAAATATAGCATAGATTCACAATGAAATATACAACTAGTATGAGGGAATACAGGCTCAAAAGAAGCAAACTTGCATGACTGAGAGCGTTCAAAGGAAGGATCTTTCCCTAAATTACACACACACTCGAAGGGGGGTTAGATTGAGGAGCCACCCATGTGTGGAGAAAATACTCAGAGAAGATGGATAAGAGTGGCAAAGATTACCTCTCCTTAATCTGGTTAGACTGTTTTGGACCAATGGAGTGGTGGAACCCCAGCTAGCAGGATCAGCTGAAGGGTTCCTGCAGAGACACGGAATTCACGTAAGATTCTCCCCAAACCCCAGCCTGAACTACCTGAATAACTAATATGGCTGTTGTATGCCTTTTATATGATTTTGGCCAGGCTGGCTAGTGATCTTGTGTCCCGCCTTGCCTTGTCGGTTGTCTTCCCACCTGGCCAATCCAGAGATAATGGACATAGAATGGGCCATTTACTAAACAGGAAGAAGATAGACATTCTTGGAAGCTTGCTTTCCCAAACCTCCAGACAATCCTTTAAGCATAAAAGCAAGAGATGGTGAATAAATTTACCTGGCCATCTCTAAAGGAAAGTTATTCTGTGGGATGAGTCTTTGTCTATGGCCATTCATGTCTTACCTAATGTTGATGGGGGTTGTTTAGATCTATATTGCTGTCATTTCCCCTTGGGGGCGAAGCTGACCTTTAGACCTGAGGCTAGACCTTGTTTGCCACTGTATTTAACCTATACTTGCCATTGACAGAACAAGTATTCCAGTTAAAACAATTTGTGGCGTTCACATCCATGTCTTAGCAATAGTGAGACTCTGCAGGGATGTTGTGCAAAGTTGGCCAGTTTGGTAACAGGAACTGATCCTACGCCAAGCTTAAGGCTTTATTATGTTTTAATTACATGATCTACCATCTGTAGACTGAAGTTCTGTAAAGTTTCAGGAGTTACATGGGTGGCTGAACTAAGTAATTTCTGAATAAATAAAGCAATTGCATATCTTTATCTCTCCAGGATTTAGCATTTATGATCTCTGGCATGCAGAAAGGAGCATTTCATTATACCTGCGTTAGTAGTACAGATATATATGTTATCATTCCTTCCAATCTTCTGCCTTTTTTGTAAATAAGTATCTTCTCCAATCACAGGCAACAAGATGAACATTTCTACAAATTATGATTATATGAGCACCACAGAATTTTATTACGATGATACAGCAACACCGTGTCCAGGTGTCACTGTCCAAGAATTTGCTTCCCGTGTTCTGCCACCACTTTACTCTTTCGTGTTCATATTTGGCCTCCTGGGAAATGCACTGGTTGTGCTGATCATCATCAGATACAAGAAGCTCAAGAGCATGACCGATATCTACTTGCTAAACTTAGCCATCTCCGATTTGCTCTTTATAGCCTTACTCCCATTCTGGGCTTATTATGCTGCACATGAGTGGGTATTTGGAAATGCACTGTGCAAAATTTTATCTGGACTCTACTTCACAGGCTTCTACAGTGGAAACTTCTTCATCATCCTTTTGACCATTGACCGGTACCTAGCAATAGTCCATGCAGTGTTTGCATTAAAGGCCAGGACTGTGGTCTACGGCATTCTCACCAGTCTCGTCACATGGGGTGTTGCAATTTTAGCCTCTGTACCGGGTCTTGTCTTTCACAAATTACAAAGAGAAAATGATCGCTGGACATGCACTCCTCACTTTCCACTGGATACTCAAACCCAATGGAACCAGTTCATGACCCTGAAAATGAACCTCATAGGCCTCATCTTTCCAATGATTGTGATGACCGTTTGCTATTCACAGATCATAAACACCCTGATGAGATGCAGGAACGAGAAGAAGAACAAAGCGGTCAGACTTATTTTTATCATCATGATTGTTTATTTCATCTTCTGGGCCCCATACAACATTGTTCTTCTGCTCCAGACCTTTCAGATTTCATTCTCCCTCAACACTTGCGTTGGCATTAGTAATCTGGGTATTGCAGTACAAGTGACAGAAACATTAGCAATGGCCCACTGTTGTATCAATCCTGTGATCTACGCTTTAGCCGGCGAGAAGTTCAGAAAGTATACTTGCAGCTTTTTCCAAAAGCACGTTGCTCTCTATCTCTCAAACTACTGCCGGTTTTTGTACTCTGAGCCGCTGGAACGTGCCAGTTCCACCTACTCTCATTCTACTGGGGAGCAAGACATTTCAGCGGTGTTGTGACGGCTGTCCAGAGAAAAAGGGAAACGACCTTTACAGATGCCCCTCCTCAGGCATTTCTTCATACTGGACTCTTATGAGGTTATAAAAGGTCACACATTTATGGCAACATGCAGCTTTTATGCTAAAAACTAAGTTTTAGCTTGGATGGATTTTTACTTTGTTTCTATCAGTTGCCAGGCTGTGTGACATACCAGTGTCACATACAATGAAGCTGGTATGATAATTAATATCATCAGGTGTTTGGGAAACAACAGAGAAAAAGAAATACTTGTTCAAGCAAGTCATATATCTTACATTTTGTAGACTTGGAAAGTGTTTGAAATGTATTATTTAATGCAGGACAACAGTTTGTCAAACTTTACCCAAAGCTAATAGTGCTGTAAGACATGTCTTTGTATTTTCTGCAATAGACTAATCTGACTATCCTCTGGAAATTGTAAAAATAAGTTTTCTTGGATGTATTAAAATTCCTCAGAAAGGTGAGCAATAAGTTCCTTCTAAATATAATGAATGTCCTCTCGCCATACTTTCTCAGCCAGCAAAGCATTTGTCGGCTGAGTCCTGTATTAAGTCATAATGCTGGTAAGAGAGTGGACAGATTGGTGCCATACACACAACTACCCACCCCATTCACAGACTCGCCACACACAGCATCTCATCCACAGACACACTCAGATATACACCAATATTCACACGTATATACTCACCCCTCCCCTACTCATGCATATTCAGACACTCCACTCACAAAGTTATACTCAACTACCCCATTAACAGAAGCAGAAATATAGATATACCCACACACCATTCCCACTCACATTTACTTTCCACACACATAAACACAAACAGCAATCCTGTTCACAAAGACATCCAGACATTACCTCACCCCTTGCTGCTCTCTCTAGATCCCTTGCAGCTCTTTAACTCTCCCATTCTCCTCACCCCATTTTCTCTCTACTCTTTTCTTAGTTCCGGAATTCTTCCCCGCTCCATGAGATCTGGGTTCCAGAACTTCCCCATGGCACTTACCCAGTTCTCACATCCAGATTTGCTGCCCTCCCACATTTACACATTTGCCCTCTGTTGTCTGGGTTCGCACCTCCTGCGGCAGCTCCTCCTCCTCTTCCCTCTTCATGAGGACAAAATGACCATCATTCCTTGAGTATGCCTAGATTTTTTTTTAATGTGATTGTTTAAGACTGTTTACTGTCCCACCAGTTTTGTCTTTGGCTTGGCCATGGCTTGAGACCTTGGGCAAAAGTGGTATCAGCTTGTACTGTATACAGCAGCCATGCAGAAATGTTTTGACACATGTCCTTTCTGGTGCCAGTTCTCCCACTCCTGTGACTGCACCTGCATGAAGCTAAATGAGAGAATTGAGCTTTCTGCAGTTCAGAGATCTTCCCCTCTTCCAATGCACCATGGAAGAGAGATTGGTTACCTGATGTTGGGGGCTTTGCTTCATGATGTGCCTGCCACAGACAACAGGATGCTGGTCTCTGGTGTTGGGAATTGGATGGAGGCTAGAAAGGAGAGGGAAGTTCTGCCTTCGCTGGTCTCTTAGAGTAAAATGTAGAAATGCCAGGATAAAGACATATAGAAAGAAATAATCCTCTACTTGTGAAAATATAAAATCTAACTGTAAAGTCAGAATTGCTGCATCCCGGCCAAAGCCTGCTGAGCCCTTTATCAGTGGAAACTCTGAGATGTGAAGTTCTGGAGTACAATTCAAATATGAAAGCTCAATGGCTCAATCTTATCTAGAATTCACCCCTCATCTAGAAAATTAACCATATTTACTGTATCCGGAAAGTGATTTGGGGTGGGTGGGAGGAATATAGAGATTCTGTATGTGTTCAGTGATTCAATGACAGTGAAAGTTGGAGTGATTCTGAGGTCTGTTGGTTTGGTTTTAAAAACATATAAAATGTAACTGACAGAGTTTGTGTACAGCGGTTTCAAGCATTATGATAAAAAACCACATGCAAAGTAAAAAATTGGTATTCCCCCTTGTGTGTGTTGTGTGCCAGCAGTTGAAAGTAAATAAAATGATCACTTGGTCTTTGTTCAAATTATTAAAGAACTTTTACTGTTTAAAACATACGTAGAATGGAATAAACTCACAGTGCTTTGACATTAAGGACTGCTCAGTGGTTTAGGTCTCTGACTGCAAAGCCATAGTTTGAGAGTTTGATTCCCCACTGTGCCTCCTTGACAGGGATAGTCTTGATGATCCGTAGGGTCATTGCACCGCATGGAAATTGGGAAACCAAGTTACTTCCCTCTTTTTTTTTTCTTGGTGTGAACTAGAAGGCACCTCCTCACCTTTTTCCCCTTTGGTTTACAGATGTATCTCAGTCTGCCATTCCATCCAAAATCCAACATGACCTCTAGAATGAGGAGCTAGATGTTTGCAGGGTGAAAAGAGATGCGTTCTCTATGCTATTTACATATGTGTGTATAGGCACCTGGGTAGTAATTATTCTCAGAGAGAAGTGGAGATTTTTGCTCTGCAATGTTATTGGCAGAGCATGGTGGCCTAATGCTGAGCTTCTTACTACTGAATAATCACTCTGGAAACTATAGTAAGGACAAAAATGAAAAAAGAATGACTATTTCTAAAAGAAATGCATTTAGGAAAACAAAAGGAAAACAAGATATCTCTCTAACTTATTTATGAACACCCAGTGTAATGTACTGGATAGAGTGACAGACGAGGAGGGCTGGGTTTGAATCCCTGCTCAGCTATGAAAACTCACCAGAGAGGGAGTGGAACTGGTAAAATAATAATAATTGTGAGCTGGCAAGTCAATTCTGACTTATGGCGACCCTTTTCAGGGTTTTCTAGATAGAGAGTACTCAGAAGTGGTTTACCATTCTGTTCTTCTGGAGGCATCCTGAGACAGTGCAGCTTGCCCAATGCCACAGAAGCTGTCTCTTCTGGAATGTACAGTGAGAATCAAATTTCCAACCTCTGGCTCCGCAGCCAGAAACTTAACTCACTCAACTATCCAGCCAGCTAAAACCACTCCTTAAATGTCTCATTTATCTTGAAAGCCCTGTTAGGGTCACTGTAAGTCAGTTTCAAGTTGATGGCACATAACAGCAAACTGATTTATATAACTGACTTCCATGTCTGCAGATCTGGAGAAGGGTGAAGTGACAAATTAAAAAAGGAAGAGCCTCAGAGTAGTAATCTGAACATAGACTGCAAAAAAGAGAAAAAACACACCCAAATTATTTTCTTACTGTTGTGTGCCTACTGATTCAGATCCCTTGTTATATGGGCTGGTGCCTGTCTTCATCTAGCACTTTGCTCCTTTATCTTCCTGGGCAGGACACTGGAAGCTGAGGAATATGGTGTAGTGAAAAATGTTCTGAGGCTCAAAGTTCTGCAGAACTCTCTGTCTGGATGGAACATAAGGGCACTGTTCATGTTCAGGAACACTCTCTTTTGAAGCATTTTTCATAGAACAGACTTAGCTGGTGTACATTAGAAAGATGTAAGTGGCAGGAAGAGCGGTTGCAGTTCAAAGCAGTGGGCAGGGGTTATAAGTAAAGAGGAAAGAAACAAAAGTTTAAAAACCTCCTGGGCTGTATGGGGAACCAATCCATCACAATTCACTAGCAACAATATCTCAAACAAGGAATTCTCCAATATTCTATCCTCTCGGAGGCACTGAGAGCTGAAAATGATACCGACCAATCACAAAACAGTAGTAGAATCAATCTCAAAAAGGGAGATGGTGGAGGCAGGATTTGGCATTATCATCTGGAAACAACTTTTAAAATGTTATATTGATATCTAGTCCTCCAAACCAAACAAATCGTTCCTGCACTGCGAAGGTTCACATTAAACAATTATGTCAGGATGGACAATAGAATTTGCTGTCACCCATGTGTCACTACTGCAGTTTATATTTCTTGCTTTCCCTTTTCTAAAGGCTGAAATATTAGAATAATAATAAATGTTTATTATGGTCATTGACCAGCAAAAGTAAGCAACATAATTTAAATTAGAAAACATAAAATCAATCTAAAAGCGCTAAAAACATCTATATACATATATATAACTACATTCATACATCTTATTAGATATCTCCTGCCTCCCTATCATAGGCCTTGTCTATGGTCTATTGTAGCTTGCATAGAATGACAGAATTGTTACTTAGAAGCTCATAGAGCCCGTATGACCATTAAGGCCTCTACGTGTATACACCAATTTACAGATACTATAGCTGCACTTTGGGTGGCACCTTTCCTTCACGGATTTTGATTGCAGCAGCACAGAATTTAGCTACTTTTGTCAAAATATCTGAATTTTGGTTTAGCCCAGTATATCTGCCAGAGTATCGCCCTGTCAGCAAGAGCAGTGTGTAATGTGCCTCTAAACATCCAGGAAATGCCCTTATGTAAGGGTTAACGAGGACTTCTCGAATGCCAGAAATATTAGAAAAGAGAAAGCAAGAGAAAATTAGTACAGAAAAATGAAGATGTTCTCCTACATGTGGAAATCAGAATTGCATTATTGTGTTTGCAAGATTGTACATTGTCTTTTCTTTTTTTCTTTTCTACATGTAAAACGTGACTCTTCAATCACAGGAAGTAAGATGGACACTTCTACAAGCACAACACAGGCAACAAATGCAACAGATTATATTTCAGACCACACTGACTATGATTACGGACCAGCCCCATGTGAAAGTATCCCTGTCGAAGAATTTGCTTCCCATGTTCTGCCACCACTTTACTCTTTCGTGTTCGTGTTTGGTCTATTGGGAAATGCACTGGTTGTGCTGATCCTTATCAAGTACAAAAAACTCAAGAGCATGACCGATATCTACTTGCTAAACTTAACCATCTCCGATTTGCTCTTTATAGCCTTACTCCCATTCTGGGCTTATTATGCTGCACATGAGTGGGTATTTGGAAATGCACTGTGCAAAATTTTATCTGGACTCTACTTCACAGGCTTCTACAGTGGAAACTTCTTCATCATCCTTTTGACCATTGACCGGTACCTAGCAATAGTCCATGCAGTGTTTGCATTAAAGGCCAGGACTGTGGTCTACGGCATTCTCACCAGTCTCGTCACATGGGGTGTTGCAATTTTAGCCTCTGTACCGGGTCTTGTCTTTCACAAATTACAAAGAGAAAATGATCGCTGGACATGCACTCCTCACTTTCCACTTGATACTCAAACCCAATGGAACCAGTTCATGACCCTGAAAATGAACCTCATAGGCCTCATCTTTCCAATGATTGTGATGACCGTTTGCTATTCACAGATCATAAACACCCTGATGAGATGCAGGAACGAGAAGAAGAACAAAGCGGTCAGACTTATTTTTATCATCATGATTGTTTATTTCATCTTCTGGGCCCCATACAACATTGTTCTTCTGCTCCAGACCTTTCAGATTTCATTCTCCCTCAACACTTGCGTTGGCATTAGTAATCTGGGTATTGCAGTACAAGTGACAGAAACATTAGCAATGGCCCACTGTTGTATCAATCCTGTAATCTACGCTTTAGCCGGCGAGAAGTTCAGAAAGTATACTTGCAGCTTTTTCCAAAAGCACGTTGCTCTCTATCTCTCAAATTACTGCCGATTTTTGTACTCTGAGCCGCTGGAACGTGCCAGTTCCACCTACTCTCATTCTACTGGGGAGCAAGACATTTCAGCGGTGTTGTGATGGCTGTCCAGAGAAAAAGGGAAACGACCTTTACAGATGCCCCTCCTCAGGCATTTCTTCATACTGTGGTCTAGGGTGGCTGCAAAATGTCAAGCCTTTATGATAACTGGAAATTTTTTTGTTAAATACTAAGATTTTTGCTTGCCTCTGTCCATTCCAAGAGCGCATGGTAGACCATGTCAGGGCTCTTACAAGTAGTAAAGGAAAATGAAGTGATTGTTCAAGCAAGTCATATATATTACTGTCCATAGGGTTTGAGATATATTTACATAGATGGTTGAAAAGAATTATGTCAGTGTACTGTGGTACAAATGGTGACACAAGAGTTTTGTTGCTTTTGCTACAAAGGTTATTAAGACTATCCCTATGAAAACTGCACAAGTAGTGCTCTTCTAAGTGTTACCATATGTTAAAAATTCTCACTGTGCTGAGTAATAGGTTGCTAGTGCTTTTTTCCCCTTTCATAAGCATAATGAGTATTCTGTCCTCAGCTCTCCTAACCTAGTTAAGTGTTTTCTATTGAATCATAGATGAACCCATAATTTTGGCAGCTGAGAGGATTTATTATACTAATTTAAATTGCCACAAAAATTCTAATTGAAATCAAATCTATCATAGGTACTACACTTTATATATTTTCTAAACAGTGATGTAAGTTTGAAGAATATAGAAACAGCATTATTTACATGGTTTTATTTACACAGCAGGACCTTGCATGTATTTGTCACACTTTACATCTCTTGCTACCTTTCCCTATTTTACCTATTTAATAAAAATAAAATATTCTCTTATATATGGTCTTTTTTATGAGCAACTGCCATGATAGTTGGAATTATTTATTATTAGAAATAGGAATCTGTACACTGGGAATTTTGTTTTCTCTTCGTTTCATTGTTATTCCTCCTCTCTTGGTCCAACCACACCCTGTGAAAAAAACCAAGTTTCAAGCAAAAACAAAATCCCAATTATTGATAGGCTGAAGTAAATTCTGATAATTACTGGGCACAAGGGTAGATCCAGAAAATTTAGATTGGTGGGCTCAAGAAATTCTTCTGGGGAGAACTGCTTTTTTTAGATATGCATACATAGAGACCACTGCGACAATAAACCTGTGTTCACATATACTTTGTACTGAAAACTATACAAAGCAGCAGAAAAGTTCCAGAATTGGAACCTTTACATCATGAATGCAGACTAGTGCTATTTATACAACACAAAGAGGCATGATGAAGTCCCAAAGACATAAAGTAAAGCAGGCCTGTTAAGAATGTCATACTGTATAAATTCTGGCATTGCAGCAGCTATCATCAACACAATCAGCTTCACATATGACTTGTAGGAAAATGGTCTCTATAGGATGATTTTAAAGGCAGGTTGAAAAAGCTGTAGAAATTAGAACTGGTGTTTATAACTCCATTTTACATTCCACATGATTTGAATTCTGAGCTACACAATGGTAACTTTTTTGTTTGTTTTTGTTGCATCTTAAGAACAGTGTTTGGAAAAGTTACTTTTCTAGACTATAACTTTGGTTGGCCCAAAATTCTGGTTAAATAGTGTCCAACAAGAAATTATTTTTTTTCAGTTGACTTTCTACTCTTCTCCTGCATATATTAATAAATCATCTGCAGTACTAAACAACACTATCTAGACATAACTGAGTACCATCAAGTCAATTATGACTTATGGTGACCCATTTCAGAATTTTCTAGGTAAAGAGTACTCAGAAGTTGTTTACCAATTCCTTCTTCTGGGAATACCCTGGAATTGTGCAGCTTGACTAGGGTCGCTCAAATTGCCTCTTCTGATATGCACAGTGGGGAACTGAACTCCCAACTTCTGGCTCCACAGCTAGATACCTAACACACTGAGCTATCTAAACCTAGGAAACCACATATCACTAAAGGTGTCAGGATTGGCTTGTCAGAAATCCAGCTATAAAACCGTGTACTATACATGTACATTATTAATTTGTTAACTAATGCTTTATGTCACTCTTCATTCCAAAACCCCCAAAGTGGTTTACAATACTGTATATTAAAACCCAGAAAGTAGGGTAAAATCAAATGAAACAACCAAAAGACAGTAACCAAACTATAACATATTTTATTAAAATCAGACAGTAAAATCACATTAAAATTACAAATTATCTGAATTTCTACTTTGTCATGTATGGATTCCTGAAAAGATTTTGTCTATAACTAAAAGGATGATGGGCCCTATAACTAATCACATAAGGAGAAAGCTTACTTCTTTATAACATGATATAACCTAAAGGGTGGAAGTATATACCGTTATACATACAAATCACTTCCATTAGATAACACACTTGAGAATAATGTGCTGCGATAGGGTTGACTGAGGGGTAGTGAGCACCTCCACAGCTTCCTCCCAGTATATTATGACCTATATCTTGTGGATTAAACCCTTGTTCTCATAATAGCAGCCTACCTTCACTACACCTGTGCTCCCAGAAACAAGTTTTGCTGGTTTCCTTCCAGTGCAACAAAAAACCACCTACTTTACAATGATCATACAGGGCAATGGAAATAAAACACAAGACTTCCATCTATGTACATTTTACTTGTCATATGGATGAACATTTTGCCATGATACAAAATAGCCAGTTCCCATTATTCTAATATGTTGTGCTGTCATATTCAGAAAATACCCAGCAAACATCTGTTTGGCACAGCAACAGCCATGGTGGTTGAAGGTTTTGGGAGCTGTAGGGCAAAAAATGGTTATTTACCCAAGTTCTATCTAACAGGAAAATGCATAATAAAATGACAAGTGTATATATGTAGACAGTGTCCCTGTGTACTGAATTTTTAAGGATGTCCTTGTGTAGCAAGGTTGGCCCAAGACGTTCTGCTACCTCATGCAAAGGACAAGTTACCACTGTGTTGTTTGTTGACATACAGAAGCTGCTGGATTGACAACTGAATCTTACTTGAACTCTGAAAATGTGACACTATTCTGCAGCACACCTGAAAAAGGAAGCAAATTTAGGACCCCCCAGGCAGACTGTATGGCGTATACACCACTCCATCATCCAACAGAGAGATATTGCTGAAGAATTCAAGTCTGGAGGGCCTCACTGGAGCACCCACTGGCTGAAGCAATCAATTTATTCTGCCTAATGGCAGGGCCAGCCAGAGTGTATACTTACATTTCTGTAAGTCAGTCAATAACCACAAGGCAGTGTGATGACTTGCTGGCACAAATGGACCAGAAAAAACATGGTGGGCCTGATTAATTCCAAAAAAAGGAAAAGAATTTTGGTTGTTGTAGGTTTTTCTGGCTGTTTGGCCGTGTTCTGAAGGTTTTTCTTCCTAACGTTTCACCAGTGTCTGTGGCTGGCATCTTCAGAGGACAGGAGTTAGAACTCTGTGTTCTGAGTTCTAACCCCTGTCCTCTGAAGATGCCAACCACAGAGACTGGCGAAACGTTAGGAAGAAAAACCTTCAGAACACGGCCAAACAGCCCGAAAAACCTACAACAACCTTCAGATCCCGGCCGTGAAAGCCTTCGAGAATACATTGAAAAGAATTTTTTTTTAAAGATTATGATTACAAAGACCAAAAAGTCTTTGTGCTTTATCATTTATTTTCAAAATACAAAGAGTAATACATTCATATTACATACAAAATTGCATAAAGTGCAAGCGTTATCAAGCTAGTCACCACATTTATCCTAACACCATATCAGTTAGGTGTAAATATGCACAAAGTCTTTCCACTATACCTTGGAAGCATCTCTTCATGAGGCAAGATGTTGGAAAAGTTAAGTAGGGTGGGGTATGTCTTGATATTTAGGTCCTTGTAGTCTACCTGCATCCACCTACTGGCCAAGGCAAGAGGTAGGCTACAGAAGAAGGCTCATCAGAGAATATAGCCGAGTTAGATTTTACCGGAGCCGCCTATAGACTTACTGAGAACTGGCAATTTACACACTTTTGATCCTCTCAATTTAAAATAATCCTTTAAGTCCTCACCCTCAATTCACCACTGGCTCCATCCTCTCTAACTTGTGGAAATCAGAGAGTCATTCGGCAGTCTTTATATGATGAAGGCTGGAAATAATTTTAGATGCCAGACTAAGTAAAGGGCATCAGTGTCTCCAAATTATGGCAAAATCCATCTTGCCAGGAACTTCTGGACTTTAAATTCCTCACACTGGAACGCGCCTGACGAAGTGGTCCTGATCCACGAAAGCTCGCATATTGTATGATATTTTTTTAGTGGTCTATAAAACCATCGCCTACTCTTCTTGCATTTGTATTTTGTATTGATCACACGGCTCCCTTTTATTTCAATCCTAACTGTGTAGCTCCCCTTTCTCTTCCACCAAATTCAGCGGTTTTTCAGGAGACTCCGTTCAGGCGAGCAGGCACAAATCACCGTGGACAGCAGTACAAGGATGCATTTGGGAATTAGGCGTACCCCGACTCAGATGCGCCAAGAACCCCCGCAAGAAGACCACACCGCAAAAGAGCCCCGCTCTTTCTGCCTTTCCAGCAGACTTCCGTTATGCTCTTGCACGAACACCTCCCCTTCCGCCCGAATAAAGCACACCAGGATTTTTTCCTTTTCCAAAAAGAAAAGCGCGGGGAAGTGAAATTTAAACGGGCCATCTCCACCCGCCCAGCCTCACCGCCTTTGGCTTCTCGTCGGTAGCTGCTCCTTTAAGAAAGGCTGCGGCGACTTTTCGAGTCATAGGACGGCGGCCAGGAAGAAGGAGGAAAAGCTTGCAGCCACTGGCGCATGCGCACTTTCCCGGTCCGGCTTTCCCGCCAGCCTTCGGCAAACCGGGGCTTCTTGCTCGGACTGGGAGGGCACCGACGGGCCTCGGGCGGGCACAGTGGGTAAGAGAAAGAGGGGACACGGCGCGGCGGCTCCGCGCCGCTCGGTTCGCAAGGGCTTAGTAGCTGAGGTGACTCCGCCCCCTGTCCCTGCCGTCTGTGGGAGATTTCCATCTGGCCCGCGAAGGGGGGAATAGAGAGAAGGCAGGGGAGCTTTTGGCTTACAAGTCCCATCAGCAAGAAAAGGAGGTTGGGAGTTGTAGTGCGAAACATCTGGAGGCCCAGACATGCCTCCACCCCTGGGGTAGGGGCACGGTGGCTCCCTCCCCCCTTTAGTTCCCCATCCCTGTGTTGTTAATACATTTCCTTTCATCTGTATACACTGTTATACCAGCCTTCCTGATTTCTTCATTAGCTGGATGATGAGGAGTAGCAAGGAGCCATATTTTGTGAAGTTTGTGAAGTCTGCGGGAGACTCTGATTTTTTCCTTCAAGCCCTTGAGGTGAGTTTATACCATATTCAGACTGTGCAATGTGAGTGCAGTGCACCTACCAAACATAATGTGTCTTGAGCCCCGTTGAGACCTAGCGAATGGTCAGAGTTTGTAGCAATGGAGGCTTGCATCCCTCTTTCCTCCCCTACGCCACCCCATCTGGTCTTCGACTGTCACGCCAATACACATGAATGAACCGGAAATGATTCCCAGAATTATGATCCAGAGACCAAGAGTGAGCCTGCAATGGCCAGAAAGCTGGAAAGTGCTGAAGGCAGCATGGAATTGGGTTGAGAGAGAGGGAACCTCTGCCCCACTATTGATTATTTACTTCAAATATTTTACCCCATCTTTCTCGTTGCAATGACCCAAGGCAGCTTACATACCGTGATTAAAAAGCAGTATTTAAAGCTAACAATAGTCCTTGAGATAGCTTTGACCCAATCTACTACCTGCACTTGGAATAGTTCTGCTGAGGTACATGGAATGTAATACCTTTTTTTCCCCACTTTTCTTTTTTATAATTTGAATTGAATGTAGGGAACTAAACTTTTATGTACTAAAAGTAGCTTGAATTATGTGCTTGAATTTTTCCTTCCAACCACTGTTGGTGATTCATTCAGAGGTGGCTCATTTTAAAGTGAGACATGTTCCCATGTTCAATCCACAAGCTGTTCTTGAATACATGAGAAGAACCAGTTCTTGCAAACCTAGGGGATATTTAAATTGCATTTCTTCTTTGTATTTTGCAGTCCATTAAAGAATTTCAGTCAGAAGAATATCTCCAGATACTTGAAAGTGAAGTTGCCCTAAGAATACAAGAGAATGACAAATCCCTTTATATATGTGATCAGTTCAGCGGGGCTGTTTTTAATCATCTTCAAAAGGTTTCTGTTTTATTTTTGAATTGACTGTGCTAATGATTAAGTTTTCATAAACAGCATTGCCATATATTGATAAACAGCATTTCTGAAAGTAAACTTTGTGAAAAAAAGCTGCTTATATATACTGCCCCACAGCGCATAAAGCACTCTCTGGGCGGTTTACAAGTTAATTATGCAGTCTACACATTGCCACCCCCACCCCCCAGCGAGCTGGGTACTCATTTTACCGACCTCGGAAGGATAGAAGGCTTAGTTAACCTTGAGCCAGCTACCTGGGATTGAACCCTGGGTGGTGAGCTCAGTTTTGGCTGTAGTACAGCAGTTTAACCACGGTGCCATGAGGCTCCTAATAATGAAATCATGGAAGTCAGTTCTGGTCACCAATATATCTGCTTATTGGTCACCAATATATTTGTAAATGTTATGGAACAAAGAAGACGATGAATTGTAACTGCTTTCTAGCTCTTTTTTCCAGCTTTTTCAGAGAGAACAGGCCTGTATGAACATTTTTATATGTTTGTATGGCAATTAAGTGTAAGCTAATAGAAGCTAGTCCCTTGTTATACTGTCTGAATAATGGGTAGAGAAATAGATAATATGTGTTAATCTTTTTGCAGCTGGTTGTATTAATTTTGTTATTATTGGTCTGGAAAAGATGGAGAAGTAATTATCTTGTTAACCTTTTTGCTTTATTTTATCTCAGCTTGGTTGTAGAATTGTTGGACCACAAGTAGTTATTTACTGTATGCAGAACCAGCGATGTGTCCCAAGGGCTGACTATCCAGTATTTAATATGTCAATGGCTGATGTCACGGTATCTTGTACAAGTCTTCAGAAGGAAACTAGGGTAATGTATTCAGTGGTTGTGTGATGCTATTTCCTAGATGTATTTTATAAGTTGCCTCTGGCTTCTTTGTTGAAAAACACTTGTGATAAACAGGAACACAAAGTCAATTTCAAAATGCTACTGAGACAGCAATTAAATAGATGTACTGCCTGTAAAAACCCAGTATTTAAGATCAGAAGGACGGAATCTCTTCTTTAAGGCAAAGCCACTGTATCTCAAACATCTTTGATGAATGTCTCATATCTTAGATATAATTTCTAAAATAATGCCTATATTAGATTTTAGAAATCTACTCTAAAATCTCTAGCATGATGCTACAACTTTTTAAAAGGAGTATGTTACATTGCCCTATTCTTAATCACTTAAGAGTGTTTTAGTAATTGTGTAAGGTAATGTTTCTCAGTTACAGAAGCAGAGATTTAATGGTACTTGTCCTCTATTGTGGCAGGGAGAGATGTAATTCATCTTCAAATGTCTGAAATGTTATTCTAAGATAATCGTGTTGGTTCCTTACACTTCTTTATCCTTAGGCCAAATTACCCATTTTGAGTTTATCCTTGTTATTTACAGTAAGAGTAGGGAAGGGGTGGCCCTCCAGATTTTATTGGGTTAAAACCCCTATCAGCTTTAATCATTTAACAAAATGATTACACTTAATCTCAAATCCCCATTCCATCCTAGAAAGTTATTGTTGTTGTTTAGTCGTTAAGTCGTGTCCGACTTGTCGTGACCCCATGGACCAGAGCACGCCAGGCCCTCCTGTCTTCCAATGCCTCCCGGAGTTGGGTCAAATTCATCTTGGTAGCTTCTATGACACTGTCCAACCATCTCGTCCTCTGTCGTCCCCTTCTCCTCTTGCCTTCACACTTTCCCAACATCAGGGTCTTTTCCAGGAAGTCTTCTCTTCTCATGAGATGGCCAAAGTATTGGAGCCTCAGCTTCAGGATCTGTCCTTCCAGTGAGCACTCAGGGTTGATTTCCTTCAAAATGGATAGGTTTGTTCTCTTTGCAGTCCAGGGGACTCTCAAGAGTCTCCTTCAGCACCACAATTCAAAATCATCACTTCTTCGGCGGTCGGCCTTCTTTATGGTCCAGCTCTCACTTCCATACATCACTACTGGAAAAACCATAACTTTGACTATGCGGACCTTTGTCGGCAAGGTGATGTTTCTGCTTTTTAAGATGCTGTCTAGGTTTCTCGTCGCTTTCCTCCCAAGAAGCAGGCGCCTTTTAATTTCGTGGCTGCTGTCACCATCTGCAGTGATCATGGAGCCCAAGAAAGTAAAATCTGTCACTGCCTCCATATCTTCCCCTTCTATTTGCCATGAGGTGATGGGACCAGTGGCCATGATCTTAGTTTTTTTGATGTTGAGCTTCAGACCATTTTTTGCACTCTCCTCTTTCACCCTCATTAAGAGGTTCTTTAATTCCTCCTCACTTTCTGCCATCAGAGTGGTATCATCTGCATATCTGAGGTTGTTGATATTTCTTCCGGCAATCTTAATTCCGGCTTGGGATTCCTCCAGTCCTGCCTTTCGCATGATGTATTCTGCATATAAGTTAAATAAGCAGGGAGACAATATACAGCCTTGTGGTACTCCTTTCCCAATTTTGAACCAATGAGTTGTTCCATATCCAGTTCTAACTGTTGCTTCCTGTCCCACATATAGATTTCTCAGGCGATAGATAAGGTGATCAGGCACACCCATTTCTTTAAGGACTTGCCATAGTTTGCTGTGGTCCACACAGTCAAAGGCTTTTGCGTAGTCAATGAAGCAGAAGTAGATGTTTTTCTGGAACTCTCTGGTTTTCTCCATAATCCAGAGCATGTTAGCAATTTGGTCTCTAGTTCCTCTGCCCCTTCGAAATCCAGCTTGTCGTTCTGGGAGTTCTCGGTCCACATACTGCTGAAGCCTACCTTGTGGGATTTTGAGCATAACCTTGCTAGCGTGTGAAATGAGTGCAATAGTATGGTAGTTGGAGCATTCTTTGGCACTGCCCTTCTTTGGGATTGGGATGTAGACTGATCTTTTCCAATCCTCTGGCCACTGCTGAGTTTTCCAAACTTGCTGGCATATTGAGTGTAGCACCTTAACAGTGTCATCTTTTAAGATTGTAAATAATTGAACTGGAATGCCATCACCTCCACTGGCCTTGTTGTTAGCCATGCTTTCTAAGGCCCACTTGACTTGACTCTCCAGGATGTCTGGCTCAAGGTCAGCAACCACACTATCTGGGTTGTCCGGGACATCCAGATCTTTGTGGTATAATTCCTCTGTGTATTCTTGCCACCTCTTCTTGATGTCTTCTGCTTCTGTTAGGTCCCTACCATTCTTGTCCTTTATCATGTCCATCTTTGCACAAAATGTTCCTTTAATATCTCCAATTTTCTTGAACAGATCTCTGGTTTTTCCCTTTCTATTATTTTCCTCTATTTCTTTGCACTGTTCGTTTAAGAAGGCCCTCTTGTCTCTCCTTGCTATTCTTTGGAAGTCTGCATTCCATTTTCTGTAACGTTCCCTATCTCCCTTGCATTTTGTTTCCCTTCTCTTCTCTGCTATTTGTAAGGCCTCATTGGACAGCCACTTTGCTTTCTTGCATTTCCTTTTCTTTGGGATGGTTTTTGTTGCTGCCTCCTGTACAATGTTACGAGCCTCCATCCATAGTTCTTCAGGCACTCTGTCCACCAAATCTAGTTCCTTAAATCTGTTCTTCACTTCCACTGAGTATTCATAAGGGATTTGGTTTAGATTATACCTGACTAGCCCAGTGGTTTTTCCTACTTTCTTCAGTTTAAGCTTGAGTTTTGCTATAAGAAGCTGATGATCAGAGCCACAATCAGCTCCAGGTTTTGTTTTTGCTGACTGTATAGAGCTTCTCCATCTTTGGCTGCAGAGAATATAATCAATCTGATTTCGCTATTGCCCATCTGGTAGAGGTCCATGTGTAGAGTCGCCTCTTGTGTTGTTGGAAAAGAGTGTTTGTGATGACCAGCTTGTTCTCTTGACAAAACTCTATTAGCCTTTGCCCTGCTTCGTTTTGAACTCCAAGGCCAAACTTACCTGTTGTTCCTTTTATCTCTTGACTCCCTACTTTAGCATTCCAGTTCCCTATAATGAGAAGAACATCTTTCTTTGGTGTCAGTTCTAGAAGGTGTTGTAAGTCTTCATAGAATTGGTCAATTTCAGCCTCTTCAGCATCGGTGGTTGGTGCATAAACTTGGATTACTGTGATGTTGAAAGGTCTGCCTTGGATTCTTATTGAAATCCTTCTATCATTTTTGAGATTGTATCCCAGCACAGCTTTTCCCACTCTTTTGTTGACTATGAGGGCTACTCCATTTCTTCTACGGGATTCTTGCCCACAATAGTAGATATGATAATCGTCTGAATTGAATTCACCCATTCCCGTCCATTTTAGTTCACTGATGCCCAGGATGTCAATTATTCTTGCCATCTCCTGTTTGACCACATCCAGCTTACCAAGGTTCATAGATTTTACATTCCAGGTTCCTATGCAGTATTTTTCTTTGCAGCATTGGACTTTCCTTTCACTTCCAGGCGCGTCCGCAGCTGAGCGTCCTTTCGGCTTTGGCCCAGCCACTTCATTAGCTCTGGAGCTACTTGTCCTTGTCCTCCGCTCTTCCTCAGTAGCATGTTGGACGCCTTCCAACCTGAGGGGCTCATCTTCCAGCGTCATATCTTTTAGCCTTTTGTTTCTGTCCATGGAGTTTTCTTGGCAAAGATACTGGAATGGCTTGCCAGTGTCCCTGCACAGCATAGCCCATAGCTTCTCTGAATTACTCAAGCCCCTTCGCCACGACAAGGCAGCAATCCATGAAGGGGTTACCAACTAGAAAGTTACCAACTAACAATTTTGTTAAATGGTGTGAATAGCTGATGTTTAGAATGTTAAAATATTTAATAAGTAAGATGAATAGTTAATTGTATTATCTGTTTATAATGTGATGGATTGTCTAAAATAAAGTTTTATTTAATTAAAAAAAGTGATGGGACAGAAGCAAGAAATGCTACACCCAGAAAAAAAGCTTTAATCGGTGGGGGGGATATGCTGGAATTGCAGCTCAACAACATCTGAAGGATGTTCCCTTTGAATCATGTAAAGGTTGTTAATGTTATCCACTTCAATGTGCTGTTCCAAATTACACATTACCTTAGTGATGTTTCTATAGTATAAGAGTAGTATAGCGTTGTTTATATTTACAGAGCTTTGCAAATTCTTGTTTCATCTTTTTGACTTAGGTTTTGTTTTATTTTTGCATTCTGTTCCTTTCTCCCCTTCCATAGGAAGAGATCCACAAGTATGTACAAATGATGGGTGGCCGTGTGTACAGAGATCTTAATGTTTTAGTGACACATCTTATAGCTGGTGAAGTTGGGAGCAAGAAATACTTAGTTGCTGCTAATTTAAAAAAACCAATTTTGCTTCCCACTTGGGTAAAGACACTGTGGAACAAATCGCAACAGAGGTAAGTTAATCATTTGTGTATTTTGAAAAAATAATATCAGATGAAAATGTGGAGCTACAATAGTAGGAGAAAAGCAACAATATAAAAAAAGATATTGTTAACATTTCCATAGCCATACAGTTGTATACCGTTTTTTAATGTTTGCATAGTTAATATAAGATTGGATCCATGTTTAGTTTTACTTAGAGTAGGCTCACTGAAATTAGTGGGGCTTAAGTTAGTTATCACTGACTTAACCCTCACTGATTTTATTAGGTCTACTGTGGCTGAATTCAGACTATTTTCTGATAAAGATAGAAGTGTGAAGACCCATTTTTCATGCTCTTTTTTATAACAGGATGATTAGATACACAGATGTAAACATGGATGACTTCCAGTGTCCTTTGTTTCTGGGCTGTACAATCTGTGTAACTGGTTTGAGCAGCATAGACCGAAAAGAAGTTCAGCGTCTCACTATTGAGAATGGTGGACAGTACACAGGGCAGCTCAAGATGAATGAATGTACTCACCTTATAGTTCAGGAGCCAAAAGGTAAACTTCTCTTTGGAACAAACACTAGT
The DNA here is from genome assembly GCA_037013535.1 of Intellagama lesueurii. Taxonomy (NCBI): domain Eukaryota; kingdom Metazoa; phylum Chordata; class Lepidosauria; order Squamata; family Agamidae; genus Intellagama; species Intellagama lesueurii. The sequence goes on from JBAJHW010000006.1 coordinate 75,376,918, forward strand.
TTATTTGACTGGAGCTCAAAAAACTTTTGCCATTTGTGCAGATGTTTGCAGATCATCAACTTTCATCATGTTTCAGCAGTAAACCCTGAGTAGAGGATGTGCCCTTACTGTGCAAGCTACAGCTTGACCTTTGTGAAAGGTGAACTTGTCAGGATATTTACATCACGGGTTTTGGTGTGTTATTTCTCCAATCAGTGAATGGGATACACATGGCAAAAAGTGCCATGTGCTCATTATTCATAGTTACTGACATGGAAAGCGGGCCTTTTGTTTTCGTACTTCTGCACTCTCCTAACTTTATATAGCAGAAGTGAAGAATGCTGGTCCTCCAGATTTTGTTGGACTACAGTTCCCATTTTGCTTCACCACTGGCTATGTTGTTTAAGGCTAGTGTCAATTGCTTTGCAGAAACATCTTGAAAGCCACACATTTTCTACCTGTGGTGTATAGAGAAAGTATTCTGATACCCCAGATATGAAAAACCTATTATTTGAGAAAACAGGGTACTCTTTAGGTTCTATAATAAATCCACCTTCCTGGTTTCTCTCTGTTATATCATTAAAACGAATAACATATGGCCAGTAATTTTGTATAGTTTTTCCCCCATGTCTGTCAATGCTGCAGAAAGACACATAGTGTTTTCGCCGTCATGTGGGACCCATTCCTCAGTTTCTCTGATACCAGAACGCAAAATGATATATCTTAGACCAAGAATAGCATGCCAAATTTAAAACAATGTCCTAAGGACAAGGTGTCTATTCATTTGTAAAATAACAGGATGTTCATTGGTTTTTTAAACCTTTTATAGGCTGAAATCCAATAGTAAGTTGGAAGTAGAGTAGGCCCATTGAATTGGCGGAGTTTACTGAGATTCCATTGGGTTGAGCCTAGGCTTTGCTTACAAAGACTGGAAGGGCACCTTCTGTCAATGGAAAGCTAATTTTATGCAATTATTGCAGAATGTGGGAAACAGGCAGTTTTCATCTATTCCTCAGCAGTCCTTAAGCATTCTACAGAAAATCTGCACCAAAAGGGTGGGGGACCCTCCAGGATAGTGTGGAACTTGATGCTGACATTAGGAATTGGTGTAAATCACTTTCCTCTACTTCTCTTTCATGGGCAGGAATGTTATTAGGGGAACTCCTCTCAAGTGATTACATCACCAATACAAGTTTGAAGATCTACGTACATTCATGGAAAGAGAATGCCACTACTCTATGGCTGAAATCCTGTTGATTAGCATAGTAGGTCACACTAGAGTAGGCTCATTTAATCAGTGGGGATTTCGTGCATCAATTGCTGTGTAAGTTCCATTGATTCAGTGGGTCTCTTCTAGTGCAGATTACTACATTAAACATTAAGGATTTCAGCCATTACATCAGTTGAACCATATGTAAAGCATGAAGTTCTACAAGTGGAGACTTGTGAGATTTCATGCATCTTACAGTAGTACATGACCCTAAAAGTATCATGAGTAACCATTCTTCATATGTATTTAATGTACTCTGTGCCATTTAAAGGTTTTAAAGAAAATTATTTTACTATTAACTAGAGATGGGCATGGACCTTGGTTTGGGGGTTTGTGTCAGTTTGTACATGCAGCACCGCAGATGCCGTACATTCCCTTCCTCCACCTCCCCAGCTGGATCCCCCCACTCACTAGCTAGTGCGTGCTCCTCTTCAGCTGTTCGACCAGTCCCCGGCAGGAGCATGGGCTTCCCTGCCCCACCTCCTTGGCTGATCACTCACTCGGACAAGGAGGTAGGACAGACAAGCTTGTGCTCCTGCCAGGGACTGGTTGAACAGCTGAAGAGGAGGAGGAGAGGAGTGCGCTCCAACTGGTGAGTGGGTCATTGGCCGGGGAGGCGAGGGAAGGGAACGTATATAAACCACCACAAACCTCCGAACTGAGGTTTGTTCCCATTTCTAATATTAACTGTATTTTTTTCCCTACATGAGCAAGGCCAGAAATATGAGTGCGCCAGAAGATGGAATGTCCATTGCATATATATGCAGTGGTTTTTTGACAGCCTTGAGAAGGGATTTTGCCAGGATGAGTCGATGTATTCTGTAATTCCTAAATCAAAGCAAGAAGACACTCCAAGCACATCAACTCCTACTAATGAAGCTAACAAGTTTGACAGTGAGTAACAAGTACCCAAGTTTTTATTCAGGTAGTTCATGGAAGGGGAACACTTTATTGAAAGTGTCAATGATTTAGCCTCTCCCCACCCCCACCGATCAGACTGCAGGCCACCTACTGGTGCCTAGAGAATACAGAGGCTACATTGTTTGAAATACTATAATTTGATTTATACCTCAAGGGTTTTTATTAGAAACTCTTGTAAGCTTTCCCAAAGTAGTTTAGTTTATCTTTCTGTTTTTATTTGTGTGTAAATATGATATACTGGTTTTCGGTTTTTGTTTCTGTTTTTAAATATGGTTCATATTTTTTGATTTTATGATTTATGTACACCAGTTTGGAATCTGTAGACTTATGGGTCACACCCATAGGGCCCCCCTACCTTTTTTTTGGTAGTGTTTCTCCTTCCTCAAGCCTGCTGATACCTGTTTATTATGCCATTTTGCTGCATAAATATCCATGCCCAGAGAAGGGTTCAGCTGCTAATATATGTTACACGCTATACATAGAAAGAACAAGGAATAGGTTGTGTGGTCCCCAAGATTGCACTAAAGTTTTTTCTGTACTGTCCATGAAGGAGGTGTGCTTAGCCTGAGGAAGTGGATTTCATCCATGAAAACTTGTCACTTCCTTACTTTTTTAGTGGTCCAATAAAAGGTATCACCCACTCTTGTACACTGTATACAGTAAGTACTGCACCTATAGTCCTATCTTTTTTTTATCAAGAAAACGAGTCTTTGGTTGTAAATAAACTGAGTATAAAGTGCATACCAAATTTTTATCAGTGGTAGAAATTCCCTGTAGATTTGAATTTAGCATCTTTGCAGTATAGTCCTTCTGTGATTAACGGGTTTTTTCACTAGTAAGTATGTTTTAAGTTATAATTTAACTTAACCCAGACAAGACAGGGATGCTCCTTCTTAGTCAAAAGGCAGATCAAGGAATAGGGATCAAGCCTGTTTTGAAAACACAGGTGTACAGCTTGAGTGTGCTCCTGAATTTGTCTGTGAGCCCGAATACTCAGGTTTTAGCAGTGGCCAGGAGAGCATTTTCATAGTTAAAACTAGTGTGCCAGCTGTGCCCATTCCTGGAGAGGTCTGATCTCGCCACAGTGACACATGCTAATAGTTGCATCCCACCTTAATTAGTATAATGTGCTGTACGTCGGGCTGCTTTTGGAAAGTGTTCAGAAACTGCAGTGGGTCCAAAATACTGTAGCCAGATTGTTAACTGGGACTGGTTACAGGGATCACATAATGCCCTGTTAGAGCAGCTCCACTCGCTGCTTATCCATTTCTGGGCACAATTCAGAGTGATGGTTCTAACCTATAAAGCCCTAAACAGTTTGGGTCCAAGCTATTTCAAAGACCACATCTCCCTTTATGAGCCTACTTGGGTGTTAAGATCATCAGCAGAGGCCTTTCTCTTGATCCCACCACCCTTACAGGTGGGTTTCATGGAGACATGGGAGAGGGCCTTCTCTGACACTGCCCCAACTCCCTCCCATTTGCTGTCCTTCTGCAAGCAGACAAAGACCTTTCTCTTCAGGCAGGCTGTCTAAAATGGGATGGTTTGGGGTGGTTTTTTTTGCTTTTATATCCATTTTAGAAATGATTTATCTAATATTTTTAATATAATGTTTAATTCTTTTAAAACTTTTGAATAACTTCCTGTTTTTAGCTTTCACTATTGTCTTTTTTAAACAATGTAAGCCACCTTGAGTCCTTTTTTTAGGAAAAAGGTGGGGTAAAACTATTTTATATCAATTAAATAAATAATTTATTGCACACAAATTATCAAGTTGTGTTCACAGTTGGTGCACCTTTCTGAAAGCACTCCTAATGTATCTCCCTTGTATTTATCTGAATTTTGTTCAAAGGTCGAACACTCTCAGATGTCAGCCATATTTCAAATATTAGTTTAACTGGTGTTAATGAAACATCCTGTCCCTCTGCTATGGCTAGCAGACCTCACCCTCCTGATGATCTGAACAACTTGGATATCAGTTCTTTGCAAGCGCCTGAGGATTTACTGGATGGATGCAGAGTATGTCTAACAGTGCACGTGCAATGATAAAATGATTGAAAAAAAGTATATAAATGTTTATAATTTCTAGAACTATGCTGTTAATGAGTGGAGGTAAGCAGAAGTGGATGTTACATTTCTGAGTGATGGTTTGAAGCAACTGCCTGCTGTTACCACTGCTATCTTATAGCCAGGACAAGCAGCATAAGGTATCTAGATGCTCAGCAAGAGGACAACTACTTTTTTTGGTTGTTTCATTGGTGGTTTTCCAAGAATGGTATCAAAAGCAATCAAATCTAGGCATCTTCATCTATTTCTTTATTGATATTGCAAAAGTTTAAGAACAACATATACAGTGGTGCCTCGACTTATGAACATCCCTACTTACAACCATTTCGAGTTATGACCAGCTCTGGCCGCAAAATTTTGCTTCTACTTGCGACCGGAGCTTCCACTTACGAACACAAAAAGGCAGGGGGAAAAGGCGGGAAATTCAAATTTCTAACTGTAGGTGGCGACGAGGCTGCTCCTTTGTAGCTCTTTCACCCCAGCAGTTAGAGAGTGTGCGTCGGAGGAGGCTTGGGACTGCCTCCTTCTGCTTCTGAGTGAGCGTGTGTGTGTGTGTTTGCAGGGAGGCTTCGGGCTGCCTGGTAAGGTAAGGTGCTGTTTTCTGCTTTTTAAAAACTGTTCTGGGTGTTTTTGCAGCGTGGTTTTGAGCTGGGGGGGTTATGTTTCTGTGCTGTGATGGGTCTTGGGGGGTTTGTTCATTTTTTGGTTTCCCCCCCCATTTCCGATGGGTCTTGGGGTTTTTTGTTGCTTTTTGGAATGTTTTGGTTCATGTTCTTCCCCAATACATTCTTTTGCAGATTTATCTTTGTGGCTTCAGTGGCAGAAAATTAGATAAGATGCGAAGGTTAATCAACTCTGGAGGTGGGGTTCGTTTTAATCAACTCAATGAAGATGTGACACATGTCATTGTGGGTGATTGTGATGATGAGCTAAAACAGTTCTTGAAGAAGACAGTGGAAAGGTACTGATAAATAGATGTATTAACTACTTCTAGTGTACTTCTTTTTCTGAGAATACTGGTAAAAAATGAAATATGTTAAACCAGAGTTCTTTTCACATTGTATATCCTTTGTTGATAGTGAAAATTTTATTTGGTTGCAATTTTAAAAATATTCTGTGCCAAAGTCTGAAAAGATTTTGGAGGGTTTGGTTCTGGGCTGCCTTTGACGTGTAGCACCATGACATACCTCAGCCACCCCAATATTGGCTGGAGGCAGTCCCGAAACCAGCAAAATCAGGGAGCTGGACAGGGGACAGATTGTATTTGTCTTCAGTGTGGAAGGGATTGTCACTCTCGAATTGGCCTTCTCAGCCACACTAGACGCTGTTCCAAGTCCTCTATTCAGAGCACGTTACCATAGTCTCTCGAGACTGAAGGATGCCTACAAGCTATTTAACCTGACCCCTGGAAAAGCAAATGTCTCAGTGTAGAGGAGCTTGACCAGAAGTTGAATTGTTTCTGCCTGACTTTGGGTAGTGGCAATGTCAGTTGTAGTCAGACACGAGAGTTGAAAAAATGTTGAATGGTCTTTGGTAAACATTGCAGTGGGCAGTAATACTAAATGTGGAACAGAAACCACATTATATCTTCCAACTATATTTGTCATGGCTAAACAGATGTATAAAATAGCTTTCTATCCCCATCAGATTTTGGATAGAGAGACAGTGATGAGAATCCAGAGTCTGAAAGTTAGATTAGGAATTTTGAATGTATGAGGTACATATGAGGCAGGAAAGATCAACAGTATAATAAAAGGATGAACGTTCATGAATGTTTATTATTTATTAGGGTAAGTGAAGCTCATTGCAATGATGCAGCCAAGTAGAGATGTATGCTGGGCATACTATGTTTTGTATGGGCAGGAATGATGCACAGCCCTTATATAGCTATAACCATACTAGTAAAAGACTTAAGTGCAGCTTTTACAAGCTTTGTGCCATTCTCAGATTATCCAGCTAAAAGCAAACATCAGCAACATGCATGTACCCTGTTTCCCCGAAAATAAGACCTAACCTGAAAATAAACCCTAGTATGATTTTTCAGGATGCTCGTAATATAAGCCTTACCCCGAAAATAAGCCCCAGTTAAGTGAAAGCCTGCCCTCCACCATTGTGCAGCAACCAGAAGAAGGTGACGTGACTGAATTTGAATAAATGTAGATTGTTGTACATGAAAAAAAAAAAACATCCCCTGAAAATAAGCCCTACTGCATTTTTTTGGAGCAAAAATTAATATAAGACCCTGTCTTATTTTCGGGGGAAACACGGTATATGCTCAAACTGTTGATAAAGTAGGAGAACTCATAGAAAAATTATATGAACAACTCAAAACTGTTATAAAGCATAAGAAAAAATCAGAGCTTTAATTTCATAATGGTAGATTCTAAAGCTAAAATGAATTATGCAACTTTGTCAATAAGAAGAATTCGCAGTAACCAACACCATGTTCAGATTACCATCAAGGAGGCTGTATTCATGGAAATCTACACAAAATGGCATGAACAGTTTGGCATTTTGGAACTTACATTTTGTCTTACAGGCCATATGCTGTGACCGTACAATGGCTTTTGGAATGCTTCAGAAAAGGTTACTTACTACCTGAGCAGCAATACACTCCTGCAGATTACCAGCCTGAAAACACTCCTGTTTTGGAGCAGCCTAGTTTCCTCAAAAGGAATAGTCTCTTGAAGAAAGAAGCCGTGAATGTTGTGCAGGCTCCAGAAGCAGATGATGATCTGCTATCTCAGTATGTAACTCATGATTCCACACTAGGTAAGGTAGTTATCTATTGACTCCCCCTCTCTTTGGTTCCTTTCAGGTAATTGACAAGACATTTGTCTGTGAAATAAATGGATGAAATTCTTAGGAGATTGGGGACTGTGCAGTGTGGCTGGAATGGGAAGGGAAGAAACAGGGATATCTGTAGCACTTATGCTTGCTCTCCCACATTTCCACCAGCAACTTACAGTTTCTTTTATCCTTAGAGCCCATATGAGGTTTTCTCAAATCTGTCCTCTATTCATTTTCCACTGTTCCTTCCTTTCCCTTCTGTATATGATGTACCTCTACTCGTCGTTCTTAAAGGACTTCTTTTTCAAAAATATTTTCAAAACTGGCTTTCTTGTTGTTGGGCTGTGTGGCTCTTAGATCCCTGGCCTTGTGGAATTTCTTCTCACTTGACATTGTAGCCTGCCAGATATCCCTGTTTCTTCCCTTCCCATTCCAGCCACATTGCACAGTCCCCAATCTCCTAAGAATTTCATCAATTTATTTCGCAGACAAATGTCTTGTCAATTAGGTAAAGGTAAAGGTTCCCCTTGACATTTAGTCCAGTCGTGTCCGACTCTAGGGCGCGGTGCTCATCCCCGTTTCCAAGCCATAGAGCCAGCGTTTGTCCGAAGACAGTTTCCGTGGTCACGTGGCCAGCGCGACTAGACACGGAACGCCATTACCTTCCTACCGTGGTGGTACCTCTTTATCTACTCACATTTTTACATACTTTCGAACTGCTAGGTTGGCAGAAGCTGGAACAAGCGACGGGAGCTCACTCCGTCACGTGGATTCGATCTTACGACTGCTGGTCTTCTGACCTTGCAGCACAGAGGCTTCTGCGGTTTAACCCGCAGTGCCACCACGTCCCTTGTCAATTACCTGATAGCATTACTGTGTCTATCACCATTCTGTGATGAAACTGATAGCAGTTGGAAGGTTTGTGAGTTTTGCTTTCATTTCAGTATAGCTCAACCAGTGAAGCACTTACAGATGCATGTAAGTGTACATATATTTATATACAGGTATAGTCAGTTTGATCTTCATTCAGATACAAAATTTACATGATTTCTATCACAAATTCTCCATACATTCGGTGTTATCTGTGTGGTACTGTCAGCGCTACGTAATCTTCCTCAATTTTATTGAGCCTTATGCAGTAACTTCAGCATTCACTGAAATGAAGAAGAGTTACATAGAAAACTGTTTGATAGATTGTCCTTAATAAAAATGGTAACTTTGGAAATATTTCACTTGTTAAAAAGTGATTGGACTCTAATCCTATGTCACATAGACCTAAATTTTATCTTGGAAAATATTTTTTCCCTGTATATTACTAACTATTATTATATACAGTATAATTTTTAAAGTAGGAGTGTAACATTTTTATTTCCCTTCCAGTTCATGCTGGTGACCGCAGTCGTATTGATCACAATGCCATTCAGGGAGGAGAAGCGTTCACAACCAGGGGCACTTCTTTGACAGAGACATCTACCGTTGTCGAAGGTTCCTTGTTCATTGGGAAAAAGTTCTTCATCCTGGGTTTTGGTAAAGGGGATGAATCCAGCCTTGGAGCTCAGATTGAAGAGAACTCTGGGAAAGTTCTGCTGCCACAGAGTAAATCAGTTGCTCACTATGCTGTGGTTCCTCTGTTGGGGTACAAGGTGGAGTCAACTGTGGGAGATGTGGTGACAAATACATGGCTGGTAAGGATAAATATTAGGATGAATAGCTGGAACATGTCAGCAAAAATCTTTATGATCAATTCTAAATCTGCCCTGAGGAATGCCATATGCTTGACTCGTGTGTACTGTAGGCCAAATTAAGAATCTTCAGGGTCTGTTTGATGCTCTGTTTTTGTTTCTGCAGACAAAATTCTACTGGGGAAAAACGTACAGTGATAATCGTGCAGATGGTCCCCACCATGTTCACTCTGTGCAATCAGTCAAGTCTGGTCATAACTGGGGGTGGGGTGGGGCACCTTTTGCATTTACCATTGCAAGTGCACAGATTTTTCCAAGAGGATTTTGGTTGTACTTGTTGTTTAGTTGTTAAGTCATGTCCGACTCTTCGTGACCCCATGGACCAGAGCACGCCAGGCCCTCCTGTCTTCCACTGCCTCCCGGAGTTTGGTCAAATTCATGTTGGTAGCTTCGATGACACTGTCCAACCATCTCGTCCTCTGTCGTCCCCTTCTCCTCTTGCCTTCACACTTTCCCAACATCAGGGTCTTTTCCAGGGAGTCTTCTCTTATGAGATGGCCAAAGTATTGGAGCCTCAGCTTCAGGATCTGTCCTTCCAGTGAGCACTCAGGGTTGATTTCCTTCAGAATGGATAGGTTTGTTCTCCTTGCAGTCCAGGGGACTCTCAAGAGTCTCCTCCAGCACCACAATTCAAAAGCATCAATTCTTCGGCGGTCGGCCTTCTTTATGGTCCAGCTCTCACTTCCATACATCACTACAGTACTGGGAAAACCATAGCTTTGACTATGCGGACTTTTGTCGGCAAGGTGATGTCTCTGCTTTTTAAGATGCTGTCTAGGTTTCTCATCGCTTTCCTCCCAAGAAGCAGGCGCCTTTTAATTTCGTGGCTGCTGTCAATGTCGCGTTTTGACCCTTTTTGGATCCCACACCTCTGGCACCTATGTGGCGTTGGACCCACTCGTGCCTTGGTCTGTCCTCCTAGACTCAGACCTCAGAGCACACCAGGGCAAAACTAAACTCTTTCCTTTCTTCCACTGCTGCCACCAGGAGATCCCTAGATCCCCATAACTCCTTTAGAAAGAATCAGGTCCACTCTTTAATGAAATAGAAAGATCTTTAGTTTATTTGCTTATTTGTTTCAGTATATTAATATTCAGTTCTATTCCTTCTCCCTTCCAGTCATTGGTCAATCACTTCTCAGATCTCCTACTATATTTTCATCAGTCTAATCACAATCACATAAATCTCTGAACTCTCTAATCAAACTCCTTCCAAAACTCTGATCTGCCTTCTCCCCCTCAGGCTCTGCCTCTTATACTCTGCCTCTTGGCTCCGCCTCTCAGCAACATAAATATGCATGACTCACTCTAACTAAACCTGAGCCATGACCACATTTAAAGGAGAATGCTACAGACCTCCCCCCTTACTTAGGTTTGTTTGGGAGGGGAAACACATTTTTCCTCCTAAACAAACAGCTGCAATAGCTTAAACTTTTTTTTTTTCTCATAACATTTTACCTTTCACATATTTACTAAATCTCAACCAAATCCTTACCTTATCATTTAATAATCAATACAATACTTTACCTTATCATCTACTAATCAATAATATACCTTACCTTATCATTTTACAGAATTTACAGCCATACAGAAATCACGATCATGAACTTTTACATAAATAATTAACTGTGAATTATAGTCCATTTCAGTTTATAATAAAAGTCCTGGTATCATTCATCTAGCCTCCTGGAAAGCACATCTGCGACAACGTTGTGGGTTTTCGAGGCAAGAACTGAGTCTCTGTTGCAAAGGCAAAATTTGCAAAGTCCAAGTCTCTCACTTTTCCATCGTAGTCTGGCGCACCATGGACTGGTCCGGTTGTGGTCATCTCCTTCAGCTGGACACACCTCTGCTGGTACTCAGGAGTCCCTCTGTTGACCACTGGCTCCTTCCTCCGCACCCTTTTCCGTCGACTGGCGGTCATCGGCCACTCGGTTGTCCACAGGATGTCATCTGCTGGTCGTTTTATAGTGACGTCATCTTTAAGTCTGGCTCGGGGCTTCACTTGCTCAGCTAGGGAAAGGGTAGGCAGTTCCCTCTTCTCCTCCCGAACATCTTTAGATGCATCCCTCTTTAAGGCATCAGGGCCTTCCTCCTTCTGTATCACATAATTGACATTGTTCAATTTTGTCACTACTTTATAGGGATCCTCCCAAGCTAATTGTAGCTTGTGACTTTTGACTGGCCTAAGCAAAAGAACTTCATCTTCAGGCCCAAAAGTTCTTTCACGGGCTTTCTTATCGTACCAGGTCTTCTGCTTAGTCTGGGCAGCCCTTAAGTTCTTTCCGGCTATCTCTAGAGACCTTTGCAGGGTGTTTTGCAACCTGTGCATATATTCTACCACTGACTCTTCACTTTCTCTATGGTCTTCCCAGTTCATGCGGAGCAAATCTAAGGGTCTGCGTGCCTCTCGTCCTAGCAGTAACTCAAAAGGACTAAATCCCGTGCTCTCTTGAGGGATGCTCCTATAAGCATATGGTAAGGGTTGTATTTTGCAGTCCCAATCATTTGGGTTCTCTGCTACATACGCCTTAATCATGCGCACTAAAGTGCCATTGAATTTCTCAACTAGCCCGTTGGTCTCTGGATGATATGGAGTCGAATTGATTTGGGTAATTCCACAAGCCTTCCATAACCTTTTGATCAGTTTGGATGTGAAACTCATTCCCAAATCGCTGACTATCTTGCTGGCAAATCCCAATCGGCTCATGTAATTGATTAGGGCATCTGCCACGGTGTCAGTTTCCATGTAGCGCAAAGGAATTGCCTCGGGATATCTAGTGGCAAAATCCATTATGGTCAAGATGTATTTATTTCCCCTACGGGTGGCATTAGGTAAGGGACCCACTAGATCAATTCCCAGCCTTTGGAACGGTGTAGAGATGACTGGCAGAGGACATAATTTGGCTTTGGTCCTGTCCTGCCCAGTCCCTCGTCTCTGACAGACATCACACGTTTTACAGAAACTAGTAATCTGTTTGCCCATACCTGGCCAAAAGAAGTTCTGGCCAACCCGTCTTTTGGTTCTGGTGATCCCCATGTGAGCTCCAAATAAACTGCTGTGAGCTTGATTAATGATTTTCTCCCTGTATTTACTAGGGACCACTAATTGCTTTCGGGGTTCCCCTTTTCCTCGGTATGGAGTAGCTAACGTTTCCCTGTACAGAAGGTCTTTGGTTAAGCTAAAGCTCTCAGGGCACTCAGGAGACAGTACAGTGGGAGTCCTGGCAGCTTCAAAGCAAACTCTCAAGCTAATGTCCTCCTTCTGCTCCTGGGCAAAATTGTTATTTGTTTTGGGATTCTGTAGTAGCATGAGTTCTGCCTCAGCGCTATCATCAAGCTGGGTTGCCACGGTAACCGCTCCACCTAGGCCTCTCTCTGCTACAGTATCGGTTTGAGCTGCAGAGGGTGAGTTTTGACCCCCCTTTGAGCGGGTAAGCACTAACGCACTCTTGACATGCTCTATTAAATCCCAACCAAGGAGAAAAGCTGCTGGTATTTCATCTGACACAGCTACTTGCCACTTTCCAGACCAATTCTGGTATTCTACTGGTATCTCAGCCACTTTTAAAACCACGGTTTCCTTCCCAATTCCCTTTAAAGACATTTCTTTGCCAGGAATAATGTCATCCTGGGCTACTAGATCGGAATGGACAATGGAGATTTGAGATCCTGTATCTCTTATTGCAATGTACTTCTTTCCCTTCACAACTATCTCTTCACCTGCATTTCTGAGAAGGGTCTGGTCATTGCTGATATAGAAACAATGGACTACTTGGGCTATAGGAATATCTTCCTCCTCATGGTCAGTAGAAGTGGTGGTGGTTATGGGATCAGGTCTCTGTCTACTATTTTCCTCCCCTGATTCCACTTGCTTGACACAATACACCTTTTTGGTTAGAGAATCATTTCTCTGCAAGTTGGGGTATGGTTGCCTACACTGGAATTATGAGTGGCCTGGTTGCCCACAGTTAAAACATTTAAAATTCCTTTTGTCATTCTGAGGTACTTTGGCGAACCGTGCCTCAGGGTTTGATGTTTTTGGCGGGCTAGCCCTTGGCAACTTCGGGGAAGTCCCGCCCTGACCTTCTCTCTCAGGATTCCTGCTGAGGTAATTTTTATTAAAAGGCTTTTTATAGTTATTGTCCCAGTTTGGTTTATTTACTCTCAGCTCTGAAAATCTAGGGTTCCTGTAAGCATTAATCAAATCAGTTTGTTCTCCCGCTTCCCATAAATGTTTAGGATTCTTGTCCCTTACTAAATACCGTAGTTCTCCAGGTAATAGGGAGTAAAACTGTTCTAGCCCAATTAAATCCTTCAACTGTTCTAAAGAAGTGATCTCCTCTCTTTCAATCCACTTATCCAGAGTCAGCGCCAATCTAGCTCCCAACTGAGAGTACGGTACGATTCATCCTGCTTTTTAGAGAGAGAGCGAAATTTCCGCCTCAGGTGTTCAGAGTTCAGACAAAATCTTGAATAAACCATCTTTTTATATGCCTCAAAATCTCTTGCCTTCTCGGGATTCATCTGGGCATATATTTCTGCCAGATCTCCGCTAACCTGCGCTCTTAAAACCATCATTCTATCTTCATTTCTGATTTCAAAGTCATTGCAGGTGCGTTCAAAAGCAATGAGGAAGGATTCAGGACAGTCCCCTCTTTTGTACTGGGGAAACTTCTTCAAATCTATCTTTGACAGGATTCCACCTCCCCCACTGTTGTTATTATTAAGGTTATTGTTTAGAGCAGAAATCTCTAATTGTCTCATCTGTAGTTGAAAATCCATTTCCCTTCTTCTCTCCTCCTGCTCAGCCTGTCTGGCTTCCTGCTCAAATGCCATTTGTCTAGCTTCCTGCTCAGCTCTGAGCTGTAGTTCCTTAAATTTAAATTCCCGTTCCAGTTTCCATCTCTCAAATTCTTGAGGGCTTAATTCCTTATGTCCCTCTGAGGTAACCTCGAGAACTATTTTCTCTTGGTCTCCCTCCAATTCCTGAGGCAACTCTTCAGACTCAGGACTCCCCCTTGTGGCGCGTTTGGGAGGCATCTTTTCCTTTTTGTTTATCTTTCTCTGAGGTGATTAGAGCAGCGTTCACAAATTTTTTAAAAGGACCTGTTTTTCTTATTTTACTTCCAGTTACTTTCCCTCAGATCTGCTATGACCTGGCTTCTGCCTTATCCACAGCGCTCTCCTATCTCAGAGCCTGGGATTTTACAGTAAGCCCTCTGATCCTCAGATCCTGAGGTAAACTCAGAAATTCCCTCTCAGAGAATTCAAGCCTTTTCCTTAGGTTCTCTCCCTCAGATCTGCTATGACCTGGCTTCTGCCTTATCCACAGCGCTCTCCTATCTCAGAGCCTGGGATTTCACAGCAAGCCCTCTGATCCTCAGATCCTGAGGTAAACTCAGCAATTTCCTTTCAGAGTCGTTCCCTATCTTAGACCCCCCTGATCTGGGTTCTGAGGCCCCGCTACTAAGCTTTTCCCAAAAGCTCTAGCAGGAACCAAACCTCATTGCCACAGATCCTGTCTAAAAGGTACCCTTGACTCCATAAACTCTTTTATAAAGGCTTCTCTGGATTACTTCAATAGGCTTCACTGGATTACTTCGTTTCCCGCCGCTGGACACCAATGTCGCGTTTTGACCCTTTTTGGATCCCACACCTCTGGCACCTATGTGGCGTTGGACCCACTCGTGCCTTGGTCTGTCCTCCTAGACTCAGACCTCAGAGCACACCAGGGCAAAACTAAACTCTTTCCTTTCTTCCACTGCTGCCACCAGGAGATCCCTAGATCCCCATAACTCCTTTAGAAAGAATCAGGTCCACTCTTTAATGAAATAGAAAGATCTTTAGTTTATTTGCTTATTTGTTTCAGTATATTAATATTCAGTTCTATTCCTTCTCCCTTCCAGTCACTGGTCAATCACTTCTCAGATCTCCTACTATATTTTCATCAGTCTAATCACAATCACATAAATCTCTGAACTCTCTAATCAAACTCCTTCCAAAAGTCTGATCTGCCTTCTCCCCCTCAGGCTCTGCCTCTTATACTCTGCCTCTTGGCTCCGCCTCTCAGCAACATAAATATGCATGACTCACTCTAACTAAACCTGAGCCATGACCACATTTAAAGGAGAACGCTACAGTGATGTCTCTGCTTTTTAAGACGCTGTCTAGGTTTCTCGTCGCTTTCCTCCCAAGAAGCAGGCGCCTTTTAATTTCGTGGCTGCTGTCACCATCTGCAGTGATCATGGAGCCCAAGAAAGTAAAATCTGTCACTGCCTCTATATCTTCCCCTTCTATTTGCCAGGAGGTGATGGGACCAGTGGCCATGATCTTCATTTTTTTGATGTTGAGCTCTAGACCATTTTTTGCGCTCTCTTCTTTCACCCTCATTAAGAGGTTCTTTAATTCCTCCTCACTTTCTGCCATCAGAGTGGTATCATCTGCATATCTGAGGTTGTTGATATTTCTTCCGGCAATCTTAATTCCGGCTTGGGATTCCTCCAGTCCAGCCTTTCGCATGATGTATTCTGCATATTAGTTAAATAAGCAGGGAGACAATATACAGCCTTGTGGTACTCCTTTCCCAATTTTGAACCAATCAGTTGTTCCAAATCCAGTTCTAACTGTTGCTTCCTGTCCCACATATAGATTTCTCAGGCGATAGATAAGGTGGTCAGGCACTCCCATTTCTTTAAGGACTTGCCATAGTTTGCTGTGGTCCACACAGTCAAAGGCTTTTGCGTAGTCAATGAAGCAGAAGTAGATGTTTTTCTGGAACTCTCTGGCTTTCTCCATAATCCAGTGCATGTTAGCAATTTGGTCTCTAGTTCCTCTGCCCCTTCGAAATCCAGCTTGTACTTCTGGGAGTTCTCGGTCCACATACTGCTGAAGCCTACCTTGGAGGATTATGAGCATGACCTTGCTAGTGTGTGAAATGAGTGCAATTGTACGGTAGTTGGAATATTCTTTGGCACTGCCCTTTGGGACTGGGATGTAGACTGATCTTTTCCAATCCTCTGGCCACTGCTGAGTTTTCCAAACTTGCTGGCATATTGAGTGTAGCACCTTAACAGTGTTATCTTTTAAGATTTTAAATAGTTCAACTGGAATGCCATCACCTCCACTGGCCTTGTTGTTAGCCCTGCTTTCTAAGGCCCACTTGACTTCACTCTCCAGGATGTCTGGCTCAAGGTCAGCAACCACACTATTTGGGTTATCCGGGACATCCAGATCTTTCTGGTATAATTCCTCTGTGTATTCTTGCCACCTCTTCTTGATGTCTTCTGCTTCTGTTAGATCCCTACCATTTTTGTCCTTTATCCTGTCCATCTTTGCACAAAATGTTCCTTTAATATCTCCAATTTTCTGTTAGGTCTCTTCTTTGGAAGTCTGCATTGAATTTTCTGTAATTTTCCCTATCTCCCTTGCATTTTGTTTCCCTTCACTTCTCTGCTATTTGTAAGGCCTCATTGGACAGCCACTTTGCTTTCTTGCCTTTCCTTTTCTTTGGGATGGTTTATGTTGCTGCCTCCTGTACAATGTTACGAGCCTCCATCCTTAGTTCTTCAGGCACTCTGTCCACCAAATCTAGTTCCTTAAATCTGTTCTTCACTTCCACTGTGTATTCATAAGGAATTTGGTTTAGATTATACCTGACTAGCCTAGTGGGTTTCCTACTTTCTTCAGTTTAAGCTTGAGTTTTGCTATAAGAAGCTGATGATCAGAGCCACAATCAGCTCCAGGTCTTGTTTTTGCTGACTGTATAGAGCTTCTCCATCTTTGGCTGCAGAGAACAAAATCAATCTGATTTCGGTATTGCCCATCTGGTGAGGTCCATGTGTAGAGTCGCCTCTTGTGTTGTTGGAAAAGAGTGTTGTGATGACCAGCTTGTTCTCTTGACAAAACTCTATTAGCCTTTGCCCTGCTTCGTTTTGAAGTTGTACTTCGTTCTGGTTGTACTACAGCTCATATATTTGACTTGCATGCATTCACAGACTGTGCTCAGAGTCTCACTGGAACACTGTTAACAAATGTCATATTTGGATTGGTATTGATATCTACTAATTGCATCTAAAAAATAGCTGAAATCATTTTTTCCAGTTATGTAGACATTTCAGTTATGATGAAACAGATTAAGATAAATCCTTCCAGTAAATAGTAGCTTTAAATACTAAAGTATTGATCAGTTTTGCAATTGTAAAACAAAACAAGCAAAAAACACCATAGCCAATTATAAAATAAATCTGTGCTAGCATTGCTAGATATATAGATCTGTGGATTAAGTCTTTATGTTTCTAAACAATTGTGGTTGTGTGGAATATTACAACTTACTTCTGTTCAATGTCTGTGTTGCTGCAGTTGTTGAAATATTGCTGTTTGTTTCTTCACTGTTAGATGACATGCATAGAACAACAGTCCCTCCTAGATCCTAATTCAAGTCCACTGTTCACTCCGTTACCAGTGAAGGAAGGAAGCACCCCATTACAACAGTGTGTGTTGTCTTTCAGCCAGTTTAGTGGGACAGAAAGAGACTCTTTAACAGACTTGGCAGAGCTGCTTGGGGCTAGGTATGTGGTATACCATTTGCTGTCTGAAATTTGTTGGCATCTTGTTGTATTAAACCTCGAAATATTGAAAGAGGACAAAAGGAAAGCGTAGGTTTTTAAGAAACTGTTCCATTTGGTCATGAAAATAGCAGTTGAACTATTAAAAGATTCTTTTTCTTTTTTTAAAAAAGGTGAGAAATAGAGAGTAGTTTTTTTGTTTCTTTGAGGAGAAGAGTATATATGAAATAATGTCTCAGATTCTGTTTTAAGGACAATTTTGTAGTGGGGCTTTGTATGAAAATATCATCTTATTTTGATTTTAGAGTTCAAGACTTCTTTGTGAGAAGAGCCAATCCAAGGAAAGGAATGCTTGTCAGCACTCACCTGGTGGTGAAGGAGCCCGAGGGTTCCAAGTATGAAGCTGCAAAGAAGTGGGATCTTCCTGCTGTTACCATGGCTTGGCTCCTGGAGTCGGCAAGGACAGGAATCAAGGCTGATGAAAACAAGTTCCTGGTTGACAGTGTAGTCTCAGAAGGTTGGTTTGAAGCTTTGTAGATGTATTTAATGGCAAGAGTGTTAAAGATAGGCTTTATAAATGGAACCTGTTCATAAACTCTCCCTGGGCATTTCTTTTTCTTCATACAGTTGAAGAAGAACAGGCTGTGTCGTCATGCCCCATCTCTCTGCATTTGACAGAGAACATTGGACTAGGGGAGTGTGTTTCTGTTGGTTTTGCTGGGCCTTGAGAAGTTTTGATTCTGCTAACTTCAGGATCTTTTTCAGGCATCTGTCTGGTTTAGGACTTGGAAGCCATATTCTGTAATGGCTTCAGCTCTTAGAGAAGCAGTTGTAGGAAGTGGTATTGGGAGGGGGCTTTGGTTTGATATCATGGACTATAGGTGTCCCTCATAGGTGAGAGAGAGTGTTCAAGATTTTGGGGGTTCAGTATCCACCAATATGTTGATGACATCTTAACTGTACCTCTTATTTCTATCTAAATCTAGGAAGCTATTAAAATAAATCAGTTGATGTTGTTACTGGGCCGGATGAGGGTAAATGGATTAAAGCTTAGTCCACAACAAGATAGAGGTGCTCTTGGCTAGTCAAAATTCAGAACATGGAGTAGGGTCTCAGCCTGTGCTAGAAGGTTTACACTCCCATTGAATACTCAAGTCCGGGTGTACTCCTGGATTAAGCCCAGAACTTTGATGCCCTGGTCATTTGGCAGCCCAGGATGTTTTGCTCAGTTGATGCTCCCAATCCTAAAGATGTTTAATCTTGTCACAGTAATATGGGCCTTAGTTACTTCTAGTTTAGATTACTGTATTTGCTATATCTTGGACTGCCTGTCTTTAAAAAAAATATTTTTGACCTTTTTTTTAACGATGGTGCTTTTTATATTTTTAATACAAAAAAGAGAGCTTCGCAAATCAACCAAATGGAGAAAAGAAAGAAACAGCATCTCCAAATACTCCTGGGCGACCTAACAGTCTCTTTAGAACTGAGAAGGCAACAGCTGTGACACCTCTGGATATGAACAGGTTTCAGAGTAGAACTTTCCAGACCATTATCTCACATCATATTGGAGAAAAGCCAAGTCCTTCAGAAGGTGGGAAACCACTACAGAAAGAACCATCTCTGCATCTGGACACACCATCTAAATTTTTATCTAAAGACAAGCTCTTCAAACCTTCCTTTGATGTTAAGGTAAATATCTTGGAAATCCTGATGGAATAAACGAACTGCTGGATAGCTCAGTGGTTTAGGTATCTGGTTGCAGAGCCAGAGGTTGGGGATTCGATTCCCCACTGTGCCTCCTTGATAGGAGCTGGACTCAGTGATCCATGGGGTCTCTTCCAGCTCTGCAGTTCTAAGGTTATAAGAGTATTATAATGAATGTTTGAGGGTAATTTGATAACAGTAGCTGATATCACAAGCACGTCAAAAACTGTGTAAGCATTATAGATGAAAACAGTAAAAATAAAAAGTAAAAAACCCCCCCACAAAAAACAGGGTGGCACCTTAAAGACTAAGTTGTATTTTTTTAATGTGAGCTTTCATGGACAAGTCCACTTCATCAGACATAAGAGAAGGAGATATAACATGGCAAATATTTATACATGGCATCAAGGTTGTGGTTGGTTGGTGAGAAAGTCAGTGGGTGTTGAACATTGTGATGATGGTGCCTTTGATGTGCAAGTCTTAGTAGAAGCTTATGTTGTAATGAATGTGAGAACCTCTGTCATAGATTAACAATGGTAAAATAACTGATAAAATTAAAATCGTTACTTTTTCTAAGACCTGCATATCAAATACACCATCATCACAATGTTCAACAATGTTCTTGTCCTTTGTCACTGAAGTAAACTATAAATCCAATGGGGGGAAAAATGGAAAGAGAGCTGGGAGGTGCACCTCTCAGGCATTCCTTTGTTCTTGCACCTTGTAGGCCATTCAGTTTACCCGGGAGTCTTTAATCCTCATCTACTAAGGTTTTTGTTTTGTTTTGTTTTAAGAATGAGCCCATGAGCATTCTATCCTCTTGAAGGTTAGCAACAGGGTCAAGTTTAGGGTTAGGGTTTAGTGGATATATTTTGTATTTCCTCAGCTCCTGTGAATGGGATCGACTTACTGAAAACTAGATTAAATTTTAAATCTTCGGGTTATTTAGAACGCTCACAGAGCAGTTCTGTGTGAACTCTGCAATAAAAAGTGACTTAGGGGACTTAAGTGCTTTTCTTGATGTGTGTGGTTAATATTAGTGCAAGTCCCCGCTAAGCCTCTTTTTCTGTTTTTTCCTTCTTAAGAAAACCCTATATTTCTCTAAGGTTGCCTGCCAGAGAATCAAAAGGAGAGCTATCTGTCACTTTCTAGTTGAGGTGATACAAGCTACATTTTGTAATCCCAGATAAAATAAATGCACAGGTTAAGGGTTTTTTTCCTGAAGGGGGCTGATGTTCTGCCTCTTTCAGTTGAAGTATATTAAACTGAGGTCGTGTGTGTGTGTGTAAATGAGCTGAATTATGAATGAATAGAACAGAGCATCTGGTGTACAAATAGGTGGCAGTTTTCCATGGGTTGCTTAGCTGCATCATATCACATCTTGCAATGTGAAGAACAGTCTTGGAATGGGGAGCTGGTATGCATTCACCCTAATCTCAGAGGCACTCTCAACTCTGTGTCTCGCAAGTATGATGCCTGTTGGGTTCCTTAGCTATTGAGAGGTAATTGTGAGCTTGTGTCTTAGGACTGGGAGCCTCAATGTGTGAGTGGCTCTGTTTATCTCATCTTGCCACAAGTAAGACAAATACGACTCTTGGCTGAGAGAAACAAAAGTTTCATTAAGTATTCTCAGAATAGACCAGTTGAATATCTAGTTCGCTGATGTGACTTGAAGAAAAGAATTTACTGCCTTCATAATTTAAACCATTTTTGTTTCTTCTGTGGAAAATCCTTTCCACAGAGAGGATCTCTTGGGCCACCTCCTGTTTTGAACCTCCTCTTTCTGAAATGTACTTGCAAAATGTTAAGGAAGTGTGGGAGTTGAAGTCCGAAGCATCTGGAGGACCAAAGGTTTCTCACCTCTCTTTTGAGATTATAGAACCTTTGGATATTTAATTAATGCATTTAAATGGCTTTTCAGGATGCTCTGGCAGCCTTGGAGACTCCAGAGGGCTCTAAACAGCGAAACAGAAAGCAGAGCACTCCTCTTTCGGAAGTCATTGGCAGGAACCTAAAACTGGCCTTGGCAAACAGCACGCGTCAAGCAGCCACTCTTACTGCCAGTCCTCTACTGAAAGCAGCACCTCAGCAAGTGGTGAGCTTAGGTTTTAGGTTTATCTGGGCAAATATGGCACCAGTTAGTTGATCTTGTTTGGATGCTACTTATTCCCCCCCCCCCCCAAAAAAATTTTTTTTTGAATTTTGGCAGCACTATGTTGTGTGTCAATTGGAAGAAGAGAAATTGCACACTTGGTTTTAGTCTACAAATACTTGCAGTCAGCGGTGTGGTCTGAAGATAGGATTTTTTATTTGTATTTGCATTTTTTTCCCAGTGGCTCAGTTTTTCCATGGAAGATTTCCCATATTTAAAGATTATTTCTCTGTAAAATTCACTGAGTCAGGCCACCATGCCATATTGTGCAAAGGTGTTTTTTAATATGCTAAAATTTGACTATCAAAATTTTCAGTGTCTTATTTTTTCTTTAAATTAAAAAAAAGGGACAAAGTGAACCCAGAGTAGATCCATTGTAATCACTGGGACTTAATTATGATTAATTTAAATCATAATGATTGCATTGGGTCTGCTCCAACTATGATTAAGGTTGGATTCAACCTGATGTAAGGGGAGTATATGCTGTTATCTGTATATTTTTACAACTGTTAACAGTAAAACATTATGTGTCCTGTATGGTATTTACTTGGGTGAAGCCCCAGCTATGGAAATTACCATACCAATCTGATGAGACGGTTGTTGGATCACAGGCAACCAACGCCTCATAAGATTACTGCAGCAGTTTCTACAGCTAGAGATCCTTGTGTAAATTTTGAACAGATGGTGACATGTGTATGCCTTATTCATTGTTCCCTTATTCAGATGCTTCAGAGTAGATTTAAAAATGTTTTATTGTTGGCCATGAGGGAAAACAAGTGCAAATCCATATTAGTGTAATACCTTTATTAGGAATTCTTAGTACCTTTATTAGAAATTTGTGCCAAAATAGCAGATCGCACCATCAAGCAGCATGTTTAAAAATGCGGGTCATGATGGGAAGAGAAAGGAAAGGTAGGAAGGAATTGTGATTTGATGTTGAACCCATGGTATCTCATACACTCTTCAGATGGTATGAGGAGGCAGATTCAAATAAGCAGGTTATGTGACAATTTTAGGTTTCATAGATCCTCCAGGAACATGGGCAGCAAGAAAGGCAGAAATGTTTGTTCTTCCAATTTTTGAAAAAATAAAATCCACCTGATTCTTTGCTGGTGGAAAACAAAAGCAAACCAGGTAGTCTTTCTATTAAGAAGGCAGTCTTGTCAATTCATTCTTGAAATTGTTGAAAACATGACTATATTTTTCCTAATTCCACTTGGATAGGAAGAAGAGTCAAAACCTCTAGCTGATGTTGTCATATGTGTAAGTAAGAAGCTAAGCAAAAAGCAGAGTGAGCTAAATGCTATTGCTGCTTCCCTTGGAGCAGATTACAGGTATGTGCAGTTAACAGAATTCTTCACTGGTGAAACTTTTAATGAAACTAGTAAAACTAACTCTTAAGGATATTAGTAATGGTAGTAGTATGCCTAAAGTTTTCTAGGAGCTGTAGTTCTGATTATAGCTTAGTGGCATAGTACAAAAGGAATAAGGAATGGAAGAGGAACAAAATAGTCTGCCTTTCTTTTGGCAAGGCAATTTCCTAATTCCTAGGATGCTACAATTCTTTGTTTAGGAGTAATTTTAATACCTGTTGTCATCCAAAATTGCATAAAATTAAGCCCATGTATCAGGGATACTGAATTAGCATTTTGATACTCACACATCATGCCCTTCCCCCTGAAACTGATTATCACCTAACATGGCATTCTTATCTTACATTTATTCTAGGTGGTGTTTCGATGAAACTGTAACTCATTTCATCTACCAGGGAAAGCAAAACGATAGTAACCGAGAGTACAAATCAGCTAAAGAAAGGGGTGTACATATAGTGTCGGAACATTGGCTTTTGGAGGTATGAGAATCACCTTAACTCTTAGTTCTCCCCTGCCCTCACTTTCTATTATCAGGAACAATGTTACATAGTAGATGTTTCTAGTGCTATCCCTCAGCTAATTAAATCTCTTTATTTACATCAGTATATGTGTACTGGAGTAAATTGGAGCAGCAAATTGTCACTAATCAATGAGTTGCTGCTCACGTTCATCACGTACCTAATCCTGTGACCCAAAATGTGAACAGCAACTCATTGATTACTGGCAATTTGCTGCCACGATTTACACTATTACACTTATACCAGTGTATTAATCCTCACTAGGTCCTGGCCAGTATTTGTGTAAATGTCACTTCTTAATTGCAGCCTTCATCAGCATAAATCTGTAGTAATTTCAAATGAAATCATAGGTAGATTGTTTCTCTGTTTTATGTGTTTGAAACAGGCTGACATTATATGTACTTTCACAGTGTAATCCTTAATATGAATACAGTGGTGCCTCGATTTACGACCATAATCCATTCCAGAAGATGGACGTAACTCGAAATGGTCGTAAGTCGAAGCACCATTTCCCATTGAAATGCATTGGAACGCGATTAATCCATTTCGGCAAAAAAAGAAAATAACCAAAATAAATAAATAAATAAATAAAGCACACAGCAAGCCCGGTCGGAAGGCGCTGGGGCTTTAAAAAAACAAAACAAAAACCAAAAATAAACAGCAAGGCAAGCTCCGTCACTGGGGCTTTAAAAAAAAACACCAAACCAAAAATAGACAGCAAAGCAAGCCCCGAAGGCGCTGGGGCTGCAAAAAAAAAAAAAAAAAAAAAAAAAAAAAAAAAAAAAATCACCAAAAAACGAAACAACAACACATCACAGAAACATACCTCCCCCAGCCCAAAACCATGCTGCAAAACCCACCCAGAACAGTTTTTAAAAAGCAGAAAACAGCACCTTACCTTACCAGGCAGCCTCCTCCGATCGCACACTCTCTAACTGCTGGGGCGAAAGAGCTACAAAGAAGCAGCCTCGTTGCCACCTACAGTTAGCAATTTGAGTTTCCCGCCTTTCCCCCCTGCCTTTTTGTGTTCGTAACTGGAAGCTCCAGCCACAAGTCGAAGCAAAATTTTGCAGCCGGAGCTGGTTGTAACTCGAAATGGTTCATAAGTCGAGGCACCACTGTACTCAAGTTACTATATGTTCATCTGGGCTTGATGTGTAGCGAGTGTGCTCAGAATTCTAACCTTATTTTTTAGGATAGTGATTAGAATGTTTTAGCAGGTATCGGTTATTTGCTGGAAAATATAACAACCAAAGCACTGTATAGAAATTGAGAAGAGATGACAGAAAAAAATTGCCTCTTTAGTGGGAGCTGCAACTTATGTTTTATCTTAGCAGATTGCCAGCATTACTTCTGTTTACATCACAATTATTTGTCAAAAAATCCCATATTTGTTTCTCCTCCATTCCACACTGTTGGGAGCATCCAATGTGTTACCATCCTCTCTGTGTAAATTTATGCTATGGTAAAATCATTAATCTTTAAGGTCTAAAGTTAGCTCTGGGGACTTCCAGATGTTCTTCCACTTGTTCTCTAATAGGTACCTGATTTTGCACTGCTGCTGGTGGTATTTTCCCTACTGTCCAGGCAATGCAAAGCTTGTCTTGGTACCGAGAGTATTTGACTTTCTACACTTTTTACCCCCACCCAAGGCTAGGATATTTTTTCTTGCTTTGTACTGGGCCAGAGTTTAGGTAGCAAATGCTTCACAAGCGGGAAGCTTTCTGATTTAGCCATGAACCACAAACAAAAACTCAGCAGAGAAGATCACTTTCAAAGAATTTCCTTAAGATTTTTTTAAAGGAGTTGTTTTCAAAAATGGTTAATTTCCGCAGTAGATTAGCAGTAGATGTCCATTGCCACAAAGGCTCTAGTTGGAAGCCTTCAGTTTTAGCACTAATACACCACTAAAACACATAAACAAAAGTCCAGGAGAGAGGCTTGTTCTTAAAGGAGTTCTTCAAGCTTTTAGAAATGTTTTTGAACAATTTGTTAAAGAAATGCTGAATTTTTTAAAGAAAGGTAGTGTTTTAACAATACGTTTGAACAGAAACTCTGATAGGTTCCACACTTACTCAGCACCAAGTGATGCAAATGGAGGAGGAGCAAATGCTCTGTATGAAGAAGTTCAGAGTAACCTTTCAGAGGAACATGCATTTTATTCCACTGGGGAGAATAGAAAATGTTTTATTTCAATCAGTAATTATTTCTTCATTTTCTTACTATAGATTTGTAACATTCATCCCTATTTTTATAATAGTAATATAATAATGATCTTAAAACTGCAGAGCTGGAAGGGACCCTATGGATCATCAAGTCCAACTCTTTTCTAGAAGGCACAGTGGGGAATTGAACTCCCAACCTCTAGCTCTGGAGCCAAAGACCTAAACCACTAAGCTATCCAGCAGTTCTTTTTTTTGTGTTCACATTTTTCAGAGTGCACAAGAGTACAAACGGTTACCTGAATCTCTCTATCCTCATACATATAATCCTAAAATGAGTTTGAATATTAGCGGTGTCCAGGATGACAGATTCTCCGATAGGCTTGACTCAACCGGAAAAACAGTGAAGGAAGATGAGGTATGGCAGATGCAACCATTTTGTTCTTTGATTCTTTTTGATACTCTTTGGGTAATTAAATAACAAAACAGCTTATAGCTTTCTGAACTGTTCTTGCTTTGATTGCATTGATTTTGAAATCTGGTCAGTGTAAGAAACTTTGAGGGGTTTTGTTGATATACCAGCTAGTCTTTATAGCACCACAAAAATAAGAAAAATGCAGAGCTTTGGAACAGTTACCAAGTGGCTATTTTAACCCTGTTTTTCTGGGAGCTAAAAAATTAACTTTTTCAAGTTCTGCAAGAATGTTCATAGAATCATAGTATAATAAAATTGGAATGGGCTTATAAGGCCATCAAGTCCAACCCCCTGCTCAGTGCAGGAATCCAAAGTAAGATCTGACAGATGGTTGTCCCAATTTTCCTTTGAATGCTACCATTGTCGTACTGCTCTGACAATTAAGACGTTTTTCTGTATATTTCAGTCTAAAACTGGCTCTCACCATTATTACGTGTCCTGCACTCTGGGATGATGAAGACAGAGAGTATAAACAATTAGGTACCGTATTTTTCGCTCCATAAGACGCACCTGACCATAAGACGCAGCTAATTATGGAGCGAAAAATAAGGTACTTTGGAGGTATTTGCCTTTTTGCCTTCGGAGGTCTGCAAGGGCTCCCTCCGATGTCGGGGGAAAGCCCTTGGAGACCTCCTGGGGGTCTGATCGCGGCGGCGGGGGACCCCCAGGAGGTCTCCGATGGCTTGGAGGAAGCCCTTGGAGACCTCCTGGGGGTCCCCCGCCGCCGCGAAGGCAAAAAGGCAGGGGGAAAGGACGGGAGATTCGAATCTCCCGTCATTTTCCCCTGCCTTTTTGCCTTCGGAGGTCTGCAAGGGCTCCCTCCGATGTCGGGGGAAAGCCCTTGGAGACCTCCTGGGGGTCCGATCGTGGCGGCGGGGGACCCCCAGGAGGTCTCCAATGGCTTTCCCCCGACATCGGAGGGAGCCCTTGCAGACCTCCGAAGGCAAAAAGGCAGGGGAAAATGACGGGAGATTCGAATCTCCCGTCCTTTCCCCCTGCCTTTTTGCCTTTGCGGCGGTGGGGGACCCCCAGGAGGTCTCCAAGGGCTTTCCCCCGACATCGGAGGGAGCCCTTGCAATCTCCAAAGGCAAAAAGGCAGGGGAAAATGACGGGAGATTCGAATCTCCCGTCCTTTCCCCCTGCCTTTTTGCCTTCGCGGCAGCGGGGGACCCCCAGGAGGTCTCCAAGGGCTTTCCCCCAACATCGGAGGGAGCCCTTGCAGAAGTGCATTCGCTCCATAGGACGCACACACTTTCCCCCCCACTTTTTTTTGGGGGGGGAAGTGCGTCTTATGGAGCGAAAAATACGGTATATACAGCCGCCTTAAGCTGCTGAGGGGAAGGGATGTAGCTCAAAGTTAGAGTGCTCTGCTTTGCATAGAAAAGGTCCCAGGTTGTCCCCAACATCTCCAGGTAGGATTGGAAAATATCCTTGCCTAAAAGTCTGGAGAGCTGCACCCAGGCCATGTAGATTAGGGGGTGAGTAACATGTTGCTCCCACAGTGCCTAGTATTTTTTAGATTTGTTTTGGGAAAAAATGTTTCTTGCAAAAAAAAAAAAACCTACCCTTGTAGCTCAAAACATAGGGGATATAGGGGGCAATTTTGCACCCCTGGAACCAACTCCCTTAATTTAATTTTGTTCAAAAATATATTCTTGGTTACTAAAGAGACTATTTTTCAAAACCCCAAATTTTGTAAGAATTTTGGGAAATTTGGCATGGGAGCAGCTGGGCTAGACAGTCCCGGAGGTTGCCCACCCCAATGTGTTTGCTTCAGAGCTATGGATGGGTGGGTGGGTGGGGTAGGGTGAATGATCTGACTGTATAAAGTACCATCCCATTTTAGTTAGATTTTGATAGTCCAGATGCATTTTTGAATGGTTATATTAGTACATTTTTGTTAGTTTGTAAATTTTGCCTGTTATTCCCCATGTGTTAATATTAAACATAGGGAAAATGGTGATTAGTTGAGATTTTTCTCCTTGAGTTGTCACCTGAGTTCAGGCATGAATTCCAACTGTTTCAGAATATTTCAATGGATGAGAATGATCCAGAAGATCAAGCAAATGAGGCAGCTGCTGTCGAAAAAGAGGAAAGCGCAATAAAAGGAGGTATCTTTCTTGTGGTGGTTGTATGCCTTGACCTTATCAAATATCAAATATTCCAGAATTTTTCTGTGAATTCTTGAAATGCATGATATGAAGAAGTACCGTATTTTTCGCTCCATAAGACGCACCTGACCATAAGACACACCTTGCATTCGAGGCGCCATCGGGGGGTGAAGGGGGTGCGCGCGTGGAGGGGCGGGGAAAGTCAGGCGGCGGCGTGATTTCCCCTCCTTTTCCGGTACTCTAAACACCTTTTCTTCCCCCGGATCACTTTCCTCCCATACGTCTTTCTTTAACACCACTCTTTCCGTTTCTTTCAACTGTCCTCCCTCCTCTCTCGTGAGAAAAACGTTTATCCCCCTCTTCTCCCCCTCTCGTGACTCCTCCCTCTCTTCTCCTACTTCCCCCTCCTCTATCCATTCCTCTGTCTCGTGCCGCTCCATCTCTCCTCCTCCTTCTGTCACTTTAAACTTTTTTTTTACAGTATTCGCTCCATAAGACGCACACACTTCCCCCCCCACTTTTTTTGGGGGGGAAAGTGCGTCTTATGGAGCGAAAAATACGGTATATAATATTTAATACACTAGTGAAGAAGACACCCATGTGGCTTTTGTGATGTAGCATTTAATATACTTTTCAATGGATATGCTTAAATTCAATTATTTGAAATTTCTTTTCTGCCCAAGTTTTAACACAGACACTTGAAATGAGAGAGAATTTTCAAAGACAGCTGAAAGAAATCATGACTGCAACATCCATCCCAAAACTGCAAGGGCAAAGAAGTTCTCTGTCTAGGAATGGCACCGAGAGCTCTCCGTCAGCTCCAGATGGGCCTCGTTCTGTGCGTAATGGCCGCAGTCGAGTCTTGGAAGCCCTAAGGTACGAGCAACCTGGAAGGTGACCGTACCTTAGGTTTCTGGGCTGTGATCTTTAGATCATTCGAAATCATTCAGTCAAGCATTTTGAGGTCTCTGCTGCATCTGCCTGAATGAATGAATGAATGAGACAATTTTACATTGAAATGTGGCTTGCTTGTTCAGCTGTGTGTGTGCAGAGTTTAGATTGGAGCGGGTGGGTGGGGGACAAAATGTATCCTGTGGGGGCTGTATTGCCTGAAAACTGAATCATAGAATTGGAGAAGAAACCCAACTGTCATCTAGTCCAACCTCTTGACAATTCCATGAATTCACAGCTAAAGTGGCCACCCAGCCTTTGAAAAAAATAAAATAAAAAACCTCAGTGAGGGAAAATCCACCATTTTCCAAGGTAGCTTGCTCCACGGTCAGGCAGCTGCTACTGTCAGAAAGTTCTTTCTGCTGTTCAGTGAGAATCTCCTTTCTTGTAATTCACATCTGTTGCTTCAGGTCTTACCCTCTGGAGCAACAGACATCAAACTAATAAAGATAATAGATGAATTTATTTTCAGTACCAGAAGCAAAAGTGACATATGTCGTGACTTTCCCACCCCAGTTGAGGAGGTAGTGACCTTTTCCACTAATTTTTACACTTGCAAGTCACACACTCCTCAGGTGGCTCACAGCAAGATCCCTCCTTGGCACTTTTTATCATCTTAAAGCTAGTCATCACTTTTTAGAGCCGTTAGGAAGAGTGTTAACCTGAAAGGATAAACTCCCCTCCTAAAAATCATAGACAAGTATTTGGGGGTTTCCCTTCTATTCTGTCCCATCAGAGCCTCCTTTCCCTAAGCTGATACCTTTTATATTTAGGTGATGAGTGAAAGGGTTTTCCTATTTTACTTAATTGCTTTGTTCCTATTGGTGGCACATAGCTTTGTGAGATATGTTGTCTGTTTTACTTCTTAGTTCCACACAAAATAAATAATTAGAAGAGTTTGGTTAAAGCAAACCAAAAGGAAGGTTTTTGACTGAGGGGACACAGGTAATTGGCATGAAGGAAAAGATTGATCTAAGATATGAATGATAAATGTCAACACAACAATCAAATGTAAATATAGTCTTTCTATAATTCAAGAACAGACTTCTTCACAGACTCTCTAACTTTCTGACTTGCAGAGTGGATTCGCAAGACAGACTTTTTCTAAGAAACTCTAGCACAGAGCATTTCTCCTAAATGACTCTAAATACAGTGGTGCCTCGCTAGACGATTGCCTCGCAGGACGAGGAAATCGCTAGACGATGCCTTTTTGCGAGCGCTACTGCGCTTCACAAAACGATGTTTCCCTATGGCGATTTTCGCTAGACGATGAGGTTTCCCCATAGGAGTGCGCCGACTAGTGGTGAAAAGCTGTCAGTGCAGCTGTCAGTGCATTCCTATGGGGACCCTCACTCGCTAGACGATGTTTCCCTATGGGAAATTTCGCAAGACGACTGCGTTTTCCCTTGGAACGCATTGAAGCGATTTCAATGCATTCCAATGGGAAAACGTGCTTCGCTAGACGATGTTTTCGCTAGACAGCGATCCTCGTGGAACGGATTAACATCGTCTAGCGAGGCACCACTGTAGATTTCTTTTTCTCTCTAACCCTCAGCTCTGACACATAGACCAGACTGCTCCCCAAAGCATACTAATTATACTAACCGGTCAGCATTTTTTAATCCAACCGCCAATCACAGTAGCACTCCACCCATGCATATACACTATATAGGCATTCAAAACTGTTCATATACAAAACTGGTATAGTTAATTCTTTCTACTCTTCATAATTCATGGAGGTTTAAAAAGGTTGGAATTGACGGACCATACAATTTTTTCGAACACAAAACAAACTGCTTTCACTCTGGCTTTTTTGGTTTCAGCACTTACAAGTTATGGGTTGGGGGAGAAGGATTTTTGTTATCACTGTCGTTAAACCATTGAGAGTTTGGAATCCTTGCTGATGTACTTCAAATCACCCAGATTCCAACAGTGAATCCTAGTATAGCTTCTGACTATGGCTACTGTTTCCATCCTGAAGGTTTGTTTTGTTCCTCAGGCAGTCTCGTCAGATAGTGACTGATGTCAACACGGAGCCATCCCAGAATGAGCAGATTATTTGGGATGACCCCACTGCAAGAGAAGAGAGGGCAAGGCTTGCCAGCAACCTGCAGTGGCCAAATAGTCCCTCACAATATTCTGAACAAATTCAGACAAATGCAGTAAATGTGGGTGACCTTTCACATAGAAAGTCCTTGACTGATACAGAAATTGCTGAAATGGGTAAGAAGAGAACATGACAGGTTGAGTTGCAGCCTTTGATCTTAGGTTTATAGCATATAAAGATACTTATTTTTCATTGCTTTTATTGGTGAATGCCTTTACTTGGTAGGTTCAGACATGTTGTTTTTGTTCCAGCACTTGACTACATACTGAATCTATCAAGGAAGCCACATCCTTGAATTTATAAGAGCTGAGCAAGTCTGCTAACGACAAGACATTTTGGAGATCACTCATTCATAGGTTACAATAAGTTGGAAACAACTTGACAGCACGTAACAACAACAACTTGACTACATAGAGGGAATCTGAGACCCTATGTAAATGAAATAGCTGAACACACGGTTACAAATTGCCTGGATAATTCCACTTCAAGCAAACAGCTCTACTGTTCTACCACATCATGTTTGTGTGAAGCAGGCCAAAAGTCAAACCGTTAAGCACCTTTATTGCTACATAGAATATTTCAAATTGGCTTAGTTGGTTGTTCTCTCCATATTGATGTGTCAACAGTTTATTACTAACTGTTGGCTTGATGGATGGACTCCCTAAAGGAAACCACAGGCTTGAGTTTACAGGAGCTGAGCAGGGCTGTTGAGGACACGACCTTTTGGAGGTTGCTCATTCATAGGTCACCATAAGTCAGGGGTGACTTCATGGCATGTAACAACAACAACAGTTGTTGGCTGGCTTTGTGTTGGGATGATCTAGAAAGCCATCCCTTGTTGTAGCCAGTTCTCCTGAAGAGGGTGGATGCATCTTAGTCTGGGGTCTCAGCTGTGACCATTTTGCCTTGGGTGACCCTGCTAGGAGTCCAGTCTTGTAACAGAGTCTGGCCTCCTGACAACTTTGCTCTTGGCTTCTCTGACACACTCAAACCTACCCACCACATTACGTTGTGCATCCAAGAAGGGGGATTTTGTGCAGGTAAATAAAACTTAGGTTAACATCTTGATTATATTACAGGAATGGAAATTCCATTTGAAACAGTAGGGTTATTTCTGACTAAACCTGTTTTGGATTGGAGCATTAGAGAAGAATTGTAAAAGCTGCTGCTTTTCAGATTTTTTTGGACTTTTTTTTTATTACTCTCAAATTTTTAATTGTATTTTTATTCTCAAATAATTAGTTTTCTTCTTTATAGGTGTTGAAGACCCTGCTAAAACAGATATAACGGAAGTGCCCACAATTCCATTATGTAGAACTCCAGAAACACCCATAAAGGAAGACCATCTCATCCCAACTCCGTTGGCTCCTGCCATTGCCTTTCCACTGGCAAATCCTCCTGTGGCTCCCCAGCCAAAAAATGATGTAGGCACTTTGTAACATAATAATACTTGCACTGTGAAATTGTATTCTAGTACCTATTTGAACTTTCATTTTAAACAGATGATAAATTAGTCTTAAATTCCAGATCACATTTTTCTCTCAGCTTCCTAGCAATTGCTTCAAACCCATTCTGTAATCATATTTGTCTTCTTATGAGTGAAAGTAATAGAAATGTTGAAGCAAAATAGGAAATAACTGATTTAGTAATAATTGCATGTTGAGGGGTGTAGAAGTTCAGGAGTGAGTTTTACTTACTAGGATTCGAAAGGTCTGACACATTTGTTGAAATATCTGTAAGTCTGAATCTATAATGTCAAGAATTTAACTTTAATCTCATGTGTAACTGTCCAGCACTGTGCCACAAAATCTGCTAACTACCTAATTCTACCCTGTCTTCAGAGGCTTATTAAATACATTCTTTCAGCATGACTGTATGGCTTATAATGCAGTCTTGATGCAGAGGTGTGCTGGCTGTGATGGAGCCTTTTCTGCTTTTTTTTTTCTTTTATGCAAGCAAAAATGCCTTCATGCTATCAGACTTTGCTTCTGCTGACTAATCCCAGAGATATGCTGTCAGAGAGATCTAGCAACAGGACTGCTCTGGTGACTTAAATCTGCCAGTGGAAGAACCAAAAAGAAATGAAGTGAAAGCAGTTGGGTTATGTTGGATCCAAACTTCCTCTAGGCAAGCACAGTGTCATTTCAAACAAGGAGAGTTCTTAAATAATTTGCCATGGCCTAGGCTGGGAGGGGTTTGGGTTCAGCACGAATTTAGCTGGCCTTCAGCCTTCTTGTCAAGTTAGGATTGTGCTTCTACTTAAATAGCATCTGGCATCTTAGATAGTGAGCCATATTGTTGTGGATTGAATCCTTCGGCCTGTCTTCTTGCCTTGTTGCCTCAAACTCGTGTCTTTCAGGTCACAAAAATTGACCAAAAGGCCTCAGAAAAACCAGAAAAACAGCGTAGATTCCAGCTGTCTTCCCTTAACCCTCAGGAACGAATTGATTATTATCATCTGATTGAAGAACTAGGTAAGATATTTATAAAGTTTTGGAGTTATTATTGGATTCCAGTTCTACAGTGCATTTAACCCAGAAAATATGGGGGGGGGGGCTCAAATGTTTTTTGTGACTTACAAAAGAACTCTTAAATTTTTGAGCTTGTCTTTTCTGTGGTATGGGCTACCTTTTACAATAACTGGTTACAATTCTTTTTTTTTAGGTGGGGTGGTGCTTGAGAAGCAGTGTTTTGACCCTAGCTGTACGCACACAATCGTAGGGCACCCTCTTCGTAATGAGAAATTCCTGGCATCCATGGCAGCTGGAAAGTGGGTGCTTCATCGTTCTTACTTAGAGGCATGCAGAGCTGCACAGTGCTTTGTAGAGGTATTTAACACAACTAAAGATATGCTAGTTTGTAACCCCATTCGTTGCTTCTGTTCTAGATTACAACATGCAGCAACCTTGCTGAAGCTAAGCAGGCCTGGGTCTAGTCTGGGATGGGCAACTTTCTTGGGCTGGAGTCGGCTTCATTGGATCTCACTTATCCACCCAAACTGGGGCCATGCTGCTGCTGAGGTTCATATGACTGCTGCAGTTGCTATCCTAATTCATCTGGAAGTGTGGCAGCTCTCTGTGCTGATCTGGAGTGCCAGAACACCCACCTGGTGCATGGAAGCGCCACCGAGTGCAGCTTGTTTTCCCCCTTCTGTTCAGAGGATGTGATGTCTGGACCCCTGACCTTTCACTTTTATTTGGTGCAGC
Source organism: Intellagama lesueurii (assembly GCA_037013535.1). NCBI lineage: Eukaryota > Metazoa > Chordata > Lepidosauria > Squamata > Agamidae > Intellagama > Intellagama lesueurii. The sequence continues at coordinate 75,411,012 of JBAJHW010000006.1, forward strand.
CATCTATTTGAAAGGCTGTACGTAAGCATCAATTTGTTTGAAAGACGAGGTTCTTCGCATAGAGAATAAGGTCCTAAAATTTTTTATTCTTTACAACTGTACTATCTGAATTATTGGGAGGAAAGCAATGAGAAACCTAGACAGCATCTTAAAAAGCAGAGACATCACCTTGCCGACAAAGGTCCACATAGTCAAAGCTATGGTTTTTCCAGTAGCCATGTATGGAAGTGAGAGCTGGACCGTAAAGAAGGCTGACCGCCAAAGAATTGATGCTTTTGAACTGTGGTGCTGGAGGAGACTCTTGAGAGTCCCCTGGACTGCAAAGAGAACAAACCTATCCATTTTGAAAGAAATCAACCCCGAGTGCTCACTGGAAGGACAGATCCTGAAGCTGAGGCTCCAATGCTTTGGCCATCTCATAAGAGAAGACTCCCTGGAAAAGACCCTGATGTTGGGAAAGTGTGAAGGCAAGAGGAGAAGGGGACGACAGAGGACGAGATGGTTGGACAGTGTCATCGAAACTACCAACATGAATTTGATCAAACTCCGGGAGGCAGTGGAGGACAGGAGGGCCTGGAGTGCTCTGGTCCATGGGGTCACGAAGAGTCGGACACGACTTAACGACTAAACAACAATCTGAATTATGCACCTGAGAATCACGCATTTCTGAACAGGAAGCATTTTGAACAGAAATGTGAACCGTTGTTAAGGTGACAATAATCTAATTACATTTGGAGATGATAACTCTTGGCTCCAGTGCAGAGAAGGACAAACTCAAGCCATGGTGGGTGTCCAGTGCCACAGGGTGGGCTGTCTTTCAAAACAGTGAGTTTCAGGAGCAGTTTGTGATGAGCAGGAAGGAAGAGAGGTCATTTTACCTAAGAAAGCAAGTTCACATCCCATAGGCCCACATAGAGTCCTCAGGTGTAGTTACAGGAGCTGTATGTCTTGCATTAATGTCTTGTAAATGCTGGCAAAAATAAAGTACGGAGATTTCAATTGTTAGCTGTTACTCTCCTATCATGTGTGATTGTACTTCAGTGGTTCACTCTTGGGGGTTTATTTGAAATTTCCTGTTGGACTTGCCAGAATTGGTAGGCATATAACTGTGTTGTATGATTCTAGGAGGAAGATTATGAATGGGGAAGTAACTCTATACTCACTGCTCTGCCTGGAATCAATATTGTGCAGAGGAAATTAGCAGTTGCAGCTATGAGATGGAGGAAAACAATACAAAGAAGGAAAGAGGAAACTGGAATTACTGAGGTATGCTAAATGTGTCATACTCAGTTGTGTTCTTTCTAGTGAGAGATGTTCTTGTGAGCAGAAAGTACTGGTGAGTGATTTCTGCCAATTTCCTCTCCCCCCCCTCCCCCCAGCTTTCATGCCGTTCCAACCCTCAACAATGGAGCACATGCTGGGGAGTTGCAGGGGAGGGGGAGTTCGTGAAAAAGATTTCCTTTTTCACTCACAGAACATCAAAATGTCTTCCACAACTTAGATCCCATGTATCTTCTAAGTATCTTCTGTAAATCAGAATCTATGTTAGTTTCTAGATGTAGGTTTGGAACAAAATGACCAGAAGACTCTGAAGCAAGTGATTTAGTCCAGAAAATTGGGGTGTATGTGAGTGGAAGTGGGGGGAAAATGTGACGAGTTCTAACCATAAAACTCCTGTGTAGCAGCTGGGTTGCCTCTGGCAATACCTGAAATGTAAATAGGTGGTTTGAAATGAAATTTTAAACAAGGGAAAGGTAATAAATGAGGAAATTAAATATTTAGCAGCATTATACTTTTGTGTTGTTTAAATGAATCTGTCTTTCTAGGGAGCATTTAGTGGTTGGACAGTTATTTTGAATGTTGACCCAGTCAAGGAAGCAGGCTTCAAACGTCTGCTAGAGTCAGGAGGAGCAAAGGTGCGTATTTAACTGAGTGTTCTTTTATTAGTACAGGTAGCAATCACAGATAGGCGTTTGGTTGCTTTTCCTTGTGTAAGAGTAGTATTATGGGTTTCCACTATGCCCCATAATGATGGATTGTTATAAAGCAGGGAGCAGGTCTTGTCAGCAGAAGTCTTTAATTCAGAGATGTGACCCTAGAGCCTGTTAAACATATTCAAAAGTACTCTTTTTAAAGTATTTTCTGTTATTGTAGTTGTACCTGTTACTGCTTTAAATCTTAGGAAGGGGGAGGATGTAATACTCCTTTTTTTACAAATAAGTAGCATGTGAAAATCAAGCAAATACTTTCATTTTAAGCTCTTGAGAGAATAGGGAGCATTTTCTCATCCCTAATTTTATTTTTGAATCCCAGCAGAACTCTCACTTAACAGAAGTTGATGTTTGTGAGTCTTAGTTGACAATTTCTTTAGTTGCCTGTGGCAGCTAATTCATACTCTCCGCTTTTTAGCTATTGTTTCTTTAAGGTCAGATGACGAAGACAGCCTGGTGAATAGCTTCTTGACTGGCTTTTGGAGGCTGTGAATACCCAGCTCATGGGAGGGAGGGTGGATTAATATGTAGCCTGCATAATTAAATTGTAAACTGCCCAGAGAGTACTTTAAGCACTAGGGGACAGTATAAGTAGCACACATTGCTTTTGTAAAAGAAGGACGGTACTATTAACCCATTTCTATGGAGTTGATACCAAAAGGCATCTGCCCAGCCCCCCTCCCTGTCTTCTGGGAAGCTGGAAAAGATAGGTTGATATTGTGGTGTTGCTGGGGAAAGGGGAAGCACCATGAGGAAAGAAGTGCAAGGAATGGGTGGAGGTTAGGCCTATGGAATATGTTTTTTATTTATTTATTTATTGGATTTCTATCCTGCCCATCTAGACCAAAGGTATCCATCAGTCACCATTAGCAGTGTTCCATATTTGTAAAGGTAATTTTTTAAAAAAATTGCACATGCCTTCTCCATGCTCATTCTGGAGGCTATCCACAAAGCGATTCACTTTATGACCTTGTATTGGCAAGATTTAAACATAATAGCATGCATACATTACATGAAAGAGTAACTCAGGCTTTCTTTGCACTTTTGAATCTGCAGGTGCTCCCGGCTCATTCTCTTTCTCTTCTTAAAGAGATTACTCATCTTTTTGCTGATTTTAATAAACTAAAACCAGAGGATGCAAAAGTGAACATAAGTGAAGCTGTAGATCAAGGAGTAAATTGCCTGAAGCCAGAGTACATTGCTGACTACCTTATACAGGTTTGCATATCTGTAGTATAGTAAGCATGCTACTATACTTATAAGGAAGTGTTGTATATCTAGAATATTGTGGCTGTGATGGAGCAGCTGCATATGAAAGATGTTGCATGTGTTATTGCTTTGCAGATGTATGATTTAAGATGACGTGTGTGTGTGTATGATTATAGAAAGTTTTTATTCACTGGTTTTTGGGTTGTGCCTCAGGTATAGAAATTGTGGAGATTAAGTTGCTATTCACCCATTGACTATGTTTACAACATGAGCTTTTTGAGACACATGGATATTTATTTTTCTCATTTCATATGACACTGTAATACATGGCAACTTGAGTTTTCCACTTTTACACTTTAGCTAGGCTGCTAGCACTTCTGTAAGTCTGCAGACAGGCATTATGCTATTTGGAAGAGTAGAGCAAAAATGGGTGGGGGTTAGATAAAGGACTTGGTGCAAATGTTTGGGATAAAGATTTATAACAGCCAAAAGCACTGGATCCTACTATGCATGTTTTATGGTTTGGTAAGATTTAAGAAGGGTTAGGACAATAAAAACAAAGATATATTTTTTAACAAAAGTACGTAGGTGGGTTCCTTACAGAATGATTTGTAAAACCTAAATTCTTTTTTTTTTTTAATGAAGGAGCCACCACCTCCAATGGAAAACTATCATTTGTCAGAAGCCACTGCCCATCTCCAGAAGAGCAAAGATGGGTTATCACAAAAGCGGAAAGCTCCTGAAGAAATACACACAGTAAAGCGATTCAGAACACACTGAATGAGTGCTCTTTTAAAATATGCATTTTCAGTGTCTATTTATACTTGCTTTCCTTCAGTATAGCAGATATTAAATACTTTTGTAGTATTTTGTTCGCGTGCTTAAATTTTCCATGTGTTTTTTGTTCCTTGTACCTTGTTTTGTTACAGATTTCAGGGATTCCATGAATATATTTAATACTTATTTATATATTTAGTATACACTATAAATATATGGCTGTCAGCTGAGGTTCACTGTAACTGCCAGCTGGGAAACAACATACATTTATCGGAGCAACTGAAGAAGACATAAACTGAAATGCTTTTCATAGATATTTCTGTTTGTTAATCACTCTTATAAGTGTAAATATATATTTTGCCGATTAACTGCAGTCCACAAATTCAGAAAACCGTAATTGAGGTGCTGTTTAGCTCTTATCTGTTTAATAATTTAGGTATATGTCCTTGCTTTGGCTTGAGTCTTCTAAGCCAGCGGTCCCCAACCTTTTTAGCCCCGCGGACCCCCCCGCGCTCGTGCGCATGCGCAAAAGAGCGTGTGCTCTCGCGTGGGCGCTTGCGCATGCGCAAATGGCGGCACAGCGCTCATGCAGGAGCGCTCACTCGTGCGAAGGGGGGAGCGCTCACGTGGGCTCAGGAACAAATGGGCTGTGCGGGGGGGGATTATGTGCGGGGATGGGGGGAGGTCTGTCTCCACAGCCCGGTCCGGCTCAGGCCACAAACCAGCACCAGGGGTTGGGGACCTCTGTTCTAAGCAGCTCTCAATGTTAATAAAATGCAATGGATACATTACAAACGATTTAACAAAAGTAGCCCACCTAGTGCCTGCTTGCCTCTCTCTTTTCTGTTCTTTCCTACCCAGCAAGCAATTGCTGGTAAACACCCCATTGGTGAAGGACAGAATAGAACTTGAGCAAAAAAACCAAAACAGATTCTTGCTGTTATTTGTGACATGCCTCTTCTCTTCTGAGAAGTGTAAATATTGGATCCTTCAGGGTGGAGAAGAGATAACAGCCTGAGCTGTGCTTTACTTTGGAGGTTGTGTAACTACTCTTAATTGCAGAAGCTGAGCTTTAATTTGTGTCTGCCAAACTTCAAGGCAATAAAAAGAGAGGTTACTTACCTGTAACCATGGTTCTTCGAGTGGTACTCTGTGAATTCACACAAATGGGTTAAACTGCGCCTGCGTAGGACTTTTCGGAATATTCTAGAGCTAATAAACTGACCAATAAAACGTTTACCCGTGTCGCGCATGCTCCGCCCGCCCGCGGTACCTCAGTTCCGAATGTCCGCCACTGCCAAGGTTCTGATAATTGAACGCTATAGGCAAGCTGTGACGGACAGCGGGGAGGTTGGGCGGGACGTGTGAATTCACAGAGTACCACTCGAAGAACCATGGTTACAGGTAAGTAACCTCTCTTCTTCGTGGTCTCTGTGAATGCACACGAATGGGTGACTAGCAAGCTCACTTACTGGAAGGAAGGCTGTCACGGTAGAACCGACGTCAGCACAGCCCTTCCAAAACTTGCTTCTTGTTTGGCTCTGACATCCAGCTTGTAATGTATAGCAAAGGTCATCGGTGTGGACCAAGTAGCTGACCGACAGATGTCAGAGAGATCAACGCCAAGCAGTAGAGGTAGCCATGACTCTAGTAGAATGAGCCTTCAGCACATCTGGTGGGGTCTTGCCAACCAGCTGATAGGCTAACACGATGGCAGATACTATCCATCTGGACACAGATTGAGAGGAAGCTGGGTGACCTTTTTTGGGTCCATGGAAACAGACAAACAGTCTAGGAGATTTACGGAAGTCCTTAGTCCTAGAAACATAGAAAGCCAAACCTCGACGAATGTCAAGGGAGTGGAGCATGTGCTCAACATCTGAAGAAGTGTTAGGAAATAATGGGAGAATCAAAGGATTGATTCAACTCAAAGGAGAATCAACTCACTCGCTCTCCGCGCAGATGTAATAGCCACCAAAAACAAAGTCTTTAGTTTATTTATTTATTATTTATTTATTTATTACATTTATAGCCCGCCCATCTAGTCATATAGACTACTCTGGGCGGCTAACAACATATCATATAACAATTTAAAATCATAACAATATATTACTAAGTAAACAATGATCCAAGATGGAAGGAACAAGATAACGAAAATTCAGACGGTGGGTGGAGGGAAGGCTTGCTTAAACAGCCAGGTTTTCAATTGGCATTTAAAGATACCCAGTGAAGGGACCATGCGAATCTCAGGAGGGAGGCTGTTCCAAAGACGAGGAGCCACTGCCGAGAAGGCCCGGTTTCTTGTTTTTTCTTTCCGGGCCTCCCTCGGCGTTAGGCTCCTCAGCCTCACCTCCTGGCTAGATCGGGTGATACGGGTAGATCTAGGTGGGAGAAGGCGTTCCGTCAGGTAACGAGGCCCTAAACCGTTTAGGGCTTTATACGTAAGCATTAAGACTTTGAAATCAATGCGGAACCGAACGGGCAGCCAATGCAAGGCGGCCAGTGGGAGTAATATGTTGGTGTTTCCTTACCCCACTGAGAAGTCTGGCCGCCGCATTCTGCACCATCTGGAGTTTCCGCATCGATCTCAGAGGCAGCCCCACGTAGAGAGCATTACAGTGGTCTAATCTCGAGATTACGAGCGCATGGACCAAAGTGGTGAGCGACTCAACATCTAAATAGGGACGCAGCTGGGCTATCTGCCTGAGATGGAAATAAGCGGTGCGGACCACTGACGCTACCTGGGATTCCATGGCAACCGCCTGGTCCAGATAGACCCCCAAGCTGCGCACCTCACTCTTCACGGTGAGAGTCACCCCCCCAAAAGAGAGGGAGTTTCCCAAACCGCTGATGGTAGGCCCACCCACCTTCAGGACCTCCGTCTTGTCCGGGTTCAGCCTCAGCCCATTTTCCTGCATCCATTGCAATACAGACCCCAGGCAGCGCTGCAGGGACAGAACGGCATCCACTGTAGTTGGCAAAAAGGAGATGTAGAGCTGCGTGTCATCGGCATATTGATGGCACGATGCTCCATACCCCCTGATAACCTCGCCCAGCGGCCTCATATAGATGTTAAACAGCATTGGGGAGATGGTCGAACCCTGCAGAACCCCACAATTGAGGCTCCACGGGGCCGACCCATGCTCCCCAAGCTGAACTCTCTGAGGACAGTCCCCCAGGAAGGACCGGAGCCAGGCCAATGCCTGACCACCGATTCCCAACTCGGAGACCCTCCTCAGGAGGATACCGTGGTCGACGGTATCAAAGGCAGCTGAGATGTTGAGGAGGACCAGCAGAGAAGTTTTTCCCCTGTCGGCCTCCCTCAAGAGGTCATCTAACAGGGCGACCAATGCCGTTTCTGTACCATGGCGCGGCCTGAAGCCCGACTCGAACGGATCCAGGGCATTTTGTTTCATCCAAGTGCGCCTGAAGCTGATCGGCCACCACCCTCTCGACCACTTTACTCATGAAAGAAACATTGGCGACGGGCCTATAATTGCCAATATCGTCCGCCGCCAAATTAAGTTTCTTTCGAATGGGCCTAATGAGTGTCTCCTTGAGGGCAGGGGGAAACCTGCCCTCCTGGAGAGACCCATTAATTATCGCTGTAGCCCATTCGGTTGTTATAGGCCTGGCTGCTTTGATTAGCCAGGCCGGGCAAGGGTCAAGGGGGGAGGTGGTGGCCCGACAGCGAACTAGCGCCTTGTCCACAATGTCAGGCGTCACAGGTTGAAAGTGATCGAAACTCACCAGGCAAGGCGGAGCGCTGGACATCTCTGCTCGATCCACTGTAACCAAAAAAGGTGATAGAAGTTTAGTGGTAGAAGTTTCAAAGAAGTAGAGGCCATAGGCTCGAATGGAGGTCGTGCGAGAGCCTTCAACACAGTCTGTAGTGACCATTGAGGGATCGGTTGCCAGACGGGAAGACGAATATTGTGTAGTCCCTGTAGGAATCTCTTAACAGTAGGGTGTGAAAATAAGTGGGAAGCATCTGAGCCCACAGGTTGATATGAAACAATGGCCGACACATAAACTTTAAGTGTGGAATGCGCCAGACCCATATCAAACAAATGACGTAGGAAAGTAAGGAGGGTCCTTACAGAAACTGGGATAGCGACCAAACCTCTGGTTTCAGCAAACACCGACCATTTATAAGAGTACAGAAGTTTGGTTGAAGGCTTCCTAGCCTGTTCAAGCACTTCTTTCATAGCGGGGGAATCCTCCAAGCCGTAAGGGGTGACAGACATTGCCTCCCTCCTGAGTCAGGAGCGATGGTTGGGGAGGCAGTCTCAGGTAATCTGTCGCAATTGTATTGAGGGTGGTAAACGACATAATCGGCTAGATTGATGAGCTGGGGAATCCAGGACTGGAGTCGAATGAGAAGGAGGAATAAATCTTTGGGAGCAACGGACAGTGAATCATCAGCGAGAGGAACATAACCGAAGAGACTGAGAGCTAGGAAAATCAGGACTGGAGTTTTGACGGATTACAACGATATCTTTTGGAGAGACTGGCCCTCTGTGTTCGCTGTTTAGTCTGGACTTTCTCTTGGTTGGACTGTGTGGATTTTGATAATATTGCCACGGTTGAAATCCAAATTGTTGGGCTAAAAGTTGAGCTATATATTATAATATCTGGGCAAGGAAGGGAGGATATACCCAGGGGAGGTATATAATATTATTTATACAAACCATACGTATTGGAAAGATGGAAACGGCCTCCGAAAATTTTGAATATCAACTATTGGGAATTTTGCCAGATAAAGAATGGCAGGTTACTATGCAAATGACAATAATAATAGGATTTCAGCAGATAAATGAGTGTCTCAACCAGGTGGAAGATTTGATGGAGGGGAAAACATCAGAGGTTAAACAACAGCTAAAGGAAATTTTATTAATTCCAGAACAGTCTTTATTGAGAGCGATGCTAGGTAACATAGATGAGATTAAGAGTTACCCTGTGAGCTATTTAGCTACAATAGTCAGAAAAGGTGATGTTAAAAATCAGATTAATGTCCTGGATTCAATTTTATTTCCCCAAAGCTGGAAGAAAATAGAGTCACGGAAACAAGAGAAGGGTACTGAGAAAATATGGGAAGTGCTAGAAATGGATACTTTTTCAGACATGCGGAATCTACGTCCAAGACAGAAGGAAATTGAAAGAGGGGATGTATTTTATAATTGGTCTCGATTTCCTGATAGAGTTGGAATAATTTAGATTTAAATTAAAATATGAATATAAGCTGATATTTACAGGATAATCAAATAGTAAGGGGGAAAAAAAGAGTATAAAGTTGTTTTTTGCATTGAAAAATGAATAGATTAGATGCTTATATACTTAATATGAATAGATTGGATGATTGTATACTTTGTGTTCTCCCAGCCTTAAAACCCTTTTCCCATCCCTTCCACTTCCTTTTACCTTTTGTATTCCCTACCCTATTCCTAGTAGTTTAAAAAATAAAATATTTTAATATGAGGGTGGTAAACCATGGCTGCCGAGGCCACCACGGAGCCACTAGGATAGCATTCACCCGCAACTGACGAATTCTGACTATTGTCCTCTGAATGAGTGGGATAGGAGGAAAGAGATAGAGAAGAACCTCATCCCACTTCACCATAAAGGCATCTCCCAAGGAGCCTATGCCTCTCCCTGCTTGTGAGCAAAGCCGGTCGCACTTCGTGTTGAGCTGATTGGAAAAGATGTCGATAGCTGGTGTGCCCCACTGTCTGCAGATCTGGGCAAACACAGAGTTGTCGAGGACCCATTTGTGTGTCTGAATGGTCAGACGGCTCAAGCAGTCGGCCACATCTTTGTCCTCCGTTGCCACATGGATGGCGATGGGAAATATGTGATGATCGTAACACCACTCCCATAGGTGGATTGCTAAGTATAGGAGAGACAACGAGTGAGTGCCTCCCTGCGTGTTTATGTAGTACAGAGTGGTCATGTTGTCTGTAGCCACTTGTACTCCACGACCGACCACCAGCGGGTAGAATGCGCGAAGGGCCTTGATTACTGCTAGCATTTCCAGATGATTGATATGCAGCAGCTTCCCTGAGTCGGACCACATAGCGTGGATCTTGTGAGTGCCGCAATGCGCACCCCATCCTGTTGTGCTGGCGTCTGTCGTAATCTGAACAGACAGTTGAAGGGGTCTGAACGGCCGACCAATCAGAAGATACGGCCTGAACGTCCACCACGTTAGCTGGCAAGATAACTCTGGGGTGACCCGCAGACGTTTGGCAGGGTTGTCCCGTATCGGGTCAAATTGAGAGAGATACCATGCTTGCAGTGAACGCATCTTCAGCCGTGCATGAGGAAGAGCAGACGTGGTGGAAGCCATAAGACCCAGAAGATGTTGCGTGTGATGGGCCGACACCTTGGCGCCCGGATGAAATGGGCGAATAGCACGACGTAACTTGATAATCCTCTCGGCAGGGAGGAAGACTCTGGCTCTGTTGGAGTCCAAAACTGCGCCAATGTAATTCACGACTTGAGACGGTTGAAGATGGGACTTCGTAAAGTTGACTTGAAGTCCCAGATCTGCCAGAGTTTGTAACACAAAGGTTGTGTCTTGTGCCTTGGCGCAAGAGCCTGCTACAATCAGCCAGTCGTCTATGTATGGAAAGACCATGATGTTGTTTAGACGCAGATAGGCTGCTACTGGAGATAGACACTTGGTAAAAATTCTTGGGGCGGTGGCAAGCCCAAATGGTAGGGCGCAGAATTGGAACACTGATCCTTTGAATACGAATTGGAGATATTTGCGATGGCGCTTGTGTATGGAAACATGAAAATAAGCGTCCTGATCACGACAAACCAATCACCTGGAGAGAGAAGAGGGACGATGGATTCTAAGGTGACCATTCTGAAACGTCTCGGACGAAGGTAAGTAATCAGACACCTGAGATCTAGAATCGGTCGCAGGCCTCCATCCTTCTTGGGAACTGTGAAGTATCGGGAATAGAAGCCGTCCAGTGCTTCTCAAGAAGAAACGCGTTGAATGGCATACTTCTGGAGAAGAACAGAGACTTCTTCTAGAGCGGGAGAATGAGATGTGATTTTGATATAACTGAGAGGAGGAAGATCTGAGAACTCTAACAGGTAACCAAAACGTATGACGGCTAGCACCCAAGTGTCCTTGGTGATTGAGGACCACTTGCCGAAAAAAGGGGCTAGATGAGGAAGGTGGGACAGATTGAAAGGAGGATTCAGTAGAGGACAGTCATTATTGCTTGCTCTTCTTGGCAGGGCGACGGAAATTTTGACGGCGTTGACCAGAAGCTTGAGTTCGGAAAGAGGTAGTGGCAGAGGAAGATGGAGGAGGATTAGATCTTTCTTGAGGAGGTTTATACTGACAGTAGGCCTGTTGATAAGGTTGTTGGTATGAATGGTAGGAAGTGATGGGTTTACGCCATTGCTGCCGTTGGTATTTAGGCTGCTGGACATAATAAGATCTCGCTGTTTTTCTGATCTTATGCAGATTCTCCATCACCTCATCAGTTTTTTCATTGAAAAGCCCCGCGCCGTCAAACGGCAGCTCCTCAATACGGGACCTGGCATCGTCATTGATGCCTGCTGAGCACCGCCAGGCATGCCTCCTAAGAGCAATAGCAGATGTCAGAGATTTGGAAGCAGCATCAGCTGTATGATGCGACGCCAGTCATTGTTGCTTCGCCAACGTCGTCACTTCCAGGTGCACATTGAGAGCTGCAGCCCTAGTCTCTTCAGGTGCGGCTTGTAGAACTGGCAGGACCTTGTTCCACAATTGTCTTTGGTAGGCGCCCATCGCTGCCTGATAATTGGAGACTCTCATTATGAATGATGCTAGTGAGTACATGCGACGGCCTAAAACATCCAGCTTACGACCCTCCCTATTAGTAGGGGCGACCTTGGAACGATTTCTAACCCTTGACTGGTTCGACTGCACGATGATGGAGTTCGGTGCAGGATGTTTGCTTAGTCGTATCACCACCATGCGTTCTGTAATGATTCTCGATGCATCTTGACATTTGTAGAGATGCGGATGGCTGACTCCATGATTCCTTAATAAGGTCTAACATAGCCGGAATAAAGGCCAAGCTCAAAGGAGGGGATCTGTCCTGATTTAAATAATCAAAGACCAAGTCCTGCTTGGGGGGAGGAGGTTGGTCTGTGCTAAGCTCCAATGACTTGGCCATCCGTAAAATTAACTGGGAATATGAGGTAAAATCTTCAGGAGACGGGGAATGGATATCAGCCACATCAGAGTCCGGTGTAGGTAGGTTTGAAGGTGATTCTGTAGAAGCCTCCGAACGATGGTCCTGCTGTGACACGGAGGAAAATGATGAACCCCTGGACTCCCTGTCCGGAGATATGGAGAGTGAGGGAGAACGATGGTGAACCCTCGATATGGAGGCTGTAGCCCGTGAAACCGGTGCAGAAGACTGAGTTTCAGGTGAATAAGTGGTCTTTGTATGCACTGTCTGTCGAGATGAATGAGAGTGCGAGGACTTCGGGCACGATACCGATGATGACGGTACCGATGGATCCCGAGAACGCTTTGGAGGGTGAAGTGTACCCTGGTCTTGAGGAAGCATACGTTTGGTGGTATGCCTCAAAGTTGTTGGGTCGAGCTGGATGTAGGCTCGGTGCCGACGTCGAGGTGGCAATGGTGACCGAGAAGACTCCGATGGTGAAGCATAAATGTACCTAACCCTTTTCGGTTTGATATGTTCACTGGTGTCAAAATCGGGGTCAAAGTAGTCTTCACGGTATCGGTGTCGACCACCATACTGATCCACCTCTACGTAAAGCGGTTCCTGGTGTTCCAGAAAAGCATGATGCCGAGAGGGACGTGGGAGTACTATCACATCCCGCTGCTGAGAAGGCTGTCAGTGTGGAGATAATGCCAATGCTTCGCAAGCCGCTTACGAAGAGGAGATTGTCACGGTGAAACTTCCGAGTTAGATAACTCGATCACCGTTGCCTGCCCAGTGGAAACAGGGCTCAAATGGGCCGAGGCCGGGCTGGAGAATACATCAGCCTCACGATGGCCTGAGGTCAGAGACAGGCTCGGTACCAACATCGAAGTCTGTGGTCCTGGCTGTTGTATATAGCCATCCCCCTTCGAGAAAGACTCGGGATCGTGCACGTCCCTGGAAGATTCCCTGAGGATAGGCGACGATAAAGCGCCTCGAGCCGGAGGAAGTTCCTTAGGTTTCATAGATTTAGAAGGGTGCTTGGCCTTCTTGTGTTTCACTGTCTTCTTGAGATCCTTAGCCGGTGGTACCTTCGATGCCGACACCGATACTGAAGACTTTTTCGGTTTGGAGATTTTGGAAGAAGCCCTTGATGATGGGGTGGCAGGTGCCTGTGAGGCAGCGGTATCAGGACGAGGAGTTGGAGGGGCCGAATGCACTACAGACTCCATGGTTGTAGGGCCCGACGGTGTTAGCGACTTCTCCCAAAGGTACGATCGGAGTCGCTGTAAATGGAGTTTGAGTGCGGGCTTAGTTAATTTCTTGCACTCCTGGCACGAATTGGGTTGATGCCTTTCTCCCAAGCAGAACAAACAGCGGTCGTGTCCGTCCGAAAAGGGGATTTTACCAGCACATGACATGCAACGTTTGAAAGGGCCCAAAGAGGCCATAACATTTGGCGGGAAAGGTGGTGATGGTTAAGGAAGGGATAGTCAACTCACGGGAAATGTCCAATAACAGTCCAGATCAAACCAAGAATTCAAGCCGATAGAGAAAATCAATCTAAGTCCAATCCGCGATCCAAATCAGAATCCATGAACAGTCCAAGGGTCAAACGAGATATAACAATCAGCCGAATCAAAAAACGATAATCGAAAACCAGGTCAGTCCGTGTCAAAATATCCAGAGAAGATAAGACGTAGTCAGGAAACAGTCCGAGATCAAAAGCCAAAGATTTCAAAGAATTAACAGCTCTAGCGACGCGAAGAAGTCCTATTGCAGCAGCGGAAAAAAGGAACTGAGGTACCGCGGGCGGGCGGAGCATGCACAACACAGATAAACGTTTTATTGGTCAGTTTATTAGCTCTAGAATATTCCGAAGAGTCCTGCACAGGCGCGGTTTAACCCATTCGTGTGCATTCACAGAGACCACGAAGAAGAAACAGCTAGTTTGTGCCATGTAGCAGTGTTTCAAAATGCGCTTTGTAAAAATGTGCACTTTTACCCTAGGGTTTGTAGCACTTCTGACTGGAAGGGTGGAGAGTAAGCTAGGTAGAACAGAAGTGACTCTTCGCCCCATGAACAAAGATGCCTTCAGCAGATTGCTGAATTTGAGCAGTGTTTGTTTTTTGGAATACTGCTCATGTCCCCTACATGGCACATTTGTCCTTATTACTCCAGATATACATTCCTACTGACCTGATACGTATCTGTCCCTTACCTTAGTGAGAAAGGAACATAGGACTGGTGGAAAATTCTTTCCACAGCTGGAATTCCAGAGCTTTCTAGAATCTCCATATAGATGATCTCCAGGAGGCATACAGATTATCAACACAGTAATTGAGAAATGCCACAAAGCAGTCTTCCCCAACTTGGTAGGCTCCAGAGACGTTAGCTGTGTTGGGTGTAATAAAGTGATTTGTAGGCTAACATTTGGAGGGCATAAGGTTGGGAAATGTTGCGGGTAAACAAGTGTGGAGTGTAAGTAAGTGCTGCTGGGAGATATAGAAAAATATAGAAGTCAGTATGTCCTGTTGTGAGGGAGTTTATCACAGTAAAGGGAGAAAATTCGGTGATGTGAGGAAAAATCTTGCCCTTTGTCAGTATCTGAAATATTTTTCCATAAGTCTGTCTTCTTTGCCAGCTACTCCACCAAGGTGGAAGTACGATTCACAAAGCACTTCTCCAGGCACACCAGGCACCTTGTCACCAAATGCACGATCCTGTTGCCAGGTGTAATGTGTGGCACACTTGACACAGGGACGTTAAGTTATGCCTAGACAAACAGGATTCCAGCCAGTATGACCTGTTGCCACTGACCAGTGAAACAGTCATACAAAAGTGATAACAAACAGTGTGAACATAACTTTATTTCTTTCAAGGAGTTTACAAAAAATGATAGTTGCTCTTAATTTCCATGCAAAATCCAAAAACCTTGTTAATACAATTAGATCTGCACAGTTAATCACATAAAACCAGAAAGGGATGCATAGAGATTGAAAACTCAACCATGCCTTCTTGCAAAGTCCAAAGTTACATGATCCATATATTTAAATAATGTTTTGTAGGGAAGCGTTCTATAATAATAGCAAAATACTGTAATGAAAACAAAGTTGGGTATTTTCTTATTGTGAGTCAGTCACCAGATGTTTGCTGATTAGTTATGTCTTGCACTTCTATAGCACCGTCCATCAGAAAAATTCAAACACACTTTACAAACGATGAAGTTGGCCTCACAACACCCCTGTGAGGTAGGGACGAATTCTCTTTACTGCCTAGAAAACTGAGGCACAATAAGCCTTCTATCATTCCTATGCCATATTTTGAACATTTCAGATTTCTTCATCTATGTTCATAGATTTGCCCCTTTACATTTTTAAAATTTTAATAAATGAAGTGAGCGTTCTGTAAAAGTTCTCCGCATTTCATTTCTGATGGCACAGCTGACTAGGTTTAATTTGTTGAAATGACACTTTGTTTAATTAGATAATTGATTTTGCATTTCAGAAACATTCTCATGTATTTAACCACTGCAGGGAAACGCTATGCAGGCTTGCATTTGCTTTGCAATAATCCCTGATCTTGAAAGATTTATTCCTGTCATTACATTATTTCTGTCCAACCATTCAGAACATCTGAAATAATGTTGTAAAAAAAAAGTCATACAATTCTCAACTGTCCCATTTCAGATTGCAAGTGGGATATAGTCTTAATTCACTTCTCTATAGAAAGAAGCTCCCTTCATTTAACAAGTGAATCGGGGACAAGCATAGTGTAGCCTTCTCCCTCTTCTGTCGACTTTCTGCATTTAAGATGCCTGAAGCAGTGTTCATGATATGATCCACACACACTCCTAAAATAGGAAATGGTACAAAGTGTAGAATAGCATCATACTTCAATAACATTTGTTAAATACAGACAGCTAGGCCAAAATAGTCGTTTGCTTCCTCAAAGCAGCCTCTTCTACCTTACACTGAATCTTCTGCACTTCATCTGTCTCATCTTGGATACCTACATTACATACAATGCAGTGTTATAGCAGCACCAAGGCTTTCAAATGACATTATGTGAGGGAGAAGAATGACTGTGGGCACACTTCCTTGTTCTGATGTATCTATGAACATACTGCTTTCTAGGATCTTATCTTTTATTTATACCTCATGGAATTTTTTAGTTTTTAAAATAAATTTCATTGTGCTGTTTTCAGCAAGTAAACTGTATACAAAGTATAAGCATATTTCGGATAGAATTTGCCCTACCATTGCTTTAAAAGGGGTTTTGAAAGCAGTCGGGTAAGCTGTCTCTGCAGTCAGCTAGGCTTAGGCACAGGTTATTAAAGAAACCTCCACAATGTCTGCAGTTCACTTTCAGCTATATTATGGGTATCAGTGATCATAACATCAGTCTATGGCCTAGGTACTAAACATTTCCAAATAAAGATCCCACAGAAGTCAAATAGAAACAGTACGCAGAAAGCAGGCTATTCAGTTACAACTTTAACCGACAATCCTGAATGGAAATGGCAAACTCGGGATGACAAAAGCCACACACAGACAACAAACTGAACATCAAGTCTGAACAGCAGCTGACACATGCAGAGTCCAACACCAGGACCTAACTGCATTTGTGCTAAGTGGGCCTTGTGTGCAGGCTGGGCTTTATGCATCACTGAGTGAGTCCACCAGCAGTTCGGCATGAAGTGATCATGATCCCCTACTGTGTACAGGCACTGCTGCTACTAGCCACACCGATGCAGGGCTTATGTTGCAGCCATCACTACAGCATTTGTACAGAAGCCTCAGAATATGACATAAAAGTTCTCAGGCATGCCTACTACTTCCACAGAATGAACATCCACCCCATAGGATGTCTTTACTGCCACTTAGAAAATATCACAGGTGTATTAAAAATGATCCAGGCATGCTTCGAACAAAATAGCTGTTACACAAACAAGCTCTACTGTCACCATATATTCCTTACGCTTTCTACAAATAAAAGCCCATTTTATACTTGCCTGGCTTTTCTGATCCCCCACATTCCTTTGTCTAAAGTTGGCTTTCAAGTGCATATTGAAGTCTTGGTTGCAAATATTAGTAACTACTTTGAGCAGGACAATACAGCATGACTTTTTTTAAAAAAATGTCAGTAATTCAATGATGCAGATTGAGATTTTTATGGCCAGCGACAGATACAGCATGTTACTGCCAGATGCATTTCAGAAATGGTAAGGGAGAATATAAATCAAGTTCACCTGCAGTACTAATCAGTGTCCAGAATTAAGCTAGTTTGTTATGGGAGGTGTGTGTTACTATATCACTCATGAATCACAAGCTGTAGGCCAACTTCGTAACATGATGTATCTTATTACACTGGCAAAGTAGTGAGGCATATATTGAAATGCAGAAATCTCTGACAATGTTAAATGTCACAAGATCACCTACATGCATATAATCCCATCAGAGTAATAAGAGTACAGGGGCAGTTCAGTGTGAAACCAACTACTCACTGTGCTTTTTAGAGTGTCCTATATTTTAAAAAAAATAATTTCATGACTTAAGCAGACAATTAAGTGGCTTAATGTTTACACAAAAGGGTGTTCTTCAATGTGGACACTTCTCTGTGAAGCTTCAGAATGCCGAGCTGCTGAAGAGTATCAACCAGGGTTGGCAAGTGCTGATCTGCTTTAGTGTAAGTTAACAGACTGTGCTTCCACACAAAATTCACTTGCTGCTTAATCTTAGTCGGGAATCTTTGCTAATGATGGTAAAGTCAGAGGTACGAACTCAGTAGCCCAATAGAACTTACCCCTCTTGTAATTTCATAAGACTGAAGCCTCACAGTTCATCATCTTGATGA
The DNA here is from genome assembly GCA_037013535.1 of Intellagama lesueurii. Classification (NCBI taxonomy): domain Eukaryota; kingdom Metazoa; phylum Chordata; class Lepidosauria; order Squamata; family Agamidae; genus Intellagama; species Intellagama lesueurii. The sequence continues at coordinate 75,429,028 of JBAJHW010000006.1, forward strand.
CATCAGTTTTGCCATGTTTTGTTTAAATGGTGTGACGTGTATTTTTATTAGACTCCAGGAACCATGCACATTTCCATTTATTATATTTATTGTTATAGTGCTACCTTGTCCTGCCAACTATGCCCAAGAATTCAAAACAAGGTACAAAGGAGAACTTAATTTTGCTATTGTATACTATATTAACTTGATTTTTCACATACATCAGCTTTAACAAAATGCCAAAGCTGGGATTTAAAATTGCCTGTTTCTGGTATATCACCAAGTGACATACAGTTTCACATAATCTTATAGTTCCTTAGATTTAATACCCTGTAAATGTTTTATTGTCAAAAAGACATTTTCAGGAAGGATACACAACTCAATGCTGTTAGCCACAGATTTACCTCCAGTGATCAAGGTATCCAGTGGCCTGTCTTTATATACGAAGGGAAATATTTAATCGGTGTTTTTCCAAATCCTATCAGGAAACGATGTAGGTATAATGCCAATGCCATCTGAGCTGAAGAAATGCCATTTTTTCTTCAGTAAATCAATGATTTTTACATCACAGCCAGTAATAAGCTACAAAACTAATATTTTATAGAACAAGTACAATTCTCACAAAATGGAGCACTTTCATGAGGTCTAAATTCCTGTTCAAGATTCCAGAAAATAGCTTGACTCTAAAGACATAACAGCACTGGCCATGCCAAGTTTTAGATGAAAGGAAAAACTGATTACCTTCTGTATGAAAGGAACGTCTTTGAGAGTTGGTTTTAATGGTATTCATTGTTAGCATCATACAGTACAATATAGAACAAATCTTAGTATACAGGTACTATTAGACTATTATCTCTCCAAATAAATGGTCACATGGTTAGTCAGAAGACTGACTAAACTGAAGTTGTCACTAAATCTTTGGGCAACAGAAAAAAGGCCATAAGCACAACACTTTATTCCAAGAGTATTTCTGAATTTGAACAAATCAGAAACCACAGACATTTTTTACTAGACATATAATTGCTTTCATCCTGCAAACAGAATTGTGTGTGCGACCAACAGCTGATACTTGCCATAAAGTATTGTTAAGGCTAAGTATTCGGCACATGTTTTTCAAGATTAATCTTCAAATACTCCGTGGAGCACAGACATTTGTTGGCCACTGAATGCAGACCTACAGAGATCACAGTCACTTGACACCCAGTAAAGAAGAACAAAAAGTATGGACAGCCTGCATATTCCATACTGCTATCTGCAAATTTCTCAAGCCAGGAGAGGCATTTTTAAAATGAAGAATGAACATAGATGAAACCAGTTAATATACACAGATTAGCATCCCTAAGGTCTCTCTAGCTGCATGTGTTATTTATTTTCTGGTAACCTAAATCCGAACAAGTAAACTACAGCAACACTACGCTGCATATTTTGGAAAGTGTTACACACTAGAGGTTCCTAGTAAATTACGGCTACACATAAAAGGATGCAATAAATGGGGGCACAGGACAAGTCGCTCATTTAAGGTCACTTAAATTTGTTGTTTATACTAAATCAGAACCCAGATGGCCGACTTCTGCAGGATTTCTGATAGGAATCCAGTAGAGCTGGTTTCGAGTTTCAGATGGCCACTTAAAGAGTTGTAACCTTTTCCAGAAGTTGTGATCCATATGGTGTCCACAATGAGTGCAGCAAGTCTGAGGTAGTCAACCCTTACGAAGGCTCAGTATCTGAACATAAAAAAATTTGAAATAACCACTGGCAGCAAAGTAATCAAAACAGTGGGATTCTTGTGTGACCATTTACATTAAATTCCCTCTTATCCAAAGGAAAAGGTCAGTTGTACCAAATTAAGCATACTTCCATAGTGCAGAAAGACCAATCACTTACGTCAAAGTAGTCTGCACTTGTTGCAGTAGATCCAGCAAGACGGCATGTTCATAATAGGTGTAGATAAGTTACCTTAAGACTGGAAGGGTATCAAATAACCATTCCTTAACTGCAATGTATGTGCAGCTTTACTGATCCCCAAGCACAGCATACTGGTTGTCTAGCTGGAGTTTAGTTGCCTGGGTTTTTGAAACCTCATCCCTACCTCTATTTTTGTGTTTTACTACTTCAAAGCTCTTCTCCATTTCTTTATCCCTAAGGGAAAATAAATGTAATCAGTAAGTGTCTCACACACACTTGCCCCTTAGAAATATTTGTTCAGTGATGCTTCTTTTGGTAGCAAAGTTCAACTGACTGGGCTGCTGACAAGACAGGTAACGACCCCCCATCCAGGGAACCAGTGCAGCCATGCCTAAGAGCTTGTGCATGCCAGTGGGAGGAGACTTCTTTGAACAAGTCTCAGTGACATTTCACAAACTGCTTTTGAAACATCAGTAGCAGACCTGGGACCTTCTGTTCAAACACACCACTTCAAAGCTATGAAGGAAAGTGCTAGAGGAGAAGACAGCATTGGTTATAAGGAGCTATGCTAATTCATGTTCTCATTTAAATTTGAACACAACAGCAGTATGTGGAAAAATTGTTAATATGCCAATACTTTATTGACTGTAACCCAGGCAGCTGTTCTGAAGCAAAGACTTTTGCTTGAAGCACTGCACAGTTAATAGTTCTACACACCTATGGGAGGCGGACCTTGTGCTTCTTCAGCAGAAGTCCCTAATGCTATATGACAAACCCTTCTGAAACAGGGTGGGTACATTCATAAGCAGTTTGTGATAGTATATGTGTGAATGCTCCTGATGTCCAAAGAAAGCTCTCACTGAGCATGCTCAAGCTCTTGGGAAAAACCACAGTTAACTCTCAGTTACAAACTCAGTACTTAGACTGAAAAATTTTCTGGAAAAACCACATTTGTCAGCAGACTTCATTCTGTAACAATCAACCTTTAGAGCATTCTACCATCCCACCCCTCTGAACATCTTTCTGTAAAAGTAATAACTGTTTATGAAAGCATCTTGTTCAAATGTGCATACAATTCAACTGTTGCTCAAAACAACATATTTCCACTTGAAACTTACTTGCTTCTATTTGGTTTAAATCACACTATGTATTTTTTAAATCTATGAACAGGATTACAAAGCTTTGAAGAAGTAGTTAGGGAAAGTAATTCTAATCAACTATATAGAGTACTATCACTATACTTACCGTCTAGAATCTACATGCTTAGCAGTAGACTGCAATGATGGAAACTGTGTATCGCTATAGATCTCAGGAGGTCCTTGTGGCACTTTTCGTGTTCTGCCTTCTCTTGCACCAGGTGGCCTATATACCATGCCAGACTGCACTGGCTCTGGGGTTTCTGCAAATAAAACAAAAAATGTTTTAGAAACAGTCATGTGTAATCAGATAAGTGGGAAGTATCTTACACTGGATCATGTGGTTATACCTCAAATTTATGAATTCAAAGAAAATCCGCATACAATAACAAATCACCTGGTGTAGAGGGACCTTTATTCTAACTTGCAATCTGATACTAAAATATTTTTAAAAATTAAAAATACTTCCAAACAGCTGCACTTAGAATGAGAAATTAGCATTTGTTCCAGATCTGTACTGTAGGCTCTTTCTTCACAACCAGTGATCAAAACATGAAACTTCCATTTCATATTTGCAACAATCCTTAATTTTCCTGTAATCCTCTAAGTACTGACTTTGTACCTTAATTTTAATTTTAACAAATCATACTTGTTAACAACTCAAGGTATAAGATAAAACAGAAAATGTGACTGTTCCAGAAGACAAACAGAAGCTTCAGGTTTCTTTGAATCATGTGCACAAATGAACAGGAACTGTATGAGTGACCTTTATCACCAGTTTGTTGCTATGTCTAGATGCATTTGCTACAAAATAGCATACAGAACAGCTTTCATTACTTGATATTCCTTTTTTTAAATAATTTTTTTTCCAGAACAAAAACAAATACAAAAATACAAAATACTTGCTATACAATCTAAACTATTGTGCACCCCATACCCACGGGACCCCTTAGAACAATACTTTTAATACGAACTTCCTTTCCAAAATTGTATTGATTGTTGTTTAGAGGCTTTCCCCTTTCCTTTCACTAATACAAATTCAACAAATCTACCCCAAATAGCATAAAAAATATTTGAACTTATTTCCCCTCTTTTCATCTTAAGTTCAGTAGTTAATTTATCATTTAATGCAATGTCCCATACTTCATTATACCAATCTTCTAATTTAATGTCATTTTTGTCTTTCCAGAATCTAGCTATTAATATTCTAGCACTTGTCATAAAATTGGAAATCAATTCCTTTGAACAATAATCAAGTTCTGTCTTATCAAAAATTGACAACAAAGCAATTTTAAAGTTAAATTCAATATCTTTTCCAAATGTATCACATATTTCCTTAAAAATCAGTTTCGAAAATTTCTGAATCAATTTACAGTCCCACCACATATGATAAAACGTGCCAGTTTCTTCATCACATTTCCAACAAGCTTTAGAATAATCTGAATTTATTATATTCAATTTCACCGGAGTCATATACCACCTTAAAATGATTTTTTTAAAAAATTCCTTTATTCTTACCGACATTAACCTTAAAACTCTCATCCTCCAAATTTTTATCCAATCCTCTATTTTAATTTCTGTCTTTAAATCATTTTCCCAAATTAATTTCAAACCTTCTGTTTCTGTCTCTTTTTCCTCTTGTTCCGAAATTAGATTATATATTCTACTTACTACTCCCTTCATCAAAGCATCTTTCTGCATATCTTCATGTGATGATAGAAATTGTTCGTACTTAGTGCATTCTCTACATTTGCCATTAGTTTTCAGCTATTCATTTGCCCAACTATCTAATTGGATATAATTATACCATGATAATTTATTAGTTTGAAGTTTAACCATAATCTGATCCTTCAATCTCATTTTAATCTTCCAATCCTTCAATCTGGCAACTTTTTTGTCCTTAAACAAATCAACTAAACCCTTTAAGTTTGCTGGAAAATTTTCTATTTCAGTCACTAATTTTAACGGTGAAGTAAAGGGACACAACTTCTCTCTATATCTATTCCATATATTTAACATATTTCTTAAAAAGGGGTTATTCACCTGATTTATTGTATTTCTTTTTACTACATTAAACAAATATTTTTCAACATTCCCATTTATTTCTGAGGATTCCGTATCCCACCAAATTAATTTTCCTTTGTTATATATAATATCTCCAATAAATCTTAACTGATTCGCTGTATAATAATAATAATTTTTTATATTAGGAATACCTAAACCACCTTTTTTTGAGCCTTATACCAATATCTTTTATTTATTCTAGATTTTTTACCTTGATTACAAAATCCATTAATTAATCCCTGCCAATATTTAAAATCTTCTTCTAATTGTACAGTGGTGCCTTGACTTATGAACGCCCCGACGTATGAACATTTTGACTTACGAACAAAAAAAAACGCGGGGAAAGCGGGAAATGGACTTTGGACTGCCTGGTACTGTAATTTTAAAATGTAAAAATTGGTTTAAAAGGTGCTTGGTTTGGTTTAAAGCTGCTTGGTTTTAAAGGTGTTCTGTTTAAAAGGTGTTCGTTCGTTCCCTCCCTCCTTTCCTGCCCTTTCTTTTAACCTAAGTCATCTTAGGTTAAAAAAAAAAAAATTCTCCCCCTAGTGGTAGAGGACGGATTAACCGGTTTTGCATTAGTTCCTATGGGAACTAATGCTTTGACTTACAAACGGCGCCTCGACATAAGAACAAAAAACAGCCGGAACGGATTAATCGGTTTTCAATGCATTCCTATGGGAAATGCTGATTTGACTTACGAACGTTTTGACTTACGAACATCTTCTGGGACGGATTAAGTTCGTAAGTCAAGGCACCACTGTATTGGGAGCTTTAATTACTTGATATTCCAATTCTTTTAATGTTAGTTAGAACAGGGGTCCCCAACCTTTTTCACCCCGCAGACCGGCTGGGGAAGGCGGGGCATCCCCCATGCTCGTGCGCAAATGAGCACGCGCACATTCGCAAATCAGCTGTGCAGCGCTTGTGCGGGCGCTCCTCGTGCACATGCGCAAACGGCGCAGCACTCACACAGGCACGCTGGAGCGCACGCGCAAATCAGCTGTGCGGGGGGGGCAGGAGGTCTGTCTCCGCGGCCCAGTCCACCTCAGGCCACTGACCGGGGGTTGGGGACCTCTGAGTTAGAAGACAACTGCCTATACAGTTTAAGATGTATAGAAAGAAAGAAAAAACATATTTGCATATTCTTTTAAATACAGGAAAAATGCAGTTATGTCTGAAGCCAGGCAAATGCACCAATGGACACTTGGTGTAATGGATAGAGTGACGGGCTAGGACTCTGGAGATCAGGATTCGATTCCCCGCTCAGCCATGAACTCACTGGGGAAATGGAACTGGGTTAAACCACTTCTTAAATACCATACTTGTCTTGAAAGCTTTGTCGTGGTTGCTATAAGTCGGTTTCAACTTGATGGCACATAACAAGTGTTCCAGGTGATGAAAATTAACGTCTAACAATGGAACTAATAGTCTCAGGACCTAGGAATATGAAGTGTTTTTCTAGCTCTGACTATAATAAGGCATGGAGATAGGAGCAATATGCAGTCCAATCATGTGCCCAAAATATGTTTACACAACTTTTACTCACCATTACTAAAATTATAACAGCATTCAACAAATCTGGACACATCTACTAATTCAGTCCTGTGTTCCTTTTCTCCACTCATAGAAGGAGCAACTTACTGATTTATATGAATCATATTATTTAATATTGATTTGTTATAATTCAGTAGTTAAGATTATTTTGATTTGCAGAAGTGGAAGGCTCACATCAATCAGGTCAATATAACCAATGCAACTGATAGTTATAGTTAACCGGGGAAGGGGGGAACTGACCAATAGTTTCAGCAACAGGTGCTTGTGTAGGAGCAGACCTATTCCAAGGACCAGAAGACTTATCCAAACCCCCGCCTGGTTCTTCACTGTTATCTCCTGGTTCTTCTCTCTTTTCACTTTCGTCGTCATCTTTTTCACTGACAAAAAAACCCAAAAAGTGCTGTTGTCTCCATTCCTTACACAAAGCAGCAATATAATGTGATATTAAGTGCAGCATTTCTAAATTTGTTCAATCTCTTATGTGTTATGATATTGAAGGACAGAACAACAAGAGGAAGTAGAGCCTAACTGGGATATTTATACTTCATAAAATAATAGGCTTGTATAGTTAACAAAAATGGTGCAAAAGAATCAGTGCTTAATGAATCATACAGCTCAAGGGGTAACAAAGGATGAAATTCCTAACACACATGTTGCTCCAACTTAGTTCAAGGAACATTATACAGGATAGGAAAGCAACGTGGAGCAAAAGGAAAAAAAATGTAGATAGAGATACACACTTTAGAGGCACCAACAAAGAACGACTGATCAGAAATTTCTGTCTGCTACTTTTTTCTCAGTAATACTAAACAGACAAATATCAAATAGACTTGACAAGAGTGGCTAAGATATGAAGGACAGATGTCTTTGAGACAATGCAAGCTATCATATAGCAAGTGAGATTTAGACATATGACTTTATCCGTAATTCTTCTCCACACAAAGCCTGCTACAATCAGCCCAACCATAGGTTAATATACTGTGGTTGAAGTCCAAGTTGCCAGAAGTTGCACCATGTAAGGCTGATTATGACATTTCTTTTTTAAATTCCTCCTGAAGCTGACTTTCGGAAATCAAAGACTTCCTTCTGTCCTGCAACCCTGAATGTTCTTTCCACTACAAAAGGGATTCCTTGCAGGCCTCAGGACCTTTGGGGGTGGGAAGGTCACAATATTTTTTTTACTTCTGAAAAATCACTGTGGCTAATGATGTCATCAGCTTTATGTGGCATAAGCTATAGAACATGACTTCAGCTTGTCTACCCTTTTCAACATGTATGTATTTTAAAGACAGTAATACCTAATTTGCATGGACTGAACTCTGAGACCACTGTAGTCAATTATTTCTTCCTGCTCAAATTCCTTCCAGTCATCTTCCTCCTGTAAGACACAAACATTACATCAAAACTATGAAATTGTGTAATAGGAAAAAAAAATTAAATACATCCATTCTTTTGCTGAATCACAACACTAATTGCAGAAGCAGACTGCACTTCACAAAGTTTCAAACCACTTCACATGCATAGCTGATTAATGTACCTATCTTGATTGTGCATGGTAGTGGCATATCTGTAAACCAAATTCTCAGGTTCAAACTGAAGACACACTATGACTATGCTACAACTCAAAATAAATCATTTAGAGTATGTCCCCCCAAAATCTTGTCTAGCATTGATTCTGTCACCCTTTTCTGCACTGGGCAAAGGCTTATTTATTTTCAGAAGTGTCTGGGCACCAGAGACGGCTACCAGCAATGGGCCTCTGCTTTTCTTTTTGCACTGGTAATGGTGAGGAAATATGAATGTAAGTATTGCAGAGAAAGACAGCACCACATTTAAACTACTGAAAACTACTTGCTTCAAGACACTGTGGTGTAAAGTGAACCATACATTTAATATAAATGAATGAGAACATGAGTTATTTAGAAGTCATATTATTGCTTTTGATTAGCACTAAATTAATATTTGTTTGTTTTTAAAAGTATCTTGTAAGAGTTATTGAGGCTTAAGTATATCAGCAGTTAGCAAAATGGTGCTTGGTTGAAACTGGCTTGAAACACTTAAACTTAAAAAAATGCAAAGTATTTTTTAACTTATAGTCAGTTGGACACATTTTTGAAGAAATCAAAACTTAAGGCATTCCTGAAAGTCAAGAATTTCACTTTTTACACTACTTATTTTATTTGCTAACACAGTCTGAGATTCTGTAGAAAATGGCTTGGATCCAAACACTCCTCAGTTCTATGGTGAGAGGGCAGAATCTGCATGATACTTGGGAGCAAATATTCAGAGACAGTGCGAGAGAAACCACACTGACATGCAAGTCAATATGCTAGATCTTTGTTATTTGTCATCAAGTTGGAAATGACTTACAGTGACTTTAATATGGTTTTCAAGGTAATTGAGATGCTTCATGGGTAGTTTTACCAGTGTGTTTCCATGGCTAAGTAGCAATTTGAACCCAGATCTCCTGAGTCCTAGTCCATTGCTCCTTCTACTGCACCACTCTTGAGTACCCTAATCTAATCTTTAGGTACCTAAAATCATGCACAGGTAGAACAGGGGCAGCGTTACAGACTTTGAATGGGTAATCAAAGAAAGGAACAAACTTTCAGCATTTGCACCCACCTACCATTGATTGGGATTTGACATCCATCTCATTCTCATATCTTCTGAATACCCATTGACTTAAACAAGGATTGAGGGACATGTAACCCTCCAGGTTTTGTTAAACACAACACCCATCATGCCACACCATGGCCAGTACAACATCCAATATTTAGAAGTCCACAGGTCGCTGGTCTACATACTTGGTTTAATCCCGTAGTTCCCAAACTTGGGTCCCCATGTGTTCCTGGGCTTGTTCCAGAATCCCTGGCTATACTGGCTGGTAATTCTGGGAATAAGTCCTTCAACATCTGGGGAATCATGTTTAGGAAACAATGGCTAAGAATTATTGCATTGGGATGTCAAGAAGCACCTACACATTTAGTTAGTTCATTCTAGCTGCCTTAGCAGGCTAGTTTTAGAACATACAAAAGCCATTCCCCCTCCTCCTATTTATATAAGAGGAGACAAAAGGATTCTGCCTTCACTTCTGAATAATACATAATCTACCATTACATATGAACACGTGTAACTTACATCTTATTCAAATGGTGACTTAATTTCTTCATTTGTTTCGATTACCTGCTCTACCTGGATGAAAACACTAATTAAGTGGAGTGTTGTCAGGTTGGACTAAGCAGTGCATATAAACAAGCAGTGTCATGCAAGCTGCTTTGACTCATTCATTATAACACTTCTTCTTCATGGCCAGAAAGGTTAATACAACTGCTTGTCAAACGGACAGAGTGATTTTGTTCTTACTGCTACAGTTGTTGTCCTTGGCAATTCATGGAGATAACTGACTGAAGTCACATAACAACCACTAAGACATACTATGGCTCAGACTGTGCTAACTGGTAGTTTTGGAAGAGTCAGAACTCCAATGAGCCTGTGCTTTTAAGACCAAATGAAGACAGAAAGCCATAGGTGCCTTAAAAAGTTTATTGTATAGACGGTTGACACAGATGTAGTATGATACAATATAGCAAATGGAAGCACACTCCTCACATGCTCATGAAACTTGCTTGGCATGATTCCTGAGGCCTAGGACTGCACAGATGACCAGTTCTCCCTCCACGTCTGAGAGACAAACATGACATGGGCAACCCAAAGGATTTTTATGCACTGAAACAAGCAGGGATGAATGGAATACAATAGCTCTCCCTCAGAAGAAGGAAACTGTTAGGCACTGGGTGGCACAAATCCTCCTCTGACTGAGTTAATATATTATTACCTTAACAAGAGAAACTTCTCTTGCAACAAAAGATCTGTAAATGCAAAACATGGTTTCTTTCTACACTAATGGTACCTACTAAGCTGGTGGTATAGCACCCAATGAATAGGTTACAAACACGTTTTATACAGCAAACGTTGAATTCAGTACATATAACTTGGAATAGCAACCACTGAAATCAGTTTAAAGTAGCCTTCATGTTGTACATCAGCCCTTTGTAAATCTTGGAAGGGATGAACTAGTGGAACTCACCGTGATAAACCTGAGAACTACTTTAGAACCAAAAGGAGAGAGATGTTGTGCTTTCCAAGAGCTCTGTCTGGAGTTTTGGGGAATCTTGGAGACACTGCATTATTTCACATTTTCAATGAGATCATACACATAAGCAGCAGTTGCTGCACCCAGTAATATATGGAGAGAGCTAGTAGCTAATAGTGAAAGGCCCAAAGCAAAAGCATCTACATCTAATGTGTGTCCGCTCTTGGGTCAACATCTCCTTCTCCCAGATTAGAATCCAGGAAATGATTTTTCAGAACAAATGTGAATCTTGGAGAAACAGCAAAGAATGCCAGGACTATAACACAGAAAGAAAGACCTATCAAGTTGTTAAACTGGCTGGAACTCCAAGAAAATAAAGCTCCTGGCAACATGGAGAATGACATTACATGGAAACCACTTAACAGGCTACAGACTGAAGTTGGCAAAACCAAAGTGAACCTAAGAAAACTGGGGCTTTGCACCAATACAGTCCTTTGTGAGTGGAGAGAACAGGCAAACTTTGCATTTATGTCAGGGTACTTTATTCCCTGACTACGCAAAAGCCTTTGACTGTGTGGACCACAGCAAACTATGGCAAGTTCTTAAAGAAATGGGGGTGCCTGACCACCTTATCTATCTCCTGAGAAATCTATATGTGGGACAGGAAGCAACAGTTAGAACTGGATATGGAACAACTGATTGGTTCAAAATTGGGAAAGGAGTACGACAAGGCTGTATATTGTCCCCCTGCTTATTTAACTTATATGCAGAATACATCATGCGAAAGGCTGGACTGGACGAATCCCAAGCTGGAATTAAGATTGCCGGAAGAAATATCAACAACCTCAGATATGCAGATGATACCACTCTGATGGCAGAAATTGAGGAGGAATTAAAGAACCTCTTAATGAAGGTGAAAGAGGAGAGCACCAAAAATGGTCTGAAGCTCAACATCAAAAAAACTAAGATCATGGCCACTGGTCCCATCACCTCCTGGCAAATAGAAGGGGAAGATATGGAGGCAGTGCAGATTTTACTTTCTCGGGCTCCATGATCACTGCAGATGGTGACAGCAGCCACGAAATTAAAAGACGCCTGCTTCTTGGGAGGAAAGCAATGACAAACCTAGACAGCATCTTAACAAGCAGAGAGACATCACCTTGCCGACAAAGGATAGTCAAAGCTATGGTTTTTCCAGTAGCAATGTATGGAAGTGAGAGCTGGACCATAAAGAAGGCTGACCGCCGAAGAATTGATGCTTTTGAATTGTGGTGCTGGAGGAGACTCTTGAGAGTCCCCTGGACTGCAAAGAGAACAAACCTATCCATTTTGAAGGAAATCAACCCTGAGTGTTCACTGGAAGGACAGATCCTGAAGCTGAGGCTCCAATACTTTGGCCATCTCATGAGAAGATAAGACTCCCTGGAAAAGACCCTGATGTTGGGAAACAGTGAAGGCAAGAGGAGAAGGGGACGACAGAGGACGAGATGGTTGGACAGTGTCATCGAAACTACCAACATGAATTTGACCCAACTCCGGGAGGCAGTGGAAGACAGGAGGGCCTGGCGTGCTCTGGTCCATGGGGTCACGAAGAGTCAGACATGACTTAACGACTAAACAACAACAACACTTTATTCCCATCAACAGGTACAATGAAAGACTTGATGCTAATTGCTCCAAAAACTTTTGATGTTCCCCATTATGGGTGAAAATTATCTGATATGTTTTTAAATTGTACCATGGTGTTTCTGATATGAACAAAAAGAAAGATCTCACGCTTTGAAAGGTACTGATAATGTTACCTGGAACATGATAAAAATCTGTAAATTATAGATGGTAGGGTCAAAGATGCATAGAGCATATTTTCCTCACTCTCTCATAGTACAAAAATCCAGGGACATCCTATGAAGGTAACCGAAGGAAAAAGCAGAACAGACAAAAATACCTATAGCACATAGTCAAATTGTAGAACTACTACAGGATGTAGAGATGGCTGCCAACAAAAAGATTAGACAATTCATGCAATTAACACTATGAAAGTCTACAAGTCATAAGAGAGACTATCTCCAGTATGGGAAGCAATATAATTCTTAATATCATTTGCTTACAAGTGAGAATATAATAATGAGTGTGTTACTGCACTTCTGTCATGTTTATGAGGCTTCCTAGAAGTTTCTGATTAGCCACTGTAGGAACAGAATGGTGGACTAGAAAGGTCTTTAGTCTGACTCAGGACTTCTCAGCTGAATCTACATAACATAAAAAAAGCTCCACCAATACAATTAAGTCAAGCTCCTCAGGAACCATTTCCCAAAAGCAATGTAAAGTACAGGACATGCACTGTCCTGCTACTCCTTTACTTACTGGTGAACACACACTATAATTTTGCTTCCGTGGCATATTCTTAAAAGGACGCCATCTCCCTAACGAGCTACTACAATCCAGAGGAAACCACAGCCTAGCCTGCTGAAGCCATGTCTCTCGATCTCAAAAGAGTAAGAAGTACTCGCTCCTGGCTCATTATCAGTGACATAACAGGGAACACAGGGAGAAAGGAGGTCGTGCAGCTGACAAAGGAGTCGGCCGCCCTGCCAGAGCTGGAACACACCAGGGGCAGGGAGGTCACTTTCTGTACCAAGAGCCACACCGCACACGTGCCAATTCCTCCTCGCCGTCCCCGAAGTTCAAGGGGTCGAAGGGCGCGACTCCCACGCGCCCCACCACCTCGCTGACCCGGCGGGGGCGCCCTCTGCTGACAGGAAGCCGCCAACGCCCACAGGAAGCCGTCGGAGCAAGGGCTCGGCTCTCCTCTCCTCTCCCCCTCCCCCACGCCTTTCCCAGACGACTCGAACCCACGAGCGACCCAGTTCGGCCCTGGGCCCCCCCCCCCCCACCAGCCCTTACCTTGTGCGCCGCCTTAGCGGAGGAGGCGGCAGAGGCGGTGGCACTGGTATTGGAGGCCACCCCCGAGCCCCCTTCCGCTTGCCGGCTTCCCCCAGCCCCGCTGGCCGCCGAGGCGTTGGAAGAGGCGGCCGACGCAGACGCCGAAGTGGCCCCTGCGCGGCTGCTTTTCTCTTTCCGCTTCTTTTTGTCCCGCTTCGCGAAGAAGTCGTCTAAGCTCCTCTCCTCCGTTTCAGCCATGGCGGCAGCCCCAGCAGCAGCAGCAACAGCTCCCCCTCACGCTCCGGTTCAAACCGGTTATGGCTAACTGACCGGACGCGTCTTCTTCACCGCCTCACGCTTTCTCTTGCCGGGGGGGGGGCGGCGGTGAGGGGCTTCCAAATCCTTCAGGGACCGTTGGGCGTGAGGGGAGCGAGGAAAGAAAGGCGGCTTGTGACCCCCCCCGCCCCGCCTCAGAGGTGCGAAGAAGGCACCACCCTGCAGCCTCACGTGCGCCTGCTGTGTTCCGGCTTCGCAGCCACTCCCCTGCTTCTCTCACGGGAGGCCGTTGGTTCGGTCTTCAACGGCCGCCGTCCACGCGCTGACCAGCGCTCGTAGTCTAATGTTCCTCCTCACGCGGCAGCGAGAGGCAGCGGCTTCCGCTCTCCACGTTGGTGGCCGCCACTTGACACAGGCAAGGGCGGGGGCGGGGGGGGGGAGAAGCGGAGCCCCAGGAGGGTGGAGTCCAGCAGCCAGAGCTTCTCTAACGTGTTTCTCTACGCGAGCCCTTATTGGACGTCGTAGTGGAAAGGCGGGAGAGCGCATGTGCTTTCGTGTCTCGGCCAACCAACCGAGAGGAGGAAAAGTCATGAGGCCCAATAAGAAGGGACGGCTGATGACGCACTGCGCGAATCGAAGAGCGTGCCGGCAGGAGAGAATGCAAGCATTGACGCTTGGGATTGGTTCAGAGATGTGTGAATGCGGGGAGGGGTTGAAATTAGGTGAAATCAAGCGGGTTCGTTGGTGTGAATGTATTGCGCTTGCGCAAGTCGCCGTGATATGGGGAACTGGGCGCGTGGAGGTTGTTCAGTATGAGTCAAAACTTTTTTTTTTGCCTCATGCTCCCCCCCCCCCCCCCACAGTGACAACATAGGATGCTGGAATGGGAAGTACGGGGAAACCATATTTGGTTTGGTCTTCCACCCCTTCCTCTTCCCGTCGGTGGCTGAGTTCACGTTGGCTTGCTTCCCCATCCCCCTCTGGGAGTATTGCGATTTTAGCACTGGGGTTGAGAACTTACACCTCTCCAGATGTTGACTTCAGCTCCAGGACAGTATGGCAGGCAGGGGGGCTTGGGGATCTTGTGAGGAAAAAGCTGCATATACAGGGAATGTCACCTGTCACGCCGCTGTTAAAGGCCTGCATGCCTCCTTTGGCAAACATCGCAGAGGAATTATGAGAAGCACATGTGGAATTTTACGTGTTACAACATACCCTTCATTATTTCTATGCTATATACAGTATTCCTATAGCTGCCATTACTCAGCATGGTGGCAAAGCTAGTGTAGCTGGGCTCTGCCTTCCTGTGAAGACAAAAAACAATATATTTTTGCATAATAGAAAAAATATGTACAGTCTGTGCCATCTAGTTGTATCTCACAACAGCTGACTAGGGTTTCAAGGTTTGTGAGACCCAAGGAGTGGCTTTGAATGGCCAAACAGGGATTTCAACCCTGGTCTCTAAAGTCCTGATCTGTCACTTAATTTATTGATTATATTTTAAACCACCCCATTGTCTGTCTTTTGAGAAAGGAAGAGTGAACTATGGAATAACTGCAATAAGAGTGATTATGATTACATTGAAACCTCCTAAGTTTCAGCTATTTACTTATCAGTTCTGCTTTGAGAGTAAATCCTTTCATTGCCTTCTAGATGGTAGAGTTTTGTGTTTTTTTTAAGATGAAGGGACAGTCTCAGACAAACAGCGCACTGACAGTTCCCTTCAAGATACAGCAAATAATTATCTCTAATTTTTGAGTAAAGATATTGTGAGCAAGTAGTTTGACGGGATGCTGCACTGCCAGCCACACTCTGTTAGTGTGACCTCCTGCCCTATAACTGCATGCTTACAGACTGAATTGCTAAATTCTGTATGATTTGCTGCCCTAATGTAGTTGGCAGAACTCTGCATCATTGCTCCCTAGAGATGGATGGGCAATATGCAGTACTTGGTAATTTTTTTCAAAAAGCTTTCCAAGGCAAGAATCATCTGTTCCTCTTCCTGGCAGACTTCTAGGAGGAAAAAAAGGATGGGGGAAAATAAGTGAATTAGAGAAAGAAGAGTGTCAGAGAAAAAGAGGTGGCCCCTGCCCCATTTGATTCTGGCTCTCTTGAGCACTGGCTTCACTTATATACATAGAAAAAAGCCATGTCATGCAGAATGAAGTTCTGAGTTGAGTAATACCTTTATTAGATCACTAAAAAGTTACAGATGAGGGGACTTTTCAGTTTCTCCAGAACTTTTCATCAGGCAAAGGTAGTATAACCTGGGGGGCAGGGCAAAATCAAAACAGTTGGAGATGTGATCAAGCACATGCTCCTGAAGCAATACGTTCTGGACAGAAGAATATCCCTCTGTGTAATGAAGTTGCACTGCATAGCTTGTCAAGTAATATGTGCTGCTCTGTTTGCACAAGTATAGCCGAAATTGCACGGTGGCTTCTAAAAATAAAATATTTGATACAACATATATCAGTGGTAGGAACCTAGATAGGCCATCTGTGTCCACAGTGGTTTAAAACATTTCTCACCGTTTTTTGAACCAAGTTTTAAACCAAGTTTTTGAAAACTTTAGCTTTCTGTTTTATAGCTTTTTAGTTTGCTGCATGCTCTTTGCTTGTGTTACAGGTCATATGTGACTGCTTCCTTTTAAATTAAAAACAATGTTCCAGCTTGCAAGTTTCTGTAGAAACAGGTTTGGAGGCACAATCCTTCCTATAAAGGGTGTAGACATACAAATAACATTATCATTATTCTTGACTGAAATCAGGAGGTTTTGTAATGTTCATTATGTGAATCTTGATTTCCTATGCGATTATCTGTCCAGTCTAGTTTTGCTAGGAGTCCTGGCATACTAAGCTTAGAGATTGCAGCCAACTCCACAATAAGGTTTTAGTGTCGCCCATTTTGATCATAGGTATGTTTTTTAAAGTCATGTAAAAAACTATTCTGAGTTACATACTTCTGAATGATACATGTTTGCCCTTATAGTTTATTTTTCTTGCTGAAAACCTTTATTTTCAACAGTGTGGAAGGCCTACTATTAAAAGCTAAACTGAGTGGAAAAATGAAACTTACTGAACTGAGGTCCAGTTAATTGTATTTTTACCAAAAGTATTAACTATTTGGATAGTGAACCTTGTTACTTAATCCACGTAACTGTCTGTCCTGTATGATAGATAAACTAAAGAAATAAAACTCCCACAAATTTGCCTTATTCTGAGCAGCTTCATTAAAGAGCTTGTAGAGGTTAATACTTGGTCTTCAAATGGAACTTTGTTTTTTAAATGAAGGCACCCACTGTGGTTAGAGTGTGACCATCTGCAGGACATAGTAAAGTATAATGAGAGCAGGAAGAGGTTGAGAAGGGACACTTTTAATTAGAACTGGTCAGAAATTTTGTTTAGCTCTGAAAACCAGAATGGGTGTGATTTGCGTGATTAGCATCAAGTTCAAGTAGGTTTGTGGTTTGGCTTAGAATGTATTTTGCATCTGCTCTTGTCCCTTACACTCTGTACTTTTCAGTACAAGAAAATTAATTGCATTCATTAATTTCATCTGTTTTATCTTTCAGAACGACAAGAGCAAAACATTGGTGGCTGCAGAAAAGCAGTTATTTGCACTGCCATCGAATAATGCCCTGCAGGGTTCCCGCTAAGATACGCGGCTGCGCAAGTGACTCTGCCCCCCCTCCACGCAGGGCTCCTCCTCCTCTGTGTATCCACAGCGATTGTTTCCAGCCCCTTTGGTCCTGGTTGTGACAGAACCCTGCGTGGGGGTGGGGGGTGGGGTGGGCAGAGTCACACATGTGAGGGCTCAGCAGGGCAGAAAATTAGAGAGAATGTTGGTGCCCTGAAACAACTCTAGGGCATGGGAAGGTTGCTTATTATCTTTTAAAATGGCTGGAACCCAGGTCATTCTATGTGGCCTTCTGCATGTTTCTAGCTACCTCTTTCCAGACATATCCCTTCCAAAGTTCAAGGGCTCTTCTCTTGTTCTGTATTCCTATGAGGTATGAGGGAATCCCAGTGAAGATTTAAAAATGTCCACCCTCAGTTACCTATGGAACTACTTTCCACACATGAGTTAGCCACTCTAGATTTTGGTCACTCTGCTGTAGCCCTAGGGAAACCTTTTTTTAAAAGTAACACTAGAGATTACACTAGACAATACCTTAAAATGTAGCTAGTGTCTGTATATTTTTTCTTCTTATTCTAAAGTCTGCACAAGTGACTTGATCTGGATTATGAAGCTAGTGTGAGATTAACCTTTTGCTACCTAGTATGGCTCTGCTGCAGATTAGCGTACACTCACACTCATGTGCTTTATTTTCAATGTCAGAATGGATCAATTCAAGCAAATAGGCCACTTTCTGACAATAAAAGTTGCTGGCACCAGGGTGCCCATCTCCATCAGAACCACAGTGGAGGGCAAAATGTTAAAGCTACCCAAGCAAGTGTCCCTATTTGGATTTAACCTCTGTGCTTACTCTAGAGCAGCCATTCTCAATCTTTTTTTTTCTTTTTGGCCACAGCTGTAAACACAATATGAAAGAAATATAGGCTGAATCAGAATTGTGCAAGTCACATAATAAACCTTATAAGTCTGTGTATGATGATTTTTTTTCCAGTCTGTGGACCCCTCCAAATGTGCCTGGCCCCCCTGGAGGGCCATATGGTCCCTGATTAGAATGGCTGCTCTAGAGTAAATATGAAAAAAGGTAACTAGGTACACTTTGAAAGCAGCATCTATTTCAGAAGTTGGGAGCATTTCTCACGCCCAGAACCAAATTCCAATTTGGGAATGTCATTTTAGCTGCATTCCAGCAATGGGTGGGGCTAAGGTCTAATGGAACCAAAACAGTGTGGACAGGGCCATGTGCCATTCTTACCAAAGTGGGCATATTTTCACCAATCATCTGAAGTGCAACTAAATTTTATGCATATCTGCTCAGAAATAAACCACAGTGATACAGCCCAGGGTGGATGAAAATCAGTGATTTTTAAAAACATTATTGAAAGGAAAAGAACTCTTTTGAAAAAATCTTCCTCTGTTGTTTTTTTTAGTATCCTAATACTTTGCCAATATGCCATTTCAAAACATTTTTTTAAATTAAATAAATAAAGCCAGCAGATTTAACTTTTGGCTGCCCAGATTGCTGCTTCCAATAGGTGAAGTTGGTGGAGAATGAGCCTGAGAAGCAAGCGTGTATGTCTCTGAAGACGAGGGGCTGACTCAAGGTTGCAGCTCCTTCCTCCACGCCCTGCCGAGGGAACCAAGATGTAAATAAAAATGATTTTAAAGTCTGTGTAACCCCTTTTGCTGAGTAGCTCTCTCTTCACTGAGAAGCACACACCTTGTGTGTGTGTGTGAGAGAGAGAGAGAGAGAGAAGAGGAACTTGTCAACTCCACTGACTCTTTCTGAACCAGCTTGTTTTTGAGGTGGGGAGGAAAAAGGCAGAGCTGCATGAAAGCCAGTTTAGCAAAAACACCCTGCTTGGAGATTGAAAGGGTAAGCAAAAAAGGGGAGTGTTTCTTGAGGATGCTTTTGGAGGAAACAAGCAAAAAAAAGAAAAAAAAGGGGGGGAAGGGTTTAAAAGTTCTCAGAAGAAGATACACCAATCCAAAAACCATGTGACTACCATGACTTTACCCCAACTTCAAATATCTTGATCCATCTTGCAATTTTTTTTCATAGTGTAACTGTGCCCTTACTGGAAATATTCTGTGGAATTTCCCCCCCCCCCCCCAAAAAAAAAATTTGGAGTCAACTAATTGAAACTGACATTTTATTCTATAATTATGATGCATATTGAAACCTTTCTGCAAAACAATCACATACGTGGTGCCCTTGTATAGCAGATCAAGCTATGCCCTATTTGGATTGATGAATGAAGCTGAAGCAGTCTGTGTTGGCTGTCTTCTCATTTCCATGGAAACTTTTGCCAATGAGGATATATCTTGTTTTGAATTATATTGGTTGTCTCCCGAAGAGAATAAATATGAAAATCAGCTGAAAGTTTAAAAAAATGCAATACTGTAATTTTTTTCAAAGGAGAAGTAAAACATTACATAATGTGGGAATCACCTAGGTGTTTGCAGTAAAATGTTACACATAAATAATTAGTTCTACCTGGTTTGTTACAGATAGTCATTTTGAACATTTTGGCTAAGGGATTTAGGGGTTCCTAGCTATTTCAAACCCAGAATAACTTTTGTGAAACTGATGAACTCAAAGGCTGAAATCATGTTTCGCAATTATGCAAAAGGTATAAATTTGGAAGCAAATTGCTGTAATTTAAGATCTCTCTGTAGGCATTATCTGTTGTGCGCCAACTCATGTGACTCAGCATGCAACAGAAAATGTCTGAAGATTTCTTATGGCAATTTGCTTTCAAAAGTTACATATTTTGCGTAACTGAGCAACAGGATTTCAGCCAAAATGTGTGGAAAGGAGAACACTTGTTTTTCACCTTGATAGTGATAGTATAGTGCAAATTCAGGCAAAGCTTCAAAGTTGATACGGAAAAAAAACATTAGACTCAGTTGTCATGATTCAGTTAGATATATAAAAAAATCCGTTTTGGAAATCAGAATTTCCAGTGCAAAGGACAGCTTTTGGTAAAGTCTTGCAGAGGATTGCATTTATGGTTAAACACAAACTTATAATTTTCATGTGTAATGTTTCCCATTGAAGACATGTTGTTGTTGTTTAGTCGTTAAGTCGTGTCCGACTCTTCGTGACCCCATGGACCAGAGCACGGCAGGCCCTCCTGTCTTCCACTGCCTCCCGGAGTTGGGTCAAATTCATGTTGGTAGTTTCGATGACACTGTCCAACCATCTCGTCCTCTGTCGTCCCCTTCTCCTCTTGCCTTCACACTTTCCCAACATCAGGGTCTTTTCCAGGGAGTCTTCTCTTCTCATGAGATGGCCAAAGTATTGGAGCCTCAGCTTCAGGATCTGTCCTTCCAGTGAACACCCAGGGTTAATTTCCTTCAAAATGGATAGGTTTGATCTCTTTGCAGTCCAGGGGACTCTCAAGAGTCTCCTCCAGCACCACAATTCAAAAGCATCAATTCTTCGGCGGTCAGCCTTCTTTATGGTCCAGCTCTCACTTCCATACATCGCTACTGGAAAAACCATCGCTTTGACTATGCGGACCTTTGTCGGCAAGGTGATGTCTCTGCTTTTTAAGATGCTGTCTAGGTTTCTCGTCGCTTTCCTCCCAAGAAGCAGGAGTCTTTTAATTTCGTGGCTGCTGTCACCATCTGCAGTGATCATGGAGCCCAAGAAAGTAAAATCTGTCACTGCCTCCATATCTTCCCCTTCTATTTGCCAGGAGGTGATGGGACCAGTGGCCATGATCTTCGTTTTTTTGATGTTGAGCTTCAGACCATTTTTTGTGTTGTCTTCTTTTTGAAGACATAGTTTCTGTTTTAATAATAATCTTAGAACTGCAGAACTTCCTTTCCTTTTTTTCTGTTTTGATACAGAAAAGTGTTCTCATTTTTTATGTGAGCATTTGAAGCAGTGCCTTGAAGTATATGTGAAAATATTGTGTCCCCCCCACTCTCCTTGGCAGTCAAATCCTCACGTAGCTCCTTTCAGTTATGCTGTATGCTGGCACTTCTGGGTATTAGGCAGCACGGCATGTACTAAGGAAGTATGAACTGCTGTTTTCAATTGAGGCCTCAGTTGGTTACATCTCATTCAAGACAAAACTGCAATTACTGCATTTTTGCTGACTTAGAATTTGGCTAAAAATGCAAGGTGACTAATTAATTAGGCAAGAACTCCCACAACCAGTGGTATTTGTCCTGATCATTATTAGAAAGTTCATGTACTTTGCTAAATTAGGATGGATTTTTTACTACAGAGAATGTAATCCTTAATGATACATATTACAAATCTTTTAAAGCTAAAAATCCGATGCTATGTTACCACTATATCACCCTGAATATAGCATATGTTGTTTCATTTTGTAAGCTAAGCAAGATCTTCAGACAGAAACAGGAATCAGATTTGTCAGTACTAGGCTAGATGGACTATGGCTTCAGATGGTATAGAGGCAGGTGTCTGTGTTTCTACCTTATAATCTAAGAAGAATGTTTTTTTCAAACATGTCATTGTTGCTCATAGTTCTAGGAGAACCAACTTAAGGTTTCAGAATGTAGACTTTACTAATCTTATTCTCTGACATACCTTAGCTGATGATGGGAAGCAGAATTGCATACATCAATAACACATCTGAGCAAAATCACATTTCATCTCCATGTATGTTGTGCCAAAAATTAGCACTACAAGATTTTGGTTGGGATAAGGTCTTTATCACAGAGTTGGGCTCCCCATGTCTGCTTGTGTAGTAATCCTGTACACTAAGGGCAAACACATTATCTCAGCTTGGATGTTTATGTAGCAAAACAACACTACCCATGCCAAAGAGTGAGAAATCAGTCAGTCCAGGCAACCCAGAAGACTTGCAGTGTTACAAAAATGTGTAATGGAGAAAGACTGAAGCAAAACTGACAAGGACTGAACAATGCTCAGGGGCGCAGAATTCTGACTTAGTTCAGTGGGAAGAGGACCGCAAAACAAAGTGGTGAGTGAGAATGGAATGGAGTATGACCTGGAAAAGGACATGGCTGTCTGGGTGATACCAGAGAGGAGCATTCAGCACTGCATATTTTGTCGTAGGACACTGATAGCCCAAGGCCACAAAAAATCACCAGAATCATCAGACTTTGGGGTATCTGCAGTATGAGAGAATGCCACTCTCATGAAGTCAGCAGTGCCTATTCAGACCTCTTCTGGGGTGTCAGGGGTTTTGTCTCTAATCTTCCGAGCCAGAGAACAGGCACCAGTCCTGCACCAGAGAGGGAGGGAAGAATGGGGGCAGGATAAGGGCTTTACTGCCACTAGCTGCTCAGACCCACCCCTTTTTTCAGAAGTCTAAAATAAAGTGAAATGACAAGAGACCTGAAGAAAGGGAAAATACCAGAATGCATTATGGGTTGCCCCTGCTGATTATTGGTGGTGTGTGTTGGGAAGTATGGTGAAAACATACCCTTTAAACAGGAATTGTTTACATAAGGTTATACTGTCCTAAAATTATATCTGGAATTTATAGCAAATTGGTTAACTGGGCTCTATTTTCAGGCCTGAAATGGAGGTACTAACTGTGCAAGTTATTGACGATTATCATCAAATTACCTGACCACAGTTTGCACAAAAATGCTAAGGCAGAGTCCTGGAGAATCAGGGCTTATTGCTCATAAACAAATATGCTGAATGTTCTTACCTGGCTCCTCCCATCAGTAGGAGTTGCTTTAGCAACAATGTCCAACAAGAAAGCTTTGTGACACATCCAAACCTATTTCCTGGCTCATCATTTCCAAACAAGTCAACAATCATAAGCTAAGTTCACATACTGGCTTTAGGGCTGAGCTATTCATTACAGATAACCTGTCACCAGAAGAGTGAATTCTTGAAGTGCTAATTATGTGTGATGGCCCCAGAAAGAAGTTGTTTCACTTCTCATAATTTACAAATTAGCTGACTTTGTTTTGTGATTGTCTTCAAGCTATAAGTGTGATTTTTTTTTCTTTGTTAAGTCTGATTTGTCAGTCATGAAGCCTTGGACACTGTGATTTCAGCTCTAATGATAAGATTATCTGTAGTTTGCCCTTCAGATGCTGGCTTCTTAGGGTAGCGACAAACTGGGAGTTGTGACATGGATCTAAGTATGTGTTTGTTTCCTGAGGACTTCCTGTTTACTGAAACTACTCCAAATGGAGGAAGGAGCAAAGCAAGAATGAATGGGCAATATGCACAAGTACGTTCCCCTTGTGAACAATAAGCCAGGAGTTTTCAGAGTTGTGGTTTATTATTTTGTGTGAAAACTACCAGCAACTTTAGCAATGATAAGGTCTGTTAGATCTTGTTTGGCATGTTAACCTACTCAGATTTTTCTTCCAAGTTCTGTTTCTGGCCATAGTGAGGCTGTCAGGGAAGTTCAAGACAAGATTCAGCACTCATCAGAAAAAATACCTGCTCTCTTCTTTGTCCAGGAGGCAGTGATATGCAGCAATGTCTTTCTCTAGCTGTGTTCTAATGACCAGCAGAGTTTCACGATCCCTTTGCTGCTGCTCAGTCTCCATGCGGATTTCTCCTACTTCTGCTTCCAGCTTGGTGATGACAGAACCTAGATTCTGAAGTTCTATGTCATGCCAATGTTTGGCATCATAGAGAGAGTTCTCCAGCCCTCTCTTCTGCAAAGACAAGAGTGTTGCATCTCAGTGGAGGTTAATTTCTGGCTGCCATTACAGGAGTGTTTTTATTTGTATGCTAACTTATTTCAGTGACAGAAAAGCTTCCCTAATGTACTGTATATGCTTACTCAGGAGAGGAAGACTTTGATGCAGTGGTGCTGTCAACCATTTTGTGTGTATTGTGGAATTACAGTCAGATGAGAGATTATGGGCACTTGAATATGTGTTTATTAAGAGTATTTAATTACTGCTGGCATTGAAGCCCTAAGATCTTTAGTAAAAGGGCATCTTTACAGTACGTATGTGCCCTATACTGCTTTAATATTGGAGGTCTCAATATCTGATGTATGTAGGATGGTACAAAAATCTGTTACTGTAAGCATCCACCATCTGATGATGGTAGCACAATCTGTTGATCCAGAAAACAGAGCTGGAACGAGTGAGTGACAGTTACATAAAAGCAGATTATTATTAAATATTAGGAGAAACTTCCTATAACAGAGCCAGTCAGCAATGGAATAGACTGCCTCAAGAGGTATTACACTCACATTTATTGGAGGCATTTTGAGTAGATTGGAGAGTCATCTGTCAGGAACATGGTAGTTACATCCAGTGTTCTAGATCTTGCACTGAGATGTGTTTCAACTGTGTGACCTTTTAAGACTCTTCAACCTTTGATTCTGTGTATTCCAGGCTTGCACAGCTGGCATCCCTCCAAACTAAACCCACTTGACCAGCCACATATATTGGGCTAATGGGCTCGTAAGGTTTCCTTAAATAATATCCCTCATCAAGGAGGGCCACTGGCCATTCTAGCCAGAGGATTGTGGGAACTGCAGTCTAAAAATTACTTTTTCAAGGATGGAGACTCAAAAAAGCAGGAGAGAAAGAGGGGATGACAGGTGTTGGATGGCCATATGTCTCACTGTACAGAGGACATTCCCCTTGTGAAACGTGCCCTCTATTTGAAGGGCTGCCCAGTCCAAGTCCAGTTAAAATATAAAGAACTATAAATAGAGAGAACAGGGGCCTTGCAGTTTCACTGCAGCAATTAGGCCACAGGAATACCGAGTCTTTGCTTCCCTCTATCATGCTGCTATATATTGTATTTCAATTTCAATTGTTGTGATTATTTCTGAATGTGCATATGTACATAAAATTGCTTATTCAGATTTTATGTTTATTTGTGTCCCCCTTGGAGAGGGTGACTTTTTTTCTTCTTTTTTGATAATGGATAAGCAGAGACCTTTTAGCTGCCTAATAATTTGTTCAGAGAATTGGAGGTGTGGATACCATTTGCTTTGGGGTAAACCTGGTGAATTCAGAAGCTAGAAGATTGTACGGTAGTTTGAGGACCATGTGGGGTAGGGTTTTCTTTTTCTTTTCTAACAAGAGCTTTACGTACACCATTGGACAGATACCCTTGGAGCCTTGAGGAAGGTTTCTCAGTTATCTTTGAGCAGCAGGAGGAGCTGCAGGCAGTGAGAAATTTTTGTACAAATCTGTGCATCCATCTTAGTAGACTGAGGATCTGCAGACTGCTGCTTTTAGCACTGGTTTGGAAGGGCCCAAAAGCACTTTGACTGATTTCCATGGGAAAAATGTGAAAATTAAATGAGTGGGACTTATAAATATTTAACATTTTCCTTGATTGTGCCCTAAATTTTTTTCAGTGCTAAATTTAAACGTTAAAAAACAGAGACAGGAATCCTGTTGAGGGAACATGGAGCTGAAGAGCCATTGCATAAGTGTTCCGTCTGCTCTGTCAAGCTCCCCAGTGTGTTTCCAGTTGTGCGCTTGGGAGGTTGGGTGCATGATGGTGTTGGTGGTGTGTTCAAGGGGGAAGAATGCATTCACAATTATTCTGCAGCTCCACATTACTTCAATAGGATTCTATCCAACATTCTCAAGGCTTCATTTGTCCAGTTGATTTGTTACATATTATATGTATTTATATTCCGCCTTTTCTTCATAGGCATACATGGCATACGTGGCTCTTCCCCTCCCCACACTGTCTTCACAATTCCAGAACCTGGAAAAGTTGTATTTTTTTCCTACAGCTCTCACTGGCCAGAGGATTCTGGGGGTTGTTAAATTTTTCCAAGCTTTGAACAGTCCTGTGAAGTAGGTCAGACTGAGAAAGAATGACGACATCCCCATGAATTTCCTGACTGAGTGGAGACTTGTACCTTAATCTCGTACATCCCATTTCAAGACTGCAACCACTATATCACAGTGACTCTTGAGAACTGTGTATCCATAATTATTGTTTAACAACTCTGTGTTAAGAATGGCATGTCCATAATTATAATAGAAAAACCATGCTTTGTTAAACACATTTGGAAAAAAAATACAGGGAACTGTCAAATGAAAACAGTGCTACTTATTTCTGAGTAACTACATATGTGGTTGCACTGTTAAGACTTCCTACCTGTACACAATCAGATGATGTCCTTGGGAACCTTTATTTCTGCACACCAAGAAATAGATTCATTCCTTACTTACCAGTGTTCTCAATGATTCAGTCTCTGCTTGCAGGCTTTGTATTTTGCAAGCTGTTTCATGAAACTCTACCCTCAGAGATTCAACCAATTCTTCCTCTTGGGTTCGTACAGTAGGTGTTGTTTCTGTAAGTGGCTAAAAATAATATGATAGTGACAGACAAAAAACACTGGTTTTCACTTGCTGTTCTATTACATATTGGTGCATAACTGAAATAAGTTTGCTGAAGACTTAAATCCACATTTGCTCCCCTCATTAAATAAGTATAACTCCTAAATGGAAGCACTTATTGAAGAAAATGGAAAGTACAGTTATCTTAAAATGTATGTTACACATATAATGGATAATTCAAGAGCTTGGAGAGTGTTAAACATGGATTCATTCATGTTGATAGAAATTGGGAACATTAACTTACCATCAGTTTTGGGATGGGTAGAATTTGATCTGTTGTATCTTGCTAATTCATTTTTTAAATTAAAATGCTAGCTTTGAAATAAATAATGGGATTTACACAGAATGGCACATTTTGCTACCAATGTTACCCTTCCTGATACATTGTTAGGCGTGGAATATTTGATTTTTTTTTTTCAGTACAGCTAGCAGAATTCAGCTGGAATTCCCCCAGCTGGAATTTTGGTAGCTTTAGCAGGGGGGGGGGGGGGGGGAAATCTGAAAATCCCATGTCTGCACATGATGTTATTGGTTCCCTGAAAAGCACTCTTTTGGGGGTTTTACATTCCCTTCTCCATCTTAGCACTTTCCAATGGCTTTGGACTACAAACCCTATAATTTTGACTGATATGGAAAATGTTGGACTTGGTATTGCGACGCACGTGCACGTGATCTAACCTGCCTGTTCAGTTAAGTTTTTGTCACTGCTTTGTATCTCTTCTTTGAATCCCCAGCAGTTTCTATGCTTTTCATTCACCCTTCAGACACTGGATTATTTGTTTGGATTGGAAGAGATGGATGAGGAATGATGTGAATAAAGAAAGGTAGAGAATTCTCAACGAGTAATATTTCAAGTGTCTCGGGCATGTGCAAAACATTTTTCCGCACTATTCAATTACCGTGCCCTCCACCTCCCACACACTTGGGAAGTGTCAAGAAGACATCAGAATCAAGAAGTAAAAGATCAATGCTAGAACTCATGTATTGAATGCCTGGGACAGGATCCTGAATTCAGTTCCTGCCCATCTGTCATTCTAACAATCCCAGTGCTCTCCAACTGTCCTTCTCTTGAAATCATCCCTGCAATGAGGGAAAATCTTTTCTTCGTTGTACTATAGAAATAGCGGCTGCTATTAACCAGTGAATACTTATTTTCAAACTGTGGCAGTCAGTACTGTTAATCAACATTCACTATCAACAACTTAACTCATTGAGGAAGGGGATAATAATTCTTAAGCCCATAACACTTAAGCTGCAGTCATAAACCTAGCTGCAGAGAGACAAGCTGTCTCCTTTGCTTCAGCTTTCACCACCAGCCAGCTTTTTGTGGGAGTTAATAGTTTTAGTTATGTTTAGCTTGTTCTCTGTGTACCTTGGCATGAAGTAGGGCACCAGTCTCAGTACGGTTCCGTTCAATATCTTTCTCCCAGTGAATCCGAAATTTCTCCAAGATGTCATCTAGGCCAATTCCGATGGGAGTATCTAGTTCTTCAGGTGATGAGACAGCTAGCTGCTTGTAAAGCATCTTGACATCCTGAAAACCACCCATATCAGGAAAAAAAAGCAGTACCCACAAAAATGCCACTGGGAAGGATCATTCCCCTGGCCACAGCTGCTTTGACTTCATTCACACATTATCTTTGTGTCAGACTATTTAGGGAGCCCCTTGATTCTTCTTCATCATTCACTTTGTACAAATTAGTAGGATAGTCATATTAACCTAAATGTAAAACAGTCCCAATCTTATTCAAAGCATCAGATTCCAAGAGACATTGCTTTTCATCAATAGCTGTTCCTAAGGCAAAGGCTGCCCAGTGAGGAAAAGCCCCAGCTTTCAAGAGAAGCTGTCCAGAATTGCTGGAAGATGATTTTCTTCACATTTTCTATGGAACTATTTCTCCCCTATCTTGGAGTGCTAATTGTTACTTGTGCTAGTTGACAAAGCAAACACTATGCCATCCTGAGCACACTTGATCTTATTTCATACAGGAAATGAAGCAGGACTGGGCCTGATTACTACTTAGATGGGATATTGTTGGTTAGTACAGGGAATATGCCGAAAGGCTGGGAACAACTCCTGTCAGAACTCCTGGAGAGCAGAGTTGACAATATGGACCTAGATGGACTAATGAGCTAACTAATGATCAATGTAAAGCAGTTCCCAGGCACCTATATTTGAAGACTAAAGGGTTAATTAATTCCACCGATCCTGAGGGGTTATAGTCCTGGTGTGAGGGGAACACTTAGGCTGTCCCTGGCTGTCTGTTTGCCTCAGACTTGTGCCCCTTGGTGGACTTCACAGAGACCCCAGCGGCAGGGCAGCCTGAGGGTGCAGAAGGTGGAGCCCCGGGTGGGAGTAAGGAGGCTGGGATGGGTAGACAGGACCCAAAGGAGGGGCAGGACTCATCTCCCTCAAGAAAGGGGGAAGACTGGGAAGAAGCTTCAGATGAGCCCTCTTTCATCTTCTGCACCCTCAGGGAGGACCTGCTGTTTCTGCTGCAGGATCTCTGGATGGGCAAATAGATCTGCCTCGGGGGGGGGGGGGCGTAATGGTCCCAGGGTAAGAATGCCAGTAGTCATCCAGTGTGGGCCCCTATAAAAACAAAAAACCTGCCTGGCCATGTCCTGGTCCACTGGCCCCACCCCAACCTAGAGGCTCTGCTCATGACCTGAGTTTGATCCAACTCAGGTAGCCAATTCAAGGTTGACTCAGCCTTCCATCCTTCCAAGATCAGTAAATTGAGTACCCAGCTAGCTGGGACCGGGAGGGGGCAATGCGTAGCCTGCATAATTAGATTGTATACTGGCTAGACAGTTCTTTAAGTGCTATGGGGTGATATATAAGCAGCATGCTTTGCTTTTAGAAGTGGTGTTGGTGGAGGAAGTGCCACAACAAGCACCTGTAGTAGGTTCTCCAAAGGCAGGCTGAACTACTGAGACTCAGGGACCTGCACTGGGCCAACACTACCAACTCCCCCAAAGACCCCAGACCTTGACTTGAGAGCCCAGTGACCAGAACTCTGGCCTGGTCAAGGACTGAGAGTGATGAGGGGGACTAGAGCGATTAACTAAGCCCTCCTGTGGATGGGATGGGAAGAGCTGGGTGCCCCACTGATCCTTGTATACCCATTCCCCTACTCTAATAAAGACTAGTTCCAGGAGTAAAGAGAGTCTACAGTTCATGGAGCCTATGGTCAAGAAGACCCTCCGGGCTCCATGAAAACAGTTATCTAAGTGTTCTGCTGTTGGCCAGATTTTAGGATTCAGTGCAATCTGGCACCTGCCTAATCCACTCAAGAACTTTCTAGTTAAAATGCACAGAATTGCAATCTCAGGGTGTTTGTTTGCTTTTTGTATCCTTTGTTATGACATACTTAATTCAGAGACAGCAGCCACAGGGCATGGATTGGGCTATGCGATTTGTATGTGTTTTGTCTCTTTACATTGCTTTAAAATCCCATAAGCAAGCAATGAGAAGAAACGCTGTGTTGGACCATTCCAAAGGCCTCTGGTTCACAACATGTTCTTAGAGATGCTCCCGGGAGCCCCCAAGAAGAACCTGCACACAACAGCAACCTCTTCTTGTATGCAACTGGCATTCTAACACAAAATGTCACTAATACTGACTGCATAGTGACATGTGATCACAATGCCTTGTGGCCATTGAGAGCTTATCCTCCACGTGTATTCTGTGAATACTGAGATGCAACAGAAAAGTCTGTATTAGTACGTAAAAGCCTGCATTTCTTTGCAGTCAGAGAACAAAAGACTATTAAGGGTCATATCATAAGTGCAGACAAAAGTCTGTTTCCTTCTCCTACAATGTTATCCCTCCAGACAATGTAAATCTTTCAGTACTACAGGCTGGAGACATCAGATAAGCAAATAAAGCCGTTCTGTCTCCCAATTGAGCTATCTCCTAATTGACCAATTACAAAGCAAAATCGTTCATTTTCCAAATACAGACTAAGCTCCTGTCATAATCAACACTCTTTTCCACTTAAGAGTGCACTGTTTCTAGATAAAAGAATCAGCATCTGGTGACTGTGAAGATTTAAGGATTTTAAGACAGAATTGACAGTTGGAGTTGAAAACATGTGGCCCTCCAGAGGATGTTGATGTCTTCTAACCCTCACCACTGTCAAGGTTCATAGAAATCATAGAAAAGTGAAGTTGGAAGGGGCCTACAAGGCCATCAAGTCCAACCCCCTGCTCAATGCAGGAATACAATCAAAACATATCTGCCAGCTGATTATCTAAGTTTTTCTTGAATGCCTCCAGTGCTGGAGCACTCACCAACTCCCGAGGTAACTGGTCCCACTGTCGTACTGCTCTAACAGGAGGTTTTT
This sequence comes from Intellagama lesueurii, assembly GCA_037013535.1. Classification (NCBI taxonomy): domain Eukaryota; kingdom Metazoa; phylum Chordata; class Lepidosauria; order Squamata; family Agamidae; genus Intellagama; species Intellagama lesueurii. Next base: position 75,460,212 of record JBAJHW010000006.1, read on the forward strand.
CCTGATATTCAACCAAAATCTGGCTTCCTTTAACTTGAGCCCATTGTTGCGTGTCCTGCACTCTGGGATGATTGAGAACAGATCCTGACCCTCCTCTGTATGACAGCCTTTCAAATATTTGAAAAGTGCTATCATAGGATGATGGGAAATGGAGCCCGACAGCATCTAAAGGGCCATGGATCTGAGCTAGAGGTTTCAAAATGTCAAAAGCAATTGTGCATGAGCAAGCTTAACATTGTTCTGGGTGGAAAACTGAGGCTTCTGCCTATCTGAAGTGTTTTTCAGGTGGTTTAAATATTCTGTGAACTTGGGGTTTTGTGCGTGGGAAGCTAAATTGGTTTCCTCAGCCGTGAAATGCAAATACGTCAATTGTTACAACATTGCCTTGAAGACCACATTCTTATTGGTTGTGTCAATGTGCTATATTATCACATGTAAAATACACAGAATTAGGACTCATGCACTGAGACTTTAACTATTATTCATTAATAAATGCTACACTAGCTTCGGTTCAAATAGAAGGACGAGGCAATGATTCATCTAAATGGATCTGCCCTAGTGATATGTTCCTTTGCAGCTTTGATTTTACCTCTTCATGATTCTTTGACAGTAAAGTTAGTTCTTCTTTCATGCTTTCAATCTGACTCGCCAGGTCCACCTTGGTCAAATTAGCATCATCAATCACTTTATAGAGAGAGTTGATTTCATCTTCTATTGCCTTTCGGAAAGGCTGTTCATTTTCATATCTGCAAAGTAAATGGGCAACATGTCAGACCTAATAATACAGAGCTCAGTCTTTGGGCAGATACATCTGCCCACTGAATTTATAGCTCTGTCTTACTAGTGGAAGTCCAACAAATTAACTCCCACCCCCACTTTTAGTACCAGTCCCTTTCCTATCATTTCCAGTGAGAATTGTCCTTTAGGGCAGGCCCTGCAATTAGGCAGAGACCTCTGGCAACAGATTTTGGATGTAAAAAATGTACAGCTACTCATTAGTTGTTTAGTTATTTTAAATCATTGTATTAGGGAGAGAGACCTGTGGAATTGCCTGTCTCTCATGGGCCAAAACAACCTGGCTGGCTTTGTGTAATGTACTCCTTGACTGGGGACGGTGACGATTTGCTGCTGTGTGTAAAGCAGCAAAATATATTGGGTTGCTTGTATTTTCCATAGAGAAAATTGACTTCAGAGTGTTACCTGTCCTTAATATCTTCAGCACAGGCTTGAATATTCTCTGTCTGCAACATGAGCCGAGCATTTTCCAGGACTGTTTCCCCGACCTAGAACAATTCAAGCCGTCAAATATAAAGAACGTATATAATCTGAATCCACAGTTGGATCCTCAAATTGACCAGATAATGGATTTGAACCTCTTTAGGCAGTTGAATGCTATCCCTCAATAAATTTCTTGTTATCTGATTCATGCCGAGTGCCAGAGTGCTGGACTGGGACTCATGCAATCCAGGTTCTGGTCCCTATCATGACATTTACTGGGTGGCCTTGGGAGAGTCACTTTCTCAGCTTGCTCTCTGCTTCACAGGTCTGTTTTGAAGATAAAGTGAGGAGGAAAGACTTTGTATGTTGTGTTGTGCCCATGGAAAAGAGGTAGACTATAAATGTGCTTGATTAAAAAAAAAAATTAATTGGCCACAGAAAACCTGGCTGTCTCTTTAGAGCATTCCTTGTGACAATGTGGAGTCTCCTTTATCTTCATATTCAAGTATTGTATTAAAAATGTACCATATATCTCAGCTGCCACAAGACTATGTTAGAACATGTTAAAATCTTGGATGTGTTGCACTAATTGGCATCAGTCATATTAAGTAAGCATGCTGTATAATTAGGGAGACCACATGGAAGGGGGCAGTTGGGCTCCTTTAACAGTTACATGGAAAACCCCATTTCAGCAGTTGCTGTGGGAATGCCCTCTTCCATACAATTATTAAAACGACAGCCATCCCACCCTCCTTTTCATGTGATCAGCTTAAGTGCAATATAAATTGAATGGTTGCACCTAAAGAGAGCAGGCAGTTTTCTTCCTCTCACATTATATTAGAATACCCAAAGAAGCTAATTTATAGCAGGTCTGGTAAAGTACTTTTTCACACTGCATAATTAATTTGCAGATTTCATGATCACAAGGCACAGTGGTGCATTAAACAAGATCAGACAAATTTGTGGATAAGAGGTCCATCTGTGCCTGTTAATCATAATTAACCAAATAATCGAATTTTGGACAGCTGGGGATTGTCCTCTCCTCTCCTATTGTACAGTTTTGTTAATAATTTCAGGTACAGGATGCCTTTGAGCTCTGAATTCCCTCTCATCTACACTCTGTCACCGACAGTGACATCTGGTGACTCGAGTGGCGGTTACTGTTGAAGTCAGAATGCCGTGTGTAACTGTGGAAAAAATCAGTTTCAGTACTTCTAATAAACATATCTGTTGTCAAGTAGAGCTGTCTCTCTAGAAGTCTAGGGAATCACATAGATGGAATATATATGAAACACTGGGGGAAATGCATCTCATGGAACCTTTGCTAGAACTGTAGATTTCCATACTGTGCTTAAAGCAAAATAGATTTTTTTATCAAGTTTCACAAATGACAGTGTGCAGTTGTTTCACTGAGGCTCTGATATGCTCTCTGGCCTTCCTCCTGAGATCTACAACCACCACCAAAGGCTCTGCAGCTGCTGTTGTGCTTGTGGTAGACCTGGAGTGGGGAGTTATTATTTCTCAGTACAGCTCCTAGAATCTCCCAGCCAGCATGACCAGTAGCCATGGTAGCTGTGGCATTCTGGGAGTGGTAGTTCCCCTGCCTCTGATGTGAGGGTCCAAAAAAGTGGAAGTGGAGAACATAATCTCTGATTTCAGGCAAGGCAGGGATAGGGGCAAAAGTATTTGAATGCAACCAAGTGTCCACCTTCTCCTCTCTTGTTCTCTCTCCTGGTACACATCAATGATGGTTCATTTTGGCAGCCAGCTCTAGGTTGAGAAGATCTGGGAGAGGCATCCACTAGGCTGAACTCCAAGATGGGAGACATTTGTTTTCTGGACTACATCTCCCTTCGTTCATGCTGGCTATGACATTTTGTGAATTGTAGTCCAAAAAATAGTTCCTTCCTCATGTCAAACTCAAGCATTCTTTGACCAAATTGTTGTTTATTGTTTTGACTTATGAGTGGTGTCACTTTCTGGAGCCTACAGTAAAAACACAGCAATCTCATACTGTGGTGTTTAGGAAGTGGCAATGTTTAGAGTAGGTGAATTGATTGTTTTGGGACCAGTAAGTCATGACTCACTGAAGTATCATTGATTTAATTAGGTCTTCTTCTGCAAATATGATTAAACTTAAATCCAGTTAATTGGCTAGATTTCAGAATAAGGTCCATCCCATTGAAATCAACCAGCTGAAGCACACAGGTTAATTCTATGGATTGTAGCCATAGTTGTTTCCTTTTCAATAATAAGATTTGTAATACAATTAAGGAAATGCTAAATTATTGATTGTATTTTTAAAAGTTAATTTGTCTGAAATCCACCAGTAAACTGCAACTAGTGTAGCCTGATTGAATCAGTAGGGTGAGTCAACTCTTCTGTAAATTTCATTGATTCAATGGACCCACTATAGTTATGACTTACTATTGGAATTCAGCCAATATGTAGAAAATTGGTACAGGTTAAAAACAATGTTTCTGAATCAGAACATTTTTGTGTGTATTTACTTAGTGTACACGTGTTGTTGGAACAAACTGCTTAGTAGAGGCATTCCTTTTATAGGTGAAAGTGAATGTCACTTTTAAGCTGGTGATGTCTGTTTCATCAAATGTTTATAAGCACTGCTATTAAAAATGGTATGAGAAGGGGAATCCTGCTGCCCGTTTAATCAAATTAATTTATGAATAAAATATGGCAACCCTATTTTAAATTTGCATTGTTTCATCAAGTTAGTTTTATAAAATCAGAATCCTACAAGCTGCTTCCCTGTCACATAAAACACAGTGAGGCCACACTCCTCCTAGAAGTATCAAAGAAACTTTTAAAAGTTACAGGTACACTATGGAAGGAGTGATAGAAATTTGCAATAGAAATTTAATATACTTTACTTATTTAAAGAAGGAATGAATTGCAGACAATTTATTATTAGTTAGTTACTTTGGGTTTTTATACTGAACCAGAAAGAAAACTTGCATTATGGTTTGAGGTTTGCCATGTATTAGACTTCGCTGATTGGTCCTTGCATAGATGTGACAGTTCTTGTATAAATTATTTCAAATAAGTCTGTCCATTTATGTAGTAAATCATGTATGCACCTATACTGTTTACTGCACAATGGTGGAGGGTGGGGTTTGACTTAACTGGGGCTTATTTTTGGGGTAGGGCTTATATTACGAGCATCCTGAAAAATCATACTAGGGCTTATTTTCAGGTTAGGTCTTATTTTCGGGGAAACAGGGTAGGTGCCACCACTATAGCTTCTGCCATATGTGCAGACGCCAGTCCTATCCTTAGGCAAAATGAGGCAGTTGCTTTGGGCAGCAGCATTGCGGAGGTTGTGAAATGACAACAATTGTTATTTATTTAATTTGTTATTCTTTAATTTTTAGTATTAAGAAGGGAGAGAGGAATTTGTGGGATTTTCTGTCTTTGTGCTGAAATAACTAGGTGCTGTATTTATTACCTTGATGGCTGAGAGAGATATTTTCTTCTCTGCCTTAGGCTGCAAAATGTCTTGAGTCAGCCTTGTATACACCTTTGGCAAAATAGATAAATGTGCACTCATTACACATACTTGCATACAGATGGTATGCTCCGAGCTCCCTTCATAGAAGCCATATTGCTCTACAGAATATGTCTTCTGACACAGAAGACATACACTTTTCATGCAAGAAAATAGACAAGAAAATAGTCCACACTGGCTGCCTGTTTGTGCGAACAGGAACATATCTCATCTCTCTACTCTGCAGGTGAATCTATTGCAGGATTGTAGTAAGACCAATAATTTCAGCCAATCCCCTATTCAGGATGGCCAAGAGAAAAACTGGAGAGGATTGCATAGAAGAGGGACTTCTGCTGGTGTGTCTGTCATGCCAGGCTACAATTTCCAAAATTCCTTCCTCTGCACAACTATTAAATGCACAGGAGCCCTTTCATCTGGCCATGCCACCACATCTGGGGCATCCATCATTCCTTTACAGAGTGGCCTGTGTACTTCCAAGACAACAGCCATGTCCCAGTCAGAGAACAGGAACAATGCAAAGAGTTGACTGCAGGCTCCAGATGTTATTAGACTGTACTGCCCATCAGCTCAGGACAGCATCCTCAGTGGTCAGTGATCGTGGGAGATCTTTTTCAACTATATCTAGAGAGCCAACAAGTCTGGTTGACTTATAATATTGGAAAAGGCCCTGTTGGACTGGTCTGTCCAATATGACCTGAGGAAAAATCCTTTCAAAGAATGTATCCTTTATTTGTATGTTCGGGACATTTCCATCTGACCTTTCCATCCGTAGCTCAAAGTGGCATATCTGGCTCCCATCCTCCTCCCCACTCTGTCCTCACAACAACCCTGTGCGGTAGGGTGGTTGAGATAATGTAACCAACCCAGACAGTACGTTGCACTGCTGACTGGGGATTTAAAGCTGGGTCACTCAAGTCCTAGTTGAATACTTTAACCACCACAGCTCACTGGCATAATAAAAACTGATACAAGTAATCAGACCTGAATGTAAACACACTTGGCAATTCCATTTGTAGCCCACACTTTCTCCCAAGGACCTCAAGAGTGGCATGTACAGCACTTTGTTCCTCACAGTAGGTCTGTAAAATACAGCAGTGGTTCTCAAGCCTTCATGTCTTATTTTTTGCTGGTTGCACTATCAAAAAATGTAAGGATTACCATGATAAAAACAAAACCCTACTTTTTCTAAGGAAGATTTTTGTATGTTTCCAAGTGGTCGATTATCTCTTACAATATGCTGGTGGGCAAGGGGTGGGGGGAGAACCTCATTAGAAGAAATGCTGAATGCCCAGAGTTATTATTTCCATATCCACAGATGGATAATCTGTGAAAGGGAGGATTTGTAGGGATGGCATGTCGCACTTACAGGAAGACATGAGGATCAAGGGACAAGGAATTCCACATTCTATGACACCTTCAGTTATCCTTCATGGCTGAAGGGAGCGGGATTTGAATCTGTTCCACCAAGAGTAGGTGGAAGAGAACTCCACACTACTACACTGTAGACCAAGGGTGGGACCTTTGGTCTTCCAGATGATTTAAATTTCCTCTCCCAGAATCTTCAGCCATTATGGCTGATGGTCAGGAGTTATGGAAATGGTTTCCAAAAACACCCGAAGGGGCAAAAATTTCCCCACCTCCAGCTTAGCTCATTCACCAAACAATCAAAGGTAACCATATAAAGGTAGCAAGTTTATGCACACTTACATAAGAGCAACTCCCAACTTCGGTGGGGTTTACTTCTGATGAGACATGTACAAGAGCACACTATTTAAGAGTGCATGCATTCACAACAGCATTGTCAAAAGGTTCACAAGGCCTGTCTGTGCTATGTAAAGTAACCCCAGAGCAAGCACATTAGTGCCCCATTTGAGGAACTAGAGTGCCATCTTAACATATAACAGAATTGGGTCACAATTGTGTGTTGCCGTTTTACTTTGTCCTTTTGTCTCTCGCAAGGTATGTGTGGGGTGATGGGATTTCCAAAAATGTTCTCAATTTGTAGACAAAAAATGTGTTTTCTTTCCTTGGAAACCCAATCTGAATAAGCAAGCTCATCTCAACTTCAAAAGGCTGTTGTGTGCAGGAATAGGAGAAATATCGTGCCACAGTTTTTTCTTTAAAAACAACCCCAGCTTTTGGAACACTGTGAGAAACAAAATGTGAAACTACAACACAAATCCCACTTATTAGAAACAGTAACAAGCTGGTAATGGGATAATGCTGGGGTGGATAAACTCACACCATTTATGGCAGCATTCCTTGTAATAATTTTGCTACAAGGAGGAACAGCTGATTATAATCAGGCTAGGCAGGGATACTTTTCAGTCTTCTCCTGTGAATGAACCTCCTTAGGCAATTCTCATACATATTAGGAATCTTCCACAGCACCCAGTGAAAAGATAATGCTAATTGTCCTCTGAGATTGAAGTTAAAATGTGCAGTGCAGGGTGGCTGTACATTAGCATGAAGCCGCGTTTAATCACCCCATCACAAGCTCTTTGTTAATGATTCATTAATGTTTGCCTTTTGTTGCCCAAAGGTCTCATACTCACTTGGTGGTAGATGGTCTCCCAGTTCTCTCTCAAGGCTACCCAGCTGTTGGCACTGGAAGACTTCTTAGTCAGGTAAGCTCGGATGCGTTCTTCAAGTTCCTGGTTCACCTGTTCTAAGGCTTTCACTTTTTCAATGTAGTCCACCAGACACCCGTTCAGGCTCTCATAGGACAGGCCTCGTCCCCTTTCCAGCCCTTGGGGTAGTGGTATGGCAGAAGAAGAACTACGGAGACCTTGTAAGAAGACACTGCTTATACCCAGAGCTCTGCGAGACACCCGGGTACCCAGGCTGCTTACACCTCCTGTAGGTACAGTGCCCACATAAACACCTGACGGTCTCGAAAGACTTCCTCCTTTGCCAATGCTAAACCTACGGGCTGTGGCCCCAGAGCTTTCAGCTGTGGAGGTCGAGGGCTGTTGCCCCAGAAAGGAAGCCCTGTGCCTCGGTAAGGGCATGCTGCACCACAGGACGTCTGCACTAAATGAGTTACCTCTCCCCTCTGTGTTGCTACTGCCTACGCTGGACGAGATCTGCAGAGCCAAGCAGGATTTGGGAAGGGGGTGTCATTATCAGAGCTCTCTCCCAAGAGCTTCTGGGACATTTCTCATTGTCTTTCACTGTCTAACCCAGGCATATTTGTTAGAGTGATTGTTTCAGCCTTTTCACTCAGTCAGCAATCTATTTCATGAGAAATCTGTCTGCTGCAAGAGCAGCACATGGAAAAGACAATGCCGTTCAGAACCATAATGGAAGGGGAGAAAGAAAGAAACACTTTACATATTTAAACACTGGCGTTCTCTCGGCTTCCACATGTAGGGTTTACATGTACTAGCAAAACCCCAACTAATTGAGATGTCCCTTACAGTATATCAGGAGGACCTCTGTTTAAATGAGTAAAACTGCTTGTACCATCCCACCTGAACCCTCCGGATGCACTATGAACATTTTTGAAATGCAGTGTTAAAGCAGAAAACAAACTAGATTGGGGGCAGTGCAGAAATTTGTACTCACCTCTTTGAAGTGTATGTAGAGGTCAAATTATTCAAGCAATGACACTGCTCTGGAAGCACATTTCAGAGAAACTATTTCCTCAAGCCCATCCCAGGACTGAGCACAGGATTTGCAGTAGACCCTGGCTCTGCACAGTGCTGGTTGGTTTATACCAGATTATTGCCTCCCCCTCTTCTCCTCACAATAATTTTGCAACTTTTAGTATTTTGTAAAAGATGGTGATGAAAGAACATGTAAATTAAAACACACACCTGTTGATTAGCCTTACCCCACCCCAATTGCTATAGATTTTAAAAGACTGATAGCCCACCTGAATCATGCTGGTAAGAGGCAAAACTAATGACTGAACCAGTATTGGACTTGTTAGTTTGCACATCTGAGCTGAAGCCTGCAGAAGAAAAATCTGCATTGACTCCTTGGTCCATATCCACTCTTTGAATATCGAGAGGAGCCTCGGAAACAACAGCAGAATCAGAGTTAGAAGATGCCCTCTAACCCAGAACTTAGGCTACCATAAATCTTTAATAAGGCTGCAATCTTGTAGAAAAATACCTGGGAGTAAGTCCTACTAAGCTCTGAGTAGATATGTATAGGATTCCACTATAAATATCTCTTCAACTCTTTAATTTATTTAAATAATGGGACACAAGATAACGCTAGAATGGGCAACTGTGGATCACAATATGTTTTTGGTTTTCAACTCCCATCAATACTTGCCAGCATGGCCAATACTGAGGAATCCTGGGAATGGTGATCAACGAACATATAGAGGGGCACAGTTGGCCCTCCCTGCTGTAATAGGCTGGCAACCCCAGAGGGTATCTGACTACAGCTCCCATCATCCATGATAATTGGCTATGATGGCTGAGACTGATGGAAGCAGGACTCCAACCATCTCAGGAAGGCCAACAGAATCCCAATCTTTCTCTATTATCTAGCCTGATTAATCAATATTATATTAAAAACATGTATAGTCTGTAGCTTGAGACTTCACAAACACTAGTGAACTAAGCAAGCTAGACAGAAATAAAAAGAGATGAAGGAATGAAGAAAAATAATCTCTGGAAAGAGAATATGTTTGAAAAGCGAGGCATATTACCAGGCTGGGTGAGTGGATCCCCCCCCCCCCCCCAGTTAAGCGACAGTGAAAGGGCCTTTCTAAACCATTTTCTTCCTGGAAAGATTGTTTTGCTGTGGTAAGTGCCTTAACATATTCATAGCGAGGACAGCTGCCATGTTGATCTCAGAAGACAAGAAACAGAATGGGAAGATAGGGAACTTTTCCTTTCCCACAACTTTTTGTGGCATTCTGAATCAGTATTTCAAAGTAGGTGGTTGGAGGAATTCTATGGGGCACATAGAATGTATGCTGTTTCCTTCTCTTGCTTGAGACCAATGTAGAAAATATGTCCTCTTACTGTTTGATTCCCCTAGCCCATGGTGAACGAGATACATTGATATGTATGGTGAAGGGGAGTAGCAGTAGTTAGTCTTGGCCTTTGACTTCAGGTACATTTCCCCATCCATAAAGTGGGAGTAATTGTGTCCTCTTGGTAGGTTGCTGTAAAGCTAAACATAATGGTGATTACAAAGCACTACTATTTTAAGCTGTAGTGTAAGATTTGCAAATGGAGATGGGTGGTTCCTATGCAACAGGTGTCCGGTGGTTCAGCACCCCACCCCCTATGGCAGGTACCCACTCAGAGGCAGTGTTCTAGCTTTCCTGCCCTGCCTCCTCTGGGTGCTGCCTCTGAGTGGGTGCCTACTAGCGGGTGTGCGACACCGAATTGCCAAACACCTGTTGCGGTGGTAAATGAACAGGCATGAACCACCGAACTGACGGTTCATGCCCATCTCTGTTTGCAAATGTAAGTGACAAAGAGGAATTTTGTGTTATCAGCCAGGAATACAATGGATGTACAAAGCTGCCTTATACTAAGTCAGACCATTGGTTTGTGTATTTCAGTATACTGATTGTGGGTTGGCACTGTTTAGGATTGCCAGGCAAGAAGGGCCAATATCCCTAGATCCACAAATTGGGCGGAAGGGGAATGACCCAAAGTGTATGGCACACAATATTCATAACTATTTGCCATAGTCTTGGAATTCAAAACTGCACAAAAATCCAACCAAGGTCTAACTAAAGGTCCTTTTGAAATGGGCAAATTAGAGCTTGAATATCATGGAGCAGGGCTGTCATAAGATTTCCATTACTACTCTGCTATCAAATATTCACAAGCAGAGGATACCACAAAGATTCTCAGTGCTCTGTGGCCTATTTGCACATATGACAGGATTCTTGCTTGATTGTTAGCCAATCCCTTAGTGCTTAGATAATGCTCTGTCAGCGGTCAGTTTAGTTGCAGCACATTGTGTTAGCTGGAGAGGGATAGCTGTCTTTTTTGTTCCATGGCCCAGCCCCAAAGAATGCTAGACTATAAACCTATCAGTAAGGAGTCCTGTGCTGGCTCAATATGGTGAAACAGGCTTGTGAAAGGGAGGGGGGATGTGTACAAAATGCTTGAAAGAATTAAACATGACTTGATTCCATACTATCCATATATGAATCGAAAGCATTCAGTCGAGGTGACAAAAATAATTAGTTCAGCAAACTTCTTTTCTGTTTTTTGGCCTAGAAATAGCTTTTATTTTATAAAGCTGAAGTCTGGTCTGTAAAGTTTTCAATCACACTTATAAAAAAGAGGTTGATAATTCTTGAGCATTGGGGAAGCTGAAAATGTTTCTCATAATTCAGGGTTACACAAAGGTTATATTTATAATATATATATTTATATATTTATAATCAGGAGACCATAAAGATGGTGAAGCAGGGAGTCATATTTCAGAAATCTGTTCGCGTCCTACAAAGAGTGTTTCTTGACAAAATGGGTTCACAAGGACCATGCCAGTGTCCCTATAATCACCATTAGCTGGGGAGCGTGGCTCGGACAGAGGATCCTAGAAAAAAAAATGGAGGGGGAGAAAAAGACAGAGAGAAAGAGAAAGATTAAGCTACAGAAATCCCATCCCACATTCACCTTCTGTACAATTGTGTTTGCCTGTGTACCTATGCAATGTAAAGAGTTTATGAAGTGGCTACTCAGCTCAACGTTGTATGGAGGCCACCAAGGTCTGTTGTTGCATAGGAAGTTGTTTTAAATAGAATGAGAAGTGGTCCATCTAGCTCACTGCTGCCAACTCTGACTGGTTTATGGCTCTGCAGGGTTTGAGACATGACTGCTATGTCAAAATGTGATGTTTTGTATTAAAATAATTAAGGTAGGTGTATAAAATGCAAAGGGACGTGGTGGCACTGTGGGTTAAACCGCAGAAGCCTCTGTGCTGCAAGGTCAGAAGACCAGAAGTCGTAAGATCGAATCCACGCGATGGAGTGAGCTCCCGTCGCTTGTCCCAGCTCCTGCCAACCTAGCAGTTCGAAAGCATGTAAAAATGCGAGTAGATAAATAGGTACCACCACGGTGGGAAGGTAACGGCATTCCATGTCTAGTCGCGCTGGCCACGTGACCACGGAAACTGTCTTCGGACAAACGCTGGCTCTACAGCTTGGAAACGGGGATGAGCACTGCGCCCTAGAGTCGGACACGACTGGACTAAATGTCAAGGGGAACCTTTACCTTTACCTAGAAAATGCAATCCTGAAAATGTGAGTTGTATTTTAAAAAATGAGGTTTGAACATCAGTTCATTAAGAATAGCTGCAGAACAATCAGCCAGGTCTCCCTCCAGTCATGGTCACTGTATGATAACCTTGTCTCACAAAATCTTTTTTTTTTTCATGGCTGACGGTTGAACGTATTTACTGTACGTTGCAATTTGTTAATATGACCGGAGATAGTGCTTGCAAGTCCTATCACTTGCACTTTCTGCAACTACTATACTCTGGTTTTACAGTACCTTAGTGTACAAGATCCTTTATTTTACTCCTTCATGATTTGCAAATTTTAGTCACAACAATAATGTTTATCATCATAGTAGCAGCCTGTCAGATTCTGAGTTACGAACCCTTGTAGATACAGGAGGTGCAAAAACAACAGAAATTCCTATTATAAAATTTCTGCTGGTGCCTCAGACCCCCATAACTTGCAGGTCCTGGAAAAAGGATTGTTGACAGATTGGGGAGGGGAGGTGTGGACATCTGAGAGAACTATAAATACGGGGAAGTACACCCCCCCCCCAAATAACAACAATTATGTAGCAGCAGTGGCGGACAAGGACAACATAGATTTTCCTCCAGAGATTCATACAGGTGTGGCTGGATGTTAAGAATTATTTTGCACTTAAGAATTATTTTGTGTGTGTTCTTAATATGCTTAGAGGCTAACAAAATCATTTGAAAAAATATATTCCTACTTTTATGAATTTTGTTATTTTAACATATGCATTCTCAGCTTTTTAAATTGCCTTTTAGGCTATAAGCTCTTCCTTTTTAGTACATATTTTAAATGTTATTTTTGTTATTTTATTGTACTTTTTATGCTTCATATTTTTGGACCTAATTCTGACTTAAGTATTTGCCTGCAACTTAAGTTTAATTTTCATATATTTTTAAACATTTGTGCCTACAGTTTTCCATAGCTGTAAGACTTCTGGGTGTTTTTCAACAGCTTTGAAGTATTTTTCTGCATATGGAACATAGAAGCAATGTAGAAATAAAGCTTGTAGAATTAGACAAGCTAATGTTGCCTGGAATCATTGCAACAATGAGAGTTATACCTTGATACTCAGATGAATTTTGATATGATTGGAAATGGTTGTCTGATTTCATTCTGGAATGAACCCTTAACTGAGAAAAATGCCAGCTGTGATGAACACAGATTTCTTATTTTTCCCAGGAGATCTATAAAGTTTTGTAGGACTCTTAGGAAGAGGGTTCAGGCCTCAGACTCCCTGACCTGACTTCCTAGCATTTACCAGGAGATATCTGATATTTTCCTCTCCATATTTTCCGATCTGAACCAGGCTGAACGCTGCCTAGCTTCTGAAAGGTGATGGTATCAGAAGTGTTTAGGGGGATATCTTCTGCAACATCTCCTCCCTACAGGGTAGGCCCAAGTCAGGGTAGGCCCAAGACATTTGCTGCGCAAGGTAAGGGACAAAGTGGCACTCTCTTACTTCACGCATAGAAGGCACATGAACTGGCAGGTGACTCTTTCTTCAACACTGGTGATACAATAACATCCTCTGCCATGTCTGAGTCCTGTAGGAGAGCTTAGGGGCTGCATGGCATGCACGATGCAGTCTTCCAACAGAGGGCCAGGAGGAGAAACAGCCAAAAGGTGACATTCCTGTTCCCCGAGGTGATGACCTCAGTTTGCTTAATGGTAAGACCAGCCCTGGAAGTGGTGCTACACTGATTGGGCCTATATAATTTTTTAATGGGCAGAGTCTCAACTACCATAATAACTTATTATTTATTTATTTATTTAACTTATATGCCGCCCACACTACCCAAAGGTCTCTGGGCGCTTACAACAATTAAAATACAATAAAAAAAGATAAAACAATTAAAATACAATTAAATTACATACTCTAAAAATTGCCATCAGGACCCACAGCTGATATTATTTCAGTTAAAAGCCTTCTGGAACAGGAATGTTTTGACCTGGCACCGAAATGTCATCAGCATCGGCGCCAGACGAATCTCAATTGGGATGGCGTTCCATAGTCTGGGGGCAGCTGCCGAAAAGGCCCTTTGTCTCCAAGCCATCCCTCTTACCTCCTTGAGGGACGGCTCTTTCAAAAGGGCCCCCTGGCTAGATCTTAACTGCCGGGTAGGTTCATATGGAAGGAGGCGGTCCTTCAGGTATCCAGGGCCCAAGCCGTTTAGGGCTTTATATGTCAAAACAAGCACTTTGAATTGGGCCCGGGCAGCAACTGGTAGCCAATGTAATTTAAACAGAATCGGCTTGATGTGTTCCCTAGCGGCCCCACCACTCACCAGCTGCGCAGCTCGATTCTGGACCAGTTGCAGTCGCCGGACCGTCTTCAAAGGCAGTCCCACGTAGAGCGCATTGCAGTAATCTATGCGAGATGTTACCAGTGCGTGTGCAACTGTCATGAGACTCCGCTCGTCCAGGTAGGGCCATAGCTGGTATAATTTCCGCAGCTGAAGGAAGGCGCCCCTGGCCACCGAGTCCACCTGGGCTTCCAGAGTTAGACTGGGGTCCAGGAGCACCCCCAGGCTGCGGACCCTGTCCCTTAGGGGGAGTGTAACCCCATTCAGGGCAGGGAAATGGCCCTCCAGCCTGTCCGGCGAAGCACCCACTAACAGCACTTCCGTCTTGTCTGGATTGAGTTTCAATTTATTAACCCTCATCCAGTCCATTATCAGGTCCAGACACGAGTTCAGTACCGAAACTGCCTCACCTGGATTGGTGGAAAACAAGAGGTAGATCTGAGTATCGTCAGCATATTGCTGACTCCTCAGCCCAAACCTCCTGATGACCTCTCCCAGCGGTTTCATGTAGATGTTAAACAGCATGGGGGACAGTATCGAGCCCTGAGGAACCCCATGACATAAACGCCATGGGACAGAGCAACTGTCCCCCAGCACCACCCTCTGGACACGGTCAGCTAGGAAGGAGCGGAACCACCGTAAAGCGGTGCCCCCAACTCCCAACCCAGCCAGCCTATCCAAAAGGACACCATGGTCAATGGTGTCGAAAGCCGCTGAGAGGTCCAGGAGTATCAACAGGGTCACACTCCCCCTGTCTCTCTCCTGGCAAAGGTCATTGTACAGGGCGACCAAGGCAGTCTCCGTACCAAAACCCGGCCTGAAACCCGATTGAAATGGATCCAGAAAATCCGTTTCATCCAGCAGCGCCTGGAGTTGCCTGGCCACAACTCGCTCCAACACTTTGCCCAAATAAGGGAGGTTCGCCACTGGTCGGTAGTTAACCACCAGCCCTGGGTCCAGGTTAGGCTTTTTTAGGAGTGGCCAAATTACCGCCTCTTTCAAGGCGGTAGGGACCACTCCCTCTCTCAAGGCGGCGTTCACGGCCTCCTGGACCCAGGTGCGAACCCCCCTGGCAGATCTTCCAATTAGCCAAGATGGGCAAGGGTCGAGCAGAGTGGTGGTAGAATGGACAGATCCAAGCACCCTGTCCACATCCTCAGGTCTCAACAATTGAAACTCATCCATTAATACTTGACCTAAGCACGGCACACTGGACACATCCTCTGATTCTGCAGTAACGGTGGAATCCAACCCACTGCAAATCTGAGCGATTTCCCCCTCAAAATGAATGGCAAACTCATCACAGCGAGCTGATGAGCAGTCCGGGACCTCCACCGGATTTCCCGGTTGAAGAAGATCCCGGACCACCCAAAACAGCTCTGCTGGACTACATTCTGAGGAAGCAATACGGCTGGAGAAATATTGCCGTTTCGCCAGCCGTATTGCCACGAAATAGGCCCGATAATGGGCTCTAAGTCGTGTTCAATCGGACTCCCAGCGGGATTTCCTCCACCTGTGCTCCAGCCGTCTCCCCTCTCGCTTCATCGCCCGCAGTTCAGAAGTATACCAAGGAGCTGTCTGGGCTCTGCGTGCAGGAAGAGGGCGCTTAGGCGCAATCGTGTCAACCGCCCGGGTCATCTCCCTATTCCATAGGGTGACCTGAGCTTCGACAGGAGTGCCGACCATATCAGACGGATAATCCCCCAGAGCGTTCAGGAAACCATCTGGACTCATTAGTCTCCGAGGGTGGATCATCTTAATAGATCCCCCACCCTTGCAGAGGGGAGAAGAAGCTAATAGACTAAACTTGACCAGGAAGTGGTCTGACCATGACAATGGGGTCACAACCAGCCCCTCCACATCCAAACCACCATCTTCCAGTCCCGTTGAGAAAACCAGGTCCAAGGTATGGCCCTTCTCATGCGTCGGGCCGATGACACATTGAGACAGCCCCATGGTTGTCATGGTGGCCTTGAAGTCCTGAGCCGCCCCAGTCAAGGTAGCCTTGGCATGGATGTTGAGGTCCCCCAGCACCAACAGCCTGGGAGTCCTCAACACCAGGTCTGAGACCACCTCCGTCAGCTCAGGCAGGGAGACCATTGGTACGCAGCAGGGTGGGCGGTACACCAACAGAATCCCCAATCTGTCTCGTAAGCCCAACACACAATACAGGCCCTCAAGACCTCCTCTCAAAGGGATAGGAAGCCTGGTCAAGGAGATAGAACTCCTATAGACTATAGCAACTCCCCCTCCCCGACCCTCCGAGCGACATTGGTGCTGGACCGAGTACCCAGGTGGACACAGCTGGGAGAGGGGAAAACCACCCTCCTCTCCCACCCAGGTCGCAGTAATGCACGCCAGGTCAGCACCCTCATCCAGAATTACATCATGGATGAGGGCAGTCTTATTTTGTACTGACCTGGCGTTCATCAACAGCACCGTGTGGCTTGAGGGTTTGCTGATATGGTCACCTGATACCATCTGGTTGGGGGTAGGACTAGAAGAGGGGATAGATGTAAGATATCTAACTTCTCTTCTCCTACGTGGGCATGTTCTACCCCCACCGCCATTCCTTCCCCTACCCAGCACCACCTCAATGGCTGCCCCCTCCAACGCCCTCCCCCCTTCCTGTTCCCTCAAATCCACTGCGGGTCTCTCTTAATTAATGGCAATTAATAATCACAATTTTTTAAAAAAACCCTTCTAAAGCCCCTTCTCCCCCCCCCCCCCAGCCAGGTGGCTGATGTTGAGGAGGGGGTGGGCAGCCAGGAGTGGCAGGGCCCAGTCCTGCAAAGCAGAAGGAGACTGAGCCAGCTCCCTTGGAAAGAGCCGGTAGCCAGCAGCAGCCCAACCACAGTCCCACTGTCTCTCACACAGTGACCTGTAGCAGGCAGAAGGTCTTCGGCTCCCCTGAGTGCAGGAATGCTGGTCCGGTAGGGCCCTGAGAGCAGCTCTGGCTTAAAAGCCTTCTCTCAAACTTGTTAAAAAAATAATTGGGAGCAAATTAGAGCTAGAAGCAGTAAATGCATGAACTCTGACTTCTACAACTAATCAGGTGTAAGTTTCACAATGTTACATTGAAACCTCATAGCTAAAAATATCTCCAGAAGGTATTTAGGGGAATCAAATGTTAGACCATTTTTAATGTAGTACAAAAGCCTAAACAATAGAAGATAATGAATTCACAAATGTAACTCTGGAGTGATAATTTTTTTTCTTACCTCACATTAGCAGAAAAAGTAGAGAAGATAACTTTGAAGGTAACTTAAATTTAAGTTAGAGTATTGTCACTTCTTGTGTAGATGAATGTATTTAGAAGAGTGAATCTTGTGGAGAAAATAGGTAAAAGGTAAAGGTTCCGCTTGACATTTAGTCCAGTTGTGTCCGACTCTAGGGCACGGTGCTCATCCCCGTCTCCAAGCCGTAGAGCCAGCATTTGTCCATAGACAGTTTCCGTGGTCACGTGGCCAGTGCGACTAGACACGGAACGCTGTTACCTTCCCACCATGGTGGTACCTACTCGCATTTACATGCTTTCGAACTGCTAGGTTGGCAGGAGCTGGGACAAGCGATGGGGGCTCACTTCATCGTGTGGATTCGATCTTACGACTGCTGGTCTTCTGACCTTACAGCACAGAGGCTTCTGCGGTTTAACCCGCAGCGCCACCACATCCCCTTGTGGAGAAAATACATGGGTTTTAAAACAATTTACTTTACTTTTATACAACAATAATATGCTCGCCATTAAATGTTGAAACTGGCTGAAGAAAGCATTTCTTTCTCTACCTCCAGAAAGGGTCATGCACAACAACCAAGCCATGTCAACTTAAAACCAACACACCTCTCAATCTTATTTTTACCTATACTTTTCCAGATGTAAAACTAAAATAGCAGTTTTCTTAATTAATTAATAAAAGGAAAATAATTATGCTCTTAAAAAAAAGTATATTAAGTTGAATTAGTCCACAAATGCTTCACAGGACTGCTTCATTTTATGTACCGGTTATACATGAATTTCTGTCTCCCTCTATTGTTTTAAGTCAGGGCGCTGCTCAGACTAAAGACTCTGAATGTGGCAAATCTTTCTTTGGACAAAACACACTATTAGCTGATAGCATATTGCGTGTTTTCTTGTCCCACAGACAATCCTTTGGAGACATTTCCTCTGTATTATCTTTGATTAACATGTGGAAGGGTATAATTTGCAACATGCATCTTCTCCTATTATAGTGTTATGGTAACAGAAACAAATGTAACTGCTGAACATCTGCCCTCCTGTGATGTCACAGAATTTTTATAAATTTTCTGACTGCTGAGAAATGAATCTTCCAATAACAGAATATTCATAAACTGCCCAGGTAACCATAAGAAAGTGAAATATCCATTCATGGAAGCTCTTGAGAGAAACAGATACTGTATAGTGGGATACACAGAGAGATTAAGCAGGGAAACTAGATTGTGGTGATTGTCCAAACTCCCACCCTGTCCAGTAAGCTTTGAACTAAGGAACAGAACCTGAGGACCATGTAGCTGGAGAAAATGGAGACCTTAAGAAAATAAGAGGAAGGGAACAGAAAGGAGAACTATAGATAATTGGAGTTGTTGAAAAGATTTCACAGAAAAAAAGGCTAAATGCAGAAAGAAGAAGAGACAAGAATGTCAGAGAAAAGGGTAGGGAGGGTGGATAAGTGAGGATGACTAAAGGAATGCTGGAATAAAAGTTAGACTGAAAAGCAGCTTTTTGAGGGAAGGCTGGGAAGCATGTGATTCTGCTATGCTTATGTTAGTGGGAGGAGAAAAATGTGAAGAAAATATGTAGAGGTTCAGGAAGGGAAGGTATAGAATCTGAGAGAACTTGTGTATTTTTTAGGGATTGGGCAGATGAAAAATGTCTGCTGGTTATGGCCTCTCCATTACCCCAGGAATGTGGGCTTGCAACCTCATCTGAGGGCCAAGAATCAGTAGGGTGGCTGGAATTCACACACTGACTTGCTAGCAAGGTTCTAAAGTACCTCTGATGTTTCAAGGGATTGTATCTCTCTTGGCAATTCTACGGCATGCTTGTTGAAGTAGTCCATGGTGATGGCATTGTTCCAATAGCTCAGGTTGTTCTCTGGGTTAGATGTCTTCTTCTTTCTCCGCATGCAGCAGACAGTTAGTAGGACAGCTGTGGACACAAACAGGTGGAGAATCTGTTGAGTGCCCCGTGGGAAATGAAATCTGTGACAGGTATTTGCAGAAGTTATCTGGAGCTGTTCTGTAGGTCCCTTGGTGAAACCAAGCTGCCACCCAACTTGTGGCACCTTACTTCATTATGAGAAGAGGTGCTGAGAATGGGATGTGGAAGATTCTGCCCTGTCTGAGGAAATGGAACTTCAGCTCCTTTCAGGCCTACAACATCTGTTACTTGCTTTATAAAATGTCTATTCCAATACTTACAAGTCCATGCCTATACTTTTATATCCTTAAAACTCACATTATACTTCTTTTCCAGAACTTGGAACAATTAACTCTTCTGGACTACAGTTCCTACATTCTAGGGAATGTAGTCCAATCAATCAATCAATCAATCAATCAATCAATCAATCAATCAATCAATCAATCAATCAATCAAAATTTCCAAGCTCTGTTCTCTACTCTGCAAAACCACCAGCTACAGTAAATGTTGTACCTGAACCTGTGTTACTAGCAGTGAAAAACTCCCTGATAACAGTTTGTCTGACAAAATTCGCAGCTATAAATCTGTTTATAAAATCTAGATTTCTGCAATGCTGCCTTTCATTTGCATTGCTTACATCTCTGTTTTTTATTACTCTCTTTTTTCTGGTGATACAACCCTCAGTGATTTGTATTTTTCAAACAGTCTTTGATTTCATTCCATGGCTTGACTCACCCACACTTCTTTGGATGCTATCTAGTAAAAGGGTACCTGCCAATTGCAGGAGATAAATGTTAGTCTGTAGAAAACTTTATTTACTATTGGAAGATTTATGACAATGAGGCTACAATCTTGTATTCACTTATGTGGGAGTAAATCTTGACTGAACGCTGAATTAAACTGCATCAACGGAGTCCTCCCACCTCACTTTATTAACACTTGCATGGGGACTTGAGTTAAGTTTACTTTTGAACAGACTTGTAGAAGATTGCACTGACAGTAAAATTAAAAACACTATGCAAAATATGTGTGTTAAGTGCTGTCAACTGGCATCTGAGTTAGGGTGACCTTAAGTAGGGTTTTTCAAGATATGTGAGATATATAAGGAATGATTTCACAGTGCCATCCACAATGAGTTTCCATGACTGAACAGGGATTTGCACCCAGGTCACTTGAGTCTTAGTACAACTTTCCATCCACTACTATTGCACTGTCTCTCTACTATGTAAAGACCACCCACTATTTTCAAATTCAGAATGTGGGTGAAAGAAGCTAGAGGGAACATACCCACTGACCTCTTTTGAATCCTGATGACACAGCATTCCTGCTGCCCAATGGACCCAGTATATTGTTTTGAGCTCCCATTATTTCCAGAAAATACACTGATTAACTTGTGATGCAGAAATGTGGAACATGTGGTCCTCCAGATGTAGGATCACAATTCTCATCATCCCCCCACTGATTATGATGGTAAGGGCTAATGGAATTTGCAGCTCAACACCACCTACACATTCCCTTATTCTTTTGTAAAATGTAAAATATATTCTAATTATATTTAGCTGCTAGAGAAATTAAGGATATGGACAATGAATCCAGTGTCAAAAATGAAAACCAAGCAGATACATGTAAGTCAGCCAATTAGGTACTTTGAAACACGAGGCTATGTCTGAATAGAAAACGGGAAAAGAGCTACTAAAATACGTCCTGTGTGATTTTTCTGCTGCCTTCCATCTCCCAATGGGAGAAAGGCAGCTGGGAAAGGTATTGAATGAGAAGTAGACAGAGGAAAGAGTGTTAGTGCCCTTCACTCACACCACCCTCCGAAGCTGTTTTTTGTAGGGGCGGGGAAAGTATTCTTAGAAGTCTATTACATGCAACTGATCTATGATACCTAGTTTGGTTCAAATTTTGCTTTATATGTTGTCAGTATCAGAGATTACAAATTCAGCTTTCAATTAATAAGCACCTACAGTAATCTGAATAACAGCATTACAAAAGCTAGTCTTGAATTGGCATTGCCAATAGGGTAAATATAGTCAGCACATTCACTTCCTGATAAAACAACTGAGAGAGAGAGAGAGAGAGAAAGAGAACATAGTCATATCTGTTTTGATTTGCATCACAGGATGCCTTATCTTCTTATTACTATGGAAAATGCTTCAGAATCTGGCAATTGAATCTAAGCCAGTCGTGATCACCTTGCCAGACATGCTCTTTTGCCTCACATAGTTGTACAAACAAGATACAATTTTGCTTCCAGCATGTCCATGCTTACAAGCCTCCCTTGCCTTTTCACGGTATCTGACTGTAAGCGTACTCACCTCAAGCACAACAATCTAAAGAGGAGCCAGGTGCAAGGAGCCACTGTGAGTGGGCCTGGGGGCACGCTTCAGACTTTCACCCCTTGTATGTCTAGCTGGAATGTTTGCACAGACTCTATGCAGGAGTGTGACAAGTGTGAGTGTGTGTGTGTGCGTGCATGTAAGAATGCCACACGTTGCCATCCTGGCATAAATCTCCTATATCTGTCATCCATATAGATATTTGCCAAAGTGACTCACTGTAAAGATACTCCTCTGTATCTGAATTATGTTTGAGTACATAAAGCATGTATGTTGATTTATACTGTGTATGTGTTTGTACTTGTAAATATAATTAGTAACTCTTCCATACCTATGCATTCTTAACATTTCATTTGAACTTTACATATTAAGTTTTCAGGGACATATGATACTCATGAGCACTTAAGCTCCCAAAAAAGACTTACATGGACATCTTCTTTCCAGCTGTTAGTGTGCCTTGATGCATGTTTTAAGAGGTTATTTTGTATGTGCACAGACTTCCCACTCACATTTTTCTGATTGAGGTTTCAACCTGGACTTCTCCAGCCCTAGTTTAAGATTTTCACCACTAAAGCCTGCTGTCTCTTTCTAAAGCAGAAGAGGGCTGCAATTCTGACAGGTCCAAGGGCCAGTTTCTACATCACTAAGATCTTACTGTGGGCTGCATGCACATACATTGGACTACAATGGCCAGAATCCTTAACCTACAAGACTAGTGGTCAAAAGTATAACCTTGCTAAGCTCTGAGAGTGCAACCAGAAATGGGGGTTTGCTGCTTCTAACTGCAGGACTCCTCTCTTGGGAAACACTAAAAGAAGGTGTTGCAGATTTTACTCTAGAGGAGGATCATGCTTCTTTAAGGGTTCCCCCCCCCCCACAATAGACTTTCATGAGATATGTTTTTACGGAGAGCAGGCACTGAGCCACTTCCAAATAGCGTGGCAATGGAGGGTTCCTGCCACTGTAGAAGCAGCTCAGAGTGCATGTGGCCCCTCTGTTGCCAAGTTGTACTTAAAAGATATAGGATGTGTAGAAAATTGTTGTGAATGCTACAACACAAAGCAGCAATGGGCAACTCTGTGTGTGTGTGGCCAACCTATACCCGCGAATCCTATGGAGGCCACAAATCAAACCCAGGTGTGGCTAAAAATCAATTTCTGCAAGGTCAGACCAGCTATTAGCTGGAGTGAGATAGTTGCCTCAGGCAGCAGACTGCTTGGGGCACTGGGAAAGCAGTTGCCACCTATTTACAGCTGCCTTGTCCCCTTGTGGACATAACTTCTCTGTGATAATGTCAAAACTCTCTGTCTTGTCGCCTGGCTATTTAGAGTAATGGGCTCTTTGAAACACCACAGGAATAAATGTGTTTAAGAAACTTCACATATTTCTTCTCTTTCTTTTTCACTGCCACCACCCTTTAGCTGACCCTATGTGTGTATTTGCCCCTTTACTCGGGCCCTTATAACACCATTTATATGGTCAGCCCTCAGGTACTGAACTCAGCACCACTCAGCTTGAATACAGCAAATAAGGTTTTAATAAAATAAATGTTAAAATAATGTTTTTAATTCCCAGACTTTAAATTCATTCACCCATCCTAATCCTTCACACACTCGCTATTACCTCTCCCTCACTCTCTCTTTCTGACTTCCCTTTCCAACCGCACACTCCCCAAACCGCCCTCTCCTCAATCTCTCTACACCAGATTGCTCCAAAACCCTCACCAGCACTCGACTCCCCTAGTTCTTCCCAGCCAGTCATAACCATTCTGACCAATATCCCATGCTCTTCACTCACACCATATACTTAACCAAACCATATAAACAATACATTTAACATAGCAAAAATGCATTTAACATATAAACAATACATGTCACACACTTCCTCAGCTGCATAGGGACATTTATGGGGGTGGGGCAGGGGAGAAAGAAGGAGAAGATGATAGCAGTGGCAGTTGAAGTGGTGGGCTGTTCTGAATTGCTCCTTGCTTCCTGACTGCCTTTAGAGTGTGGTCCTGCACTTAGTGGCTGTGCTCAAAAGGCAGCCAGCAGTGATTTAAAGCAACCAAACATCATGGCTGACAACATCTTCCTCTCCTGCTCCCACATAAGGCTGGAGGCAGTAGAGGGCAAGGGCTTCTCCTCCTGTCTCAGACAGCAGGAGAGCATATGCTACCACTGCATTTCTGGTCTTGAATATATATATATATATATTTATTTATAGGTTTTAATGAAGTACTGCCCCCATGAGCTATTATTCAAGGGTAAATCACCATTCTGAGAGATTTCCAGACACAGCAATTCACTTCCCCCTCTTTTTTTAGGGTAGAAAAGGAGGGGGCAATGAAGGTTTAGTGGGCCACAAAAACAGTCTTTGGGGCTGCGCACAGCCCACTTTGCTCTCCTGACATAAAGCAGATATTTTCTTGATTTAACATATTTGAGTCTAACACTATGTCCATTGCAAGGTGGTTAGCTGTGTATGGAGTGCTGCTAAACAAATTTTGTTATTGTTGTTTGAAAAGTTCTTTGAAATATGCAACTACAAAGCTTAAGCTGAGAAAAGGATTCAAGAATTCTCAGAGTCCCACATACTGTTCTTCCAGATTTGTGAACGAAAAAGATTGCCCAATAAATACAGAATTCATTCAGAGATACTGTGAATATTTTAACAAGTAGAGTAAATACAATGATCATGGGTTTATATTGACAATTCTCACCTTCACTTATAAACTATGGACATTATTGATGTACAACAGAGAACACTGCTTTGGTCAGGCTGCTAATCAGATGAGCTCTTTCAACTCCTACTAGAAATCTCTTTGTTGGGTTAACAGAAAAATTGTTATTACTACAATCAAATTCAAAACTACAGGCTATTATGATGCCTACTACCATGTTTGGATAAGGACCCAAGCATTGCTGAATTCTTTGTAATTCATCCATTCCTACTCTACAAATTGTTCAGGATCTAGGCTAGTACAGAGGAAACGGTGGCCCTTTAGATGCAACTGGACTCTAGTTCCTATCAGCCCCTCCCAGTCTGCCAGTAGTGAAGGAAGATCAGAGCTATAATTTAATGGCTGGAGGTCCACAGGCTCTGTACCTTTGTACTAAAAATGAAGAAGAAAGAAAGAATAGAAAAAGAAAAAAGCATAGGTAAGCAATCAAGAAGTCAGGAAAAGTAATCTGTGTCTTGTGTTCCTTTTGTGTGACTTGTTCATGTAGTTACTTCTGATCCTGAATCAACAACCTTGTGATTCCCAGGAAATTTTGCTCAGTGAATGGCCACCTCCCATGTGCTGCCAAGTGAATTCCAAACATCAGGGTTGAACAGATTAAATCCTGTGCTCATGTTCAGCCTCTGCCTTGCTGTTCAATCATGCTAAGACATTGGAGAAGAGAGTCTGCTTTCCCCTCTCCCTATTAGACTAATGGCGGTGGGACGTTAAAGGCTTCTCCTTGTGTGCTGCTTCTCCTTGTACCCTGATCTGTCACATCCATGGTTGTTTTTACATTTCTAACAGTCACTGGTTGATTTTCTCAGATCTTGTTCAGAATGTATAATTTTCCTCTCAAGCTAAAGACGTACATGCAGTTGTACAATGCTGGTGTTGCTACCTATTGAACAGTGCCAGTGATATTAAAGGTGATTATCATGAATACATTTTGAAGGGCTTAGTAAAGGGTGCTTGTTGATATACTGGGGCACTGATTCCTTATCTGGACCTTTAGAAATTAAAAAATGAAGCATTGTAAAAATCAATTCCTTCCCTAGACATAGGGAGGAAAATAGAACAATTGTCTCTTTAAGATGGGGTGGGGACCTGTGGCTCTCCATATGTTGTTAGATTCCGACTCTAGTCAAACCCAGGAAGTATGATCAGCAATGAAGAAAGATGGGAACTGGAGTTGAATAGATTCCCCATTAGAGATGGGCACGGAGGTTCATGCCAGCGTGTGGTGCCATACGTTCTTTCCCTGCCTCCCTGGGCAGATCCACCACTCACCAGCTGGTGTGTGCTTTTCTTCTCCTCCACTTTGGCTGTTCGACCAGTCTCTGGCAGGAGCATGGGTTTCCTTGCCCCACCTCCTTGGCTGATCACCTATTCAGACAAGGAGGCGGGACAGGCAAACCCATGGTCCTGCTGGGGACTGGTTGACCAGCTGAAGAGGAGGAAGAGAGGAGTGTGCTCCGACTGGTGAGTGGGTCTTTGGCTGGAGAAGCGGGGGAGGGTACCTGCAGCACCTGTGGAGCCGCATGTACAAACCAACACGAACCTCCAAATCGAGGTTCATGCCCATCTCTATTCCCCATCTTTAGTCTAAGAAAGGGTGAATACATTTTGGCCCTTCAGGTGTTTTGAGCTACAGTTTTGATTATTCACAGTTTATTTATTCACTAATGAACAAGTATGAATGGCATGAACAGAGGGCCCTCCTGCTGTTCTCTCATAATAATAGAGAGAAACTAAGGAGAATTGTTTTTCTTTTTTGAACTATAAAAATGTCAGATGTACCTGGAAATGTTTCTGTGTGGGGCACCAAAAATTCAAGTTCCATTTGCCTGCTTTTGATTTTTGCTTCCATTTTCAAACAATCTGTATATTAGATTACTTTTTAAAAAAGACATCTGAAAGTGCTTTCACCTAGACAGACAGTGAAAGTATTTTGATACTTAATTATAGGGCTTCTATTAAAGTGGATGGAAATTCTGCAAGTAAATCTCCATGAAAGCCTTGGAAAATGTTACTTTTGAGTATTGTAAAATAATAGCTATGTTGCCAACGAAGTATTTGGTGGACTGGAAATACAGGGTTTTTTTGCTTATAGGCTACAGTGATGGCTTACTTTTTATAGTCAAGTGGAATAACACGGCACACTGTCTAAAAAAGTTAAAAAGACCACTGATTGTCTCAATTTAAAAACTTCATGGTAAAGAGTACAGGGGGTTATTTTGTTTTAAATGCCAGCACAGCAGGGTTGTGACATCATAGCCTTGGATGTTTAAAACCAAGAGAGATCTGTTCTGTGTAGGCTCATGCAAAAGAAGACAGGATTCCTATGCCTTTAATAGTTGTGCAGAACAATGAATTTCAGTAGGTGTGCTTTGTTCTTCAAGCTACACCTGCTGAAATGTTCTCTGCTGTGCAACTATTAAAGGTACTAGCTTCCTGCCTTCCATGTAGCTATCACAGGCAGAGGAGTCATTTTGCACCAGGTCAGGCTAGATGGCAGTTTTCAGAGCTGAAGCATGTCCTCTGTAACCTTCCTAAGAATTTAATTCCTCGTTTTCAAATATGGAGAATGAGCAGGACCTCTACCTGAGATCCTATGGGGATGCTGGCAATTAGAGTAGAATATTGCTGGCCCAGATAGACAATGTTCTGCCCCACTGTAAATAAATGTAGAAGGTAGATTGCTCCTAAGTCTATTTCCGGCTACATAAAGAATCATGCCACAACTTGTTACATTTTCAAACTATATAGTGTGAAACATTAAGATACTGCACAGCCTTCCTTTAGTTTTTAGGAATAGATATGGTACTGTCCAACACAAGACATGCATGTTAAATATGTGGCCAAAACCCTGTTGCATAATTTACACTGCTGTAAGGGAAATGGCATCACTGCAGAGGCAGATCAATGCTCATTAGAGTCCTTACTGTGATTCCTGGTTG
This sequence comes from Intellagama lesueurii, assembly GCA_037013535.1. Classification (NCBI taxonomy): domain Eukaryota; kingdom Metazoa; phylum Chordata; class Lepidosauria; order Squamata; family Agamidae; genus Intellagama; species Intellagama lesueurii. Next base: position 75,487,678 of record JBAJHW010000006.1, read on the forward strand.
CATGGCTAGCAGCTGCTGCTTATTAAAAAAGTTCCTAGTCGAATGGTGAGTTGAATGACAAGCCATTCCACTCAGGCACAAGAAATCACACTGGGGACTTCAATGAGTGGTGATCACTGCCTCCAGTGATGTCAGTTCTCTTACAGTGGTATGAAGGGTGCAACAGGATTTTGGCATTCAATTTATTTCAGAAGGAAATAATAAAACATGTATTCAGTTCTCCCACTTAAACTAAAAAGACTGGATTATCCTTTTGACTATTGACTCTGGTCAATAGTAAGGCTGACTCTATCTCTGTGATCCCTAAGTTAAATTGTGAGATCAGCTAGCTTATTTTGCTAAGCAGAGAATTCAAGCTGGAGGTACTCGTAAAAGCACCACTCAATAATGACTAGTATTGTGCCTTAGAAGTTTTTTGGAATGATGTGCAGCAAGTGACTCTTAGTCCTCTGAATGAGATGGCTAAGGATCTTCCTGCACCAGTGTTGGGGCATTGATTAAATTGAATGGTGATCTGCAGGATGACATAGTAGAATAAAAACAGTAGCAGGTATTTGTCCTTTCCCCACTACTATTGATTCTGCTTGATAACACAGAAAAAAGGCTTGCACCTGTTGCTTCCACAGGAAAGTGTTGATGTGATATGGGGAAGAAGATAAGTAAACAGCTGCTTCCATGTTTTATGGAGATAACAAGCAATCCATGCCAACTTGACATCAGCAAAGCCCATAAACTCTACATCTATGTTGGAACCAAAAGAAACATTGTTGTCTTTATGAGCTGAACCAACATGTGCTCTTAACAACAAACATGCCAATTAGGTCAAACATACTTTGATTCAGGGAAAGACATAGCATGCACACGTTGCCATGGTTTCAATTCTAAGCTCCTTTAGTAAGGATTATAAGGTGAGTTGTGTACCTGGCTGCTAAAAGCTAGGAGTTCAATTCCCCATTCTGCCTCCTGAAGACAAACAAGCCTTTGTAGGGTTGGGCAAACTGCACAGTCTCAGAACAGCCCCAGAAGATGACAGTGGCAAACCTCTGACTACTTTCTATCAAAAATACCTTGGAAAGAGTCACCATAAGTCAGAACTGATTTGACAGCATGCTATTGTTGTTGTTGTTATTAAAGACCCATTGAGCAAAACTGGATCTTTTAAGTTAAAAATCTTTGGCCTGCACTATAAATAGAATAAAGAAAAAGCACAGGTTTGGGCATGGAGCAATGTACTATGTTGAAGCCTTAATGTAATGAATATCTTCACCTATAGCCCTTGTGGGAGTCCTGAAAAGTACATCAGTTGCAAAGATTATGGATGTAAAGAACACCAGGTTAGATTCTTTTAATGAATGTGATTCAAAATAGGATAAGTTGGGAGGTTAGGGAGACTGAAAACCAGTTGTAACTTGATTGATTATTAATATATTGACAGAAGTACCCAGCTTCCCATGGATAACAAACTCCTTAGTCCACCTCCCTCCTTAGTCCACCCTCCCCAAACATCTGGTGCTCTTTCCTTTTCACTCACTCACCTAGATGCACTTTCTGTTCCCTCATCTATGTAGTCTACTTCTCCTCTTATTCATTCAGACTAGTGCTCTGTTTCCCACAAAGCTAGTGCTCTTTCTCTCCCCCTACTCACCCACTTGGGTGACCCCCCTCCATTTTTTCTTGTTTACACTGTCCTTCTTTCTCACATCATCTGCTTCATTCTCACTGGTCTTTTTCTCTCTCTCCCTTAGTGGTGGCTTAGCCTTTCCTTCCGTTCACTCTTCTCCTTGCTTCCACTGCCATTTACACCACACTAGAAACTTTAGGAACCCTGCAGAGGGAAGCAGACCATGATATTTTCCTTGCTCTGCCTCTGACCCAGTGGCCCTCTGGAGAAAGGAATATGCCGGCCCAACCATAGTTCATTGTCTACTGAAAAAACATCTGCCACCTCATGATTGACAATGTTTTAACTTCCAACTGCACAGACCTTATGATGCATGCCAAGTTTTAGGTGTCTAGGTTACCACAGTGGTGGTGTAAACAAACTCCCATTTGTACACTCACATTTATTAATGTAGAATGAGTTAACAATAAAAGCAGGAGTTCTTGAGCTCAAGAAGCATCATAAGAATATCATAAATTTACCATATCCCCCCCTCTCACCCACAGATTCAAGGCTTCATGAAGAACTTCATAAAACTAACTAGAATTGTGGCATGGCAAAAATGCTGATCCTGGAATCACTGAGCCAATTTTGTGGTTTAAGACCTGAATGCCATTTAGTACTTCTCAACTGAACAGTTAAGAGCTTCCTCTAGGGAAATGGGGAACACATGCCACAGAGTTTCTCTCTACTTCACAGGGCACTAGCCAAAACTGCACAGATTATGGGCACTTCCTTAGGCTGAAATAGCACAGAGAGTATGGAAGAAAAAAATCCGCTATTTGAATAATCCTGCACTTGGTATCAATCACAATGTTTTCCTTCTGGTGGGAAGATCAACCACAATTCTCTTCAAGTGGAAAATATGGGCACCATAACCCTGTGATCAAATTAGATAATCTCCACTGTTATTTTTCCTCAGTTTTTTAAAGATACACCAGGACCTATGCACAATAGGTAGAGAAGGACACTTAAATAAGCTGACAAGGGAAACAATTTAATTCAGTGGGATAATACAGAAAACATGATAAATTCAGTCCAAACTATGAAAATTTAAAGGACCTCCAATTGGCAAAATGGCTAGTTACTATACCTTGTGAGGCAGGGCAGAAGGACAGAGACATAGTAACTATCTGAGATACTTTGTTTTGCACTCATAAAATGCAAGGATGCTTTCATGAGGCATTTTTGCCTGTAGCACCATAAGAGTGCACCCCAAGCTGTGTCAGAGCTGACAGGAGGGAAAAACCGCAGGAGTGCAGGTCTCTGCAGGCTGAACAGTCCAATACTGCCCCATGTCCCCAGGAAGTTATTCCCCTGCTTTTTGTGTGAATGCAAAGCTGGGTCTTTCCTTCCCTTGCCAAGCAGAAAAAAATTAGAAAACAAATCACTACCAAACTCTTGACTTAGGTTCTATGTCTGGTTTATTGGATTAGATTTTGGTTATCTTTGTTTTATTGCTGTTGATCTGCTGTGACATTGTTTGGATTTCTTATTGATTGTAAACTGCCCAGAGTAGTGTCTAGCACTAATTGGGTGACATATAAGTATATGGAATAAATAAATTAATTTGGCTGTGGAATGTTCTGCCCCAAGAAGCTAGGTTGGCTCCCTCCTTCCTGTTCTTCCAATGGCAGGTGAAAACCTTTCTTATTAAAAGGGCTTTTAAATGATTTGGACATGTGGGGTTTTAGAAATACTGCAGTTATTGATATTTAAATATGTTTTTAGAATATTTTAATGACTGTTTTTAATATTGTTAAGAGTTTGTTTTTAATACTATATTTTATGATGTTTTGAATGGTGATGATTTGTGTTGTTTTAATTGATTTGTAAGCCATCCAGAGTCCCATCTAGGGAGAAAAGCAGCATGTGAATGAATGAATGAATGATTGATTGATTGAATGAATGGATTTAATTTAATTTTTAAAAAATATTATTAAAATTGTATAGAAATGAACCTGCAATTGTCATTGAATCATGAAAAGGCTGAAGGCTGCATCTATATTTGGATCCTGAAGGTGGCAGCAATTTCCTTTCTACATCAACCATTTGTCAAATGATCTGCAGTGGAAAACTAGTATGGATGATTTGGTTCTGACAAAAAGGAAGCTGTGCAAACTGACTTTCAGGAAAACACAGCAGTTAACACAGCACAAGGCAGCTGCAACTGGTGTATCCATCAGGGAGACTGGATTATTTATCTCACATTATAATGACAAGACAAGTGACTTGTCTGGGTGAGTATTTGTGTCATACCCAGACTATAATGCCTGCCTTTTACTTCAAAGCTCATGAGAAAGCAGTGTGCCAAGTAAGCAAAGTCAATCAAAGATTATATGACAATGACAGCAATGATGAATTATCATTATCCTGACATGACATCATGAATTCCATCTTCCTTATGGAGCAAGCGTTTCCAAAAGTGGGAAAGAACGGTAGATTTCAAGAGAATAAGACTTTCAGGGCAAGAGAACAGAACAGTTCAACAACAGATCTGAGAAATGTGAATCATACTATAAAGACTGCTGAAGAGTCATAAAAGCATTGTTTTCTATCATATAACAAAGCATTTATTTTGTTGCCTTAATACCTAATCAAAAAGGTCTGCATGATTTGAAACACCCCCATCCCCTAGAATTATTATGAACAAAGTCTTAGATCCAATACTAAAACAAAGAAATGCAATTTTGCATGGCTGCCTGTGGACTATGAAGTAAGCTAAAGAGGCTACATTTCACGTCCTCAGGATTTTTTGCCACTAGGAATTCCTGTCAAAAAATTAGAAAATAGTAATTTTACCAGCCACATAAAAGCCAAAAACAAGTAGAGTTTATTGCCCAAATCTAGCAATCTATGGTATACATGTGTATATTATATGTGTGTGTGAGAGGAAGGATGGGGGTGAGAGAATAATAATAATCTCAGAACTGCAGAGCTGGAAGGGATGCTATGGATCATCGAGTCCAGCCCCTGTCAACGAGGCACAGTGAGGAATCATATTCCCAACTTCTGTCTCCACAGCTAGGAAGAGCTCTGATGTGACAACAGTACTCTGGATCAAGCAGCATTTTTACTGAACCAAGTATAATGTGTGCATTTGTGCTGTAGAAATTTGTTGGGGAAGCTCATCGTTCTTTGTTTTTTTGCTGAAACCTGCAACCTGTATGGCTGGAATATAAAGAATGTGCCTCCTACAACATCAACTGAGTAATAGTTTGAGTTGTTTCTGAGACAGCATTCTGTATCCACAAGATGGCTCTAAGAGCATGCACATGTCCAAAAGTTTTGACTATGCAATTTCCTTACAGTACCTCCTCTGAATGCTGAAATTCATCCATTTCTGGGGTTGTTTTGGGTCATGGCATCACCTACAGACACATTACAGAGATGCCCCATTCTGATAAAATCTCTTCATGTCATAAGAACATAGCATAAGAAGAGCCCTGCTGGTCCATGTATATGAAACAATTTCAGAAGCTTGTGGAATTGTCTTGAAATTCTACCAAGGGTAAATGCTTTCACAGCAATGAAAATGTTAAGGTCTTATCCCTCAGTGTCAAACTTTGGGTCACAACCAGACATTGTCATTTGGTCTTCTAGAGAGTGTGTGTCCCTACAAATGTCCAGACTGCAAGTCCCATCATTCCTCACCATTGTGTATACTAGCCAGGGCTGCTAAGAATTGAAATTGCACTTTTCTGCATGCAAAGCATGTGCTCAGCCACTTTAGTTCCTTCCTACTATGTAGTTCTATGTAGAACTACTATCTGTAGTTCATTCCTACTATGGGACTTTGCTGTCAAATATGTAGCCTAGAGTTCTAGTCCCAGACAGTTTAATTATTTGGCTTTATTAGCCAGACAGGCTACCTCCCATAAATGGATTCCAGTCCATGTAATGTAAATGTTTCACATCTGGAGACTCAGTACTAGAAACCCATTTGCCTCCTTGTTTTCCTCTTCTAGTATGGACTGTAATTTTACAACCTGGAATGCAATGTTTGAATGCTGTTCTGGCAAAGGAGAAAGGGTTAATAGACAGTGGCCTTTTTTTAGGGAGGCAGCTTTCCCCCCTCCAGATTAGCCTGGTTAACGAATCTGCATGCTTTTTTATTTGCTTGTTTAATGCAGAGCATGCTAATCATCTTGGTGCAGAAGAACTGAAATCACAGTGTTCCATGTTTCTCTACAATCAAATCCCTTAATCTCTCCTGATGGACTAGGTCTGGCTATAATTAACTCCAGTGAAGTAATATCCATCAGTAGAAGAGAAAATTAATTATACCAGACACTGTTTTCAAAACCATTAGGAAAAAGCAACTGAGCTACTATTCTCCCTTGTTACTCTAAGAGATAGAGACTAAAGACAATGGTGAAAGTGGAAAATCAGAGGCAGTGTGTTCAGGAGCTTATCTTCTTAATGGTGACTTCAGAATTTCCAGACCAGCCATGGCTACTCATGAACAAATCCTGCAGCTAGGTAGGACTACAGTAGTGCTAAGCATCCAACTGAATTTCAAAATGGCAGCAAAAGCTGGAAAGGAGCTATGATACACCTGGAAGAGGTGTCATATGGACACAAACCAGCAAGGGGCCAAGGACACAACCACTGTTGCCCAGAACAAATGTGGGAGAAAGCAGCACATGCTAGCCTTGTAATTGCAATTTGCCACCAATTTCTAAAAGCTATGCTATTATTTGGAACTGCTATTAACCAACAACAGCTGCACCTTCAAGGATGGTGTTAACTGGGCAGAAGAGAACTAGTAACTCGTAAACAGCAGTGATCATTAGCAAACCTAGTGATGCAGGAATAGTGTCATATGACTGTTAGCAGATTTAAAAATAAGACTCATAAAAAGAGTTCAAGTGTTAACTAATAAGAGTTTTACATTTTCCCTGGCTGATAGTTATCTTAATCTTTTCATTATGTGTATCTAATCCATGCAGTGTCTTTACACATCTGCAAACAAGCCACAGAGATTCCCTATTCTGATAAAACCTCTACATGTCTATGTATACAGAATTATTCTTTGTGCTAATCTTGTTTATTGCTTCAGTGACAAATTACACAGCAGATTACCAAACTGTGGATTGTCTTTCTCATTTTTTACTCATTTCTCCCATTTTAAGGTGGGCAACAGAGAGAAGCAGCAGCTGCTGGTTCATATGTCACAATAACTCATGGTTTATACAAGTCACAATTCATACCCATTAGTTCAGATTGTGATTTGTGGTTGGTTAAGAAAGCACAACTTGTTAGCAGAGGCAGGTTTGCAAATTACAGCAAAGCACATGAGTTGCTGTACTGGGCAAATGCAGTCACAATATACCTCAGTAATTTTTTTGCTTAAAAAGACATTTAACTTACAGCATGAAGATATTGGTACGCTGATGGCCAAGATGATCCATGCTATATCCACTTTGCTGAGACAAATGGTTGTTCTGTGTTGGGGTTTGTCCCCTTCTGTGACATGAGAAATGTTCCCTGGCATACCAGGCTTCCGGGTTCCAGCAGGCACAAGTCTGTTTAGGAAGTTTCCTGTTGCTGTGGAAGGGGAACTTGACATCCATGTGGATGGCTCTGTGGAGGGCGCACTGCTTGGCAAGTTGGCATTATGCCACAAAGGATACAGTGTAGCTGATGTTCCATGATTAGGGTTTCCTGTTGTATGTAAAGAGGAAGCATTGACATTTGTTCCAGTTTGACCAGAATGAACAAATGTTGTTGTTGTTGTTGTTGCTGCTGCTGCTACTGTCCCAGGGCTAGAAAAATAGGGTACCTGGTTTATACTCTGGTTTGAGATGCCCCAAGAATTATTTTTGCTCAGGATTTCCCATATGCCATGCTGTGGGGTTTTGAAAGGTACTGTCCCTATTTCTGGAGCAGCTGATGGGCCAGTCACTGGGGTAACAAGATTGGTTTCTTGCTTAACCAGTTCTGATAAGCTCTCTTTCTCTCCTTTGTTAAGACCTTCCAAGGCATCACTGTGGAAGGAAGCCACAGAATCTGGTGTGGTTATCAACACAGTGTTATTAGGACTGCTGCGGGCTGTAGTTTGAGGTTGAAATGGATGACTTGGAGACCAGTTCCTTGTGGTAGCAGAGGAATGCAGTTCTGTCTTTAGATGAGGCTCTGTAAAATCTGTGGAATTTCCATGGACAATCTGAACCATTTTCCCTTTTGCGCGAGTCTTTCCAGGAAACAAAGCACTCTGGTTGTATAAGTGATACGGTTCTTTGTTGCCAATAGGATAGCTGCTGGTTCTTTTCTTCTGGCCAACTGAAGAAGCAAAAGTCTCCACCGAGCTAGTAGAATAAAAGTTTGCACGAGTTACTGTGGGTAAAGTTTTGGCTGTGTGATGGCCTTTATGTCCAGGAGTTGTCCCCATTGCTGAAATATTACTACTGTCTGTCAGGAGGCCCCAAGATGATGCCAAACTGGGAGACAGCACCTGAACAGCAAATATTAATTCTTCTGTCACTGCCAAGATCAGTAGAATACCTGGAAGAAAACAAACAAAAGATATATAAAAACACAGAATGTCAGAATTGAACCAAAGGTAGGGGATTTACTTAAACATCACCCCCAAAGAGGACAAGAACAGGTACATGCATATATGGCTTGTACACATGTTAATTAGTATGTACAGATGCATACGTAGGAATAATTATCATGCAGCTATGGCATTCCTGATGTTGCTGGACTACAGTTCCCATAACATCTCTACAACTAGCTACACTGGATACAGCTGACAAAAGTTGTAGTCCAACATTATCTGGAGTATCACAATTGCTCATCTCTGCTTTAAACAGAAATGTAATACATTTCACTGTAGTGGAGGAGATTGTAACCAGGTGGCTGGAATACCTGCTCAGTCTGCTGCTGTTCAGACGCTAATCCCTGATGAGCAACTGTGGAGTCCAGTGGCTCTTGCACTGAAATAAAATCATTTGTATACAAGATCGTTTGTACTCAGTATGTCTGTGGGAAACACAGGAATTGATATGGAGCCTAGAGAATCACAATCTGGATTTAAAAACACAAATATAGGCCACTAGGGAGGGAAACTTTGGCCCTACAGGTGTTTAGATTATAATACCCACAACTCCTTACCACTGGCCCCACTGTACAGGGCTGAGAGATGCTGCAGGCAAAAATATGCAGGAGGTCAAAAGTTCTCCACCCTGGTAGGTAGGCAGAGCACGGGCAATTCTGAAACTACTTTTTATATAACGCAGGTTTCCACCTCTCACTTATATTTATTCCTTGCTAAAGAAAAGGAGTGTGGCAGTTTGAGGGTAAAGCTTTATTAATTTCACATTATTGTATCTCATCTTTCTCTCTCCAGGCAGCTCAGGAAAATGTAGCTGGAGTTAACCTATTTTATCCCTAAGATAAAGTGGTATGTGTGTGAGAGAGAAAATTGGGGGGGGGGGGGGGTAGAGAGCCACGAGGCAGAGAGACTGAAGCGCACTCAGCAGGCTTCACCGCGAAGGGATTTGAACCACTTCAAGAAATTTGTTGTGTAGAAAAACATGCATACTTTTCTATGAGGAAATATTAATTTTACTTATAGAGGATGATGATGGCAAATTGGATCCAGGTGTGCAGTGATTTTTCTGCCTCCCGGTATTTTTAACCCAGAGTTTCATTAATAAGGAAACTAAATAACACGAATTCTTGCCATGCTTGTAAAAATACATTCAATATCCTATGATTACAACTTTCTTTTGGATTTTTGTAAGTAATACAGCTATGCTTAAGCACATGGACTCTGTAACTGTAGAAAACCACTTGAACACCAAGCTTTAAAAAATTAACTTTTATGAACTACAATTCCCAGAATCCTTTCTTGGTGTTGTAGTCCAAAAATAACTTCCATACAGCCTGACTCCTTGGAAGAAGGCTTGTTTGGTTGTGCAGCAAAGCACACTGTGGAGCCCAGACCATAATAAATGCCTGTAGAATAAAGTGGCTACTGAGAGTGCAGAACTGAGTTGCGGCACTTCCTCCTCCAGTCTGTAGTATAAAAGTGACAGTGAAAAGAAGACAGAGTTAAATGGGGTACAAGGAATATTGTTAGTTAATGTACATCCAGATGGTTCAAATAAATGAGATGCGTCATGCATGACAGTGGAAGGCAAAAGGCAAGCAAACCATACGGTCAAGCTAGAGGGAAAATTCCTTCACAGTGAGGCAATCGTTTTACCATCTGAGCATGAAAGCAAAATATATCTGCTGAACCTCCTCCAACCAGAAGGTACTGAGCTCTTTAGCCCATCCATACCAACCCAAACGGCATCCTGTTCATTGCGATCAGTGGCATGTCAGAGAAAGGAAAAATGATTTCCAAAATTCACAGACAAAATGTTTACTTCTTGAACCTAACACCACATTACTTTGTAGCGTATGTTTGCTGCAGAGGATACTGGATATTTTAGTGTAGGCTTTCCCAACCAGGTACCTTCTCAATGTGCTAGACTATGACTCCCCGAATCCCCAGCACAGAGATGAATGAAACTATAGTTCCACATCTCCAGAGGGTGCTGCACTGGGAAAGAGTTTCTGCAGAAGTATACGGCATTGTATGTCAAGGTCCTTTAAGGACACATTTCTTTTCAGAGCAGTGGTTTATTACAATGTAACAGCTTCTCCATTGTTATGAAGGCTAACAGTGGCAGCTATCCAATCCTATGTCACAGATGCAACTTGGGTTTCAAAAAACATTAGTTCCTCTCTACATTCTTTAAAGAAAAGGTGTTCAATGCACAGCAAAAGTGGGATATTTAAAATAACCAGTGAACTCAACATCATCATTTGAATACTTTTTTAAAAAGTGCTTTTGCTTCTGCACTCTGTAGATCATAACTTCCAGGTAATGGAAACATATGCTTTTATATATCTATATAGGTTGGATGCAGATTGATTAAAAGTAGATCCATTGAAACCAGTTATGCCCAGTTTAAGTCCTTGTGATGGCCTTATACACCCCTTCCATTATTCTATGATTTCAGCAGGGGTACTCTGTAGATGAGTTAATCTTGATCCAACTCATAACATATATTTGGATGGATGTGCTTGCAAACAAATTAGGTGACTGACAACTCCTTCTCTAATATGAAACTATATTAACAGGAAATAACTCTCTGATGTTTGATCTGACTGTGGTGGCACATGCCTTAGTTACAACCCAGACACAATACTATAACACACTCTATATGGGGCTGCCTTTGAAGATTGTTTGGAAACTCCAGATGATCAAAAATGCTGCAGCCAGACTTCCAACCTGAGCTGGTTTTGAGGAGCATATCCCTTGTTAGAACACCCCTCTTACAATAATGCTAGTTATGACCTACAAAGCCTTATGCTACATGGGACTTTGTCCCCCCACAGGTCTTAATTTCTTCAGCAGGAATTCTCTTGATTGCCTCACCCTTATATGCACATCTGGTGAGGACAGAAGAGAAGGCCTTGTCAGTGGCTGTTAAGCTGTTCCTTTCCCTGCTGCCCTTCTACTGTCAGGCAAAGACCTATTCAGTAAGATTTACCTCAAAGGAAGTGTGCTGAATATTGCAGAATTCATTAAAGTTCAACAGCTGGGGATTGTATTCTGCTATACTGATTTGCCAACCGAGGGAAGCAAAATGGGTCTGCACTCTTTTATGCCTTCCATGTTCCTGCCTATACTTGCAGAACTTGAATGTTTCTGAAATGTTTCACTGGCCAGCAAATCTATACAAAACTCCTCCAACATGCATTAAGTTTTGGAACCAATCAAGTAGTCAGTGTTACCATAAAGTTGCTTTTTTTAAACTATAGAACTTGGCATGATCTTCATGCTGATTGCGAGTTCAGAGAAGTACCATTTCCAAGATCTTATGTGGATGGATAAGACCTCAGTCATCATCTCTTGGGCAGACAAACTGTGGCTCTCCAGATGTTGTTGAACTGCAACTCCCTCTGCTTCTTATCACCAACTATGCAGGCTGGGGCTGTTGGGAGTTGCAGTCCAACAGCATATGGAGAAAAGCCCACCCACCTCAGATTTAAACTAAGCTGACTGTGCATAGCATTAACTAGTAACATATATATTCAACCCCATGTATGGGTTAAAAGGATTGCTGTGGAGCACATACATGGAGTACCTACAGGTTAATGTTTTGTGGCCCAGGCAGCAGCTTTATCTGTATACAGATGCCAGACCACATGTGGGTTGGTACATGAAGAACTTTTAAAAATGACATAGATGTCTAAAGCTCCTACACAACGACAGCTTTTGTGGGCAGGTGCTGGAAGTAGACAGCATTACATGTAGATCAAATATCAGTGTTACACAAGACCTTGTGACTAGACTGGAGTCATCCAATTATTCAGTTCATATCATCAGGTTGGTTTTCCAAGCAGAGATTTTTAAGTAGGGTATCAAAGTGTCTAACTCTAATGCTCATTAAAATAAAAGAGGTGACTCTTACCAATTTTGGTAGACTTTGGACTAAATCTGAATCACACAAGCCACAGTGGATCTTAAAAGATTGCTTATATAGGCATTTTTCATGGTGAATAATTATGTACAGAGTTCAGTCTAATATTCTAAAGACGAGAATCTCCCCTCTCCCAACACATCACTATGTGCCTTCTGAGCTCTCAGATGTGGCGGCAGGATAAACACAGCCTCCTTGATCAGTAGGGCTTGACAAAATATTTCTGCTTCAGAAAGAAGATATTTTCCATGTGTTTCTATGCTCAGGTCTACTGATCAAACCACAGTATTTGTTTAGCTCCCTTCGACTAAGAAAGCCAAGCCAGATATCTGGAGGCCCTAACAAAAATTCAAAAAAACCCCCAAAACCAAAACCCAAAACAGATTAGATTAGGCATCCTTCAGTCTCGAGAGACTATGGTATCGTGCTCTGTATGGAGGACTTGGAACAGCGTCTAGTGTGGCTGAGAAGGCCAATTCGAGAGTGACAATCCCTTCCACACTGAAGACAAACAAACAAAAAACAACCCAAACCATTTATCAGAGAAGCACAATATACGCAAGACCCCATGGTTCCCTAACAGAGTGTTTCCCAATCTAGTGCTCTTCAAATGCACAGGACTACAACAACCACTATCCACAGTCAGTGTGCTCATACTGTGGCTCCACATGGTGAAAGCTACAGTCACAAAACAAATCTGAAAGGTGCCAAGGTGAGGAATGTTATTCTACCATGCCTAAGAAAACTGATGGTGAAACTTTTGCCTGTAACAAGGCAAATTAAAAAAAAATCTCCATGAGATTGCAATTCTACATCCAGTTACCTGGGAGTAAATTCAAAGGGACTTGAATGTGAGTAAACCTTCACGGATTGCTACCTTCACGGATTGCTGCCTTGTCGTGGTGAAGGGGCTTGAGTAATTCAGAGAAGCTACGGGCTATGCTGTGCAAGGACACCCAAGACGGACAGGTCATAGTGGCGAGTTCTGACTAAACGCGATCCACCTGGAGCAGGAACTGGCAAGCCACTCCAGTATCTTTGCCAAGAAAACTCCATGGACAGAAATAAAAGGCTAAAAGATATGACGCTGGAAGATGAGCCCCTCAGGTCGGAAGGCGTCCAACATGCTACTGAGGAAGAGCGGAGGACACGTACAAGTAGCTCCAGAGCTAATGAAGTGGTTGGGCCAAAGCCGAAAGGATGCTCAGCTGCGGAAGCGCCTGGAAGTGAAAAGAAAGTCTGATGCTGCAAAGAAAAATACTGCATAGGAACCTGGAATGTAAGATCTATGAACCTTGGTAAGCTGGATGTGGTCAAACAGGAGATGGCAAGAATAAACATTGACATCCAGGGCGTCAGTGAACTAAAATGGACGGGAATGGGCGAATTCAATTCAGACAATTATCATATCTACTACTGTGGGCAAGAATCCTGTAGAAGAAATGGAGTAGCCCTCATAGTCAACAAAAGAGTGGGAAAAGCTGTACTGGTATACAATCTCAAAAATGATAGAAGGATTTCAATAAGAATCCAAGGCAGACCTTTCAACATCACAGTAATCCAAGTGTATGCACCAACCACCGATGCTGAAGAGGCTGAAATTCACCAATTCTATGAAGACTTACAACACCTTCTAGAACTGACACCAAAGAAAGATGTTCTTCTCATTATAGGGGACTGGAATGCTAAAGAGTCAAGAGATAAAAGGAACAACAGGTAAGTTTGGCCTTAGAGTTCAAAAAGAAGCAGGGCAAAGGCTAATAGAGTTTTGTCAAGAGAACAAGTTGGTCATCACAAACACTCTTTTCCAACAACACAAGAGGCGACTCTACACATGGACATCACCAGATGGGCAATACCGAAATCAGATTTATTATGTTCTCTGCAGCCAAAGATGCAGAAGCTCTATATAGTCAGCAAAAACAAGACCTGGAGCTGATTGTGGCTCTGATCATCAGCTTCTTATAGCAAAATTCAAGCTTAAACTGAAGAAAGTAGGAAAAACCACTGGGCTAGTCAGGTATAATCTAAACCAAATCCCTTATGAATACACAGTGGAAGTGAAAAACACATTTAAGGAACTAGATTTGGTGGACAGAGTTCCTGAAGAACTATGGTTGGAGGCTCATAACATTGTACAGGAGGCAGCAACAAAAACCATTTCAAAGAAAAGGAAATGCAAGAAAGCAAAGTGGCTGTCCAACGAGGCCTTACAAATAGCAGAGAAGAGAAGGGAAACAAAATGCAAGGGAGATAGGGAAAGTTACAGAAAATGGAATGCAGACTTCCAAAGAATAGCAAGGAGAGACAAGAGGGCCTTCTTAAATGAACAGTGCAAAGAAATAGAGGAAAAGAATAGAAAGGGAAAAACCAGAGATCTGTTCAAGAAAATTGGAGATATTAAAGGAACCTTTTGTGCAAAGATGGACATGATAAAGGACAAAAATGGTAGGGACCTAACAGAAGCAGAAGACATCAAGAAGAGGTGGCAAGAATACACAGAGGAATTATACCACAAAGATCTGGATGTCCCGGACAACCCAGATAGTGTGGTTGCTGACCTTCAGCCAGATATCCTGGAGAGTGAAGTCAAGTGGGCCTTAGAAAGCATGGCTAAAAACAAGGCCAGTGGAGGTGATGGCATACCAGTTGAACTATTTAAAATCTTAAAAGATGACGCTGTTAAGGTGCTACACTCAATATGGCAGCAAGTTTGGAAAACTCACCAGTGGCCAGAGGATTGGAAAAGATCAGTCTACATCCCAGTCCCAAAGAAGGGCACTGCCAAAGAATGCTCCAACTACCTACCGTACAATTGCACTCATTTCACACGCTAGCAAGATTATGCTCAAAATCCTACAAGGAAGGCTTCAGCAGTATGTGAACCGAGAACTCCCAGAAGTACAAGCTGGATTTCGAAGGGGCAGAGGAACTAGAGACCAAATTGCTAACATGCGCTGGATTATGGAGAAAACCAGAGAGTTCCAGAAAAACATCTACTTCTGCTTCATTTACTACGCAAAAGCCTTTGACTGTGTGGACTCCAGCAAACTATGGCAAGCTCTTAAAGAAATGGGAGTGCCTGACCACCTTATCTATCTCCTGAGAAGTCTATATGTGGGACAGGAAGCAACAGTTAGAACTGGATTTGGAACAACTAATTGGTTCAAAATTGGGAAAGGAGTACAACAAGGCTGTATATTGTCTCCCTGCTTATTTAACTTATATGCAGAATACATCATGCGAAAGGCTGGACTGGATGAATCCCAAGCCATAATTAAGATTGCTGGAAGAAATATCAGCAACCTCAGATATGCAGATGATACTACTCTGATGGCAGAAAGTGAGGAGGAATTAAAGAACCTCTTAATGAGGGTGAAAGAGGAGAGCGCCAAAAATGGTCTGAAGCTCAACATCAAAAAAACGAAGATCATGGCCACTGGTCCCATCACCTCATGGCAAATAGAAGGGGAAGATATGGAGGCAGTGACAGATTTTACTTTCTTGGGCTCCATGATCACTGCAGATGGTGACAGCAGCCACGAAATTAAAAGACTCCTGCTTCTTGGGAGGAAAGCGATGACAAACCTAGACAGCATCTTAAAAAGCAGAGACATCACCTTGCCGACAAAGGTCTGCATAGTCAAAGCTATGGTTTTTCCAGCAGTGTTGTATGGAAGTGAGAGCTGGACCATAAAGAAGGCTGACCGCCGAAGAATTGATGCTTTTGAACTGTGGTGCTGGAGGAGACTCTTGAGAGTTCCCTGGACTGCAAGGAGATCAAACCTATCCATTCTGAAGGAAATCAACCCTGAGTGCTCACTGGAAGGACAGATCCTGAAGCTGAGGCTCCAATACTTTGGCCATCTCATGAGAAGAGAAGACTCCCTGGAAAAGACCCTGATGTTGGGAAAGAGTGAAGGCAAGAGGAGAAGGGGACGTCAGAGGACGAGATGGTTGGACAGCGTCATCGAAGCGACCAACATGAATTTGACTAAACTCCGGGAGGCAGTGGAAGACAGGAGGGCCTGGCGTGCTCTGGTCCATGGGGTCACAAAGAGTCGGACACGACTTAAAAGACTAAACAACAACAACAACAAACCTTTACAGGATTGAATTGGGAAAATACTAAGTGTGGTACTGTATTATGTAACCCCTTTTAAATGTAAATAGTGTTTGCAAGAGATCAGCATGGGATGGTCTTCTGCCTGTGTAAAATCCTATTACAGTTTAATTGTAATCTCAGGGCCCATTCATATGATGGTTTCTGAGGCAGTTAATAGCATATGGTGAGAGTTTACCACCAGTTGTTTATGTGGGGAGCCATTCTTCAGAAATGGACCACATGTGAATATCATCTTGCATATTTCAGAATGTAATGAGGGGGCTCCCAATGTGGTAAATGTGGTTATTTTCCAGAGAGGGGGGAGATTACTGTCTGCATGTGGCAAAAAGGTGATGAAATGATCCACTGAGGAATTTCACCTTCTCAGAAGTAAGCCTATAAAAAAGCCACCAGATAATAAGGAAGCAGAATTTGGAAGCACCAATTTTTAAAACATAAACAACATCTACCATGAACATATTTCCCCTCCCATCTGTTTGTGTTACTTTATTTCCATGCAATAAGACTGCTTCAGCTAAAACACAAAAGATGAATTTCTGGGGAAATGACATAGAGCAACATTTCTACAAAGGATTTGGTGAACGATTTCCTGGACTAGTAAATGTACCAGCAATAAAATAGGTTGAGTTCTTTACAAGCTGTTTATCTTCTGAGGTTGAGGGTATTTCATTCCATAAGGTGGTTCTTTTGTTCCACAGCAGATCCTTCTTTTTCTATTAGCGTATGGGACTGAAGGTGGGGTGTTCCTATTTTAAGGGCTGCAGTTTAGGAGGCTAACCTTTGTAATTCAAAGGCTGTAATTGGGCAGTGGGGAGACCTGCTGAACTTCTGAACAAACCTGACAAAGCCCATGACAGACAAATAGGTATACCAGAAGGTGAGAAGACTCACAAAACGCACTTTACTCCTACAGTAAGAATATACATCACAGCATGCACATCTTTTTCCATCAGAAGTCTTAGAAATAAGGAGATCTCCAAAATCTGTGCAATTAAAACAAAAAGCCCCAAGCCTAGCCATAATCAGCTCTCCACCAGAGGTGTTAAGAGCCTGATAAAACCACCCTCCATTCCAGCTCTTTAACCATTTAAACCTCTACAGGAGCCTCCAGCCCTGTTGTTAAGACCCATTTCCATTCAAGGATTTGGGAGGGCCGGTCCATAAATTAAGAAGCGCCGTTTGCATCTCAGATTCCCA
Source organism: Intellagama lesueurii (assembly GCA_037013535.1). Lineage (NCBI taxonomy): Eukaryota > Metazoa > Chordata > Lepidosauria > Squamata > Agamidae > Intellagama > Intellagama lesueurii. The sequence continues at coordinate 75,505,148 of JBAJHW010000006.1, forward strand.
AACTGTAAGGAACAATAGAGAATCCAAATCGAACATTACCGTGAAGAGGCAACCCAGGCATCTCCCCCCCCCCCCCCCCGGCCGGCATTCATTCTGAGATGAAAGAAAGCAAGACTGTGGGAAGAACGGATGCTTTCGAAACGCCCATTGCTGGCAACCCAGCCGGCCAGCTGAATAACAGACCCTTCTCAAACGATCACGGGATCCATCTGTAATGAATGGACGGCTTGTGGAGCAAATGGAGGGATGGGGGTGTGAGCCCCCAAAAGGCTGCCGCCATGGGCACGAGCTAGGGGGGGAAAAAAGGGGGGGGGAGGAATTGGAAGCGGGGTAAGGTGGGGATGACTCCGCTCTGACTGACCTCGGTAAATAACGTACTCACCTGAAAATATCATTTGGACTTGTCGGCAGACATGCTCACCTCATCTGGCGGACGGCTGCGGGGGCGGGGGGTTCATAGCTTAACGTGTTCAAGGAGCGAGCCGCTCGTTCTCTCTGCTCGCCCGGCGACTCCCGCGCAGGAGAGTTTGCTCGCTAATAGCGCGGGGCTCGCTTTGGAGCAGGCAGGCAGGCAGGCGACGGGCACAGGCGGCGACTACGCAGGCGTGCCTTGCCTGCCTCCCCGCTTCTTTGTGCAAGACAGTTTTCGCAGAGCAGGCTTAGCAAGGTAGTTCTCGAGCCCTTCTTTCTGGCTCCCCCGTGGAGCTGCTTTGCATTCCAGCTCCCGGTTTGTTTTCCCTCCCCGCCCGAACCACGCTTGGGGCCGAGGCAGCCTCCTTCCTCCTCAGAGGCTCGATCCCTGGCTGGCAAAGAAAGCCTCAGCCTCTCCACGCCGGCCCTGCTGTCCGGGTTTGCCTCATTTTTTGAAATTTCCCAAACAGATTGCTGACACACAGTTTGGCTTCACAGGAAGCTGGGCTTTCTAAACGAAAAGTATATTTCTGTATCAGTCTTCTAGAACTGTGAAGGTAAAGGGAAACTGCACCGTTTCTTTGCCTCTCATTCACGGGAATGCTCTCGTTTTAATTTCATTCCTGAAAGTGCTCCCACATCTCACAACACTTTCCTCTTGGGGAAAATGTTGCAACACCGCGCTCTGAGGGCTGCACAAAATATTTCAATATCGCAGAGCACTGCTGAAAAATGTGTGGACCACCGGGTTCTGTTAGACTACTGATCTCGTAATTCCCGCCATTAGCTACACTGGTTAGGCCTGCTGTGAGCTGCCCTCTTAACTTCTAGAGGCCCATACTTTCCCCAGCTTGTCTTAGAGTAGGAGGTGAGGATTTATTTTAGCCTTTTAGATGTTGTTGAACTCAAAGTCCCATTATCCCTTACTACTGGCCAGCCTGGTGCTGATGGAAACTGGTGCCCAACAACATCTGGAACACTGGACGGATGGGTTGCCCAGCCTTGTCCCAAAGAACCTTACTCCCACTGGTGATGTGGTTCTTAGAAAAGAGTAATAATAATTGCAGTGGAACAATTGTTTCCTTCTGAGACAGTTATTTGGTTAATTATCTGGATGAAATGAAAGCCTCGGTCATTTTTCATTAGCCTTAATGACGTAAGAATAGCCTTACTGACCAAACTTGCTAAAGTTTCTAGGAGCTGTAGTCAAAAATATCTAGAGATACAAACGTTTCCCTCCTCTGTGTCTGAAGTAAGATTAGAGAGTCAGGATCAAACTATAACTCTGCTTCAGCCTTGAAACTCACTCAAGACCAATTAGTAAATCCAGCAAACTTTCCTTATAGAGCTGTTGTAAGTGGAGCATGGGGAGAACTGTACGCTGTCTTGAGCTCCTTAAAAGAGAAGTAGGATAAAATTAAGTTGATAATTAGATGCTGACAGCATAATCAGAGAAGGAGCTTCAGATAAGCAATGTCCACTGTAGCTTTGCAGTGCAATCATATGCATGTATATATAGACAGAGAAATAAGTCTCACAGAATTCATTGAAGCTCATTCTCACACAAGTGTATAGGATAGCAAATCTTCCCATTTAACTAGAAATAAGGTCAATGAACTCAAAAGGACTTACTACTGTATTTACTACATATAGGCATACATATAGGGCTACATATTTACTATACATAAAGGACTATGCTGCTAATTTATTTAAAGGCCATAATCCAAGACAAGGTTAGCTGCACTCTACCCTATTAATTTCTTAAATCTCTAACAGATTAGTGCTAATATTTAATGATGTAGGCAATCTATTGTGGTAGCAACTAAGTAGTATGCTTTTTCTTCTATTCTGATAAAATTAAAGCAGGATACACAGCATTTCCTCCAAACTGGCTATAGTACTGGGAGGGAGATGGAGACAAACTGAGGGCTGGTGACTTGTCAAAACAATGGACTTCAAATATGGCATGAGAGAGAAGGTGGGAGATTTCCTTCTGAGACAGTTATTTGGCTAATTATCTGGATGAAACGAAAGCTTCAGTCATTTTTCATTAGCCTTAATAACATAAGAACAGTATTCTCCTCCCACCTCATTATAAAATTAAGCTGTCTGGATTGGTGGGGTGAAGGAAAGAGGATAGTATATTTCCTCTTTGAATGCAAGTTCCAAGGACAGAGTTCATGTCCTTCCATGCACTGAAAATTTTGCTCTGAGGTCAACACATGGCAGACACAGGTAGGCTGTTAAACAGCTTCACTTTTATTAGAAACACAGAGCAGCTCAGCTATCTTGGAGCACTGTAGGGCAGCTCATATAACCTTCCAGCCACTCCAATATACACTCTCAGAGACAGAACTAGGCAGAGTCACTCCCAGTGGGATTAAAACACATCAAGCCAGAATCAGAGGGATATCTACACTGCTCCACTATGTACACCCAAAAATCCAATGGAAGTCTTCTGGACATGTCAGGGTGTTTGTGTAGGTGTTGTCTAGGCTCTTGGTTGCATGACTAGTCACATGATTATACAGAGGAAAGTCTGGTATGCAACAAACAGCCTGGAAAACAGTTCACATCACTTGTGTGGTTGTCATTATACAATCACGTAAGCCAATAATTCTAGCCATGGGGAGATCCAGGCTTATTAACAGTTAGAACCATTTAAATCAGTGGGACTTCAATTAGTCATGACTAATTTAGGTTTTACTATTTTCAATGGAGCTACTCAAAAGTATGATTGAGTCTGGATGCAGCATATGCATATAGGGAAATGAAATGAAGAACATGATCCCTCAAGGATCCTGTCTTCATTGTAATTTTCCACCCATGTATAGCAGCAGCAGCAGCAACAACAACAACAATAACAAAGCATTCCTCAAATTGGTGGTCTCTGAATAATTTGGGACTGCAGCTGCTGGCATTCCTTACCCTTCACCATGCTAGTTGGGAGGCGAGAAGTGAAGCCCAAAGTATCTGGATGTCACCAAGTTAGAGGAGGCTGGTTACTTGGCAAATGTCATAAGGGTGCCACCCAGGTGGAGCAACAAGTGGTAAGGAATAGTAGGAAATATCAAAAGGTCATTGCTGGCTTACTAGATGATATAAAAGAAGCTTCCACCTTTCAACCTTAGGGGGCTTTCCTATTCATTATGAAGGGAACAGCTTAAGCCACAGCATTGTTGTTGATGCTATCTCTTTATTAGTAATATTTATATCCTGCTTTTCCTCAACTGAACTCAAGATGGCATACATATCTCTCTTCCTCCCCAGTTGTGTCCACTCAACAACCTAGGAAGTAGATCAAGCTGAGAGGCGAGGTTGATTGATGGTCACCCAGTGAGTTTCATGGCTCAGTGGGGACTAGAAACCATACCTCCAAGTCCCAGGCTAACTCTCTAACACTCTACCACTCCGCTCTTGCTTACAGTAAGGATTTCTGAAGCCATATGTATGAAGTGCTTTGAATGTTCCTAAAGTGATCTCTTAATGCTAAGTATTATGATGGTACTATAAAATATGAGAAATTGGATAACTGCTGCAATGCAGATAGTGAGGAGTAAATATTACCCACATTTGCTGGAGATCATGCAGAAAGACAGACAGAAGGAGCACAGAATGATGTACATGAATCTTTCCTAGATCCTCTCTGTTTAACTAATGCCTGCCCTTTCTAGTTTTCTACTCTATATGCAATTGTTTTCCAGCCATTACTTGGCAGCATTTCAGTTGACAGGATGCTGTTGCCAAGGGAGATAAATGTGTAGCTGTTTTCCTCCCCTTCTTTCTTTCTTTCTTTCTTTCTTTCTTTCTTTCTTTCTTTCTTTCTTTCTTTCTTTCTTTCTTTCTTTCTCCAGCAGATAGACTTGCCATTACTATTTACCTGGCTGTGTGACCTTTGGTTGCTGAGAGTTTCACTGGTAATGTTCAAAGGCACTTTGGAGGGATTTGGATAGCGCTGAAAATGGCTCTCTGGCACAGCTAACACAAGATCAGAGATTCTATCTTTGTCACAAAGACTGGTATCAAACTACAGTGATAGCAGGTTGAGCAAGGAAAACAGAAGACTACATCACTCTTCACTGCAGAATCTTTACCATTTTTTGACTGTTTACAGAGCTTGAAACTAACAGATTACAGGTAACAATTAGTATTTTAGGTCATGGTGGCATAATAAAGTGACATTTCAAAATTGATGTCTGGAATGAAGTCATACAGGTACAATGAATAATATTTTCTACTTACATTTAAACATTTAAAGGACATTTATTTATTTTTAAAGGCATTTTGACAAGGTTTTTCAAGTTTTATGTTACTCTCTTATCACCCATGTTACTCTCATATCATAAGTCACCCCACAAAAGTGATGGAGGTTAATGGAAAAAGTAATAAGCAAGGCAACAAATCATGTTACAAGTTTCTGAAACAGGTAATGATGAAAATGAGAATGAGTTACAGAAACTAATTATTTTGAAAAAGCAACCTTCCAAACTCTGGGCAACCAATATATAAAATCTGAGGTCGCCAGCATGTTGCCCACATGTCATGCGTAGCCCCATAGCTGTTTTTCAGTACCAGTCCCCCCCACTCATTGCCAAAATCCAGTGTCAAACCACTGTGCCCTTTTAATACAAGCATTTCATGTGTTTTTACTCCCCTAATTTGCCAATGAAATTTGATAGTACAATTTCAAGCAGCACTGTTTGTGTGTTTGTCCCTGTGGCCATGGCTTGTCCCAGGAGGTGAAATTGATCCATGGACCAGCCAAAGTTGTCCACCCATATGTTACAACATGATGAGCTGAAGCCCATATTTTCCTTCCAAGAAGGTACTGGTTTCTTGTTTCCCTCTTCTTTTTATATTCCCCTGTGTACTTTCCTAGATGGTTGGATAGCTCACTAAGGTGGAGTGCCTTGCTATAGAACCAAGGTCTAGTTTGAGTCCCCACTGAGCCTTCTGGAAGAAGTCAATCTGTGTGGCCTTGAGTAAGCTGCACAGTCCCAAGAGCACCCCTAGAAGAAGGGAATGGTAAACCACTTCTGAGTATTTTATACCTTGAGAAGAATCTCTCTAAGTTAGAATCAATTTGATGGCACACAATTATTATTATTATATGCACTTTTCTGTACAATTATGAACTTGAAAGTAAGATAAGGCAGCAACCTGAAATATATTTACTTGATTGCTAACTCTGTCAAAACCGATAGAGCTTAGTTCAGACAAAATAAAGTTTAATACTAATACCTCAATTCTGGAGTGATTTTTCACCCAGTTAACACTAAGTCCCTCTGATTAACCGAGATAAAGGTCTTTGGTTCTCTAACAATATTGTCTCTAGTGTTATCTGGCAGGGATTTCCATGTGTACAATCTCCTTGATAGCAATGCAACCTGGGGCAACTTTCCAATTTGGCAAGGGTCTCAGGGGCCACCCTGCAATAGTTCGGAGGACCAAGGACACAGGAGAGAGCCAAAATAAAGTATAATGCAATTTGAGGCAGGTCTTCTTGTGAGTAAGCCCCAGAGTAATAGCTACCCAGACTGTAAATAGAATCCAGTTCCATGCTACAGTTTCCTGGGTCACATACCAGAGATAAGGCCTAAAGTTGCAGAATTAACTATACTTCCAGAATTGCCAAATGTATCTACAGATACCTTTGTAGGGCTTTTGTACTTAAAAAAAATATATTTCAAAGGCATAAATTTAACAGGGGAGGTTGACTGTTGCAGCTTTCATTCACAGAGCAGAGAAGGTACAAAGGCAACCTACTATGGATGCATTTGAAAAGGAACTGGATAATCTATCCTTTAGGAGCAAGTGCTGCTAATACATGGGTGATCAAATGGCATTTTCTGAATGCCAAGTGAATGCTATTAGGATCATACTTAATCTTCATTCCTCTTCCCCCAACATAAAGAGCGTAGCACAATTTGCAATGTTCAGATAGATTTTTACTTTCCTCTAAATCAGATACTGAAATAGATAAAGGATTGCAGAGCTGATGCAGTAAATCATGAGCTTTTAAGTTGAGCGAACTCACAGAGAAGGTTGGACCCATCCTCTGCTAATGAGGGTGAAAGCTCCTGGCATTTTAACAAAGAACATTTATAATCCATTACTTAATTAATTAAATTTGATAGCTGAGGTGAGAGCTGAAAATATTGAAAGAATATCTGAGATCCTTCCTCTGTTGATTCCACATAGCAGATAAACTAGAAATCCCAGACTCAATATGCAATAAGAAATCTGATATAATAAAGGTTGTGATTTATTTGACATTATACGCTATTTTGGCTGGTAGTTTACGTTTCCAGTGAGAAATGAATTCTCTTCTTGTAATTTGTTTTTAACTGTTGTTCACTAATATGGTTCATTTCCTTTACACATCAGGGTGCTGTTTGTGAATATTACCTAGCAGGCCCATGCTAAGGGCAGAGTCTAGCCAAACATAAACACATTTAATTCTACCATATTTCTTCACATATTTAAATCAACCTGACTGTAACCTCTATAATGTAAACATGCTTAACTTTCTCCACAGGATTTTAGACGCTTTATATTTCATTAAACATTTCCCTGCTTTCCTTCAGAAAGACCATTATATTCTGATTTACCACATTAACATGTAGAATATATACCACAGCCATCTTTCTCACCGAACAATTGCTCAATGAAATTAAAACCATACGTTAAATATAAAATAAATGATTAAATTCATAATGAATAAATTAAATTGTTTCTATCTCTGAAATTGTAATTTTTCTTCTTTTTAGTTGTGGGGGAAGCTGGGGCCTGCATGCATCCCACAGGCCACATGCTCACAATTATAGATGTGGAGTAACTGACAACTGTGGAATGACTGGCAGAGAACCCATCCATTTGAACCTGGATAGAGACTGGCTGGGGAAATGAGAAGGGGAGGGAAGTACAGTTTGTAATGGTGTTGGTGAAGATGAAAGACATAGAGGCTAGGGGTTGAGGAAGAGAGCTGAGAATAGACCGCTGAGAGAGAAGTTGTGTTGGAGCTGAAGGGAAGGCATATTCCATGATTTAGTACACTGATCTGTAGTTGAATACTGTTCACCTAATATAGGTGATGTTATGGTAAAGAAGGTGAAGAGGGTGATGTAAGATATAATCTCTATAAAAGCATAGAACTACGAATAACAAAATAATATTAGTTTCCATTTATCAACTACACCTATCACCTGATAACTACCACAGGAAGTATATGAGTAAAAAAAACCTAATTGACCACAACAGACTTTATACATTGGTACTACTGAGACCTGTATAAAGATACTGATTGATGGCAGCATAAACTCAGACCAAAGAGGGCATGAAATGTTGGAGTTTGTCCAAAGTGGCGAATCTGTTGTAAAACAGCCGCCTATTTAGAAAGGAAGGAGATTATGGGAGAGGGAGGGTGCCAAAGACAGGGATGGCAATCTTTCACTGCTAGCCATGCTGATGAGGCTGATGTTTGGCTTTTGAGGTCCAAGAGTTTCCCACCTCTGCCCCTGGAGATTCAAAGGGTTGGTGTGCTGTAGTGGCCAGAGTATTGGACTAGTGTGAAGGAGACATATCTCATCCCTGAGGTGATTGGTGTGTGCCCACTGCTAATGCTAAGCCTAACCTATTTCAATAGCTTAAAAGTACGTAGGTGGGTAGAACAATGTATGCTGCCTTGAATTCCTTGGAGAAAAACATGGGATATAAATGTGAGGGGAAAAATAAATAAAAATCCTCAGTTGATTTAGACTTAGGGTGCTTCTAGATAGCTATTCTGCTCTGCCTGCCTTGTTCATAGAATTATTCAAGGGATGGTCTTGATGTGATTTTTAATTTGTCACCCTCACAAATCTTCTTCCACCTTCTTTAATTAAAAAAAACCCCAAATCATTGTGTAGGTTAAGGAGGAACAGTTGCACAGTGCTTTTCATCAATCAGTAATTATAGAAACCTTCATCGTGGAAATACCCTTCTCATACTTAGGGTAGAGTAAACCCACTGATATCTGTAGTCCTTCACAATAGAATACCTGAAGTCCAATTGCTCTCAGTGTTTCTATTGTAAGACTGATGAGTCTGGAGCTGACCTACAGCCCAGTAAATTACAAGAACAAAAGAGTAAATATTCATGGTGCCTGTGTAAGGTTAGGTTGGGTTTCACAATGAAATGAATGCTTACGCAACTGGTTAGGAAAGAAACATCACAGAAGTACCACACTTAATTTTTGTAATCCAAGCCTGCTATTCAAATCTTGCTCCAGTAATTCTGATAAATTCCCAGTCCACAATACTGTATTTCTTATAATAACCCTTTACAGAGAGGAACCATACATTTTTACTTTTTTCAAATAAAGCATTTTACTAATAGCATGGCCTGATGCCACCTAAAATCTTATTTGATACAGTACTCTGTTTTTAATAATTATTTAAATTGAAACCAATATCAACCATGAGTGAATTAACATGCAGCCCAACTCTTCTTTCCATGATGGAATGCTCTCAGAACAAAATGTCAAGGTGTATGCATGACATGTTTCTGACACTTTACTCACTGCCCTTCGTTTTTACTGCTGTCTTGATGCACACTATTGATTTTCCATTGAAATCCTGGAAACATTAGCCATGTACTTGGAACACTCCATTGCTGTTAGTCTGAAAGGTTGCCTCAGTGGACCAGAAATAAAATAACTACTGTACAGCCAAATGGCATTAGAGGACACAGACTCTGACGATCAGAGAATAGAAATTCAGAACTGAGCTAAATGTCCAGGAAAACAATACGATTCAGTCTTCTAGGAATATACCCTTCAAAAAACGAGGTAAGGAACTGCATGATCAAATACTCTTCCTCCAAGGTAATAGTTCCTTGCTGTGGGTTGTAGTCAAAGCTTTTCTGGAGGGCCACATTCAGGAAAGAGGGGTTTTTTTGGTGTGTGGTATTCCCCAACCTTTTTTGGTTCCATGGGGGACCATCAGCTATCTGACGTGATTCCCCAATGTAGATTCAGAAAATACAGGGTTGGATTCAGACTAAGGGTGTGATCATATGTAAACGTAAACTGGAATAAGCCCTGCTGAATTCAGAGGTACTTAGTTTTGAGCAGACCTATACAGGATTGTCCAGAAACTTAGTTGCACTTAAATTTTACCAAAGTCAATGGCATTTAAGTTACATACTGTCTAAATTTAAATGATCAATGGGACCCACAGTGAACTGAGGTAGAACTCTTGTGTATACATATTGGAAGCAAACACTTACTGAACACAGTGGGATTTTCTTTTGAGTAAATATTTATAGGATTATACTGCACATCTGGATCCAATTCAGGACACTGTACCACATGATTTGTCAGATCATTCTAGTTCTGCTTTCACATCTCTTTCTAGAAAGACATTTCCTCCCGCTTTCTGTTAACATCAAGGATTGTTCAAAAACATTGATTTCATTGAATGGATGCTAATGTCTTAATTTGCAAAGGAGGTTTCATCCATTAATCAATGAATCAAAAATGACTTTATTTCAAATTGATGTACTGCAAAGGTCCTTTCTTCATTCTTCCTAAGATATTATATTAGTACATAACAAGAACTTTGAAACTGGACCAGAACAAGGTTAATGGCAAATTATAAAATCTGTACTTGAATGTTTTGAAGCAATTACACTTAACACTGTTATTGCAGAATGGATACAGATTCATTTTTTCAATCACAATATCCTGTTTGTACTAGAGGTTAGATAAGTTACTTTTTGAACGATACCTCCAAGAATCCCTTAGCCAATCACTGGGTATGCTAGCTGATTCTTCTGGTAATTTTAGCCCCCCAAAACAATTTTTCCAAGATCTGGAAAACACACAGCATGGTGTTCTTTGGTATGCTTATGTACAAAGTTATCCACGAGGAATAAAATGCACCAGATGTTCTCTGAACATGTATGGGATGGAAATGAATGCCATTCAAGACAAGCAACACCATTCAATAGCCTGAACTCAAAGTAAAAAGGTGAAGCACATTTAAGCCTCATGAACACCAACTTCCCAAAAATGTTGACTATAGTTAAGGCTGTGTTCACCCATGCATAATAACCTTCTGGATGTATAAGACAGTTAACGGGATGAAATATAACCAACAAAACTTCCTGAATCCCATGACTCACAGTACTTTGCAAAGGACATAATTCTCATCTTTGGTTGCAAGTCATTAATTCAGGGAAATGGTATGAGGTGGTTTAAATTAAGAGCTCTAAAAAGTTACTTTTCAGACTAGAGCTCCTGAAATCCCATGCTAGCTGGAGGATTCTGGGTATTCTCATCCAAAAATTTTACTTTTCTTTGTAAAAGTACATAGGAAATCAGTGCTGAATCTTCCCCAATCTGCCACAATCAGAGTGAAAATGCTGATTTTACCCATTGTACACATGCACTTTCTTACCCATTGGGTTGTGTAACAGAAAATTGTGAGGTATTCCTCCCTTCTACTATTTTAGAACTTTTTCCTCCAGTGCAACAGCACCAATGGATTCAGGCCATGGTGCTCTCTGAATGTTGTAAATTACAAACCCCATCATCCCCAACACATTGCACTGGATGTGAATGGTGGGACTTAGAGCTCAACACATTTGTAGGGGCACCTACAATTGGGAAAACTGTTTTAGTTATGATGCCTTTGACTGAAAGTGAGAGAGTGTGGATATTCAAGGACAGCTTTGTATTTTGTGAAAACGTCATTGCTAAGTGCTGAATAATGTCTGACTATGTGCAGAAATGGCAGTGCTGCTTCTTCCTAATATGCCTCTGGTGTTCCAGGCTATTTACAGTACCTTTATTCAAAAGGGTTCCTGCTGAGAGCTATCCATGCACACTCACTCACTGCCAATTATACTGCCAGAAGCGCCTACTTGGGCCTTAAGATGGTTTCCTCAAGGTGACTTTAGCCAGAAGATATTAATCAGCAAGGGTAATAAAAGGTAAAACAGAAGAGGGATGGGTGGGGAACAAACAGCTTCACATCAGCCAGCTTCCTGACCCATGCTGTTTATGTGTGTAAATTATGAACTTAATAGCTCTGCTTGCTTGGGTCATCTAATCCATTGCATAAAGGGAGCAGCATGGCTCCAGACTCATTTCTAAAATTTGGCCAAGTTTATATGCATCTCCATGTTGCCATTTGTTTGAAACTACTTGTTGGTCACGTTTAAAGGCAGCTTATGTCAGAAAGGAGATAATATTTTAATAAAAACAAGAACCAGTTCTGGCAATGTCATGACCAAGGGCCATCTGAGAGCAAAACAGGTTAATTCCAAACTAGAGGCGTGAACATGTTTAGGCTTAGCAAACTGCAAGGGGATCATTCCCTTCCATCCCTCAATGGACAATCAAAAGTACTTAGCTGGGCCTACATATGTAATTCTCAATGCAGAGAAAGAACCCTCGCTACGTCTTATATGCAAGAGGTAGCATTCCAGTCCCTGGAAACTGCATGTACAGCCTCTATTTGCTGAGCCTGGGAAAGTGAATGTGTTTAGACTACATTTCCAAGCATTCTTCAGCCAGGATGGCCTATGATACATTTACTAGCTCTGCCTACTTATATTCATATTATGCCTCATACTGCCTGAGTCAGAGCAATGACACTAAAAATAAAGCAATGAATTAGAGCTCAGTGCCTAGTGGGCAGAATGATGTTGATATGGCTTAACATTCAGGACAGAGATATTTTGGTTCAAACATCAGAATCTAAATGCAGTCTGGTAAGCTCTGCAAAGAAGAGGATATGAGTATTTGGATATTTGCTGCCCAAACAAAATGAAGAAAAGAAAAAAGAAAAGAAAAAACCACCCTCACCAAACACATGTGAGGAAATGGTGCCGTTTGTGGTGCATCTCACAGTTTGTTTGGATTTATGCTATTGTAAAAATGCTTTGGAATTGCAAAAGGAAGCTTGCTTAGGAACAGATAAAGTGTGTTCTGTGTTGCACACCTTTGTTCACTGAAACAACTGCTTGGATAGAATTGTGTGTCAAAAACATGGATGTAGACACCTGCTTAAAAAAAAAGTAGGGGTTGGAACAGCAAGGAGGGGTAACATGGGGAAAGCAACAGATGAGGGAAGGACTGATACCTTCTCTTCCCACCTGCCACTTCCCCTTTTAAATTGCTCCTCGAACATCATCTTATACAAGATAAATTTGGGTTCGCAGAGGAAAAGCAATGCCAAACAGATTGTGCAGCTCCACCTAAAGCAGGGGAAGGCAACATGCAGATTGGGGACTACATGTGCCTCCTCTGGGCTATTTTTCCAGCCCCCAGCCATCCCAAATTTAATTTTTTTTTGAGGATTTTTTTTCTTTGCTTAGGAAGTCCTTTTGTGTTATCCAAGGGAGAATTTGGCCGTGTATTGTCTCCCTTACACTCCTGTCCCCACTTAACATTTTAAAACATATTTTTGGTCACTAGATAGTGCAAAGAAGTTATTTTATTTTTAAAAACAGAGTTTTAAAACTTAAACCCATTTTTCAGTTAACAAAAACCCATTGGCCAGACTTCTACTGCTGTTCCTGCAAGATTCGTGTAACTTGCTGTGGCTAACTGTGGCTAATTGATGAGATGCTGGGGCAGATCTAGTCACATGCCTGACTACACAACTGGGATGTGCCTCAGAAATTTATCAATTAGTTACAATCAGCAGTTGCAAGTTGTAAATATCTTACTTGGCTATTGTAGCAACATTTACAGTACATAACTTCAGCATTTTTTTTAAATTAAAGTAAATATGCAAGTTTGCAAATTTATCTCTGCTCCTGTGGGAGTGTAGGCCTTGGACCGCTGCCAAGTCTGAAAAATTACCCTCAGTCCTGTATGTAATTCAGATCACCCAGTCCTGATCTGAAGACCATACATGACTGGGAAGATTAAACTGCAAGGACTGTAAAACTTATTTTGCCAAGCTGACTGGAGGATTTTGAGAGTCAGTAATCCAAAAAGCAACTTTTCCAAGTTACTTTCCAAATTTTCCAAGCTCTGCAGTGCTCTCGTCAATGTCAGCTATTCTGTGTTTTTTTTTGTTTTTTTTTAAAAACAGAGTTCAATTTATAATACAGCAGGGGTCCTGTATCCACAGGATCAGTATCCACTAATTCACTTATCCACAGTCTGAAAATACAAAAAACATTAAAAGAAAAATTCCCAGAAATATATATTTCTAATGATGAAGTTACCACAACTGTCCACTAGAGATAGCCAGAGAACATGCTATATATAGTGTTTGCTATTATAACAGTGTTTGCTATAATTTGCATTTTTCAGCATCCATGGGGGCAGGCTTGGAACTGGTCCTACTGTATTGTACTTAACTGCCAAAGACTTTTCAGTTTCAGCCCAAGTCATTGCAAATCATCAGAGCTCTATCAGCAGTTCTGGTTATACTATCTATTGTGATCAAGCACATTTGGGGCCCAGTCTTCCTTCATGAAGTCAAGAGCAGTATGTAAGGGATTGTTCCATTATATCCACGTAACAGCCCTATAAATTAGGATAAGCAGAGTTTAAAGGACTTGCTTAGGGTCATCCACTATGCTGGGCTCTGAAGCCACTTCCATGGCTGAAGTCCTACCCTCTATTCATGGTTGGCTGAACTGATTCCCTTTGATTCCTTTGATTGACACAGTACAGAATTTATTATTTTGTTTTCCATTCTTTGCAGGCATATATTTATTCTGTTTCTAGCTAGAATTTATTTTTCATACTTTGCCTTCTCATCTTTCAGAAGCTCTTATTGCACTGGCTTTGTGACTTTTTTCCTTTGCCAAGATCATATCTCTGGCAGTAAATTTTGTGAGGCCTGTGCCAAACAAACACAAACGGACTGCCAGCTCTGCAGAACTTCACTAATACAGTCAGTCTTGCAGTCCAGAATGCAGCTGAAATGGTGACAGGAAAACTCTTGGCTAAAGCGAGTAGAATAGTCACACTGTTTTGTTGTTGTAATAATTGTTTGTGTTCTGTCCTGTCACTTCAGAACTGACTTATAACGACTTATAGGGCTTTCAAGGTAGGTGAGATATTTAAGGAGTTGTTTTACCATTTTAACTCCCCCAGTCGGTTTCCATGGCCGAGTGGGGATTCAAACCCAGGCCTCCTGGGAATCATTATGTAAGATTAATTTTGCAGAAGATCAAGGATGCCTTGACCATGGAGAAACTAACAGGCCTTGCAATGGAAAGAAAAAAAGATTTTACAGGGCTCCTGATGGAAGCAAACTGAGCAACTTGGAAATACTGTGTGTGTCTGTGTGAATTTCTGATGGGATTCCACGAAGTGTGTGTTACATTGTTCTTTTCAAAAAAATGTGATACACCAGCCCTGCAGTGCTGGGGACCTACTTCCTGATTTTGCTGGACCTCTGGCCCAGAGTCCTGCCTTAACAGTATATCTAAGAGTATCCTGAAAGAAAATGGCCATTGTATCTGAAGATGAGGCACTATAAGCCTATGGGGACAATTCTCTGTAATAATAGTTACAATAAATACAAGCAGTATCTTAAGATTGTGTTCAGAAGAAAGCTAACTATTGCCAATATAGCAACAACAACAACAACAACAATAATGAAAGCTAAGATCCAAGGAATTAGTGCTAACAGCAAATGTCGACTCTGCCAAGAAAAAGATGAAACTGTGTCACATCTCATCTATGAATGTCCAAAGATTGCACAAACAGATTACAAAGTTAGACATGACAGAGTGGCAAAATTAGTGCACTGGTCATTATGCAAAAAATATAACTTGCCAGCCTCCAAAAACCCGTGAGAACATCAGGTAGAGAAGGTGTCAGAAAATGAGGAAAATCAAGATCTTGTGGGATTTCCGGATCCAAACAGATAGACACCTTGAGTATAACGCACCAGACATAGTAATAGAATGAAGAAATGTCTGGATCATTGACATTGCAATTCCAGGGGATGCCAGTGTCAAAAATAAAGAATTGGAAAAACTAACAAAGTACATAGACCTGGCAATCAAAACATCTCGCTTGTGGATGAAACACACTTCAGTGGTCCCCGTAGTCTTTGGGGCTTTGGGAACAATATCAAGAAATTTCACACAGTACTACAAGCAGTTGCAGATCTCAGAAATCACACCATCAGAGCTACAAAAACTGGCAATATTAGGAACAGCATACATACTGCGTCAATATTTAACAGATACTTAGATTTTTGTTTAAAACTTGTATTAGTTATATATAAAACTGTTCAATGTTTTTATAGTTTTGATTGACTGTGCCTGGTGTTTTTTAATAATAATAATAATAATAATAAGAATAATAAGAATAATAATAATAATAATAATAATAATAATAATAATAATAATAATAATAATAATAATAATAATAATAATAATAATAAATCTGCAAAGCTGGAAGAGACACTATGGATCATCGAGTTCAACCCCTGTCAAGGAGGCCCAGTAGGGAATCGAACTCCCAACCTCATTTAAGCACTGGTATCACTACATCTAACTGCATGGCTCATCCCCCTTCCAGAGGAGATGGGATGCAAAGCTGTGCATCAACCAAAGCAGGCATTGAGAGTAGACACAGAAGTAGTAGAAGCTGTTATAGTAATGGTGCTAAACTTTAGACAAAGGCTGATTGCATGCATATTTATTGTCTGCTTCTCCCCTCCAGTGCCACACAGCAGCTCTCATTTTAAAGTAATAGGGCTAGAAAAAGAGTAATGACAGGTGGGCAGACAGAATTTTATAAATGAGATTTAGCACCGCAGGCCTTTAGTGAGTGCACAGGACTTCCATTGAAAAATAATATAAATTTGTTTTACAAGGCACATTGAGCTGAAGCCCACATAGTGAGGCCAAATAATCCAATTATAAAAACATTATAAACAGTGAAGGTGGAGAAAAGAGGAACAAAAGGAATCCAAGTCCAAAAAAAGGCCAAAGTGAACTCCACAATGATGGAGGGCAATCTTCTATTTGAAGGGCTATTGGGTTCGTCCAGCTTAGAGATATGGAGCCGTTAGAAGGGAGAGCTGCAGGGACACAAAATATGCTCACTGTCAGCACCTAGAGGACAGAATGATGTAAGGAAGATAATTTTGGAACTAGATTCTAGAACAGCCTTATGGCTTGACTAAATCACTGACTCAGGAAATGAAGTCTTACTGCATCCCTTCTGCTCATTATAAGCCTGGATCATCAGTGCATCCTCCAAGAATATTTTAGACACAAACAAGAATCCAATTAAAATCTAAAGGGAAAAATGGGTTCCAGAAACTTACACTGCTCAGCAAGCAAATTGATTTTCTGATCGCATTCTTCTCCCAGTAGGGTAGGAACCACTGTATTTCTGTTTCAATAAAGTTATTATTTTAAAAAAATTGCATTAAGGCATATAAATCGACACATGTACCTTTTATGCAGATCCATGTACTCCCCTGTTTTTCTAACACAAGTTGCAGTTTAATGATACAGTTTCCTACAAGACCTCAGATTATTCTATTAATGATCAGCATGAAGGATTTGAAGAGATGGAGAGGGAAAGAGAAGGAGAGAATAAGATATCTATATCCATAAATCACTATTTTGTTGGAAATGTTAAGTTATCAATGTTCTAAGAAAGCATTAATTAGCATAGGTGAAGCCTCAGTCATGGTATAGTAGAGTCTTGATTAGGGTTTGGCCTCTGAAGCACCCTCACCCTCTCAGAAGGCCAGCCTTAGCAGAATTGCAAAACTGCTACATATTCCTCAAGGATGCAACAGCTTGGCACTGGTAAACATGTGTTAAATGTTTAGGCTGCATTTTTCTCAAGGTATACACTAAGAGATGAAGGATACTGTTCTTCTGCCTCATGCCAGTTTTGGTCTATGATAAGAACAGAGAACTTGCTAGAAAAAAACAATTGCTAGGAAGACTAGAAGGCAACAGGAAAAGAGAAAGACCAAATATGATCTGGATTGATTCAATAAAGAAAGACACAGACTCGTGTTTACAAGAGCTGAACATGGCTGCTAATGACAGAACATTTTGGAGGCCATAGGGTTACATCAGTCAGAGGTGATTTGATGGCACATAACAACAACAAACTATGCTGAGGAACATGTATTTAGACCATACTTTCGTTTAAAATAGAAAATTATAGCCGTTACATGAAGATACATTTTTGGCTCCTTAATCACTCTAATTCTCTACTAAAAATCAAGTCACAAGTGACCCGAACAAGTGAAATGCAAGCCAGAGTATAAAATGTAACACCATCAACTGACTATAATGCAATGTGTCATCAGAAGTAAGTAGCTCTCTGGTTTGAAGGGAGCCTGACAGAGAGTTCAAGAAGGCTATTTTACACATGACAGAGGTAATAAATCTATATGTTGCCTCAGGCATTATATCCAGATAGAAACATATTACTTGATGTAAATGTTTTGTTTTTCTTTTCTTTTTTCCAAACTGTGACTGGATCTTGTAATGAAAGGTCTTTGCTATCAGGCAAAGTACAGTTTGGTACAGTTTTAATATACACAAGATGACTGTATTGATTGATTTTCAATTTGGAACAGATAATGGGAAAATAATGTTATACCATCATCACTTGTGGCTTCTCAATTCAGACAGAGCATTTCACTTTGGGCTGAACTGATGGAATTTTTCATTGCCTTCTCTTTTCCACTGAGTAACAATTCATATACCATTTTGATGACACTGACACCAGGTGTTGGATAACACTGTTAGATCCTGATATTATAAACCACCATGCTGATATTTGAAACCAGGCACTATGGCTGTGGCGAAATGCCTACAGGTGACGTCATTCCTGCCTGTCAGTCACAGGAGCTCTAGAGGGAGGAGCCAAGGATAGAGCAGGAGGGGCGGAACCACAGGGGACAGTTAGAGAGTTAGACAGTGGGAACCTGAGAAAGACAGTTGAGAAGCTGGAGAAAGAGAGAGAAGAGAAGAATTAGAGTGATCTGAGGAGAGAGTTAGGAAAGGGAATTAAGACCAAGGTTATTAGAGTGAACAAGCAGGAATGAGAACACCTAGAATAATAGAGATATTAAGTGATTGAAAGTATATAACACAAGCCTGAATATATGTCCCGTCCTACCCAAACTTAATCAGACCCCTGTTACAGTGACTACGTGATTTACTTTGTGAAATGATTAATAATAAAAGGTTATCTGTTATTCAAACCAACTGATTCTGTAGTTCAATAAACCTGGCAATTGGCAGCACATGTGTCTAACACTCAGAGGTGGTATTAAGATAATAATACCTGGTGACAAGTGAGAAGAAACAAGAGGGAGAGAACCTTTGTGAGGGCCACAACAAACACAGCCACAAGGGCGATCCCCACAAGTGGTGGCAGCGGTGTGGGATCCGAAGTGAATCCCCACAAGAGGTGTGGGATCCGAAGTGAATCCCCACAAGAGGTGTGGGATACAAAGTGAATCCCCACAAGAGGTGTGGGATCCGAAGTGAATCCCCACAAGGTGTGGGATACCAAGTGAATCCCCACATGAGGTGTGGATCCCACAAGTGAAGGGATTCAAGTAGAAATCCAGTGAGCCAAAAGAAATAATAGTCCAGCAAGAAAAGCCATTGAACTTTCAGAGCTAAGGAGAACTATTAATCAGTCAGAGAGACGTGTGTGAAGGAGTAGTGAACCCTCTGTTTAGGGAATAACTTAGGGACTCCAGGTCACACAATGTAGAAGGACTGAAATAGTAAAGCAAAGCTCTGAGGGAAAATTCAAGGGGGGGGTTTCAAATTACCTCACGGGTGAAGTGAAGTCCAGGCTAGCTTGGGACCCAAGCTCTAAGTGAGCATTGCAGGGACAAGTGGAGGCCGAAGGGACAAAGAACTGAGGTGATTGAACAGTAAAGGCTGGGACCATTACTAAAGGCAAATATTTCTGTTTATTCAGAAACAGAAAGAGCAAAAAGAGACGTTGTATCAGGCCAAGGGACTGGCTGAGGGCCAGAGGAGAAAAACAGTGTAACCAAAAAAACTCAGTAGCTGCCAGCGAAAAGCTAATAGAAACAGTATCACTCTCTCTCTAACTCAAGAAAGGAAAAAAGCCGTTTGAATTGAGGCTTGTCTTTAGAGATCCAAACAAATCATTAATAAAGATGCCTACCAAGAAAGGCAAGGGGGCAAAAGAGGCATCATCAAAGCCACAAGATTTACCTCGTGAGGAGGGAATCTTAGAGCTGGAGGAGGAGGATGGAATTGTAATCCAGGAGGGTAATACCTCAAGGGAGGAAACTGCCTCAAGGGGCGAGGTTGCCTCAGGGGAGGAAACCGCCTCAAGGGAAGAAGTAGGTGTCTCAAGGGGAGAATCTACCTCACTAGAGTATCTAAAATGGAAATTTGAAAGGGAGCAAGCATTTAAATTAAAAGAGTTAGAATTTAAAGCCCAAGAAAGAGAGACTGCATTAAGGGCGGAGACTGCAGCCCAGGAGATTGCCCTGAGGGAAAAAGAAATGAATTTTCAGTTGGAAATGAGGCGAATGGAGCTAGCAGAAGCCCAAGCTAATAATAATAACAACACCAACACAAATTCTGAGGGGGGATGCTTATCGAAAGCAGACCTTAAGAAGTTCCCTATATATAGGACAGGCGATAACCCCGAAGCCTTCATGATCCTGTTCGAACGCTCGTGCTGGGACTTCGATGTTGAAGGACCAGAAAGAATGGTAGTAATGAGGTCTCAGATTAGCGGTGAAATGGCCGAAATCTATGCCCAAATGCCAGAAGAGGTGGCTAGGGACTACCAAGAATACAAAAAGATGGTCTTCCTACACTTTGGCATCAATGCAGAAAATCTAAGACGGAAATTTAGAGCATTGATCAAAAAGCCAGATGAATCCTACTCCCAACTGGGAGCAAAAATGACTAAATATCTTGACAAATGGCTGGAGCAGGCAGAAGTTCAGATCCTAGAGGAAATGGAAAATATAATAGGGCTTGAACAATTCTTCTCAGTTCTACCTGGGGAACTGAGGTATCTGGTGACAGATAAAAAGCCGAAAAATATTAGGGAAGCCAGTGAAATGACGGACCATATTACACATATAAGAAACCCAAGATATTCTGAGGTAAAAGTTGGAGGAAAAACCTGGGAGGATAGAAAAAAGGAACCCAGAGAGTACCTCAGGAACCAACAGGCAGTTGGAAACCATTTTAAGGGCCAAACCTCAGAGCAGAGCCAGCAGAGATATAAGAACTGGGAAGGAAAGGGAGATAAGTCCCCAAGTTTGGAACAAAGAGTCTCTAGATCCTGCTTTGGCTGTGGGGAAAAAGGACACTTCATAGCTCAATGTGCTAAGAATAGGGAGTTTGGGCAACAAAAAGTGAATTTGCCTAAGAAAGTATACTGCATACAGCAGAATAAAGCACCGACAGGGGCAGTTGAAGTGGGCGCCATAGCAACCCCAGATACTGCTAGAGCAGAGAGCCCAGAACAACAAGAACAACAACTCCCAATAGCTAAAATTCTCCAGTGTTATTTGATTGAAAGTAACCAGGAACTTGTTAGATGTTCTGGGGATAAGATTTATATAAATGAGACTAAATATCTAGCTCTAAAAGACTCATGCTCTCAGGTGACGTTATGCCATCCAGAAATAATCCCTCCAGAATATATATTGAAAGATGAAAGCCTAACAGTCAAAGGAATTGGGGCAGAGATAATTACGTTACCAGTGGCGAAAATACCGATAAAATATCAAGGGTGGACTGGGATGTGGAAAACAGGAATTACTGATCAATTACCAGCTCCATGCCTAATAGGGATAGATCTCTCTGAACATGTCAAGAGTGTTTTAGTGAATACGCGCTCCCAGAAGGAAAATAAAGAAATATCGGAAGAAAGACATGGATTCCCTAAGGAACTAATAAGAGGGAACGATGAGATAGCTAATTTAGTAACCATGAGGAATCCAAACAAGAGTACATTTAAAAAGGAACAAAAAGCAGATTCTACCTTGGAACAATACTTTAAAATGGTTAGCAAAGGACCAGTAAACCCTGAGAACCCTGAGAGGTACTTTGAGGAAAAAGACCTTTTATATAGGGAGAGCTTAATAAATCCCAGGAGGAGGGGGAAGAAATTTAATGGAACCCTCATGCGTATGATTAGGGCATACACTGCAGGGGGAACCCTCATGCGTATGATTGGGGCATACACTGCAGGGAATCCCAATAATTGGGACCATAAATTACAACAATTACTGTACGCTTATAGATCTGTACCCCAGGAAAGCACCGGGTTCAGTCCTTTCGAACTGTTGTTTGGGCGGAAGGTGCGGGGACCCCTAGATTTACTCCGACAAAATTGGGAGGAACTAGAGGAGGAGCAAGATCCTGAAACAGTAATTCAATACGTAGATAACTTAATGAACACCTTGCAGAAATCTCTAAAGATTGCAGCAGAGAATTTACAGGGCCAGCAAAAGAAACAAAACCTAGGGTATGACAAAAAGGCCAGAGAGAGAACATTCAATCCTAGAGATGAGGTTTTGGTGTTAAAACCTGTCCAAGGAGATAAATTGCCAGTAAACTGGGCAGATTTTTGTAAAATAAAATCCAAAAGGAGTGAAATAACTTATATTATTCAGGAGGAAGGAGAAGCCGGACAAATAGTGGTACAGGTTAAGAGGATTGAACCGGACCATGGGAAAGAAAATAGTGAAACATGCACAATGAGACAAGTGCCCAGAAAGAAATATGAAAGGCAATACTGGGAAGGAAGAGGTATACTCTATAACTGGGAGAAAATAATAATAAGCTTTACTCTGCTCATGAAACTAATAATAGAAGCAAGAGTAAAAGTTTTAATAAGGATAGCAGGCTATTGGATAGGTATAGCCTCTCCTTTAGAAAATTTAAAAGTTAAAAGAAAAGCTGAGAGGATCCGGAGGTCGAGCGGAGGCCAGGAAACCGTCAGGAAGGTGCAGACTGCAGGGATGGCCGATCATGTCGTAGGAGGTCCAGAGTTCGGGAGGGACTACACCATCTTCGCTGACGCTAAAGAGTCCAGATTCGAACCAGGAGCCGTGCTGTGCCGAGAGAAGGACAAAGGGAACCTGCACCAGGTGGCTCTGAGCAACAAGAAACTCCAGGCAGGTGAGAGACATTGGCTTAACAACGTGAAAGCGAACTTAGTAAATGGTAGGACATTGCCAAGACTGAAGTCTTACGTGGGAGGGATGAGATTCATCCTTGGGACAGATTCATTTCCTCTTATGGAGGTACAAACTGTGAAATCCTATAAAAACAAGCTTGCAAAATGGACTAGGAACTTGCAAGATTTTGAATTTGAAATCCGCAGAAAAGGAAAGACTCACAAGATGGTTGCTGAAGCCTGGTCTCGAAGACTTAATAAAGAATAAACAGACAACAAAATGTAATGAAATGAAATAAAGAGTTCTATTTCTGTATAAATAAAAGAAAAAAAAAGAATGTAAAAATGCAATTGTTAGATGAAATAATGGTAAGCAATGATAAAGTATTATAGTGGGAAAAGTTTGAAAGTGTTGTAAATGTTGATGGAGTTTAAACGTGGTGAGTATAAATGTGATTTAAAAATGTAAAGTATTAGGAATATTATTAATACATGTTGAAAACTGTTTTATGTTGTTCATGGAGCAAACTACTTTAAGTTTTGCTCCCTGAAACAAACTTTTTAAGGGGGAAGGTGTGTGGCGAAATGCCTACAGGTGATGTCATTCCTGCCTGTCAGTCACAGGAGCTCTAGAGGGAGGAGCCAAGGATAGAGCAGGAGGGGCGGAACCACAGGGGACAGTTAGAGAGTTAGACAGTGGGAACCTGAGAAAGACAGTTGAGAAGCTGGAGAAAGAGAGAGAAGAGAAGAATTAGAGTGATCTGAGGAGAGAGTTAGGAAAGGGAATTAAGACCAAGGTTATTAGAGTGAACAAGCAGGAATGAGAACACCTAGAATAATAGAGATATTAAGTGATTGAAAGTATATAACACAAGCCTGAATATATGTCCCGTCCTACCCAAACTTAATCAGACCCCTGTTACAGTGAGTACGTGATTTACTTTGTGAAATGATTAATAATAAAAGGTTATCTGTTATTCAAACCAACTGATTCTGTAGTTCAATAAACCTGGCAATTGGCAGCACATGTGTCTAACACTCAGAGGTGGTATTAAGATAATAATACCTGGTGACAAGTGAGAAGAAACAAGAGGGAGAGAACCTTTGTGAGGGCCACAACAAACACAGCCACAAGGGCGATCCCCACAATGGCTATTGGTGCCAGTCAAATTCTATGAACCCTATGGTAATGCCCTAAATATGGAGGCCAGTTCAACACATCACAGTGTCACAACAGGATAACTGGTTTGTGCAGAACCATAGTGACTTTAGGAATACAGGCTTTATTCTGAGCCAGACCGTTGGTCCATTTAACCCAGTACTGTTAGCATTGTTTGGCAACAACTCCCCACAGGCTGATGTTTTTCCCGTCTTGCCTGGAAATGGCAAAGGTTGAAGGTGGAACTTTTTTCTACAAATTGTGTGCAGCACCCCGAGCTCTGCCCTTCTCCAACTCAACTTCCCCAACAGATGAGTGAAAAACAGACAAGATTGCTTTCTGTTGTTCTTCATGGAATTTTTCCTAGCAAGAGAAGCAGGCACAATAACTGGAATATTTTTGGTTTTAATAATACATTTCCTTTACAAATGTTCTCTGCAAACTAATGTGTTCAATAATTCAATTTCATGTCACAATAAATAAAGTGATTTGCAGATTTCTACCATGCTTAAAAAACCTACCAAAAATGCTTCCCCCATCTCTACCATATGACTTCTACAAACCAAGCACTGTGTTAATGTTGCTCATTTAGAAAACTGTATGACATATAAAATGATCACCAAGTGTTTTATGTTTGCAGATCTCATTAATTATTTGTAGGATGATAGCTTGCTCTTAAGCTGTCCCACAATATTAGATTTTGGCTCAGTTGGCTGCTGAAGGAACAGGGGGCCCTTCTTATAGCCAGAGATGATTCCTAACAAGGGTACATTGAAAGAAAAAATCAGCATGTAAGGACAATGGCAGCAAAACGTGGCTATGCATAATTTTAGATGCTCCATTTCATTTTAATTCTCCCTCAGTCCTGAGTTGTCCTATCCCATCATGCAGCAGAAGTCCAATCACCATTGTTCTTTCAGAGGGCTTCTTTAGGGTGTCTCCCTGCACCTCCAGATTTATTATACTTTTGCAAATCTTGTAGCCTCCTACAATCCTCCTAGCACCTCCCCTTTTTATTTGGGTAGTACCCCTTTGGCTAACTAAGCAATGGCACTCACAAGATTAAAATTCAATAAAGAAGGTATGATAATATTTCTAAAGGGGAAGGGCAATATAAATTGGATTTAGAATTAGCCATAACCAGATGAAATCACTGGAGGTCAGGTTGGCCCCAGTTAACTTGTTGACTTTAACAGATCTCTCCTAAGTTTGATTAAGTCTACGTCTAACCTATTATCTTCCTTTCATGGCTCACTACCTATGCCACTCATACATATTAGTTTAAGCAAAGCCTGGAGAAGTTCCTTCTTAAAACCACAACTTCCAGAACTTCTAGTTTATGCCATCTTTTGTCAGCAATGTTCCACCACATTTTATATTGGACAAACAGGCCAAATTTTATGTAAGAGAATAAATGAGCACAAAACTGACATCAGGAATAGGAATACCCAGCAATCAATGGGCAAACACTTCTCCCTTTCTGGACACTCTTTCTCTGATCTCAGAGTTGTAGTTCTTGAACAAAAAAATGTCAAGGACAGATTTGAAAGAGAGCCTATTGCACAGGAATACATCAGGAAGCTCAGCACACATTCTCCATGCTTAAACAGAGACAATGGTTTCCTGTGCCATTCTATATACTAATTTGATCATCTGAACCTTTGTCAACCAGTCAGACCCTAATCACTACCATTATGATGGAATCCTATTATCTGTCAAATATCTAGTTTTAAACTGTTGAAAGCTTGGAACCATTGCCAATGGTTTTAAACTGCTAATAGTTTTATACTCCCTCCAGAGACACAGCCACTCCATTTATCTGAAGAAATGTGCTTGGACACTAGAAAGCTTATGGAAAAAATAAAAACCCGTAGTTTTATAGGTGGTACATGACTATTTCTAGTTCTGGTTTTTTTTGTTTTTTGTTCCTTGACTCTTGACTTATGGCTGGCTTTGGGGAGAAACATGCATCTTTTTTAATTTTGCTATTTAAAGTTGGGCAAAAATGAATAGAAGTGACTTACTGAACCTGTGCCTCCACTGCTTCCAATGGTATTTAAGTGCTTTTTATGGATCACCTACGGTACAAAGCTCCACAGGTTTATGATGGAGCTCAGTGTGAGATTTTGTAGTCCTGCAGGTATGAGCAACTGGATTAGATCACAGAATCCTTGCTACGTTTTGGCCTTATTAGAAACCAATGCATTCTGTCTAAATTTATTTGCTAGAGGAAATCTGGAGTTTCTCTGTATAAACTTTTGCCAGCTGTAAAAGCAGAACTGAACCCCTTTCTTTGAATATAAGTTCAACTACCTAATCGTTTTTCTTCATCTTAATTCATTAGTAAAGTCACAAATCAGAGAGAATTTCCTTGGCAACACAAAATGAGATCATAAACAAATGAATTCACATCTTGAGTAAGCAGAGGCTGGTAGAAAAAGGAATACATAGTTATTTTGAAAAATTAACATGAAATACAGCAAGAAGAGAGAAAAGAGTTGGGCATTTCAAAATTCTTGTTTAGCATGTCTTTTGTTCCCATTTTTTCCTGTCTCAAGAGTAAATGTACATTCTTGGAAAATATCTCACACGGTGATAGTAGTAATAAATGAGGGGTGGGAAATGTGTAGCTCTGTATAGGGTTTGCAATGTCAGCTACCATCATTCCTCATCACAGGCTATGCTGGCTAAAGTCAATGGGAGCGGTAGTCTCCTCCTTGCAGTACAACAATACCAGCCATTCTGATGGGATAGATTAGAGGCAGTCATTGCTATGGCAGATCTTCCATCCAATGAGTATCCTACATGGAGAGTTGAGGGGGGGGGGGAGCTTTACTGAATGATGTTGACCATAGCCTGTGGTGCAGGAAGAAAGAGGATACCTGAAAATGAGAGAAGGGATATATCCTCTTGCTTACATTTGCATCCAACCCATCACTATTCCTACTATATATAGTCATCTCTAACCAATGCCTCCTTCATTTCATCACTGATTATACTCTGACTACGCAACATTTTGTCCTGTGACATACAGTTGGTCCTTTTCTCCCTGTTTTTGTTCTTGCAAGTTCCTGAAGACCATTTCATCCTGGCACATTTTTGCTGGCATAAGTGCACACTACACTGGAATGGGCAGGATTCCAGCCATTATGTGAGATACACAGGCCTGTTCTCCAACAAAGGGATACACCTAGAGAGTACTGTTACTGCTCCCCAGCATCTGCTACCCAAGCTGATTGTCCCACTTTTCATAATGGAAAAAGTACTGTACAGGGGAGAAGGCTTATTGCAAGAAATGAAGCAATTCATGGTTCTCATTCTCTTTCAAATCCAGATGCTTATTCAAATCATTATGTCCTGCACTGTTGCAAAGGGAAAAGGGCACAGCTTGCAGAACACTAAGTGCAAACAAATCTTAGCTGTACAATCCTGTGTATGTCTACTCATCAGTAAATTCCACTGGTCACAATGTGACTTACTCTCAGATAACTTTGTATAGCAGGGATAGACCTTTGGGCAATACGCACGCCCCAAAACTGTTTTGGCAGCTCCTGACTGCCAGCACCAACAGTAGAACACAGACACACAGATACACAGCCTTCTGGGCCTTTTTTTTTTTCCCCTAGAAAGAAAGGGGACACTGTACCTTATAGACTGGCCCTGAAGTTTGGCTTTACAAGATTGCAACATATACTGCATGTTGGGAAATAAAGCAAAAGGTGTATCAGATAGTAATTTACAAAAGGGAAGGTTGAAACACCACACAACTGTGGAGATGCATATGGGGTGTTACTCCAAATCATCCCCAACGTCAGGTAGTACTACCCATTGACAATGCCCCATAACAGAAAAAAGGATCGTACCACATACACTCAAATATGCACACACAAGTATAACCAAATCATTCCCAAAAGAACAAAAACTGAATTTTTCAGAGTGATAAAATATTATGAAATAGTGCTTGGAAAAAGTAACATCCATATCATGGAAGTACTATTTTAAGGTCATGTGTCTGGATCTCCTGCAATAAATGAGTAACATACAACATTTGATTGTAATTGGGGGAAGGCCCAAAATTAGCAAGAACTAAGCAGCAAGATAATCTGTCTAACTGGCATCTCCTTGATATTATGCAAGACATGGAATCTGAATAAAATATTTCATGTTTATAAGACGGTTAGTAAATTCCGTAGATGAGCACTTTCATTAAATAAAGTTGCAGGCTAGAATTTGAGGTCATTACTGGGAACCACATGACATTATTTCACAGTTGATGACTGATGGCTGAAAATATGAATGGACCCTACTTAAAAACCTTTATGTTTGAGAGGGCATGAAAAGTGAAATCTGAGCATTCTGCCTATCTTGTTTGATCTGTGATGGTCCTTCACACATTGCGTGGTCTTACAATCATAATCAGAGATGGGCACGAATCAGAAAAATGGTGATTCATTTTGATTCGTGATTCATCAAGGTCAATGAATCACAAATTATGAATTTACATTTTTCTGATGAATCAATCAATCAATCAATTCATTTTTTACTTTAAAACTGTATAAAATGCCCCCCAAGCACCTAGAGACACCAAATTTGCAGGGAAGCATCTACTAACTCTCTTCTACAATCTCTCCAAGTTTGGTGAAAATTGGGTTTCAGTCTTCAATATTATATACCCACAAAGTGGGTCCCACCAGGAAAGTGCCCTTTAGCAGCTGGCTTGGGGAAACCCAGCCTTCACCAAACTTAGAGGGATTGTAGATGAGAGTCAGAAGAAGTTTCCCTGCAATTTAGGTGTTTCTAGGTGCCTTGGGGGCCGTTTTATAACAAAACGAATAGACACATTTAAAAAAAAATCACAAAAAAATCATTGATTTGTATTTGTTGGGGGTATTGATTCATACAAATACGAACTGACAAATTAGCAATTTTTGAATGAACTTGATGATTCATTTTTTAATTCATGCCTATCTCTAATCATAATGTGATGAGGAAGCCATGTGTAAATTAATACACATTTGGCCTTACAATTATCTATACAGAAGACAGAATTCTTATAGCAATATAATAGGATTCCCTTCACTATCTCTGGTGCATTTACTACACTATGGAATTATGCATTAGTTTGTTTGGATCTTACAACATGGTCCATTGCTGGCCACAGTTTAACACAGGTGTGTGTGTGTACAGAATATATTACTTCTTAGCAGACTTAACCTTACAAGAAATGGCTGTTAGATGAACATTTATGTGCAGTTAACAAGTATTGTTTCTCATAAACTGTACCAAATGTATTCTGAATGATTAATATATATATGTTTTTATACTTACATAGACATCTTGAATTTCAGTGGGTGGCTAATCATGACACTTGCCACAATTAAAATATGAATTGTATGACAGAAATGTATGCCACAGCAATAATAAAGGTGACTGGAAAGCCCTCTTTTAATTTTAAACATAAAATGGTATCATCTTTTAGTAACAATTTAAGAAAAAGGAATATTTTAACATTCGTCTAAATACAAATTCTTTTGTGGCCATGTTTGAGTCCTTCCTATGAACAGTGCACTTTGCTATGCATATTGATCAAGCCCCTAAAGACCCATTTATAAAGCACATATATGTGGGTCCATTCACAATGCAGAAACACTAAATTTTATGAGACTTACTTCCATGGAATTGTGTACAGGTTTGCAGCCTCAGGCACTTTTCTGGCATCATTTTGCACTTGGCGGTAAAGACAAGAGGAATGAACACTGCAAAGCTGAACTTTGGAAACCAAGCTGACCTTTCCAACTGAGCTGATGCTCTTTCTCTTGCTTAATTCCCCCTGTGCACCTGAGTGGAACTAAGAAGCAAAAGAATTCTGGAATCCAGAAGTGCAAAGAGTAGGGCAGAAAGCCAATGGAGTAAGCAGCAAAGGAATGAGATGAAAAACAGATGGTAAGAAGACTGCATCACAGTTCATCTCTCATGCACAGAGAAAGTGGCAAAACTGTAAGAGCAAACAGGGGAAATCACACAAAGACAGCTTTCATTTACGTGTCTTTGTTTTTTTCTAGTATCTGGAAGCCTAATAGGGATGATAATAAAAGATTCTCACTGATACTATTATTTATAGCACTGCTTTGGAGTGGTGAACACAAGAGATCGTAGCTGAATTCACACACACACACACACACACACACACAATTTGAGTCAAGTTTGGTTTCCTCTAAATGAGATGCCAAGATTTGTTATTTACAATTTGAACAAATATGAAGGCAAAAATTAAATCCACTGTTCCATGTCAGTTTCTCAGAACAGGCCAGCCATTTATACATCAAGAAAGACAGATTGGAATGAAGTTTGCACATGCTAATCTACATATATTGCTGCACATTTAGAAATAAGCATTACAGTTTAAATGGAAATACACAGTAACTGTCAGCTTACTAGAGAGGTCTCTGACTAGGAGACTTGTGTCCATGTGTAAGCCTTATTGATGGGCAATTTCAATACCATTATTTTCCCTTCTTGTGGTTTTTTATCTTTAAACTAAACTTTGACAAGACAACTCTTCAAACCTGGGACACTTTCAAAGAGAGGATTACCTCTGCCTGGTCCTTGAAGTACAGTACTGTTCTTTATGGTCATCCTTACTCTAAAGTGTCCATGTATTCTTAAGATCTCCACAGTTCCAGCCTCCAGCTTATTCATACCTCTGTTTCAGACTGACAAACCCACATACCCTGCCCCCTCCATTTAACTGGGCACACGCCACTTCCCCAATTTCCGATGGTTATCTCATTCAGACAGAAGGACCATCTCCCCCAGCTACAACCTGTGGATAACTGCAAGGAAAGTCTAATTATTTCTGCAAGTTTATAAAGTATATCCAGTGCAGAAATCTAGTCAACTGCATAAGAGAAAACTAGTTTAATTTTTCATATGGAACCGTGAATGCCAAATAGGATATTTTATAGGGCAAATAGTTGTCTGGGGAATGCATTTGTTAATCCCAGGGCACTACTTCTTCAGACTTTGGCCTTATCTACCCAAGAGGTTCAGAGCTGCTTACAATATATCACACTCTGTCCTCACAGTAATGGTGTGAGAAGGATTTGACAAAGAAAGAAAGAGGCAGTAAATCCCTAGAGTCACCCATTTAACCGCCTGGGTAAGCAAAGGTTTGCACTTTAGTCTCCTAGGTTCCTATCATAGGCTATGTGTGAAATGTGGGGTGGGGAAACAATCTCTGTGCAGTTCTTTGCAGAAAGGCACAGGGTAAGCTCTTCTTGTACAAAATGCATCCACAGCTGGCTATGCATAAAGATGGGTTTCTTCTTAATGCTGGGAAGAGTCGAGAAGTCATGGTTCAGAGACAAGGAATTGGTGCCTGGAGTTTCAGTGCATCACAACTAAACTGCTGGAAGAAAACATGGTTGGCCCAAGACATTTTGCTCCTTGAAGCAGAGGAACAAACGCCCCACGCAACTCTTCTTAGTCAAGATGCAAAATACTCCAAACCAGGCAAGTTGTTTTGGCACAGGAGTCAGTAAATCATACAAGCCCTTCTCCCCAGCCCTGTTAGACATGTACAACAACAAAATAAACAATGAAGAATTTATTACCCTTTCATGACACCCGATATCTCCCACCTGAGGCAATTCTTTCACCCTGCCTAATGGTAGAGCTGAAAAATAAATTACTCTATCCAATGTTTATTAAAACAGAGCACATTTTAATGGCACATCTTTAGTACATAAGATTTTCTTCCCAATCAGGCTTTTTAAAATATAATTCAGAACCAACATAAGAGGTTTCATTCTTGTGTGTATGTGTGTGGTTTGTGCTACAGAGCTGGAACTTCAAAAGAGTAAGTGTCACATACATGCTCACATCTAAACCAGAGTCTAAAAAAGTTAATTTTTCAGATTATAGCCTCCAGAATCCCTCAACAGCATGGTTCTGTTGTAGAAAAACAAAAATAATATAACTGCCCCCCTCATTTATTCAAGGTCTGATCTAAATGTCACATTAAGTGGCTCTGCTGTACATTAAACTGTTATACCCATCAACAATGATATTTTTCCATATGGTTCACAGCAGAGGTTATTATAGTAATCTTAACCAATGTCTCAGCTTCTTCCTGATAATTCTTAACATGAAATGTAGAACCAGATGTCTGAGCCAACTCTGTTTGGAAACTTCTATATGCTTTCCTTTTGATATTTTCATACACATCTTGCTGGCAGAATAATATGAGAGTCATAACACACCCATCTCTTGCCATAACACTTGGAATACTTCCTTCACATGTTTTCACTGAATAGTGCAGCTGGTCCAGAAAACGATGCAATCCCCCCTTCTAAAAAATACGTTTCTCTGTTCTTCCAAAACTTTTAGGTGCACAGCTGATACATTCTAGGATGGATTTTATTTAATTTTGTCTGATTGCCTTTTTGATAAATGTTAGATTATAATACACAAAAAATGTGGAAGCCAGTTTAAATTGGATTTTGTTTTTAACCTAACTTGGCACTTCTCATCTTTATTCAAGCCAATGTTCATTCTGCTAGCTGAGTTTTAAAATTATCATATTGCTATGGAAGAAGTTTCAGATTTTGATTCCTCATTCTTGGAGAAATGTAGCTTCTGTTTATACAACCTTCTCAGTATGCAGATTCTGTATCTAGCCTGCTGTTTGCTAAACCATCTGCACATTCCCTGTGCTGTGTTTGGGCCTCTTTTGGCAGACCATACTTCAGGAATTGTATGGGATTGATTCATGCAGACAGCTGAAGGTAACACTACAGGTTGGATGGCTGCAGACAGTTTGACTGTGGTATAATGGAGCCAGGACTTAGGGTTGAGGGGCTGGGAACTTCCAATGAATAGGGTTTTGCTTCCCTTTCTTCCCCTCTGAACTTAGCTGCACTGCTCCCCATGACTGATTGGGGAGGAGAATTTTCCCAGTAAAAATATAATGTTGTGAGCTGTCACAATGTACAGTAGGACCCCTGTATTGATGGGAGATAGGTTCCAATCCCCCTATGTATGTGTGAAACTGTGGGTAGTAGCAAATCCATTAAAGACAGTGAGGTACAGGAAAGGGTGAGAAAAGGAGGCAAGTGCACACGCACACTGTGGTAGATGCATGTGCACTGCTGGCTGAGTTGCAGCAACGGTGACTGCAGAAAGCTGAAACTGCAGATACTGGCTCCATGGATATGGGGATCCTACTGTAAAACATTTGTGTGGCGGGGCTCCGTCTTCAATGGACAATTAAGTCCTTTTCATTCTACAGAAATATCTGATTCTAGTGGAAATGAAATTTTCTACTTCTGCTTTGTTGAACTGTATCAATACAGTTGCCTGCATCTTTGGAATCCTCATTTTTGGGATATTACACAGCCAGCATGCCCACAGGCAAGAGATAATGGGAATTGTGACCCCAAACACCTGGCAAGTCTTGATGATCTACCTGTAGTCTATGTGATTCACGTCAGTTTGCAAGTTACACATGATGGGAAGGGGTAGAATCTGCTTGGCATCATACACAAAGGGCAAAATTCTGTTGTGTAACTATGCTGGTGCAACTCAATGTTACACCTCTGGCAGCTACTCTAGTGCCAAGGCAGAAGTGCTGTCTATGAAGCACTTCTCCTGGTGCACTGCACAACTGCTTATACTGAGGATGCAACCAACTGAGCAACTGAATTGCGCATCTCCTTGTTGACAGGAGTAACACCCGGCACATTTACATCAGGGAAACTTCACATGACACCTGCACAAACACAAATTTGTTTGTTGTGTTCCTGCACTGGAGAGATGTGTGAACGAGAATTCAGAAGTGTTACTTTTCTGGGCTACAGACCTCAGAATCCGTCAGCCAGCATGACAACTGGCTGTGTTGTCTTGGGTACCTTTGGAACTGAAGTCTGAAATAGTAACTTTTCTAAGCTCTGTAAAATATGTCTAGTTTTGCTAAGTCTCACTGTTACACTAATCTCACTGCTTTGATCTCACTGTCACGTTAATTCCACAGGTAAACATATTGACTTAAGTA
Organism: Intellagama lesueurii; assembly: GCA_037013535.1. Taxonomy (NCBI): domain Eukaryota; kingdom Metazoa; phylum Chordata; class Lepidosauria; order Squamata; family Agamidae; genus Intellagama; species Intellagama lesueurii. The sequence continues at coordinate 75,538,913 of JBAJHW010000006.1, forward strand.
TTACAGATACGCAGCCTTATTGGGAGAAAGGTGGCCTATAAATAGGACAAATAAAGAACATATCACTGCTGGAAGCCAGAGGTCAGAATTCTAAACATCAGGTATATTGTGCATCCTTGTGCTTTCCAACTATGCAGTTTATATGTGGAAAGATGGAAGGAGATTATGAGTCTTTTTATGTTTGTATTTCTTCAGCCCATGTATATATACCAGCTAAGTTTCCACTGCCATTGCTTCCACTGACAGAAAGCCAGAACATTGATGGAAAGTGCCAGATTTTATGGATCTTATAATTATGGCAACTTCTTCTGATCTCCTCTAACATTCCCCTGAAGTGCGATTCTAACTCCCATGGATATTCACACTGTTACTTTTAATCTAGGCCGCGTTCAATTTGCCTTGACATAAAAAGTAATTCAAAAGCCCTTTTTACAAAGAGTGTGTCCCTTCCATTTATCTTGTAATTTGCCTAGGATAAAGGCAACTTTCTAAAAGATCAAATTGTGAAGAACCTTGTGCTGGATTTATTATAAATAGATCACAGCAAAGAGGTTAATCTTTTATCAGCTCAAAATTTGACACACAGACTGCTTTGCTGTTTTCCTTAAAACAGGCTTAACAAATTTCCTTCCGTGAGAGAGACAAGCAGTGAATATGAGTCTTTCAGATAGATGTGTTATACTGTCTATGAGCAAATTATTTCCTTGAAGACTTTTTATCTTTCAGCAAATAAAAAAAGAAAATTGATTCACCCTATCACAAAGAATCAATCTACATTTTTAGATCCAACATCATCTGGAGGACCATCCTTGGCTTAAATAACTCTCTTCATTCCAGGCCCCAAATCCAAATCACCCTCCAGTTATTTTTTTTTTAAAGCAAAACGTATCCCCAGTGTCTTGTCCAGCTTGGGCCCTGACCTATGAGATGGTAGCATTTTAGACAATCCTACTTCAAACTCTCTCTCTCTCGCTCTTTCTCTCTTTGTGTGAAATGTAGTCACATTTTGGATTCCTCTCCACCATTAAAAACCAGACCAATTCTTGTAGGGTTCTAAAGCCTGGTTGTGGAGCCAGGAGCTGAAAGTTTAAATCCCCACTGGGCCTCCCAAGAAAGTGGCCAGATGACATAATTTGGAATATTATTTATTTATTTATTTATTTATTTATATGCAAACACTACTCTGGGAGGTTTACAAGCTAAAGCTTAAAAAGCCTACAGACTCCAAATAAAAATATATATGGCTGGTGGGGTTATGTACTCTGCCACCTGTGTGCACTGGGCAAGCTGCATGTCCCTGAGTGCCACCAGAAGTAAGCACTGGGTTCTGAGAACCATATACTTAGAAGACCCTGAGAGGGCTGCCATAAAGTCTGAAGCAACATGATGGCTTGTAATTATTATTACTGATTAGCACAGTGTTGTGTATCAGATAGAGTGTTAGATTAGGGCTCATGAGATCTGTCTTCAAATCCCTGCTTGATCACTAGATGATGTCACTACCGTGTTTCCCCGAAAATAAGACAGGGTCTTATATTAATTTTTGCTCCAAAAAAAGCATTAGGGCTTATTTTCAGGGGATGCTTTATTTTTTTCATGCACAACAATCTACATTTATTCAAATACAGTCGTGTCATCTTCTGGTTGCTGCACAATGGTGGAGGGCAGGGTTTCACTTAACTGGGGCTTATTTTTGGGGTAGGGCTTATATCACGAGCATCCTGAAAAATCATACTAGTGCTTATTTTCAGGTTAGGTCTTATTTTCGGAGAAACAGGGTATAAGTTGGAAGTGACTTGCTGGCACATAACACAACAAATTAGCATAACAGGTTTCACCTGTCTTCTTATATGGTGCTTTACTAGATGCAGAATTTTACATGTAGATTTACATGGTGAACATTGAAAAAATGGTCTACCTTACTCACCTCATGTAGTCCCTTAACTGGAACTATCTGGCATGTTAGCACCTCATTCTAAAAATGAGAAAAAGAAACCTTTTCCATAAAATTATGGAAAAACACACTGATCACTCTCTGTATCTCTCCCTTGTAATGACTGGCAAATCAACCAGTGGCTGGGAAAAATTTATTTATCCTTCAACATTTTATATAGGTGATGGGTGAAAGAAATAACATATTTTTAGTAACCCTCAGGCTGGTACAGAATGTTCAGGCTTGTGAAAAAGCATTAAGGGAGTTACTGGCTATCAGTCTCAGCCTTGGGTGGCATTAAAAGCACGTTGGAGAATTACCTTGCTTATTCTTCATGCCAATGGTAAGACCTAATACATTCATTTAGGGGGGTTCAAGAATCCTCAGATGAATCTTATCCCTTGACTAAGCAAGTGCAATTGCTGGGATGTTTTAACACATAGAGAAAAGATAAAAGGGAACAGGCCTGCCTGCATTAACCAGTACTAGCCCATGACATTTTGCTGCTTGAGGTGAAAGACAAGATGGTGTTTAGTGTCTCTGGGTCAGTAATTCCCTATTCTAATTTCAAGGAGCTTTCAGGGTTAAAGTCTGACCAGGCGGATGTGCCCTTGTGATGTCCCAGGAGTTGAGCCTTGTGTAACAATTCCAAAATAAAATATGTGCATTAGAAAGTGAGAAAGACCATGCTGATTTCCTGCACTACCTCCTACACAAGGATTATGTATGCAGTACACAAACTCCTTTGCCCTGAGCCAGTAAGCTCTGGCAGTACCTATGAGTAGGGAAGATATAAGTACTCAGGCATTAAAATCACCACATACAATACAATCAAACCTTCTTTCTCTTCCAGCACTGCTCACGCTGAGTTTTTTCTCCTTGCCTGGGAAAGTACTCCAGTCACTGCAACTTCAGCCAGTGCCCTGAGATCTGACAACCCTAATAAGATATCTACTATCCCATTCCATGTACAGAAATCAATGGTATTAGCAGCTAAATCTTAATTCAGCATTAGCAACTGGGCAACACCCCCTTCCGCTGCATCTCAGGGCAGCAGGTCACCTTTGGTGGGGGGTGCAGGACAGGCTGTATGATCTGTAGAAAACCATCTCACAACACCTCTCTACTGTTTTCCACCCTTTAGTATTCAAGGCTGCTTCTTCACTCTGTCTAATGGTTGGGACTGCTTTGACAATGACTATATATTACTGATCACTCAGTGCCTTGTAAATGAAATTCTTAACTACAGATTGTACAGTGAATCCACATAGACAATAATCAACATGATCCTTCCAATGTTTTTTCTTTAGGTCAATGCCTGTCCCCATCACTGGATCATCAATTTTGACCAACCCATAAGGGCAAACCATATCTATTGGTCACGGCCTGTTAAAAGGGAACCAGGAGAGAGGGAGCTAATGTACTCATAGATATCACCATCAGAAAGTGGCACCTGCCCATGACCATGGTTGCGCCAGTTATTTCCTCCATGTGGCTGCATCTACAGGGATGCCCCATCTTTCAACAGGGTTTGAGAAAACTGTATTAAGAGGTTAAGAAAGGATCTACCATTGATATCTGTTTCCCAATGACTTATTCACATATCAGCTTCCAAAGAAATAGCTGTGTTAGTTTATCTCAGCACACTGACAAAAGAAAGGAAATACAAAGGCAAATTATAGTACTACTATCCATTTCCTCAGATACCTGAGGAAGTAGATTTTGATACATGAAAGCTCACACTGAAATAAAAATGGTAGGGTTTAAAATGCTACAATATTGTGCCTTTCTTTTCTTCACATATTAACAGCTCCCTTGAAGTTGTGTTCATTATGTGATAAACCTATCAAAGTGACCGAAGCCTTTGTATTTCAAGGACTATTATTCAGGGAGTGCCCCAACCCAGCAGTAAGAAATATGCAGCCATCCAACCACTGCTGGGACTACAACTCCTCTGTACCCTAGCCAACATGTTCAGTGATGAGGGATGATGAGTTGAAGTCCAACAACAGGCATTCCCCAGTAAATGATGAAGACTACCTATCCAACACTCAGATTACAATTCTATGATGTTCTCCTAAGAACGAAATTGCATTAATTCTGATCGATTTGACTGTTAAGTAATACTCAACTGTACTTGAATTTAGGAAGTTAAACCGATTGGCTTACATGTCCATAAGTAGAATTAATACAGTAGCATACTGTGTCCAAACTGTTTGCTCATTTGGATTATTTCATGAAAAATTGCTCTCTCGAGGGCACATGTACACCAAGAATATATATTTACACATGCATCCATATAATATAAAAGAAAGACATTTTAGTACCATATATATATTCACTGACATATACATAATATGTATTTCTGGGTGGAAGCATGCCCAAATTTCAGTCATTTTATCCATGAAATAATTTTGTATATTACTTTCTTTCTTTTTTTAGGTCATCCACAAAAAGATCACAAAAGACCAAAATGACAAGAGTAAAATCGGTGAGGACTAAACAATGAAGCAAGCAGACAAGCAAACAGCCGAAAATCAACCAACCGTTTGCATTTTAATAGAACTGGGAGACACAATGAGAGCTGTTGCCCCCTAACTTTGGAACACCCTCCCTATAGAGATCCGCCTGGCTCCAACACTTTTGGCTTTTCGGCACCAGGCAAAGACCTTTCTGTTTAGGCAGCATTTTCATTAAATAGTATTCTTTAGCTGGCCATATGAGCAGCAGGATTTATTAATATTAATGTTTTAATGATTGTTTTTAATATAGGATATTATTATAATATTGCCTATTTTTAAAGGTTTTAATGTTTTTAAAGTTTTAATATTGTTGTACGCCGCTCAGAGACCACTGGTAATGGCGCGGCTAAAAAATCTTGTAAATAAATAAAATAAATAAATAAATAAAAAAGCAGATTCTGAAATGTATTCAGGATTGTCTTTTTTCTTTAGAAGCCCCTGCAAAATAGACTTCCTAATACAGAAACTATTTATTTGCTTATTTGGTCATAAGAAAGAGAAATTTGTTTTCTTCTGTCTGGGTGCAAAATTGGAGGAAACTTGTTTCCTTCGGCATTGTCCACTCAGCATATGAAAATAATTCATCATTTGAATGTGAAAATATTCAAAAATGCATTACAACCATATAATTGTTAACTTATGTCATTCTAGATATTAAAAAGAACTCTTATCCAAATGCATAAATATCCATCGTCTAATAACTTGGTGGGTTTGAAATGCCCCCCCCCCCCCAAGCTTATGTTAGAAGGATGTCCCCATTATCCCTCACAGGCTATCTGCCTCATCTGTGGGCCCTCTGGCAGATGATCCAGGGACCCTGGTTGCAAGACAGCCTGAAGACAAAGATGCTAAAGGGCAGTGTATGGGCAGAGAGGAGGAAATACAGTAACATCACCACCCCTGGAGGAGGGCATAGGTGAAGCAGTTGGGCAGGAGGAGGCAGGTGTGGTTAGTGGGGAGGAGGAAGGAGTAGAGGAGGAGGAAGAGGAGAACTGGTTAGAGATGCTAAAGGAGCAGCTGCCCATCGTCTGTACCCAACAGGAGGAAAAGGAGCCCTTTGTCCTCCAGAACACCTGGACTGGGGCATAGACCACCTTCACCTGGTACCTGGACCTTCTAAATCAGACGTTCCACTCCACTGTGCTGCGAATGGTGGGATGGCAAGAAGAATGCCCCACCACTCCTCAACTGGGGTGCTCAACCCTGACATAGAAATGGACTTCTATGCCAGCTGCCCTATGAGTACACCGGCCTTGCTGATGAAAGCTTGGCCACTGGGGCTAATGACTCAAGCTTAACCTCAGTAGTGGACTTTAGATGACTTGGGTCTGGTGACAGTAACCAGGGCCTGCACAGATGAATTCCAGAAATTAGGGATGGGACTGGGATTAGGACCTAGAGACCTACAGGTGCACTTTTTACTGCAATAAAGTTTGCTGCACCTGATTACCAGCCTGCTGAGTCAATGGAGCCCATGGAGGAGGATATAGCCCCATTGCCTTCCACCTCAGAAGGGGCAGCAGGAATCACAGCTTGGTTCATCAAAATACATGACAAGTAAGAATACTGCACAAATGAAAACATTTCTTTATTGAAATACAAGTCCAAGAATATTCCAGTCATCCTGGCTATTAGCCAATTTAGCTCAGGTACTCTGAGCTGTAGTTTAAACAGAGAAGGAAAAAGGTCTCCTGCTGCTTAAGGTAAGAAGCAAAACTTCATCCTCAGTGCCCTGTGACAATGACCCACAATCAGCATCGAAGCCCTTGCAGGAGAAGAAATACATACCCATGCACTTTGCTCCAGAGAAAGATGACAAAGGCAGCAGTACCTGCCAGCTAGTGAGAAAGAGAATGAAGGCAGCATCTTCCTCTGCCTGTCGGAAGGAGCGGAACACTACAGTGGCAGCGACAGCCCCTACATTAGGGCCATGGTTCCCCACTTTGCGTCCCCAGATGTTCTTGGACTAAAACTCCCAGATGCCTTCACCAATAGCTGTGCTGGCCAGGATATCTGGGAGTTGTAGTCCAAGAACATCTGGGGATCCAATGTTGAGAACCACTGCAATAAGGGTTGCTTTATTAAACCAGCTCTTTTTCTGATTGCTGGATCTAAGGGTCCTCAGGACCAGTAAGGAAGAAAAATCAAGTCAGGCAACCATCAACTGCAGACATAAATGTAAAGTATGTGAAATGTATTAGACAGTCTTTGAAGAGTGGAGATAAAGAAATCACAAAAAAATAGCAAAATTGATTGTCTAAAAACATATAACTGAAACAAGAATGGTCTGTACTTTCTTTCTATGAATAAGATAACTGCATACATGGACGAAAAGCTATCGAAAAGCCTTAGACTCTGTACTGCTTTGGAATACAGTACTGTACTTGGTTATTCCTCTTTGCTGTTCCCCTAAGCTGTAGCAGAAGTTTTAAATAAACAACCCACTCTGATTTTTTTTCTAGAAATTTCCTCCATACAGGCATTGGCTCATAGCGCTGGCACTTTTCCTTGTTATCCCTTCCTCAGGGCCTGGACTCTGAGGAGTCTCAGATCCAGACTGAGGAAGCAGTCGCTCTGGACAGCTGCACCATGTAGTGGCAGCTCTCCAGAGCAGCAAGGGCCTTGCCAAGGCAGGTGAGAGTAGCTAATTTACCCTCTTGTATGGACTGCTGCCTGAAGTAACCGCCTCACTGAGGCTAATGGCAAGGCTGGCTCTGAGTGGAAAATCATAACTTTCCCCATCTATAAAATATCTAGATATCTAGCTAGCAGACAAAAACATTGGAGTTTGACTGATTGTGTCTGAAGAACATGGATGAAATTGAAATGCTGTTCCCTGTAAATGATCAACATTCACATAGCAATATTATATATAATAAGTAATCCATCCTCCTTCAACCGTGTGCCCTATAAATGTGTTAGATTACAACTTATATTAGCCTGGTCAGGATGGCCTCTGGCCACAATGGGAGCTGTAGTTCAGTGCAATGGGACAGTGACGGTTGAAATAGGCTTGGTAACAGTTCTCAAGAAGCTTCTGCTTTCATTTGAAAATGAAATATTATCCATGGATTTCATTTTATTCGCCAGTCTAAAGTTTACTAAAGTCTTACCTAATCTGGTAGATTTTTTTTTCCAGTCTCGAGAGACTATGGTAACGTGCTCTGAATAGAGGACTTGGAACAGCGTCTAGTGCGGCTGAGGAGGCCAATTCGAGAGTGACAATTCCTTCCACACTGAAGACAAATACAATCTGTCCCCTGTCCAGCTCCCTGATTTTGCTGGTTTCGGGACTGCCTCTTTGCCTTGGCCTGCTGGACAAGTGTCTCTTCAAAATGGGAGAGGCGATGATGCACCACCTGCCTCCAGGCTGAACGCTCAGATGTCAAGGTTTCCCATCTGTTGAGGTCCATTCCTAAGGCCTTCAGATCCCGCTTGCAGATATCCTTGTATTGCAGCTGTGGTCTCCCTCTGGGGAGATTTCCCTACACTAATTCTCCATACAGGAGATCTTTTGGAATCCGACCATCAGCCATTCTCACGACATGCCCGAGCCAACGTAGACATCGCTGTTTCAGTAATGTATACATGCTAAAAATTCCAGCTCGTTCTAGGTCTACTCTATTTGGAACTTTGTCCTGCCAGGTGATACAAAAAATGTGTCGGAGACAACGCATATGGAACATGTTCAGCTTCCTCTCCTGCCATGCACAAAGGGTCCAGGACTCACTGCAGTACAGGAGTGTACTCAGGACACAGGCTCTATAGACCTGGATCTTGGTATATGCCGTCAGCTTCTTATTAAGCCATACTCTCTTTGTGAGTCTAGAGAACATGGTAGCTGCTTTGCCAATGCGTTTATCCAGCTCAACATCTAGGGAGAGAGTGTCAGAGATCGTTGAGCCAAAGTACACAAAGTCATGAACAACCTCCAATTCTTGTGTAGAGATGGTAATAGAGGGAGGTGAGTCTACGCCCTGGCCCATAACTTGTGTTTTCTTCAGGCTGATTGTTAATCCAAAGTCTTGGCAGCCTTGCTAAAGCGATTCATGAGTTGTTGGAGGTCTTCAGCAGAATGGGCAACAACAGCTGCATCATCAGCGAAGAGGAAGTCCCGCATGCATTTCAGCTGGACTTTGGTCTTCGGTCTCAATCTAGAGAGATTAAAGAGCTTTTCATTTGATCTAGTCCAGAGATAGACACCTTCTGTTGCAGTTCCAAAGGCGTGCTTCAGCATGACAGCAAAAAAGATCCCAAACAGGGTCGGCGCGAGGACACAGCCCTGTTTCACTCCGCTTCGGATGTCAAAGGGTTCAGATGTTGAGCCATCAAAAACTACAGTGCCCTTCATTTCCTCATGACAGGACCTGATGATGTTAAGGAGTCGAGGTGGACATCCAATCTTGGGAAGTATTTTAAAAAGGCTGTCCATGCTAACCAAATCAAAGGCCTTTGTAAGATCTATGAAGGCCACAAAGAGTGGCTGTCGTCGTTCCCTACATTTCTCCTGCAACTGTCTGAGGGAAAACACCATGTCAGTGGTGGATCTATTAGCTCGAAATCCACACTGTGATTCTGGATAGACTCTGTCTGCAAGCACCTGGAGCCTCTTCAGCACAACACGGGCAAGCAGCTTCCCTACAACGCTGAGAAGAGAGATGCCACGGTAGTTATTGCAGTCGCCCCTGTCTCCTTTGTTCTTATACAATGTGACAATGTTTGCATCCTTCATGTCCTGTGGTACTCCAACTTCCCTCCAGCAAAGACAAAAGATTTCATACAGCTCAGTGGTGATGATCTCTTTACAGCACTTCAGCAGGGATGTTATCCTTCCCAGGTGCCTTGCCGGAGATGAGGGAATCCAAGGCCGCTTTTATTTCTGCTAAAGTTGGTTCGCTATCCTACTCTTCCAAGACAGGCAGGCACCCGATGTTATTTAATGCCTCTTCGGTTACTACATTCTCTCTGGAATATAGCTCAGAGTAGTGCTGCACCCAGCGTTCCATCTGCTGTGCTCGGTCCTGGATGATCACGCCTGTAGCAGACTTCAAAGGAGCAGATTTCTTTTGTATTGGACCTAAAGCCTGCTTGATACCGTCATACATTCCCTTGATGTTACCTGTGTCCGCTGCTATCTGTATCTGAGAGCAGAGCTGAAGCCAATAATCATTAGAACATCTCCTGGCAGTCTGTTGGACTTTGCTACGAGCAACTCGAAGAGCCTGCAAGTTGTACTCACTAGGACAGGCTTTGTATGCTGCTAGAGCTCTCCTCTTTTCCTCGATGGCTGGCATCAACTCCTCCGAATGGGCTTCAAACCAGTCTGCTGTTTTTTTTGGTCTTCTTGCCAAATGTGGACCAGGCACTGGTACTGTCTACATGAATTGGACTAAAATGAGCCCCAGCCCCGTGCAGCATAGCTAATGGCCGGGAATAACATGAGCTATAGTGCAAAACATGTGGTGGATGGAAGCCAAGGTGAGAATGGCAGTTTTAATGTAAAGCATAAAACAACCATTCTGTGGGCAGAAGCTTCTTCTCATGAGAGAACAAAGAAGCTTACATTATCATTGTGCCATGGCTCTCATGAGGTACTAGGTAAAATTATCAGACAATGTTTTGTCACACATACTTGGTTACTTTCCATACAGCCTTCTTTATCCAATAAATTTATGCACAATTATTTCTTTCTTGTGCAGGATCTAGCCATCCTCTTCAAGGAAGTGCTTCTGTTTGGGGGTGTCACATCCTTCACCATTCAGGGTTGAATATTTTGCCCCGGTTAATTGCAGATCTTTCCTCAGATAGATCTGCCACTGCTTGTGTGCTTGTCATGTAGAAAGACTGTGTCTAGTATTATGGGCATCTACTCAATATTGCCTAAAGCACAGGTTCTTAATCTGTGGTCTGTGGACCCATGGGGGTCTGCAATGTCCTCACAGGAGGTCTGTGAAGGCTTGAAGAAATGTTACGATCTTTTGCAATTAATAAAGAAAGAAAGAAAGAAAGAAAGCAAGCAACGTAGAACAAAATCTTAATTTCCCTTGCTTGTTTGTGTAAAACTTGGCTTTTCTAACTTCATTAAAAACCTTCATTAAAAACAGACAAAAGTAAAAATCAGTTATGAAAAATAACTGTTTGATGGCAAATAACTGTTTGATTACAGTGAGAACATGCAAGTGAATGTCACTGAGTGGCTGAGAGACAGCATGTAACATTTCTTGCTACTGCGCAGACAGAAGCCATGGGAAGAGAGAGTTGGAGTCAGTCACTGTCACTGTGAGTGTTCAGACGAACTTCGTGATTGTGTTTCTTCGATTTCTGATAAAAAAACATTTGGTTATTATAAGATAAAATGACTTTTAAATATTATTGCAGTGAATTTCATAACAATACATTTTGGCTGAGAATGTATCGCTGGCTGAATTTGAAACGTAAAATAACTGAAGGGTGGCATCATCACCTATCGAACCTAAACTATGCAACATTTCCATACCTCACAAATTTTCTTGGTTTCACTGACAACGAGTTATCTGAGGACACATGATATGTTGCATGACATTTTGAAGATTTGCAGCATAGTTTCAGTGAGTATTTTCCTGTTCCTGATGCAAGCAAAAACTGGATTAGAGATCCATCTTCAGTTAATGTGTATGAACAAAAGGAGCTCACTGTAGCAGAGAAAAACAAGCTCATAGAAATATTCACAGATGGTGCTCTCAAACTGTAGTTCAAGGAACAGTCCCTTCCAAATTTCTGGGTTCACCTACAAGCAGATTTTCCGGAACTATAGAAGAGAGCTATGAAATTATTGATGCTTTTCATAATGACATACTTGTGTGAAAAATCATTTCATCTCATTTATCATAAAGCCTATCTCCCCTTTTCTTTTTTTTCTTTCCTTCTTTTTCTTTTTTCCTTTCCCATCTTGGACTAATCCGGATTTTATATTAGTTTATTTTTATATTATATGTAAACCGCCCAGAGTAGACACGTTCTAGATAAATAAATAAATAAATAAAAAAATAAGTATAGAAACTATTTGAAAAACATAGAGTCAGAACTCAGAATACAACTTTCAGCTATTAAGTCTGATATAACAAGGCTTATAAGTGAAATGCAGCATCAACCTTCTCATTAATTATTATATGAATATAATTTGTTCCCTTTTATTCCACCCAACTTGTGTTTAATGAGGTACAATTTTGTACAAATTATATTCATGTCATTTTCTAGCTTTCATTTTCATGTGATGTTTTGTATAGGTGTGTCATATTCATGATTTTATGTGCTTGTAATTTCAGTTTCTCCAGCAAGAATTAAAGACTGTAGTAGTTGTTGTTGTTGTTTTGTTGTTCTTCTTCTACTTCTTCTTCTTCAAAAATACCAGACACAGTCCATCAAAATTATAAAAACATTGACTGGTATTATATAACAGATACAACCAAAAATCTAAGTATTGGTTAAATATTGGCGCAGTATGTAGTTCTGATGGTGGTGTTTCTGAGACCTGCAACTGCTTATAATACTATGTGAAATTTATTGATATCATTCCCACAGCCCCAAAGACTACGGGGACCACTGAAGTGTTTCATCCACAAGGAAGATGTATTGATTGACAGTATTCTGTATTTTGTTAGTTATTCCAATTCTTTATTTTCATCTCTGGAATCCCCTGGAATTGCAATGCCAATGATCAAGACAATTCTTCATTCTATTATTATTATGTCTGGTGTATCTATTACTGTTCAAGGTATCTATCAATTTGGATCCAGAAATCCTACAAATCTTGATTTTAGAGGCAGTGCCCTGGCTTCCCTGCCCCACCTCCTCTGGGTGTTGCCTCTGAGTTGGTGCCTGCCAGAGAAGCTTCGTGCCCATCTTTACTTTCCAACAAAAAACACTCTTCTTAGACAAAAAAATCCATGCTTTCATGTATGTTGTGTTGTCATATTTTAAAAAACTGATTTCAAACATGCCCACATGTAATCACACTCTAAATTGCACAATATTACACTTACCTTTAAACTGCAGTTATTTAATGCTTCAGAAGCTAAGATTTGTTGCCTTTAAGATTTGATAATAACATACTTAAAAACTGATAATTGACAAGACCATTTATGTTGACCCTCACAGAACTGTATGCAAAGCAGCCTGTATTGTTATGACATGGGTAAAGGATGTGGTGTGTGGCTGAACAGAACAAATTTATCCTTCATTTTGTGAGGCATGGGCTACTGGGAATATGACAGATTGTGTCAGCCTGCAGCATACAGCTGGCAGCCACTGCCATCTCATTAAGCTATCAATATAAATAATGAGAGATTAAAAATAGGGTGATAGCCTACTATTGAACAATCTGTGGTTGGCAAAAGTGTACGGGAAAACTCAAAACTGCCAGAGTTTCTTTGTTAGACAGAATGGGAAGGGAGAGAATTCCTGATGCTTTACACACAATAAATGATTTATGGATGTAGTTCAAACAGCTTCAAAACATTTTAAAATCTCAGTTTCATTTTCACTACTCTCTCCCATTTACTTTAGGGAAAAGCACTTTCAAAGTACGTGAGATGTACAATGAGTGATTTACCACTGCTATCCTCTTCATAAGCCCAGTCTCCTGAGTTCTAGTCTAACACTCAGGGTTAGACTAGAACTCTATACCACATTGGTTTCTCTGGTGTTCTCTAATAATGGGCTAATTTTATTTTCCAGATGTTTAGGACATTATACGGTGATTTATTGCATAGTCATTAGAAAGAGTTATACAGCACATCATAGTTCAAGAAACTAGCACTTCTGCTGAAGTCTGTTTTTCGTATTAGGCAAGATTACATACTGACATCATGGATGCATCATTTAAAGGGGTTGTTAAAGATTTTTGTATTGGTAAGCATCAGTAGGAAAAGTTTATGTATGAGCCTCAGTTATCAGAGGAGCTGTGCTGGCTCATACCAAAGGACTGTTTAGTACCACAGAGGCCAACTGGATACTCTTGGACACTCGTAAAGAGAATATGAAGGTGACAATACTCTTCCACTTATGTTTCCCGGCAACTGGTAATGAGGAGCATTGCAGTCATAATACATCGTCATTATGACCAGCACGCACTTATAACTATATCCTCCATGAGTAGCCACTGACACCCTTATTCTCTTCCTCTCATCCCTCACGAAATGTATCTCATTTCATGTTTCTCATTTTATAGCACTTCCCCTCTTGTCAGAAGCATTCAAGAAATATTTTCCAACATATTGTTCCTATAATCCTCATAAACTCAGAACTACACAAATTATGAAGCATGGACATCATTAAAAAGAAATGACCATGCAATTATCTTCCAAACACCACTGTCAGTGCAGTGACAATCTAATTAAAACTACTGTGCGCTTTAAGTTATAATTAGCCTGTATAAACACAGTAGAGGCTTCTTGCAAACATTCTTCAGATGGCAGAAGTCAAAATGCATCTGTGTATTGTTACATAGTGATTGAAATGATTAACTGATTTGATCCTAAACACAAGAGAATTATCCGATAGTCAATCTTTCTCTTTGTCAGTTAACCATGATTAAAATTTCACTGTAAAAATACAGCACAACTCTTGTGTTGGCTTCCTGATTAATATAAATACCACAAACAAGTGTGTCCTTATCTTGAGCTCTTGGACATATTAGGGGCCATTAGTAAAAAGTTGAGAACAAAGATTTGATATTCTGGGATGGTTATTGTTGTTATTAGTATTCTTTAAAAAAAACCCTATAAATCAGTAACTTTCAGCTCATGCTGATTTTTCTATTTATCTCAAAGCAACAGAAATCTGAGGCCAGTAATCAAGGATGCTTTATTGCATTCTAGAATGTGATCAGCTGGGATTTTAGATCATATTTTGGAGCACAGACAGTATGGCCTGGTTCAGTCCAGTTGCTGGTGATCAGATGATGTACTGCAGATGGTGAACCAGTCTGACTCGGCTCTGTCCCATGTCTGGACTAGATGGAAGGGTTGCTTTAAAGGGTCCCTTTTAAGACTGCACCCTGGAAGCAATCCTCTCTGGTGTGATCCAATGCAATCTTTGTGTCTCCATCTGATTACATCCTTCATCTTTGCCATTCCATTGTTTTATCACCAGTACATGAACCAGAAATAAGACTAGCAACAAGACATTCATTGCAGCTTAGCATGTTCATGTTCACGATCTCAGTCACTGGATTCCATCAACCACTACACATTTTCTGTTTTCATATCTTTTCCCCAAGGTCACTCAGTTGTCTGTGACCAGAGCATGCTCAGTACAATTTTCTAGGGAAAAAAATGGAGTAGTGGTAACTGATGCCAATTAAAAACCATGGAGTAAGTGGCAGGTGGCCAACTTGGGTACTAGTTCTGGGGGGGGGGGGGGAACCTGGGATGTAAAGAAAAGTTGATGGAGTCAGGGGTCACAGTAAACAGGATCTACTTGCAAATGGTTCCTTTCTTACAAGGGCCAGAAAGCACTTAGTTTGTTAATGAAAGCTCTGTAGGATTTAAGCTCTTTTTTTTTTTTTTTTGGCTACCAAAGAAACTCACTGCAGGATATGCAAGTTAAGATCATGTGTACAAAGCACAAGTTTGGCGAGACGGCCTAACCCCTGTAACAACACAGAAGCTGTTCTCTGAGCCCATACTTGTCTACATCAATCCATGCAAAACAGAGAATGATACAAGATACAAGTAATTACACTCACATCCTTTTACCCCGGACCTAGAAGTTTGACTTAGAAGTTCCATCATCATGAGTGCAATATGGGGTGGGTTGAGAATATTTGCACAACAGGACAGTTATTTAAATCATCTTTTTCCTTGCTCTATTAGCAATACAATGCACAGAAAAAGGCAAAGTAAAACAAGTAACTTCAACATCATAAATGCAAAAGAGGATTCGGGAGGTTGGGAGATTCTACACCACTACACAATCACTCTAGATATTTCTTTTCTGCTTCGAACACAAATGGAAAAGGCACATGGAGGCAAGCTACTTCAGCTTCATAATGCAAAGCAGACTGCAAAAACTGATAAGGAAAGAGACAGAAGCAAGAGAGGGAATAAGCAGGAAAAACAGCAGGAAACAGCAAGGGAATGTGTGTACCAATGACAGCCCATGTTCACTTTCATACCTCAACACACCAGACTAAAATAACAGTAAAAAGAAATAAATGATAAAAATGAATTTATATATATAGTCAGTCCAGCCCAGGACAGTTTTAGTCCAGCTACAGTCAAGAACAAATCTTCACAGTAAGCATATGATCTATTGCATCAGAAGGCACTGGGTGTTTATAATGAGTAGTTGTGATGAAAATGTCTACTCCTAGTTTCACAATGATACCTGGTGTAGTGTAGTAGATAGGGCAATGGACTAGGACTCAAGAGAACTAGGTTTGAATCCCTGCTTAGCCATGGAAACTCATGTGATGGCGGGAGGGACTGGTACAACCACTTCTTAAATATCTTACTTGCCTTGAAAGCCTTATTAGGGTTACTTCTAGTCGGTTCCAACTTGATAGCACAACAGTTTCCAAACAGGCCTTCGAAAATATTCTTAGTGACTTAAACCCCTTTGAATGGTTTTCGTGCAGATCAAGTGGTTGGTCTTACAAAGTGGTCTCTCAGCATTTTAGGGCCTGGCTGGAATCTCTCAACATCTTCCCATTTCTGTCACTTCCCTAATAACAATGGGGAAAACAGCAGGTAAGTGGAGATGGTAGTTCTCTACTGTTTCTTTTCCTCATAGCTTCTTAAAAACAGCCACACTCATAATTTCTCTAAAAAGAAAAAAAAAAGCTAGTTTCTAGGGCCCTCCCTGTAGTTCTGAAAATATGCTTCCAATTGGAAGATCTGCTTGAAACCGCAGTGCTTAGTGAGATCAACACTGCTGGAAAAAAACTTTAAGTGGTTTGAAGATGAGGGTTTGGGAGCCTTGCCTCACTTTTTGTTCCTCGGCTGCAGTTACCAGAAGCATGGACTAAATTATGCAAAGTAAGAACAATTATTCGAATTGCTTGATTCCCATGATTCATAAAAGCCCCAATGTTCCAAATGTCTTGCTGCAAAATATGGGGTACTTTGGCATAGATTTCTCCCCCCCTCCACCTTTGTTTTGTTTTTACCACACAATCCTCACAGCCATGGCAACAGCCTCTGCCTGTCACCCTCCCACCTGACAACTTCAGGCTCAACTGCTGCCGCTAGAGCAGCGAGTTCTGCCAGCCTCTGCTGCCAAACTCTTGGCGGCAACGACAGAATCAAAATACAAATGACTAGCAATGTCAAAGCTTTATAAAGTGCCACTTTATAAATCTGCGGATTACAACCAGTGCTGCAGTTCTTTGATGGAAGCAGCTGCTGCTTCAGCAAAGCCAAGGCCAACTGGCAAGGAAGAAAAGCCATTTTTTGAGGCTGAGAAGTTATGGCACCACAAAGAGAGAACCAGCAAATCTTTGACCTTCATCTCTCCTCTTTTTACTCCCTTCCTCAGAGGAAGCAGATGATTCCAGCATGACCTTGTCCGGTCTTTTTTCCCAGGGCACACCTGTGCTGCAATCCTCCTGTGAGAGCAGAAAAGCCAAGCTTTGGAAGTGAGAAGGGTTCATATGCAATTAGAGCAGAAAGACTGGCATTCTTTTGGGGGTCTGTTTGAAGTTTCTGTACTTTGCCCCCTCCCCTGAAGCAAATCATAGACAGAGATGGAGCATTTTGGGAGCTTTAATGAGCTCCTTTCATATCAGTTGTGCAAGAGACAGCAGCCTTAGCTCCCTATCAAGTACAAAGTTCCCTTTTCAACAGACTGCTCTGAATGTGACGAGTTGATGAGACATATATATGAAAAGTGGAAGACAGGAGGGCCTGGAGGGCCTGGCGTGCTCTGGTCCATGGGGTCACGAAGAGTCGGACACGACTTAACGACTAAACAACAACAAAATATATGAAAAGCCCTGAAGCAGCCTTGGTGGTACAAAACATCCCAAGTGCTGTATATCCCAAGGGCTCTACTTGCTAAAGATTTAACATGACACTTTTCACACAATTGGTTAAAATGGAATTCAGGATAAATTGACTCTCCGTCTAGTGCACATTAGAAACACACTACTTCCTTGCATCTATGTGATTGTTTGGTTGTATTTTTCCATAGTGCCTGTGAAGTGTAAATGTTTCAGGATGATGGAAAAGGATTCAAATTTAAAGTAGTAAAAAAAAGAGAGAGAGTAGGATTTAGTAGGAGTTAATGAACTAATTAATGGTAGGGACCTAACAGAAGCAGAAGACATCAAGAAGAGGTGGCAAGAATACACAGAGGAATTATACCAGAAAGATCTGGATGTCCTGGACAACCCAGATAGTGTGGTTGCTGACCTTGAGCCAGACATCCTGGAGAGTGAAGTCAAGTGGGCCTTAGAAAGCATGGCTAACAACAAGGCCAGTGGAGGTGATGACATTCCAGTTGAACTATTTAAAATCTTAAAAGATGACGCTGTTAAGGTGCTACACTCAATATGGCAGCAAGTTTGGAAAACTCAGCAGTGGCCAGAGGATTGGAAAAGATCAGTCTACATCCCAGTGCCAAAGAATGCTCCAACTACCGTACAACTGCACTCATTTCACACGCTAGCAAGGTTATGCTCAAAATCCTACAAGGTAGGCTTCAGCAGTATGTGGACCGAGAACTCCCAGAAGTACAAGATGGATTTCGAAGGGGCAGAGGAACTAGAGACCAAATTGCTAACATGCGCTGGATTATGGAGAAAGCCAGAGAGTTCCAGAAAAACATCTACTTCTGCTTCATTGACTACCCAAAAGCCTTTGATTGTGTGGACCACAGCAAACTATGGCAAGCTCTTAAAGAAATGGGACTGCCTGATCACCTTATCTATCTCCTGAGACATCTATATGTGGGACAGGAAGCAACAGTTAGAACTGGATATGGAACAACTGATTGGTTCAAAATTGGGAAAGGAGTACGACAAGACTGTATATTGTCTCCCTGCTTATTTAACTTATATGCAGAATACATCATGCGAAAGGCTGGACTGGAGGAATCCGAAGCCGGAATTAAGATTGCCGGAAGAAATATCAGTAACCTCATATATGCAGACGATACCACTCTGATGGCAGAGAGTGAAGAGGAATTAAAGAACCTCTTAATGAGGGTGAAAGAGGAGAGTGCAAAAAATGGTCTGAAGCTCAACATCCAAAAAACGAAGATCATGGCCACTGGCCCCATCACCTCCTGGCAAATAGAAGGGGAAGATATGGAGGCAGTGACAGATTTTACTTTCCTGGGCTCCAATTATCACTGCGGATGGTGACAGCAGCCACGAAATTAAAAGACACCTGCTTCTTGGGAGGAAAGCGATGACAAACGTAGACAACATCTTAAAGAGCAGAGACATCACCTTGCCGACAAAGGTCCGCATCGTCAAAGCTATGGTTTTTCCAGTAGCGATGTATGGAAGTGAGAGCTGGACCATAAAGAAGGCTGACTGCCGAAGAATTGATACTTTTGAATTGTGGTGCTGGAGGAGACTCTTGAGAATTCCCTGGAGTGCAAGGAGATCAAACCTATCCGTTCTGAAGGAAATCAACGCTGAGTGCTCACTGGAAGGACAGATCCTGAAGCTGAGGCTCCAATACTTTGGCCATCTCATGAGAAGAGAAGACTCCCTGGAAAAGACCCTGATGTTGGGAAAGTGTGAGGGCAAGAGGAGAAGGGGACGACAGAGGACGAGATGGTTGGACAGTGTCATCGAAGCTACCAACATGAATCTGACCAAACTCCGGGAGGCAGTGGAAGACAGGAGGGCCTGGCGTGCTCTGGTCCATGGGGCCACGAAGAGTCGGACACGACTAAACGACTAAACAACAACAATGAACTAACACAAGTATACTTACTTCCAAAGACCACATTCCTACATAGGTTTTAATGATTATGATTTGCAGCTGCCATGTGTTGATAATCAAATCAAAAGAAATTCATTTACATGGGATCGAAAATGTATGCTCATTAAAATCTGTTCATGTGAATGCATTCCAAATTCTCTGAAAAGCAGACATCCTCTTAGTGCCTACTCTATTCTAGTTTACAGCAGACACACTAAATGAATGAAATCCTTGTTAAGTCAACACTTTTGTACACCCCATTGATTCACTGGGTCTACTCAAGATCTTCCCCAAGGCTTTGAAATAATAAGAACATCCTCTATTCTTTTTTTTCTTTTTCCATTTTTGTCTGATGAGAAACATGTGACCCCGAAAGCTGACCAGTTGCTGCTGCTGCTGCTGCTACACTCCATATGCTTAGTTCAATAAAAGTCAGCACTGTTAATTCTGTGTATTCCTTTTTGTAGTGCCAAAACGAGGTCCCCTTTTCATATTTTATTGCCTTCTCCTACATTAACAATTTCAAAACAGTGATTTCCTCACCACCACCAAAGTCATTAACATCTTACCAATGCAATCTTCAGTGGTGAGATCATGGGCAGGCAAAGAGTAGCCCTCCAGGTGTTGTTGGACTTTGACTCCTACCAGACCTAGCCAGCATATTCTGTGGCAAGGAATAATGGAAGCCAGAGTCCAACTCATCTTCAATGATGGATTCTACGAGAGGGTGTTAAAGTATATTTCTTCTAACTGGCAGGGGTACTGTTGTATTCAACTGTTTTGTAAGAATGTTTGATTTAAAGAATGTCCTGGGCTCCCTCTAAGAAAATTTATCAGCTTTCCTTAGTAATACAGGCCCCAGTGGGTTATATGCTATTACTTTAACTATGGACATTTACATTTGTCTTGCTCAGTCAACCAAACCTGTACAATCCATACTCAAAGATAAATTAGCTATCATGGGCCTGGAACGGGCAAAAGCCCCCTATGCCAGGACAACATCCTTGTTCTGACTGATCTTGGATTTCCTGGCAGACTGCTGTGTTGTCTGAGATCAGCCAACAGAAAAGCCAAAAAAGGGGCAGAGAAGGAACAGACCAAGGGGAGGAGCTGAATTACGCTGGATCCAAATCCTAATCTGCCCAGACTCACTGCCCTATACCAGCACAAAGTCAGAATATTCCTGAGTAACTTCCAACATCCCTGGGCTGGTAGAGTTTGGATTTAGCACAGTTTAAATTGGCCTAGTGTCTGTTTAGCTATCTTCAGCCATTCTGAGGTGAGCCTACACAGTAGGAAAAATGCAAATGGATTCACTGTGATGTTGCCCCTGAGAAGTCAAGTTTCCCTGGTTTAATTCACTTCAGCCAACTACACAGGATCCAGCAGAGGTGAAAAGGAGGCAATTGACACTCAGCTTTGTTTGCAGCTTATTAACTGTTTGGATCTTCTCCACACACGGGGTGCCTCAGCCTGCTTGTATTCCCCTTCCCTTCCCTTCCAATTCCATTTCTTTTTTCTTTTTCTTTTAAAAGCTTGTTGTCTTAGCACTAGGACAACTAGGTGAACAAAAAATGAGAAAGAGAAAAAAAGAGAACACAGCAGAGAGAGAGCAGGAAGTTTTCACTTCAGCCATGTTTCGGGGAAAAAATGAAGACTAGGCAGAGAGAGAGAGAGAGTGGAGGAAGTTTTAAGGTAGCTCTGTTCTGAACATCCAGATTTGCAGTAGGCACAATTTGAGCACAGCTACTTTAAAAATTCCTCCTTTCTCTCTGCCAAGTTTTCACTGTTTTTTCTTTCCTTTGGAGGGCAAGCTGTCTTAGCAAGTTCTTTAAATGGAAAGAAAGAAAACAGAACAGGAAGGAAAGAAAGATGAAAGCAGACCCAGGCACCAAGTGAGGAATGGAGAGGATTCAAACAGCAGGCAGTTTCTCTGCTGCCCTGCCTCTCTCTCACTACTGCTGTAGTCAGCTGGAATGGCTTCAGACATAACAGCTACAAACCCTTCCACATCAACTCAAATGAACATGCCATCTGAATCAATATGAACGCAATCCATTCCTAAAAAGCATATGTTCCAGCAGTATAGGTAAAAAACTAAGGGGGGGGGGGGCAGAATTCTGGGCTTATTCACATTAACTTTTATGTCATGTTATGTAGTCAACAGAAAATAATGAGAACCAGACTGTCCCAATCCCAGAGCACTTGTCACCCTCAGCTAGTTAGGACTGCACCCTTATGCACAGATTTTCTCAAGGGAAAACTGCAGTGTGAACACGCCAGGAAATGGATGCAGTCACCTGATGGTCCAGCACCATCCCAAATAAGGTCAGTAATCACAATAATTGCTGGGAATATTAGGGGGAAACGTCTCCATCCCATCCCTTTTTGAGAAGAGTTTTAATTGAGCTTATTTGGGTTGAGGGTGTTTGGTTTTCTATCTCTATATTCTTACACTGTCACCTAAGAACTGAAATTTGTGGCTGGCATCACTAGGCAATTATTAATTTGAGAACTGGTATGTTTATTTGGTATATTTTTAAACTGGTTACATGGGATCCAACTGGGTATTGTGGTGACCCACTAAGACTCACCAACCGATCCAGGAAGAGGTGACTTCACTCATCATGCAATGCCTATAACAACATGTTCTTTCCCTCCTCTCCGGCCCTCCATGCCACTTGAAACTCTATGTAGGGGCTACATGTAAGGGCAGAAACTGCCTCTTCCAGGCCCTGCTTGGTTTCTTGTTGACAAGGCAAGAATTTTATGCACGCATACACACACCACTCCCAAAAGTTAGAGGCTTTTCCTGTCTCCAACCATGGTCACATATACCTTGTTTTTGTAAGGGTCACATGCATGCATGTGCCACATGAATTACATATGCATTCAAGTCAATTTCTCCAAGGAAAATGCACCAATCAAATGCCAAAACAGCACCTTCCTTTTTGAGCACAGAGTTTGACATACAGGCTGCACAGGCACGCACACACACACACACAAACAAAACAAAACAAACCCACAAAATCTATCAATATCCTCACTTTAAATTGCAAGCAAATTGTTTTCAGACCCAAGGTGCTCACCTTGAAATACATCTGCAAGCTGGATGCTAGATATGTTAGATCTGTGAGCCAGATATTAAGGAGCTTTAAAGCCATCATTACATGGCTGCAATGAGTCCTGTGACCAAAGTGGCTGGGGAAGCAAATGGTGCTAAAATCAAGAGATCCCTGCTGGCTGGAGTTTTAGTTGTCTATGTCTACAGGCAATGTGTTTGTGCTATCAGCCATACGATACATACCTATCTAGCTTCAAATGACTACTGCTTAAAGTTTTTGTGTGTCATCATAGTACATGCAACAGATCAATGTCATTTTGTGGCTTATTACTGAAATAAGGTGGTAAAGCAACTGGGTTCCTTGCAAGGTTTTATCTTTGACAGACGTTTGGATTTGGCTGGAAGAAAACCATACTTTAAAAAAAAAAAATACAGCCTCCTGAATCTATCAGCCAACATGGCCTTCAAGCCTTTTCCAAGCTCTGTGGAAAACATATTTTCCCACACTTAATGCAAAAAGTCTCTGAAAGAAGACACTTAGTGGTAGATAGCAGCCTAGTCAAGACTAACTCTTTATGTGATTTTTGTAATAAACTCAAGAAAATTGTTATCAATTGTTTTTCCCCTCCCTTTCCTTTTCTCCATTCAGAGAGGGCTCAGAAGAGGATCTGCAGCCACTACCACTTTTATTGATTTTTTTCCTTTTTTTCAAGAAGTCAGCTAGCTCTTCCAACTGTGCTGATTATCTCTTCCTGCTTTTACACCAGCTGCATGCCAATAAGCACAAAAGAAGGATGTAAGGACAGGAAGGAGTACGCTTGTGGAGTTGTCCTTTGGCAGACATGCTGCTTTAAGATTACACACAGCTTTCTGCCATCATGAGGATTCATGTAACCAGTAGATGTTCCATACAATACAAATATCCAGGTCACCTGATGTTTGGATAACCTTAAGGTCACCAAGCATTCACAGCAGGATAAACAGCAGGGCTCGGTATCATTTGTTTTATAAGCTTCCTCTATACTGTCTCAAAGCTCTAGGGTGTCTGTTGAAATCAGCTAGATTGTTTTGTTTTGTTTCATTTTATGAGCAGCCACATTTGCTTAGCTGCTGTGTCATCTACTAAGAGCATTTATTTCTGGTGGTTATATATCGTGTTTCCCCGAAAATAAGACAGGGTCTTATATTAATTTTTGCTCCAAAAAAAATGCATTAGGGCTTATTTTCAGGGGATGTTTTATTTTTTTTATGTACAACCATCTACACTTATTCAAACACAGTCATGTCATCTTCTGGTTGCTGCACAATGGTGGAGGGCGGGGTTTCACTTAAGTGGGGCTTATTTTTGAGGTAAGGCTTATATTACGAGCATCCTGAAAAATCATACTAGGGCTTATTTTCAGGTTAGGTCTTATTTTCGGGAAAACAGGTTAGGATGCCTGGTAATATTGCTATCAAGGCGGCTTGCAATGTGAAAATAATAACATAACAGTATGGCAAAATACAGTGTAATAAAATAACTGTGGGACAAATCTTTCAAGCCAGACTAAAAACTGAATGCTCTTCAATAGTAGCTCAAAATGCGTTCTTAACACTGCAGACATATATGCATTTACTTGGGAGTCAGGCCTACTGAAGTTGGTAGGACTTATTTTAGTACCATTATACCAGCCTGAATACACTCAATCTGGCCTGTTTTCACAAGCTAAACAAGTCAGTAGGATTGGTTAGTACTTAGATGGGAGACTATCAGCAAGGAAAGAATTCATCCTGAAACCCAGGAGACCTATTGCTGCCAGTTGGAGTTGAAGACAGTAGGCTAGATGGGATAATTTGTCACAGTGTGAATTTTTGTGGATCAAAATCCAATTCTTCAGGCACACGGAATGCTTATACTATGTCCTCTGTATTTATATATATCCCCATGATGGGGTTGGGGTCATGATCAGATGATGATGAAGACAACAGAAAAACTGACAGTACATCCTCAATACAGAAATGGGACTATCAAGATGTTAATGGCTTAAAATTGCAGTCCCGGGCAGTACCCACATTTAAGCAAATCAATTAGCCTTTAAAGTGCCACAATATTTTGTCCTTGGGTTTTTTTCTTTTCCCTTTCCTCCTTTTTCCCTTTCTATTTTACAAACACACTGAGACAGATCAACAGGACTACTTTTTTGGAGAACTTTGTAAGCTTACTTGAGCTTCTTGGAGAAAGAAAATGATGCAATTATTATCAATTTAAGAAGTAGATCAATATATGAAATCTTTTGACTGATTAAAAAGGTGTCCCCAATAAACACATTTTTCCTATAGTTATTTGTTTTTAATGCGCAAATAAGCTCACACTGTGCTCCTATGCATATTTACTCAAATCTGTATCCCACTGTGTCTAATGGAGTTTAGTTTAAGTAAGTGTGCACAGGATTGCAGCAGTAACATGTAACTTGATTAATTAACAGAGTGAAACTTGTACATTTAAGTAGTCAATAATGTATCTGTACTACCCAGTTGTACTGTTTGAGACCACTTTAACCACCATGACTCTAGAGCAGTGGTCCCCAAAACCGCAGACTGGTTGGGGGGGCGTGGTACGCTCGGGGGGGCGTGGCATGCCAGCGGGGGGGGGGGTGGAGCGTGCTCACGTCATGCGTGTGGCGGCACTCGCGGGCCCCCGATTGCTTGCACGGGGCGGAGCGTGCTTGCGCGCATGCATGCAGTGGCACTCACGGGGGCCTCCTGCGCATGCGTGTGGTGCACTCGCAGGGGCGGAGCACTCTCGCGCGCATGCGCACAGTGGCACTTGCAGGGGGGCATTCATGGGGGGGCAGGAGATCTGTGTCCACAGCCCAGTCCTGCCTAGGCTGCGGACCGCTGCCAGGTCGTGGACTGGGGGTTGGGGACCCCTGCTCTAGAGCACTGCACTAAACTACAGCACTAACAAAGGACTTCACTCTAGCACAGAATTCTAACTATCCCACCAAACTACAAATCCCAGAATCCCATAGAATGGAGCCATGACAATTAAAGTTGGATCAAAATTCTGTAAGTGGAGTAATGTAGATATTGGTATGTGCCATCTAATCACCTCAATCTTACAACTACCCTATAAATAAATGTCCTCCAAGAGGTTCTATTAATAACATATCTGCTCAGCTTTGGCAAACTTGAGGGCATGACATTCTTTCTTGAGTAAATCCATCTCATTTTTGGTCTTCCCCTTTTCCTGTTGCCTTCAACTTTTCCTAGCATTATTCTTAAAGTATAGATACACTCCAAGATTTCTCACCTAGGTAACAGCCCTAGTCCTTAATTAGAAATCAAGCACAGGGAATCTGTGGCCTTCTGGATGTTGGTGGATTCCAACTACCATCTGTCCCATTCAGCACAGTCAGTGGTCAGGGATGGTGAGAGATCACAGTTTCCTTGTCATAGAGGAAAAAGCATTCATAATAATCTGGGAAATGGCCAGACATCTGCCAGCGTGCCTTTGCTCATTCAGTTCTGGGTAAAGTTAAGAATGCAACTCTATACAAGTGTACCCAGATGCAAGTATTTCTGAACTCAGTGGAATGGACCTTTAAAGAACCATGCACAAGTATGGTGTATAATTTCTGGAACAGTAACCATCAAATGCTGGATCTGGCTCTTTTGGCATCTGATGTGCAGAAACAGCATGGGACACTATGATGAAGAAAATACAACAAAGGTGGATCCTGTTTTCTAAATTACAAATAAGGGTGATGAAATCATGGGTAGGGGGAGTTTTTCAGTTCTGGCTTCTGACCCATGGCTTGTACAACTTACATGCACTCAGTCTCATTGTGCATGAACTGGACAAGTCACAAGACAGAAGCAGGAACCCTTTGATTACTGAAAATTTCTCCCTGCCAGTGGTGTCATGAACTTTATGCAGGCATAATTTATGGAATAGGAGTAATTTGGCCAATATATTATCTGTCCAGCATATTTCAACATTCAGCACTTGTCTAAAACATCTGCCTTGTTGTAATGAAAGAAGTTCTACAGAAATTCACTTGCAGCAACTCTTTACTTAGCAGGAAAAATAGTTATATCTGGAAGTGCATATCATAATCAGTTTCTGTTTTTTCTGAATCAAGTTGGAAATTTTGTCTTTTTTCTTTGGGACAGATTTACAAATGCACTGGTGAAAATATTGAGTTCATAAAGGCTTATCTGCAACTTTCAAGAAATGGCTAGAATCCTATTGGTGATTTATACTACTACAAATTAACATATGTTGGAGGCAAACTGCCACTAATTATCAAGCTCCTGGTTGCATTCCTGGTCTCATGCCAGTTGAGGACTGTGAACAGCAACTCATTAATTAGCAAACCATGTTATTACCTAAAGATTTTGTCTGTTAATTCTGTTAATGCTAAACCTATGGAGAACAAAAACAACATATTTTGCTGAATGGATAAATTCTGAAGAGTCTCCCACCAGGACAAGACTCTAGCTGGACCATCTGGAAGGCACTTAACAGACTCTGAAGCAAAATAAGAAGATCAAAGAATAATCAAGTAAAATGGAGCTATGTGGATACAGGACAGTTTTGTTGTGACTGTGGAGAAATTTAATCAATGCAGCACTTATGTGTATGCAATTTATACCCCACCACATGCACAGAAGAAGATCTAGCAAATGGCTAAGATAACACTATTGAAATAACCCACTTCCAGTCAAAAAACAGCCTAATTATCTTAGCATTTTAATTTCTTTTCAATTTCACTTATATTTCAAATACATCCATATTTTTAAACTGTGCAATATTCTGATTCAAATAAAGAAAAATTCTGCCTGACTTGGAGAGGGAGGCTGTCCCCTCCTTTATGTCTTGTATTGGCTGAAATCCAGTAGTAATTCACAACTAGAGTACACCAATTGAATTGGTAGGGATATGGTGTGTCAACACCTATATAAGATCAGTTGACTCAATAGGCCTACTCTAAATGTGACTTACTACTGAACTTTAGCCATTTTGATCTGGGGACATTAGGACTGTATTCTTGCATGGTGGTTGTTAATGTTATTTTATAGATAGAGATGAGATTATCAGCAGGAGCTTTAATGTATCATTTATACAGCTACTCTAGTTTCAGTAGAAATGTAACAGTTAATTTAAACTAATATGAGAAAACATGGCTGCAAGTATTTTCACAGCATGAGGATAGAAGGAATCATCTTTAAAAAAAATATTGAGACTACTGAAGTCTAGCCTAAATGACCGTGCATTCTGCAACTTTTATAACATTATTTTAAGTTGCCCCAGTGAATATTCTGTCTTCAATTTCTTTAATCATCATACCTATCTCAATCTTACGGATTTTCACTGTTCCGGAAAGGCCACAGGTCAACTAAAGATTGGAATGTGCAGGAAATTCTTTCAAATCCACTATCACAAGTTTTACTATATATTTTTTAAAAACTGTTTTGCACTATTTCCCATGTGCACTTGGCACCTTCGGCATATCTTCTCATTTGCACAAACAAATTGGTTATTGTGTAACATAGGCACAATTTTCGTCTGAATTTAAAACTTTTATTTTAAGACACTCCGGCAATATTTATGATATGGTTATTTCTGGACCTAATTCCCCACCCATTTCACTTTCATGGTGGCAGGTTGTGAAATGGGACATTCAACATTCCTGATTAATTGTTATTAACGTGAATTTATTCTTTATTGGATAAACATCAGGAGAGTTGTGTTGCTTTTCTGGAAGTGGAAGGCATTGCCACAATTTATTCTGACAGCTTTTTTGGGCTTCTGACACTATCCATTCTCACCAATTATTCAGTCCTGCTGTTTCTCTCAAAGGCAGAAATAGTCGTTCACCAGTTCCCAATAGATCTTCATATGGATTCAAAACTCCATTGTATTGTGGACAGCAGAACAGAAAGTCTGATGAAGATTCAAAGAAGGATACCAATGGACTGACAGACCAGGGGGGTTTCACCCCATTATTTGAGGTGGGCTGTCCCTCCTGCTGACTATGCCAATGTATGTGGTCCTATGGCTATATATCCCTTGAAGCCCTCTACACCTGGGGTGGGGATCCTTTGGCTCCCAAGATATTTTAGACTTCAGCTCCCAGAAACTCCAGTCAGCAGGGCTAGTGGTAAAGTCTGTGAGAGTTGTAGTCTAGGCTATCTGGAAGGCCAAATCTTCCTGATATCTGCTCTGCACCACAGAATATTAACTCTGCAGCAAATCATTGTAGGGATCCCCGTAGCGTGTATAAAACCACAGAGTGAAAAATGGGGTCTGCCTGTCCTTCCCCCAACCCCTGTGACTGATTTACATATTAATTAACATGTAGAATAACACATGAATGGCATGAGCAGTTGAAAGGTTTATGCAATATCATAATGCGCTCAACAGTCTGGCGGCTAATTTAGGATTTCTGCCATGGATTAGTCCCCAGCCAATCGGAACTCACCTTTCCAGTAAACCACACTCATAATCAGATCACTAATGTCATCATTTGAAATGAGTGCCTTCCTTGATATGAAGGGAACTCATTTGGTTTCAGACCTTAAATGGCCAGATTATAGCTTCCCTTTGTAATCTGGGCTCGCTTTTGAAAGGTTTTTATTAATGTGATGCACTGGCTTGCTGGAGAAAAAAACCTTCAGACACTTTGGTTTAGGAGCTAACTAGCACAGTGGGATTTAATTGGGTTTGATGTGCCTGGTGTCAGACAGACTTTGGATGTCTGCTGCCTTTTTTGAATGACAGAATGACTGAGGTGTTGAGATCTACCTTGTGGTATGTTACACTAGTTAATATAATCCATTAATATACAGTGTTTCCATGAAAATAAGATAGAGTCTTATATTAATTTTTGCCCCCCAAAAACGCTTTAGGGCTTATTTTCAGGGGATGTCTTATTTTTTTCCATGTACAACAATCTACACACGAGTGCATTAAGTATGTCCGTTACAACACAACGCCGAAGGCCAAGGGGACGCGAAGAAGAAAAAGAAGATGATGGAGGAGGACGAGGAGGCAAGCCAGTGACAAGAAGCAACCCAAGAAGGAAAAGAGCGGGAAGGTGGTGATGGTCGTGGCACGGGGTGGGGGAGGGAGGCGAGGAAGAGAGGCGGAAAGGGCACCCACTGTGGGTCAGTCACCCAGCGGGCACCGCGCAAGGTGCTAACACAGCTACGGCTGACGGCTGCTTGCGCGGAAAGGGAAACTGGCCGGCCTCTTCTTCCTCGTTGGGAGGGGCGCCCTCCAGGTACTACGGCACCCAATCGGCGGCAGACCTCACAAGCTCCACTTATCAGAGCCACACACTCCCTTTCTCTTTCTCTCTCCCTGCCTGATCAAGTCCTCTTTTCAACCCTTGGGAGCGCGCACAAGATCAAGTGTGGAAGATCCCAGCCTTGTCTTTCCGGTCCTTCCCCCCTCCATGCCTCCCATCCTTCCAATTCCCTGGATGTTTGGCTTCATTTTAACCCTTTCTCAAGCCCTCCCTTCCCGTTCTCCTTCCCCTTCTTTAAATGTACCTGGAGCCACTTCCTCCAGGGGGGCCGCCTCCGCCACCGGGAGGTGCCACGGTGAGGCTTGGGTTCCTCCAGCGGCCATGCCTGGGCTGAGGCTCCCGTTGGGGCTGGCAGGTGCTGGGTTTGTTTTGCAGAAAACGGCGGAGGCGTTGGCAGCCGCGATGGTGGCAGTGGAGGGGGCGGAGTTGGTGTGGAGGGCAGTGGGGGCCCGAAGTCGGCGAGCCCAGTTGAGAAGAGGGGGGGCGGCGGCAGCTTCAACATGGCAGTGGCCCTGCCAGCGGCACCCGAAGAGGGAGCCAAACGAGAGGAGGATTAAAAGAAGTTTTAAGTCTCTCTGGAGGGCTTGGAGGATCCCAGTGAGTCCCTGGTGGAGGGTGTGGTTTCACTTAACTAGGCCTTATTTTTGAGGTAGGGCTTATATTAAAATAATCTTGAAAAATTATACTAGGGCTTATTTTCAGGGTATAGCTTATTTTCAGGGAAACACGGTATCCAGTTTAACCTTTGGATTGCTGGTGAGCCAGAAAGAGCTTTTGTTGTTTAGTTATTAAATCATGTCCGACTCTTTGTGACTCAATGGACCAGAGCACGCCAGGCCCTCCTGTCTTCCACTGCCTCCCGGAGTTGGGTCAAATTCATGTTGGTAGCTTCGATGACACTGTCCAGCCATCTCATCCTCTGTCGTCCCCTTCTTCTCTTGCCTTCACTCTTTCCCAACATCAGGGTCTTTTCCAGGAAGATTTCTCTTCTCATGAGATGGCTAAAGTATTGAAGCCTCAGCTTCAGGATCTGTCCTTCCAGTGAGCACTCAGGGTTGATTTCCTTCAGAATGGATAGGTTTGATCTCCTTGCAGTCCAGGGGACTCTCAAGAGTCTCCTCCAGCACCACAATTCAAAAGTATCAATTCTTCGGCAGTCAGCCTTCTTTATGGTCCAGCTCTCACTTCCATACATCGCTACTGGAAAAACCATAGCTTTGACGATGCGGACCTTTGTCGGCAAGGTGATGTCTCTGCTTTTTAAGATGCTGTCTAGGTTTCTCATCGCTTTCCTCCCAGGAAGCAGGTGTCTTTTAATTTCGTGGCTGCTGTCACCATCTGCAGTGATCATGGAGCCCAAGAAAGTAAAATCTGTCACTGCCTCCATATCTTCGCCTTCTATTTGCCAGGAGGTGATGGGACCAGTGGCCATGATCTTAGTTTTTTTGATGTTGAGCTTCAGACCATTTTTGGCGCTCTCCTCATTCACCCTCATTAAGAGGTTCTTTAATTCCTCTTCACTCTCTGCCATCAGAGTGGTATCATCTGCATATCTGAGGTTGTTGATATTTCTTCCAGCAATCTTAATACCAGCTTGGGATTCGTCCAGTCCAGCCTTTCACATGATGTATTCTGCATATAAGTTAAATAAGCAGGGAGACAATATACAGCCTTGTCGTACTCCTTTCCCAATTTTGAACCAATCAGTTGTTCCATATCCAGTTCTAACTGTTGCTTCCTGTCCCACATATAGACTTCTCCAGAGATAGATAAGGTGGTCAGGCACTCCCATTTCTTTAAGAACTTGCCATAGTTTGCTGTGGTCCACACAGTCAAAGGCTTTTGCGTAGTCAATGAAGCAGAAGTAGATGTTTTTCTGGAACTCTCTGGCTTTCTCCATGATCCAGTGCATGTTAGCAATTTGGTCTCTAGTTCCTCTGCCCCTTCGAAATCCAGCTTGTACTTCTGGGAGTTCTCGGTCCACATACTGCTGAAGCCTACCTTGTAGGATTTTGAGCATAACCTTGCTAGCGTGTGAAATGAGTGCAATTGTACGGTAGTTGGAGCATTCTTTGGCACTGCCCTTCTTTGGGACTGGGATGTAGACTGATCTTTTTGAATCCTCTGGCCACTGCTGAGTTTTCCAAACTTGCTGCCATATTGAGTGTAGCACCTTAACAGCGTCATCTTTTAAGATTTTAAATAGTTCAGCTGGAATGCCATCACGTCCACTGGCCTTGTTGTTAGCCATGCTTTCTAAGGCCCACTTGACTTCACTCTCCAGGATGTCTGGCTCAAGGTAAGCAACCACACTATCTGGGTTGTCCGGGACATCCCATTCTCAAAGGATGGGATTGATGTAATCCACTGGTGGCAGCGAGAGGAAAACACGACGTGAGCCTTTGTAAGGGAAAGACAAGCAGGGGCCACTAGGGCAAACGCCACACCATCCAATCCGATTTATATCCAAACATTTGCCATACAAATCAGAACTGACCTGCCCTGAACGGCTTTGGAGGTGGCCTGAACCAATTTGTTCTCAAATTTCTGAGAACATTGATATATTTTCAGTTGGGGGGGGGGGGGGGAATCTCAAAAAAATGTGAAAAACGACCTGGGGTCATTACACAGTGCCATCATCTCTGGGAATACAGTGAACCTTCAATTTGTAGGCAAAGCTCCTACCAATTTACTTCCTTCCTTCTTTTCTTCTTTTCTTCCTTCCTTGAGCTATACTCAAGGAAAATTTATTGGGTGTGTGGAAGACTTCTCTTTTCTGCCACCCACTCACTGCCTAGCCTAAATCAGACTGCTGCATTTTTGCACCCACCTGCTCTGGAACTCATGCAGGCACCCACAGCCGAAAACAAAATCATTTGGCAAAGGACAGCTAGCAGCAGGCATTAAAAATAATAATATATTTTTTTAAAAAAAGAGAACATGATTGTGGGGAGAGGAAGATGGTCCCTGGTACTTCTTTGAATTATTCAGTCTAAGCCCACACAAGAGACCCAGTCATCCATCCCATATTCACACACACCCAATTATAAAGGTAGTGAAGGAACATCGTCACTGCCTTAAAAATAGAAAGAAAATTTTAGAATGCAGCGAGTGAGGTGGGGGCGACCGGGTGGGTGAAGGGGTGACTGGAGTGGGGGCGGGCTTTTTCAGCCAGCCAGGTGCTTTTTTATTGATTGATTGATTGATTGATTGATTGATTGATTGATTGATTGATTGATTGATTGATTTCCTGCTAGTTTCCTGGTAGTAGGATTTTTTTTAAAGGGTTAACTCTGTTGCTGCACAGACAGAGTTCTGACTCCTGTCCTCTGAAGATGCCGGCCACAGAGACTGGCAAAACGTTAGGAAGAACAACATTCAGAACACGGCCAAAGAGCCCGAAAAACCCACAGCAACCAATTGTTAGTACCTTTTAAATATAGGGAGAAAATCCTAGAAAAGGCACATAGAGGCATTTTTGCAGCTCATATGGGTATCGCATGTACTAAACAGAGACTTGCTCAAAACTTCTATTGGCCAGGGATGGGGAAGCAGGTGAAGTTATATTGTAAAACCTGTGACACTTGCCAAAGACAAGGTACTGGCAATGACAAAACAAGGGCTAAGCTGCGACCCTTGCCAGTGATCTCAACCCCTTTCCAAAGACTAGGCCTAGATATAGTGGAACCCCTACCCGAAGTTACCAAGCGCAGAAATAGATACATTTTATCAATTATTGATTATGCCACAAGATATCCTGAAGCAGTACCTTTGCGAAATATCGAGACTGAAACCATGGCAGATGCATTAATTAATTATATGTGTCGTATGGGATTTGCTTCAGAAATAGTTACAGATTTGGGGACATCGTTTACTTCAAAACAAATGAAGAGAATGTGGCAAGTCTGCGGAATTACCCACATCACTTCAACCCCATATCATCCCCAGACCAATGGGCTGGTGGAAAAATTTAATGGTACCCTAATGAGAATGATTAGGGCATACACAGCTGAAAATCCCAATGACTGGGACAATAAACTGCAGCCATTGTTATATGCATATAGATCCACCCCCCAGGAAAATACAGGATTTAGCCCTTTTGAGTTACTATTTGGACGAAAAGTTAGAGGACCTCTGGATATACTCCGTCAGAACTGGGAGGAATAGAGAGAGAGTGATCTAGAATTAGTGATTGAATATGTAGATAAGTTATTGAACTCATTACAACTATCTATGGAAACAGCAGCAGAGAACTTACAGAGCTCTCAGGAAAAACAATGGGCACGTCGGTGGACAGTGGTCAATACCGAGGGTCATCAATTGGCATTGACATTGAAGGTGTGCCCGTGGACAAAGGCAGATATCGAGGGTCTTCGGCTGTTGCAGGGATCGAGGGTGCCGAAGCAGTCAATGTTGAGTTTGTGTCGAAATTGAGGTTGCTGTCGGTGTCGAGACAGCTGTCAAGATGGAAAGGGTGTCGATGGACCACACTGTATCATACAGACACCGGAGACGCAGAGCGAGATGAACGCTCACGGTCTTCCTGATGAGCCGGGAAGTAACAACTTGCCGGTGCTGAGAACATTGCAGGGGCCGAGGAATATTGATTGGCGTGCTTGGACTTTTTGGAAGCCAGCAGATAAGAAGTGCCAGATGGCTCTGAGCAATCATGATGATAGGATCGCTTTGACCCCAAAGTCTCCCGAGGAGGGGCAACATGTTCTGGCCGTGTCACAGGACCAGGAAAAACAGTTGGTCGATAATGTCTGGCAGGCCTTTCCATCGGGCCCTGATCGGGGCAAAGAGCATTCCAATGGTGGTGCTGAGCATAATCCTTTTCCGCGTGCAAGGGCAAGCGGACACTCTTAGAGGCTTGACGCCCATGTTGATGTGCCGGAGGCCAAGGTGGTAGGCCTACTGGGGCAGGGTAGGGCACAGTCTCTGGCTGAGTTTCAGCGTCATGCGGGCCTAGAGAGGTAATCGGTGAGGACGTGCTCAGAGAGCCCAAAGAACATTGCGGGCTGTCAGGAGAAGCTGTCAGCTGGTCAATCCTTTGATCCCATTCGGGAGACTGCAAAAGTGACTGTTGGTGAGGTGGAAGTGGTTCCCCGTCTGAAAGGGAACTGATACAGACCAGATCTCCAGACTCTGGTGGTTGTGGAGTTGGGGAGATGGGTGGAAGAGGCTTTGATTTCGAGGACTTAGTCTTCTTTGGTGGCAAAGGTTCAGGGGCTGAGGATGCGTCCATGGATGGTTTCCTCTTCAGCGCTGTCTTCGATGCCGAGGGCTTCGACTTCGACTGCTTGGTTTTATGCACTCGCGTGACCGTGGATGTGGAGGGCATGGAATCGGAGCAAGATGGAGTAGCTGATGGGAACTGTTTCGCCACCTCGGAAACTGCTTTGTCCATGGCCTTAGCGTGGGATATGGACTTGCAGGGAGGCTGAGCCATGGGTTTAGCCAGCTGGAGAGATTGCTCCCAGAGCCGAAGCTTAAGCCGAGAAACACGGCTGCGGAGAACCCCGCGTTTAAAGTTATTGCAATGAGGACGCGATGAGGTTTGATGACCCTCACCGAGGCAAAAAAGGCATTTAGCGTGGCCGTCTGAGAGTGGAATCTTGTTATTGCAGGCCACGCAGTGCTTAAACAGGCCAGAAGAGGCCATGAACTGAAAATCAGTTGGGGGGGGGGGAGGAATTGCTTCGGCCCTAAGGCCGGAGTGTATTTCTTCTTGGTCTGCAAATATAGTATTAGCAATAGCTGTTATATTAAGGATAAAATTTAAGAAAATTGAATAACTTTCCTTTTCTTTCGCTTTCAGTTTTCACGCAGAAGGAACGATAGAGGCTCTCAACGCAGCGGTTGAAATAAACTGAAGGGAGAGCCTTGGCACCAAGGTACATATACCAAGGGGGAGGGGTCTGCTCTAATGTATCTTTTTGCTATCACAGAAGCTCTAGAATGTCCGATGAGACTCCGCACATGCGCGGATTACCCACATTGTGATTCACAGGGGCCACGAAGAAAAATCACCTTTACCCAAAACCTGCTGAGACTGGTGCAGAAGGAAATGTCCTGAGGGCAAAACAAGATGAAATGACAGCATCACAATGGGAAAGTAAAAAAAACCTTTTCCTCCCAGAGATGCATTTCTTCAAAGCTGCCAAGCTCAAGAAATCATATGTGCCAATGAAACCTCTGTGTACTTCCCAATGATCAGTCATAAAACAAGGCAAGCTAGTTTGCCACCTTGGGAGCAGATGAAACTTTGTGTTAGGATAAACAAACATTGTTTATCTCTTAAGGTTGCTTGGTTTCTAATGATGTCCTTTTGATACTAAACTGTCATTTCAGGGTAAGGAGATGCGGCAAAAGAGAATAGCTATCTTGGATAACTGATGCAAGAGACATCCTCCAAGAGTGAGGAGAAAGCATAAGGGTAAGGAAAGCATCTTGCTTTTTTTCTTCATGGTGACAATAACATATCTTATTGTACCCAATCTCCTATGAAAGTCTTCCTACATCCAAACTGGCCCTTGAGCATTTCCTTGCAGTGCCATTCCTATGCTAAGCATTGGGCTATGTGGGTCAACAGAGTTCATTGGCTTTGGCAAGCAGCTTGCCTTTTAACTCACAGATGCATTATGGTGATTGCAAGCCTCTGACCATCTGTGTAGGCATGGATTTTTACAAGGATAT
Source organism: Intellagama lesueurii (assembly GCA_037013535.1). Classification (NCBI taxonomy): domain Eukaryota; kingdom Metazoa; phylum Chordata; class Lepidosauria; order Squamata; family Agamidae; genus Intellagama; species Intellagama lesueurii. Next base: position 75,575,341 of record JBAJHW010000006.1, read on the forward strand.
ATTGTGAGAGAGGGTGATGACCCTATCACCCACCACTATAAAACAGTTAGGGTTCTAGAACAATAGAATATTTTTCAGAATCAATGGTTTTCACCTTCTCTCACCCATGATGGTTCAATTTTTCTATTGTACAATCACAAACAAAAAATTGATTTGCTTTATTTACAGTATCAGAGTGTCAAGTGCCCTCTCTTTCAAAAAAACAGCTCTTTTAGCCATTGTCAAAAAAATAAGATTGGAAATAATTTCTACAACCCCTTACATAAATGTCATTTTTTCAAATGTCATTTTAAATGCAAGTTTCTGTTTTACAAAACTGAAAGTGGATCAAAAGCCGACATCTATGAAGAAAAACAGTTTCAGACTCTTGACACCTACTTTCTTGAGTTATAAACAAATACCTACCTTGAATTACACGTTTCAACATAATCAAAGATTTATATTAAATAGAAAAGGCCACAATCACATATTAAAATGCTTAGAAGGAATGAGAACTAATTTGCAACCACTCTTGAACTAATCAAGATTTTTGCCTCCTGGAAATAATGCTGGAGGGGGGGACCATATATTAATATCTAAGACCTTGGCTAGACAGCCAAACTGGAGCAGGCAGGATCAGGCTAAATATAATTGCTTAAGATTGGACAGAGGTGCGTGGTGGAATCTTTGCATCCACATACAAGGATCAGGTGGTTTGGGGTCAGGAAACCACATGGCACTTCAAGCAACCCTGTTTAGCATGATCAAAGTCATCTTTCACTTTAAAGGAAAGGTTTCCTTTTAAAGTGAAAGATTTATCAAACTCATTAAGACTGTCACTTTGGAGAAGCTGCTTAATTGAAAACTTCCTCTGAACTCTCCTTTGGAGGGCTGGGAGGGGCGACTTTTTGCATTTCTTTTTAATTGTTTCTAAATTATGCTTTAAAAGTTTTTTTTAATGAAGTGCTCATGGTTAATACAACCATTAAAAACACATGAGATTTTTGTCTCCCTCTCTAAAGGTAAGGACAATTTAAAGGGACAGCTTCCCATTTCTCATTTGGCAGATGGCAAAAGGAGCAAACCAGCTTACTCTGTCTACTGTTCAGTTGCTAACTGCTTATAATAAACTTCAAGACCTCAATCTCCTTTCTTAGGGTTCTTTGTCATTTGGGTTGAACAAGCCTTAAAATAAAAGACTGTAGGGTAAGATACCTTATTTGTAGTTTTGGTTGATGCAGAAAATGTTTTTAACAACCCCAAAAGTTAGTATGCTATGGTAGATATAGAAACAGACAGACAGCAAAGAGGTTCTGGTTCAAAGTAGAATTATTACTTTAAGAAGTAACAACTTTGGAATCTTCATATTAAAAAAAGTCACTCTCCCATTTATCCAGAAATTGACTGGGATTTTTTTCCAGTGCCAAAGACATTCATATTGTTGTCCAGCAGTAGCTCTGAAAAGTATAAGGGTTGGTTCAATATTTAGTTGGGAAAAGTCACAGTCTTCCACTTCTACATAACTATTTGGCAATTTGGAATGCCACTGGGCAAGAAATTAGCTGAAAGTGCTCCCCTTTAAAAATTGTGAAAGGTTAACGCATCAGGAAAAGCAGGTTAGAAGCAAGCAGGTAAACAGCTAACTCCCCCCCCCCCGCCCCACATTCTGAGATGGCTGTACATTGTGCTTGCTTGCACATTTGAATTAACTGTTCAATCCTTATTCAGATAACCACCTCTGCCAGGAGCAACAGTGCCTTGTTGTCAGCCTGTGCCGATTTCCTGCTGCACTCCTCTACGTCCCCCTTTGTAAAAGTACAAAGAATGATGTAACCAGAGAGAGAAAGGGCGGGAGGGGAAAGCCAGTGGGGAGAATACTCAAAATGCCAAAATGGATATAATTAGGCTGTTTTAATTCCCACCCCCCAACCTTTCTTCTTGTCAGCATTCATGCAACTACAAATTTGACATTTTGGAATCCATCCAGGATTGCATCACACTGGGAAATCGATTGAGGTGGGATGTTTAATGAAAGCTTTTAATTAGGGTGAACTCTAGAGTGCCTTTTAGTGCACAGCCAGTTGCTTTCTGACATGGCCGACATGGAGCTAGCAAGAACAAAGATTGCACCTATGAAGGCTAGGGAACCTGTGGCCCCCCAAGCTGTTGTTGGAATCCAGCAGCCACAAGTACCTGCAAGTCTGGCCAATGCTGCAGGTCAATTAACAGCGAGAACAAAGGGCACACAAATCAGGACCGACCCGTCTTCTACACTTTAGCAGACATTCCAACCACTCCATCCCTGGGTCCATGACATTCCCTGATTTTTTCAGCAACATTTCTTACAAAAACAGAGATGCATGTACACGACTTTGATTGGGGCATGCTATGTTGCACACTAATTGTGCAAACTATCCACACAACAACCATTCTTCCACAATCTCAAATACACACTCAGTCCAAAGTGTGTAGCAATATTTCAGTAAAATTTATTAAACTAAGCTGAATGAGAGAACAAAGAAAAAGACTATTCCAGAATGGAAAAAGGCTGTCTAAACAGCAACACAATTCTTTCTTTTCACCCAAGGTGGATTTGATTTAAAACAAATTGATTTAACTCACGATTTGAACAAAAAAAATGAATTTTTTGATGATTTAAATAAAAAAATATTTAAATTTAAACCATGATTTACAGTAAATCAATTTGGTTTTTTTTAAAAAACATTGATTTTTATTCACCCTTTCTTCACCCTACAGCTCTGTGAAATGGCTGATGCAGGGGCTACAGGGGGCATATATATATATATATACACATACATATCAGTCACATAGTGAACCTCAATCTAAGCCTGCTCTCCCATGTCTCAGTGGTTGGAGTGATACGTTTTAAGGGACCTCCAGAACCCCTGCAGCCCTCATAGTCCTAAACATTTATTTTTTAAAAATATATATATAACCATGACAGAATGCACACAGTATTTTTCCATTAACTAACCCAGCCCTGAGCAATCTTTATGCAGCATTTCACCATTGCATTAAGATTTAAAACAACAATTAAACATTCAAATTAGTCCATTTGGCCCTTTCTTTTTAGTCACCACCCCTATGGGAATTTGGTCCTAAGACTACCAGCAAACGTGTCAAATGGTCCTATGCACCGCTGGGATTCTGAAAACCTTTGAGGCAAGACACCTACATCTCAAATAGGAAGCACATCTGCAAGACCTGGGTGGTTTCAGTCTATCTTGACAATCTGGGATTGTCCAGATTTTGTTAGATATTCCCATCATGTCCCATCATTAGCTATGTTGGCTAAGGATGATGGAGTTTTGGTGCAACAACATCTGGCCACAAGCTGTTTAAACACTTGAGGACAGTGGAGGCTGGTGAGTCCCACTTTAGAGATGCAGTTAATGCATTTGGGGTTTTAGTCTGCACTTTACTGGGGCTCTCCAAGGTGCTGAAGCCTATTCCTCAACTAAGTTCAGCACCTTAGATAATTCCTAGAAAGTGTCATTAAAACATGGAGTGGATATACAGCACCTCTGAAATGTAAGTTACCAATTTCTGGAGGAGCTACCATTGCAATGCAATTCAACTTAATTCAAAATTAAAGGAGCAAAAACCAATGGAGTTCCCCTAGTGTCAACAGATATGGGTTTGTTTTTTTAAGTGACAATCTGAACATAAATGACAAATAGCCTCAGGGCAGTGTGCTCATGCAGATAAGAATAAATCTGGCAAAAATAAACTATTTGCCTGCAAAGGGCCACTGAGAGCATCATACACATTAAAGATGAATGACTGATTTTCCACTGGTGCTTTAACAGTGGCATATCTGCCAGAGTGACCTTTCCAAGGTTTTTATTAGGTTACATGATATTCCCCAATGTTAACAAAGTATGCAAAGGAACTGCCTCTCAAAACCAGTTAATGTGTGTGGGGACAGGTATCAAAGCATTATTGAGACAGCAAGAGAAAGGGGGCGGCTGAAGTTTCAAATAGAGTAATGCAACCTTTCAAACAAGTCCTCAAGGAGTGGTTTCACTATTTGTAGAATGTACATTTCATGTTTGCGTATAATTTTGAATTAGGATAATTTGTCCAAGAGCTCCCTCTGCTCAATTTTATTTTAGATTTAATAAATATATGGGGGAGAAGGGAGAGATACACCACAGTGCAATAATTCATACGGTCATTTTGAAGCTGTAAGATTTACAAGCTTTATGATAAAGCTATAAGGAGGTAAACTAATACTGGGATGGGCAATGTAAAACCATCTGGATGCTGTTGGAGTACATTTCCTATCATCCACTACCATTAGCTATGTTGGATATAGCTGATGGGAGTTGCAGTCCAGCAGCACCTTACTTACACTGTTACTTACACTGCTTCTTACTTACACTGTACTGCAGCTAAAACTGTGCTCACGACCCGGGGTTCAATCCCAGGTAGCCGGCTCAAGGTTGACTCAGCCCTCTATCCTTCCGAGGTCGGTAAAATGAGTACCCAGCTTGCTGGGGGGGCAATGTGTAGCCTGCGTAATTAACTTGTAAACCGCCCAGAGAGTGCTTGAAGCACTATGGGGCGGTATATAAGCAGCACGCTTTGCTTTACACTGTGCTGAGATGGTAAATCATTAAACTCTATCTTCTTAATTTTGATTGATAGTAGCTTCCCAGAATCCCAGGAAAATGAGATGCAAGGAACTGAGTTTGGGGTGCCAAACATAAAATAATGATTATAATGTGAAACAAAGGTTTTCTGCTCCTTACAGTAACCCATGTGGAATCCCACAACAAGGAAAACGTTGTTGTCTCTTATATTTCATCATGAAACCTGTGCCATTCACACATGGCCAGTTTAATCTAGTATTAAAGATTTCATGATTTTGGAGAACAGATTCATTGAAAGGCCACTGGGAGGTAGCTCCTTCATCCTTCCAAGAAAAACAACAAGAAGAGGAAGACTAACCTGGACCATCCCACTAGCTGGACAGCTGCAGGTGGCTTTTCTTCCCTTCCCACCAGAAACCACAGTCCTCTAACCATGACATGCTCTCTAAGTGTAAAGATGAGGATAAGAATATGCTAGCCAGTCTTGCTGGCCAGAGAGCCAATGATGATGATGATTATTATTATTTCAGGGGGATTCTTTGTCACCACTGCTGTTTAACATCTCACTAATCCCCATGTAAATAATTTTAAATAAAACTGGATTGGGCTACCATATTTCACAACAAGCTGGAAAAATCAATAATCTCTTATACATGGATGACCTAAAACTATATGCAAAAAGTTCCACAGACATAGAATCACTGCTAAACACAGTGCAAATGTTTAGTGAAGATATCCAAATGAAATTTGGAATTGACAAATGTGCAGCTCTGTCTATACACGGTGGCAAGATAAAAATACTAGATGGAATAGAGTTAAAAAATAGCAATATTATAAAATCACTATCAAGTGATGAAAATTATAAATACCTTGGAATACTAGAAGCAGACGACATTGTGCACATAAAAGTTAAATAACTGACAGAAAGAGAATATATCAAAAGACTGCGGAAATATATCAAAAGACTGCGGAAAATCTTAAAATCAAAAGTAAATGGGGGAAATACAATCAAAGCCATAAACACATGGGCCGTTCCAGTAATAAGATACCCAGCTCAAATAATAGATTGGACTCAAAACAAATTAGAAGAATTGGATCAAAAAACACAGAAACTAATGAACATGCATCACGCACTACAACCAAAACGTGATGTGGACAGATTATATTTACCATGAAAAATCGGAGGCCGTGGATTACTGCAAATACAGCAGGTAGTAGAGGAGGAAAAAAGAAGCCTAAATGCTTATATCAGTACAAGCAGAGAAAAATTACTTAAAGTGGTGAAAATGGAGAATATTTTGAAAACAACAGAAACAAAGGCTCAATATAAGAAACAGCAATTTGAAAATAAATTAAACAGTTGGAAAAATAAACCACTACATGGAGAACACCTGAGAAATATTGATGGAAAGCATAATAATAATTCAACACGGGCATGGCTAAAACTGGGGACCATTAAGAAAGAAACCAAAGGCTTGATTTTGGCTGCACAAGAACAAGCACTCCAAACCAGAGTGATGAAAGCTAAGATCCAAGGAATTAGTACTAACAGCAAATGTCGACTCTGCCAAGAAAAAGACGAACCTGTGTCACACCTCATCGGCAAATGTCCAAAGATTACACAAACAGATTACAAAATAGTTAGTGCACTGATGATTATGCAAAAAATATAACTTGCCAGCCTCCAAAAACCCGTGGGAACATCAGGTAGAGAAGGTGTCAGAAAATTAGGAAGTCAAGATCTTGTGGGATTTCTGGATTCAAACTGATAGACACCTTAAACATAACACACTAGACACAGTAGTAATAGAATGAAGAAATGTCTGGATCATTGGCATTGCAATTCCAGAGGATGCCAGAGTCGAAAATAAAGAACTGGAAAAACTAACAAAATACAGAGATCTGGCAAACGAAACATCTCACTTGTGGATGAAACACACTTCAGTGGTTCCCGTAGTCATTGGGGCTTTGGGAACAATATCAAGAAATTTCACACAGTATTATAAGCAATTGCAGATCTCAGAAACAATACAATCAGAACTACAAAAACAGCAATATTAGGGAACAGCATACATACTGCACCAATAATAGTAATAAATAAATCATTTTAATTTAACAGATACTTAGGTTTTTGGTTAAAACTTGTATCTGTTATATAATACCAGTCAATATTGTTAAAATTTTGACTGTGCCTGGAGTTTTTGAATAATAATAACAACAACAACAACAACAACAACAACAATAATAATACCCTGTTTCCCCGAAAATAAGACCTAACCTGAAAATAAGCCCTAGTCTGATTTTTCAGGATGCTCATAATATAAGCCCTACCCCAAAAATAAGCCCCAGTTAAGTGAAACCCCGCCCTCCACCATTGTGCAGCAACCAGAAGAAGATGACATGACTGTATTTGAATAAATGTAGATTGTTGAACATGAAAAAAAAATCCCCTGAAAATAAGCCCTAATACGTTTTTTTTGGAGCAAAAATTAATATAAGACCCTGTCTTATTTTCGGGGAAACACGGTAATAATAATAATAATAATGTGCTGTCAAGTTAATTCTGACTTATGGAGACCTTTTCAGGTTTTTCTAGATAAACAGTACCCAACACAGCTGTCCAGCTAGTGGGATGGTCCAGGTCGGCTCTTCTGGGTTTCACAGTGGGGATTTTATCTCCCAAGCTCTGGCTCCACAGCTATCCACCCAGAGTACCAATGGCCACTATTAAATACTACAGGGGCATAGGAAGCTGCCGTATGGCAGGTCATACACTGGTGTCTATTTTTGTGTTTTTGTTGTGGCCAGTCCCCACTCACCTGCCCATCAATCTCTTCTGTCATGTCCAGTGTCTCACTAGCACTACAATCCCATTAAAAAAGGACAGGAAAGGACAATAAAGTTCTTTTCACTGCTATTTGATGTGGCACTTGTCCATATATGCCAACTATTAGAACTGAGGTGTTCTTTGCAACTTTATACCACAAGCAAATGTATTTCTTTCTTTCGTATCATTGCCACCCTGCTTTTCTACCAATGCAGGGACACAAGGCAGCTATTTAACACAGTAAACAAATATTTATGTATACATCTATGTATTCCTAAAAAGGGTCTGCCTCATTATTTGCCAACAATATATGTAATAATTTTAGGCCATTACTTTCATTTCCTATACCTTACTGATGTTTGAGGAATCTCTTTTGGTTAAGGCAACCCCAGTCAAGTTATGGCTAATCCTTTATATGTTCATTTCTTGCCCCTCCCATCATTCGAACTATCCTGCCATGTTACTATGGTAACAACCATTGTCAAGATTTTCTGTAAATGAAAGGAAGGGATGTGAGGAATGTAAGAACTGTGGTAATTATGTTAGCAGAGTGCAGCAGGCTAGTAAGGTGAGCATACAGCTATGAATTAGGAGTAGCCACTCAGGATGTACATGGTAAGATTAATGTAAAAACATACATTTATTGTTCTAAGAAATGCATTCAGGATCAAACAGGATAAAACCTAGATCTGAGTACAGAAGCCCCAGAATTGCCTCCTATGCATACAAACAAGCTGAAGGCCAACATGGAGGCACCATGACTGGTTTTGCATTACAGATGAAGGAGATCAAAGAACAAAGGCTGTGACTTTGAAGAATGGGGAAGTGTTTTAGGTGAGAATGAATATCTACTTATGGTCACTTATGGAAAAATCAAGAGAGGCCAAGATGCCCAATTACTGTGTCAAGGTTTGAAATTTTGTATATAGAGGGTGTTAAAATAATTAAGAGGAGAGGGGAAAAAGGAACCCTGAAAATGTAAATTGTGTTTTAAAAATGAGGCTTGAACACTAGTATACCAAAAGTCATTGTGAAACGATCAGCCTGCTCTCCATTCAAATCTGAAAGAGAGGTCAATATAAAATAACATTGCCTTACAAAGTGTGTCTTCCCAACTAGCTGACACTTGAGTGTGTGGAAACAAATAAGGAAATACAAAATACTGAAGAAAAAAACTCCTCAAACACAGAATTCCTAAAATGTGGATAGAGCAAAGTGCTACCTGACCAAATCTGTTCACCAGCATTTGATGCTCCTGCCATTTTGCTCACCAAATAAAGTACTATGGAAACAATCTGCTATTACAGCAGGTGCAAGGGGACACATCATATGCCATAAACCCTATCCCCCCCTGCCCCCATTCCACCCAAAAACAAATATAATAAATGAAAACAGCCTACAAACCAATAAAACAAGACTGGATAAATAAATAGGCTAAAAGACTAAATAACGGCAACAAACCTCAGGTGGCACATGGGTCACAGACCAGATTGACTAGGGGGGGGGGATATCTTTAAAGGCTACCTTGAAAAGTGTGGGGGCCACTATTTATAGAGAATTACTATTCTCTATAAACAGACAGAAATTTTAAATGTGAATCCCTATTTGCATTATATAGAGAATAGTTATATATAAAAAATAATTATTATCTATTAACAGTCAGAAACTTTTAAATGCAAATAGGGATTTGCACTTAAAATGTTCAGACTATTTATAGAGAATAATAATTTACTACACCAGCAAAATTCAGTTGCTTATTGTTGAAAAGAAATGTAAACAACTGAGAAAAATATAAACATAGGGATGAAAGAGACAGATACACACACACCAGAACAACACATACCAGGCATGAGATGCCAAGAAGCAGGCAAGGGACAACACACAGACGTCATGGATTTTAATGTTGTGAGCCGCTTTGGGTCCCTTGTTGGGAGAAATGCGGCATAATAATAATAATAATAATAATAATAATAATAATAATAATAATAATAATAATAATAATAATAATACCATGTTTCCCCGAAAATAAGACAGGGTCTTATATTAATTTTTGCTCCAAAAAACACATTAGGCCTTATTTTCAGGGGATGTTTTATTTTTTTCATGTACAACAATCTACATTCATTCAAATACAGTCATGTCATCTTCTGGTTGCTGCACAATGGTGGAGGGTGGGGTTTGACTTAACTGGGGCTTATTTTTGGGGTAGGGCTTATATTACGAGCATCCTGAAAAATCAGACTAGGGCTTATTTTCAGGTTAGGTCTTATTTTCACGGAAACAGGGTAATAATAATGGATTTGCCTCCATAGATGCAAATCGGCAAAAAGCAATGGCTGGGGTGAGGAGACCTAATATTTTTCGTGTGTGTGTGTGTAAATATGCTAAGAGGTTAAGTAATCTATCTCTTCTTTTCTAGAGTATTACTTTTTAAAGAAATATGCCTTTTAAAGCTATACAGTGGATATAAAAAGTTTATACACCCCTGTTAAAATGTCAAGTGTCTGTGATGTAAAAAAATGAGACAAAGATAAATCATTTCAGAACTTTTTCTACCTTTTATGAGACCTATGAACTGTACAACTCAGTTGAACAACAAACTGAAATATTTTAAGTGGAGGGAAGTAAAAATAAAAAACAAATAATATGGTTGCATCTGTGTGCACACCCTCTTATAACTGGGGATGTAGCTGTGTTCAGAAGTAAACAATCACATTCAAACTCATGTTAAGTAGGAGTCAGTACACCCCTGCCATCATTTAAAGTGCCTCTGAGGAATCCCAAATAAAGATCAGCTGTGCTAGTAGGTCTCTCCTGACATTTTCTTAGTCACATCCTACAGCAGAAGCCATGGTCTGCAGAGAGCTTCCAAAGCATCAGAGGGATCTCATTGTTAAAAGGTATCAGTCAGGAGAAGGGTACAAAAGAATTTCCAAGGCATTAGATATACCATGGAACACAGTGAAGATGGTCATCATCAAGTGGAGAAAATATGGCACAAGAGTGACATTACCAAGAACAGGACGTCCCTGCAAAATTGATGAAAAGACTAGAAGAAAATTAGTCAGGGAGGCTGCCAAGAGGCCTACAGCAACATTAAAGGACCTGCAGGAATATCTGGCAAGTACTGGCTGTGTGGTACATGTGACAACAATCTCCCGTATTCTTCATATGTCTGGGCTATGGGGTAGAGTGGCAAGATGGAAGCCTTTTCTTATGAAGAAAAACGTCCAAGCCCGGCTAAATTTTGCAAAAACACATCTGAAGTCTCCCAAAAGCATGTGGGAAAAAGTGTTATGGTCTGATGAAACCAAGGTTGAACTTTTTGGCCCTAATTCTAAAAGATATGTTTGGCGCAAAAACAACACTGCACATCACCAAAAGAACATCATACCCACAGTGAAGCATGGTGGTGGCAGCATCATGCTTTGGGGCTGTTTTTCTTCAGCTGGGACAGGGACCTTAGTCAAGGTAGAGGGAATTATGAACAGTTCCAAATACCAGTCAATATTGGCTCAGAACCTTCAGGCTTCTGCTAGAAAGCTGAACATGAGGAGGAACTTCATCTTTCAGCATGACAACGACCCAAAGCATACATCCAAATCAACAAAGAAATGGCTTCACCAGAAGAAGATTAATGTTTTGGAATGGCCCAGCCAGAGCTCAGACCTGAATCCGATTGAATATCTGTGGGGTGATCTGAAGAGGGCTGTGCACAGGAGACGCCCTTGCAATCTGACAGATTTGGAGCGTTTTTGCAAAGAAGAGTAGGCAAATATTGCCAAGTCAAGATGTGCCATACTGATAGACTCGTACCCCAAAAGGCTGAGTGCTGTAATAAAATCAAAAGGTGCTTCAACAAAGTATTAGTTTAACGGTGTGCGCACAGATGCAACCATATTATTTCAGTTTTTTATTTTTACTTCCCTCCACCTAAAAGATTTCAGTTTGTTGTTCAACTGAGTTGTACAGTTCATAGATCTCATTAAAGGTGGAAAAAGTTCTGAAATGATTTATCTTTGTCTCATTTTTTTTCATCACAGACACTTGACATTTTAATGGGTGTGTAAACTTTTTATATCCACTGTAAGTACCTGTTTGTTTGTTTTTTGGAATATTTCTTATTTGCATGAATTTGTAAGATTTTGGGGTGTCTTTTACATGATTAAACATTTGTATCTACAGTTTTTCATAGCTGTAAGACTGATTTCTGTCTAACTGAAATATCTCTGTAACTTCTCAAAAAGTTACATGTTTTAATAAGTATTTGTATACATATGGAACATAGAAGGATTGTGGATAAATAAAGCTTGTAGAAATAGACAAGCTGATGTTATCTGGAATAATTCCAACAACGGAGTAACTTATTTTACCTTGATACCCAGATGAATTTTGATATGTTTGGAAATGGTTATCTGGTTTCATACTGAAATTAATTCTTTCAGGTACAAATGCCAGCTGTGATGAACACAGGCTTCTGATTTTTCAGAGAGGTCTATAAAGGTGTATAGGGCTCTTAAGGTATTCAAGCACCAAAATTTCTGACCTGACAATTTTTCCTATGTCTGAGGTTTTGGATCTGAAATTTCAGTGAATGGGAAACTGCCAACCTAGCAATGCTATTATTTGGGATTCCTTTTCATGGCTTCAGGACATACCATTTAGACGTGCTCAGAAGAACCACTACCATTTCCCATTCTCTTGCATGCTTTAGACTGCAGTTGGTAAAATTCACATGCTGGCCTTTAAAACTGGCACGGAGACTCTATTTTGTCTGCCTCAATTTTCCTATTTTTTTCTTTTGAAGAGTCCAACCTCCATAAAATCGAAAGAACCTGTACCTAGGTGTCAGGCTTTGACCCTGAAACATCAGGGAATGGGATGCTGCCATCCTTGAAATCCTATAAATCCCGTCTAGCTATCTTGCTGTTTACTTCTCAGACTATTGGTAAAGCTGTATTTACTTTCTTGCATTTATTATGGGAAGAGGAAAGCAAAGTGCCCATAAAACCGGTGCAGTTCATATGAATACTTTACCAAGAAGGTGTATTATCTCAGCTGGAATAGCTGACATAAATACCGTGTTTCCCCGAAAATAAGACAGGGTCTTATATTAATTTTTGCTCCAAAAAACGCATTAGGGCTTATTTTCAGGAGATTTTTTTTCCATGTAGAACAATCTACGTTTATTCAAATACAGTCATATCATCTTCTTCTGGTTGCTGCAAAATGCTGCACAATGGTGGAGGGCGGGGTTTCACTTAACTGGGGCTTATTTTTGGGGTAGGGCTTATATTACGAGCATCCTGAAAAATCAGACTAGGGCTTACTTTCAGGTTAGGTCTTATTTTCGGGGAAGCAGGGTAGAGCTGCAGAAAGAAGGGCAGATACACATGAGATGTTGAAATATTTGCATGCTGGAGTCTGGACAATTGGATTAAAAACTGATTTATCAAAATATTTCATAGTAAAGCAGTTGTAGTTAGTGTCAAAGGGCCAGGGAGGCCCACACTAACCATTAAGTCACACTACCCTGGTAATTCTAGTGTGGGTGAAACACAGGAGGATCAAATGCGCTAATAGCTGGGGGAATCTTCCTGCCCAGCAACCTCCCAACACCGTAACAAAGCAAAGCATGCTGCTTATATACTACCCCACTGGACTTAAAGCACTCTCTGGGCAGTTTACAAGTTAATTATGCAGGTTACATATTGCCCCCCAGTGAGCTGGATACTCATTTTACCAACCTCGGGAGGATGGAAGACTGAGTGAACCTTGAGCTGGCATTAAACCCTGGATTGTGAGCACAGTTTTCACTGCAGTACAGCAGTTTAACCACTGCACCATGAGACTGAGCCAACAGGCAGTGCTTGCAGGGAGTTCCCAAAAATACACAAAGTTAAGCACTTTGACTTTCACACTAACCCTGCAAGGTGGAAATGGTACAATACAAAACAAACAGGCTCTCAATAGCTGGGTAAGGCAAGATCTGGTTTTAAGTAGCTCTTAACTCAAAAAAGGCAAACAACTGAAGAAATATTTTTTTATATTTTATTAAAGATCAAAATCAAAGAGAGAAAAAAGTTCCAAAACAAAGTAAATAGTTGCAAAAGAAAGTAACAAAAGGTTCTTGGAACAAATAATCAGCTAAAAGCTTGAGTCAGGAGTAATACAGAAACAAATACACATGAAAACAAGAAAGCTAGCTAACATATTCTAGTACTTACACTGTAGCACAGCTTCAGCATAGACTCAGAGCATACACAAAGGGCAATCTTGGCAGCAAACAAGCATAACATCTCCTGAGAGATAACTAAGCCCACTAAAATAACTGCTGACTCCATTTTTATTCCTTCAACTTCAGTTTCTGGACTCTTCCAATTAGGTGTCAAGTTTCTTTGAATCTTCAAAAACAGATTCTGTCCTCTCCCCTCATTCAGCTGAAACCATTTTCCCAATTAGCTCAACACCACGTAATGAACTGGTTTGGCCTTGAAGGCTCCTCTCACACTGATAAACTTCCAACTACTAATGGGCACCACCCTCTCTCTCAGACAGCTTATTCAAGGCACTGACTACACACTCTAAATTTTCCAAAAGGGTACCAGAGCCCATGATTCCTCAATTTGCCAGTCTCTGGATGGTTAGTTTAATTGTATTTCCTGTTATATATGTGTCACATAACTTAATGTTCACATTATTTTTTTCCCTTAAAAATAACCCTTCATATAGAAATCTATATTCGCCTCCTCCAGCACCACTGCCAGGGCTCAACTCAAGCTCACGCCACTGCCTTGTCCCCTGCCTGAAGGGAGCCCACGAGTGGCGCTGGAGGAGGCAATCGGACAGCTGCAGCCGCAGTCAATGGGCAGCCGTGAGGGGTGGATGAGTGCGGCTGCTCCTTTGCCTCCTGCTGCTGCTGCTGCCGCCGCCACCCCCACCACCCAATTGCCTCCTCCAGTGCCACTCGCGGGCTCCCTTCAGGCAGGGGACAAGGTGGCGGGGTGAGCTTGAGCTGAGCCCTGGCAGCAAGCGGCGCCACGCCCTGCACTGGGCTGGCATGGGCAGCAATCAGCATGGCTTGCGTGCCCACAGAGAGGGCTCTGCGTGCCAGTGGTTCGGCTTACTTTCGTGTATAAGACGACCCTCAATTTTTGCTCTAACTATTTTAGGAAAAAGTACTGTTTTATACACGGAAAATATGGTAGTTAGAAACAATAAATTAAAATGAGATATCAGCGTTGTCATCTTCATCACCATCTTAGAACTGCAGAGCTGGAAAGGATCCTATGGATCACTGAGTCCAGCCCCTGTCAAGAAGTCACAGTGCAGAATTGACCTCCCAGCCCTTGGCTCTGCAACCAGATACCAAAACCACTGAGCTATCCTGCAGTTCTTGTATAATACTTTGCTCTCCAGTTAGAGACCCCATGCTCCTCAGTCTGTTGCCCAGGGTCTATCCATAGATGAGCAGCTTCAAGTCTTCAGAGCTTCCTTCTTACTCCTTAACCTTAAAAGGGAGATAACTTAGACAGACTTTCCAATAGAGAACTATTTTCCAACCTCCCTTCAAATACAACAGCAATTCTCAACTGTTAAATGTCTGAACATCACTAGATGTTTGAACATTAACTTGCAAGAGTGCTAGCCAGCATGGGCACTGGTCAGAAATTCTGTTCAATGGTCAGTTCCAAACATATGGAGGCCAAAGGCTGCAAACGATTGAAATAGGGAGCTTGTAAACCTTATAAAGAATTAATACAGTATAATGACATACCAAGGCAGTGGTAGGATGATGCTTTAGGACACATTCTTCTAAGAAAGGATTCACTCTTCAAAAAAGAAACTCTTGACTATTCCTTGTACAACAAAACATGTGGCCAACCCACTGATTTTTCATGCAGAAGAAATTGGGTTTTTATGACTAACTATTCAATTATGTGATCCTCACCTACAGTAGGAAGTGTTACGAGCCCAAACACACGTTTCTGAAGAAGTGGGATTGTAATCCACAAAATCTCACTAAAATAAATCTGCAGCCTTGAAGGTGCTACAATATTTTTGTTTTGTTTTTGTGGCATATGCTGAAACAGATGGACACGGCTACCTCTTTGAAAAAGTCTAAGTGCAGGTTTTCCAACTGAGTGAGGATGAGACCATAGAGCCACAGGAGAACTGGACCTCAGAGAAGAAATGCTAGCAAGACTAGCCTTTCTGAAGGCAAAGTTACAGAATGGCACAGCAATCTGTGAGTCAGCATAATGGAAACTGATTATTGAGAAACTGATTGTCATTAAGTTTAACAGAAGTAAAGTAATTGCTTAAGATATCAATCGTTTGACAGGCTAACCAACTCTTTATGCCAATATACTTTTTCATAAAAGGAACTGTAATGAAAATGGATCTTTGAGAACACAGGATTGACCTTTGCAAAGACAAGCCAAAAATCCCCTTCTGTTTTGCCGTATGGAACGAAATGTCAACATCTGTAGCTTTCAACATAAAGAGCAAAACCCTCCACACGTTAATTGTTGTGATTGCTTTTCGGCGCAAGAAAGACAGGTCTGAGATTATAGGCAGCCCATCTGCACCAAACATCTGTCAACAGGGAGCAAGGATTTTGTAAAGAAAGTCTGTGACGGTGCAACTTAATAGCAATGGGCAAATCTGCTTCATTCAAGGAAGCTAATTAAATGCTACTATTTTAAGCAGCATTCCTGTCCTTTACAAGGAATTTGCTACATTTACATTCTGCCTTCCCTCTTATTAGCTTAAGGTAGCACAGAGGGCTTTTGTCTTTT
Organism: Intellagama lesueurii; assembly: GCA_037013535.1. Classification (NCBI taxonomy): domain Eukaryota; kingdom Metazoa; phylum Chordata; class Lepidosauria; order Squamata; family Agamidae; genus Intellagama; species Intellagama lesueurii. The sequence goes on from JBAJHW010000006.1 coordinate 75,591,564, forward strand.
TCCTGTCTACCTCACAGTAATCCTGTGAGGTAGGTCAGGCTGAGCAAGAGTAACTGGCCCCTGGTCACCTAGCCAGTTTTCACAGGTCAGTGGAGACTTGAAGCTGCATCTCCTGCATCCTCCATACTGGCCCTCTTGGACATTTGTTCCCATTAATTCAGGAAGACCCAGGCCAATGGTTTGTCTTCTTTTGCAGAGGTCAGGTCACTGAAACAATACCCACATTGTAAGTCATATGCAGCTGTGTGACTATGTGTGGGTGTGTGATTTATACCTCCAGACTTAGTCTGACTTTGCTGGCTGGTGAGTGGGGTTGGGGGCTTAGGCAACAAGCAGCGTGTGTGCCACGTCATAGCCCATAGAGTGCACATAAATAGTGACATAATCAGGCCACGTGAGCCCTCAGGGGCCACTGTGCTGGTGCTGCATCTATACATATATAAACGCTAAGTATGCCTTATGAGGTATGCAATACAGAGGCTGAGCATTTTTATATTAATTTGGGCTGTTACATTAGCAGTCTCTCTTACTTGTTCACCAATGCTTAACCTTCAAGGTATGCCATACTATTTTCCTACAAAGTGGAATCCAGTCTTACATAACAGTTGTTACATACTTAGTAAGATGATTGCTTGTGATGACTGCAAGCCACTGCTGGCATCCTAACAGTTCAGTCACTTCCACATGAGGCACAAGAACAGGGCAAAAAATTCTTTTCACAGTTGACAAATGAATATGCAAATTGGAATGCAGTTAACGTCTGGTTTTTTGCACTTCTCTGAATGTTGATACAGTTGTCTGAACAAAAGGAAATGTGTACACTGAGGGAAAATGCATGCAAACATGAATAATGGACAGGTTTGCCCATCCTCATTTGTGTGTGGCCAATATAAAATGGGGGGGGGGGGATTTTTATCGAGTTCTTGCTGTATGGGCCTAACCCTTGTTCCTGGCATGAACAGGATGGATCCTTGCTGGTAATTAATGGAGTGGAATTGGATTAATGCACTATGACCTGCTGCACTGGTGTGGGCAGAAAAAGACTACTGTTCTGGACTCCAGCTCCCAGTTTCCTTTGGCCAGCATTCTGGGAGTTTTAAGCCAAAAAGGAACTTCTAGCCCAAAAAAGTAACTTTTCCTTTAGTCCAAACAAACAAACAAGAAATCTTGGATGTGACTCACAAGACTCACAAGAAATTTACACATAAGAATGGATGATCATGCAGGGAAACAGACACATGTGCACATCCACATGCCTGTGAAGCATATCCCTTCTATTACCACAAACTACACATGCTTGAATAACTGCCTGTTGTATGTGCATGCTGGATCCCTGAAATGGTTCCATATGTGAGGAGCCAGCATACTCCTTGTCCTACGTATATCACTTATGCACCTCTCAAAAAACACTCAGGATTCCCAACAAATGTATGCAGACAAAGTGGCTTTTCCAAGAGGATGCTTTATGCATTTTAAATGGAAGACTGTTGGATGTATTCTCAAAGGCTTTCATGGCTGGGATCCGATGGTTGTTGTAGGTTTTTCAGGCTGTTTGGCCATGTTCTGAAGGTTTTTCTTCCTAACGTTTCGCCAGTCTCTGTGGCCGGCATCTTCAGAGGACAGGAGTCAGAACTCTGTCTGTGCTCTGGTGCAGTTTGTGGGATAGTTGAATATTTATAGCTGTGGGAATCAGCTTTTTGTCCTTTTCAGGAGATTCTGGTGTGGATGCTGCGCTTTGTGGTTCCAATATATACCTGGCCACAACTGCAAGATATCCAGTATACTCCTGCAGTGGTGAGGGGGTCCCTTTTGTCCTTTGCTGACCGTAACATTTGTTGTATTTTTGTGGTGGGCCTGAATACTGTTTGTAGGTTGTGTTTTTTCAAAAGTTTCCCCACGCAGTCCGTGACCTCAGCCCAGTTATAGCAAACTTCTAAATGGAACATTTCAAAAAACAGGCCCTTGCTTCAGCACCCTTCGCACCCACAGTCTGGTTCCGATACGTGGATGACACCTTCGCAATTTGGAACCACGATGAAGAAAAACTGGAAGAATTTCTAAACCATCTCAATAGCATCCACTCAAATATACAATTCACCATGGAAAAAGAAATAGAGGGCCAACTCCCTTTCTTAGATGTCATGGTCACACGCAAACCTGACCTCCTATTGGGACACAAGGTCTACAGAAAACCCACCCACACAGACCGGTACCTACACAAAAACTCCAACCACCACCCACGACAAAAAAGAGGCATAATCAAAACACTGGTAGACTGTGCAAATCGGAACTGGGAAGCTCAATTTCTCAGCACCAAACTCAACCATCTGAATTGGGCCCTACAGGTAAATGGCTATTCCAAGAATGAAATCACAAGAGCCACCAAACCAAGAAAACAACACCAAACTGAAGAGGAAAAACAGCCACCCACAAATAAAGTATTTCTGCCATACATCAAAGGGGTCACGGACCGCATGGGGAAACTTTTGAAAAAAACACAACCTACAAACAGTATTCAGGCCCACCACAAAAATACAACAAATGTTACGGTCAGCAAAAGACAAAAGGGACCCCCTCACCACTGCCTGAGTATACCGGATACCTTGCAGTTGTGGCCAGGTATACTGTATTTTTCCATCTATAAGATGCTACTTTTTCCTAAAATCATTACCCTAAAAATTAAGGGGCGTCTTTTACACAGACGTAAGCTGAGATAGCTGAAGAGAGAACAAAACCTTGCCTCTCTAAACAGTCTTGCTTCAGCCACGAGGCTTAGTTTCCTACAGTCAGGAGACTTAGCTTCCTCCAATCACGAGCCTTATGGAACTAACGTCAGCTGATCCTGAACAAACCAATTGGAATACACCTCCTTGGAGGTGGAGCCTGTAGGCTCAAGATTCAACAGAGACAAAATGTTCAACGTTCTGAGCTCAGAGGCTGAATCCTCAAAGATAAGTTATCTTAATTTTGGGGTTAGAAAATTGGGGGGGTGTCTTATAAATGGGGGCGTGTTATAAATGGAAAAATACGGTACATTGGAACCACAAAATGCAGCATCCACACAGAATCAAAGAACATGAGAGACACTGCAGACTAAAATAACCGGAAAAATCGGCAGTAGCTGAACATGCCCTGAAACAAGCTGGACGTGAAATTCTATTTCAAAATACAGAAGTACTGGACAACACCAGCAATCCTTACGTTAGACTGCACAGGGAAGCCATTGAAATCCACAAACACCAGCAGAGCTTCAACAAAAAAGAAGAAAGTCTAAAACTCAACAAAGCCTGGCTCCGAGCACTGAAAAATACAGCCTGCAAAAGGTCAACGAACTCTACCCAGCCACAAGGACCGGTGATCACTGCACACAAAAGACCAGCTAACGACACCCATCAATCACATTGACAGATCATCTCTCCCCCTTATCACAACAATACATCCACAACCAAAAACATGCTGATCACCATAACCACCCAATCTCCTGAAAAGGACAAAAAGCTGATCCCACAGCTATAAATACGCAACTATCCCACAAACTGCACTAGAGCACAGAGTTCTGACTCCTGTCCTCTGAAGATGCCAGCCACAGAGACTGGCGAAACGTTAGGAAGAACATGGTCAAACAGCCCAAAAAACCTACAACAATCATCGGAAGACTGTAGGGCTTGAGAAGCTCCCAGAGACTGAATAGAGACCAACTCATACCTATTTTCTCTTCGTATTTCAAAAATATGCCTCCATGGGAGAGATTTCACCATGAAACATTTGCGTCAAACAGTGTGGAAAAAGAATTACTTTGCTCATTTCAAGGGAAGGATAATTCTCTGAGTTTGCCATCTTCTGTTGCCAAGAATCCTCTGTTGAGGAAAGCTGATTGACTGTTGTTCTGAAACTTCACCAGCTTTAAAGTTCTGTTTATGACTTTTCCTGTCACCCCTGATTTATTAAAGTTTCATTACAGGAAACGAAATCTACTGATTCATAGCAGTTTGTAGAATTATGATTGGGGTGTTCAAATCCAGGAACAAGAGAAATGTTCAAGCTGTGCAAAAGCATATTGCTTTCCAAAGAAATATTAATAATACATTTGTTGCTGCTAAGATCTGCAATACCTTTGGAGGGAAGGGATATGGTTGCAATAAGCTTGCAAGGAAGGCTGATTAAAAAAAATGCCCCTGCTAATTCTCCATCCTGTAACTGTAAATGTCTGAAGTTATTTGACAGGTCCAAACACACGATAATGATCACACAATGATGTTAGCAGCTGAAATATTATCTTCATACAAACAGAGATGGATAAACCTTTCAGTATCAATTTTATTGCATTTTTCCAAATTCCTCCTCCCTTCTTATTCCATCCTTGATTTGTGCCAAGTTGTGAGACTTTAGTTTTTCTTTTTTGCAAGTGTATTTATGCATTTGGTTTTCACATAATAAAACTGTACACATTTTGAATCTATACATTTTATATTCATTTCCCCCACTAACTATAAAGTATACGTGTACCTTTCTACGGTATGCATTTTTAGCTCTTCAATTTTTTTAAAAAATGTATACATGATTTTGTGCGTATTTTATTTCTCCAAATTTCATAGCAAGCCAGTTCCTTCTGAGACAAAATGTGGTCTGCCTTGTAAGAAATCTTTGGAACTGTGAAATAATTACTTCATCAAGAACCTCTAAATAAACAAAATTCTTTTCCAGCCCTACACACAGCTTATTACCTTGGTGGTATTAGAGACATGAAACCATGGTCAAGGCACCTTATTGACTGGATGCAATTATGTTGGTGCAGGTACACCTGTGGAAGGGTGATGATGACACCAGAAGAAGGAGTTTTTAGATAATGAAAGACTTCCCTCTTCTTTTCCACAGGTTTTCTGATTTGCAGATAATCTCCTTTGTGGCATGGAACCCATGCAAGCTGTGGGACAGGAGGAGGAAATCTTTCATTACTAAAAAAAAACTCCTTCTACCAGTAACAAAATCTGGCGGTGGTGGGTTTTTGTTGTTATTGCTTGTTTTTGTAATGAAAGTTTTCCTTCTCCCATTCCATGGCTCCCATGGCTTTCATTCATTTAAAGGAATTATTTGCAAATCAGAAAAGCTGCAGGAGAAAAGGGGAAAGTCTTTCACTTCCAAAAATGTTCTCCTCCTGATGACATCATCACCCTGTGGGAACCATTGGATTATACTGTATTTAGAGAGCTGATATCTTATCTTCCACTTTGATTAAATCTTCAAAGAGGCCTACAAACTGAAATAAAAATTTATGTGTTTGAAATATAAATTTGATATACAAAATAAAATGACAATTTAATTTTTTTTAAAAAAGTGGCATAAACCCAACATAAAATGAGAATACAAAGAAAATTATTAAGACCCCCATGAAAAACAAATGCTATTCAGGAAAACACACAAGCCAATATATCATTTTGACCTGGCATTTAATGTTTAACAGAATTGCCATTTGACAAGCATTATTGCAGGGAGATGCACCATCAACATAAGCCTTGTCCCCAGTAGCCAATAACCTAACACTGAATGTAGATGCATCCTTCTCAATGTTATAGCGGAAAATTTAGAAGTGAAGCTGCTTATCATGACAGCCCCTATAAGCCAGCTCCTCTCTCAAAGAACAAGAATCCAAAAATACAAGCAGTTTGATTTATTCATATCAAAATAAGGTCATTTGTAAAGCTAATGACTCTTCATTGTTCATTTAAGGCTGAACTATTCTCAAATACTTTCCCTTACTACAGGGAAAGCTTGAAACCATGTGTTGTTCCTGGGAAGATTCATTTCCCAGCTGCCATGAAGATTACAGCTCAGGAGTGGGGGCAGAAGGAAGCTTGAGAAGGTGGTGTCACACAGCTACTCAGAAAGCCCAAGACTTTGACCCTGTGAGTGCTGGCTCCACTACATACATCAATGATCCTTACCATTTTTTTTAAATTTTTATTTTTGGTAGTTGAGTATATACAGGGGAGAGGGAGCAATAACTTGCCCACAATTTCGCCTTGGGTTCTTTTTAAGGAGAAAGGTGAGATAAAAATATTTTAAATAAATAAATAAAATTAAATAAGAAATATTTATTAATAAATAAGAAAATGTGGGGTGTACCATCACTAGTTTAGAAGTGAAGCCCAAGAGACACAGGCTGACTCAGTTCTCATGTAAATACCACATTTACTGAGATTGCACATATGCCCACATCTGCAGAATAACTGCCTTTCTCAACTCCATAGCAAATCCACAGCCCTCTTATGCTGGTATTTATTTATATATTTGAGAAACTCTCAATTTTGTTGGGAGAGTGCATGTTTGAAAAACTTTATGCTTTGTGCTGCATTCATCCCACTAACTAAAGCACATTTAAGCAGTGCTTTGTATGGATTTGAAGCATGCAATTTTTTCAAACATCCATGTTTTCAACCCCTGCCTACTCTAGTGTGACTTACAATGCTAAAAAATAAGATCTTGGCCATTGTGTGGATTCTGGAGCACAAACTGGGTCTGGATGATAGACAGTCCAGGAACTGGACATATTCTACTGAGCACCATAATGGTTTCCTCACACATAGAAAAAGGGCAAGGAATGTCTAGGGTGGGGTGGGGTTGGAAGCCATTTTTCAGGGTGGCCAACCACTCAGGGAAGCTAATTATATGATACTTACGAAATATACAGTAAATAAAAAATGATCCTACTTTTCTGTTTTATATACGTATGTACGTACATATGTATGTATTGTTAATTTCACATTTTAAATATATTCCCTTAACAATATTTCCATCCACCATCATGGTGAGTTAATTAGTTCTTGGAAATATTTCATCAAATCCAAGAAAGATTACTAATTTAATTAAAATACTTTAATAATGATGATGATGATGATGTACTGTCAAGTCCATTATGACTTATGGCAACCCTTTTTAAGGTTTCTCAGGTAAAGAACACTCAGAAGTGATTCTCCTCGGGGCACCCAGTTTGCCCAAGGTCACAGAGGCTAGCTCTACTCACAGGAGGAACAGTGAGGAATTGAACTCCCAATCTTTGGCTCCGCTGCCAGATACCTAAACCTTCAAGCTATCACTAGCCTATTAAAATACATTACATTATATAAAATATACTACACAATAGAAAAAAAATATTCATACAGTTCATTTCACCAAAAATGTAGAAAGCAGTTTAAATTCAATCACATGACTTTTATTTGGATTCCTTTTGCTAAGTTTTACTTAGAATTAACTTATAGTCTCAATTAGGCAGTTCTAGCAAGTGGCACTTAATGTTTTCTTTGGGACACAAGACAAAGCGACCTCCAGGAAGTGTACTCATGACATGGAGGAAGGATCCCTACCAGGAAGCCAAATGAGCTGTAGGTATTTGGGCCTGCTGACATTGGTTAAAACAGAAATTTTCATCCTGAAAGTAAAAAGAAGTAATTTTTCATTTTACAAAGAAGCATGGAGTGAGGCTAGCCATTGGCTGCTGATTTCCAGCACCCAGTGTTTGATGTGCGGCCAACAGGAAATTCTAAATTAATATTCATATATTTTCCCCTTGGGGTACTAGGGGAATATCAAAAAAGGCCATAAAGATTCGCTCCATCATCATACTATCTCAGATTTTGAAACTTTGAGTCCGGAATTAATGAGAAAAATAAGCCACAGTCCTAGAACGTGCCACAGAAATCCTACCATGGCTGTGGGTCAGTGGTTATATATGCCTCCAGCAATGGGAAGCTCTGATTTCTATCTTCCTGAATCTTCAATCGCTACAGAACACTCTGACAGTCATCCTTTCAGAAACTGTAGAATGCACAGCAGAAGTGGAAGTGTGCTTCCTGTAGGGAACTCAACTTCAAATATATTTTTTTCCTCCCAAAGCATAAAGCATAGGAACTCAGAAGCACCAGGGAACGCCTGATAAATTGACTTCAAGAGGGTTCAGAAGATTTAAAAGAGGCTTGTAACTTTTCTCAAAATCATCACAGTTCCATGTGGTTTATTGCAGACCTACAGCTTCTGATAGTCTATGAGTTCTTCCTGAAAGTACAAATAGGATGTGACATGATGCCTTCAAGGAGTGTGGGCATTTTCGACTTCTCCCAAGTATTTTTGCAATGATTCATAGCTCCAAATGTCTCTGATACAGTGCTGTTTAGTCCTATATCCTTCCAGCTTGAGAAGTGCAGCTGAACACTTCATAGCAGCATGGGAGACTCCCAGGTTGAAAGTAGCAGTGAGGTTCAAGTCTATAAAACCAGCGGTCCCCAACCTTTTTGGGACCGCGGACCAGCTGAGCCTCTGAGGAAGGTGGGGCAACCCCCCGTGCTTGTGCGGGCACGCACTCTCGGGCACATGCGCGCACTCTCTCGGGCGCATGTGCGAAGCGGTGGGGGAGCGTGCGCCCACCCGCCAACACCAGCATGGGCATTCCCCTACCCCTTCGCGAATGCGCAGGAGCGCCTGCACGCCTGCCCGCGCACCTGCCCACCCCTTCGCTCGGGCACATGCGTGAAGGGGTGGGGGAGCACTCATGCCGCGCATGCGCAAAACAGCTGTGGGGAGGGGAGTGCGTGCGGGGCCCCCGGGAGGTCTGTCTCCGCGGCCCGGTCCAGGCCACGGACTGACACCGGGCCGCGGACCAGGGGTTGACGACCTCTGTATTAAACCATCTTTTAAAGGCTGTCACAGCAGATTGTTATGAAGTTCCATTGATTCACTTGCAGGGCAGGCTTTAAACTACATGTATTTGGAGCTGAAAAAAACCCCAACCCAAATATATCCATAAGAAAGACTGGGATACTGATTAACAACAGATTTAGAGGATAGCTGGTTTGCATTTGGCTTTGACAAGAACTTACCAAAATTTAAAGATGTTTCTATAAATCTGAGGGAAATATCAGAGAGAGTAAAAACACTTGAATGTGGGAAAAGCAAAATTGGTAGATTTGGCCATTCCTACTCAACAAATTACATACAACAACACAATATGCTGTTATTAATTGATTTAATATTTCAATAATCCAATCGTTCTAGCTTTAATATTGTGCTTTCATGATGTAAGTCGCCTTGTCAGCGTAAAATTATTTTAAACAAACAAACAAACAAACAATAGGTTGAATTATTTTACTGGATTATTATTTTGAATTTTGGAACATTGAGGGCAGTATTAATTAGGTATGACTAATTGGAAGAAGAAAATTATGGATGAAATCATGTTGCTTTGTGTAGTAAATCACATTAGAGAAGACCCATTGAATTAGTGAGGATCTGGTGAGACTAGGGTTGCCAAACGTCAGGCAAAAGGAGGACATGTCCTCCTTTTTAGCCTAATGTCCTCTGTCCAGCAGGCAAAGATAAAAACCTTTAAAATGTCAGGCTTTTGTATATTTTATCTTATAATTTTGGATGGGAGGGGGAGAGGTGGAAGGACCCCCCCCCTGTCTTTCCCCTCCCCCACCTGCCCGCCCGCCCGCCCCCCGTTACCTGCCGCCGGTGCCAGAGCACAGCCCTCGCCCCCTCCCGCAGCCGCCGCAGCTGCTTGGTGATCCGCCGTGCCCGCCCAGCCCACATTGAGCCCAGAAAGGCAGCGTAAGCACAGCGCCGCCTGCCGAGCCAGGCAGGGGCAAGCAGCGCCCGAGCGCATCGAGGGGAAGGCGAGCGCCCGGACTGTGTGTGTTCAAAGTCCCTTTTGGGGACTCCAACTCCCACATTCCCCAGCCTTGAACTTATGACCCTCGAGAGAGGGGAGGCTGCCTCATTCAGTTTTGCCTAGTGCCGCTTTCCCCCTGCCTGCGCCGGAGCCTTGTTTGGTCGTCCAGATTAGCAAGGTTGCCTCTGAGCCTATGCAGAGTGCGAGCAGCCGGGGGATCCCGCAGCCGGGCCGGGGTGGGTTTGGGTACAATTGGCTGTTTAAATAATGTTTTTTGGTATTTTGAAAAAAAGCCTCCATTGAATTTATTTTTATTTTTTAACATGACTGTTTCTTGGTCGGTTCACTAAGAGACATTTATTGGCAGCTATTGTAATAAAATTGTATTGATTGTGGGTTTAATCCAGAACGATTCAAATGAAACATTCAATACGTCCTCCTCTGTCCTCTTTTTTGTCTTTCTATGTCCTCCTTTTGGTACCCATGTTTCTGGCAACCCTAGGTGAGACCATACATTCCACTGATTCAAATGAGACTAATCTAGTTGTGACTTACTTTAATGTAGTAAGTTGCAACTAGAATAGGCCCATTTGAATCCATGGAACTTACAGAGCAGTTGACTCACGAAATCCCCACTGATTCAATATGGGCCTACTATAGTGTGACTTACTATGTGAGACAACAGGATTTCAGCCAATGTGGGACAGCAACACTAATTGCAGTAGATGTGAATATTGCAGGATGACAGAAAGCATCCTTTTATTTGTCTCTGACTAGGCACAACATGAAAATCATTCCAAGGCTGGCCCGACTCATTAAACTACATGAAGTAGCTGCCAGATGGTAGATGCCAAGAAGAACCCCCAGTCCCTTCCCTGTTACATTTCCAGAGTGGTTTGTGGAAGTACTTTCACTCTCATTATGCCATTATGTAGAAAGCTGCTCTAATTCCTCTGTATGTGTTCCAATGTGCCTGCGTTATACAGATGCTTCATACAGTTGCTTATACATGATAAACCAATGGGCCATAGACGTCAGTGACTAAGAGCATATTTATAGGAAGTACTTAAATTCAGCCTTGCATTTTTCCAGTATCCACTGTGGCAGTGCATTCACTTTAAAAACAACTCTTTTTCTCCTCCTATTCTGACTTCATTATATTCACACATGCAGAAGGACAGAAGTTCAAAGACACCCTTAGCTTCATGTATGAAAATGCCCTTTGGCTATTGTTTATGCAAATCTTAAATCAGACAATGAATTTGCACTTATATTTCTGGCAGAAGATGAATTCATTGTACCACTCTGGTTTCTAGAACAAGGAAGCCACGGCTGTTATGGTAAAAGTAGGTGCATGGAGAATATGAATTATAGAAAGCTACTGTTTCTCATTAATCTTGAAAGGGCTTTGCTTTGGCTCTTTATAAATGTGTCAGAATGTGCATAAAAGTGAAGACGCCTCCTGTCAAGATAACTATCAAAGTACGCTGAGACACTGTGGGCAAATGCAGGGGATTTTCCTGGCTGCTGACAGAACGAGACAATGCCTTCCTGTAAGAGTAGATCGGCTTTTAATCTGAAATTCACCAACAGGGTTTTAAAATATGATCTATAAATCTATAGTCTCAGCATTAATAGCCTACATCTGTGTATATTTTGCCAAGGCTGCAAGAATTGTGAGAGCACTTTGGAAATATCTGTGATTTCCGGAAAATGTAGAATACAAATTCACAACCATTAAAATCACTTAGTATATGGGAGGAGTAGGTGGGACAAGGGGTCACATTGGAGTATCCATCCTGCCCTGTGTCCATGACCGATGCACAACATACCAAATGTACATAGGAATGTCTTTTAATCCTTTTTCCACCACAGCATGCTTTTCACTGCATACCATATTATATATTACTTTTGATGGTTTATAATGCAATCCAGAGCCAGGGAACTAACTAACGAACGAACGAACGATCTGTGCAATCTTTTGTGTGTGCTTTTTAAAAATCCATCCAACATTTCTGTAAAGTTACAATGCATTCTGTAGGAATGAAATAATGCAAATTCAACGCTGGGTTGACTATTACATCTAGCATGGATATAGCAGGCATCAGCCAAATTAAGCCTCTAATGCTTCTAAATATGACATAGCTCCTTTGCACAGATAGCTGGGATTATTCTTGCTTTCAGGATTGAATATCCTCTGCAAGTCAAGATTTCAGAACAGCTCCTTCAATCAATAGGACAGTTACTGAAAATAAATGAGCCAATACTGTAATGTTTTTATGTATATCTGGCTTGTGAGTACATTTGAGATACTGTGCATTGTTGTGGGTGATCTCTCTCTCTGTCTCTCTCTCAAAAAAAATCACTCCTATGTCTCTTTGGTTGAGAGAAATTTATAATTCTTGTGAAAACAAATCCTGGAAGGTGAGATCTGTTTATTCCATCTGCTGTGCTTTAAATGTGAATCTGCCCTGAGGATGCAACATTCCATATGAAAAAGCTCCTTTGGAAGTACCGTAACTAGTTCCAAATGAAGCTGTAAGATATAGGTTATACAATTTGGCAACTGGCAGCTCAGAGAAAACAGGATGTCCCTCCTCTGTCCAGAAAATGTAGCTGGTGTTGACCCTCTTCACTGGAACTTGTCGCAGTTGCTATTTTGGTATCAGAATCAATCTCAGCAAGTTATTAAAGCTGTTGTTACAGTTCCATAGCAGAAATCCAGCCAGCTTTTTAGATTTCTAAGACAATGTCCTATGTAATCCTGAACACACATGCACATTTATAAAACTAACTGACAGTGGTGAGATTAGCACATACGTAATTGGGGACATGTCCAAATTAATCAACATACTGCATTTCTAATGAATGTTTTACTTCAGTACACTGTTTTGCTCCCATTCTAGGTTAAGGAATTTTTGTCTCTAAATATACCTCCCATGGACACACCCTTGAACTCAATTAAAATAACTGAATAAATCTGATCATCATCAGATTGAACTACATGAGATACCTTTATTGAGGCCAATATTTGAGGTTTCACATAAAGCTTACTTTCACATTGAAAGTCATTACTAATTTGTCCTCCTGCTTCCACTGAGAAATGAGACTGAATGAATTTAAGCTGGAATTCTGTTATCAGGCAGTAAATTCAAACTCGGGTAGATTTAGTTCTGAGTAGACATGCCTCAAACTGGATTTATTTCCCACTGTTAATCTGGATCTACCTCATGTTGCTGAGGCAGCCAGTTATCTTACTTAACTGACAGAAGGCTTCCTTTCACAGTCACTTCAGTGTCCTGCTGCCTCGGACTTTTCACTACAATATATTCAACTTCAGGAGACACTCTTGGAGAAACAAAACACAACAAACATTTCTGCTGAATCACTGTCATTTATGCTGTAAGGCTTAATTCAATATATTGGGTTTTCTTTTCTTTTCTTTTCTTTTCCTTTCTTTTCTTTTTAAACCTCTCTTTTGAAAGGTAGCCAAATATTTATCATAATGGAAGGAGCAAATGTGATCCATAATGTGTGCCTAGTAGCAAATGGACACAAACTGTAGACTTCTGTCCACATAAATCCCCTCATGGTTTCATGATACTAACTAAAGAAGTCCACCTGATTCCTCCCCCTACCACCCCAGTCCTGCCTTCTTTTATATGACTACAGAACATTTAGACTGCTTAAAAATACTGCTACGGTATTGGAGATATTTTGAAGATCACCAGGCTCCCTGTTCACCAGGTATCTCCACCTGCCTGCTGCAGGGTGAAAAGGTGATGATGCAGCATGAGGTCCAGCAGTTCAATTGCTTCTGATGGCTAATGAGCAGTGCTGTTGGCTACCCAGAGCTAGGTACTTTGGCTGTACACTTGTAGGGACTGAATATCTGCCTGGTCTTCTACTGAGACCTCCCTACCGACCTCCCTCCCTCCCTCCCTTCCTTCAACACGCTGCCTTTCTACCCAAACCATATCCATGGTGGTTTACACCTTTAGTTAAAAGCAACAGTGAGATACAGTAAGTATGGAAGGGCAGAGACCTTATTTTAAAATCCTTTTTTTTCTTCTGTTGAGAACTGCATTCTCTTGGGAGCAATCCGTCTTGAATTGATGCATCAGCTTCTGCCGCACAAAGTTACACAAACAGGATTTTGTCTACTGGGACTATGCTTCATTCATTAAAAAAAAAGAAAAAAATCTGGAGTTATCAAGCTGTTAGTTACTTGCAGTTGTAGACCCTAACCATGTTAGGTAGATTTGGCTATTACACAAACATTAAGAGTTGTTTCTGGGACAGAGATCAGAGTCTGTCAATTGAGATGACTATTTTATACTCATAAGGTATTTCAGAAAGCTGGGTTATTAATATATGCATTGCACTAAAATGTCTTGATCTCTGTTTAGATCCTTAGAGATACATATGAGCTTGTTTATGAAGCCAATTTCTGCTGTTCCCTCTTGAGAGCCCCCTCAACAGCTGAGATTGAGTGGCTACAGGCCAATCTATTGTTTATTGTTATTCCTCCCTCCTTAAGACTAATTTTTGCTTAGAGAATGAAAGATGAGCAGTTTAATGTGCCCTTTGTTGCAGCAAAACATTAGAAAGGGATCCATTTCTAATATTAATAAAGGCTAACAAATGGATCATTCACTATGTTTTGTCCTTGAGACTTCATTTTTTCAAAATAAAAATTCATGAACCAGGGGAGTAAACTTTGATTTATTAACAAAAAGACTGATTTCATTAGTCCTCATGGTTCTTCGTTGTTTTTCAGTGGCTCGCCCCAGGTTCTAGAGCTCCCTACCAAGGAAGGCTAGGCTCCCTCATATCCCTTTGCTAGCAAAGACTTTTTCATTTGGACAAATCTCCAGCTGCTGAGGAACGTGTTTTGTTTTGTTTTACTGGAAGGGTGCTAGATGCTTTTTATTGATGTCTTTTAATCTATGTATTCAAGCAAAATCTACATTTTGCTTGAACATTTGAATTTGTTTTGTATTGAAATTGCATTTCTAATTTATTCTTACTGTAAATCTCCCTGAGTCCCATTTTTGGGAGAACGGTTGGATACAAATCCAAAACACAGGAACAGTTATTTTCTGAATAATTTACTGAATTGCACAGTCGTTTGTAAATCTTGCACTAAATGTTTCTTTGCAGGTGAAGTTAATCTTAGTCCCATGATGTAAGGCCTCTTTATAATAATAATAATCCTAGAACTGCAGAGCTGGAAGGAACCCTGTGAGATACTGTTTTAATAAATAATGTGTAAATAATTATTTATTTAAACTACTATTTATTTATACATATATACTGCTTAGTATAATAATGTATTTGTATGGTTTAAGTAAAAGATACTATAAAGAGATAGCTAAAATACAAATACCATGTCCCATAGCACTGCATGGTTCAAAAGCAAAATGTTTAAGGCAAAGTCATTTAATTCTTTAGTATTAACCTTGTATTTATAGCAGAACTCCTGAAAACTAGTTCTTTACACTCACAGTTGAGGAGGATACCATGGTCAATCTAATGTCACTGAGAAGGTATAACGGGGTCACATTTCCCTGTACCTTTGTTGAACAAGATTATCCCTTAGGGCAATCAAGGCTGATTCTGCTCCAAATCTGGCCCAGAAACCAGACTTGAAAGGTTCAAGATTCTTCCAAGAATGCCTGCTATTGTATTGCCACCACTAGGTCAATCGTTACTACTAAGGAGGGGATATTGTGACTGGGTGATAGTTGGTATAAATCTCTGGATCCACAGCTCCCCCCCCCCCCCACATACCCTGTTTAATTATTTCCTGTTTCAAAGACATGGAGGCTCTCCATCACATGAAGATGTGTTCATCACTTCCCTGATTCTTCTAGTTGGCTTGCTACCAATGGCGCAAAGAAGCGATGATGGGCAAGAACTCAGCTTGTGATGGTCATAAGGATGCAAGTGTTTTGTCCATATCCTAAAACTTTAGAACCTGAAACCAATCCCATAAAAACTAGCTTCACAATGTGATTGTGAGACATCTAAAAAGACACTGTATCCACAATGGAGTTCAGCTTGGCACAGAAAGTGATTTTGTCCTCAAAGTGTTTTGCCAATGAACGGACAGAATCTGTAACACTAGATTCACTCCAATCATTCTTGAATTAACATCAACGTTTGAGATTCCGAAAGAAGGGTTATGATATTTTGACAGTTTTACAGCTCAAACTTCATTAAATTACAATTTGGCAATGGATTTAATAGTAACACTTATTTGTATTATTAAAAATCCTCTTAATTCATGCTAGTTTCATAAATTGTTGGAAATTAATCTCATGAACTAACAAGAAATCCTTTTTTTCTAATATAACCTTTAGCTCAAACCTTCTCTCTTTCAACTGATATCAATCATGATCAACATCAGCAGGCTGCATTAGGGCCATTATAGCATTCGCTTTTCAACCCATCATTATAAAAACCTTACAAAGTTAAGCATCGGTGCTGAAGCCTTCTTGTTTTCTTTTCCCCTTCCCAGTCACTTTCTTTTGTGCCACGCCCATTTAAGCTCAACTGAACTAATCAACAGCAAACAAACAATTGCCCCCAACTGACAAAAGAGAAGGATAGAACACTCAGCAGAGAGACAGGGCTCTCTTTGAATTTCAAAAGCTGGAAGGAAAGATTGGTTAGTACTTGATAGACAGACAATCACCCCAGCCCAGAAAAGTCCCTCCCAGTCACTCAAACTACAGACAGCATGCAAGGTTGTACATAAAACTCCAACACCTTTTACCTGGACTCTTGTCAATAAAATCACAGTTGTACGTTTTATCATGAAACACCATCAGAGATAGGAAGTTCAATAGATGCATGCATTTTGTTTCCCAGTGAACAAATGAACAGTGAAACCAAGTTGCTTTGAGTGCATACTTACTAAGAAGTTGGCAATAGAGGACCTGTAAGCTTCTCTTCATGGTATCATCTGCTCTTGGTTGTCCTGCAGTTTATTCATGATTCTCCCTAAGATGAAGGGGGGGAAAGTTATTGATGAAGAATTTTCAAAAAGAAGCTGATGTATATTATATGCACATTACTAGTTCATTGGCCTCTCTGGCCATATAATCAGAAGTAAGAAAAGAGAAATGTAATCACGTATTGCCAAATGCTAGATTTGTGATCCTTCTGTGTCGGTGGCCAGGATGCCAGCAATAACTTCACAGAAGGACAGGATTTGTGAAGCAAATTGATCTGTGATTTCTAGACTAAAGTGTGTATTTTTGTTGCTGGCTATCTTTAATGTAGGCTAGGAAGTCCACTTATCCACGTCGGAACTTGGAAATGTTGGTTTTTGGAGAACAATCCTCAGAATCCCAACTGCATCAGCTGGGAGACACTGGAATTAGTAGTCCAAGAGCTAAAGCTACGTTAGTCTCTGTGGCGTCCGCCCAGGTCATGAATATTCATATGCTATCTCCATAGACCAATGGGAGTGCTGGAGGGGCGGATTCATGAGATATAAGAGACTCAGCAGGAGGAGGAGGAGTTTTAGACTGGGAGATTGAGAGTTGAGAGAGTTTTGGGAGTTTGGGCGGGAGAGTGGTGGTTGAGAGTGGATAAAAGGGGATGTTTCTTTAAGAGTTAACAACATTGCTTGTCCTGTCAACATCTGTAACAATAAACAATTTCTATTTGGTTCTTTTAAAATGACATATGGCCTGGACATCTATAATTAATAATAGATAATGTTGATGTACTCAACTGGTGGCAGCTGAAAGACACGTAGCATGAGCTCTTAGTTTGGTGAAACAATCAGGGGCCACGTGGGGATCGTGACAGTCTCAACTAGAGGACATGCCCTGAAATGAAAGAGACTTCTGACTCACAGGAAACATATATTCCATTGATTTCAATGCAGATAATTTAGTTGGGACTAACATTAGATTTAACTCCATGAAGACAATTTTTCCAAGATCTGATCCAAATTTAAAACACACACACACATTTGCTGTTTTTTTAAATTACTATTAAACTTTTAACATAATATATAACAGAAATATTTTTAAAAAGCTAAGTTACTCATAATATTAGTTAATCAAATGGATTGACTCAAAAAAGATGCAGGCTGTCTGAAAGGTGCATTTGCTCATAAGTCAATGGGTGTGTGTCCAACTATATTGGCCATTTAACTGCAGTTCGTGTCAGGCTAGGCACAGATAAAATCAAATTAAAAACCAGCATGACATAAAGCTAGGCACAGGGAAACCCAATATTTTTCAGTGGGGAATTGTCTCTTTTTGTTCAGCCAGCCATCTCCTAGTGATCTGAAGCCACATTTTTGAGCTGCTCCAGAAGGCACATAAAGGTAAATAACCAAGGTTATTGGTGAGTCTCACATTTAGATTTGTTCCTGCAAAATACTGAGGCCAAGATCCAAATTATGATTAAATAATGTACATGAATGAACAAGTTTGCTAAGCATATGTGTGGAAAAAGAAACCTGTTTTTGAAACTGTAAAAGTTTGGGAAAAAGTAGTGATATTGCATAGAGGGGGCAGCTATATAAATTTTGCTCTGCTAGTGCAAGCCTCTGAGCAGCTCTTTGGATCTTGGTCATGATTATCTGTCATTGCAACAAGGTTTGGAGTTAGGACCAGTCCTACAAGTGAGGCAGCCACTTCAGGCAGCAAATTTGAGGTATTGTGAAAAGCAGGACATTGTTATTTAATATGGGAAAAGTCCAACTTTAATCTCAACTAAAGGAGTCTCAATGAAAACAATGGATAGTACAGTAGGACCACCGTATCTGCAGGATCAGTACCCGCAGTTTCAGTTAAAATATTAAAAAAACCAAAAATATGTGTTTCCAAGATGTAATACCAGAATTGACCACTAGAGGGGCCAGGAGATTGTGCTATATATAGAATTTGCATATCAGCAGTTTTCATAGAATCATAGAAAAGTGAAGTTGGAAGGGGCCTACAAGGCCATCAAGTCCAACCCCCTGCTCAATGCAGGAATACAATCAAAGCATATTTGCCAGGTGATTAAGTTTTTCTTTAATGCCTCCAGTGTTCGAGCACTCACCAACTCCCAAGGTACCTGGTTCCACTGTCGTACTGCTCTAACAGTTAGGAAGTTTTTCCTGATATTCAACCGAAATCTGGCTTCCTTTAACTTGAGCCCATTATTGCGTGTCCTGCACTCTGGGATGATTGAGAACAGATCTTGCCCCTCCTCTGTATGACAGCCTTTCAAATATTTGAAAAGTGCTATCATATCACCCCTCAGTCTTCTTTTCTGAAGACTAAACATGCCCAATTCTTTCAGCTTTTCCTCATAAGGCTTGGTTTCCAGCCCCCTGATCATCCTTGTCGCCCTCCTCTGAACTTGTTGCAATTTGTTAGCATCCTTCTTGAAGTGTGGTGTCCAAAACTGGACACAATACTCAAGGTGAGGCCTAACCAGTACTGAATAGAGGGGGACCAGCACCTCACGGGATTTGGAAACGATACTTCTGTTAATGCAGCCTAAAATAGCATTAGCCTTTTTTGTAGCCACATCATGCTGTTGGCTCATATTTAGCTTGTGATCTACGACAATTCCAAGATCCTTCTTGCTCGTAGTTTTGCTGAGCCAGGTATCCCCCATCTTGTAACTGTGCAATGGGTTTCTTTTTCCGAGGTGCAGTACTTTGCGCTTATCCCTGTTCATATCTGCATCCATGGGGGTTCTTGGAACTCCTGTGGATACCACGCTCCAACTGTACTGACTAAGAAGTTCCTTTCATCTCAGTGTGTTTATTCTAGCTGGGACTAAAATTTATTTTTTTGTATTTTTATTTTTATGGCCAGATTAGGGGAGAGGTGCTTGTAGAATCTTCTGCCCTGGCTGGATTTGGGTGCACCTTAATACAGGTGGGCCACAGTGTGATTTGCTTCGGACAGGAAAATATCTTTGGATGGCCTTATGTAGGTTCAATTCACAAAGCTTTCATCAGATCTATCATATACCTATAATGTACAGCTTAACATTGCAAAGTGAAAATCCAGTCCTTGAAAAGAGCTAACCATCTTCAAGCACTAGGTGTCTTATCATTCTCAAAGGAACTGCCTCCCCCACCCCAATCCTCCTGTAACCAAATGCATTTGCCATGCCCTTCACTAGCATTTCTTCTGAGCTTATTTAAAAGATGATCTTGAAGGCATCTGTGATAAGAGCTAAACCAATAAACAACACTTTGCTACTGATTAAATGACGAGTTTATGAAAGTAGAAGAACCGAATTTGATTTGTAGATGGAAGTCTCTTAGGATTGCCACTTTTATTAGCTCCATTTGCCAGCATAGGAGGTGCGACATTCACTTCCATTATCACATTACAGCTATTTATACACAGAGTGATAAAAAATACTCCCATTTGGATATCTCTCCCCTACTCTCCTCCATTTCATTTTGAAATAAATTGTGAAGGTAAGACACTTTACATTTTTTCCTAGAGGGAAGGCACAATTTCCATTTCAATTAAAGAAGTTTTACCTGTGTGTTGTCATTCAGCTTGTGTATGCGAACACATTATGTTAAGACAAATATAATGATCAAGTACTGTTTTTATATTGAGCCAGTAAGCTTATACATATCTGGAAATATGTCTCACACTGAACTTAATAAGATTTACCTCTCAGCAGGTGTGTACAGGACTGAACTGCACACGCATTAATAATCTGGTTTTCTGTTTATTGTTATGTTGGTCAGATCTTATGCTCTACTGTCATCAGCTACCTTGTCTTTTGTGGTTTTCTTTACTGCTGTTTTAATTTGTCATTTTTGCCTGCGGTGCTATACTTAGGATTCCTGAGCGTAACTCTCATTGAACTTAATGAAATGTATGCTTAAGGAGTTATGTATGGAAACAATTATTTAGAGTTTTATGTCATAGTGTGTTGGCAATTTGAGCTTATAAAAATGAAACAGCATATAACATTTTAAACTAATTAAACAAACAAGAGAGATAACAATCCAACACAGGGTGCAGCTACATTGTTGAAATGAATCAGGAGCTGGATTGGAGTTTTTTTTAAGTCACATGATTTTTGTATCAGTGTGTGCATCTTCTTGGGACAACTCTTATTCCACTTGTAAACTATCTTGTATACTAGACAAGGGGGCTGCATGGGCTTTAAAACTGTTGCATTTTTAAGCAAACTGGCATGTTGACGCTCCACCTTCTGATTTTTCCAGGTCCCTTGTCATGCCCACCCATTTTTTTCCCCTGCTGTGATGTTTTTGTCTTTTTGTAGAGAATTGTTTACTGCTGTTTTAAATGATCTTTTTGTTAATTTTACTTATTTTTGTTTTTTAATGTATTTCAAAGTGGCATGCTGCTAGATAGATGTTACAGATAAGAAAAACAAAACAGTTTGGACTGCAGGGTACCCTGCAGCCAAAACCAATGATCCTGACATCCAATACTTAACAGACCCCATGGACACTATTTATTCCAACACAGGCAAGCACACATGATAAAACAATTCAAAGAACAATTGCAATCAGAATTGATTAAAAGTAAACAACCCCCTTGTGGATGTTTTTAAAAAACCTCACTTTCCAACCTAAAAAGAGCTTTTAGCTGTATGTCGTGTAGGTGGATATTTTTAAACTGATTTCAAGCGTGTTAAACCCAATGCAAAAACAGGAGTATTACTGACATGTAGCTGAGCCTGCCGACAGTAAAGTGCTTAGACATACAGTACATTAGTGAATGGGGAGATTAGGATTATGGTATCCAGTTTTTACTTCTGTGCACTGATCAGTATTTATTGACATTGAGTAATGCTTTTGTGCTCCCAACACAAGCAGGAAATGAACTGGTGTAAAGTATAGGCACACAGCCCCATGCAGGCATGAGGGAAATCCAGCAGTTCAATTTCCTCTTGAGTTTTAAACCTCAAGTTCCTTCCATCATGATTATGATGACTTTTAGTAAATTATTTTGGTATGCACAGCTATCCCCACTGTGGAGATGACCAGGTTCTGCCTGTCTGTCTTATTGGTGCTAAAGATGAGGCACTTCTCATGAAAAAGAGGTAGCAACTTCTATTCAGCACTAATGTAGATGTAAGAATTCAAACTTAGACTTTGAGCAGTGAAGCTATCAAAATTCTGGGCCTGGATGGATAAATCTCTGTTTCATTTGTGACACATCCTGATTTTTAAAATCAGAAGTACTTTCATACTGCATATGAAAAAAAATTTTTTTACTAAGTTCCTTTGAAAACTCACTAGCAAAATTGTTCACTAGTTACATGTGCTAGAGAAGGACTGATCTCCCATGTATATTTCTCCACAATTTGTCTAGCTGTAGAGAGCTAATAATAAAATAAAAAAAACTGCCAGCAAATATTTCACCCCTGAGAAAAACCTATTATTTAATAGAAAGGCTGGCGTGTGTGGCATATTCTCTAAGCAAAGGCACTACAGGCAGAAAATGAAGCACTGTACTAACTCTACACAAAACAATATGTGTAGGTTTTGACTCTCAGTTTGTTGTTTGGCTTTTGCTTCCACATGATAGAATTATTAAGTCTCCAACAGATGCCAGTAGCAATGACTACAATCCTATAATAATCACTAGGAATATAATGTCTATATTTTTCAGCCTGCTACCACTCATTTACATTTATTTACTATTCCCAGCGCATGGCTGTCTCTTAGATTGAAAGATCTACTGCCAATTTCATGATGATATATGTAATAATGGACATAATTGTTGTGCCAATTTTTATTATCCTTAAATGGATTTAGACAATTTATTGATTTCTATGAGGCAAGAACAGGCTTTTGAAAGATTTAAAATCACATGACATTTTGTTCAAACATGTTCATCTTGCTTTTGCCATTGGCTTAAAAACAAAAACCATTTAATGGTCTAGGATCTTACATTAAAAATTCTACACAATAAATTTAATAAGGCCCTTTGGGTCAAATCCTGCATTGACCTTATGAATACAAATTTAAAGAGAAGCTATTGAGTTGACAATGGATGGATTTCCATCCTGTTAGGGTAAAATGTTAAAAGTGGAGGTGAGAAGTCTTTAAAGGAACACATTATTTTTTAAAGGCAAGATAGTAGAAGGAAAGTGAAAACAAAAGCCTACAAGGGAGGAAAATACATCAACATTTATCAAAATTCTGCTAAAGCAGCATAAAAATTACAATTCTAACTGAAGCAGTTGATTTGCTTTGAAAACAGTAATCAGTATTCCACATTGCAGAAATGTGGAAGAGAAGGACAACTGTGTAATATTATCCTCTGGCAGGATTCTTCTTACATGACAGTTGCACAACTCGTATGAGAACAGGCATATAAAGGGGAGCCAGCTTGGGTGTGGGTGTGGGCAGATGCTTACCCTTTTTGCTTCATGTTTCTGCAGTAGGGTACTGGCCTTTGTGTTTGTTTTCTTCAAATAATAACTGGTTCTTTAGAGCAGGGTGAAAAATCCCATGGGGAAAATGCTTGGGGCTCAGTTACTGGGCACTGGGAGAGAATCAAGGCATACATACCTACACCTACATAGCCCCTTCATATACCCTTCCCAACTCTTTCATACACACTCATAGCTATTGACACAAATATGTATATACACATACTCATCTCTTTTATCCACTCAACACAGACAGCCACAAAAACTCATATATTCATCTAAACATGACATTCAGACACAAACATTTACTTGCATACCCAATTCATACACAAATACAATAGAATGTCCTGTCCAAAAAAGTTTGGTGATGCTATTATAATCTCTTCAGAACCCGATCAAAACATATTAATTTACTCAGAAAAACAACAACAGAGAATCATGTGATACCTTAATGATTAACAAGTTTTATTCAGCATAAGCATTTGTGGACATTAGCCCATTTCTTCAGGCATATGACAATGCATCTAATGAAGTGGTCTAATGTCCATAGAAACTTGTGCCCAAATAAAACTTGCTAATTTTCAAGGTGCCACAAAGCTCTTGGGAATTATTTACTCACACATTTAAAATTGGTCTTATTTTCTCTGTCTGAAGGTTTAATTTTTTCTTCATGTCAAGAATGATGATGCTATTCTGTTTTCATTATATTGTACCTTAGTACCTTTTGTCACTGTGTACTGCCATTGAATCTGTTAGCATGGAAGATAATTTAGATGTTTTAACACACAAACACACGTGTATTCATATAGCTCCACATGCACCACATGGACCATGTCATAATCAGCAGTAAATCATTGCTGCTGAAAGGCAATACTGGGTTGTATACAGTGTGTATACAATGTAATGGATGCTGCATGCTTCCTGAAATCGCCAAAGGAAGCCTTAAATCAGTGGTGATTTGCTGCTGTTGCCTGTTGCTGCCATCATCCCTGTTGTGCACACAAAGCTACACAAGAGGATTTCAGCTATAGTTCGCTTTGTTGATCTGGCAGCTACTATCAAAAAAATCCCTGAGAGAGAACCGCTGTTCATTCTCGGAGACTTTAACGCTAGAGTTGGTGCTGATCACAATTCTTGGCCCACTTGTCTAGGCTGTTTTGGCATTGGGAAGATGAACGAAAATGGCCAATGCTTGCTGGAGTTTTGCTGTTATTATGGTCTTTGTGTCAGCAACACATTCTTTAATACGAAGCTTCAACGCAGTCTCTTAGAGACATCCAAGATCAAAGCACTGGCATCAGCTCGATTTGATCCTCACTAGACACTCTAGCCTTCCTAGTACTACGATCACACGCAGTTATCAGGGTGCTGATTGCGATACTGATCACTCCCTGGTGTGTAGCAGAGTCAAACTGCGAATAAAGAGATTGTATCACATGAAAAAGGAAGGAAGACCACGTATTGACATCAGCAAGACTCGCGATCAGAGAAAAGTGGAGGAATTTGCTCAAACGCTTCAGGAAACTCTTCCAGGCCTGGCTGTTGCAAATGCACCTGAAGGGAACATTTCAAGAATGCTGTTTATAAAACCGCCTTGTCCACATTTGGCAAGAAGACCAAAAAGACAGCGGACTGGTTTGAAGCCCATTCGGAGGAGTTGATGCCAGCCATCGAGGAAAAGAGGAGAGCTGTAGCAGCATACAAAGCCTGTCCTAGTGAGTACAATTTGCAGGCTCTTCGAGTTGCTCGTAGCAAAGTCCAACAGGCTGCCAGGAGATGTTCCAACGATTATTGGCTTCAGCTCTGCTCTCAGATACAGATAGCAGCGGACACAGGTAACATCAAGGGAATGTATGACGGTATCAAGCAGGCTTTAGGTCCAATACAGAAGAAATCTGCTCCTTTGAAGTCTGCTACAGGCGTGATCATCCAGGACAGAGCACAGCAGATGGAACGCTGGGTGCAGCACTACTCTGAGCTATATTCCAGAGAGAATGTAGTAACCGAAGAGGCATTAAATAACATCGAGTGCCTGCCTGTCTTGGAAGAGTTGGACAGCGAACCAACTTTAGCAGAAATAAAAGTGGCCTTGGATTCCCTCGCCTCCGGCAAGGCACCTGGGAAGGATAACATCCCTGTTGAAGTGCTGAAGTGCTGTAAAGAGATCATCACCACTGAGCTGTATGAAATCTGTCTTTGCTGGAGGGAAGGTGGAGTACCACAGGACATGAAGGATGCAAACATTGTCACGTTGTATAAGAAGAAAGGAGACGTGGCGACTGCAATAACTACCGTGGCATCTCTCTTCTCAGCGTTGTAGGGAAGCTGCTTGCCCGTGTTGTGCTGAAGAGGCTCCAGGTGCTTGCAGACAGAGTCTATCCAGAATCACAGTGTGGATTTCAAGCTAATAGAACAACCATTGACATGGTATTTTCCCTCAGACAGTTGCAGGAGAAATGCAGGGAACAATGACAGCCACTCTTTGTGGCCTTCATAGATCTTACAAAGGCCTTTGATTTGGTTAGCAGGGACGGCCTTTTTAAAATACTTCCCAAGATTGGATGTCCACCTCGACTCCTTAACATCATCAGGTCCTTTCATGAGGAAATGAAGGGCACTGTAGTTTTTGATGGCTCAACATCAGATCCTTTTGACATCCGAAGCGGAGTGAAACAGGGCTGTGTCCTCGCGCCGACTCTGTTTGGAATCTTTTTTGCTGTCATGCTGAAGCACGCCTTTGGAACTGCAACAGAAGGTGTCTATCTCCGGACTAGATCAGATGGAAAGCTCTTTAATCTCTCTAGACTGAGAGCGAAGACCAAAGTCCAGCTGAAATGCATGCGGGACTTCCTCTTTGCTGATGATACAGCTGTTGTTGCCCATTCTGCTGAAGAGCTCCAACAACTTATGAATCGTTTTAGTAAGGCCTGCCAAGATTTTGGATTAACAATCAGCCTGAAGAAAACACAAGTCATGGGCCAGGGCGTGGACTCACCTCCCTCTATTACCATATCTACACAAGAATTGGAGGATGTTCATGATTTCGTGTACCTTGGCTCAATGATCTCTGACACTCTCTCTCTAGATGTCGAGCTGGATAAACGCATTGGCAAAGCAGCTACCATGTTCTCTAGACTCACAAATAGAGTATGGCTTAATAAGAAGCTGACGGGATATACCGAGATCCAGGTCTATAGAGCTTGTGTCCTGAGTACACTCCTGTACTGCAGTGAGTCCTGGACCCTTTGTGCATGGCAGGAGAGGAAGCTGAACACGTTCCATATGCGTTGTCTCTGACGCATTTTTGGTATCACCTGGCAGGACAAAGTTCCAAATAGAGTAGTCCTAGAACGAGCTGGAATTTTTAGCATGTATACATTACTGAAACAGCGACGTCTACGTTGGCTCGTGAGAATGTCGTGAGAATGGCTGATGGTCGGATTCCAAAAGATGTCCTGTATGGAGAATTAGTGCAGGAAAATCTCCCCAGAGGGAGACCACAGCTGCGATACAAGGATATCTGCAAGCGGGATCTGAAGGCCTTAGGAATGGACCTCAAAAGATGGGAAACCTTGACATCTGAGCGTTCAGGTTGGAGTCAGGCGGTACAGCACGGCCTGTCCCAATTTGAAGAGACACTTGTTCAGCAGGCCAAGGCAAAGAGGCAGTCCCGAAACCAGCAAAATCAGGGAGCTAGACAGGGGACAGATTGTATTTGTCTTCAGTGTGGAAGGGATTGTCACTCTTGAATTGGCCTTCTCAGCCACACTAGATGCTGTTCCAAGCCCTCTATTCAGAGCACGTTACCATAGTCTCTCGAGACTGAAGGATGCCTACTGGATGCTTTGTTTCAGCATTATGCTATGCAAGAAAGGGGATGTCTTCAAGGTGCAACAGGATGCAAAATAAATGCCAAATGGAGGAAGATATGGCTGTTTTTCACCATGGGGAGCTCAATTTGTTGGGCTCTAGAAAGGGGAGACGGTTCCATTTCTCAATACAGAGCGGCAAAAATGAACGTCTGCATCTGTTTTCTAGTCAGCAGCTTGTTCACTGTTGTTATCCAAACAGCAGGAGGCAGGAAGGCACACATGCAATTCCAAAGAACAGCAAGTCCAGCAAGCTATGGGATATTCTTCCTCTCTGCCTCTACTAGTGATATTATGGTAAAATTGGTAGTGCAAGTGCCTATCATAGTAGTCCCCATACATGCCTCCTTCATGGGAAGTCAAAATGAGTATGCAAGTGGATCAGACTGTATCAACAAACCAGGAGCAGGTGTTCTGTACAGTTAATGTCTCATTGTCCACTGAAAATCCACCTGAAATATTTTGCAATACAACAAGGATACCTGCACAATACACTGTTTCTGGGAAAATCCATTTATTTTATAGCTACTGTTTGATCAGCAACTAAGCTCACAGGGAATGGGAAAACCTGAGTGGGGAAGATGATATTATATTCTCTAGTACTAAAACTCCCAGAGCTTAGATATGGAACCTTTCCTGACTCCACTACTCTACTGGATCCTACAGCTGTGAAACAAAGGTCCAGAAAGCTAGCCAGCCCTCATGATCTCATTTTAGGGATGTACGGGGAACTGCAGTAAGGACTGGAGCTTGTCCCCTACTAGATTGCACCATACCACAAGTGGAAGTCCACTGCTGATTTTATTCCGTGTCTTAGAAGACTAAGGTGTCACTTTGTTCAATTGGCCTTCTTCCATCTGCCTGTTTGCCATCTTCCTGGTCTGCATTTCTGTCTCTCTCAACAGAACACTGAACAGGCAGGTGCAGAGGCCCAGCCATAGAGTGTAATCAGGGCAGTGGCCTGGAGGAAAGATGTGTGATTTGAGGTGACCTCCATAGTCCAGATTCTGAGACCTTTGGCTCTAGATCTGAAATGCCATCTGGAGATTCCTCACCTATACTCTACAGCTTTTTCATAATGCATAACAGTTCCCTCAAGCAGATAGTTCTGTTTTGCTGAAAATAGCGAACCAGAAGTGGGGGGAAATGAAATATAGAATGGCATTAATCAGATGGAGTGCTTTGCCAAAACAAAAACAACTCCAGTGCAACAATTTGAAGGCATACATATTTCAATAATTCAAGCCCTTCTTCAGTAGGTTCACTTGCAGAAAGCAATTTGCTTTCCAGAACAACCCAATACAATAAAAATGTCCATATGGTTGTAAATTTTTAAAAAGTATTACCTCTATCAGCAAAAAATAACATCTTACATTTCAGATCTCCAATCTTATAATTTTGGTGGCCCATAATCCATCCAACACTGGAGTTGAGCATCAGTTTTGCTCCCCCCACTACACATTATTTTTTCCTATAAAGTCTGAAGTTGTTTCCATCAATTTATCAAGAAATCTGTGAATATTTTTATTTAAAATGACCTTGGCAGAATTCTGAACCAGCTGCACTAGTCAAATTCAGTACATACAGATGTTCCCAGCATACAGAAGATTCCATTGTACCTACCTGCCATGTAGGTGTTAAAAAAGAGGAGGGGGGGGAGAAGCAGCAACCACAATCCAGGACCAGAAATATGACTGAATACAAAGACCTAAAAGCTTGACTTTTAAGAGATCAGCCCTCAAAATCTGCTAGCCGGAGGCACAAATCTTTCAGTTTTGCTTTGATCCACATTGAACATTTTGTCAATTTTGTCAAGTCCATAGGGAAAAAAAATGAACCGAACAAAATGTTCACCTCTCTGTCCAGCCCGTAATCTACAACAGGGATGAGAGACTTCAGTGGGATTTGGAACCCAATTTTTTCCCTTCGACTTCACCACGGGCCACACAAGGCCCTGAAATGGCTGCAGGTGACATCCCCCCACCAAAAAATTATTAAACAAGTGCTTCTCAACGACTGATTTGTCCAAAACTGTGTGAGAAATGCTTTATTCCTCTAAGACAGAGATGGATGTGGCTCTCAGGATCTCTTAGTTCATATGGCCAGTGGTAAGGGATGATGGGAGTTGCCATCCAACAACTTCTAAAGTGCCAGATATTCCCCACCCTTGCTCTAAGCGACTCTCAAAGAAAAACACTACTTCTGCCTGATGTTAGTGGGGGTCCTAAGGAGATAATGATTCTCAGCAAAATAGACAACAATACCTCTGTCCAAAGCAGACACAAAAGCTATTAATCTGTGAAGTCTCTTATGCTCCCTCCAATCTGTTCCTATTGTATGTAAGGGCTAAACAGACTGCCCAGAAGAGCAAAATGTAAAGAAAAATGAAACCTGAAGTGGCTATGGTTTGGGGTGGTCAGTGGTGCAATGGGCCCCTGTGATTTATTTTAAAGGTGAATCACTGCCCCTGGAGGCTTCTGGGAGCTGTAATTCACCTTTTTCCCTCCACAAAAAATGGGGGACAGAGGATCTCTCTCCCTCTGTCTCACTCTCTTTCACACACTCTCTCTCTCTCACACACACATGGCAGGAAGGGGAGCATTCAGAACAAAAAGAAGGTACAAGCTTTCACTTTATAGCTATGATCTCAATAGAAATTGTGAGTCTGCTCCATGCTACCTTCTCTGGCTACAGATGAGAGTTTTTTTCATAGCAAACCTTCCCAAGCTTCATGTCAAAAATATAATTAGTTTAGACGTTAAAAGACAGACAAAATGAGAAGTGGCTTCTCTTTCCCTATGAACATAAAGGGCTACATTCGACTATTAGTCCCAGCCAGAAGATATCCCATGAACCAATGGGAAATTGGTAGATCAGGAATATTTTTGTACTGTTATTTGTTATGTGCTATCAAGTTGGAACCAACTTATAGTAACCGTATTCGGGCTTTCAAGGTGAGATACTTAAGGAGTGGTTTTACCAGTTCAACATCCCCAGTGAGCCCCAAGGTCCGAATGTAGATTTGAACCCAGGCCTCCTGAGTCCTAGTCTGTCACTCTATCCATGACAGCACACTGGGTATCCATTTTTGCACTACCTACTCCCTATTACACCTACTAGTTTGATCTATGATTCAAGTTCAAACATCAGTTTTTACTTCTGATTTTCATCCTTTCACATATAGCCTCATTATACCATAAACAAAACAGGAAAGGTAGCCTTTCAAATAGCTACCCCATGCCCCAACACAAGATTCAAAGCTTTCACTGGGATTAAATCTAATTTATTCAGTGTGTGATAAAATGGTCTGACTTCAGATGTGACAAATGTGTGCGGGAGCCTTTCATCACATTCTCTTTAAAGGAACACAGTATCACCCAGCAGATGTAAAATGTCTCCTCTATGTAAATAATTCCCTTTTAGACTTCAAACGCTATCTCAGCGTTTTATGAAAAGGAGTCACGCTGCAAAGCACTACTATAAAGGAAGTGATAGAGAGAAGAGGGTCGGGGAAGGATTACAATGCAGACAACTTCTAGGACCGATTTAGAGCTGCTATGTTGCAACAAGGAATGTGAAAATCTGTCAGTTTCAATTTCATTACATTTCTCGGAACCCACCAGCATTCTGCATTAAAATTTTTGTCCTCACGTAGCAATGTAACATAGGCTGGTGTGCACTTCCTCTACTATACACCTCTGAAATGCCTTTTTCTTAATATGCACCATTCTTACACATTTTCTCTTAAACCAAAGTGCATTTGTGCGCATCTTTAAAATATACACGTGAGCATATTTGCTTACATATAATTCAAAAACAAAAAGATAAGGAGGACATGATGCTCATGGCTTCCTATTCATTATAGGAATGCCACAGATATGTCCATGTTTTCATTTACAATCTCACAGATCATGCACTGGAAAAGACTACAAAAGTATCTTGGTTAAAGTGAATTTATTTTTCATTACTAGTTATAACCCAGAGGTTCCCCCTTTAACATTAATTTCACGACAGAATCTGGAGATCCAGGTTTTTGCATTCCTTTAATTCATCCTTAGGGAGTTTAGAAATGGCTAAAGAAAAAAAAAAGAAATTCTGAAGCAGGGAAGAAAGGAGAAAGAGAATTATAGAGGAGCACAAATGAAAGGCTCAGTAAAGTTTGCAAGATTCTGGGGCTTTGAAAATGACACAGGAAACACAGATCCAGAACTCTTTTTAGTAAATCTAAGTGCCTTTCTGACCTGACCTTTTCAGAAAAGACATTGGTCAGCCAAAAATCATACCAGCAATTCCTAGGGGTTTGAAAGAGAGCGCCTTGAAATAGAGACAGCTAGGCTCCTTCCTCTCTGTCCTTTCCCAAGATGTTTGCTAGCATTGACTCAAAAGCACTAGGGATTATTGATTATTTATTTTGCTCTTAATTAGCAAATCTTTTTGAACCCATTTCCGGTGGGAGATGCATCTGAACCTCAATTGCCAACTAAGGTCTTCAGTCTCCCCACCCCACCCCTACCCCCTTTCTCTCTGATGGACACTTTGGTTTCTCTGTCCCTTTGCAGAATGAAAAGCAAAGAATCATTCCAGACAGTGTCTGTAGGCTTTTCCCTTTCATCAAGCCCCCTGGTGGGACCTTCAGAAGAAGCCAAGAAGCTGTTAGCAAATTTGCTCATATTATGTTGATTGCCTGCAGATGAATTAATTAATACTTGCTTGCTGACACACACAGTAGAGGAAGGGAAGAAATTAGTCTGTTATAACTGTGTAAATTCTTTTTTATGGACACATAAAACTATGGCTGGATTGCTCAGTAAAGTCAGGATGTTGTTGTTGTTTAGTCGTTAAGTCGTGTCCGACTTTTCGTGACCCCATGGACCAAAGCACGCCAGGCCCTCCTGTCTTCCACTGCCTCCCAGAGTTGGGTCAAATTCATGTTGGTCGCTTCAATGACACTGTCCAACCATCTCGTCCTCTGTCGTCCCCTTCTCCTCTTGCCCTCACACTTTCCCAACATCAGGGTCTTTTCCAGCAAAGGCAGTCTTCTGTTAATGATTTCACACAAAATAGATCTACTCTAGGTTACTATAAACAAGGATTGCACAACTGTGACCCTCAGATGTTCTGAGCTATATGTTTCAGAGTTTTGAATTTCTGGCTAAATGTTTCTAGTTGCACACCAGAAGTGCAGGGATGCACAGAGCAGAATAGCTTCAAATTCCCCAGATTAGGTCATCTCTTTTTCTCACCAACTGGCATTTACAGTCTCAATAACTCACTCCGAGACATTAGTAGTAGAAATAATAATAAAAAAACTTTACTTATAGTTGTGAACAGATCAAACAGCAAACTAGCAAACAAACTCCCTGCTTTCAGTAACGGACTTCAGCAGAATCTAGAGAGGGAAAAAGCTCTCAGCAGAGGCGGGGTTCTCTTTGAAATCAGAGGCAGGAGGGAACTGTATGCTGGATAAATTGTTAGTCATTCCAGCCCAAAAAAGTCTCTCCCAGCCAAACCTACTAAAGGCACTTTTAAATAGATAAGCTTTGCATTAATATTTGTGCAATGAAGAGCTAGTCTAATACCTAGTGCATTATATTGCCACTACATTAATTGTGATACATTTTATCAGCAGTATACAGTAGCAGAAAAAAACGGATGGAAGTGAACATTACGTTATTACCTCTCAGGTCAATTTCCTTTTGTTGGAAGTATTGTTAATTATAAATGGATGAAAATTTAGTTTTTTTGTTTTTTTTTAATAAACAAAAATTAAGAATTTCCCAGAAGTTACAAAATATGCATGCTTTTTTTTCCAGTCTGAATTCACTGACAATTTTCAAATTTCTTTATATCTGGAATTGAAAGAGATTTTTCAAAAACTGAAAGTGAGAAAAAGTGAAACCAGTTCTTCAAACTCAGCAAAATGTCTTGGCCCAAAGCACACAGGGTCATCTACCTCTTTTGTCTATTTTGCATTCAGCGAACAGTTATGTCTTTCTGGAATAGAATAATGTTAATAACAGAATAATATTATTCTTGTAGTTGTGTGCGGTCAAGTTGCTTCCAGCTTATAGTGACCCTTATGAATGAGCTATCTCCAAAATGTCCTGTCCTCAACAACCCTGCTCAGCTCTTGAAAACTCAAGCCTGTGGCTTCCTTTAGGGAGTCCATCCATCTCACATTTGGACTGCTGCCTTCAACCTTTCCCAGCATTATTGCTTTTCCAGAGAATCTTGCCTTCTCATGATGTGTCCAAAGTAGGACTGCTTCAATTTCAACATTTTTGCCTCCACAGATAGTTCAGGCTTGATTTGCTCTAGGACCCATTTGTTTCTCTTTCTGGCAGTCCAGGTACTCACAAACTTCTCCTCCAGCACCACATTTCAAAGAAATCAATTTTTTCCCCTGTAAGCTTTCTTTTACTGATCAGCTTTCACACCCATACATGGTGATCAGAAAAACAAGAGTGTGGATGGTCTTAGTCTCGACACATCCTTACATCTTTTTGAATTCCTTCATTGCTGCCTTTTTTAGTCTGATTTCTTGGCTTCAGTCTCCATTTAAACTGATGATTGAACCAAGGTATACAAAATCTCTAACTATTTCCATTTCTTCATTGTCAATGTTAAAGTTGTGTAGTTCTTCTGTAGTCATGATTTTTGTCTTCTTAATGTTCAACTACTTTGGCACTTCCTTCTTTCACTTTTGCTAAAAGTCATTTCAAGTCATTGCTGCTTTCTGCCAGTAAGATGGTGTAATCTGCATATCTTATTGATATTTCTTCCACCAATTTTTACTGTTCCTTCATCTGAATCTAGTTCAGCTTTCTGTATCAAATGTCTGTGCATATATTGAACAGATAAGGGAATAAAATGCATCCTTATCTGGTACTTTTGTCTATAGGAAACCATTCTGGCTCTCCATTTTCTGTCCTAATGGTAGTTTCTTGCCCACAATACAAGTTATGCATCAAGACAGTCAAGTGCTAAGGTACACCCATTTCTTTCAGAACAACCCATAGTTTCTCATGACCTACACAGTCAAAGGCTCTGCTGTAGTCTATAAAGCACAGACCAATCTTCTTCTGAAATTATTTGATATTCTCCAGTAGCCAGCAGATATTTGCAATATGATCTCTAGTACCTCTTCCTTTTCGGAATCCAGCCTGAACACCAGGCATTTCTCACTCCATATAAGGTACGTGCCTTGATTACAGCACCATTAAGCATTACTTTACTTGCACTGGGAATTAAAGCAATGGTCCTATAGATACCGCACTCCTAATGTACAGCTACACAAGTTCTTTACAGATATTTCATTTGGAAAGGATGAACCTTGGGTTCTCAAATGCATGGAGATGTGCATACTGTTGTACAGGGCCAGTTCCACGTCCTGGACAGCTTTTCAACAAGTCACTCTTAATGACACCCCTCCTTCAATTAATCTATCTTAATATTAATATTTTAACAGCTTCCATTCCCACTACTGCTCTTTTTCTTCTTCCTCTTCACTGGTATCCTCTGTTTACCTTCCAGGCAGAGGGTCAATAACCAAGCAGACAAAGGTTATTCTCTCTCCTTCTTCACACCATCAACATTTTCTGTGTCAAAGTGGCATGTACAGGAGAAGGTTATAATGGCAGATTCTTCATAATGAGCCCCTGTTTGGGTGTAGCCCCTTAGGATATGGATATAAAGGATGCCTGCAATTTTTCTCCTCCTGGATGGAAAAGGGTGTCTCAACACATCAATATATGTTGTCAAAAAAATAGGGAAGAGCGGTGAGATTTTTCCTTCCTATACGACAGCAAAAAGAGGAACACTTTTTAAAAATCAGCAACAGCATTCCCCCCAAAATCCTCAGTTTTGCACACGAGAAAATTGTATTTTGCATTAAAATCCTGCATAGTGTACAAAGTACAAGGCTTTAGTTCAAAACACAAGGCTTTCTGCACAAGATACAGGAACTTTTTTGCTCCAAAACACATCTGCACCTTTTTCGTTATACAGTAATAAAATGAAAAAAAATGCACAAAGCCATTTATGCTCTCATCCATCAGGAAGAACATTTTCACTGTTTTTCATTCCTGCCCGCAGGAGCTAAATAAGTGAAGATTTACATCCCTATGTCAGCAGGAACCCAATGATGCTGATTTTTAATGCTACCTGTAGTGTAGTTCTGTACACACAGCCTCAGTTTTGACATTCAGATACCTCATTCATACTTGTTCAAGGTGAAACATATGGCACTACTCCCCCCTTTGCTCTGTATCTAGGATTGGCAAAGTGTGGCCCTTCAGGCATTGTTGGACAGCAGCCCCCAGCGTTCCTCAACAATGGCTGTCCTGACAACCACTGACGGGAGTTGAAGTCCAGTAAAAACAGGAGGGGCAGCACTTTCCCCACAGCTGTTCTATGCAAATACATCTTATAATGTGAAAGCAATCTAATAATACAATCTATAAATATAAATTTGTTATTTCCATTTTTTAAAACATACATGACAAACGTCCCATTCCTTGCTAGGAATGCACATGTCATTGTGACATTCATATTTGCCTCTCTGTGATAACTGAAATGGATTTTTTAAAAAAAATCCTGTGAATTGTTCTTTCTCTAACAGCTGTTTATAACTGGGAAGAACATCAGTCACTCTGAACACTGAGACCATTTCTAGACAATTGTTTTATTGCATGATAGATGGGTAGCTGTTACTCAACTGCTGTGGGAGATACAAATGTCTTTCTCCAACAACAAAATTACATTTCCTTTGCACTCAAGTAGCAATATTCCTTATTGGGAAAATGTGCTTCCCCTTTGCCCTCCAGCTGCTGCTTCTTTAGCTGTTTGCTGTAGTGCTGTGTGGATCGTTGCTGCTTGAATGTCATGGTGTTGATTGGCCCGTGCCTATGACAACAATACTAATATGAAACATATCAAACTCCCCTGAACTGCACTGTTTTGTAAAGACTTTAAAATCATCATCATCACTACCACCAATACCTTCAACAAAATTTTAAACCTATTTGAATGTAATGGAATCCTTGTGGTGTGCTGAAATAGATAAACCCATGATTCACAACCAAGTATGTGCAACAGTGGTTTCAAAATTTGCGGTCCCAAATGTTGATGGCCTACTGCTGAGCTGACTGGGCCTGAATTAACAGACACACAACACACACAACGTAATTGGAAGAAAAAGGCCACAATTTTTATTGATCACAGCAGCAGTCATCCTGGCCAGGCATTGCGTTGAATCCACCTCATTGCGGCCCCCCGCATGCCCACCCCATGCAGACCACCATCTCCTTAAGAGACCTCTGGGATGGCAGTTTCCTCGGGAGGCCACGCGGACATGCCACTCCATGGCTCCCCTGCCTCCTAGGGCGGGGGCAAATCTCCCCCCCCCCGAGCTGGGGCAGATCCCGGCCCCGCCCCAGGTTCCTGTGTGGGGATTTCTCTCCCACCCAGACCTGCAGGTCACCACCTGCTGTCCAACCAATGGATGGATCCTTCGCAATGCCTGAAAATGCCTAACAGGTTGTGACGAATGAAACACAATTTTGGGAAACCAACAGATTAACAATCCAAATCAATTTATGAGCAGAGAAATGCACTGCTACCAGTTATGGGTGGGGAGGGAGGGGGGGCTTGATTTTCAGCAAACTGAGGCTCCGTGCCTCAGCTCACCCTCCTTTTAAAACATACCGGCGGACCGGACTGAAAACCCCGTCCTTCAGGTCCGCCGGCAGGCAGCCCCACGCCCATTGCCCTGCCCGGCCAATCCTCAAAGGGGGTTGTGCCGCCAGGCCCAACGCTGGCTTCCCCAGACCCCTCTTCGCCACTTGCCACGTGGCGGCCTCCATCTTTTTTCTCCGGCTGCCTTTGGTGGGATCCCAGTTGCCGCTCCGGCCTCAATGCAGGACCGGGTAAGTCCGTGTCCCGTCCTTATCAGAAGACCACTCTGAGAAGCCCATGCCAAAACAGCCAACGGTTTTGGGACATTGTAGTCTAAGAACTGTACCATCTGTTTACAATAAAGCAAAGTATGGGTCAAGGACTTCTGCACAGAAAACAACACATGAGGCACTCTGATAACAGTGATGGGAGGTTCAAGAAGAGTATCAGAATAAAAATGTGTTGTCTGAACTGCTGTTTTTATATCCTAATTTTTACACGTGGCTTGAAGGGCATTCATTCATATCAAACGGATACTCTATGGGAATCAGTAAAATTACCAAAACATGCAAGCCTGTTATGTTATTCTCATGCGGGATCATTAATAAAACCCTGAAAATTGATCCCGCTTCCCGGAAAGCAAACACCACAGGAAAAGAAATCAAGGAGGACCTTTCTCTAGAGTTGTGTTCCACCAACTTTCTCTGCTTTCAACTTTTGTTGTACAATCCCCCTTACTAATCCTTGCTTTAAAAAGAGACCACATGTCTATTTTCTTTGGAGCAGAAATAGGGAACTTGAGGGATGGGGTGGGGAAACCTTTTGTGTCATATGGAATGGAACAGAATTGATCCCAGCCTCACCCCAGGGAAATAATTACAACCTATGCTCTGACTATAAGAATTGCAAGCAAAATGGAGGGACAAATGAATACACAAACACAACTGCTGTGTCATGGAGATTAACGTTGTGCCTTGACCTTTGGCTCTCTCATTAAGCCTCCTTTTAATGGAAGCACACTAATGCCTTTCCTATACTCATGCACTTAGTATGACCAGAAAAGGAGAAAAATTTAAAGAAGTAAAAGAGGTGACAACTTCTGTTTTGGTGGGTTGCAATCAAAATCTACAGAATAATAAATACTGCAGACATGCTGTACCTTTACTAATGTTTATTATGCCCACTTCTACTCTGATGAATGCCATTTATCCATCTTAAACTTCAGCCCTGGGGTCAGATGTTGAAGAGAGCTATTTCTCTCTAAAAAGAACAAGGGTTCATAAGCCACTCACTAGCCTGGTCATAAATAATTCCTCTTTGGTGAATGCAATATTTTGTACACTGCTGGAAAGAAAACAAGATGAAAGGAAAGATCTGTTCACAGCACCACATGGACATACAGACAGATAAAAAAACAGGACAAAACAATTCTCTTGATTCCTTTTCAAATTATAAATGTACAGTCAGCATGCAGTTCAAATGCTTCACTCCATTTTGAAAGTACAGTATATGTAGATTTTCCTAGAGCAATGGGAAAAGTTTCCAAGGAAATGTAAATGTCACAGAATGGCTGGTCTGATTCAATATAAAAGTCACTTGTTATGCAACTTGGAATAATACTGATCCTCTGTCAATACAATAAATTAGCTAAAGAAGGAAACTAAGGAAGGAGAGAAGTTGGGGAGTGCTATTTCTATGAAAACTATGCAAACAAAGATTTAGGTCTAAATAACAAGACTTGTGTAGCTACAAGATGGATACAGCCCTATGCTTGTTGTACGACCACGCTGTTGCTTCACGCATATAGCTAAATCTGCTTTCTATTGACTGAATTTCTTTTTCTTTTTCTTTCAACAAGCTAAGACAACAGCATGTACAGAAGTATAACGAAGCCTGATAAAATTTCATGCAAAAGGAAGTAAGAACTTTCTAACAGCTACATTAGGATGCATTCCATGCAGCTATGCAGGATTGTGCTAAGGCATCCCGTTTATTTTAATGAGCTAATGAGCTCTCATTTGTTTGCCAAACCTGGATTTTAATACTCATAGGGTGGGGTGGTGGATAAATGCTTTATTTCAAGAAGAAGCTTTTTCTGTTAACAAAAATTAATATTAATATTTCAATTACAGGGTATGAGTTGCAGCCTAGCAGGTGGGAGGGCACTCTTTTTGAGTGAAGACCAGGAGTTTAATAAAGCAGATTTAAATAACAATAACAATAACAATAATAATAATAAAATACATTTAAAAAAACCAGTTCAGCTCAAAGAGAGCCACACATTCATTTTTGCTGCTTTCAGCTACTGAAGCCTCCATTTACATTAAAAACAAAACAAACTATTGAGGCACCTTAGATACTAGCATGTTCTGTTATGGCACAAGTTTCTGTTATCTGGCCCACAGACCCTATACTATAATAAAATGTGTTTAAGGTGTCATAAGATAAGGTTCTTTTTTTGTTGCAAAAAACCCTAGATGCCCAGATTTTTCACCCCTCCAGGGGTGCAGCTGAGTTAATCTACTGTAGGGGTAGGCATCATGAGGCAATATCAGCATTTGTAGAGAGGTCCAGCACCCCACCTACCAAATTTTTTTTTAAAAAAATGGCCACTAGATGGCATGAGAAGGATTTATTATTGTTATTATTATTTAAAGAAATCTTATTTATAAGAAAAACATTAGGGAGGCGGAGGTCACAGGAGCGGCCCTCAAAGTCCAAGTGTAGCCCCATAGCTTCTGGAGATCTCCCTCACCTGGTCTCTTGCATCAAAAGAACAAAGATTCTTGTGGTATCTTAAGTTTTATTCATGGGCTCCAGCCCATTTCTTCATATCCATGGAGCAGAGCTATACTTGGGTATATTTGTCACTCACTAATGACCTTTTCCACAACTCTTTTAAAGACCACCATTAAGATCTATATTACTTCTTAATTATTCTAAAAACCTTGATGACCACTCTTGACCAGTGCTATGCTGGGACCTTTTGCCCTTTCACATTTCACATTCCTGCCTCCACCAATGTACAAATGTCCACACACTCAGTGTATCTGAAGATGTGTTCTGGTGTCCAGTAAAGCTTATGCTAAAGAAAACTTATTAGTCTTTAAGGCAACACAAGATTTTTTAAAATTATCTTTGGTCCTATTTTACACTGGTTCTCTTCTCCTCCGATGCTCCTGATTTCTTACTGTCATTTGTTGATGTTTGGATGAAAACCTTCATTTGCTTGCACTAAAAAAATACTAGAAATCTCCAACCAGCATGTCAGTGACCATGATGTCTAGGGGATTCTGGTAGCTCTAGTCCAAAAGAGAAACTTTTCCAAACTCTCGTTAGTACTGGTCATAATTACTTGTTCTACCATCTTCCAGTTATTTGCAAAATACAGGTTTTCATCCTACACAAACCATTCTTTACTTGCTAACCAGACCTATTTTGTTATGTAAAAGAAGAACATCTATGGCCTCTCTGGTATGTCCTGACACATCCCTCAAAAACAACATTCTTGACCTCAATCCCTTTGGAGTCATCGCAGTGCGACAACAATGGTAGCAGAATTTCTCAGTGAGAATAAGAGAATTTTTTTTTTAATTGGGCTTAAGATGGTATTTAACACCGACAAAATTGAATAAAATTAACGCTAGTTATCTGAATGTCTGTTGGAAATGTGAGAAGGAAATTGGTACATACTTTCATATGTGGTGGGAATGTGAAAAAGTACAAAGATTTTAGAAACTAATCTTTAAAGAACTAAATGACATACAGTCAAACCTCGACTTACGAACCTCCCTAGTTACGAACATTTCGAGTTACGAACAGCTCTGTCCGCAAAAATCTGGATCGACTTGCGAACGGAGCTTCCACCTACGAATGAAAAAAGGCAGGGAAAAAGGGCGGGAAATTCAAACTGTTGGTGGCAAAGAGGCTGCTACTTTGTAGCTCTTTCGCCCCAACGGTTAGAGCAGAGGGTCAGGGAACTTTTTTACTTCTGCCGAGCAGGAGGAGGAAGCTGGTGCACTCCCTTCCCATCCCTGGAGCGGGTCTACCCGTGAGTAAGCGTCGCGGAAAGCATGAGTCTACTCATGAGTAAGCGCCGCCGAAGGCCGCGAGTAAGCACTGGAGGTAAGGTTCTGCTTTTTCCTTTTAAAAAAGTTGATCTGGGTGGGTTTTGGAGGGTAGGTTTAGGCTGGGGGGGTTATGTTTCTGTGTTGTTTTGTTTTTTTGGTGATTTTTTTTTTTGCAGTCCCAGCGTGGGACTTGCTCCAATGTTTATTTTTGGATTGGTTTGTTTTTGGTTTTGGTTTTTTGCAGTCCCAGCGTGGGACTTGCAGTGTTTGGGCTTTCCCCCAATTCGAATTTCCCGCCCTTTCCCCCTGCCTTTTTGCCTTCGGAGGTCTGCAAGGGCTCCCTCCGATGTCGGGGGGAAAGCCCCTGGAGACCTCCTGGGGGTCCGATCGCGGTGGCGGGTCTACTCGTGAGTAAGCGCCACGGAAAGTGCAGGTCTACTCGTGAGTAAGCGCCACCGAAGGCGCGGCAGTGGAGGTAAGGTTCTGCTTTTTCCGACATCGGAGGAAGCCCTTTGAGACCTCCGAAGGCAAAAAGACAGGGGAAAAGGGCAGGAAATTCGAATTTCCAGCCCTTTCCCCTTGCCTTTTTGCCTTTTTTCTTCCCTCGGAACACATTAAATGGTTTTCAATGCATTTCTATGGGAAATGGTGCTTCGACTTACGAACTTTTCGACATACGAACGCCGTCCCGGAACGGATAAGTTCGTAAGTCGAGGTACCACTGTATGTGAAAAAGATATAGAATTTAATCCTGAGATTGCTTTGTTATCAATATTTGAGAATGTGGAATATGATAAGATGACTAAAGAATTGATTACCAATTTATTAACAACAGCTAGACTAATAATAGCTAGGCAATGGAAATCAAAATCTGAATTTCGAATGGATGAATGGTATAATGAAATATGGAATATAGCTATAAATGATAAGCTAACTTGTAATTTAAAGGTTAAGAAAGGAGAGTTGAAAAAGAATAATTTTTATGATATATGGGGCAGATTTTTGGAATATGTGTTAACAAGAGGAAAAGGGAAAGCTCCAAATCAAGAATCAATGCAGTTCTGGAGAAGAGGACAATAAAAGAAGAAGAAGAATATAGATTGAGGAAGAAGATGATTATTGCAAGAGGTCCCGTCTATAGTGGTGGGGAACACAGTTAATTTGTGTTTTGGTTTATGTATTTTATGTTTATATTTATGTTTATGTTATAGTTAAAATTTAAAAAAATTGTAGCAGAATTTCCACCCAGCATATCATGGAGAGGAAGTTCTGTAGAATCCTCTGGCCCCTCACCTTGGTTGCTGGGTAGGACGCAGCAGCTTATTTTCATCTGGTGAAAATCAAATGCCTTCTTTTTGGTAGACTGATCACAAATATTCATATTTGAGAAATAATTGGTTTTGTTCTTTATTTGCATAGAAAAGTTACTTTGAACTTTTGGGGTTGAAATTGTGTCGCTTCATGTAGTAAGCCACAGCTGGAGTAGGCCCACTGAATCAACAGAATTTACTGAGGAGTTTGCTCACCAAATCCCTCTGATTCAGTGGACATACTCTAGTTCCAACTTACTACATTAAGCAACAGGATTTCAACTGATGCATCTGGAAGAGATATCAATTCCTTTCAGAGACAACCATCACCTGATCATCAGAAAAAGGAATGAACCAAAGCGAATCAAACAGTGGGACCAATGCCCATCTGATTGCATCCAGTGAAACATAACTACTTAGATGAAGTAGTTATTGAGAAGCAAAAAAGAAAAAAAACATCTTTTAAGAGGAAGATTACATAAAACAAATTAATAAAAGCATATGGTTAGTGGTTATGCTTGAAACATACCCCTCTGAAAAAGTCTATTATTCAGCTGGCATTGCTCCTCCAGAAGTACATTGAGAGGTGCTTGTTGTTGTTTAGTCGTTTAGTCGTGTCCGACTCTTCGTGACCCCATGGACCAGAGCACGCCAGGCCCTCCTGTCTTCCACTGCCTCCCGGAGTTGGGTCAAATTCATGTTGGTAGCTTCGATGACACTGTCCAACCATTTCATCCTCTGTCGTCCTCTTCTCCTCTTGCCTTCACACTTTCCCAACAGCAGGGTCTTTTCCAGGGAGTCTTCTCTTCTCATGAGATGGCCAAAGTATTGGAGCCTCAGCTTCAGGATCTGTCCTTCCAGTGAGCACTCGGGGTTGATTTCCTTCAAAATGGATAGGTTTGTTCTCTTTGCAGTCCAGGGGACTCTCAAGAGTCTCCTCCAGCACCACAATTCAAAAGCATCAATTCTTCGGCGGTCAGCCTTCTTTATGGTCCAGCTCTCACTTCCATACATCGCTAATGGAAAAACCATAGCTTTGACTATGCAGACCTTTGTCGGCAAGGTGATGTCTCTGCTTTTTAAGATGCTGTCTAGGTTTGTCATCGCTTTCCTCCCAAGAAGCAGGCGTCTTTGAATTTCGTGGCTGCTGTCACCATCTGCAGTGATCGTGGAGCCCAAGAAAGTAAAATCTGTCACTGCCTCCATATCTTCCCCTTCTATTTGCCAGGAGGTGATGGAACCAGTGGCCATGATCTTAGTTTTTTAGATGTTGAGCTTCAGACCATTTTTTGCGCTCTCCTCTTTCACCCTCATTAAGAGGTTCTTTAATTCCTCCTCACTTTCTGCCATCAGAGTGGTATCATCTGCATATCTGAGGTTGTTGATATTTCTTCGAGCAATCTTAGAGGTGCTAGCAAACAATAAACCAAATAAGGCAATATAGCATTGAAACCATCTATTTCATGGACACCAGCCCCCTAGATGACAGCTAAAATCAAGGAAAAGTTTTATGCGCATCTCAGACTCTAAATATTAAACCCGAGGAGGCTTGGCTAAACCTATGGAGAACAAAAACACCTTGCCAAATTGATGAATGCTGAAGAATGTCTTCCATCAGGACAAAACTCTAGCTAGACCACCTGGAAATCACTTCATAGACTTTGAAGAGAAGTAAAAAGATCAAAGAATAGTAATAAAATGTGGCTACTTGGATACAGGACAAATTTTCTCTGACTGTGGAGAAATTCAATCAATGCACCATTTATGCACATGCAATTTATG
The DNA here is from genome assembly GCA_037013535.1 of Intellagama lesueurii. NCBI lineage: Eukaryota > Metazoa > Chordata > Lepidosauria > Squamata > Agamidae > Intellagama > Intellagama lesueurii. The sequence continues at coordinate 75,635,338 of JBAJHW010000006.1, forward strand.
CCCCACCATGTGTACATAGGAAGATCTAACAAATGGTTGAGATAATGCTATTGAAGTAGCTTGCTTCTGATAAAAAACAGTCTAATTATCTTAACATTTTAATTTATTTTTAATTTTACCTATATGTCATATTCATCCATAATCTTAAATTGTGCAATGCTCTGATACAAATAAAGAAAGAAGAAAGAAAGTGATTTTGCTAACACTTCTGCAACAAATGCATTAATTATATGTTAGCCGCACTAAGCCTATATTAATGCTCCATTTGGGAGCAATTAACAATGCATTACTTGAATTGCAAAATGTAATTTGTTAAAAGAAATTAAAAAGAACCTGTATAATTTTGTGGCCCTGCTACTAATAGGATATTGTGACCATGAATGAAGATAATGAACTCCTGGGGAGTGGGATCCTTCCTTTGTTTTTAGTACAGCTGTTTGCATTTCTCCTATTATTATTCAACTAACTAATCACAACCCTTTGTTCCGCACAACTGTGCTTTTACTCATCTGGGCCAATCTCGGATGCCATACATTATTTAATAGATAATTGGCTCCTCAAAGTCCCAAAGTCCCTTGAGGGATCTTGGGGAAATTAAAAGTAGACACAGCTGCTTCCGTCAGGTACAGCACCATCCTGGTCATGATACAGAGGCAAGTGCATCACACTTATTGTAGAGTGGTTCAACACTATAGGATTATGTGTGAAAGACAGAATGATCGAAAGAACAGAAGGACTATCACTTGAGTTGTATTACAATATGCTGAGCAAGACACTAAGAAGAGCTGCCACACTGGTTTCAGTAAGATCCCAGTTTCATCACTGTTGGTATCCTGCTGCATGAGGTGCCTGCCTGTCTCACCCTACCTAATGGCAGGACTGGCTGATTGAGATTACCCTTAATTGTTGTAAACTGCCCAGAGACCTTTGGGTAGAGTGGGCGGCATATAAATTAAATAAATAAATAAATAAAGTAGCCTAAAGGAGGACTGATTAATATTTAAAGGTTTACGAAGGAGGGAATGCTTTCAAAGTTACACAAATGTTCATATAAATGGCTACTGGCTGGTTCTCTTCCGTAAGACCCATTTGGATAAGAGCTCATCAAGATGAGCAAAATCCAGACAAGGCATTGGGCCCATATATTTAGCAAAGTGACTACCTTACCAGTGCTAGATTTGACTGATCTGAAAACTACCTAAAATAATTTACCTTTCAAGTCATCCTGAAAAGAAAGCCATATCTTTAAGCTTGATCTACTTTATTTAAAATAATGAAAAATTGTATTATTTGGCTTAAAGCTCCAGGTATATATAAGCCAAATGATAACATTTATAAGATGGGAAGTAAAAACAGTAGAAAGAAGATTGGCAGAAAACGCAATTTCTTTTAGGGAAGAACCAACAAGCTGCCAATCACATTTCTGCAATATATTATTTGAAAAAATCAAGATATTAATCCCCTCAAGAGTTTGTGATCAAGAGATTGTGATTAAGAGTATTAGAAGACTCAACCATTACTCTCTCTCTCTCTCTCTCTCTCTCTCAATTCACCGAGGCATTTTTTGGCTTGCTTCTTGTGCTTAGGACTCATGTGTAGCTTTTTTCATTTGTTATCTGGGGATGATGGAGCTCAGAGATTCCATACCAAAATGCTTGTCTGCATAGTGGAACAATATGTGAGAGAGGTGGAAGATACCCTACAATCAGGCGGCATTTGGCAGCTACAGCAAGCAGCAGATTGTAGGGCCCTTGAAAGTGCAGCAAAGTGCTGCACTTTCTAGGGATTCTGGGAGAGACTATTTGAGAGATTTTTCTGCCTCCTGATATTTGGCTGCAGAGCCAGAGTTTGTGAGTTCAATTCTCCACTGTGCCTCCTATGAGTAGAGCCAGGCTGTGTGGCCATTGGCAAGCTGCACAGTCCCAGGATGCCCCCAGAAGAAGGGAATGGTAAACCACTTCTGAGTACTCTCTACCTAGAAACCCTGAACAGAGTCACCATAAGTTGACTTGAGGGCACATGATTATTATTATAGCAAAATAATTTGACTGGATTTGGTGCAATGGGTGGGTGGGGCAACGTTTGCTGTTCTGTTTCAGGCAGATTCTTTGTCTGGCAACGCTGGGGCTAAAATATGAATACCTACAGCAAAGCAAAAAATTTCCCTCCAGGAAAAAATTAAGATAACATTGAACTACTTGCCACAGACATATCAGACAACAAAGAGAGATCTTGCTCTCTCAACCCACACTCTCTGACCATATCTAGGCAATTTTATCTCCCTTTTCCACTTGGGTAACTAAAAGATGAAACTGTTCTAGAGATCTGCCTACAACTACATGAAAAATGAAGAAAATGATTCAAATTTCCTCCAGATTTTATTAAAACCGTGTCAAGGTTAAACCCATACTATCTTTCACTCTTAAAAGTATCCAATCTTGTAAAGTATCAGCAAAGATCATTTTAGGCAGGTAAAGAACCGCAATTAGTTCTATGCAAATGGAATGTAATGGCTGGAATGCTGGGACTCAGGAGATCCAGCTTCTTATCCACTGAGTCATGAAACATAATGGGTGTAGTATTGGACCAGTCAATTTTTTAGACCACACACTTTCTCTCTCTGTTCTGAGGATAATGTGGGGAACAGGACATAATGCTCCTTTGGGCTCACTGCAGAAAAGGCAAGATATAAATGTAACCATAATAAAAATATAAAATTGCATCTCTGGGGACTTCGGCTTTTATTTCTCAGGCTTATATTTCTGAAGCATCAGCTCTTAGTCCGATGCAGCAAATCATTTTTGCAATGAAGAGAATTTTCAAAGGCAATATCTTGTACAATGCAGGGCCTCTGCAGTTTGAAGAGGAAAAGCTATCAGTCCTGCTGGAGGCAGGCCCCAAGCCCCTTGGACATGCCTAAAATAGCTCTTTGGAGCCTGGCTCTTGATTTGGAGGAGTTTTGAGCAAGAGCATATGAAATACTGTATTCATTTTATTGCTTATGAAAAGCTGTTGACAAATGAAAGAAACCTCAAAGACAAGCATGATTAAGAGGATGGAAGACTGGGTTTATGAAGAAAGATAAGGACAGGCAAGCCTGCCAAGTTTGGAAAACCAAAGGGCTAAGTTGCAAAGAGATAGTGCAAATATTGGACGGGGAAGAAGGGAAAGGAAAAGACAACAATTAAGCAAAACAGAGCACAAGATGAAAACATTGAAGAAACAAATCTTGTTAGTTGGGTGGTGTGGCCGTGGAATTACAGCTAACGGAAGAGTGGAAGATGAGAGTGGGTTGGCAACATTTAAATTAGGGGGAGATAAAAATACCTGTGAAAACATTGACCTGGGAGAAATGTGAGCTTTGCCCTAATTTGGTTTACATTAATTGAAGGGTTGCTAAAAGAAATGCTTTATATTTTCTCTAAGAGGCAAATGCCGCTTTGGCAAAATTTGGGAGGAAGGACTACTTTCCAAATTCTGATTTTAAAACCAGAGGAGGATTCTCAAAACTACTTCTGTGTCTGGTAATGCTTTGTTGGAATTATCAGTACGTGTCACTAGCTTTGGGTCAGATCTCTGGATCACACAGCATGCTGAATTCACTTACAGAGCAATCCAATCCTGCCAGGGGAAGGGAAGGAAGTGACAAATATGCACCATTAGGCTTGCTTACTATATCAGCAGAAACACTATCAGTGATACACTTACACAAGCAGTAGGCAGAGTGGGGCTTGCATACATCCCCCCCCCTTGCAACATACAACACATCTGACCTTGGACACTTCCTAATATTTTACCAACAAAGCTCCCTTGGAGAGGGTATCTGTGTGTGGTGTATGTGTTTTATTTACCACATATCCTTGACATCTTTTTTAAGCATAGAAGGGCCACGTTTCTTCTGAAACCAAATTTACCTCCACTTATTTCCTTTTCTAGGAGAGGGGGAATGCACATCAAAATCTAGAGGGTGCTCACAGACCTTTGGAAGTTGACCACCCCAATTTCTACTCACAGACCTTTATATGAGGGTAAATTGGGACTCCTAAGCAAACCTCTAAATTGTGACAGCAGAATTCCTGTCTGCTAATGGAGGGACTTCTCTGCCCATTATTTCAGAATTAGTTATGTATATAAATTGGTCTAGCATGCCATTTTTCCAGTGTGGGATTAATTTCCTGTACCTATAATGTATTATTTATTCAAAATATTTGCAGGACACCATTCAGAGTTAAAGACCTCCCAAAGCAGCTTCCAACATACAAATGTACTTATAAGTCATAATAAAACCAGAAACCCTCAAACAACCTGTTATGCCATACATTGTAAATTAAAATGACTAACACCTCTATCATAATTGTTCATCTGTTTATTTGTACATCTATTTTACCACTGAACATAAAGAGTAAAATGAATTCCATCTCCAAGGGCTAACTTTTACCAGTTTCTAACCTCTAATCTGATTTAGCATCATATGCAAGACTCACACAGGCTGCAATAAAAATAAAACCTGCAGACCCTGTGCACATTTACAAAGATAGCCCAATTAGCATCTGTCAGTGTCTTATTTATTACCTTTGCTTTTCATGGTCTTTCCTATACCCTTTAGTGTCAGGCTGACTTATAGCAATATTAGCCATGGAGATGCTATTTCTAGACTAGCTATACTACCCTATTCCATTTTACTAGAATAATTGTGCTTCAAAGATTGATCCTGGTAACTATTCCAAAATGGTAACAAGTAAGATAAAAATTGAAACAAACACCAAAGAATAAAGAATGTCTGTCTCTAATTGCAGATGAAAGACATCTTCATTCCAGTCATTAATCCTCAAACAAGCCGATACAATAAAGAAGATGATGGGTAAGAACTGAAAAGGACCAGGTACGAAGGGAAAGCTATAAACAGCAGCAGTAATCTTACAGCAGTTAACATGTCTCTGCCTCCCATCAGTTTCACTACCAAGTTACTTTACTGTGCTTTATGCCTAAGCCTCAAGTAAACAAAAGCAGTGCAATTAGGAAGCATACAGTTATATCTTCCTCCTTATTTAGTTATCTTTTGCTATAGTATACCTGTGAGACATCAGCAGAAGAAATGCTCCTAATTGGATGTCATTATGTATTTGCCCTTTCAGCACTGAATGTAATATAATAGGGATGAGATTCCTTTGGGCTCGCAGGGAATATGAGAAGATCTGTCATGTGCCATTACAATTAACTGGTGGAAAAACGTAAGCTGTTTCAATGGCTGGTGCTGCAGATGCTTTGAATAAGGCACTCTGTATTTGAGAAAGTTGGTAGGACTGAGAGATTTATTTATTTATTTCTGAGGTTTATATACTGCCCCATTAGTGCATGGCACTATTCTGGGTGGTGTACGAATAAAAAACAAGCCAAAAAGTAAAATGACATAATTGGACATAATAACAGGCAAACAACAAAGAAGGAAAAAACAGGCAAAGGTGTAAACCTAGATGGTGTAGTAGAACCAGGAATCAAGAGAAGACAAGAAGACCATGAAGATCCTGTATTGTCTCGTCTAGGATGCCAGGGACAACTACGAGATGTTACATTGCCTATGAGATTAATTTGTTGTACTAGTGCCATGGTGGTTGCCAAGAAAGCCAGGTGCACTCCTTCATGGTTGGTACTTCTTAGGGGGTGGGGAGGAGAGAAGAGAGTGTGTGCAAAGGCAAGCTGCAGCACCCAGGGATACATTAATCTGTGAGAACAAAATTGCCAGTGGCTCTTAATGACCAGGCTGCTGCTGTGTGTGACTGAACAATGGGTAGCCCTATTATGGCATTGAGGAAGCCTGTAGATACTGAAAATATGAAGGTGCTATACAGACCATGAGTGGTGCTATCACATGTTGGCCATACCTTTACACGAGTCATAATGGGAGCTGTAGTAGTGACAAAAGCAGATCATTGCAGAAAAAGGTGGAATTTAGGGATTAATTTCTTCTTAATGGTTTAGGCCTGCTAGCAGAGGTATCCTAAATTGCATAACTAATTAACAGCCCTGGGTAAAAAATAGGAGATGTTTAGGTCTGCCAGTAAATCAGCATCTAATTCCATGTGATTTATTTTTCTTTTTAATTTTTTTAAAAAAATACTAGTTAAAATTTAATATAAAACACAATTTAACTGTCAATGCAGGAGGACTAAAAACACAATAATGTTTTCCAAAAGAAAAAGAAAGGAGGGGAAAGAAAGGGGAAAAGAAAAGAAAAAAAGAGAAAAAAGGAGAAAAGTATCTATACATAGGCTTCAAAATAAGAGGCTTCCATATGTCTAAAAATATATCTGTGTGTAATTGTTGTCTATATGTCATGTGTTTGTATGCTGATAACACTGTAAGACCTTCTGTATATTAAGTTATAGGGAGTGGTCATCTATCTTTTCAGTGTTGCAAAATAGTCTTTAATCAACAGTAGGGGCACAGATAATCCATTTATGCTAGTCAGTGGTTAATCTGCAAGAAGCAGGTAAATAGTTTAAAAGTACATAAGCATCAACGAATATCGAAGAGTGGTCTAATATAAAATTAATACATAGCCTAAGACCAGGGTGTGGGTCCTTGTGATGTCACAGAAGTAAGACACGTACGAACAGGGGGCTGATTGTGAAAAATGAATACAAATAAAACCAAGTAAAGGGTCCCAAAACTTGGAGAAAATCCAAGTAACCAGCTAATATGGCAAAGTAGCTGCAATAGAACCAAAGCAGCTGCAATAATTGCCACCGTTCCTCTCAGGTTTTGTGCCTAAGCTTTAAGGCCATCCTACATCCTTACACCAAACGTCCTCCTCCTACAGCATCAGTTCTGCTAAGATTGATCTCCTGCCTATGAACCCAGTGAAGCACAGCATTTCCCAGATGCTTCAGCCAGCATTGTGAGACCTGGCAATCCTAATGGTTTTGTGCTGTAACTAAGTGGAACCTAGATATTTCTGTCTGGTTTCAGCCTCCTGTATAAGAAAGCTCTTTTGCATCTTCATAGCTGAATATTTTTTTCTTAAAAGAATCAAGTTAGAAACATTCATACTGAAGCTCTTGCTTGTAGGTCTCCATCCCCCCAAAATTACCCTTATGTGCATAGAGCTGTATGCATGTAGGCCAAGGGGGCAATATCTGAGGGTCCAGAGATCATTCACTGTCTGCTGGTACCATCTACGTAAATGGGGTTTAGGGTCAGGCCTTGGCATTGGGCCATTGTTGCTGCTAGGAAAGGAAAAGGGAGTGTGTGACAAAGCCTGCCGTGTTGGTGGGGAGCAAGAGACCTGTGGGCCCCATCATGTTTCTGATCCAACTTGTCTATGCCTATTGAACAATTACAGTAATTCTTTCTCATATATAAGGAACAGGAGAAAAAAACATGGTGCACTTGTAAAGAAAGGTTAATTGCTGAGAAAGTCTAATTCCAGCCTCTTAATTAAAATGGCTGATACACATATCATGGTTTCAAGGGTTTGGCAGAGAGAATGTCCATTACAGAAATTATTATTTGCAGTAGCCTTCTTGCCAAAACAAAGGAAATGTCACTGGCTCCAGAATGGATGATGTTAGAATATATCCCATTATCTTCTCCCCAATGTAGATCCTTGTTGATTTTATTTAAGAGCTTATTGTCAGTAGGCTAGATTTTGCTGTGAAATCTTGCTTTATTGCTAGATTAATGTTCAATAACAAATGTTCTCTTTAGGGAGATTATACCTCACTCTTAATGTACATTTTCTATACAGTATTATTGGTTAAGAAACAAACAGCACCCTCACATATTATTATAAGCGGTATCTTCTTCTACTTACTGGTGTAGCAACATGGGCAACCTCTGAGGGCATACAACCCACAACACTTGATTCTGAGGAAGACATCTCAGAGACAGGTTTTGGGGTTTAGACAGCTTTGTATGGCCAGTGCTACTCTCTAGCATTGACATGGGATGCAATAAGGACAGCAGTGAAGACGTAATGTAGAGATATATCAATGCTTTTCTCTCCAGCTTAGGCCACTAATGTTAAATTAAAGTTGGACTGAACAGCCTTACAAAGAGAGGACACCATCAAACAGAAGACTATAACAGAAGGAACTCCTAATAGTCCACCAACTGTCTATAGTGCTTCCTAGGTACCTGACATTCCCTTTTGTTTTTGAAGTCTCAAGTCAGCATAGAAGCAAGAGGTCTACACCACTAGAAAACCATCAGAGGAAATGAGTGGCAAGCTGTATATAGGTTCTGAATAACAAAACACCAGCAGATTCAGAAAATTCTGGAAGAACCATAATAATGATTAATACATCGTAAGTATGTTATGTACATGAGGAGGAACCAACAGAAAAATGTCAGGTTCAAATCCTGACGTCACTGATAACACCAGTGATCAGCTTGTCCAGACCTGTTGTCACAAAGCATTTTTTGTAGGGTTCATTGGTTTCTCTTAGATCTGAGAAGCAACTTCATTGATTTCATTTAGTTCTGAGCAGCTACTTAAAATTTCCCACAATGTCTTGAAGTGATGGTATATCAGGGCACCGTGGGAAGTTAAAATGGCTGCCTCTTCTTCTTGCTTATAATAAAGTGAATTCAATTTTATGCTTTGTATAACCTCCATCCCACAGAGACATCTATGGATCTCCCATTTGAAGCACAAATGCTAATAGTAACAGATGAAGAAAACAAGTATAAAAGCTGCTCTTATAATCCATATTGTACATTTCCTGGTACTGCCAGCATTGCCATTGACTACATTAAGTCAATTTTTATTACTGTATTAACAAATGCCAAGTATACACTTGCCACTTAGATACATACAGTGAACAACACTTGTCTCTTTCTTTAGCACAGCTGTGTGGGTAAAGAAGGGGGCTGACTGTCTAGATTCTTGAACAGCAAATTTTCAAGTAAATTTGAAAATAATTTGAATGTAGCACAACCACTTTGCTGAGACAACAGGAAAAAATGGCAACGAAAGCTCACAGGAGACCCATTTGTTTCATTTGTGTTTACAACTGTTCATTCAGAGTGCTCCACAGCCTAGTTGCGATATTGGAACATAAATTAATTTACTACAATTCTGATGTGAGATGGAAAGATTAATGTATTGTGTATCCAAAGGGAATTCCCACTAGAAGCTGTTTGCTAGACTCCATAGAAACCAGATCTACTCATGTTGTACTGCAGCTGCTGTGATGCCTTAGCAACAGAGCTAGCCTTCTGTATAATGCTCAGCTGCGATCCAGGAGACATGTTACATTCCAAAAATACAGTGGGGCTGGCAATCTTAGGTGAACAGTGTGTGAATGGAAAAAGCAAACAAATAAACAGCTCCGTTATCCATTAATTTTCTCTATTTCATGAACAATTTCAATATATTTCTATGGGTTCTTAAAGATGGGGAATAGAAATTACATCAAAAAGATAATAACAAAGGTGAAAACTTAATTTTCAAATGTACAGCATCTTTTCATCATGGCTCCTCAAGACATTAACAAAACAAAAAATAAAAATAAAATAAAATAAAGGATGAAATACAATAAAACAATGGAACAATGAGATAAGACACATCAAAGAAAAGACTATAGAACTATTTGAGCAAGTATATTTATCACAGGTAGAGAGAAGTGCACTAGTCCACCAGTTATTTTTATCTGAAAAATAAAGTGCAATGAATCTGAAGAAAGCCTCTGCTATCTATTGGGGGGGGGGGGGAATCCCCATGGAAGTAGGAATGTTGATTTTCTAAGGTCCTAATCCACAAGGAAAGTCCCAATGGACAACAAGGAGACCAGCTACACAGGAGTTTATCCTGCTCTATAGCCCCCTGCTGGGATGGTTGGGATCACTCTAAAGAACATTGACTATACAATGTTCTTGTTAGGGCATTCCAATCCATCCCTAATGAAGACCTGTCCATTCCAGATTGGTCTAGGTTTCAAGCCTACTATTTATTTGGAATGATTAGGATCTCTCCAAATAAACACAGTTTTCTTTTTGTATGATCACCTAGATCCATCCAGAGTGGGGTTTGGGGTGTGTGTTCTTCCTGCACATCAGTGGTGATGTGTAGAGGTGCATGTGGTCTGGCCGTGACTGCAGATGGCAGCCTATAATCCTGTTTTGAATGAAAAGGGCATTTTTGTTTTAATTGTATTTATTTACTTTTGCACTATTGTGTTGCATCACTTAAGTGGGCTAAAAATGATATCCTGACTGTGCAGCTTTGCCTTTACACACATTTATTGCTCGCCATTTTTGCAAATATGATATTGCTCAACATCTGTCAATGAGGACAATGAAGCACACTCTCCTCTACCTGCAGTAAGTGCACCTATTTTAATAAGTACTGGATTATATGTGTCCTCACACCATGGTAACCCAGATTTCTTCACTTACTGAGATGGTGCCCAAAGAATAAATCATGGAACTCTGATAATCATTTTCATTGCCTTCTAACTGTGGAGGGCATCCTTCTGAAAGAGAGGGATTCCAACTCGGGAAGTTCTGCACATGACTTTGAACGCTGGGGGAAAAAAACGGCATTTAAAACTGAAGAAAGAGACTCCATTGGCAACTTTAAAAAGTCTTCAGAAAAGTATTAACCTATTTCAGCAAAAACAAGCAGGAAAACAAAACCAGACAAAACCAAACGAACCCTTTAAGATGAACAAATTTATTACAATTCATGAGCTTTCATGCTTTCCCTCACACATTTGAATTAACAAATTGTAATCCATGAAAACTCACATAGAAAGACATCTGTTAGTCTTAAAGAGACCACAGTACTTTTGTTTTGCTTTCCCTTTTTAAAAACGAATCTTCCATATATAGAATGTCATGGAAATTATGGCAGAGGGAGAAGGCCTAGCACACTGTCCCTCCTTAAATATTATTATCCACAATTTCTGAATAGGGTTTTATGTACTGATCAGCCATTTCTGTCAACATTTGGCCAGTAAAAAATTTCAGAGGAATACATCGATTCATTGTAGGCTGGACAAGAATCTGTCTCTCTTTTTATTTGCCTCTTAATTTAAAAAGAGACAAGTTGTTAATGAAGCATTTCTGTACCTGAACAAAATGTGCCACTGGGGTGTTCTCTGACTAGATAAAAACCATCCAGTCTTTCTTCAGTAATATATTTCACAAGCTGAGAAATGAAGTAAAGAAGCATGACATTATTATGCATTCATATTGCTATGCTCTGGTCATAGGTTCTATTTGACACACCTCTTTGCTATTTGATTGCTACTTCTCAGCGGAAGATTGGCTGGCTTTATAACAGAGGAATATACTTTCCCTGAGGCCACATATGGTCAAATTTCAAGTAGCAGTGAACAGTGGTTTTAGATTTGAAATCCAGCCCTCAGAACCCTTTAATCTATGCATTTTTAGTTACAAGTATTTCATGTTTGTGAGTAGTCACATGTTGTGATTGCTTTGTTGAAACAACCATGTACACAATGACAAGACAAGACAAGACAAGACAAGGAACCTAAGCTAAAAGAAATGGGACAGTACCTCCTAGTAGCTGGAGTTGGGACTCATATTATCATGGCAATATAAAACTGCTGCTGGAATAAAGTAATAAAATGGCTCAAACACAAGTATACTATAATGACTGATGCAAAATTGTTTTTATTTACAGCACTTTTTGAAGCCTTCTTTAAAATTTCATTAGATCCCAGCACCACTGATAATTAAAGATCACTTTCTCTCCTTGAAGTATTTTTAAATGAAGTCCTATAATGGATGGTGACATAGTAACTCCTTAGATAATGGTGGTTGTCTAGATAATTTTCATTCAAGATCAGGTCTAGTTTTAATAGCAGAAACAACCTTGCTTACTTTGGTGGACATCCTACACTTAGAATTCCATAAGGGTAGCACACCCTTGTCAGTTCAGTGGCCTCTCTCAGTGATGTTCAAGGGAGGCCAGCCTAGAAACAAGAGTACCAGCTCTTCTGGGTGGAGTAGCACTCCCTCTGGAAGACTAGATCCACACCTTGGGAGTGCTTACTACTTGAGGATAGTCAGATTGCAAGCATGGCAAACAGTGTCTTTGCCTAGCTTGTACTGGTGTGCTGGCTGCATCTCTTCTTGGGAAAGGTGGATCTGGACATAGTGATCCATGCTTAAACATCTCACAATAAAGTATTATAATGCATGGTGTGGTGCTGTCTTTGCAAAGTGTTTGGAAAACAACAGAATGTGCAATATGGATGTAAAGAATAATCACTGAATTCTTCATTCTAGTAGATTTAGGTTGTCTTTATATTTAAGAAGAACTGGCTGGATATATCAGTGAGTTATGTATCTGATTGCGAAGCCAGAGGTTGGAAGTTCAATCCCTCACCATGCATCCCAGAAGAGCCAGCCTGTGTGGCCTTGAGGAAGCTGCGCAGTCCCAGGATATCCCCAGAAGAAGGGAATGGTAAACCACTATTGAATATCCTCTACCTGGAAAACCCTGAAAAAAGTTGGCATAAGTCAGAATTTATTTGATGTCACATTGTTGTTGTTGTATGAAAAGACACTTCAATTTTTTCTGTCAATGTCTCCATAACTTCTGAAAACTGTGACTGTCCAAGATCTGTATCCCTGTAACCCTTCCCTCTTAGAAACAAAGTACACGCACAGAAAAAGCACAGAACAATGAATGGTTTTTAAAACAGACACAAACTCTCTCTCTGTCACTTGTGATACTTAAAGGTTTATGCCACAATGCATAAACTTTATGTGTCCTTTTAGACAAATTATCTTTAAAGCGTTATTTATGTGAAAATGTTATTCTGTGGAATTTTGCTTAATTTGTACAAAAAAAATCACCTTGCGTTTGTCCCTTCTCTTGTTAAAAATGCAGCAAAATACCTCACCCTCTTGTGGGGTGAGAAGAATAATTTTCCAGTTCCTTGTCTTTGCCTGCAAGCATGAGACAAGTGGGAATTTACATCTCTATTGTGCAAAGTGCAGAAGCTAGATTGTTACTTAGGCATTGCTGCTATATTTTTCTAAGTGCCAGTCTCCCAAGTCATTTACCATTACTGAAACAGTGCCTTCCTTCCTGCTGCAGAACTCAACTCTCTTGGAAGTCATTGGGTATAACTCAGCAGACACTCAAGAAGATGCATGTCTTTGCATGGCAAAGAGTAGAGAGAGGGTTTCCTAGACTGTCCTTTACCTGCTCTGATGTATGCTGAATTTCCTTTAGCCTTAGATTGTTTTTCTTAGAGTTACTGATGTCACATCTATCCTTCTCACATTTCTGTTCTTATTCTCTCTGGGATAGCATAGGAGAAACATCTTGCTTTTGTTCTTAAGAGCTGAAAGGGACAGCTATGGCTCCTGACACCTCCAACTTAATTAGAACAAGGCTTCTATCCCTATTTCTATCATAAGTATACTTCTCTAATAAACTTGAGCTTATTGTCTCAAAAAGAACTGTGGATGTGATTCTGTTACAAAGGGGAAAGAGTGCTCAGGTAATCATTTTGAGTTTCAGAGGGCCATTGCATGCTCATTGTCTAACAAACTCAAGATCCTAGTCCTTACTAACAATGCTCTGAACGACTTGAGGCTATGGTATTTGAAAGACCACCTGTTTCCATATGAGGACTCCTCATAACTTGCATTTATCGTCTGAGGCTTTGCTACACAGTCTCTTACCCTGAGATAAAAGACTGGTGGTCACTTAAGACAGAGCCTTTGTGTAGCAGCATCCCTGTTAAGGAACTCCCTCCTTAGAACAGGTAGGTTTGTTCCAGTCGTTTCCTTGAACTGTTTGATTAAGGAGATATCTTACTTCCATGATTTGAGTGCAGCAAACCAAACATAGTTTACTTGCCACATACATCAACTCACCTGGGGCTCAGAAAATCTCCTGTTTTAGCTGCCTGCATAGGGTTTCAAGAACAAATTTATTAAGCCTGGGATTCAATAACTAAACAACAACAACTTGATGCCTGGCTGTAGTTATGGACTGGACAAGGGCAAATAGGCTGAAATTGAATCCTGACAAGACATAGATCCTGTTGTTGGGAAGGCATCCTGATCGGTTAGGGGGCCTGTTACCTGACCTTGATGGGGGTCACACTCCCCCTGAAGGATCAGGTACGAAATCTGGGTGTGCTTCTGCACCCAGCCCTCTCGATGGAGAAACAGATCCTGGCTGTGGCCAAATCTGTCTTTTTCCGTCTGAGGCAGATTGCACACCTTCGTCCCCTTCTCGACAGGAGATCCCTAATAACACTGGTTCATGTGTTGGTAATCTCGAGGATTAACTATTGCAATGCTCTCTATGTGGGGCTGCCCTTGAAGGTGGTTCGGAAGCTTCACCAAGTGCAAAATGCATTGGCCAGGCTGGTCACTGATACATCTAAATTTGACCATATTTCACCTGTCCTGGCTCGCTTGCACTGGCTGCCAGTATGCTTCCAGCCCAAATTCCACGTATTGATGCTAACTTATAAAGCCCTTTATGGTTTAGGACCTTGCTACCTGTCAGAGCGCCTCTCCCTCAGGTCATCTTGCCGTCCCACCCACACCTCCCAGTCTTTAATGTTGCGGGTGGCCACTCCAAAAGAGACCTGGAAGGCATCAACCAGAAACCGGGCCTTTTCAGTAGTGGCCGCTGTAGTATTTACTGGAACTCTCTTCCTGTGGAGGTGCGACTGGCCCCCACCCTGCTGAGCTTCTGCAAGCAAATTAAAACCTGGCTTTTTACCCAGGCCTTCCCAAGCACCACCCTTTCATAAAATTATGTTGGCCCATTGTCTGCCATCCTATGTCCCAGACTGGTGATTTTATGGGGGGATAGGGTTTGTTTGTTTTCTTTTTATATGGTTGATATGGTTTTAATAATATTCTGTAAGCCGCCCAGAGTAGTGGCATGTTCACTAAATGGGTGGGGTGTGTATAAATAAATAAATAAAATTTATAAACTCACCCATTTGGAAGAGATTCCAAATGGACCTGGAGTACAGAATGAAATGGCCTTATAAGTGAGAGAGCCCATTATATGATCTATGTTATTCAGATTCAGAAGCAGATGTTAATTAAACATGATGTGTCTACTTTGAAACACATTGTGAGCATATAGATACTAATTAGGAATTATGAATCTCCTACACTGTTAGTTTTCAGTGCCAATTTTTTTTTTTAATCCAAACGCTTTGCGACATCTGACCAGTTAAATGTTTTCGTATATTTTCTTGTCTGTGGTGATGGTGAATTCCATTGTTTGCTTTATTTCATTTTTTGCTTTTAGTGAAATAGACAGTTTTGTTATCTTTTAAGTCACAAGGAATCATGTGGCCACAAGGCATTGTTTTTAATTAATGTCTACTTATTTTGGTGGCCTATATTTTGCAGGAAACTGGGTTACGAGTATAAACATTTTAAATAATACAGGTATATTGCAATTGATACTGACTTTCCAGGAGTGTTCTTACCCTTACCCAATGGCCAGAATCCAATTTATCACAGCAATATGTAAAATTATGCCAGGATAACTTTGCTGGGTATTACACCCAGGCAAAGCAGATTGTGCAGCTGACTGCATGGTAACTGTCTCAACCAATTGTGCAGTATGCCGGTGGAAGTGCTTTGTGGACAGCACTTCTGCCTTGACAGTATTGTAACTACTGTGAGTGTAATATCGAGTAGCTAAGCCACGGGATTCTAGTTATATTGGGGCAGCCTCCTAGCTTACTTCTAGACTCCACAGATGTTATCTTCTATCACAGTACTTATCTTGAGTTCTTAAATTAGCCAAATACCTCAGCTCTGATTAGAGGGTACTCTCTCAGTTCCAGGCCTGCATTAAGACTGGGTAGACAGTCTATTTGACCAAACTCCGGGAGGCAGTGGAAGACAGGAGGGCCTGGCGTGCTCTGGGGTCACGAAGAGTTGGACATGACTTAACGACTAAACAACAAGACAGTCTAGCCAGCTTATGTATAGGAAGTAGGTCTCTCTGTGTGTGAGAAACCTTGTTCTTCACCATAGGCAGCAAAATGGCTTGGGCCAACACTGGCATCCTCAAGATATTTACTTGGAGGACAACAGCCACCCCTCTGTATCAGATAATTACAGCCAGTTTCCAATATTCATTTTTTGGACAAGGTATTACAGCAGGTGGTGGCTTCTCAATTCCAGGGATTCTTGGATGAAATGGATGATCTGGACCATTTCATATCATCTTCAGGGCTGGTTATGGGATGAAGACAGCTTTGGTCACCTTTGTGGATCACCTATGTGAGGAACTGGACAGGGGGAGTGTTTCCTTGTTGGTTCTGCAGGAATTTCAGCAGCTTTTGATACCATTGATTGATTGGTTGGTTGGTTGGTTGGTTGGTTGGTTGGTTGAGTGAGTGAGTGAGTGAGTGAGTGAGTGAGTGAGTGAGTGAGTGAGTGAGTGAGTGAGTGAGTGAGTGAGTATCATTTGTAGGCTGCCTTTCTTCCGATGAGGGGGCTGAGTCATCTCTGTGTGATGGGACTTAGAGGTATTGTATAGCAGTGGTTCCAGTATTTCCTAGAAAAACAAACTCAGAAGGTGATGTTGGGGGACTCCTGTCCAATGCCTTGGCATTTGGCTTGTGGTGTCCCTCAGAGCTCTCTTTTGTCGCCCATGCTACTTGGTATTTACATGAAACCGTGGGGAGTGCTTGTTCAGGGTTTTGGAGTATGGTGTCACCAGTACACTGATCACACCCAACTCTTTCTTTCTTTCTTTCTTTCTTTCTTTCTTTCTTTCTTTCTCTTTCTTTCTTTCTTTCTTTCTTTCTTTCTTTCTTTCTTTCTTTCTTTCTTTCTTTCTTTCTTTCCCATCTAACTCCAAGGAACTCCTTTCCTGTTCTAAAGCAGTTTGTGGTGTTGGTGATGGACTGGATGAGGGCAGATTGAAACTTAATCCAGACAAGACAGAGGTGCTCCTGGTCAGCCATAAGGCAGATCAGAGAATAAGGATTCAACCTGTGCTGAACATGATTATACTCCCCCTGAAAACTTGGGTTTGCAGCTTGGAAGAACTTCTTGACTCATCTTTGAGCCTGGGTGCTCAGGCCTTGATGGCGGCCAGGTATGCATTTGCACAGATAAAGCTACAGGTTCAGCTGTGCCTGTTTCTTGAACTGTCTAATTTAGCTACAGTGGCACATGCCTTTGTTACATCCTGTTTGGATTACTGCAACACATTCTACTTGAGGCTGCCTTTGAAAATGGTTCAGAAACTTCAGCTGATGCAAAGTGCTGCAGCGAGACTGTTGAACAGGGCTAGATATAGGGATCATATAACTCCCTTGTTTCAGCAGATTCCCTGGCTATCCACCCATTTCTCAGCCCAATTCAAGGTGCTGGTTACGACCTATAATGGCCTATATAGTTTGCACCCAGGCTATCTGATGAATCACATCTCCCCATATAACCCTCCTTGAGTCTTAAGAGCATCTGGAGAGGACCTTCTCTTGGACCCATCACCTTCACAGGTATATTTGACAGAGACCCAAGAGAGGGCCTTCTTGGTTGCTGCCCAAAGATTATGGAATGCCCTCCCAGCAAAGATGCCCCCTCTTCACTTTTTTGAAACCACTGAAAACAGTTTTCTTCCAATACATTTTTACTATCTAATTTTAACGTAACTAGTTGCCCAATGATTGCTGCTAGTATATTCTTTTTAGTATGTTTTTCAAATGCTTTTATAATATTTAATCTGATTTTATATGATGTTTTTAATATTTTCATGTTTAATGACTTTTTAATGTTTCTTGTATGTTGTTTTAATTTCTGTTCCCTTTAATGACCTGTGAGCCACTCTGAGTCCTGTCATTGGGGGGGGGGGGGGGGTAGCCAGTCCAGAACTGCAGTAAACAAACAAACAAACCAAGAAGTCAGAACTGGGCAAGCTGGCTTTAGATTACTACCATGCTGTAATTAGATGCTACTTATAAAATATTCTCTCTCTCTCTCCCCCTCTCTCACTCACTCACACAAACACACACACACACAAACCCCAAACTGAGAACAAGGGATCTGTGAATCTAAAGGCAATTTTCCATGCCCTGCTTTTTTTCATCCCAGCCCCAGCTATAATATAGTCACCCAAACTGCCTCCAGGATCCTGGAACCACAATCTTCTCAAGGAAAGCTTTGATCTAACTATGCATAGCTAAGTCATTTTGAGTATTAAAGAATTTACAATGATGCAGTTTATTTCTTTCCTTCTTAGTCTGTGCTCCTGAACATCAAGTGTTATCTCTTTGACATGTGGCACCATGGTTATTCAGGGCATCATAATAGAACAGTCTGCGATTAATTCAGTAGGTAAAGCAGCAGTACAAATCTGAACAGCGAGCAGAAAGGCCAGTCATAAAGCTCACTCTCTGCCTTGTCAGAGAGAAGAGCCAGCATTAAATTTTGAGACAAGCATTCAAGAGTTTGCTTATTCCTAGGCTGAAGGATTTTAAGGCATCAAGAAGCCACATGCAACCACCAAATTATTTATATCTGTGTGCATTGTAAGTTTCATTATCTTACGGAAAGTGAAACTGAATATTCTAACCAAATCTTAATTTGTTTCAGATAAAACACACTGATTGCACATGCCTGGTTCACACATGCATCTTTGAAACTTGATTTCTCTGCATATGATGACAGCTGAAAGTGTGAACTGGGTCAATTAAGAAATGTTTGATTCAAGCTAGAAGTTCTGTGTAAGACAAGGATGGATGACATGGCCTTCCAGATGTTGCTGGATTGCAACTCCCAGACTACTTGTCACAGCCAATGCTGTGAGAATACACAAGCTAAAGCAGCGGTCCCCAACCTTTTTGGGACCGCGGACCGCCTGAGCCTCTTAGGAAGGCGGGGCACCTCCCCCGCGCTTGCGCTCTCTCTCTTGGGTGCCCTGGCGTGAGCGCTCCCCCACCCCTTCGCACATGCGCAAGAGTGCCTGCACGCACGCACGCCCAGCCCTTTGGCCTGGGCGCATGCGTGAAGGGGTGGGGGAGCACTCACGCCGGTGCTGGCATGCGTACGCAAACCAGCTGTGGGGAGGGGAGTGCGTGCGGGGGGGAGGTCTGTCTTCGCCTCCCGGTCCAGCTCAGGCCATAGACCGGCACCGGGCCGCGGACCGGGGGTTGATGACCTCTGAGCTAAAGCACAAGAACATCTGGTCAACCACAGCAGCCCACACCTTTCCTATAGTACGGTAACCCCTATGGCCTTGTCACACTTGTTGCAATCATCACATGATTAATCTGCATGTGTGAATTAGGTCATAGTCCATTGTTAGAGGATTTATTCACATGTAGAGAAATAATAATAATTGAGTGTCATCAAGTCAGTTCTTGATGCAGAGTTGCAGCACAGAAGAAAAAATGAAAACAAACTAGGCCATTATTTGCTAAAGGCAAAGAAATCTACATTTTGCATGGAAAAATCTGTTTTAAAAATATTTCATGCCAGAGTTTCCCCATTATTGTATGATTTAGTATTCAGCGTCAAAACAAAAACTGAAGTTACTTTAAACAGCATGCTTACTAATCAATGGGTCTGTGAAGACTGGAATATATTTTAGCTACCCATCATCAGAATATCAGGCTCAGGATGTATTTGGGGCCCTAAAATTGGACAAAAGGTTTTCCATTCTGGATGTTAAGTAGCAAAAAGAACATTTCTTTTCAGACAGCTACACAGGCAATCCCAACCACACAGACATTATGTGTGTTTACAAACAACCACGTGCTTCGACGTACGACCATTTCGAGTTACAGTGGTGCCTCGACTTACGACCATAATCCATTCCAGAAGATGGACGTAACTCGAAATGGTCGTAAGTCGAAGCACCATTTCCCATAGGAACACATTGAAACCCCATTAATCCGTTCCGGCCGGAAAAATTAATCAAAAAAACACACACAAACAAACAGAGCAAGCCCCATCGGAACGCGATGGGGCGGAAAAATAATCACAAAAAACACCCCCACACACAGCCAGCCCCATCGGAACGCGATGGGGCTGAAAAAAAAAAAAACCAAACAAAAAACCACCCCACACACACAACCACGTATACCCTACCCCAACATGTATATCGGATGTTTCCTCAGATCAGATTTGAACTCACTTGATTGCCAGCTTGCCAGAAGGTAGTGTTGGGGAAAATGCAGTAAAACTATCTAAAACTATTTCTTTTCCAAGTGAGTGGCTAGAAATAACAGATGGATCTTCAAAGAAAGAAATACACATGTTCCTTTGATGGATGCCCTTACTAAAAAGTAGTGTACAGCTCAATGAGATTCAGGAGGCATCATGATATCCCCACCAGAAAAACTGAGAAGAGCAAGGAGGTTTAAATTCGGAGTTTTGACTATTAATACATACAATCTTACTTACTTACTTATTTACTTACTTAGTTATATTTGTATACTGCCTTTCCTTTTGCAGGCTGAAGGTAGCAGCTCTTTCTTCCTTCTTCTCATAATAAACCAGTGGAGCTAGGTCAGGCTGTGAGAAAGGGGCCTATCCAAGACCAGCTAGTGAGTTTCATGGCTCATTGGGGCTTTCCCAAGATTCAGTACAATATTCTTAATTACCATATCACACTGTCTTCTTTTGCAGCTTTACTGAATGAGGATACTTAGAACAGCAACTGAAAAAAAGGAACATCACTCCCAGTATTACTTTTGTACTAGGAAGTCCCAGTGTATTGTTATCTACAAATATAATTATTATGTGTCTTCACTGTAAAATTAGCTAATTAGCTTAATGGATAGGGTTGCCAGACACTCAGTATTAAGTAGAGTTTCCCATTGTAGGGGATCTCTCTCCCATGACAGAAACATCATGTCCCACATAGTGCAAGAAAGTAAGGATTCAAATGCTGCTACAGTAGTCTGTGAGAAGAATAACAGCTCAACTGACTAAAAGAACTGTCAGAGTGATTAGAGTGTCTGATTAAGATTGGGTGGGACCCAGGTTCATGTTGCCTTACCATCACACTCACTGGTTGGAGTAATGCCACTAACTGTCTGTCAGACTGATCCACTTTACAGTATTGTTGTGAGAGGAACAGAGATGGACAACCTGTATGCTGCATAGAACTCTTAGGGGAAAATGTGAAATAAAAATGGAGTATATAAATCATAATTGTGTGGCAGGAGCAGCACTGACCTTCTGGCCTAGACATCATTAGAAGGCCCTCACAGAAAGAAGATAGGGCTTTTGTACCTTTAGCAATTGTATGGAAGGGGGAATTTCAGCAGGTGGAGCTTCTATGACAAGTTGCATATCCTGCAATTCCCTCTTCTATATAACTTGTAAAGGAAACACGAGTCCAATTTTCTTTTCCATGTGGCCCTTCTCATTACTTTCTTATCTACTTTGGTGGCAGTAGGCATCAAGTGCTCAATGAAAGGCTTGTTCTTTGTCCTGCTGCCTGGTCTCAAGACAGCCAGTCAGTGAGGGGGTGCAAAGACTTCCCTTCCGGCAGCCAGGATTGCCCTGTCTGTCTATGTACCCGCCGAACAGTCAATCAGCGGGTGCATAGACAGACAAGGGAAATCTGGCTGCCCAAAGGGAAGCCTCCCCACCGCTGTTTGCAACAGAACAGAAGCTAGGTTGCTGGAATGGAAACTGCTGTTCTGGCAGCCTAGCTTCCATTCCGCCACTGGAGGCAGCACAGAGGCGGCACCAGAGGCGGCGGCAGAGGCAGCAGGACAAGGTAGGGAGGTGACAGGGGCAGTGGGAAGGGGGTGGGGGAAGGCTGTGGGGGCAGGGGGGCTCAGCTTATTTTTTAGACAACCACAGGCTGTCAAAAAAACCCCGCCGAACCAACAAACCGTTTCGTGGTTCGTTGGTTCACCATGGGGAAATTTGTGGTTCATGGTTCATCAACCTTGACAAACCACGAACCAAGATGAACCACCATTTTGGCGGTTTGTCCCCATCTCTACTCCAGACTTCAGACTAAGTAGAGAAAAAGAAAATGTGTTTTGTACCACAGACCAGCAATTTGTAGCATTAAAAAAATTTTTTTTTTATTGAAAGAACCAAAAATTTCTATACTTTATTTCCATTTTGTTTTTGGAGCAGTAACCCAAAGAGTTACTTTTAAAGCAACTATAATGCTATCTAATCGCTGGGGACACTTGGAACTCTCAAGTATAACTAAATTTTAGAAACAGCTTTCTAAGGTCTGGAACTTGTGCCCCAACAATATTCTAGTGGCTGTTTACTTTGCAAACAGGTGAAGGCCTTTCTCTTCAGGCAAGCTTCCCCTGAGTGAATGGCTGTTGAGTGGGGTTTTTGTTGTATCTTACTGCATTGAATGTATTTTGGCATTGCTTATGTTTTTTGGTATTGTATTCAATTATCCTTTTAATACCGTACACTCATTTTTTAAAACTTAAATACTGGGTGGGAGTTCCGGTTCCGGCAAGGGGTGTCAGCAGCGTTTTCTCCTGGTTGCCTCCTTATTCTATTTTAATTTAGTCCTTTTAAATCTTTGTTATATACAGTTTATAGATAGCTTTTAACATCTACAGTTTAAAGTTGTTTTTTTTTTTACCTAGCCCTTTTGGAAGAAAGGGAGGGCTATAGATAGAGATAGAGAAGCCAGAGACTTTATCCAGTGGGTATAATTAGACTGGCTCTTACCAGCGGCTTCGTTGATCCTGTTTATATCTATGAAGATAAAGGAATAAATAGCTAAAAGAACATAAATACTTCTGGCCTTGGAAGAAAGGAAAAGTGATTACCAGACTTAGTGGAAATTCAGTGGAAAAAAGAAAGAGGAGCTACTTCTCTGTGAGTAACAGAACAACGCGGACAAACAAAGAGACCTTTTCAGATAAGCCAGAGAGCTTAATTGAGGACTTCATCTCTATTGGCCATTACTAGCCATTATTACTGTTGTTACCGTGTTTCCCCGAAAATAAGACAGGGTCTTAAATTAAATTTTGCTCCAAAAAACACATTAGGGCTTATTTTCAGGGGATGTTTTATTTTTTTCATGTACAGTGTTACCTCAGTTTACGAATTTAATGCGTTCTCCGGGACGTTTCGTATTGAGAAAAAATTCTTAAACTGAAACGCGGTTTCCCATAGGAACGCATTGAAAACTAATTAATCCGTTCCAGAAGTCAGAAAAGAATAAAAAACCACACAGAAAACACAGTAAAAGGCATGCAAACGACGAAGCTCAGCTCCCTACCTTTCCACCGCTTGAGAAATGCACCAAAAAAGTTCTAAAAAGTCCCAAAACCGCTGCAAAAAAATTCCAGAATGGCTCCAAAACTCAATGCAAAAACTGCTCCAACACCTCCAACACCTCCACACTTGACGCCACATGCTACCCACAGACTCCAGCATGCACGGGGGTGGCGCTATAAACCTCCCAGGCGCAATGCATCTTGGGGAAACTTGCTATGCATTGCGAAAAAAATTCATAAACCGAGACATTATTTTCAATGGATTTTCATTCGTAAACCTAAAATTATGTTAACCGAGGCGTTCGAAAACCAAGGTACCACGGTACAACAATCTACATTTATTCAAATACAGTCATGTCATCTTCTTCTGGTTACTGCACAATGGTGGAGGGTGGGGTTTCACTTAACTGGGGCTTATTTTGGGGGTAGGGCTTATATTACGAGCATCCTGAAAAATCATACTAGGGCTTATTTTCAGGTTAGGTCTTATTTTGGGGGAAACAGGGTACTTATTACTGTTTTCCACTTTAAACATCTAAATGAAGCAGCTGAAATAATATCCTTCCGATGATATATGAAGCAGATTTTTAACTTTTAACAAATTTAAGAGCTCTCCTCACGGCTTCTGTTACTATTGTCGCTCCAGCCTTTTGCTGTGGAGGTTTAGCAAACAGAAGAGCTTGGGAAGCGTACTTCCTCTTTCTGCTCCTATCAAGGCTCCTATTAAGGTGGTAACCCAGAAGCTCTAAATCCTGTATCCTGTATCCAGTATCAATCCTGTGTCTCCAATCTGAATTTACAGAGAATCTACTGAGAATGGAGCAGTCTATTTTAAGTATTGATGCAACACCTGATCAAATACTTGATCTTACTCTATTTCCCCCAGTGCTACAACAAGTGTTAAGATGTACTCCTATGACCATTACCCCAGTGACTGAGTTTAGAATGAAGAGAAAGAAAAGTGAAACCTTGGATCACTCACTAAAGGACAAGTTCCTGAGTAGTAAGGGTGACAATAAAACTCTAAGAACAAGGAGACAAACCAAGATGACAGACTACATCTGGAGGCAAAAATCAGATCACCCAGGAAGGCTAAATAATTCATTAATTGATCTACCAAATTCAATCGCTGAGCAGGGATACCTCCTGGATCTCAGTCACTTGAACAGCCTCCTAAGCGAAGACTTCGGCAAGCTGCGAACGGAATATTTTACATCTCCGGTGTGCAATAGGAGCACTCCTGCAGTTACTCCTGTAGACGTGTCTGCCGATCACATTAATACTCATTCTGAAAATCCAACAAAGCTCATCACACCCGAGGAGAGCATAGTTAAGGAGTTGAAGGACCTGAGGACGACCACATCTAGCAATGCCCAATGTAATCAAGTCCCAATTCCACCTGAAGGAGGCATGATTTCACCTCCAAACACCCTACTGGAAATTAGGGACTCACTAAAGGAAATAAAAGACCTGTTAGGGCAGTTGATTGATCAAATTGAGGAAAGGGTTATTCCTTCTTTAGCCACAACCACTCACCATACAGGAACATCTAATCTACCATTGTGGGCAGAAGCAGATGAAAACTTTAATTTATCATCTAATACCATCCAGAAAATTGCCAGCCTTACTTATGAAGAGCTCCTTTCCTGTGTCTCTCCGACAATCCAAGGGCAGGTCTTGCCCATCAGTCAGGACTCAGATAAAATGAATGCAGCCCTACCGACTCAAACCCCCACACAAGAAATCACCCCAAATACTCTCAAAAGAAACACCAGTGAGGAACTGGCGAAGCCCCAAACAAAAAAGGACACCAAAGTTTCAAATAAACAAAGGACAACAAACTCTACAAAATTCACAACACAACCGAACAGCAAGCTCAACAAGACCAATAAAGGCAAGAATGGTTCCAAACACCCCACCAAAAAAGGGCAGAAAATGCAGTTTAAACCCTTATTTCAAATGTTAGATGCCTTGCAACATGACCTACAAAATAGAAACAATCAAGTCACTCGGTGGCAAGGAAAAGGGAAGACAGATGAAGTGTCTCCAAAAGAAGGAAACCAACCACATACTCTGAAAAAAGGGAGGAAAGACAAAATGCCCGTAACAGAGAAGGGGGAAGCTTCTGCCCCAAAAAAGAGCCCAGCTATTAAAGAAATAGATATACAATTGCCAAGAAGGGAAGGAGAACACATAGGAGATCTTCACACATGTATGGCAATGCGAACCATTATGCCAATAACCGAGCAAATGCGAAGTCAGACTGGCATCCTGTACACCAGGCTAAGTACAAAGACCCATACCAATCCTGCTGGGACTATACAAGCACTGAGGACAGATGTACCTGGAACTTCACCTACTGACCAAACAAGTGCCCTAGAGAGCCAGCAAGTAGTTTAAATCCCCACCTTATAAAACCCAGCCGGATGTCACAGCCAACCCACTTGCTCGGTTTGGCGGTATTACATCTACAGGCTACATCAGGGACCCAAAAGATAGCCCCAACCTCAAGGGCAGGTTATCTGAAAATCCTTTCTTGGAATATAGCTGGCTGGGCCTCCAGACTGAATGACCCAGGTATATTCGATTATCTCAGATCTCATGACACAATCGCTGTACAAGAAACCTGAGTATAGATGACATCAGCTTGAATGGTTACTTAGTGTTTAACAGTCCCACAGCTCCTAGTAATGGGAAGGGTCGGCCAAAGGCGGGGTTGGCCTTAATGTTTTCTACCACCCTGAGGGCTCGGGTGAAATGGCTCCCACCTTGTGATAAAGCTGCTGTTGCAGGGCTACTTGTCACCCGGATGAACTCCTATTTGTTTATTAACATTTATATCCCCCCGTCTTCTTCCAAAGGTCAAACAACCCATACATGGAACCAACTGGAGTTCTATATTACTTATCTAGAATCCCTAGCACCTAAGGCACATGTAATACTTATGGGAGATCTGAATGCAAGGATTGGGTCAAATAATGATATCTTTTACTCCTCCAATCTTCGGGATGTGCTACCAGTAGAGTCTTACACCTTGAAGAATTATAGACTATCAAAAGACTTGAAGACCAATTACAGTGGATTATGTTTGGCTCGGATGGTAGTACGCCTTTCTCTTCATATTATTAATGGCAATGATTTGTTTGATAACTGTGCAGAATTTACTTTCATTTCAGGGAGAGGAAGTAGTGTGGTAGATTATGTGTTAATTTCCCCATCTTTAGCCAATTCTGTTAAGGGATTCACAGTTGAACAAAGATTACAAAGTGTTCACCTACCCTTATTGTTAACTCTATCACTCTCAAATACAATACATCTTCCCCCTGAGGCACACATAGATGACAATGTCCTATCCGTACGTTATAAACGTTTAATCTGGACAGACAAAGTGATTATAATGATATGTTTCCAACTTCTTAAATTCCTTGTTTGCTGAGAACGTGTCATTTAATAATGACACCCATGGAATCTACTATGGCCTCGGTTGTCTTAAACTATAACTCGCTGGTTCTAAAAATGCGTTCTGTTCTAACCCCAAAACAACCTCACTTTCGTAGACAATCGGACAAGCTCACCCCTAAGTGGTTTGACAAGGAATGCTTATTAAAGAAAAATCAACTTAGAGAAATTTACAAGCAGTACAGGAAAAAGAATCTAGCAGTTCTTCCTCAGGAGTATTATGTAGCTAAAAATCAATACAAAATGTTGATTGTCCAGAAAAAGAAACAATCAACTCAGAAACAGTGGAATGTTCTGTTAGACTCTGTACTGAACAAAGATTCCAAACTATTCTGGGCCTTGGTGTCTGGGGCACTATCTGCCTGCTCAGGAACAGCTCACTGTAGCATTTCACCATATATATGGGAAAGGCATTTTACTCAGCTATTCAAGGAGGCCAAACCTATCCAAACGGTCAACATTTCATGGCCAGATTTAAACAAACTGCCATATTGGGATCCAGTCACTGAAAAGGAAATAAGGTCATTAATTGCCTGTCTAAAATCTGGGAAGGCACCGGGTCCAGATTTAATTCCAGCAGAGTTCTTTAATGCAGACTGGTGGGGGCCCCTTTTAGTTCAGTTATTTATATTCTTTAACAACACTGGGCAAATCCCACATTTGTGGTCAGAGGAAATAGTGATACCAATCTATAAGAAGGGGAACAAGAACGAACCCTCAAATTATAGACCAATTACCCTTCTCTCTATAGTGGGTAAGCTTTATGCCAGATACTTAAATGACAGATCTAGCTCATGGATTGAGTTGGAAAACATTTTAGGGCACGAACAGGCTGGCTTCCGAAAGAACCGCTCCACCTTTGACCATTGTATAGTTTTAAACCATCTTGCATCAAGTATATGGGCCCCCATGGAAACAGCCTGTTTGCAGCTTTTATAGACTTAAAGTCTGCCATTGATTCAATTCCAAGAGGAAATTTACGGAAAAAACTTTGTTTTTCCTCGATTGACAAAAGGCTTTTATATCTTATCAGAAGTCTCTATCAGCAGTCCACAATTAGGGTAAGATGTAGAATGGATAGATATCTGTCAAACCCCACTGGGGTGGAGAGGGGGTTCGCCAAGGCTGCATATTGGCGCCCACACTATTCAACTTGTATCTTAACAACCTCTCCAAAAGTTGTTTAGCTCCTGAATATCACTCCCTGAAATTGACTAAAATCAATGTACCCCTGCTACTATACGCAGACGATGCGGTTCTCATGTCACTGTCGGAAATTGGCCTTGAACGAATCATGCGTGCCTTTTTGAGCTATTGCAGGAAAAATTTACTAACAATCAATTTTGCCTTCACACTTTCCCAACACCAGGGTCTTTTCCAGGGAGTCTTCTCTTCTCATGAGATGGCCAAAGTATTGGAGCCTCAGCTTCAGGATCTGTCCTTCCAGTGAGCACTCAGGGTTGATTTCCTTTAGAATGGATAGGTTTGTTCTCTTTGCAGTCCAGGGGACTCTCAATAGTCTCCTCCAGCACCACAATTCAAAAGCATCAATTCTTCGGCGGTCAGCCTTCTTTATGGTCCAGCTCTCACTTCCATACATCGCTACTGGAAAAACCATAGCTTTGACTATGCGGACCTTTGTCAGCAAGGTGATGTCTCTGCTTTTTAAGATGCTGTCTAGGTTTGTCATCACTTTCCTCCCAAGAAGCAGGTGTCTTTTCATTTCGTGGCTGCTGTCACCATCTGCAGTGATCATGGAGCCCAAGAAAGTAAAATCTGTCACTACCTCCATATCTTCCCCTTCTATTTGCCAGGAGGTGATGGGGCCAGTGGCCATGATCTTAGTTTTTTGGATGTTGAGCTTCAGACCATTTTTTGCGCTCTCCTTTTTCACCCTCATTAAGAGGTTCTTTAATTCCTCCTCACTTTCTGCCATCAGAGTGGTATCATCTGCATATCTGAGGTTGTTGATAGTCAAGCATAAAATCCTTGCGCAGTTGTTGTATGGTATTGCTGTTTGGATTAAGGGTTTTAACCCCTCCATTGAAAGCGTTTTATCAAATACATTGCGATCCTTATTTGCCATGCCAAGATGCGCCTCTTCAGCCGGTCTGTGGCTCGAAGCTGGTATGCCCTCAGTAGAATGTCAAGCGTGGCTACATGCATTTCGTTATTAGTTAAAGGTGATCTATGCCCCAATAACCTGTGGCTACCTATATTATTTGCTGAAAGATGTCTTTGCCAGCTCATGGCATAAGGGATTTACAGAAAAACTACATCTCTTAGGCTTCTCTATGGATTTCCTACTGAGACAGCCTCAAGGTAGCATTAAACCAATACTTATACAACGTATTGAAGATATAGACCTTCAATACTCTCTAGCTTGTGCAGACAGGACTTGTTCACCACTGTGTTTTGGCCTAAATTTTAACTTCCCAAAGCCAGCTAACTACTTATACCAAATTACAGCACCAAGATATCGCTTTGCCTTTTCAAGGGCTAGGTTTAATTGCTTTCCCTCAGTCCTTTTAAAAGGGCGTTTTAATAACACCCCATATGGTGAAAGGATTTGTCCCTGTGGGAAAGAAATTATTGAGACCTTGGCGCACATAATTTTCGAATGTATATACCAAATATATATACCTATATACCAAAGATTCTGATTACTTTCTATCAGAAAACACTGAACAACCCTGGCCACAGGGGGATCTTGGCTCTCTGACCCTTCTGTTACTTGTGTTGCTATGGCAACAGCTCCACGGCTAGCTTCCACTGCAGTCTTAGCTGTTCCATTATGCTGTACACAAAACACCTTCTTAGGGAGATTAGAATCTCCACCCCTATGCTGATTACAATCCCTAGTATTTTGAGTCTCACACTGAGCCCAAAAATGACCTTTCTCCCCACACGTATAACACCGTTTACTGGCCTTGGGTTCAAAACAAAGGGCCTTATTAACTTTTCCCTCAGGACTCTTAGGTTTCAGCTGACTATGCTCTGGAGATGAGGGTCTGTCTCCAAAATGGCTTCCAGTAGCTTGGGTACTTCTGAGGTAATCTCTACTGGGTGGGGGTCCTCTCCTCCTGTCGTCCCACACTTTTCTACCAATTTTTACCTCAGAAAATCGAGGATCTCTAATCTCACTAATGGAATCAGCAAGTGCAGATGCCTGTAATACATTTTAAGGATTTTTGTCTTTGACGAAATAACGCAATTCTCCTGGCAACACTGAATAAAATTGTTCTAAACCAACTACATTTTTCATTTGGTCTAAAGAAGTGACATTTTCACGTTCCATCCATTTGTCCAAACATTGAATCAATTAAGCCCCTAATTGGGCATAAGATTCTTCAGGCTTTTTGGTAAGGGAACGAAATTTTCTTCTAAGGTGTTCTGCATTTATGCCAAATCTAGAATATACTATTTTTTATATGCCTCAAAATCTCTAGCCTGCTCCAGAGGCATCTGAGAATAAAGCTCAGCTAAATCTCCACTTATTTGTGATCTCAACACTATCATCCTTTCATCATCCTTAATCTCAAAGTCCCAGCACGCTCTCTCAAATGAAATGAGGAAAGATTCAGGGCAATCTCCTTTCCTATATTGGGGAAATTTCTTTAGGTCGATTTTTGAGAGATTTCCCTCACTAGAGTTGTTGTTATTATTATTATTTTGGGAAGCTAATTCTAATTGTTTCATCTGTATTTGAAATTCCATTTCTCTTTGTCTTAATTCCATTTGTCTGGCCTCTTGCTCAGCTTTCTCTCTAATCTCTAATTCTTTGAGCCTGAATTCCTGTTCCAACTTCCATTTTTCAAAATCTTGGGAGCTTTGAATATTTTCTTCCTCTGAGGCAATCAATACAGGTCCCTCAGGTTCTTCCTCACCCTGAATTTGAGGGTTTCCATTTCCCTCAACCTCTTGAGGATCAATTTCCTCCATTACTGGCTTTTTAGTTCTTTTGGGTGGCATAAGTATGTACTTTCTTAATAAAAGGAACTGATTTCTGTTGCTGAGTTAGTCAGGCCTCTTTTTAAAACACTTTTACTGCTGTTTTCTTTTCCCAGTATTTTTCTGGGGTACTATGTAGCTCTCACTCGGCAGCTAAAGATGGCTACACTTTCTCTGGCATCACAAGCGCCATGATGTTTCTTGGTCTGAGACAACCTTCTTGCCTCCAGACACAAAACAAATTCTATTTTCAAGCCTCTGCTTTTTATTTTCGTATCACCTCAGATCCGCTCTGACCCTGGCTTCCACTTTTTATCCACCAGTGCTCCCTTATCTCTCAGAGTCTTGGATTTCAAGCTAGCCTACTGGGTCTTTCAAATCCTGAGGTAAACAAAAAAGAGTTTTTCCTTTAGAAGCAGTTCCCTATTTTTAGTTCCCCCAGATCTGGGTTCAGAAGCCCCACCACTAAGCTTTTCCACAAAAGCTCTAGCAGGTCACCCACTTCTTCACCACAGACCTCTGACTAAAAGGTACCCACGACTCCAGAAAATTCACCCTTAAACTTTGGCTTTACTGGATTATTTCGTATCCCACCACTGCCACCAATTGTGGCGTTCACCCTTGTGGCCCCTGCTTGTCTTTCCCTCACAAAGGCTCACACGGCGTTTTCTTCTCGCTGCCACCAGTGGATTACCTCAATCCACAATATAAATGACGTTTGTCAGAACACTTGTCTTGTGAATAAAAACAGAACTTATTTATTGAAGTGAAGCAGATTGAATAATAACAGAAATTTCTCAGATACACATTATACATAAGCAAATCATCAACAGTCCTCTCAGTACATACTTCTTTTCTCTTGCTATATCATTACCACCTTCTCTACCTATTTTCCTAACCAGCTCTCGCTCTCTCAGTATCTGTTCCCTCTTTCTCTGACTAAACAGCCCTATCTGACTCCTCCTTTTCCCGCCAAGCCTCATGTAGCTGCTGACTCCGCCTCTCCAGTCCTCTCACAGGTTCATGCAAATCAGCTCATGAATATGAATGGCATGAGTGACGTGGGTGATCGCCACAGTAGCCTATATAGGATCGAACGCATTTGATATCTTGGTTCACTGATGACTAAATGTACTGGTCTACCTCCCAGAAGCTATTTGAAATTTCTGTTGTCTGGAGAGAATCAAATAATTACACAGTTAGTGGCTAAGTTTTTATTTTCAGCTATAAGAACGCGCAAAATGCTATAGCAAGATTCTATACAGTGGTGCCTCGACTTACGACCGTCCCGACATACGACCATTTCGAGTTGCGACCAGCTCCGGCCGCAAAATTTTGCTTCGACTTGTGGCCGGAGCTTCGAGTTGCAAACAAAAGAGGCAGGGAAAAAAGGCAGGGAATTTAAATTAGAGTACTAACCGTTGGTCGGCGAAGAGCTTCTTTGTAACTCTTTCGCCCCAACGGTTAGAGTGTGTGCGTCGGAGGAGGCTTCGGACTGCCTGGTGCTGCTTTCTGCTCCTGAGTGAGTACATTTACTTTGTTTTGCAGGGTGGGTTTGGGTTTGGGGGGGGGTTATGTTTCTGTGCTGTGATTTTTTTTGTGTTTTGGTGTGTGTTTTTCCCCAGCCCCATCGCGTTCCAATGGGGCTTGCTCTGTTTTTTGTTTGTTTTTATTTGTTTTTCAGCCCCATTGCATTCGAATGGGGCTGGCTGTGGGGTGTGTGTGGTTTTTTTCCCCAACCCCATCGCATTCCGATGGGGCTGGCTGTGGGGTTTGTTTTTTGGGGTTTTTTATTTATTTATGCTGGAACGGATTAATCACATTCCAATGCATTCCTATGGGAAATGGTGCTTCGACTTATGACCATTTCGAGTTACGCCCATCTTCTGGAATGGATTATGGTCATAAGTCGAGGCACCACTGTATTATATTATGTATTTATTTTATCTATTTTACCTTTGTATGAATGGGTCTATGACCGCACAATAAAACTTACTACTTACTACTTAAATACTGTTTTTTAATTGTTGTAAGCCACCTTGGGTCATTTTAAGGAGAAAGGTGGGTTAAATTTTTTAAAATAAAATTTAAAAATTACATTTTAATCCAGAAATGGGGAATGTGTTTTTTTAAAAGTACAATCCACAGAATCCCAGATCCATGATGTAGTCCGAAAGAACAAAAGTGTTCTTTCTCTGTTAAAAGCAAATGATTATGTTTAGAAAGGTTGAGAGACAAGGTACTGGAGGTTTGCTCCTGTATTTTAAAGTTTTCCTTGTACACTGCACACGTACCACAAAGAAAGATGTTTGGAGGAAGGCAAGGAGAATGTTTGCTTATGTTGTCCTCTTGGTAGTCTCTGTTGATGGAACGGCCCCTTGGAGCCACCCGTGACAGCCAACTGAAAAAATACAGCAGCAGTAAAGCTGCTTTAGTTTACACCGAGGATTTTGTTAGCAGCTTAGCAGCCTCAAAGCTAATCTCTGATGGAACAGACAATCTGTCTTCCTTCAGTGTTCCTTTCAAGCAAATAAATGCCAAGGGAACACTTAAATCTCAACAAGATTCAAACATTACTGGAACCTGGACCATAGGTCAAAGGGAGGAGCCAACAAACAATCCCCTCTAATATGAAAACCGGCCAAGCCCAAAGTATTCATTCTAATTGCATTAAATTAGAGCACTGAACATATGCTTGTAAACCCTTTTAGGACAGGAAAACATTTTTATGTTTTATATATGCTACTTGCTATGAACTCTTGGGCTGGGCTGGGCTGGTTGAAATGCACAAATATCATTCAGCACATTTCTGTGAATTTGGGACTATTTGTGTCACCAGTAAAATATCAGCAACATTTACATGCCCTCCCTTTTTTTACATTGAAACATGCCTCTTATTTACCTATTTGTAACTTTCTACTAAATCATGTGAGGAACTTCTCCAGAGAGCTCCAGCCTAGCATATAGTTCAGAAATAACATCAAGACACAGAATGCCTACACATGGTGGGGCGGGGGGGGGGGGGGGGACAGGACTGGGGGACTTGCCAGTATTGTAATATTAGCACTCAGCTTCAGACACTAAAAAGCTCTGGGAATGGGTAGAATAGCTGTGGAAAGGGGAAAATATTTTAAAAACAACTGGTTCTTTTCACAAATGGCCTTTCAAAATTCTCCTTCTTTGTGAAAAGAGACATTGGGGAAACAATTTCACCAAATTTCTCCACATGAAGGAGCACCATGAATGCTGGTTGTAGCACAGCTTTGTTTTCTCCTTTTTCTTTTTTTTGGCACAACCATGGCAAATAGAAACAACAGGAACTGTATTATCAGTCTGGCCATCATTTTGCTTCTTCCACAATGCTGTCTACCTAGACTCATTCTAGTGTATTGTAGTGATAATGGGGAGACTGCCATCAAATTCTTTTTTTAAACTGTGAGAAAATTTCAGAAATAATTCTGCACAGTGCCTTTTATTCCAGGGGGAGCATTTAGGAAATGTCTCAGAAAAAAAATCTCCTTAACATTTGTCATTCGGTTTAGAACCTTCCCCAAGCCTTCCAAATGCTGATTTTTAGTTCTTATTGTAGATACATGTTGTCTCTACTGCAGATGCTTGTAACACAATAACTCCCTGTAAACTCCATAATTAGTATAAGGGGCAGTGGTCTTGTGTCCAGCTCTGGGGAAAAGGTGAAGCTAGTATTCTACCGTAGTACGTTCTTCAATTTCCCAAAAGTTTTACTTGCAAATGTAAGTGACTTCCATTTTTCTGCCTCATTTTGCTCACATTTTTGAGATTACCACAACATGGCAGGGTGCTGTATTTTTCATTTGTTTCCGTAGCACGTCTCATTACCTTTCCACAGCTTCCTTGGCTGCTCACACTGCCTGTGATGAAATATCCCTGGGGAAGGATTTACCTTACCACATCTTCCCCTGAGCTTTAACTGTGTTGTAAAAACCTGAGGAAGGAAAGAGCTCCCATCTGCCACAGAGAAGGCTACAGAATGAAAGATGAGACATGACACACACATATCTCAGCCACCTCACAAGTAAGATAAGAACAAGAATCCTGTAGCTCAACCACAAGAATTTATCCAAAAATTTCTCCTGCTTTGTGTTCATTTTCAAGATAATTTATTCTCCATAACTGGAATGCGAATGGATGAAATTCTCATGGGAGAAATGTTCAGCACAGCACAAGAGTCAACCACTTGTCGTGCTTTAAACAACGTGATGAGTATGTATGAAGCAAATGGAGGAGAACTAAGAGTCGACCTACACTATACAGTTAATAGCAATTCCATTACACTTTAACTGCCATTATTCCATCCAATGGAATCTGGGATCTGTAGCTTTGTGAAGTATTAAGAATTCTTTTTTGCTGCTGCTCAGAGGTGGTCATTAGTATTCTAAGTAACTCACTAAACCACAAACCCCAGCATTTCAGGAGCTAGAGGCATGGCAGTTAAACGTGGAATGAAACTCTGTAACTTTGTAGTGAAGACACACCCCTAGTGAAAGCGTTAAAACAAACTTCTGTTCTGCTAAGGAGGTAAGATGTCATAAATTGCAACTCCCGGTCCCTTTGGCCATGGCAGGGCAGTGTCAGGTTGTTCCAGAAAATAAGCCAGGCAAAAATGGATGCCTGACAGATCAACCATTTTATTGTAAATAACATGCTAGAACAACTGCTTAACTAGCCACCTCAGTTTGGACACAGTGCCACCAAGAGTTAGAACAGCAACATAAATAAAGCAGCATCACATGGAGGTAATTGCACATACCAAAAAATTGAAGCAAGTGAGATGTATGAAGGAAAAGACTTCTGGTGTTTCCAGTGATCTAATGAAAAGAAAACTGAACTGGATTTATTCCACAGTTGCTAAAGTTTCCAATAAGTGTAGGAGGGAGGGGGTCACCCCTCCCTTACCAGAAACTCCAGCATAAGCTTTTAAAAAAATCTCCAGTGGTTCTCATACAGACAGGGAGAGAAACACTTTGGCTATGCATATCATGTGCATAATCTCTCTGTGTTACAAAACAAAAATATTTCCTGAAAAATGTCATAGCTTTGTATGTATGCTTCCTTTGATTCTCCCTTGGGCTTTTGGCATCCCAATGTTTATTTCCACCATTAAGTGATTAAACACAAACCCATTATCTAACCACTGCTGACTGATGCACTGCATTTGTGAGGGAACAGGTGTAAATAGGCTATGGAACGCTCTCCCTCGGGAGATCAGGATGGCCCCTTCCCTGTTATCCTTTCAAAAAAAGCTAAAGACCTATCTCTTCAGGCAGGCTTTTAACAATTATAACTGAATCCCTGAACCCCATTTTAGTAGATAATTTTAATCTTTTTTATGTTTTCATGTTTTAATCTTTTAATTGTATTTTAAATCATATATTGTTTAATTTATCTTTTAATATTTAACTTATTGTGTTTTTAAATTGTGTGAATTTTAATGTTGTGAGCCGCTTTGGGTCCCTTGTTGGGAGAAATGTGGCATATAAATAATAATAATAATAATAATAATAATAATAATAATAATAATAATAGTAATAATAGTAATAATAGTAATAATAGTAATAATAAATACTTCTCTGTGAGGTGGAGCGATCTACAATGCTTCTTCCCTTAAGAAGTAAAACTATACATTATGGATGACCCTGCATTAAAGCTGGAATCATATTAGTGTTCTGAATAATTTTAGATTTAGATTGTTGTTTGTGTCTAAGAACTCAAATTTGCACTTACATTGTGTCTTTAGCCCAAAAGAGCAAATGGAAATCAAAGAAAGGCAACTTGCAAACTACACGAATTAAAAAAGAAAAAGCTGCTGCTGTGACAATCAGATCCTTTAAGCAGTTAAGGAATGAATTCCCTCCTTTAGTGACATGTTAGTAACACACAATCTGGCACAAAGACTACAATTAGACACGGGACATGGCACAGAGCAGTGGTTCCCAACCTTGGATAGCCCATGTGTTCTTGGACTGCAATTCCCAGAACCCTTCAACATCAGCTCTCTTACTGAATTATTAGTCTAATTTACAAAGCCAGAGATAGGAAGGGATGTTTTTAAATAGTCTTTTTTTTCTCTCTCAAGCATCTCCACAGCATTCTCTTAGTGTTTCTTTCCTTCAGCAGTTTTACTAGCACATAAACAAACCTGTTACAAAAATATTGGTCACTCGAGTATGCTTACACAGTCCCTTTAGATTCCCTCTGTGGCTTCTACTCTCCAAGTGAATGCAGTGGGAATTGAAGATGCTTATGATTAGACTGCTGTTAAGAAACCAACTACTTAGAGAATCACTTGGTTAATTAACATAAGCACTGAGATAATAAAAATCTTCGTTCAGCCACTGTGACTGTGCTTGTTCTTGCACATCCCTCTGACTTTCTCCTATTTGGACAAAGGTTGAAGGCAAAAAATAAAGAGGTCACATACTGGGGAAAGTAGAGAAACAGGAGCCATGTGTAAGCAGGACTAGGTAGCACAGCGTCTTTTATCAACACTGCACATTCCAGGATAATAAGGTTAGAAAACAGGATGACAGTTACTGCATAGTGTGCCACAGACGTGCAGAAAGGAGGAGAGCAAAATCTCACAGATGAGCTGTTCATAATGAGACATTTGTTAGCTACTCCTCAATGATACTATAAAAGAGCCATTGGGGATACATGGTGATGGAGGAGCACTAGGATAACCTGGGTTCAATTCCCCAGTTGGCTATGAACCTCAGTAATCTTGGGCCAGCCACTCCCTCTCTTATCCTGAGCCACTGTACCTTAAACGGCTTTTGTGAGATAAAAATAGGGAGATCCTTGGAGGAAAGGTGTGATATAAAAATAACAAATACATAAACAAGTACATAAATGAATGGTTCAAAGGGTGAGTGATGCCACGTGTAACCTTCTTTAGGAATAGAACCCCAGATTTTTTCCAGCCTTCTAAATCTGTGAAATCATCCAAAATGTTAGAAACAGCACAGCACCTGAACAACAGATCTTATCAATCCATGCACAGTTTTAAACACGATTTCACACTACCGCTGAGACATAAAAGACAAGATCCTCTGAACAGGTGCTTCATCCTTGTACCAGAAAGCTCAATCAGTTCTTACCAGTTGGGTAGCCATAATTAAATTTGCCAGTTTTGTGCTTGCATTTGTTATGGAAAATTGCCAGAGAGATTACAATAATCACAACACGGAAACAGCAAAATTAAATTATCCGTTGTTCAGGTCTGCCTCTGAGCACACCCACACTGTACTTGCCTAGACTGCAATATAGGAAGAGCTTTTAGTACAATAACTTACTCCAGCGTGATGAAAGGCACTGAAGTGTCATTACATGACAAGCAAGCAAATCTCTGTTTAGGATTCTGTACAGTGCATTGTTCTGTGATGCTGTCACTGCTTTCCACCCAGGTGCAGCTCCTGATGGTTCTGAGCAGCAGACATTATAATTATTACACGTGAGTGAATAAGCAGGGTTAACGATTAAAACTTTGTTCTCAACAGCAAGGATATCTGAATGGGTCGTGGGGAAAAACATGTTGGGTTGTTTACCCACTTGTCAAAATTAGAGTTTATAGTGATTAAGTAATAAGCTGAAATCAATGTAACATGGATTGCTGCCTTGTCGTGGCGAAGGGGCTTGAGTAATTCAGAGAAGCTATGGGTTATGCCGTGCAGGGACACCCAAGACGGACAGGTCATAGTGGAGAGTTCTGACTAAACGCGATCCACCTGGAGCAGGAACTGGCAAGCCACTGCAGTATCTTTGCCAAGAAAACTCCATGGACAGAAACAAAAGGCTAAAAGATATGACGCTGGAAGATGAGCCCCTCAGGTCGGAAGGCGTCCAACATGCTACTGAGGAAGAGCGGGAGGACAAGTACAAGTAGCTCCAGAGCTAATGAAGTGGTTGGGCCAAAGCCGAAAGGATGCTCAGCTGCGGACGCGCCTGGAAGTGAAAGGAAAAGTCCGATGCTGCAAAGAAAAATACTGCATAGGATCCTGGAATGTAAGATCTATGAACCTTGGTAAGCTGGATGTGGTCAAACAGGAGATGGCAAGAATAAACATTGACATCCTGGGCGTCAGTGAACTAAAATGGATGGGAATGGGCGAATTCAATTCAGACGATTATCATATCTACTATTGTGGGCAAGAATCCCGTAGAAGAAATGGAGTAGCCCTCATAGTCAACAAAAGAGTGGGAAAAGTTGTACTGGGATACAATCTCAAAAATGATAGAATGATTTCAATAAGAATCCAAGGCAGACCTTTCAACATCACAGTAATCCAAGTTTATGCACCAACCACCAATGCTGAAGAGGCTGAAATTGACCAGTTCTATGAAGACTGGTCATAGACGTGGTGGCGCTGCGGGTTAAACCGCAGAAGCCTCTGTGCTGCAAGTTTGGAAGACCAGCAGTCGTAAGATCGAATCCACGCAACGGAGTGAGCTCCTGTCGCTTGTCCCAGCTCCTGCCAACCTAGCAGTTCGAAAGCATGCAAAAATGCAAGTAGATAAATAGGTACCACCACGGTGGGAAGGTAACGGCGTTCTGTGTCTAGTCGCGCTGGCCACGTGACCACGGAAACTGTCTACGGACAAACGCTGGCTCTACGGCTTGGAGACGGGGATGAGCACCGCGCCCTAGAGTCGGACACGACTGGACTAAATGTCAAGGGGAACCTTTACCTTATGAAGACTTACAACACCTTCT
The DNA here is from genome assembly GCA_037013535.1 of Intellagama lesueurii. Classification (NCBI taxonomy): domain Eukaryota; kingdom Metazoa; phylum Chordata; class Lepidosauria; order Squamata; family Agamidae; genus Intellagama; species Intellagama lesueurii. The sequence goes on from JBAJHW010000006.1 coordinate 75,674,704, forward strand.
AGAACGGACACCAAAGAAAGATGTTCTTCTCATTATAGGGGACTGGAATGCTAAAGTAGGGAGTCAAGAGATAAAAGGAACAACATGTAAGTTTGGCCTTGGAGTTCAAAACAAAGCAGGGCAAAGGCTAATAGAGTTTTGTCAAGAGAACAAGCTGGTCATCACAAACACTCTTTTCCAACAACACAAGAGGCGACTCTACACATGGACATCACCAGATGGGCAATACCGAAATCAGATTGATTTTGTTCTCTGCAGCCAAAGATGGAGAAGCTCTATACAGTCAGCAAAAACAAGACCTGGAGCTGATTGTGGCTCTGATCATCAGCTTCTTATAGCAAAACTCAAGCTTAAACTGAAGAAAGTAGGAAAAACCACTGGGCTAGTCAGGTGTAATCTAAACCAAATCCCTTATGAATACACAATGGAAGTGAAGAACGGATTTAAGGAACTAGATTTGGTGGACAGAGTGCCTGAAGAACTATGGATGGAGGCTCGTAACATTGTACAGGAGGCAGCAACATAAACCATCCCAAAGAAAAGGAAATGCAAGAAAGCAAAGTGGCTGTCCAACGAGGCCTTACAAATAGCAGAGAAGAGTAGGGAAAAAAATGCAAGGGAGATAGGGGAAGTTACAGAAAATTGAATGCTGACTTCCAAAGAATAGCAAGGAGAGACAAGAGGGCCTTCTTAAACGAACAGTGCAAAGAAATAGAGGGAAATAATAGAAAGGGAAAAACCAGAGATCTGTTCAAGAAAATTGGAGATATTAAAGGAACATTTTGTGCAAAGATGGACATGATAAAGAACAAAAATGGTAGGAACCGAACAGAAGCAGAAGACATCAAGAAGAGGTGGCAAGAATACACAGAGGAATTATACCAGAAAGATCTGGATATCCCGGACAACCCAGATAGTGTGGTTGTTGACCTTGAGCCAGACATCCTGGAGAGTGAAGTCAAGTGGGCCTTAGAAAGCATGGCTAACAACAAGGCCAGTGGAGGTGATGGCATTCCAGTCGAACTATTTAAAATCTTAAGGTGCTACACTCAATATGCCAGCAAGTTTGGAAAACTCAGCAGTGGCCAGAGGATTGGAAAAGATCAGTCTAAATCCCAATCCCAAAGAAGGGCAGTGCCAAAGAATGCTCCAACTACCGTACAATTGCACTCATTTCACACGCTAGCAAGGTTATGCTCAAAATCCTACAAGGTAGGCTTCAGCAGTATGTGAACTGAGAACTCCCAGAAGTACAAGATGGATTTCGAAGGGGCAGAGGAACTAGAGACCAAATTGCTGACATGCGCTGGATTATGGAGAAAGCCAGAGAGTTCCAGAAAAACATCTACTTCTGCTTCATTAACTACGCAAAAGCCTTTGACTGTGTGGACCACAGCAAACTATGGCAAGTTCTTAAAGAAATGGGAGTGCCTGACCACCTTATCTATCTCCTGAGAAATCTATATGTGGGACAGGAAGCAACAGTTAGAACTGGATATGGAACAACTGATTGGTTCAAAATTGGGAAAGGAGTACGACAAGGCTGTATATTGTCTCCCTGCTTATTTAACTTATATGCAGAATACATCATGCGAAAGGCTGGACTGGATGAATCCCAAACCGGAATTAAGATTGCTGGAAGAAATATCAACAACCTCAGATATGCAGATGATACCACTCTGATGGCAAAAAGTGAGGAGGAATTAAAGAACCTCTTAATGAGGGTGAAAGAGAAGAGTGCAAAAAATGGTCTGAAGCTCAACATCCAAAAAACTAAGATCATGGCCACTGGTCCCATCACCTCCTGGCAAGGAGATCAAACCTATCTATTCTGAAGGAAATCAACCTTGAGTGCTCACTGGAAGGACAGATCCTGAAGCTGAGGCTCCAATACTTTGGCCATCTCATGAGAAGAGAAGACTCCCTGGAAAAGACCCTGATGTTGGGAAAGTGTGAAGGCAAGAGGAGAAGGGGACGACAGAGGACTAGATGGTTGGACAGTGTCATCGAAGCTACCAACATGAATTTGACCAAATTCCGGGAGGCAGTGGAAGACAGGAGGGCCTGGCATGCTCTGGTCCATGGGGTCACGAAGAGTCGGAGACGACTTAACGACTAAACAACAAGCATCGTGTCTACTGTAAACATTTTGGGACTGGTGTAGATTTGAGCTAGTCTGAATGGGTTGTATTGATTCCTTCTAGAGCCAAAAAAAAAAGATATAAAATTAAGTGGAGACACCTAACTGTGCATGCTCTGTGCTTCAACATTATGATTGGTCACATGCTCATCTGTCCTAGTTAGTAATGGGAGAATCTGTTTGCTTAAGCAGGTGTCGCTTGGGCATGTTTTTACCCAAAGATCTGTTTTGTTTTGTCTCAACTTTATTCTTCCATTTTTAAACCTCTCTAAATATGCATTTCAATACATTTAAATATGTATTTTCTCCTTAGGATATAAATCTGAATCTATATAGTGACATATAAAGCATCAAGAATTGTCACAGAATTTGTATATATCTGTATACATTTGTGTAAACAAATTATTAAGCTCTGTTCTGTACATTAGTTCAAGAGGATTGGGTCATTTTATCCAGGAATTCACCTAGATGAACTTCCTCCAGCATCTGTATTCCTACCACAGATACTAGAACATTTATTTTGGTCTGTCTTTTTAAGCAAATCAATTAGTTTGCAAGTTCCATATAACCTAGATGAACTTCCTCCAGCATCTGTATTCCTACCACAGATACTAGAACATTTATTTTGGTCTATCTTTTTAAGCAAATCAATTAGTTTGCAAGTTCCATATAAGCATGTGGATATGAATGGAGTTACCTTTCAATTCTTGCACTTCCTATTACAGTTTGAGGCTCAAAAAAATAAACCAAAAATACACAAATGCATACTTTATAACAATCCAACACACCTGTTTTGTGCAGTTTCTAAGAGTCAAATTGTAGATTGATCTGGAAACAGGACAGAACAGACTTATGAATGAACACATAGAAAACTGACATGGACCAGAATAGACTGACTCATCCATGCTCAGTCATAGCCTGTTCTTCTCCGATTGCTTTCTTTTCTGTGTTTTTGTCCATTTGGTACAAAAGACAATGACTTACCTGGGTAAGCCTATTTCACAGCTGGTTGGTTTTAATTCTTTGACTGTCCTTTTACACGGTGTTTCGCGACTGACCATTTCTTTAATAGAATAACATGAAAAATTTAAAGGGACAATCTACACTACATAAAAGCAAAACAGAACAGAACAACCTGTCTACTGTTTAAGTCCTTTGGGAATGCACAGACCTGTTTTAGTGAACTGCCACTTCAGTCCTGGAATTGCTGCCCCCCCCTTTTTTTTTTTGCACAAGTGCATTTTTTCATTTCATGACATTTGAAAATTTACATTTAATTTAATCTTCAGTGCTCAACACATACCTATGTATTATCAAACCTTTGAATATGTGCTCTGGTCCAGCTTTACCATTAGGCAGATGAAGATTATTGCTTTGGGCAACATGAGTCAGAGAGCAGTCATGGCTACCTCCCAGCTCTTTTTCATGAACTCTCCAACTGTTCTTCCCTGTTAGAGGATGGGCCTATGTCTGCCACAGAATGACTGAAATCCATTAGTAAGCTGAAACTAGAATAGGCCCACTGAATCATTTGAGATTTGGTGAGTCAACTCCTCATTAAGTTCCATTGATTCAATAGTTCTACTCCAGTTGCAACTTACTACTAGATTTCAGTCAATCTGTTTTCTTTTTTTAAAAAAAAGCCTGCTTCCAGAGATATGGTGAAGGGCATCATTGCATAATCATCAGTGAAGATTCAACTGCTGGATCAGTCTGCTTTGATACGTGGAATCAGGCTGTGTTTGTATCTTGTCCTTTGCCTCAGGTAGTAAAATATCTTCAAACAGCCTGATTGCATGACCATTTTATAAACCTGGTAACAAACAATGAATGCTTCCCAAATACTTACACATGGGTCATGGGCTACCTAAATTAAATTTATAAAGGAGGCAGGCAAGCACCTTTCTCTACTAAAATGAAAAAAAAGAAAGGCACACTGGAAAAGCTCTGGGGTGGCTTTTTTGCCAAAAGTTAGCCCACTACTGTGTAAGTATTGTGTTTGTCTCTAATTCTGTAGTAGTTTTAAGGAGTTCAGGGTCATTTGGACAGAAAGACAATAGAAACAGAAAGGTTACCTACCTGTAACCATGGTTCTTCAAGTGGACCTCTGTGAATTCACACAATTGGGTTTAGACAGCACCTGCGCTGGTCTTCTCGGAATATTCTAGAGCTTTTTAATAAAAAAGTAACAAGTTAGAATCGCCCCTATCGCGCATGCTCCACCCGTCTCAGCCTTAGTTCCATTTATCCGCCACAATAGCCTGAGCTTAGCATAGACATAGTCAGTGACGGATAGTGGGGAGGCCGGGCAGGATGTGTGAATTCACAGAGGTCCACTTGAAGAACCATGGTTACAGGTAGGTAACCTTTCTTTCTTCTTTGTGGCCTCTGTGAATGCACACAATTGGGTGACTAGCAAGCTCACTTACCGGAAGGAGGGCCGTCACTGCAGGACAGATGCCAAAACTGCTCTCCCAAAACTTGTCTCCTTTTTGGCCCGAAGGTCCAGTCTATAATGCGTCACAAAGGTGGACACATTAGACCATGTGGCTGCTCTGCAGATATCTGGAACATCCACACCACGCATCAACGCTGTAGATGTTGCAACAGCTCTGGTGGAATGTGCTTTCAGACCCTCTGGTGGGGTCTTGCCTTGCAGTTCATAAGCTAGAGCAATAGTGGAGACAAGCCAACGAGAAACCGTTGAAGAGGAGACAGGGGATCCTTTATGTGATCCTTGGAAGCAGAGGAATAGCCTTGGGGCAGTACGAACTTCCTTAGTCCGCGAAACATAATATGCCAAGGCTCTTCGAACGTCTAGAGAGTGGAGCATGCGCTCGATGTCCGAGGATGGATGAGGAAATAAGGTTGGTAGCGTTAGTGATTGATTGAGGTGGAAATCAGACACAACCTTAGGTAAAAATGAGACATCAGGGTATAGAACAACCTTGTCTTCAAAGAACTGTAGGTAGGGAGCGTCGGATCGAAGAGCTGCCAACTCACTTGCTCTTCTCGCTGAAGTAATAGCAACCAGAAATAAAGTTTTAAATGACAGCAAACGCATGTCACAGGATGCCATGGGTTCAAAAGGGTGGCGCATAAGAGCGCGTAAAACGAGTTGTAAGGACCATTGAGGCACCGGAGGCTTAACAGGAGGTCGGATATTAGACAGACCCTTCAAAAAAGACTTGAGAGTAGGGTGAGAGAAAAGTCGTGACGAATCAGAGTCACGGGGCTGAAAAGAAACAATCGCTGAAATATAAACTTTAAGGGTGGATAACGCCAAGCCTGCATCAAACAAATAACGTAAATAAGTGAGCAGGGTTTGGAGAGAAACGGGAGAAGTTCTTAACTGCTTTTCTTGGGCAAACTTGAGGAAGTTAGTCCATTTGTACTTGTAAAGGAGGTTTGTAGAGGGCTTTCTTGCTTTATCTAGCACCTCCTGTATGGATGGGTGAACCTCCAAGCCGTCAGATGTAATGACTGCAGATCGGGATGGAGAATGTTCCCTGAGTCCTGAGTGAGGAGATGCGGAACCATTGGTAATTTGACCATGTCCACAGCCATTTCCTTCAGGGTGGAAAACCAGGGTTGACGAGGCCACCATGGTGCAATGAAAATGGTGTCTACTCTCTGTTGTCGAGCCCTGACCAAAGTTCTCTGTATGAGTGGAATTGGTGGGAAAAGGTACAGAAGCTCCGATTCCCATGGGATCATGAAAGCATCCCCAAGAGCATCCTCGCCCCTGCCGGCACGGGATGCATACGCCCTGCATTTCTTGTTGCTCTGAGTTGCAAACATGTCTATCGTGGGATAACCCCACCGGGCACAGAGCATGTGGAAAATGTCCTCGTCCAGCTCCCATTCGTGTGACTGTCCCGTGAGACGACTCAATCTGTCCGCCAGTTTGTTGTCGGTCGTAGATATGTGCAGAGCTACTGGGAAGACATGATGCTGGTAGCACCATTCCCATAGGTGTACGGACAGGTACAGAAGTGACATTGACCGTGTCCCTCCCTGTTTGTTGATGTAGTACATGGTCGTGGTGTTGTCGTGATTATCTGCACACCACGACCCTGTATGAGAGGGAGGAAGGATCGGAAGGCCTTTATCACTGCCAGCATCTCGAGATGATTGATGTGCAGCTGCTGGTCGCGACAGGACCAGAGGGCGTGTATCTTGTGAGGTCCGCAATGTGCTCCCCATCCTGTGGGGCTGGCATCCGTCGTCACCTGTATTGACAGCTGTAAGGGACGGAACGGTCGACCGACAAGAAGATGTGGCACGTATGTCCACCACCTTAATTGAGTGGCCAGCTCCTGCGTGACAGACAGACGTTTTCTTGGGCTGTCCAGAAGAGGGTCGAACATTGTCAAAAACCACGCCTGAAGAGATCGCAGTTTCAGGTGTGCGTGTGATACTGCAGATGTTGTGGAGGCCATGAGGCCGAGGAGATGCTGGGCATGATGTGCTGAGACCCTTGACCGCGGTCGAAACTTGTGAATGGCTTTGCGTATTTTCCTTATGCGTTCTGGTGGAATAAAGATACGAGCTTGGATGGAGTCTAGTCTTGCTCCAATATAATCGACGACTTGGGAAGGTATCAGATGGGATTTTTTCTCGTTCACTGCAAGTCCAAGTTCTTGTAAGGTTAGCAGAACGAAGTCGGTGTCTTGTAATGCCTTTTCTCTGGTCGGCGATACCACTAGCCAGTCGTCTATATAGGGGAAGACTTGAATATCGTGCAGACGAAGAAACGCCGCAACTGGAGCCATGCACTTTGTGAAAGTGCGAGGGGCTGTGGACAGCCCGAAGGGAAGGGCGCAGAATTCGTAGACGTCGTTCCGAAAACTGAAGCGGAGATACTTCCTGTGAGAGGGGTGAATTGAGACGTGGAAGTAAGCGTCCTTGAGGTCTATAACCACAAACCAGTCGTTTTCTTTTAGAAGATGGAGAATGGTGTCTAAGGTGATCATACGAAAACGTTTTGGATGCAGGTAAGTGTTCAGTTCTCTGAGGTCTAGTATGGGTCTGATCCCTCCGTCCTTTTTTGGTACTGCAAAGTAACGGGAATAAAACCCGTTTGGGATGTCTCGAGGTGGTACGTGTTGAATGGCTTGCTTTTGTAGAAGAGTGAGGATCTCTTCTTCTAGGACAGGGTCGAAAGAAGTGTGTTTGATCTGTCCTAGAGGAGGAAATTCTAAAAACTCCAGACGGTATCCGTAGTGTATAATACTTAAGACCCAAGAGTCTAGTGTAATGTTGGTCCAATTGTGGAGGAACGGAGCTAGTCGAATGGGATGGCAGGGTACGAATGATTGTACGTGTAAGTCAAAGGAACTGTTTGGATTTCTTTACAGGCGGCCTGTAGGGTTGACATCGTTGCGAAGTATTCTGTGGTCGGAAGGTGGAGGCAGAAGAAGAAGTTTGGTATGACCTATTCTGATTCTGATTCTTGAAAGGTCGGTAGGATTGAGAGGCGGGCTGCTGGTATTGCTGGGTTGGTTTACGCCATTGATATCTGTTATACCTAGGTTGTTGCTGAAAGGTGTACGACTTGGCTGTCTTTTTAATCTTATGCAGATTTTCCAAAGAATCATCAGTTTGTTCGTTGAAGAGTCCTTTGGCATCAAAAGGTAAGTCTTCTATCCGTGCCTTAACATCGTCCGCAAACCCAGAGGACCGAAGCCATGCATGCCGCCTTAGGGTGACGGCTGATGTTAATGTTCTTGAGGCCACATCTGCAGAATGACGAGAAGCCAATCGCTGGTGTTTGGAAAGCGTGACTGCTTCTTCGTAGGTGTTAAGGAAGACTTGTCTGGTGTCATCGGGGGTAGCTTGGAGGGCGGGTAAGACCCTAGACCAAAGTTGTCGCTGGTATGCACCCATAGCTGTTTGATAGTTCGATATCCTAAGTAAAAGTGTGGTGAAGGAGTATATCTTCCTTCCTAGGATGTCCAATTTATGACCCTCTCTATTCATAGGGGTCACCTGAGCCCTCCCTGATGATTTGGAGGCACTGGACTGGACTATTATAGAGTTCGGTGCAGGATGTTTAACAAGGAAGTCAGTATCCTCTCCATTTGTACGGTAGAGGTTCTCCGTTCTGCGCGACACAGGAGATGAGGAAGATGGTTTATTCCAAGATTCTTTGATGAGTTCCATCAATGTAGAAATAAATGCAAGGCTCAGTGGAGGAGACCTTTCCTGGTTAATGTCTCCAAATATGAGGTCCTCTGTGGGAGGAGGTGGTTGTACCGTTTGCAATTTTAACGTACTGGCCATTCTGGCAATCATCTGCACATAAGACGTGAAGTCCTCTGAGGGTGATGATGGATGAGGATCTCCAGCGTCTGATTGGACCGTTTGGTCTTCGATAGGAGTTTCTCCGGAGGAGTCTGATAAAACTTCCTCACCTCGGCGGGATGTGACCGATGAAAGTGTGTCTTCCTCATCAGAGACCGAAGGTAAGTGTTTAGGCCTTTTTGATTTCTTTTTAAGAGGTGCAAGATGGTCTGCACTTGCAGGATTCAAGGAGGTCTTCGTCCGCACCACCTTCGACGTCGATGAGGCCTTAGCCCGATCTGGAGCAGTGCTAACCTTCTGCCTAGATTCGGAGGCTTGAGAATTATCGACGTCGAGATGTCTTCGGCGTCGGCGTCGAGGTGGGGACGAGGATGGTGAAGACGAGGATGGAGAAGCGTATATGTACCGCACCTTCCTCCTGTGATAATCCTCGTCGGTCGAAAACGATTCAGAGTCCAAATCGTCATGTCGACGTCGACGATGGGAGCTACGGCGATCGACCTCAACATACACAGGGTCTTGTCGCTTCGACCTGTGTCGACGTCGAGAGGGGTGGGGAAGAACAACCACCTCACGTCGACCTGTTCGATGCCGATCCGGCGATCGATTCTTGGTCTTCTCCGTCCGCTTTCGAGGGGAGATGGGCCTCGAAGAGGGTACGGGTGAGGACGGCGTCGGAGATGCCCGTCCAGTAAAAACAGGGCTATGAGGGGCAGAAGTCGCACTGGATAGGAAGATATCCGCCAGTCGACTAGGGGTCGGAGATCTCTCGGGTCCGACAGGAGAAACGTCTGGTCGACGCAAAGGTGAAGAGGCAGCCGCCTCCGAGAAGGATTCTCGATCCCGAGACGAATCTTCCAAGATGGGAGAAGGCAATGATTCCGAAACAGGCGGAATCTGCTTACGGCTGTCCTTGGTTTTGCCCTTCTTACTCTTCGTAGATGTTTTCTTCGACGTCGAGACAGGTTTCGACGTCGAGGAGGGTGTTTTCTTCGTCGACGTCGACGACTTTTTAGAACACTTTTCAGTAGGTTTCGACGCCGATGGGGGCGGGGAAACGAGACGCACCTCGGAACGCGGAGTCGCTGAGGGGGTTGAGGTCGTTTCCATGATCGATGGTTTTGACGCTGAAAGCGTTTTCTCCCAGAGATAGAGTTTCAACCGTTGTTCTCTGGCCTTGAGGGCAACCTTAGTAAACGCTTTGCAGTGTTTGCAAGAGTTGGGTCGGTGGTCCTCCCCCAGACAAAAGAGGCAGCGGTCGTGACCATCCGAAAATGGCAATTTACGAGAACACGACGCGCACCTACTGAATGGCCCCGAGCTGGACATAAAGCATACTCACAAAAAGTCCAAAGTGTCCAAATTTCGGGAGCCAAGAAGAGGCCGTGAGAGAAGCGGCACGACGAAAAAAATGGCGGGAACCCGCAAATCGTATACCAAAGCCGAATCGTGATCCAGGGGAAAACAAAGTCCAGTCCGTAGTCGAGGGGCAATAGAAATCAGATAATCGAAGAATTCCGCGTCAAAAACCGAGAATCAAACCGTAAAGATTGATTGAATAAGAACAGCTCTAACCGAGAAGCTCCAAGCACCAGGGCGGTAAAATGGAACTAAGGCTGAGGCGGGTGGAGCATGCGCAATAGGGGCGATTCTAACTTGTTACTTTTTTATAAAAAAGCTCTAGAATATTCCGAGAAGACCAGCGCAGGCGCTGTCTAAACCCAATTGTGTGCATTCACAGAGGCCACGAAGAAGAACCTGTAAAATCAGGGCATGAAGACTGCACTGAGATGTACATGGACAAAGGAACAGAATATCAAAATCAGTTGATATATGTCACATCCCACACCCCTTTTTAATTAAATAGATGGTTATCTATCTTGATCTTTTCCTTGTTCGTTTTCTCTTCTTGTTCCTTAACAAAAAATGCCTCTGGCAAATTGGAATCATATCCATTACTTTGATAAGAATGCCAATGGATAAACCTGAAGTATGTGTGTGTGTGGGAGAGGAAGGGGGAAGGGGGGAGAGAGGGGAAGAGAATGAACAGAAATAGTGGGAACTTTGGGTGGACATGACCATACCCTCTGGAATGTTTTATACAGTATTATGGAAAACTGAGAATAATATAACAAGCATTCTGAAATTTAGGAAAGCAGATTTCAATAAGCTTAATGAAATACTGTGTCTTGATGAGAAATACTCAGAAAGAAGGGAATCCATGATAGATGCAGGTTTCTTAAGGATGAGATACTAAAAGCCAATCATAAACAATTCCTATGCTTAAAAAAAAAGAGTGAAAACATCTAAAGAAACCAGGGTGGCTGCCTAAGGAGATTTTGGACAAATTATGGTTTGAAATGGGCAAATACAAGAAATGGAAGGAGTGGCATATCACCAAGGGAGAGTACAAACAAGTAGCCAGTAATTGTAGAGAGAAGGGCAGGAAAGCCTTTGTCTCTGTGAATTCTTGGAGAACAGGTGAGATCCCTGAAGACTAGAGGTGAGCAAAAGGCATCCACATCTTCAAAAAGGAAGAAAAAGAAGATCCAGGGACCTATCGACCAGGCAGTTTGCCATCAATACCAGGAGAGGTTCTACAATAGATAATTAAACAGTTGGTCTGTGAGCACTTAGAAAAGAACACTGTGATTTCCTATACCTGGCAAAAACAAGTCATGCCACACCAACCTTCTCTTTCTCTACCTCTCTTTTCAAGAGTCACAAGCTTGGCAGATGAGAGAAAGCTGGATTATGCAGAGGAGGGCAACCGAATTGGTAAAAAGTCTGAAAACCACATCATATGAAAATATCTGAGGAAGCTGGATATACTTAGCCAGGTGAAGAGATAACTGAGAGGTGATTGAATAGCCATTTTCAAATATCTGAAGGGCTGTCACACAGAAAATGGAGCAAGCTTGTTTTCTGTAGTTCAGGAGGATAGGTCCTGAAGTAAGGAATTCAAATTAAGAGAAAAGAGATACAAGGAAGATTGTCTTGACAGCAAGAGCTGTTCAACAGTGGAATGGACTACCTCACATGATGACGGAATCTCCTTCATTGGAAGTTTTTAAGCAGAGGTTGTCACAGGTCCTCTAACTGTGGGTTTCCTGCTTTGGCAGGTGATAGAACTAGATGACCTTGAGATCTCCTTCCTTCTACAGTTCTCTAGGATTCTAAGATATTTGGGAACACACACAACAACTCAACAACAGTTTTGCAGGGAAGAGGAACTGAAGAACAGAGTGTGATATTCTTCCTCACAACTGGAAGAACATCTCTGGCCTCTTGTGTACATATCTGTCTGTCTGTCTAGAGAAAGGAGGAGCTCCCCATCCCTTCCACAACATCTACAATGACTTCTGGCTTACCAAATTTTACTCCCCCTCTCACCGTTCAAAAACGACAACAAAAAACCTAGACACACACAGAGATCCATAAATGGATGAAACATTATCCATTTTGAATTTTTCCATCTCAAGTTCTGTCAAATTTATGAATAAATTTATTAAATCTGATTTAACATTTGCACTAGCTATGTTTCATAGATACATGGAAACAAGCATATTGCATTTGCCTGACATTCAGCTTTTAAAGATCAAGAGATTCTCAGGGAAGAAAAAGTGGTCAGATGTTGGATTAAAGCAAAGTGTGCTGCTTACACTCTATACCGCCCCATAGCCAGGGATGATGGCAAGTGTTTGGGCCCAAGTCCAAGTCCAAGTCTTTGGTCCCAAGTCTGAGTCTTCTGTCCCAAGTCTCAAGTCCCAAGCCAAAGTCCCTATTAAAAACAAGCTCTTTTCCCCAGGAAAAAAGGGAAGGGTGGGTGGGTTGGTTTCCGAGTTGAGTCCAAGTCATTGAAAAAAACAAACAAACACCAAGTTGAGTCTGAGCTGAGCCACCAATGCAACTTAAGTATGACTTGACAGCGGGTTCCACAACTAGAGTCCCCAACCCAACCCACAACACTCAAAGCACTCTTTGGGTGATTTACAAATTAATTATGCAGGCTACACATTGCTCCCCCAGCAAGCTGGTTACTCAGTTTTCTGACCTTGGAAGGCTGAGTCGGCTACCTGAGCCCATAGGGATCGAACACAGGTCATGAGCAGAGTCTTGACTCAGTACTGCAGTTTAACCACTGCACCATGAGGATTACAACCTCACTCAGGCCCACCTTTAAAGCCATGGTTGAATACACAGTCATAGTCAAACTTTAATAGGTGAACTTGGCAGTTTCATTTTCTCTAAGTCAGCATCAAGAAACCTATTGAGCTAAATAAAATTCTCACCTCTCCATATCCATGAGGGTGCTACGTATATTCAGTACAACCATAAAGAATGAAATAGGGAATTGTATTAAAGTCAAGTATGACACTTAACTGCCCCCCCCCCCCCCCCCAAAATCTTGGTTGAACAGACAAGTTTTGAAAGTCTGCCTAAAAGGATCAAGTTCCTGGACTTGGTCCATTGCAACATAAAATAAATTTCAGAAGTTAGGGGGTCATTAGAAAAAACATATTAAAAATCCTGTTACCAATTGAGGCTTCTCATTCCTTTTTCCCCCTTTTCCTTTCTTTTTGTAACCAGTCTGCAGGGTGGGGAGGTGTACATTGCAGAGGACATTCTTTCAGATGCTCCAGATGCAAATGGCATGTTTTTAAAGCACCAACATCTTCACTTGAAAAGGGGTAGATGGGAGCAGAATTGATAGTTAAAGAGCCTTACAATGTTATCTACTCCATGTGAATCTCACTGAAAATTAATTTGGCTGCTGCATTCTGAACTAATCGCATTTTCCAAACAACATTCAAGGACAGCTCTACACAGAGTGCATGACAGTACCCCAGCTGGTAGATTACTAGGATGTGCACAGCAACAATGACTTTCTTTTTTTTTATCCAGGAAAGGGTACAGCTGGTGACTCATCTAAGGCTGATAAAGCTAATAAAATGTGCTCTTAGCCATCACCAAATGCTGGCAAGGAGTACAGACCAAATTAGTCATATTTAGCTTCAGTGAGCAAACCCAATGAAATTAGTTAGACTTAGGCTGTACTTGATTATAATTGAAGTCCTATTGATTCCAGTGGATTTCATCTAATCATGACTAAATCTGGATCCAATCTGTTGAGTTAACAAACTGCAGAGTCCAGTACAGTAGATGGCAAAGTCAAGAGTAATTTTCATGGTGTATGGAGCCTCTTATTTCAAACTGGACAGTTAAATTGCTCCTATTTCTGCCATCTTGGGAGTTATGTGGTTATTATAAATAATTGGGTTTTTTAGTGGGTTTTTCATTTATTATTTTAATTTTGTCTATTGTGTATCTTTGTTTATTCCTTTTGTAGTTATCCAGAGTAGTGGCTTGCCACTACATGGGTGGGGTGTAAGTTTAATAAATAAATTTCAGCAAATTGTGGTAGCAATTATAATCTGATGCATTTTATCCACATGAATCTTGCCTATTTCACATCAAAAAGTTTCATTATGAAATACATTCCACCCAAAACAAGTTTAAAAGTGGCAAAAACCTGTAATGAGATACTACCCTTGAATGCACCCTAGGCAGAAAACTGCAACAAAAGGTCAATGAAATCAAATATATTTGTTACAGGATTGACACCAGCATATTACCCCAATACTGGCCACTCTGCACTGGCTACCGGTTATTTTCCATATCAGGTTCAAGGTGCCGGTTTTGACCTATAAAGGCCTTAACAGTTTGGGATCTCATTACATGGCTGACTGCCTTGTTTCAAGTGGAACTGCCCATCCTACCCGTACTTCCCAGGTGGGACGGCTGAGGTTGCCAACCCCTGACCTAGAGGATCAAACTTTGATCTGAAATTCGCCTGACCCCTTCCTTGGTAACTTTCAAGAAATCCTTGAAAACGTTCCTATTCAGGCAGCCTTTTCAAGCTATTCCATCTTAGTATCCTCTAAGTATAAATATTTAACACCTATTAACGCCTGTTTTTAATGTTTGTTACTTCTGAATTTTATTGACTGATTAATTTGATTTATTGTAGTTGTATTTTCATTTCTTTTGTTTTGCTGTTCATTTTATTTTAAGATGCTGTTGTATTATTTCATTATGTTGATGTTTTGTTCTCTCCTGGACACTGCCCAGTGTGGCCTCTGGCCATATGGTGTGGTATAAAAGTGTAAAAAAAAAAAAAAGTAATAAATGGGATCCTCCCAATAAATATTTTGTCAGTCCAATTAAGCCTGCGGTTATGTTTGCTTCTTCAAAATGAGCTCTTTAAGGGTTAAAGGACAGCGGAGTCTTAACAATTTATTTCCTTCTAAAAACAAAATCAAGCACTTTTATCCAGACCCTCCCCACATCCCACTTTCCTTTATACTTTGGTAATGCCCAATTTGGATGATGCATTTGATATATAAGCAGACAAACATCAGCAGCACTGGGGGTTCGCAGACTTTTGAAGCAGACTGATTCAATGCAAGCAAGTCTAATGAATGACATAATAGGGGTAAGAATTAACCTTCTCTTTGTAGGATTTTTTTTCAACATTTTTCCACTTCCATCAACAAGAATTTGATGGAATTATTAAAGAAAGGGGGGAATCACAGGTGTCTGCCGAAAGCAGGGCTTGAATGTCTCAAGGCAGCACTTACAGCTTTTGTAGCTGGGGCCAAATGAGCTTCTTGATGAGGAGGTTGCCTCTCAGAGCAATAATGCTGCCAGCAGGTTTGACAGAATGAACAACAAGGCTGGGAAATCTCCTAGGCAATTCATGCTTAATTTAAGAATTTGGACTGGAAGCCCCAACACCTCCGAGTTCCTTAATTTAGAGCAATAAAGTCTGTATTAAGAAGCACGCCAAAGAAATGGATTAATGCATTTATCTGACGATGAATAATGGGATTGGTGTCCTGTACCTGACATCACGACCTGTGTAGAATCACTACTGCATACGATTATTGTTGGAACAGACATTGGCCACGGATTAGACATTTGATGAAACTTCAAGAAAGAAGTTGTTAAAATAATTTATGTCACCTGCTGTGCTCAGCAAAAAAATAAAAATAAAAATCCTGCTTTTGAATTTCTGAATAAACAGATGCCATTTGCTGCTTGAAAACTAGCAATCTGGAGAATCAGTAATGCAGTCTTCCCTTAACTTGGGTAAGCAGGTGCTCTTTGACTACAATTTCCATCGCCTCCTGACAGTATGGACAACATTTAGGGACAATGGTACGTCTCAGATGAGGCTGGCCTTATAAGTTAGTCTTCTCTGCTATTCTCGTTACAGACTTGGTGTTTTTTTTAAATTTTCTTTAGTTTTTTTTGCTTTTTTTGTTTTTTCGCTAGTACAAGGCACAGTCAGAACTCCTTAAGTTTCAAACAGTGTAAATCCAGTATCAATGTCAACAGAAAAACTAGCTCAGGCTTTCCACTACTACTTTCCTTCCCTTTTTGGCAGTACATTTATATCTGCCCGAGCAGTATATTCATATTTCTGAATAGGGTGGCGCTTGCTACATCACCAGCAGAGAGCATAAAATATGAGAAAATGTACATAATATTTCCATATGCCAATCTATATGGATGCAAAATTTGCCATAACAATAAATTTTCTATAGGAAGTAATTATTTCCTATTCTGTGACCAGGTGACCTGTATTCCTGTTCAGTCCAGTGTCCTAATGCTAACTGTGAAGAGGCCATTTCAAGCCCCCTGCTTTTCCTTCTTCTGTTTTTTGATCTTCAAATGGGACTTGAGCCGCACAGTCCTCCAAATAATCAACACCTTCAAACAGAGAATTGCTTTCTGTAAGCCCTTCAAATAGAGAGCTGTCCTCTGTAAAGTATGGTCACTTAGTCATTAGGTAACTTTCTGATCTCAGTTTAAAGTGCTTTGTTAAAGATTTAGGGTACGACTATGAAGTGAAGAAAGTAAGGTTTGAACTCCTGTGTATTAACAGTTTACTAAACTGAATTTCTCCAGGTGAATTGCTGTAGCCATCCAGATGACTTTGCAGTAGTCAGCAGGGCAAAGACAGAGAGCTCTGTTTGCATGGAACTACAACAGCAGAACCTGCCTTTAAGTGCTAACAAGGTGTTAACTGGCAATTTCCACCTCTCTTAATCACTTTTTAATTTATCCGTCCCAAGTGCCCTAGTGATAGTGTAGTCCACTGCTGAGCTGAAACTTCTTCCCCCCAAGAAACTATGGGGAGACAAGGGGGCAATCAGCTGAGGGGAACTGACACCCCCACAAGCATTCCTTTTGCATCAGATCAGATGATCACATTAGGCAGAAAGCAGACAAACTGATGTCAAACCAAATGGAACAAACTTAAACCACCCCTGCTGGCTGAACAGCAACAGAAAAGCCATTTCCCTGCACAAAAAATGATGATTCCACAACTGGCTTCCCTGCATTGAATTTTACATAATGTAGCCACTGGGTTTTAATTTGAGTTCATCTGTGTCCAATCCAACATAAACTACAGGGCAAATGGTCAATGTTGTCAAATAGCCCCCTTAAATGATGTGGGACTGATTTAGCCAATTGTCATTCACATATGTTAAGATTCACAACTGAGGCTCTTGTTATGTGCCCACCTTTAGAAGTAATTCAGATTGACTGGAGTAAGGGACAGCACGTTTTCTGGAGCAACCCCACATATTTCAAATATAGTATCAGCCAGAGTACATTGTGGTCCATCACTAAATATCTTGAAAACAGCCTGAAAGACAGGTTTGTATTTATGGTTGTACCATGAAATGTGTTTTCTCAGACTGCTGATAAGTTTTATTTGAAAATATATATCAGCTTATTGTCTATTGAGGGCTGACTGTTTGTTGCTACTGTTCTTGTTACTGGATTTTGGTTTAATATTATTGTTGCTTGTATTCTTACCTTGAGAAACTATCTTTCAAAAGAAGCTGAAAATATTTTATACAAATATGAAAATGCTCAACAGCCACCTCTTCAGTTTCAACTAGATGTGAATTCTACAAGATGCAATCAAATCACAAATCAACTCAACTTTAGCAGTCTTATTTACAGTTTTTCCAAGTTTTGCTTAATGTTACTAGGGTTTTCTTCTCCTTGCTGAGTGTGAGTTCATGACAAGAAACCATTAATCTAGCGTTGAATATGACAGGCAGAAAAGCATGACAAGCAGCTATCCAATTAATGAAGCTTTTCCTGAAGTACTGCGTACATGGTGATGGCAAGTACTCTAACTTGTCATTGTCATTGACCTGTGTCATACGGTGCTACACTGCAATATACATAAGTCTTGTCTAAAATCTTACATGGATTTCACATGTATGATATCTCAGAATATCTTTCAAAGATTGGAATAATAGCTCATTAAAGATAAGGGCAGATGTATACAGTGCAGCCAACCCTAATTATTATTGCCCCACATCTTCTGAGAAAATAACTAAATTTAAAGAGCAGTATATAATACATATTTCACTACTTATATGAAAGTGACATTGTGGTTCCTTACAATAAATGAAGAAGATATATTTTATGGACTGTCCAGTTTGGGTGAATTAGAGTGACCAGGTGCTAAAGGAAGACAGACAATAGCAGCTCCAGGAAAAAGTACTTCCCTGTCTGAGCCACTTGCATAACATCTTACTTTCTAGTCAATATGCTTTGGAGTTTGATCTATTTGTTCTCCAGTCTCCTCTTCGGCTGCCTATTGATCAGAAAGAAGTGCAGTAAATTTGAAATGAAGTTGCTCATCATCACAATAGACATATTCCAAGGTGGTTCAAAAATGCAAGCAGCTGTCTTGATAAACCAACTCTAGCCATTTTTATCTATGCCAGGAAAGCTCTTCAGAAAGAGCTGTTTCTAGCATAGATACTGTAGGTCTTAACTGCAAGCCCCACCCCACCCCAATACTGTACTTTGCTGCCACCACTGCTGTCAATCCTGTCCCGCCCCCCCCCCCTTTGCATTCCCCTTGCTGTTTCTCATGCAAGAAACCATATTCCCCCAGGACCTGTTACACACCACACAATTTTGAAATCAAAATAGACTTTAGGACAGGTTTGCCATTTTTTTCCATAACAGTGTAACAAGTGGCCCTAATCTTCTCATTTGTTGCTGCATCTCTTACAGTGCCACCCCCTCAGCATTGTCAACAAAAGTCTCTAGTCATGTGGGTGAAACAGGCCATTCTGATTTTAGAGATAAAAAAAAATCCTCGCTTGTCCTTGTCTCATTCGCATACTTGAGGATAAGGAGCTGTAAATTTTCTTTGCCTGAAAGAGAGCAGGATATTTTATGGCACTCTCTTGAGAGCAAAATTAGCTTTAATGCATTTTTGCACAAATTAAACAAAATGATACAAATAATGTTTTATCATAAATAACACAAACAGTAGAAAAATATAATGGCCAATGCTTCATTAGATAGACGTTAAAGAATCAGAAACATCAGAGGGGTTGCCTGTAACTTTTAAAGCAACCAATCTTTCTGTGTTTGCTATGTGTGTTTGACTATTCACAGGTAAAGGGCATTAGTCTTCTGCAGAGACAGCTTACACAAATTAGCAAGCCCTTGATTAAAAAAATAAAAATAAAATTCTTTGTTACTCTTTCCTGGAGGCAAAGAAATCTATCTCATGGGCCTTAAAAACTCCTCACCTGGGTGTCTGGATCAAGTCAAGACAGCCTAAATCAAGGAGAATGGACAGTTAGTGAGCATTCTTTACATCCCTGAGTGGTTTAAAGAGATTTTGTTCTAAATGCTTCTAGGAATGCTTAATCTTTGTTTAAGTGAGATGACTGATTCTTTGTTTCACTTGGCATAACAGTTCCAATCAGTTAATTTAAATCTGTCACTGTTTTTAGTACAAATGAAGAAGGATTTAGGTAAGCAGTCTAAAGTTCCCTTGAGTAGCTGAGATAAGATAAATGCAATCAAGATGAAGTTCACTCTGAGGTTGATTTACATTTGATCTTTATCATAATATTCCTATATTTTAAACATTAAGCCTACAGTGGAAGATGAAATCTACTTTCTCCTATAGATAACAGCAACATATGCACTCAAAATGTAGGCAACAGTCCTTGTCAGAAACAATGACTAAGGAATTTTAGAAACTTGTTAGATACACTATTGAGGTATAAAGCTCAGAGGATATATTAACATATTTCAAATTCAACCATAGCACCAACTAAAGTTAGCGCCAACAAGAGTAGGCCCAATGACATGAGTAACACATGCTGATAAAAACTAACATATCTTCCATTGATTTTAGTGGTATTTTTTAATTCAATCATACTGTTGATCGACATTTGGTCACTGGAAAGGAAAGTGGGAAGATAACATTATCTGCAAGTTGGATACAACCCATGGGCCTCCAATTAGACACCCTCCTTCCAAGTTACTCTTTTTATCTTTATCATCCTTTGATGTAGGATGGAAGACATCTGTAACTCACTTAGGTTGATGAGACCAAGAAAGCAGCAGCTGACAGCCAGCATAGACAAAAATACTTAGTTTACATATAGAGAATCACTGTAGCCAGGCTCAAGCCATTTGCGTCTTCCATTTTGATGGCTTGTAAGGTGACTGACTTAGTCTGAAGGCAAGATATTTAAGTGTCAGCTCCAATAACTAAAGTAGGACTATAAACAGATCATGATAGCTGATGGCACACTTCCATGGTAAATGTGGATGGATAAAGCAAGAGATGGTGCAGCGAAATCAATAGGTAGCACTCTTCCTTCTGAATCTATATGTGACCAAAACTGTATCATTATGACAAAGGCCTGGAAGTCTGAAAGAGGCTGGACAGAAACCTTCAGAGTATAGATGGATGCGAATTTAATCTTACTTTAGCTTTTATAAGAAATCGTCTTCCCCTTCTCCTGGAGGTTGGGCATCATCACAGCTATACTGTTGTTTGATGTGGCAGCTGAATCAAAGCAATGATCTTCTCCCGCATCTAAACCAGTACCCAAAACTCCTTAGCCAGTATCTTCCTTCTCCTTTCTGCATTTATTTTTCCATTTATTTTACTATAAATAATTAGTTGTAACAATATCTACCTGCTCCTTTCTCATTACAAGATTAAAACAGTGCAGTGTATGCATTTCATGTATTCTTAGACTTGTGCATTCATCTTAGTACTTCCTCTCTTCGCCTGATCTAAAACACTCTTAGCATCCTGCAAAAAAAGTTCCATGTTATACAACAGAACCAAGAAAAATAACACCATAAATTGTGCATTCTCACACCCAATTTTAAGGAATTTAAAGAGAGAGAGAGAGAGAGAGAACACTCTTCAACTTAAGGAAGCTGTTCTTTCTGTTCAGATTTTACTGCACAACTACCCCCCATTCATTCAACCAATTCCAAGGTATCTGTATTTGTCCCCATATGCTGTATATTTTTATTCTGGATATTTAGTTGCATTTCTTTGTCTGCTTGCTTTTCAGTGCTTATTGTGTACTTGGTTTTCTTAAAATTCATCTCTACATTGAGTTCATTATTTGTTTCATTCACTTTACTAAGTGACCTCTGAAGACCATCTGAACTGTCAGCTAATAATATTATGTCATTTGCATATCAGATGTTGCTAACATTTCCATTGATAACAATATCATTTGCTTAAAAATTACTAAAACTCACAATTCCTTTCTTACTAGGTTGGAAGGAACTTCAGATTTTTAGAAAAAAAAAGCTTACTCACATTAACCAGACTTATGAAAAGCTAAGGGGGTGGGAGAGAGACTTGGAATATATCACCTGGAACAGCTTCCACCCCTCCACTTCCACCCCTCCACCTCCCTCATCCATCTAAGATGTAGGAAACTCCTCCTTACATGTGGGCTCTGTCTTCTGGGAAGTGCAGTAAATAAAAGAAAGCTACAAAGGACACCAAGACCCAAGACTGACGGCTTGCTTTCCCCTTCCTTAGCTGAGAAACTCTCTGGTACGTGAAGCAAGCAAATGCGCAGTGGACAAGCTGGGTTATATCTAAGATGGAACTAAACTTTATTAAATCTTTAAAAAGTTACAGCAGATTCAAAACGAAAGTTAATGCAAATAGGAAAAATCCCACAGATACATCTCTGAGCAGAATGTTTAAAAATACAAAAAACATGTGCAGACATTATTGGACAACCAACATAGCCAGAACAGAATCATAACTGCTGTATGCAAACTAACTTATTATGGTCTTGCACTGCAATTGATTCTGCTTAGAGCCATCTAGTTGTTTCATATTTCCCATGTTCTAGGATCATCTCTCCTATGTAGCCAAGGGAAGAAAGGAAGAACAAAGAAACGAAAAGGAAGCTCTTGTTGGTAATTTACATATCTGACCATGTTGCTCTCCGTCAGGAATCAGATGAAACCTATAAAACATCAGTTGTATCACATTGACATCACAGACTACCTTTCTCATAGAGTTGACCTTTTCCAGGCCTGTATGTTGTATGAAAAATAGGACTTTTTACATGTGTCACTGCATAGCAACATGGATGAGTCTCCTGTTATGACAACATCAAATGTGAGAAAATCTGACTGATGTGCCCCAGGGTATTAAGTCCTTAACTCTTCAGAGACGGCTTTTGATATTCTGTTTATTCCTCACCATTAGGTGCTGTTTATTCATCACCGTTAGGACTGACTTAAGGCTGCCGCCCCTTTTGTTCTGAGAGGTCCTGTCGTAAATCCATAGGTACAAATTTCAGTGACAAACTGCTGCTAGTTATGAAGAGAACTGATTTCCTGCATATGCAAAGTCACCCAACTGATCTGTAATAGGAAATACAACAGCTAAGATCTTAACAAGCAGCAATTTGTCACTAAGATATAGGCTGACAGATTGCTGCCAATAGGCACAAGTAACAGGATTCTGGCTGATAATTTGCAAAATCAAATTCCCCACACATTCCATCCGTCCACAAAAGGCTGAGTTACATTTTTCCTACATTACATTTTTCCAAAGCCAGAGTGGACAGCGTGTGGCCTGAATACAGCCTCACAGGGCCAAAATGCATCCACTTGAATTCTTGTTTCCTCTCTCCAATTCGTTAAAACGTGCTCAAAAGTCTCTCTCAGCCTTCTAGGTACGATTTTTCCATGTTTTGTGGCCGTCAGAACTCCCTTCCTAACATGTCCCTCCCTAAAATATGTTTATAAAAAACAAACTAGTGACTAGACAGAGTGAGACACTCACTCGTTAAAAAGCCTGTTAAAAAGAAAAATATTTTTGCACTGGCCATGCATGAGCACGGGTGTGCCACTCCAAGGTCCAGTATGGGTGTGGGCCCTGCAACTCTATACTTAGCACCCATGTGCTAAGTATAGACCCCCTTTGTGTAGAAAACAACTGTCCATCATAATGTCTGAAGTATGATGCACATGTTTTTCTCACTATTCATTTCATTGGAAAGGAACACCAATGCAAGAAGCAAGTAAGCTGGAACAGTGGCAATAGGTGGATAGATACATATATGTTCTCCTCATTACTTTTCTAAATCTACATGCAAACTGTTGCTCGAAGGTTCTTCCTTTTTCATTGTCTCTAAAATCACTTCTTTCTTCTTGTTTGTTTGTTTGTTCATAGCCTGCCACATGTTCCCTAACATCCAGAGTGCTCATATGCTATTATCCCTCCTTTCCTCAATCAGTTTGCTGGCTGTGCAAACTGAATTGGGGTGGGGGACATGCCTCTTCAAACCAAGGGCTTTCATCTGAAAGCAAGGAGGTAAAACAAACAATCTGAAATAGTTCCCTCCAGATAAAGTAAATAGCTATTTTAGCTCTTTGAAGCATCACATTACACATTCCATCAGAGGCTTGATTTACTGGGGAAAACCATTACTACTCTTCCACAAAAGGTGCTAGGAGGTCAGCACCCAATGGAGATAAAAATCCAAGAAATGAGTTTATAAGAGAGTACTCTCAGGGTGCACATTGCCAATTTATGGCAGCCCAAGTGGGTTACACAATGGCGTTACATTGAAGTATTTTGGAATATAGTGTATCATGTGTGCCACACAAATGTATAGAGCACCACCACCACCATACCCATGGTCCAAAAAAATATTCACACACCCTGAATCTGCTAGCCATCTCAGGAAAAAATCTTAGAGGAGGAAAGAAATGAAAAAGAATGGACACATTGAGCTTTATTACATAATTGTTTGCAGGCAGTCCACTTGGACAACATAAAGCAAGCCAAAGCAGTATGGAACATTAGTTTAATGACAAAGATAAAACCTTGAACCTCCCTTTCAATTGGAAATGCTTACTGTAGAAAGGTATTTATTTCTCAACTGTTTTTCCACCTACATATCACAGCCTATACTCACTGAACAAGGGGCCTTAGAGTCCACTATAAACGCCTTGAAACTCAGAGCCACTAAGACATTATACTGATTGCTAAAGACAATTAATTCACTTAATCTTTAAAGTTTAAATAGTGTAACACTGATTGTGTGACTGCAATTAACATGCTTTATTTTAAAAGTTTAAATAATGTGAAATTGATTGCATGTCTGCAAGTAGCATGTTTTATTTTTGACGTTTAAATAGCAGCCATGGGGTGTGGGTAGAGGTACATTCAATTATTTGTTAGGCATGTGCATTCATTTTTGTTTGTACTCTAGATCCCAGAACTCACCATTCTCAGCAAACATTGGGGCAACTTCTTTTTCCAAAAGGAAATGGGGCCCAAGCTCAGCATATCCTGGACCATGAGGCTTTCCACCACAGGCTTCCCGCAGGTGAGCACAATTTTTGTATCTAACAGGTGAAATGCTCAGAAGGGGAGAATTCTGGGATTTTGAGCCCATAGAAAAATGGATGCACACTTCCAATATTTCTATCCCACCTTTCCTCCAATGAGCTCAACATGGGATGTATGCCTTCTTCCTCCCAATTTTATCCTCACAATAAACATAGGAAATGTCTTGGCAGGGAAGAGGTGAGATCACAAGTCTTATGTCCAGTGGGGAATTTGTTCTATTTGCATTATGACACAGATACTGCAAATCTTTTGGTTTTCACATCTCAACGTTTTGCTGTAAAATTCTTCAAACAAAAGTGTGTGAATATTTGTGTACAAAAATATTAGGAGACATGCACACATGACATTGCAGGAATTTTCATGAATTGTCAAAGGAGCAAATATATGTGGAAATGAAACGCAATAAACTAATGACTGGAAAAATGAGACACAATGAGAAATCAAAACTGACAGGTTCATTTCTCATATTGTTTCAATAAAAATTGGTGTGTGGCCCACCACCCCCAACGCTGGCAGAACTGGTATCTTGGGGGTATTTTGTCAATAAGTCCATTGGGTCCAGGTTGCTGGTTACAGTGCTTTTTATTGAGTCTGGTGCCTTTGACAACAGTTCCATGTCACCACACTCCTGCAGTCCAGTAGACTGAATTTCTACCACTAGTTCCCTGGCAACAGTCAGTTTGGTACTGGCTTCAATTCCCATCATGGAGGACAGTGAAGTCCTGGTGACTAACAAGCCCAGTCTGGGACCATGTTTGGAGCCTTTCAGTGAAGGCCAGTAGAGGCATTTGGCAGTGATTGTTGGCTGTTTTCTTGCTCCTTATAAAACCTCCTCATTTTTTCCTACTGGTGCTGCTGTCACCAGCACCTCAGGAGCATGGGAGTGGGTACTGATGGACTCATTGAGCATACTGTGCACCATGGAGCTGCTGATGCAAGAATTGGCATAGGTGTAACTCCTCTTCCTCTGCCACTCGACACCAGGAAACTGTCTGGGGACTCTTCACAAGGATTGTCCTCCTGCTCCCAAGTCATCTCAGTCATTGCACAAAGGATGGGTTCCTGCTCCCCCAATGCTGAGCCTCAGGTCTCCTCTTCCTCCATGGACACCCCCCCCCCGGCTTGTTATCCTTGACCCAGAGGACTGTGAACCTCACTCCTAGCCCTCATTTAATTCCTGACCCACACCTTCCTCCTGCTCTCCCATGTGATGATCATCATCCCCCCCTCCCTAGAGACACCTGGACTTCTCTCCTCGCAACAGTTCTTCAGGAACTCAGAGCAGCTGCTCTGCCCAAACTTTGGGGGGGGGGGGCTCACAATCAGATTTGGAGTATGAGTCTATTAGTTAAAACCTTAACAGAGCCATCAGCCTATTCACTGTGTCTCCCTGCACTTCTCTGCAATATTTTTAGTTCCATTATCTCCATTATTCTTATTATTTATTCACTCTCATTTAGTCACACTGTGATCCCACCCAATATGGAATCATGCATTTCACAGGATAACACACGACTCTATGTAGCCAATTAGATTTGGTGACTCACTAATGTCACTAAGTACAAACTAGGCCAACTGAAAATGTCATCAGCAGTTTCTTAATCAGCCAAAAAGGCGATCCCTGCCATTTGGAGAGCATGTAGTTAATGAAATGTCAAATGCAGCAAATGAAGTGGTTAAAGGGAAAGTTGTTCAAACTAAAAATAGACCTCACCAGATTTGGTAATGTACTAATCAAATAAAGGACAAATGAAGCCAGTGCAGGAAGCATTGCCTTAATTCTGAATAGATAAACACTTTCATAATTTTTTCACAAAATCACCACCAACAAATTACTAAAAAAAAAGAGGTACTTTGTGATACTGTCAAAAATGTTCAAGGAAAGCCCCTCTGCATGTTTTGACTCAGCCCTAATTAAAGGTAATTAATGCCATATTTGTGTTTTACACTGCTGCAGTGATTCATTAATATCAGTTGTTGGCATTTAGAATTTATTTAGTGGATGGATGGATGGATGGATGGATGGATGGATGGATGGATGGATGGATGGATGGATGGATGGATGGATGGATGGATGGATGGGGAGAAAGAGAGAGATCTTCATTATAATTCATGCAAAAATCCTTAACTAAAAAAAATAGGAGTAGATGATTTGACAAGTCTCTGGAGCACAATTCGAGATAATCAGACACCCAAGGTTAATAACTGGGTTACTGTGGTGTTTGGTTTTTAAAGAACTAATTTCAAAGTATTTTTAGTTGACAGCAGAATAATAAAAAGGTTCTACATCTGCTGGGTAACATAGTATAAAGTGTTCGCAAAATAAATGATGAACACATCTAAAGCAATAAAACTACAAATACACTGCCCTTTACACAAAAATAAATCAGGTTTAGTTATCAGCAGATGTAATTATGTAATGATGAAATAGTTGATTCCCAAATGCGGCAAAAGGATAAATAAACAGGAAAAAGCCAGGGCCATGTATTGTGCTTGAGGATGGTGGACTAATGAATTGCAGCTAAGCATCACTAGCTGCCGTTCAGCAGCCCAGCTCCTGTAAATTAATCCTTTAAGTGCCCCTGGACATAAAGCATATGTCCAGCAAATCATAACTCACAACCTTGCAGCCACTGAACATGCCATTCCAGATGCTCCTGTTAACAACACTGAAAATGGATCAAGGGCATGCCAAATGCAGCTATTGCAACAGGACCTACTAAGGCATGAACACTCTGTAAGGCCCTGGTCACACGAGGGAAATGTTTAATGTGGTCACGTGTTTTATATCCCAAGACGAATGTCCCAAGAACTTTTAGCAGTACCAGTTTATTTCCTCCTATTTGAATTGTTATGGCTGGCTACACCATGGTACTGGTTTATTTTCTCCCTTGATTTATATATATATATATATATATATATATATATATATATATATATATATATATATATATATATATATATATATATATATATATATATATATATATATAATCTCTCTCTCTCTCTTTTTTTTTTCAGTTAACTTGATTTTTTCCTCTCCTTTTTTTTTTAAATAATTTTTATTTTTCTAACATATATAGACCTACAAGATCAACAAAACATACAAAACAAACAAAAACACATAGGTGGGGAGGCATTTTCCTTACAATATTATCCATTATATGAATCTGACTGCATCAACCTTATTGCTCTCAAATATTTAGTTCAATATAAAGCATCCTAAAGTTATGATAATTCTGGTGATTGATTTTTTATAGATTCTTTCTCTTGCATTCTTATCTATCCAATTATATCTCAGAATATCAATGCTTTACAATCATGAGTAATCAACATTTCAAAAAACAAAAAGATATATCTATCTATCCTTAACTACATAATCATGTTATAATTCATATATACTTGATACAGTATCTCTATGTGAGTGCCTTACAATTAATATTGTGTTCACCATAATATGTGTCTATGCATACATATATTTCATATCAACATTTCAGATGTTTAATTCAATATATAGCATCCTAAATCTATAGTGATTAATTTTACTAGATTCTTTCTCTTGGATTCTTATCTATCCAACTACATATTAGAATATCCATGCTTAACAATCATCAGACATCAACATTTCAGAAGACAAAAAGATATATATATCTAACCTTATTTACTTAATCATGTTACAATTCATAGTGTATTTCTCATGTTACTTTATATGTAAATATATCTCTCTCACACCAATGGTTTCTATTATTTATTCAGCAAGTAACTTTCCCCCTTTCATTTTTGCTTATCAGCTCCAGTATTATCAATCCAAGCTTGGCCTCTCGCCTCTTTTTTGCCAGTTTTAAAATGCCTTGCCAGTTTTAAAATGCCATCTATAAAATCTCTTTAAGGCATTTTCTGTCCGATTTACTAATTTCATCCCAATATAGTCAATGTCTTGATTTTGGAGCAACATAGATCTGTCCGATCTCTGATCATAAATTTCTGCCCTCAAATTCGCCCATTTCTCCCCCTTTACATCCATTCCCATCGATACAATCTCAATATGCTTTCCCCCCTCTTTCCAACCTCCCCTTTTGTCCTTTTTGAGCAATTCATCAAACTTTTTGAGAAAAACAGTCTCTCTCTCTGGCAATAGCAGTTGTTGAGTAGGTTCAATGGTTTGTTCAGACATTTCATATAGCTTTAAGACAGTCTCTCTCTCACTCTCTGACGCAGACATTTCATCCTGCTTTAAGACGCTCTCCATCTTAACATGCAATCCAAGAAGTGTCGCCTTAAATTCTGCCTTAGCTTCTAAAAATTGAGCCTTAATTTGATTGATGATATCCAGTTGGAATTCCTGAAGAGATCTCTTGAGATAAATCTCCATTGTGGGTTCCAATAATGAGTCTCCCCCTCTATCCATGGCCATAACAGTCAGCAGGCTAATTACTCAGATTTCCCTCTTGATTTATTAGCCAGTCCACACTTAAAGACCTGCGAAGGACACTCTAATCGTAGCTCCAGCCATGTTAAGGATGTTATTTGATTTATAATCCACCTTTGTAGCTCGATATAGAGTTACATAGGTTAAGTTGTGGAGAGTTATTTAAAGTTCTTAAGTCCTGAATTTATGAAAAAGCCAGTTCTCGGGGAGGAAGGGTTAAGAGAGAAAAGACAGTTGGTTTCGTTTTTCCCAGTTCTCTCAGCTGTGACGCAGTAAGAAAGACTCCAATGTTACAGGCATTACCAAAGTTATGCCGCTTGAGATCTTTCTCCTCATCAGCTTCCAAAAGAACACATCTGATCTTTTACTTGCTGTCGCTTAGCAGCAGATCATTAATCTCTGTTCATGCAGTCAGGTAATAAATCTTCAGACCTCCCCCTCTCCGGGCAGCTAACTCACCAATCATGGCGACTACACGAGCCAGTTGCGTGCGGGAAAAGAAACTCTTCCAAAAGACAGATTGCCGTCTGAAATTCGGCGTTTCCAACCCCCGCTTGCTGCAAGTCCACTCTCCTGTGGAAAACTTGCCCCCCCTTCTCCTGGGGGGTCCGCTGACTCGGAGTAAACCCAGAGGAATCCAGAGCCCTGGAATTTCCCCTGTTCTCGCTGCCCGTTGCTCCACCCCTCTCTCTCTCTCTCTCTAGACACACACACACACACACACACACTTTAAAAATAATATTTATTGATACATCAATATATCAGAAACAAGGCTCCCTCTAAGGTGCATGACTGTGCGAACACACTTGACTCCGTCCAGCCTCTAGATAGCTTTCCTCCTTCCTTGTGTACCTTGAGCTCCTTTCATTCCGGTCTCAACAGAATCCCACATTGGGTTGGGGCAGACTCACACACAGTGGGGTGGAAAGAACATAGATTGAGAAGGGGGTTCTGTTTAAGAAAGTGTCTCTCTGTTGCACTGGCTGCTCCTGCAGAAATGCATTGCACACAATAGACTTGGGATATCCGCGCAGCTGTACTGGCGATCACCCCTCCCAAGTGACACTGGCATATCAATGTTCCAATGTATCTTCCCATAGAATAAAAAAAAAAATTTACTCGGCAGTAATGTAATGGTGGAGCCCCCCCAGTGACATACTTTCCCCAACATATCGATGTATTCAGGAATGAATTTTTTTAAAAAATAATGTGCATGCCGCAGTAATGGCAGTCACCTTCCTGGCTTCGATTCTGAAAAGAAGCGGGGCAGGGTATGCACACAGGCAATCCCAGTAAGGAATGCACCACTACAACAAAGGTACAAAATAACACAACCCTCCTGGTGATGGGGAAGTGTTCCACAACTATACCGCGGGCCAGAAAATGTCTTGATCTTGTCTCTGCATTGTGTGACCAGAAAAAAAAGCAACTAACTAACTGGGGGATAACTAGAGAACATTCCCCTCATGTGACCAGGGCCTTAAGTTAACACACTTTTTATCTCAAATGGTTGCTCAGGTATCCATAGTTGCCCTAAAAGGGCAAGTGATTATAACTAGCTAAAAAATGTTGTAGCTTGAGTAGTTTTTTTAGGAATGCCTTGTCTTCACTGATTTATCCCTATTGCTTTGAGGTTTTTTAATTTATACTCTGAATGAACTTACACATTTTAAAAGACTAAGGTATTAGCAGCTATCATGAGTTACATCTGGATACAAATGGGCTAAAGAAAATTAAATTTGCCCTTCCTCCTCCTCACATGTGCCTTTCAGCCCGAAATATGGTACTCTGAGGGTTGGAGGCCCTTGCTGAATAGGGGAAATTTGGTGCATGGGAATGAGGAGGAGGGGGGAGGGATTCCTTATCAAGTGTTAATTGTGACATAAGAGTTTTGTGAGCAAAGTTCCACACATGAAATACAGTGGTACCTCGACTTACGAACTTAATCCGTATTGGAACGGTGTTCGCAAGTTGAAAAGTTCGTAGGTCGAGGCACCATTTCCCATAGGAATGCATTGAAAACCGATTAATGCGTTCCGAGGGAAGAAAAAAATACCAAAAAAATAAAAAAATAAAAAATAAAACACTGCAAGTCCCACGCTGGGACTGCAAAAAAACAAAAAACAAAAATACACAAATCCAAAAATAAACATTGGAGCAAGTCCCACGCTGGGACTGCAAAAAAACAACAACAACAACACCAAAAAACAAAACAACAAAGCACAGAAACATAACCCCCCCAGCCCAAACCCACCCTGCAAAAGCCACCCAGAACAGTTTTAAAAAAGAAAAAAGCAGCACTTACCGGTCCGAAGCATCCTGGGGGTCTCCCGCCGCTGCGATCGCCGCCACCGTGAGGCTTGAGCCTGGCCGGGGTGCTTTGGCCGGTCACCCCCGGCCGCAGCGGAGGCAGCGGTCGCCCAGCGCCGGGAGACTTGAGCTGGCCGGGTTTCAGCTCAAGCCTCCCGGCACTGGGTGACCGCTGCCTCCGATCGCGGCAGCGGGGGACCCCCAGGAGGTCTCCCAGGGCTTCCCTGCCGCCATCGGAGACCTCCTGGGGGTCCCCCGCCACCACGATCGGCGCCTTCGGAGGTCTCCGGAGGCCTCCTGGGGGTCCAATCGCGGCGGCGGGGGACCCCAGGAGGTCTCCGATAGCGGCGGGGAAGCCCTGGGAGACCTCCTGGGGGTCCGATCGCGGCGGTGGAAAAGGGCGGGAAATTTAAAATTGCTCCCCCGCCGCCGTGATCGGACCCCCAGGGCTTCCCCTGGTAGGCCCGGTCTACCCCCCGGGAAAGCCTGAAGGCGCCGATCGTGGTGGCGGGGGACCCCCAGGAGGTCTCCGATGGCGGCGGGGAAGCCCTGGGAGACCTCCCCGGGGTCCCCTGCCGCCATCGGAGACCTCCTGGGGGTCCCTTTTCCTAACCATTGGGGCGAAAGAGCAGCCTCTTCGCCACCAACCGTTTGAATGGAATGAAAAAAAGGCAGGGGAAATTTGAATGTCCCGCCCTTTTCCCCTGCCTTTTTTCGTTCGTAGGTCGAGGCTCCATTCGCAAGTCGATACAAATTTTTGCGAACGGAGCCATTCGTAAGTCAAAATGTTCGTAGGTAGGGACGTTCGTAAGTCGAGGTTTGACTGTATGTTTTTCTCTGATGGGGGGGGGATAATCCCTTCCCCACCTATACACTACAGCCCATTTCATTCAGCAAAACATTATGCCATAAATCACAATGCTTATGCTGTTCAATGATTTACATAATTAGTGGTCGGAAATTCTTATTGGCAATTTACACATGTGTAACTGAAGTCACGTAAGGTAAAGGTAAAGGTTCCCCTTGACATTTAGTCCAGTCATGTCCGACTCTAGGGCTCAGTGCTCATCCCCTTCTCCAAGCCGTAGAGCCAGTGTTTGTCCGTAGACAGTTTCCGTGGTCACGTGGCCAGCGCGACTAGACACAGAACGCCGTTACCTTCCCACCGTGGTGGTACCTATTTATCTACTCGCATTTACATGCTTTCGAACTGCTAGGTTGGCAGGAGCTGGGACAAGCGACAGGAGCTCACTCCGTCGCGTGGATTCGATCTTACGACTGCTGGTCTTCTGACCTTGCAACACAGCAGCTAATTAACAGGATACTTAGCCAGGAATACTGCCTCCACCTTCTTATTTAGTGGCAATTTGGTGCTGCGAGTTACAATTCCGACCAATGGATTTAAGAACAAACTCTACTCAGGTGAATTCCAGATTCAACTATGGGCCTCTGAGCCCAAGAAGTAACTCACTGTAGCCCCATTTCAATGGCTTTCCAATAAGATAAAGCTCCAGCAACAATGCCAATAATGATAAACAGATCTGGCCACCTCTAAGAAAAATATACAAAAAGAGAGAGGCTAAACATCACAACATATGAAGTCACCTGATTATTATAAAAGAAGTCATGAATGGGGTTGCAAGGTCAGCAGGACCCTATTCCTCAAGAGTTCAAGGTCAGTTCCATTAGGTCACCACAGTCAGTTCCATTGGGTCACCACAGCCCACTGCAATTATATCTCCTATAGTAAGATTCTTATAAATTAAAAAACATCACAAATTTTAAGACTACAGTGAAGCATTTGGCTCTTGCTTAGTGATGGGCGAGTTGACTCAATCATAATTCAAAATTCGGTCATGATCAGCCAAAAGCATCTTAAAAATATGGCATGAATCTTATATTCCCCCTCCTTGTTGACATGTATCATGATGAGACATTCTTTATGCAATTAGTTGTTATGACATCCATATATTTATGTGTGACAGTTGATCACAGCAGGAGAGACAGCAGCTGTAGAAGCAGAAGCAGCATCAGACCAAGGGTGTAACCACACAAAAGTTTGTCCCAATTTCTCTATATCACACCCTGGCATTTAAATCTCTGTCATGGTTCACAGAAAAATTTTTAATTATCCCAGGAAGGTGCAATTGAAGTGTCCACACATTACGCAGACCTCATTCATCTTCATTCTTTTCTGCTATTATCACAACTCTTAGCTACCTTTTTCACAGGAATTCAAATCCCTCCTTTTTTAAATGTTTATCAAGTGGAACAGCACTGAATTGACAAGACACAATAAACATTTGAATCACTGCTGTATCAGTTTAGCACTATAGCTAAAAGGCTAAACCAGTAGAGAAACATTTAGAAACCACATTGCAGTTTTAATTCCTATCAGTGTGAACAGAAGGCAGGTTCACTTCCACACCACACCCCATTCTGTGCACCACTGGAGATGTCATCTGGACATGCCCAAACATGGCCCTAAAGAACCAATATAGATGGTCACATAAGCCAAAAGCAAAACAAAATAATGTGAGTGGAAATGCTACAAAAAAACAACAATAGAAGCAGACCAAACAAAAATACCACATATACGTACCAAAAGACTCACAATTAGTACTAACACTCTGTAGTCAACAGAATAATTATCAAAAAGAACAGTGAGAAACATGACACAAATGATGGGATAAATATCCATTTAGCTGCTCCCCAACACCATCTTTTTGTTGCAGGAAAAGCAAAATCAATGAATTGAAAGGGGATAGGCCCGGGAATGAGAAAAAGAGAAAGTCCACAGAAATAGAGTTTACAGATGTGCTCGTCTGTACTCTGTAACTAATCTTGGTTGAAATTTCAAAACATACTAAGGTTTGTTGGGTTGACTTCAAAGCTAATTACACATTCAAAACTTAGAAAACTACTAGATTTAACTCACAAAACAACTACTTCTGAGCTCCAGCGTCAACCATACACTTGAGGGGTCTGATCAAGAATGAACAACACATCCTAACAGCAATAAAATTGGATAGACTAGTTGTGCTTTACTGTGGCTGCATTTTCTCTTCTTAGGCGACAGGAACACAACATAGGAAGCTGTTTTATACTGTACTGAGTAACACCACTGGTCCATCCAGTCCAGTATTGACAACTCTGACTTATAGCAAGGGCTGTCCAGGGTTTCAGGAAGGATTCTTTCCTAGTTCTACCTGAATATACCTGGTATTTGCTGGTGGGTCCCCCATTCAAGTGTTAACCAGCCCTAACTCTGTTTAGCTTCCAAAATCAGGCAATAAAGGCTGAATTTAGCTTAGCAGAAGTAATTCCTATTGAACCTAGTGCCAAGCTGCTACTGAAGTTATTACTCCACCATTAGTCTTTGCCAACTATAGCTAAACTTTTTTGCAAGCTTCTTCAATTGCATTTTCTCTCATATATATTTTTTCGTACTTGTAGCCAAGATTGTGTCCTCCATAGGAAGAAATACTGCTTTTCTGAATTTTTCTCCTTTTTAGTGCCACTGCAGCTTACTCCGCACACCATCTGTTAACTTCTACATCTTTTGAATGTAACTGCAGATATATCTGCAACAGTTTTTTTAAAAAAGATACTCCCCAAAATTAGATTACTGCATATATTTTCAGGAATTTATGTTCAAGAACTTCCATTATCTGAAGTTTTCTGCCATCTCAGGCAACACTAAAACTGAAGGCTGGGATAGTAAAAAAGGAAACTGAAGGTGCTTTGTTTCTTGTTCTGTTTCTAAAAGAAGAAGGTATCAAGCAATATTGTCTAATTTGAAGAATTAATGCATGGTATTTTGAAATTTTAAAATAATGAATGCCTATGTGTATAAAAAAACCTTTTGATACAGCTAATAGAATTTGTTAGATAGACCAGTGGTCCCCAACATTTTCCAAACCGCGGACCGGTTGGGGGGGACGAGGTCCATGCGCGGGGGGGGCCCTGGCACCCCCGCTCACGGGTGGGCATGGCACGCTCATGCGCAGGTGAGTGTGGCGCGCTCGTGGGTGAGTGTGGCATACTCATGCGCAGGTGAGCATGGCAGGCTCGCGGGGTGAGCGTGGTGCGCTCGTGGGTGGGCGTGGTGTGCTTTTGCGAATGCGCGGGTGGGTGTGGTGCGCTCGCAAGTGAGTGGGGCGTGCTCGCACACCCGTGCGGGTGGGCGGGGCACCTGTGTGTGCGGGTGGGCGGGTCGTGCGTGCATGTGGCCATGCGGGGGGAGTGCGTGCGGGGGGGCGGGAGATCTGTCTCCGTGGCCCGGTCTCGCGAAGGCCACGGACTGGCAGCAGGCCACGGGCCAGGAGTTGGGGACCCCTGAGATAGACCATCTTAATTTTCCTTAAAGCTTAGAGCATGCTTCATTATCATCACATATATAATAACATGGTCTCATCGTTGCTTTGATTTTATTATTCTATATTATTTGCCACGATGCCATCAATTGGATTAAATTCTTTTGGCAAATTGTACCACTTTCATAAAAATTTCTACCTTTCCTACTGTAGTGAGAGAAAGGAAAAAATTGTAATGATAATTCAGTTAATAAATTCCATGGATAAAATGGTGTAAAAATAATGCCCATCATTCTATGAATCTACTATCCTGTTGCAGATATTGTTCTCTTCTCTTATATGTTGCTATAATCTGCTCAGCTACGTGCCATACTTTTGTTAACCAGTCCCTAAGCAAAGATATTTCTTTTGTCTTCCACAGATTGACCATCTTTAAAGGCAAACATTTATTCGCTACTTGGCTGATGAGTTTTCTGAAGCAATTTTTTTTAACTGCTTTGGAGGAAAAACGTATATGCAAGACAGAATCACTTTTTGGAAAACCATTTTTGGAAATGGTTGTGGAAATAAAGTGTTTCTCCAACCTAAAGCTTGCAGTAGCTTTGGCTGGTCTGACACCTTCACCACTGCAGCTGTCTCTGGCATTGTTAACCTGAGAAGAAGTTTCCCAGGATTTCAGCGGGCTTGTAAAATGTTGTGGGGCAGGGCATGAGTGGGAGTGAGGGAATATTGTGTTATTCCTGTCTGGACCTGTAAAGGCTGCTTCAACAAGTATAATTACAGTGCTGGCGAAAGAACAAAAGCTATGTCATTGGTAAATTAAAGACAGTATGCCAGATGTGCCTGTTCCTTGAGATGTCTCATCTGGTGGTGGCGACACTAACTTTAGTGACATTTCATTTAGATTACTACAATATGTGAAGCACTCTTTGAAGAGTCTCTGGAAAATTCAGCTGGTCCAAAACACTGCAGCCTGACTGTTGGCCTGGACCACTTACAGGCAGCACACAATCCCCAGACTACAACAGCTCCATTGGCTATGAGTCCATTTAGGACCTGTCAAGATAATCCCACCACTGGGACCATATCAAAGAACTCAGAGCAACTGCCAGCCCGTCAGGGATGCTGCAGCTCCCATCAAGTCACGATATCACTCTATCATGCCGCCGCCATTTCACGGTACCTTCAGCCCGGCCTTTTGGCTGGGTTCTATCCAACTCCAGCACACCTTCAGCCTACTGGCAATGTGTGCTCCAGGGATTGTCACCACTCCCACAGACATCAATCCTTATCAATTCAGTAGCTAGACTGAGGCAGGACTAGAAGATAGTACTACCTCCCCGTTTGCATTCACCTTTCAAACACGGCTTCAAAGGATTTGTAAAGTTCATTTTTAAAAGGAAAAAAAGTAAGAAAATAAAAGAACAGTTCAAAAAAAAGGAAAACCATTTCAGATTCAAATAACAAGGTTACAGGCAGAAACAGCAACACCAGAAAACAAGAAAAATCTAGGGTTACCCTATTTTTTGTTGTTGTTGTGATGTGCATTTCAATTCGCTTCTGAGTTAATGGTAACCCTATGAATAAGCGATCTCCAAAGTCTCTTGCCCTCAACTGCACTATTCAGCTCTTGCAAACTCAAGGCTATGGCTTCCTTTAGGGAATCAGTCCCTCTTGTATTAGTTCTTCCTCTTTTCCTGTTGCCTTTCCAAGCATTTTTTTCCCCAGAGAATCCTGCCTTCTCATGATGTGACCAAAGTAGAATGGCCTCAGTTTCAACATTTTGCCTCCAGAGATAGTTCAGGCTTGATTTGATTTAGGAATCACTTGCTTGTCTTTCTCGCAGTCCAAGGTATCTGCAAAACTCTCCTCCAGCAACACATTTCAAACAAATCGATTTTTTTCCCTGTCAGTGTTCTTTACTGTTCAGCTTTCACAATCACACAAGGTGATTGGAAATACAAGAGTGTGGATAGTCTTGGTCTCCAGCGACTCTTCCTTACACTTGCAGGTCTTTTCTAATTCCTTCATTGCTGCCCTTCTGAGTTTCACTCTTCTTCTGATTTCTTGGCTGCAGTCTCCGTTTGGATTGATGATTGAACCAAGGTATAAAATATCTCGAACTATTTCAATTTCTTCATTGTCAACATTAACACTGTGTAGTTCTGAAGTCGTGATTTTTGACTTCTTAACATTCAACTGCAGTCCTGCTTTAGCACTTTCTTCTTTCACTTTTGCTAAGTCATTTCTTTTTTTCTTTTTTTATTATTATTACTATTCATACATACAAAACATACAGAACGACAATAATAAGACCTAACAAAACTAACATAGATAATAAAAGACAACAAAACTAAGCATTCATGCTACATATATGGATCAGAGATTTCGCCATCGTCTGGTCATCTAATATCATCAAAGGGTTCTTGTGAGCACTAATTTGCCATAACTATTTCTTCCCCTAAGTTCCTGTTTGTTTCTGGGCCCAATTGTATATCAGCTTCCAGTTTTCCTTTACAAAGTGTCTCAGTTGATCCCGTATTGCCTCTGAAAGCATATCTAGTTCTGCAGTGTCCAATAGCTTCTTTAATACCGTGTTTCCCCGAAAATAAGACAGGGTCTTATATTAATTTTTGCTCCAAAAAAAGCATTAGGGCTTATTTTCAGGGGATGCTTTATTTTATAGTCATGTCATCTGGTTGCTGCACAATGCTGCACAATGGTGAAGGGTGGGGTTTCACTTAACTGGGGCTTATTTTGAGGGTAGGGCTTATATTACGAGCATCCTGAAAAATCATACTAGGGCTTATTTTCAGGTTAGGTCTTATTTTCAGGGAAACAGGGTTGCTCCTCCATCGTTGGTACTTCTCCATTCTTCCATTTTTGGGCCCAGAGTAACCTGGCTGCTGTGTATATATACAATAGACTATATTTTATTTTTTTTATCAATAATCTCTGGCATTATATTCAATAATAACATTTCAGGTTTAAAACTTAATTTTTGCTGAACAATTTCTTGTGACATTTCTCAAACCTGTAGCCAAATTTTTTTTTTGCTTTTTCGCATGACCACCATACATTTCCAACAAATATTGCTGATCCCTTCTCACATTTTTGCCAATTTACCGGAGTAAAATGCCATCTGTGAAACATTTTAAGGATGTTTTCTCTAAGATTGACTGGTTTAATCAGCTTATAATTATCTTTCCACATTTTTGTCCAGTCATCAATATCAATATTATAACAAAAGTTTTGTGCCCATTTGACCATCACCTCCTTCACCCTCTTATCTTCTAGGTCATACTCTAATAGATATGTATACTTTTTTTGTTATTTTCTCGTTTGTGTAGATCCATAGTTCATCTACCTGAACTTCCCCCTCAAAAAAGCCCATATTTTTGTCCTTTTTATATCTTGGTTCTAATTTCAGCATTGACCACCAATCTGTTGCTAGACCCAGTTTCTCTAAGTCTTGTTTATTTTTCATAGTTTGATCTTTAGTTAACAAATCTTTATATGTGAGTAAAACTCCCTCTTGGTTTAACACTTTCAATGTAAATGTCTCTATTGGGGCTACCCATATCAGAATTTTCTTATAAGTTTGCACTTGGAATTTTTGCCATACTAAACGTAACACTTTCCTCACAATATGTTCTGAGAAATGTGTCTGTTCCTTGAATTTTCCATACCATATATATGCATGCCAGTCCATTTTTAAATCATGACCTTCCAATTTCAACAGTCTTTGATTTTCTAGTGTTATCTATTCTTTTATCCAAACCATAGCACAGGCCTTGTAGTATAATAGCCAATTCAGCAGTCCTAGTCCTCCTCTCTCTTTTAAATCTTGTAGTGTTCTAAGTTTTATTCTCGTTTTTTTGGCTTTCCACACAAATTTTGAGATCAGGCTGTCTAGGTCCTTGAAATATTTATAATTTAATAGAATTGGTAAGTTTTGAAACAAGGATAACAATTTTGGTAAAATGATCATCTTTATTGTCGAGATTCATCCCATCATTGAGATTTGTAACTTGTTAAAATCCTCCAAGTCTCTATTTCTTTCTGAGCTGTAAGATAATTTTCTTTCATCAAATTACTTGTCTTTTTTGTGATAGTGACTCCTAAATATTTCACCTTTTGTATCTCCTCAAAACTAGTTTTCATTATCAGTTTTTCGACATCCTCTTTATTCATGTTTTTAGTCAGTAATTTCATTTTTTGATAATTTATTTCAAGTCCTGCGACAGCTCCAAACTCTTCCATAGTTCCCAGTAGTTCTTCCATACTATCCAGGGGATTTTCTAACATCAGTGCTAAATCATCAGCATATGCTTGTAGTTTAAATTTCTCCCCTGATTCTAAGACCTCTAATTCCATTATTTTTTCTTATTTGTCTATTCAAAATCTCTAATGTTAGAATAAATAGCAACGGAGAAAGGGGGCAGCCCTGCCTCGTGCCATGTTCGATTTGGATATCTTCAGTTATTTGGCCATTGACTTTGATTTTAGCCTTCTGTTTAGTATATATTGCTTTAACTGCGTGTAAAAAACTTCCTTCTGCCCCCATCTTCTTTAATTGCAATATCATAAACTCCTAGTTCACATTATCAAAGGCCTTTTCTGCATATACAATATTGGCTTTTGTTGTTGTTTAGTCGTTTAGTCGTGTCCGACTCTTCGTGACCACATGGACCAGAGCATGCCAGGCCCTCCTGTCTTCCACTGCCTCCCGGAGTTTGGTCAGATTCATGTTGGTAGCTTCGATGACACTGTCCAACCATCTCGTCCTCTGACGTCCCCTTCTCCTCTTGCCTTCACACTTTCCCAACATCTGGGTCTTTTCCAGGCAGTCTTCTCTTCTCATGAGGTGGCCAAAGTATTGGAGCCTCAGCTTCAGGATCTGTCCTTCCAGTGAGCACTTAGGGTTGATTTCCTTCAAAATGGATAGGTTTGTTCTCTTTGCAGTCCAGGGGACTCTCAAGAGCCTCCTCCAGCACCACAATTCAAAAGCATCAATTCTTCGGCGGTCAGCTTTCTTTATGGTCCAGCTCTCGCTTCCATACATCACTACTGGAAAAACCATAGCTTTGACTATGCGGACCTTTGTCGGCAAGGTGATGTCTCTGCTTTTTAAGATGCTGTCTAGGTTTGTCATCGCTTTCCTCCCAAGAAGCAGGCGTCTTTTCATTTCGGGGCTGCTGTCACCATCTGCAGTGATCATGGAGCCCAGGAAAGTAAAATCTGTCACTGCCTCCATATCTTCCCCTTCTATTTGCCAGGAGGTGATGGGGCCCGTGGCCATGATCTTCGTTTTTTTGATGTTGAGCTTCAGACCATTTTTTGCGCTCTCCTCTTTCACCCTCATTAAGAGGTTCTTTAATTCCTCCTCACTTTCTGCCATCAGAACAATATTGGCTACTATCATAATATTGCTCTCATAGTATACAATGTTCTCAAAGTCCTCTAATAACATACCTAATAAAAGTAATTCCGGTTCCAAATTTATATAATTTTGAGGTGATTTAACTGACGAACTTTGTATTTTATATCAGGAATAACTGAATAGGTTCCTAACACATAATATATGTTATCTAAAGCATTTTATACAGATTTTCTTTATATAATTGTTTAGCCATTTCTATCTCCACATTTTCTATCATGTCTATATCAATATCATATCTAATGTATGTTCATTAATTACTATTTGTTTTACCTTATCCTTATATCTAGCTTCAATTTACCTTAAGAACCACCGTGTTATGCCGT
The DNA here is from genome assembly GCA_037013535.1 of Intellagama lesueurii. Classification (NCBI taxonomy): domain Eukaryota; kingdom Metazoa; phylum Chordata; class Lepidosauria; order Squamata; family Agamidae; genus Intellagama; species Intellagama lesueurii. Next base: position 75,715,737 of record JBAJHW010000006.1, read on the forward strand.
TACCCTGATTAGTGATCCCTTATTTCAATTTAATTCCTTTTTCTAATATATAGGATATGCCCCCTTACAATTCCAGAAGTTAGGTATATACATGCTTTCCACGTTGAAGGCCACCTTAATATTTTTTTCCCTTTTTCATCTTTCTAAGTAACTCCTTCTCTTATTTGTCTTTTCCCAATTCTTGTTTCTATCTCTCTAAAAATTCTGCTGTGCCTTGTGCCACCTGAGAACATTTTATACATTTGATCTTTCTCCAATAGATCATCCAGGCTCTTTTTAATTAGATCTGCTGATTCTTTCCACTGATCTTCCCTTTTTGTTGTTGTTTAGTCGTTAAGTCGTGTCCGACTCTTCGTGACCCCATGGACCAGAGCACACCAGGCCCTCCTGTCTTCCACTGCCTCCCGGAGTTTGGTCAGATTCATGTTGGCCGCTTCGATGACACTGTCCAACCATCTCGTCCTCTGTCGTCCCCTTCTCCTCTTGCCAACACACTTTCCCAACATCAGGGTCTTTTCCAGGGAGATTTCTCTTCTCATGAGATGGCCAAAGTATTGGAGCCTCAGCTTCAGGATCTGTCCTTCCAGTGAGCACTCAGGGTTGATTTCCTTCAGAATGGATAGGTTTGATCTCCTTGCAGTCCAGGGGACTCTCAAGAGTCTCCTCCAGCACCACAATTCAGAAGCATCAATTCTTCAGCAGTCAGCCTTCTTTATGGTCCAGCTCTCACTTCCATACATCGCTAATGGAAAAAACATAGCTTTGACTATGCGGACCTTTGTCGGCAAGGGGATGTCTCTGCTTTTTAAGATGCTGTCTAGGTTTGTCATCGCTTTCCTCCCAAGAAGCAGGAGTCTTTTCATTTCGGGGCTGCTGTCACCATCTGCAGTGATCATGGAGCCCAAGAAAGTAAAATCTGTCACTGCCTCCATATCTTCCCCTTCTATTTGCCAGGAGGTGATGGGACCAGTGGCCATGATCTTCGTTTTTTTGATGTTGAGCTTCAGACCATTTTTTGCGCTCTCCTCTTTCACCCTCATTAAGAGGTTCTTTAATTCCTCCTCACTTTCTGCCATCAGAGTGGTATCATCTGCATATCTGAGGTTGTTGATATTTCTTCCGGCAATCTTAATTCTTGTTTGGGATTCATCCAGTCCAGCCTTTCGCATGATGTATTCTGCATATAAGTTTAAAAAGCAGGGAGACAATGTACAACCTTGTCATGCTCCTTTCCCAATTTTGAACCTCGGCTCCAGGGTTAGAGTTAAATCTCCTAGGTTTTCTCCTATAATTTCCTCGAGACCCTCTTTTGATTGGCATACATCATCCACCACCCTCTCATTTCCTTGTTCATTATTCCCTGTCTCCTATTGACTATAGTAGTTCTTCAACTGCTCCTTGAATAATTTCACCTCTTCATTATGGGATCTCACTATTTCTAAAATTGCTTGAAGAGTAGATTTTGTTTCATCCCAAAATTGTCCTTGTTGTGGCATTATGTCCCAGATGTCAAATAATTGTATTCCAAGTGAAAGTTGTCCAAATGCTTAAAGTAATCAGTCCAGTTCCATCAATACTTGCTTCCATAGGTCCACTTTAATAGATTGATCATCTTTAGGGTTAAGCTTGAATCCAGTCTCAGACGTAGAGAGTTTTCCCCGCCTAAAGGCTCAAGGTCCTGTCAAGTTCAGAACCCAGGATACAGTTTAGAAGTTCCACTTTGGCTTTCTAGGGTTAATTTATCTGTAGTTCAGTTCTGTCCTCAAAAAGAAAGGGAAATCCAAACAGCCATAAAGTGTTCAAGGTTACTGATTCTAGGCTTTTTGCCAACACCTTAGATAGCTGTTACAGGTAGCATAAACAAATTTTAGTTTCCCGGAGTTGTTGCCAATGATGTTTTCAGGAGAAGGATTCTTAAGTTTATAATGACAAAGTAATACCAGACTTCCTTCCTTGAAGTATAATTAAATGTCTAATATCCAATTTATTTTCCTTGTGTCTCCCTGTGTCTCCTCCTCTCTCCAGATTCACCGCTGCTCAGCCAGTGTTGGGGAACAGAAGACGCTATTTCTGCCGTAGGAATTGTCTCGCCCAGGGATAGTAAAGCAATACAGTTAAAAAATATTTCTCACCCAGTGGTAACACAACGTTAATTAGGCTGATTTATTGCTTCTCCATTGCTGGCTGTCGACGACTTGCAAGCAAGCTAGTTCAGCTGCTTGTTTCCGCCTGCTGGTTGATTGGGGAGTTTCCCGGATCAAACGTGGGTAACCGCCGTTCCCCCTGTGATCAACAGGCTTCTCCCCCATTTCACCACCTCTTTGGGCTGGTTTTAACCCCCTGGGGGGTCCCAAACAGGTCGGAATTCAGCCCAGGGGACAGAGCTCCGTCCTCTTGCTGCTGTCTCATCACAGCGTCAAGCCGGAAGTCCCTGTAGGTCTTCTTCTGTCAGCTTCAGTTTATGTTTCATTTCTTCCATGAAATTCCTGGCCTTCATTTTGCTATTCAAGTTAAATCTTCTTGTCTCCCAATTTAGGAAGACTCCCTCGGGCATTAGCCATGTGAAAGGAATTTTCCTGTCTATCAATATTTTAGTAAGGAAGGAGTATTGTCTTTTTTTCCGCATGCTCCAAGGCACCTGTTTCAGGATATTAATCTTAATCCCTCTTTGCTCAAAGTCATTTTGATAGAGTTTAAGTGTGACTCCTGGCTTTTGGAGTCCTCTTGATCTCAGGCTCTTTGAAGTAGCTCCTTCCTTGCAAGAACAGAAGATAGGTAAGAAACCTTTTCCAGGGGGTAGAAATTAATCTTCCCAAGCGCTGGCCAAGGTTTACATAAAAAGTCCAGATATATTTCCATATTTCATATGTTCCAATTCCTTAATTTTTTCACAGGATACAATTCAGTGCTGGTTATGACTGACAACACGCTCTAAAGCAGCGGTCCCCAACCTTTTTGGGACTGTGGACCGTTTGGGGGGGTGCAGGCTCCGTGCGTGGACCGGTTGGGGGGCGTGGACGTGTCACGTTTGCGGAGGGGTGTGTCGCACTCACGCGTGTAAGTGTAAAAGGCAAAACCCGGCGGTGAAAGCCAAATAAGCAAGTGCACAAAACCTGAGAAGGGGTGGGGGCGGCTGCACGTGTGCGCCCGGCTCCCCGCTCGACTGATCCATCCCCCCACACTCCCGCTGCCCCGTTGGGCTCACCTTTCGTTTGGCCCCCTTTTCTGGGGCCTCCCAGGTGGGGAGGGAGAGCGAGGGAGGGGGAAGGGGCGTCTTGCTGCTGGCCGGCCAGTGCGCCCGGCGGTGGGTAGCTCTCTGTCTGTGTGTGTGGAGGGAAGGGGGTACACGGGCACGCACACGCCTGTGTTGGAGGGGGGCATGGAGGCAGAGGCGGCGCTGGCGCTACGGGGATCGGAGGTGCGCCAGCCGAGCCACAGCCCAGAGCACACCAGAGCCGGCGATGCCGCTGCCCTTGCCACCGCCGCTGCCGGCCGGGCATGATGGCACAAGCTGGCGCAGGCTCCTTCCCCGCCACGGCTTCTCCAGCGTGAGGCGGAGGCTCTAGGCTGGCCTCCTGGAGTCCAAGCCCCGTCCGCCTCTTGCCGTACCGCATCCCACGCCCCACACCTGGCTGCCCCTCTGGCCGGCGATCACTTGGTGCACGTGTGCTTTGTGTGCCAGGGCGACTGTCGCCACGCCTGTGCTGCCGCCGCCTGCTTGGCTGGGGCTGGGGAGCCGGAGCGAGAGAGTTCGGGAGAGTCCTCATGGCCCGAGGAGGGGGGATGGGTCTGAGGCTCTCGCTCACGGACGGCCGTCACCCCCATCGCTAGCCTGCGGAGCCCATGGCTTCTCCCCGAGGTGGCTGCCCGGCGCCCGTTGGCTCACTCGGCTTCCTTCTGATCGCCCTGGGAGCACATAAGGGAAGGCGGACAGGGGGGAACGAGTGAGCGAGCCAGTCGAGAACGGGGCGTGGGGGTGAAGCGCGAGCGCGGCACACCCACCGGGGGGGGCAGAGATCCGTGTCTGCGGCCCAGTTCCAGGAAGCCCATGTACTGGCACCGGGTCACGGGGGTTGACGACCCCTGCTCTACAGCATATGTCTAGAATATTCAAAGGAGCGTATCTCACCAATATGAACCTCCCCAGGTTTTAAGACCTTTGGGGGAGACCCTTCTCTTGGTTCCACTGCTCTCACAAGCACATTTTCAGAAGATGTTCCCATGTTGTCGTTCCCCTGACCTCCTCTCTGCTACCCTTCTGCTGGTAGACAACGACTTCTTTCTTTGTGCAACCATTTGGCTAATGATTCAACTAAAGAGAAATAATTTTTCAAAAGGAGACACTGCTTTTGAACTCTTTAAAACTGTATGTGGGGCAGGGTGCCTTGTTTTTGTCTTTAAGCTGTTTTAAGTTTACTACTTCTAATACAGTATAACATATGTAATTTTTATTTTTAAAGTTTTAAATTTACATATATTTTGCCTCACCATTCTGTAAGTCACCTTGAGTCTTTGAATTAGGAGAAAGGCAAGACAGAAATTAAACAAAAGTTTGTTCATCTCTCAAAATTTTCTTTTTTATGGGAAGAAAAATGGGTGAGAAGGGGAATTTCACCGCATTTCTCAATGAATAGGAGAAATTTCCTTGGGTGTGGAACTCACTGTTAGTGGCAACAGTAGACCTTTCTTTTTTCTTAACATTTATTGTTGTTGCAGCAACTGTGTGGAGAGTCTGACTACCATTTTGCATGCTATACCTTAGCTCCCTGCAGGGAGGAAATGTTGACTACCACAAAAATCAACAGAGAAAATTCTTCTCAGTGGCCTTGTTTGCCAAGGTGAATGGGAAAAAGAAAAATACCTAACTTTTTTTCCTAGGAAAAAAATGTTTTCTGAACCGTGTCAGCTCAGCTTTCACTGAAACCCATCAATTTCATAATAAAGGACCATTCTGAAACACTCATAGTTATCTTCCAGTGGTACTGTGTATGACTTTGATTCTAGTGCTAGCTAAACTTCTGTAGTCTCCTGTGGGGACAGAATGATAATAATTTCTTACTTGTGTATGTTTATTTGTTAGTAGGCTATTACATACAACATAGGAACAGATTTTTTGAAGTTCTGTTCATAAAGCAGAGGTTATATATCATGACGGAGAAAAAAACTTTACTTTTAAATCTATCAAGCTAAAGATCTACATGTAATTCAAATACAGTAAGTAATCTTATCAATAATCACCAGTGTTCTTAAAAAAGGCGTCTGTTTTATCAAACATTCAGCATGTGAATTGAGTCTAAAGTGGTAATTATATGCTTGCCTTCCTAGAAATAAGCCCCATTGAACATAACTAGATTTATTTCCAAGATACTGCGTATAGAACTGGACTATTAGCCTCACTCTGTCCAATGTGGTTTATTCTGAGGCAAGTGTGCAAAGGATTGTTGCACCCTAAGTTTCAAAGATGTTTATGTCCTTACAAATCCATAGCCAGAACAGTTCTGGAAGTTATATATTATGTTCCAATTTTCCATTCTTGCTACATAAGCTCTCACTGAAGCAATTCAGATAGTCACATTATGTACGACTGAATAACTCTGAGAGTAGGAGCACTGGAGTTCAATCCCCCACTGTGCCTTGTAGCAGAACCACAGGCTGTGAGGAACTTGGGCAAACTACACAGTCCCAAGATGCCCCCAGAAGAAAGAAATGGAACACAATTTCTGAGTACTCTATGCCTAAGAAACTGTGAAAAGGATCACCATAAGTCAGAACTGACTTGATAGCACTTTAATATTATTTATTATTATCTGAATATCAGCTTACAGTGCAATGGCACACAATTTTGAAAATTCATATAGTATTCCCAGCTTTGCGATATCCCTTCTCTCTTTTGCTAATTTCCAACTTGGACAATAACGCTGCTTGAGGCTACCTCTCCATGTGGTTAGAGCCACTACATGGTAATGTTCTAAGTAGCTGTTCAGAGGTTACCTGTTGTCCGAACCACCCAACAGACCACTATCAATTAACACTTTTCATTGAACCCAATGGGCTTTGGAGCAGAACCCAAATGGCCCATTGTACTGATGAGAGATTTCAATTTATTTTCTCTCTTCCCATTCATTGAGTAAAGTGCCTCAAGTAGGACACTTTAATAATATAAGCAATGGATAGAAATCAACAGCAATAAGCATACTCATTCAATTTTCATGTTCCATGTTGTTTTAAATGTATTTCTTTAAAAAGGTAGATGACTATCTCTATAAATTATTTGCTATCTATCAAAATTAGAAAACAGAAATAAAGAATGCAGAATGCCTTAAAGAGCTGAAAGACTGATGTGTGAATTTTACAGACTGTGGTAATCGCTTCCACTAGCTAATGTAAACTGCACCAGTTGTCATTTATCATCCCTTCATAAGCAATGCTCTGTTAAATGGCATGATAGAAAGCACTGAAGCATCTGAACAAATGCTGTAACTCTTGCATCTCAAATATGAAATTATTTTTCAAAGAGGCGACAACCAAAATTAAGGCAAAGAAAATAAACACAAGAAAAATAATCCAGATAATTCTTCTGGAGTGAGGATTTAGAAGACATGTAGAAAACTGGAAAAAGGTTTTCCTGGGTAGGGTTAGACCTGTTCTCTTCTCAATTAATGGATGAAAAATTAATTTTCATGGCTAGAATCTTGTTTGGCATTGGCACCATAGAAAGCCTCACCAAAGCTCAAATCTATGGCTGACACTAGGAATGATGGGACAAGAAACCCCTGTCTAGGATTTTTAAGATGTGAGTTTGCTGAAGGCTTTGTTGTTGACAGACAAATTCTGCTTAGATCAGTGTCATCACATTGCAGATTTTGATGCGAAATCACACTCTCACCAGCTTCCCTAGGATTTTTGAAATCCCAACATAGGATTCTTCTGACCACTATCATCTCTCTTTCCCCTCAGTCCCCTAGAAGATGTTCCCAGTGTATGGAAAAGAGTATAAATCCTAGAATCTCCCATTCAGAATGCCTCTGAGAGTTGTAACGCAAAAAAAAAGGGTATTTCCAAGCCCTGAAGTCAAAGAAGAAATGACAAAAAATGTATTCCTCTTTGTGTTGATGTTTTCCAACTTTCCTTGCATCCGAAACTGCCTTGGCAAATTTAATAACAATGTTCCATAATAAATTATTCAGCTGTTGCCAGTTTTCAGGCATATTTTTTGATTCCCTGGCAAGAGGTAAGCAATCTGCAAATTACACAGAATTAGGCTGCTGTTTCATTTTTTGCAAATCTAAATCCAAAAGCAGCAGCAGGAACTTAATGAACAAATTACATTGATTTTAGAACTAATTTGTGTGCCCAGTTACTAAAGTAGGGAAAACTACCAAGATTTTAATTTTGGTGGAATCTCTTCAGAGAAAAAGCACAGAATGTTGGCCCCAATTTTTTTCCCCCCGAAGGCCTTACATCAGCCCATTAGATTCTGGGAAAGTTACCCGGACATTTGTCAGCAGGAGATTATAATATCCTCAGTCACCTAGTATGGAGAAGATCAGTCCATTCATGTAAAAAAACACAGAACTTAAAACAAATCTGTGTATTTTTGGGTGGGCACCCTCCAGACGTCCAAAGGCCACATTGAAGGATTGCATCCCCTTCCATATCACATTTAATCCCCAAAATATTTGCCTTTTAAAAATGATTTTTTTTTATTCTAATGAAGCCCTCACATTCCCACTAGCAGCCAGTTTTTTAAGTGTATATATAATTTGGAGGAGTTTTTCAACCATTTAAATTATTTATTTTGAGTATATGGAGACGGGGGGGGGGGGGGTCACAAGCGACTAACACAGCATACTTTGCTGACTCCAATATACATTCATAAAATGTAGGAAAATGTGTTTGCAATGGGCTCTGAGCACTGAATTCACTGATTGGTTAAAAAAGATTGCTCCATTGTTAAGATATGGCTACAGAGGTTGGGGCTTCTAAAGGAGATTTTAATGGGAAGGGAATGTTCTACTCTTTTTTTAAAATGCGCTTTAAAAATAACTTTAAATTCTTTTAACTCACCAGTACTTTAAACATTGAAGTAAGTTATAATATTAAAATATAGTTAAACATATTGGCCAAAATCCTGTTGCTTAGTGTAGTAAATTGCAGTATACTAAGCCCATTGAATCAACAGAGATCTAGTGAGTCAACTCCTCCGTACGTTCCGTTGATTCAAATGGGCCTACTCTAACTGCAACTTACATAAGCACAGTAAATTGCAGTTAGAGTAGGCCCATTTGGATCAACAGAACTTATGGAGGAGTTGACTCACTGAATCCCTGTTGTTTCAGTGGGTCAGCTCTAATGCAACCTAGTACACTATGCAACAGGATTTTGGCCAAAGGGTTTCAGTTGCATTTATCTTTAAATCATTTTGTAAGTAAACTGTCCTGAAACCCTGAATTTGGAGCAAGATGGGATATAAACAAATTGAATAATTCCAAAAGAGTGCTTTTGTTCAGTGTACCTTAACTATAACATGTGAGCACCAATATTCCCCTTCTCTCATGGAAAGGAATCTCAAACTGAGTCCTACTGCTGGTGAACAAGCCAAAGAATTATCTTAGGGCTTGGGGCTGTTACAAAATTTTGTACCACAATGTGCCACATCACCATCTTTTCACGACTTCCAGAAACCTGGAGCAACCATAGTTAGTCTAAACAAAAGGATATATGTAAAAAAACAACAACAACAAACCCTATCAGAATGGTAATACTAAAAATCCAACAAGGAAAAAATTAAATCTCTCCAGTTACTCTGCAACTAATATTGCAGTGGCTGTAAAAAAAGGAACTTAAAAGGAAGGCTGAAGTATGAAAATAGTGAATTACAATATAGCAAGAGGCTGAATTCTATTGCCTATGGCTTGAATCAAGATGAAGATTTTATTATATTTGTCTGATTAATCTGATGGATGCCTTTGTACATTGTCCTAGAATTCATGTGGTTGAAAAGATCCATCCATCCATCCATCCACAATATGACCTGCATTGGGTTAGCAAGAGCACAACAGCTGTGTTATCACCCACAACAGTTTCATGAATGATGACTACTATAACTCAACTGCTGACACAGGAATTTTTGCATTCCATTTCTCCCTGACCTCAATCTATACAATACCCCATTTGTACCTCATGTATACAGTCATGGCCAAAAATATTGGCACCCTTGCAATTCTGTCAGAAAATGCAACCCTTCTCTCAGAAAATTGTTGCAGTTGCAAATGTTTTGGTACTCACATGTTCATTTCTTTGGTTTGTGTTGGAACAAGAACAAAAACAGAGAAGAAAAGTCAAATCTGATACAATCCCACACAGAAACCCAAAAATGCACTGGCCAAAATTATTGGCACCCTGTCTAAATTGTAAGAAATAATTGCTTTTCAAGCATGTGATGCTCCTTTAATTTGTATTTATACACACCTGTCACAAGTAAGAGGTGTGGGCAATATAGTAATCACACTTGCAACCAGTTAAGATGGAGAAAAGTTGACTCAACCTTTGTGTTGCATGTGACACTGAACATGGAGAAAAGAATGAAGTGTAAAGAGTTGTCTGTGGATTTGAGAGAAAAAATTGTGGAAAAACAGCGACAATCTCAAGCCTACAAGTCCATCTCCACAGATCATAATGTTCCTGTGTCCACTGTGCGCAATATCATCAAGAGGTTTACATCCCATGGCACTCCCTGGATGTAGACAGAAGAGCAAAATTACTGAAAAATTACAATGAAAGGTTGTTCGAATGGTGGATACAGAACCCAGATTAACTTCCCAACAAATTCAAGCTGATCTGCAGAGACAGGGCACAACAGTGTCAGCTCACACTATCCATCGCCATCTGAATGAAAAGTGACGCTATGGTAGGAGACCCAGGAGGACACCACTGCTGACACAAAGGCATAAAAAAGCAAGACTGGAGTATGCCAAAACTTATGTGACAAAACCACAATCCTTCTGGGAGAATGTACTGTGGACAGATGAGACAAAAGTAGAGCTTTTCGGTCAAGGACATCATGACACTGTTTACAGAGAAAGAAATGAGGCATTCAAAGAAAAGAACACAGTCCCTACAGTCAAACATGGTGGAGGTTCAAAGATGTTTTGGGGTTGCTTTGCTGCTTCTGGCACTGGATGCCTTGACTGTGTGAACGGTATCATGAAATCTGATGATTACCAAATAATTTTGGGGCAAAACGTAGTGGCCAGTGTCAGAAAGCTGCGTCTCCACCAGAGGTCATGGGTCTTCCAGCAGGACAATGACCCGAAACACACCTCAAAAAGCACTCAGAAATTGTTACAAACAAACCGCTGAAGAGTTCTGAAATGGCCAGCAATGAGTCCAGATCTGAATCCCATAGAACACCTGTGGAGAGATCTCAAAACAGCAGTTGGGAGAAGGCATCCTTCAAATCTGAAGGCCCTGGAACAGTTTGCAAAAGAAGAGTGGTCCCAAATTCCAGTAGAGAGGTGTAAGAAACTAATTCATGGTTACAGGAAGCAATTGATTCCAGTTATTTTTTCCAAAGGGGGTGCTACCAAATATTAAGTTAAGGGTGCCAATAATTTTGGCCAGTGCAGTGTGGGATTGTATCAGATTTGACTTTTCTTCTCTGTTTTTTTGTGTTGTTCCAACTCTGTCTGAGTTCTGACAGAGTTCTAACTCCTGTCCTCTGAAGATGCCGGCCAGAGAGACTGGTGAAACGTTAGGAAGAAAAACCTCCAGAACACGGCCAAACAGCCCGAAAAACCTACAACAACCATCGGATCCCGGCCATGAAAACCTTCAAGAATACAGTTAAAGACTTTGCTGTAATTTACAGAATGTAGACTTTTTTCCTTCTGAAATTCTTTGGTAAGCTCCAGTAGTCAATGTATATTTGCTATATTATCTGAAGTTCTTTCTTTCTGAATCTAGCTTGAACATCTGGCATTTTATACTCCATACATGGTAAAGGCTGTTGTTGCAAAATCTTGAGCAAAATTTTTCTTGCATGAGAAATTAATGCAATGGTCATAGAGTTACTGCACTCTTTAGTGTCTCCTTTCTTGGGGACTGGAAAGTATATTGAATGTTTCCAGTCTTTGAGTTGTTGTTTTCTGTATTTGTTGGCATATTCTCATTAAGATTTTGACAGATTCAATTTGTGCAGCTGGAAATAGTTCTAATAATTGTTCTCTTTGTGTGATATCCCATCTACTCCTGGTGATTATTTTTTCAAACAGATTGACAGCCAGGAGAAATATGTCTAAGTTAAAGACTTCAAAAAGTTTCAGCAGAACATCTGGACATTTTCTTCCTAATATTCCAGCTCCTGTCTGATCATCTATTTTACTTACAACCTCATGGCTTTTGAAAAAGTCATCAATATTTGTCCTCTGCTTATGATGCTCCTTTCAGACGTAGCTCAGTAAAATAGTTCTCTATTATTTATGGGAGAATATGACCAGAACATTATGGCTTTATATCCTATTGCAGCACATTACCAAGAGAAATTACTAGTGTGAATGACAGCTCGATAGAGAAAGTCTCTCTAGTCTTCCACTGTGACCTTGAAAACAATTGTGCTAAACAATAACTCCTTCAGTCTCAGTGAGGGGTGAAACACATATAACTGTAAAATAACTGGAAATAATACAATCATTATATAACAATACATAACTATTCCATTAGATAACATTTATACACAAGACTCATTTTTTTCTAGCTCCACTGATCTCTCTGGAGGAAGGGAGGTACGGACAAGATATTAAGTGCTATAATTACTTCTTGTATTATTTTCATACAATGAATTACCAGATTGATGTAGGGGGCACATTTTGTGCCCTTGGTGCCAAAACGTCTAGTTATGGCTCAGCCTCACATAATAAAGGGGTTTTCTCCATTTTAAATTCTGGATTGTCCTATATGGTTAATTTAGCATGAAAACATGTAACAATGAAATTATTGGAATAAGGGCCAGAATCCTGTTATCAGCTACAAACTTTAATTTTTAATAAAAGTTTTCTATTCTCCCACCCCTGGTTCTCCCTAGGGATCCCTTTTGATCTGTTGAAGCCTTTGGGGTCCTCAGGATGGGAGAGACCCTTTAATGCTTGAAAATAACTGCCACTTTTCCCAGTCCCTAGGGAGCCCCAGAACGTGAGGGGCGGGCGGGATAGGAAATAGGAAATTCTAAATTAAATATTAAAAATTGTGGCTCATGACATCATCAATCTTTCATATGTGCAGATCTGCACAAACAGATTTATGGCCACTGTATACCAGAAATCTCTAAGTGTGAAAATTAAAGGGAAGGGAATCCCACTTTAACATGTTTAGATCCTCCTAACACCATCTACCTCGAAAGGGGCCACAAACTGGAAAATCTGAGAACAACCCTAGAACAGAGAGTTAAACAAAGCAGAAATATCCCACTGGTTAACAGATACCAACAAGAAGGTCTAGTGGTGCAGATTAAGATTAGGGAAACCAAATTCCCCTCACTAGATAAAGGAAATATGAGAAACTTCATATAAATTTCAGAAACAAAGTATTAATCATATTAAAATATTTGTTAAGTATAAAGAAAGGAATTCCCCAAACAAAATAAATTATCCAAGGTATAATGTTCAGGTTTAGCGTGTTGAGCTGACCCCGCAGGGTTAAATTTAGATGTATCCATCCCTCCAAATCAAGTGAAGTCTTAACTTTTGTTCACATTAATATTGCTTCACACAATTGTCCTGGCACTGTGCCTTTCTTTCACTGTTTCATTTCATCAAAATTAGGAGGTTGATGCTATTGTTCGTATTTGATTGGTGCATTGTTCTATGTTTCTGCCTACCATCTTTTTTTCTTCTTCTTTTCAAGCAGTCTGTAATATTTTTATTGGTTTCGCTGGTCTACTCTTCTTTTGCTGCATCACTCTTTTCATCACGCAAGACTTCAAAAGAAGGGTTTTTGCTTTGTTTTCAAGCCAAGCTAAAAATAACTGTAGAAAGAGTCTCAGTCACCTTGTATAGTTCACCTCTTTAATTTTGTCCCTTGGCTACCTTAATAGAAACACAGCAGAAGTCTAGCTGAACACAGTGTTCTCATTAATTATTTCCACTTGCCTTTATCATACCTATGGTATAAACTATATTTCTTGGAAATAATGTTGCATACGAGCATTACTAGTGTGCTGACCACCCTGTAGCTCGCTGTGAAAAATTTCCACAGTATTTTGCAGGCAAAGTCACTCGGATCCACTCTGACTTGGATGCTGTAGTTAATACAGGTTCTGTAGATATAACTATGGCCCCTGCTTGTCTGGTGTTGATGGATAAGTGTCAGTTTTTGCAGCCTGATGATGTGGACAGGACACCTTGGAGAGGTGAAGGCTACCACTTGTCTGCTAGACCCTTGCTCTTCCTGGCTTATAAAAGCTGCCAGAAAGGGACTGGACGAGTGGGTGTGAAGGCTGGCGAATGGCTGCTTGCAGCAATGTAGCATCCCAGCATGCGTAAAGGAGGCAGTAGTAAGACTATTATTTTAAAAAACCTTCCTTGAACCCCACAGTATTGGATAATTTCCACCCAGTCTCTAATATCCCATTTTTCGGCAAGGTGCTGAAGCAGGCTGTAACTTCCCAGTTCTAGAGGTTCCTGGATGGGATGCATTATCTAGATCCATTTCAATCTGCCTCCAGGACTGGTTATGGGACAGAGACTCCTTTGGTTGCCTTGATGGATGACCTACACTGGGAACTGGACAGGGGGAGTGTGGCGTCCGCCCAGGTCATGAATATTCATATGCTATCTGCATAGACCAATGGGAGTGCTGGAGGGACGGAGTCACGAGATATAAGAGACTCAGCAGGAGGAGGGGGAGTTAGATAGGGAGTTAGGGAGTTGAAGAGATTGAGAGAGAGTTTTGGAGTTTGGGCGAGGGAGTGGTGGTTGAGAGTGCATAAAGGAGAATGTTTGTTTAAGAGTTAACAACATTGCTTGTTCTGTCAACACCTGTAACAATAACCAATTTCTATTTGGTTCTTTTAAAATGACATATGGCCTGGACCTCGATTATTAAAAATAGGTAATATTAATGTCATCAACTGGTGGCAGGTGAAAGACACGTAGTGTGAGCTCTTAGTTTGGTGAAATAAGCAGGGGCCACATGGGGATCGTGACAGGGAGTATGTTCTTGTTGGTTCTGCTGGACCTCTCATCAGCTTTTGATACCATTGATCATGGTATCCTGGGCCGTCTCTCTGGGATTGGACTTGGAGGCACTGTTTTAGTGGCTTCAGTACTTCCTGGAGGGGAGAACTCAGAGGGTGGTGCTGAGGGACTCCTGCTCAACCCTGGCCTTTGGCCTGTGGTGTCCCTCAGGGTTCTGGTCTGTCCCCTGTGCTATTCAACATCTACATGGAACCACTGGGAGAGGTTTTCTTGAGTTTTGGGGTTTGGTGTCACCAGTACGCGGATGACACCCAACTCTATCTCTCCTTTTCATCCAAATCTGAGGAAGCTGTCTCAGTTCTAAATCAGTGTCTGGTGACAGTAATGGACTGGATGAGGGCGAATAAACTGAAGCTTAACCCAGACAAGGCAGAGGTGCTTCTGATCAGTCGAAAACCAGATCAAGGAATAGGGTTGCAGCCTGTGCTGGATGGGGTTACACTCCCTCAGAAAACATAGGTCCACAGCTTGGTGATGCTACTGGATTTATCTCTAAGCCTGGATGCCCAGGTTTCAGAGGTAGCCAGTAGTGCCTGTGCACAGTTAAAACTAGTGCACCAGCTGCGCCAATTTTTTGAGAGGTCTGATCTGGCCCCAGTTACATTCCGGCTGTATTACTGTAATGCACTCTATGTGGGGCTGCCTTTGGAAAATGTTCAGAAACTGAAAAGGGTCTAAAATGCCACAGCCAGATTGCTAACTGGGGCTGGTTACAGGGAACATATAACTCCCCTGTTACAACAGTTCCACTGGCTGCCAATCTGTCAAGATATTATATGACCCACAATATAGAATTTACTCTTTAGTACATGAACCGAAGTTTGCTAACAGGCATCCATCTTAAAACAAGTGTACAGCCGCAGAGTCAGCACATGAAGCTGATGCAATCCATGAAATGTGTATTGGACATGAAGTAATGTCTGGGAGAAGACATCAGGAGATGTGCCCAGTGATTGGTTGTTCAAACTATATAAGTGCTACACACTATGGTGATGTGTGGAGTGTTGTGTTGGAGAGTTGCTGCACGAAGTGCTGTCTGTTTATTTATTGAAAGTGTATTACTGAGTCTGTTGACTGATGTACATAGTTCTGTTGTACATAGTCTGTAAATACACTGCTGGTGAAGGAACCTACTGTCTCTGTGAGTCTCTTTGCTGTCAACCTAGAAGACTGACTTGCCTCGGAACCATCTCCACACCCCAAATCTTGACACAATCTGTTTCCAGGAACAATTCAAAGATCTGGTTTTAACCTTTAAAGCCTTAAACAGCTTGGGTTCAAAACCGCATCTCCCTCTATGAGCCTGTCCAGGAATTAAGATAATCAGGGGAGGCCTTTTTCCCATCACCTTCACAGGTACGCTTGGTGGGGTCACAGGAGAGGGCCTACTCTTTTGCTGCTCCCAGACTCTCAAACTCCCTCCTACAAGAAGCTATGCTGGCTCCATATTTGCTGTCCTTCCGCAAGCAGGCAAAGATCTTTCTCTTTATGCAGGCTTTTCCTTAGTGACTGGCATCCTGTTTTTTGAATGGATTCTTGTGCTCTGATGCTTTTAAATGTGTTTTTTATTGACCATTTTTATATAATACTTGTTTAATCCCTTTTAAATATTTGTATATTCACTGTTTTTAGCTTTTCAATATGGTGTTTTAATTGTTGTAAGATGCCTAGAAACTGATTGTATAGATCCCTGGTTGACAAATTTTATTTTGAATATAGCCGTAGTCATTAGGCATGTTTTTTTAAAATATTTTGGACTACAAATCCCACAGTTCTCCATTTTGGGGGCTCCACCTGAATTCCAGAATTGAATAATCTTATCAATAATCACCAATGTTCTTAAGAAAGGAATGGAAAATGGAGAATTATGGGATTTGACATCCAAAATATCCCAAAAGCCCATGCCTAGTGGCCATACTCACAGTGGATGCATTGAAATGAATGAGACTTAAGTTGTAATTACTTATTGTCCTATTGACTTCAATAGGTCTACTGACTAAATCTCAGTCTAAACTTTTGCATTTGAGGGTCAGGATAGAATGCCAAGCTGAAGCCAGATGACCTGGTAACACTCAAACTGCTGCTCTGTGAAACTCTTTTTGTTGTATAATGCTGCCTGGAATTAACAGGTGGAGAGAAAAGTGAACCATGTGACATAAAAGGAACACTTTTTTTTTACTGCAGTGTGCTCTATGTGGGGCAACCTTTGAAAAGACTTTGTTTAATTGTTTTATAGTGTGTGTTGTAAGCCGCCTAGAGTGGTCACAATCGACCAGATAGGCGGGGTATAAATGAAATAAATAAAATAAAATAAATAAAAGACTTCAGAAAACACAGCTAGAGCAAAAGGAAATGCCCAGACTGATCACAGGGACCAAAAGTTCTGTTCATATAATACCTGTTCTGATATGGCTGCATTTGCTGCCATATATTTCTAGGCCAAATTCAAACGAATAGTTCTAACCTATAATGCTTTAAACAGCTAACAACCCTTATACGTGAGGAAACATGTCTTCCATCATGAACCTGCCTGTAATCTTAAGATCATCTGAGTCCTTGTCCCAAGAGAAATTCAGATGGTAGTGACAAGGGCCTTCAAATGATGTTTGTTTACTTATCTGCATGAAAGGAAAAACTAGGTGGGAACATATAGGCTGTGTTAACATCAAATGTTAACATCAAATTGTCCTAACATCAAATTTTTTGAAGCCACCTTGCCACCATTATAGGGCCAATGTGTTTTTTTTTAATCAGCAGTAGGGTTGAGATGAACGTGATCAAGAATATAATGTACAGGGAGGTTTTTACAATAAACCCTTTCTCCCAGCACTGTGGTCTCAACAAAAACCTTTCTGTCTCTCAAAGCTATTAGTGCTGGGGGAAACCAATGGTCATTTGAACCAGTATCAGGGAAGTTGTGGCCACCAGCACCTTTATGGCCCCTAAGCCTTCCCCACATCCACCATTTCTAAAATGATTGCATCAAATAGTCCCCTTGTGTTTTCTGGAGGTCTAGGAGGCAATGTTGTCATGGTTTGGGGGCCTTCAGCACCCTGGTTCCCCATACCCCCTGATGTTTGTAATTAAGAAAAACAACAATAGAGGACATGAGGGCACTCTTCTGTTTTAAAAAAAAAAGAGTTCTAAAAATAAAAAAATATTTTATTTTTTAGAGGGTGCAGCCCTCTAAAGTCCAGGAATGAGCATGCACGACCTTCAACCTTCAGCTTAGACCCTGGGGAAAACAGACTTCCTCAGTGCAAGCAGCATCTCTATACTGATGATGTTACCTCCTGTGAGTAATGTGAACTGAAGGAGTATACTGCTAAAACAACATATTTGTTTTAGCAGTATGAAGCCTCCCTGAAAAGGAAAAGAAAAAAATAATGCTCAAGGTGGCTAGAGTGGCTAGCAATAAAAACAAAAGCTTCATTAAAATGAAACATTAAAATAAATATTTTAAAAATACTACTAAAAACGCAACAAAAAGAGCTATTTTCAAAACTACCAGCATTAGTTTGTGTGCTGTGAAAACCGCCTAGAAAACACTTAGTATGGCTGCCTTCTATGACAATTTAAGCATTTACTTGTTTTTTTTTTTTTAAAAAGTGGCAGCAGCTTCATAAATTGGCATTTCATTTAGTAGTTACACCAGCTGCAGATTAAAACTGATAACTCATCTCTTTGATTCCCCAATAACGTAACCTTAATGTAGCCACTCAGAGGGGAGAACAAATTCCGGAAAATCATTAAAGGAAAGAAGGAGGGTCATAATTTTCACATTCCATGCAAGCAGCATAAACTCTTTGTCATTCTGTAATCTAATATCCGGAAAGTTGACATGGGTAACTACCCACCAGGGATAAAGCAGACTAATTAAAAAGTGTTTATGTAATGAGACCATATTACAAGGTAGGTCTTTAAAACACACACACACACACACTTATTTTCTCCTTAGTTTAACCTCAAATTACTCATTTTCACCTTTGCTTTCCTCTATGAGGCTGTAACCTTTCTTATGCAAAATAAATTTATAACACTCCTCCAAGACTATAGTATCAAAAGGCTAATTTGCTATTGTTCTTCAACAAGTGAATGTAACAGTCATCACTTTCATGCCTTCTATAATCTAGTTACTGAGAACCACTTCCCAGTGGAAAACCATGCCATTTTTTAAACATTCCATAAATTCTGCCTCCCACTGATACAAAACTGAATCTTGTATTACTGCATCCTGGCTTGAAAAAACTGAAAATTATGTATACCCTGCCGTCCTGACCCCAGTCTTCATCTTCATAACAACTTAGCACAGAACTAGCATCTCTGCAGATTCAACCATGCTTGCATAGGACATGGACAGGGCAGGTAGGCACGACCATTTTGTAGAATGATGCAGCTGAATGACAGAAATCATGAAAAGGAAGCAACCACTTAATTACTATACAGAGTCAGGCTAGTGGTTCATCTAGCCCAGTACTGCCAACTTAGATTGGCTGCAGCTCTCCAAGGTTTTGGGTAGGATTCCTTTCCTAACCCTACCTGGAGTTCCCTTCTGTTCCCTGATAGTCTCACATCCAAATGCTAAACAGGCTTGATCCTTCTCAGCTCTTGAAATCAAATGAGACTGGTAAAGTTCAGGATGGTAGGATGAAAATTACGGTCTTTTTTACTGACAGGGACAGGAACAGACACTTGTCAGTTTTTCTGTCTTATTTGCCAGAATAATTTGGCTTGTTTTATATACTGTGTACATTTGCTGTTCGACCTGAGGAAACAAAACATTTTGAGCTCTCAGCCTCTAAATAGTTTTGGGCTCAGAGGAAATCTCAGGTTCTAATTCCAATCCCTTGCTTCTTGGGCAAAACCACTGAGAATACTGTAAGCAGATTTTAACTTGATAAAGATTCTTGGGGTATGTGTAGGAGCAGTAACAGAGCTCCCTGGATGACATGAGCACTGTGGCTGCATTGGTCACCCTACATGACAACATACTGAGGGAGGCAGACGGGGGGGGGGGGTGTAAGCCTGCTGGTCCTCCTGGACCTTTCTGTGGCTTTTGGTACCATTGACTACCATATTCTTCTGAGTTAGCTCTCAAGTTTAGGATTTGGGGGCACTGTTCTCCAGTGGTTCCAGTCCTTCCTTGAGGGCTGTTCTCAGAGAGTATAGCTTGGGGAGGTGATGTCCACCCCCTGGGACCTCTTTTATGGGGTCCCTCAGGGATCTGTCATTTCCCCAGTGCCTAACATCTATATGAAGCCACTGGGAAAAGCCTTTTGGATATTTGGAGTTTGTTGTCATCAATATGCAGATGACACACAGTTCAATTTCTCCTTTTCTTCATCTGCAGGTGATGTAGTGTAGGTCCTGGAATACTGCCTACCTGTGATAATAAATTGGATGAGGGCCAATAAACTGAAATAAAATCAAGATAAGATGGAGAGCCTATTGTTGGGAGGTTCACCTGACTGGTTAGAGTCATTCACTTGGTCTTGATGGGGTTACACTCCCCCTGAAGGATCAGGTTGCAGTTTGGGTGTATTCCTGGAACTGGACCATTCTAGGGAGGAGCAAATATCTACCGTGGCCAAGAGCACTTTTTATCAACTTCGGTTGACTGCCCAGCTGCACCCCTACCTGGAGAGGAAATGCCTAGCAAGAGTTCATGCTTTGGTAACCTCCAAAATAAACTACTGTGATACTCTCTATGTAAGGCTGCCATTGAAGCTAGTACAGAAGCTTCAGTGGATCCAAAATACAGCGGCAGACTGCATACAGGTACCATCAGATATGAACACATATCTCCAGTTCTGGCATGTCTCCACTGGCTTCCTGCTCATTTCCGTGCTCAAGTCAAGGTGCTGGTTATTACCTATAAAGCCCTAAGTGACTTAGGAACCTGATTCTTGCTGGAATGTGTCTCTTATAAAAGAGCTACCTGTCTAGTCTGTTCCTCACACTCATTATTGTTAAAAACAGCAACACCTAAGGAGGCCAAGAAAGTTACCACCACAAATTGGGAATTTTCTACTGTGGCCCCATATCTTTGGAATAAATTACCAGTAGAGGTTCGCTAGGTGCCCTTGCTCCCAGTTTTTAAGAAGCTACTTAAAATGGAATTGTTTAATGCTGCCTTTTATTAATGTGTGTCATCTGATGTCCAACGGTGGTTTGAATTTGTTTACTTATGGCAGATTCAATGAGTCATGTGGCTTTATTTTATTGTTTATTGTTTGTTTATAACTCATTGTATTATTTGTAATTTATATGTGTTGATTGTTAACCAGCCAGAGAGTGCATATTGCACTGCTGGATAGTATGCAAGTTAAATAAACAAATAAATACTTCGCCGGTGGATAAAGCATCCCCCTCAGATGTTATTGGAGTGCTACTCTCTTTGTACCTAACCACTTGACTTGCCTGCTGGGGCTCATGGGATTTAGAGTCCGATAATGTTTGAAGAACTGGAGATTACCCATCCCTGCTTAAATAGGCTTCTCAACCCAACCACCAGCATGCCAGCCCCATCAGACTTACACATATGACTATGGCACTGAATAGAAGGCACAATGGAGGGCCAAGTCTCCTATTTTACAGAAGACATATCTTTATCTGAAGGACATTCTTCTGTTTAAAGCTGTTGATTTAAAGGTCTATCCAGTTCATGTCCAGTGTAAATATAAGACCAATCCAGTTGTTCATCAATAACTGCATAGAGGTTGGATAATAACAAAACAGCAGACTGAGGGAGTGACCAGACAGGTATTTATCCTGATGCTTGTGCCATGTTTCTCACTGCTCCTTTCAATATTTATTCCATTGATTGTATTATGTTAGCACTAATCATGGTAACATGGAGTGGGGCATGATTTGGGAGTGAACCCTACTCCTTCAGCCTGCCTTCTGCTTGCACTGGTAAGGACTACAACTGTACTGCAATTTGTAATTTTGATTATTAAAATATTTTTCTCCTAGTTTAATGCTATAGTTCTCCTGAGCCTCGTGGCAGAGTGGTTAAACTGTAGTATTGCAGCCAAAAACTCTGCTCATGGTCAGCTTTCAATGCCAACAGATTTGACAGCCAGCTCGAGGTTGACTCAGCCTTCCATCCCTCCGAGGTCAGTAAAATCAATACCAGCTCGCGGAGGGGGGATGTATAGTCTATATAATTAAAGAATTGTAAACCACCCAGAAAGTGCTTTAAGCACTAAAGGGTAGTATATAAGCAGCACACTTTACTTTTTAGCACTATATTGCTAAACTGACTTGGTACTAATTCAAGTGCTTACCATGTCTTGTGTGTTCAGCATTATTTCACTTGCTAAAATGGGTAGGTAAGAAAGTAGTTATAATGGCAGAGAAAGGCGAGGAAGAAAGGAGGCTATGTGATGTGATGGCACTTGAAATGCAGCTTCCCAGGATAGGTGAACATTTCTGTGTGAACTGCAACAGAGATTTAAATGCCAGGGTGCTGTATGGAGAAGTGCACATCAACCTATGACAAACTTGTGTGTGTGTTCACAATCTTAGTAGGCATACAACTCTCTTTGTCTTTAGACTTGCTAAATTACACTCAGACGCACTGTATTTTTGTTCAAGCTGTGTTAATTATCTCAAATTTGAAGGTACACAAAAATTAGCATATGCAAATCAAGGTCTCTTTTGTTCTTTTTGTGAGGTGAAATCCTAAGCACATAAAAAAATTCAATGTCAAGAGGCCTGAAAAGTACACTCAACATTCCAGATAAAATATGGACTTTTATGCATTGAATTTCACACTTTTGTGCACTCTGTTCAAAATGTATACACCCAAACATTCGGTGTAATGTCTCTAGAAGCAGGGTTGTGTGCTCTCATTTCTCTGTTCCAGCTAGGATATAGAATGAGAGAAATATAACCAGAATTGTCTCCAAACCATTTAAACTAGGCCAAACTATACACAAATAAGTATTCTCATAAATTCAGAGATATTTGATACATCAGAATAACTGGCCCCTCAAATGACTGACCATAGTATTATTATTATTATTAGTTTTATTTATATACCACATTTCTCCCAACAAGGGACCCAAAGCGGCTCACAACATTAAAATTCACACAATTTAAAAAAACAATAAGTTAAATATTAAAAGATAAATACTAGTTAAGCATTTCAAACTAAAAAATTGCCTTTATTTTGCTGCCTGAAGTAAAGGACAAGAGTATATCTTCCCCCATGAGTCTACAAAAACAACCTGCACTGGCAATGAAATTTTATGTCAGCACTGGCAATGGGACAGCGTCCTCTGCTACATTTGATGGAAAACAGGCTAGTCTGGGAATAAAAACAGACTGTGTAGCAAGCATCTCCTCCAAAATGGGAATGGGAAAATTCTCAAGGGAAATTATTAGGGAATGTCATTACTCCCAAGCATTTGAAACAGATGCTCACTGTCTAATGGCATGGCAGGCTCTGCTTAGAACATGTAATTGTCTATTTATCCCCTGAACATTACTGAATTAAAGACTGCACCATATCTGACACTAAAAAACATGTGGAACTCTTCTCCTCCCATACAGTGCTGGCCCTAATATAAGTCAAAATAAGGCACCTGCCTGCCTGCCCGCCCACACATCAAGAGGCGGATAAATCAAAATAAAATGTGGCATGGGCCATGTAAACATATAGAGCAGCAAGGAACAGATCAAGCAAGGGTTACAAAAAAAAGGCCTCCCTGTAAAGCAATGTTTTCAAAGATATTTTAAAGATTGGGGGGGAGGTGGCCAGGTGCAGTTCCACCGGCAGTTGATTCCATAGTGTAGTCCTACTTCTAGTAGAGGATTTCTTTGCCTCTCTTGGAGTGGCTACCCGGAGGATCACTGGCTGGGAGGATCTAGTGGGTCCGGAAGATGACCTTAAGAAAAATTGCTCTGACAGGTAACGTGGTCCCAAACCGTGAACGGCTTTATAGGTGATAATTACAACCTGGAATCTGATCTGGATTATTTATTTATTTATTTATTTGAAATATTTTGGCCCCACAATTTCACAGTCCATGCACCCATTTTTTTTCCACTTAAAACAACAATATTTTCAGACCACATTGTCCGTAAGATTTGCCTCTGTGATAACATATCATCACCCAAGCCAGTTTTTGCCTATCGATTTGAAACAGAGAGGCTTAGGGGACAACAGGTGAACTACTTAGTTCTTAGCCAGAGGGAAAGAACCTCACTGTCAGAAGGTTATCGGACATGCTTCACAGAGAAGTTCATAAACTGCCTGTGGTCAGGTGCTACCCAAAGCTAATTATCAATGGGCTGAACTAGGGCCCTGTGAGAACCAATTCAGAGAGACAACAAACCCAGTTATTTCCATTGGGAAATCAGTAGCATGCCTGCAAAAGTTCCTGATTCCAGCTCTTACGTTCTGGCAGTCTTGCAAGACAGAAAAAAAATTGTTCAAAGACATCTAGAAAATATTGTATTTTTATTACTGGATACTCGGTGCAGTGTACTAGTGGAAAGATTGATAGACTAGGATTCAGCAGGCCTGGGTTTGAATCCCAATTCACCCATGGAAACTCACTGGGGTTTGGAACTGGTAAAACTACTCCTTAAATATCTCACTTACCTTGAAAGCCTTAGTAGAGTTGCTTTAAGTCAGTTCTGATTTGATGGCATATAATGATGTTTTTATTACTAAGGATAGGGAAGGGTGTTTGTGGGGACTTTTAGCCACATGCTATAATAATTTGCACACTATCCATCTTGATTTGCTGGGCAGGGAAGGGGAGACAACTGTTTGCTGCTCTGCCTCACACAGAAAAATATGCTGGGCTAGTGCTGTTTCCAGGAGAAAAATGGTGTTTTGTTTTCCAGACCCAAAATGAAAGTCGATAGCAGAACTATTGAGAGAGGACACATCCTAGGCAAGGAGCAAAGTAACCCACAGGTCATTCTTATCTGAAAACTTAGTGATTTAATTCTCAGGACTCTAGTTTCTCTCTCTAGTTCCTTCCCTCAAATCAGTTTCTGAACATAGACAACACTTTGAATCCAAGATGCTTAATATTAGCGATAATGGCAGAAGAGTTAAATATGTGACATTTCATGTTGTTCTACTGCCTTTGTTGATACATCTTCATGGTAACATCTGCTCAGGGAACATTTTAACTCCTGAAACTAAGCCCTTCATGATTTGTCTCATGAAGAATTAATTAATTCTTCTAACACATCTCCATGCAGTGGGAAGGAAGTGGTATATGTGTACTGTTTGCAAAATCCAAGTTGCTACCTGAATCATTTCACATTAGGAATTGCTCAGAAATAGGTTCTGTGTGGCAGAGCCAAACATATTGTTAGGACTTGAGGCACAAGAAGCTAAATAATGAAAGATACTTTGACTTACACAGTTTAAAGAAGATGGTGAAGTGAATGTTTGAAAAAATTACAGCACTACACCAAAACATTTATGCTCTTTTGTTTCTATAGATGTCATTTTACTACAGCTCACATCATCCCACAAGATGGAACATTTGAGATTTATATTTCATCTGTACTCCTTGTTTTGTTCCTGTTTTACATACATAATTAGGTCTATGTTATTGGTTCTCGGCTGAAATTTGTTTTGTTATTACATATATTAATATTTTTTAATTTTTTAATTTTTCTTTTGGTTTTGGCCCCATATGCTACCACAGACTAGCACAGTTACTTCTTCTAAAACTACATTTCATGTAACCTTATTCATCTTTATATATCATTCAATTACATTAAATATGATCACTGTCAGTCCCAACTATAGCAAGCCCATTGAATAAATGGGAGGTGGCAAGTCAACACTAATGCAAGTCCTGATTCACTGGGTCTACCTTGCATTTTCAACTGATTTGCTTGTATATTCTAACTGCTATTGTGTTTTTGTTAGCATTTTATTATTTGGTACCTTAAATGTAATTTGGACTGAAAGATGAGATAAACGATTAAAAGTAAACATGATGTGCATACTTGCAGCCCCATCACATGATATATATATTCTACATTTCTAACAGAAATCACAGGAGATCAAGGACATGGGCAGAATCCTATTGGGTTTCTACACATGCCCAGGAAAAATTGGATATACTGTAGCTACTAATGTATGAGGTGTTGGTCTCATGTTTTCAGATGCCTGGTGAACTGCTGTGCCCTGCACTTTGCCAATTAGTTGCAAATAACTGCAGCAATTTCTGTAATTCCTCTTGCAAGTGAATAAACACCCAAGACAATCTGCTTACTCATGTTAAATGCCACCTTAAACAAAACGTGATACTGTCTTGTACTCACTGAAAAGCATACCAGTGTAAGCTTAATAAAATGATATCTATTAAACCATTTTTGTTTTGTCATCAGGTTTGCAAGATCTCTTTCCCACAAGGTCCCTCTCCAAATTTTGGCCCCTTATTACTCATATTATAAATTACATTATATATTTTTGCCAACTGCCCTTTAAATTCTCCACCAATAACTAAGGTCTCCAAATGAGTCTAAGCTGACAACTGGCCTCCAGGACCAGTTAGACAACACTCCATTGTTATTTTGAAGGAACTCCTCTTTCTCTTTACTGTGAACTAGTGCATGTATCCAGCTTGACCCTGGTTAGAAACCCAAAAATACAATTCCCATCCCAGTGCTCACTCGTTCTCAGTTCCTCCCCCGTAACCCAATATTTTTTCCACACATATCTTTTTTTTTGCCTCCATCACAGGATTCACTCAGCCCAGTATAAATTTCCATTCACACAGAAACTTCCCTATTTAGAAGTCTGAGGATATCAATTTCACAATTACATTTATCCAAACTTTGCAGTTAAAAGAATAGTATTTCCAGCATATACTGTTTTTAAGTTTTATTTGCATCATATCATGTCATTACCCAAACCAATAACAGTTAAAATACACGTTAAAATATTGAATACACGTTGTTGTGTGACAAAATAAAATAAAGCGAACTGAAAGAAGCCTGGCAGACAGCAGATGAATGTAGTTTCTCCTCAGAGGGAAAGAATCTCATAGTTGCTGTTTATTTGACATCCTTTACAGAAGGATCCAGCAAAATCTTATTTATGATCAAGTGCTGTTCAGATCTAATTATCAGTGACCCAACTGGAGCTCTGGGGGAACTGATATGCAAGATATAACCAACCCAGCATGTGGGGGGGGGGGGGGGGGACTGTATATTTGAAATCAATTTTTAAAATTCTGACTACACAATGCATGGGGAAGAGTGGAGGTTTTTTGTCCGTGAAGTGTGTTTTTTTGGTTGGAAAGCAAGGTATCACTTGCAGTTTGATCTGTTTTAATTTTTCTTCTGTCATACTGAACTAGCACTATGCCAGATAGCAAGAAATTTGAAAAAATTACAAATATATTTAAAATAACACAACAGCAGCGGCTAGTGGCTGTGAGAGGCAGCCAGTGCTAGGGCAAAAGGGTGCAGGAAAAAGCCTCAAATGCAACAATCCTAAGACCTTGTGTAGCTCCCTTGACTGATGTACAACATAGTTTAAAAATGGATTAAAGGTTTTCCCAAGAGGACGCAAAACTGACAAAAAAACATATGACTACCACATAACTTTAAACCAACTTCAAAAACCCCAATCCATCTCCCAATTGATTTTCATAGTGTAACCACACCCTCAATTGCTTAAATTGGTAAATCAGTAGTATCCACACAATACTGCATGATTCCAGCTCTCACTTTTTAGATCTTTTAGGACAAACAGTCAAAAAGATTTGTAAGATCTATAATGAAATATATTTGGAGTAAGGATGGCAAAATCTGTCTAAAGAATTTTTCATCCCACCATTTAAGAAATCTGTGCATTAAAAAAAAAACCCAACTCAAACTACATTCTCACCCATCTCTAAATGTGATTAATTCTTAGAATAAATTAATGCATTGTAGGTTTCGAACCTCTCCAGCACATACACCTAGTCTACTGTTCACATTTCACTTCTAAGGAGGCACACAGTTAAGTCTTTGCCTGGTACAAATAATACTGTTGTTTGTTTTTAAAGCAAACCTCCCTCACCTATTACAGTTTTCTAGCTCTGAGACTGTCCCAGATGCACAGGTAGCAGAAGACTGATGCTGGTGACAAATTGCTTGGAAATAAATAAAGTTCTCTACTCTGTAGTTTGTTCTCCCATGAGACAAGAAAGATGTGAGCATGTTCTGGAAGATTATTCTCTAACTCAGCATAGAGGTTGGAACAGTTCCCTTTTTGGAATAAAATCCCCAGCCAGCATGACCAGTGGCCATACCAACTGGGGAATTCTGAGAATTGCAGTTGAAATTTTTCCATCCCTAGGCAGAGGGACAGAAAAACAACAAACATTACAAACCCATAAATAAATAGCATCCCAACCTCATTCCTATATTACTACTATTATATACTTTGAATCTGAAAAACAATCCAAGCAGAAATAACAGTACAAAAGATTATTCTAACTGTTTTACAACAGCTGGTTTTCCAGTATGTTAAATGATGTCATAAAACCTGGATTGGCCAGAACAGAGGTGACAGCTACTCTCAGTTGTCTTATACAAAGTGCCATCTATTCTGGAGTGGGCTGAATTTAAAACACAACCAGTTGGCCGAAGTGTGCGCCAGCTTCAAGAAAATACAAGAGTTGTATTTATTACAAGACTCTCAGCAAATCTTCCCAAATCAATGGCTGATTCTGAAAAGATGCTGGTGAAAGCATTCTGCACTTATTCCAGCAACAATTCTTTATTATTGTCTCCAACTGTATAAGTGAATAGTCTGAAGATTAGACACTCTGATGATGTACTATAGACTATATAACTCCATTCACATGAATACCTATTTTCATGAATCCAGAAATAGGAGACGATGGTTAATCAAAGTAGAGGCAGACAGTGACAGTCAAGGATTCAAACCGGGCACCATCTACAGATTCGCTTAACCTGGAACATGCATAACACGAAAATAACTTATTCCCCTACAGTTATCTTTAACCTTTTATGGATAAAAAAATGAGAGCCACAATATGCTTGTTGCTCTACCAAACACTGTGGCCACCAACTGCTGAAGCAGGCCTTAGAGTTGCAATAGAGTGTACTATAGCAGTTTGGATTATTTGCTCCAAGATGAAATTCCTTCCTTCCATTCATTAACACTGCTGTTAGCTCTATAACATTTTCCTCCCTTTATCCTGAGTGCAGCAGTACATAAGACACCTCAGTAGAGGATGGGGAGAGAGCTCCTGCTATCACATTACCACTAGAGTGAGTAGCCCAGTAGATTGAGTAGCGAAGACAGTGGGGCTGGACCAGCAAGTGAGACATAATGTATTCCCAAAGTTTAGAACCAAGAAATACAAGTTTTGGTAACTTCTCTAGCTTCAACGCTAACCCCATAACCTTACAGATTGTGGAGAAAGCCCTGATCAACAACTTGTTTTCCTAAAGAATAACCTTTGGGAAGCAAGTGAGATATGATAGCTCAGTACTACAGCTTACCTTCTGCTACCAGTAATGGGACTTCCAACATCTTCTGTTGTTCAATACACTTTCTTCACACCCCTTTTGCTTCTAGCTTGATCATCAGATGCCTAGTTCACAACCCTTAGGGCGATACTCAGCCTACTATGGGTCTTTAGAAGACCTCTATACTGTCACACAGTTCAAACACTACCAGAAACACTTACCTTATTTAAATGCTACTTTTTTGGACTATAACTCTCAGAATCCACCCCCATATTGGTGGGGGATTTTTTGAGTTTTAGTTCAAAAACAGTACCATTTCCAAAATCTGGCTTTTCTAATGTCAGGCAAAATAACAGGGACACTATTATTAGACCCATTGTTCTCCAAAAGGTACTAACATTGCCTATGTTTCCCTACTACCCTGCAAATAGAAACTCACAGTCACATTTTCATTCTCATAGTCCACTGGTTCCAGTCTATCTCACTTAATAATTATCCTTTGTCCCCTGTTGAGATTATCAGCAGGCAAGAGAAGCTGAAAAAGTAAATAATGTGTGTTTATGCCAAGATACTTATCTGGAAGCTAATAGTGTTACTAGCTATATTGTTACTACCAATATTGGTAGTGTTACTACCAATTTTAATAATCTCAGAACAAGGATAAGTAAGGTCCCATGGCAGGAGATCCTAACAAGAAAAGGAGTCCAAGAAGGGTGGGAGCTTCTAAAAAAAGAAATTCTAAAGGCACAACTACAAACAATTCCAACAAGAAAAAAAGGGAGGAGGCGGCAAAAAAGGCCAGTGTGGCTTCACAAAAAGCTCAGGGAGGACCTAAAAACCAAAAAAGAGATGTACAGGAAATGGAAAGAAGGCCAGGCCATCAAGGAAGAGTACAGACAAGTAGCAAGGAAATGCAGGGATGGCATTAGGAGGGCAAAAGCTGAGAATGAGCTGAGGTTAGCTAGAGACACTAAAAGCAATAAAAAAGCATTCTTCAGGTATGTGAGTAGCAAAAGACAAACAAAAGACATAGTGGCACAGCTCTGCAATGGAGATGGAAAAATGATAACAGAGGACAAAGAAAAGGCAGAGGTGCTCAATTCCTATTTTAGTTCCGTCTTTTCCCATAAGACAGACTATGAACTTCCAAACAAATTGGAAGTGCAAGTGGGGGGGACAGGATTGCAGCTGGAGATAGATAAACAAATAGTGAAGGAATACCTTACCACCTTGAACGAGTTCAAATCTCCAGGGCCGGATGAACTGCATCCAAGAGTACTGCAGGAACTGGCTGAAGAACTCTCAGAACCGCTATCCATTATTTTCTTGAAATCATGGGAAAGGGGTGAAGTGCCAGAGGATTGGAGGAGGGCCGATGTTGTCCCTATCTTCAAAAAGGGCAAAAAAGAGGAACCTGGGAACTACAGGCCAGTCAGCCTGACCTCAATCCCAAGCAAAATTCTGGAACAGATCATAAAGCGGTCATTGTGCAAGCACCTAGAAAACAATGCAGTAATAACTAGAAGCCAACACGGATTAGTCAAGAACAAATCCTGCCAAACTAATTTGATCTCGTGTTTTGATCAGGTCACCGCCGAGATAGACAGAGGGAATGCTGTAGATGTAGTATATCTTGACAAAAGCAAAGCTTTTGACAAAGTGCCCCATGATATCCTGATTAGCAAGCTAACTCGGTGTGGGCTGGATAGATCATGTGTCAGGTGGATACACAATTGGCTACAGAATCGTACTCAGAGGGTGATAATTAATGGGTCCTTCTCTAACTGGGAGGAGGTAACTAGTGGGGTACCCCAAGGCTCAGTCCTGGGCTCTTCAATATTTTTATTAATGACTTGGATGTGGGAGTCCAGGGAATGCTTGTCAAATTTGCAGATGATACCAAATTAGTCAGAATAGCTAATACCCTAGAAGACAGAAAAATTCAAAATGACCTTGATAGGAGGACCTTGATAGGATGGAGCACTGGGCCGAAAGCAACAGAATGAAATTCAACAGGGATAAGCGCAAAGTACTGCACCTCGGAAAAAGAAACCAATTGCACAGTTACAAGAAGGGGGATACCTGGCTCTGAAAACTATGAGCGAGAAGGATCTTGGAATTATCATAGATCACAAGCTAAATATGAGCCAACAGTGTGATGTGGCTACAAAAAAGGCAAATGCTATTTTAGGCTGCATTAATAGAAGTATAGTTTTCAAATCCCGCAAGGTGCTGGTCCCCCTCTATTCAGCACTGGTTAGGCCTCACTTTGAGTATTGTGTCCAGTTCTGGACATCACACTTCAAGAAGGATGCTAACAAATTGGAACAAGTTCAGAGGAGGGTGACAAGGATGATCAGGGGGCTCGAAAACCAAGCCTTGTGAGGAAAGGCTGAAAGAATTGGGCATGTTTAGCCTTGAGAAAAGAAGACTGAGGGGTGATATGATAGCATTTTTCAAATATCTGAATGGCTGTCATACAGAGGAGGGGCAAGATCTGT
Source organism: Intellagama lesueurii (assembly GCA_037013535.1). Classification (NCBI taxonomy): domain Eukaryota; kingdom Metazoa; phylum Chordata; class Lepidosauria; order Squamata; family Agamidae; genus Intellagama; species Intellagama lesueurii. The sequence continues at coordinate 75,746,965 of JBAJHW010000006.1, forward strand.
TCTCAATCATCCCAGAGTGCAGGACACGCAACAATGGGCTCAAGTTAAAGGAAGCCAGATTTCGGTTGAATATCAGGAAAAACATCTTAACTGTTGGAGCAGTACGACAGTGGAACCAGGTACCTTGGGAGTTGGTGAGTGCTCCAACACTGGAGGCATTAAAGAAAAACATGGATAATCACCTGGCAGGTGTGCTTTGATTGTATTCCTGCATTGAGCAGGGGGTTGGACTTGATGGCCTTGTAGGCCCCTTCCAACTTCAATTATCTATGATTGCAACTGGGTGTAGGCTGACTGAATGCTAGCCTGTGAAAGGCCTCCTTCAGAGTTTATTATACACAAGTACACTAACATGAATTTGAGCAAACCCCGGGAGGCAGTGGAAGACAGAAGGGCCTGGCGTGCTCTGATCCATAGGGTCACAAAGAGTCGGACACGACTTAATGACTAAACAACAACAACACTATCTTCACGTCAGTCAAATGTCTAAAATGCACTAAATATATGTGTGATTCTACAGCAGTAGGGAGCAAGGAGTTGCTCTTCACCTCCATGGTGGAGAAACACTGTAATGGATACTTTGTGTATCATTCAGCATTCATAGAGTTAAAAAGATGGCTAACTGATTTGAACTGATGAAAGGGAAGTTCCAAAGTAACAGAGTAGACTGAAGTGCTGGCACCAATGAAGAAGGGAACTGCTTAATCATCTAGTAAAGTGAGACTCCAATCATTTGAGCAAAAAGGAGGACTCGTGATGAGATCACTGCATGGGGTATGCATATCCTCTTATAGCTGCTCTGCTAATCTGTTTATGGAGCCGTGTGGCAAAAAGATAGATTTGTAGCACTGTTTAAATAGTGTTTTTGTGTTTTGGAATATTCTTTTCTTTGTTCTCTTACTCAGCTTAGTTTACTAAATTTTACTCTTCGACCTGGCAGCGAGGCTCGTCCTCCCACCTCCTTCCAGGAGCGGCTTGCAGACCGTGAGCTCCAGAGCGATAGGAAGGGAGTGCGGAGCCCGCAGCAACAGCGGAAGGTGAGTGGACAGTCTGGCCCCAGGGGGCTGCACCCTCGTTATGTCCACCTGTGCCGGGGTATTCGTATACGATCTCATCCCATCTCTAATTATTACACTATCAGGATTAAATGTGTATCTGATTGTGGAAGGATGATTACTGCATGGGCTTTGAGTGGACAGGTCACACAATAAGGACATTCAAGTCCATCTTTCCTCCCTCTCTGCTGTTTTTCCAATTCTAATTTTTCACTTTTTGAAACTAATCACTGCCTGCTGGACTTAGTGCCACAGGGAAGCCAGCTTTGCTGTACTAGCTACCTCAATCTATTTAGCATTCCTTTCCCCTCTGTTTTTTTTTCTCCTTTCTCCTTCTTAACTTATTGGTGCCATGGTGCAAACAAAAGCCTATGTGTATTCATATCCCCATTCTTTTTCCCCCTCTTTTAATTAAAGATGTAAACATTAATATATAACGTTAAGAATTCAGGAACAAAGCAAGCCAGGATGTCTCCTAAAAAGTACAACACAGGCTGGCTCAAAAGAAGACCAAATACAAAGCCACAGGCTTTAGGGTGCAAGAGATTAGTAGGGTTGTTGAAGACAGACATTTTGGAGATCGCTCATTCACAAGGTTGACTTGACAGCATACAACAACAATAGGATGGAATACACACATTTTATCAATGAGGCTATACACACGGTGGGATTTTAAAAAGCATGGTCTTCAAGAGATTAAATAAGTCAAAGAGACTGTATAAAACCATCTGGAGCCATATGTTTTCCTAGTGGCTCAGTACAATTAATTAACTTGGTGAGGCCCATGTTCTATTCAAATGTTGCAAACAGTTAGAAGATACTAAAATAGGAAACCCATTGAATCTGGATTCACTGAAACATCAGGTTATATCTTGCAAACCAAGGTTTCTGTTCAAATCATTTAGATTTATTGGACGCCATTAACTGTAACAGTTTTTCAAACACAATATTCTTTTTTGCCTGTCTGTCAACCATTGTGATTTAAATCCCACCATTCCCTCAACAACTAGAACTCTGGGCAGCTTGGATTTTTAAGGCTCAGATATCATTGCCCTACACAGCACATGACCTAACAAACTTTTCCTTTGGGGAGCAGGAGAAAAAGATGAGGATGGTAGCTCTTCTGACTTTAAGCTAAGTCAACAAATGTAAGAGTTAGTTGATACCTTTAACTAAGAAGGAGTGGTCTCAAGCATCCTCCCTTGTAATTATAGTTGGAATTTTCCATCCCAAACTCCAAACAAA